>OZ007561.1:20602602-22005622 GCA_963931875.1 Pollenia griseotomentosa
TGGTATTGTGTCTAGTCGCTTCGTCAAGTTGAAGTTTAGCATTCTTTGCTGCATTAACTGCTTTTGCTATGTTAGCACCTCCACTCGATAGGGTGCCAATTACACCTAAAGCAGTTAATATTGGTATAAGCGGTAAAACACCTCCAATTTTTGTAACATGTATTAAACGTGGAATTACGATTTCAGATTTTTTCCCCTTAAAGGATTTGTTGATGACTTTACGTGCGATCTTGATAGCAGCGTTAAGATCTGTTGGTTTTTCTATTTTAAAATTTTTGTTGTCCTTTTGATCGTTGAATTGAATAGTTTTTTTTTTTAAATACCTTATTCAATTTTGAATGTCTATTATTCTTTTGCATAGCCATCCCCATACCTAATTTAGTTTTTGCTTTCATTGTGTTGGTAACCAAATATGCAAACGATTTTTCCGGTAGACTGCTATCTGTTGAAAGTACTCGTTCCAAATCTCTGTTCTCAAGAATTTTATCAGCTTGATGTCTAATATTTATATTTTTACTTCTTGAATAAGAAATATCGTGTTCTTTACATGCAGCGTCTAATAGATTTATTCCTTTATCACCTCGTGCTAAACGTTTTTGTAATTTCGTTCCAGGACCGCATTATTGATAACCAGGAAGATGTAGTTCGAAAGGAAGTGAGTTTATTAATGTATTAACTAAACCTCTTCCTCTGATAGTTTTATTGTAATTAGGCTTATTGTTAAAGCGTATCACCATTTTATGTTATTTTCATTCAGTTTAATAAAACAACATAAGTTTAATTAAACAACATAAAAATATTTTTATTCGCAATAATGATTCTTCAACGAATATAGAATCAAAAACTAGACATAGTTCTATATTACCGAATTCTATACGAGCGCTAATTGTAGGTCCATCAAATTGTGGAAAGACTAACGTTATGATTAGCTTACTAGAAAGTTCTAATGGACTAAGATTTGAAAACATCTATTTATACTCAAAATCATTGTTTCAACCAAAGTATGAATATTTAAGAAAATTATTATCACCAATTAAAGGAATGGGGTTTTACACGTTTTCAGATAATGATTCTGTAATACCTCCTGATGAAGCACAAAATAATTCAATTATGATATTTGATGATGTTGTATGTGAAAAACAAAACCATATACGTGCTTACTTTTGTATGGGTAGACATAAAAATGTGGACTCATTCTACTTATGTCAAACATATACAAGAATTCCTAAACATTTAATTAGAGATAACGCTAATATGATTATTATGTTTAAGCAAGATGAAATGAATATGAAACATATATATGCTGATCATGTTGGTAGCGATATGGGTTACGAAAAGTTTCGTGAAATTTGCGGAGAATGTTGGAAAGATAAATATGGATTTTTGGTTATAAGTAAAGATGATGAATTGAATAATGGAAGATATAGAAAGCGGTTTGATTATTTCATAACATTATAAATAATAGAATAAATTACATACAAGTATTAGTACATCATCGCCCTTTAAAGATATTACAACGAAACTCCATTTAAACTAACTGATTAAAAATTAATGAAAAAGTATTAAAAGAGCTGATAAAAACAAGAAATGTTTTAAAGAAGAAATTTCGCAGTATAAAAATTGGTGAAGCTGATACTCGTGAACAACTTAAAGATACATTTAAACCTATAACAGAACCCTTGAAAAATTTCATTAATAGTTCGAAAAATACCAAAGTAAATTCTAAAATTGAATAAAATAATATTAAAAATGAAGCAAAACAAAAACAATTTAAAACAGATTCTTATATTCCAATTATAAAACCAGAAAAAATTATATTAGCTACTGCTGCAAGTAACTCTGAAGATTATGATGACGATGATGATGATGATTTTTATTCTCAACCAGAAACAGAAAATCTAAATAGTCTTATAAATTTTAATGATTTGTTATATCTAGAAAAAAGGCATGAATTAGACACACTATATGGATTACATAAAGATTCAAACAATGAATGGAAATTTGGTGATAGTAACATCAAATTTAATGATGATAGGATTCAAGTTGGAAATCAAATATGGGCACTCACTCCAGGTTTATTTTCATTAATGTTCCAAAAAATACCAAAAAACTATGATAAATCCGAGTTAGATATTTATAAAAAGATATTAATTAATACCAATGCCTATAAAAGGGTTATACCACAGATGGTAATATAAGGGGCACAAGAGCATATAAATATAGAAATATTATTAAAAAATTGATTAAACCTAAGAATCCATCTACCACAACACTGCAATCACCCACTTCATCTGATACATCAACAACAAAAGAAAATTACTTGGGAAGTGGGTTAATGGATTTCAATTCAAATAAACCAAACTATATATACTGGGATGATCCAAATGAGTTGATATATCGACTTAGACTTCTGCTCGCATCACAAGCTGCAGGTCACAGCAATCATAATAACGAAATTGTATCTATTATTGAAGAATTATATGAAGCAAACATTATTGTGTAACTATTAAATTAACACAAAGAAATGTCTGTTGATAAATTTGGTCACTATATTAACGATACAAGTGGCGTAATTTCTATGAAGAATGCACCTAAATTGCTTGGGTTCTTTATGGATACTGATAACAACATTGACGTTCAAAACAAAAGAATCAAACATATGTCGAATGCTTTGGATGAAAATGATGGTGTCAATAAAATGTTTTTACAATCTCAAATTGCAAAAACACAGAAGGAGATAATGGATCAATTAAACAAGAATATTAATGAAATTTCTCAAATAATAGAGAAAATTCAAAAAGATTTTGAAAGAAGAATCAAAATCTTAAATCAGAAACTATATAACAGGCTTGATATTAAAAATAAAGAACATGAGATTACAATATTCCCTTAAGTAAAGAAGACTTAATAATAATGCATTCAACAAAAAGAGACTTAGTAAATGAACTTCATAAACCAGCCCGAAAAAATTTCATACGGCGAAGAGTAGTGATAAAAGGCATAGATTATCTCTGGCAAGCTGATTTAGTTGAAATGGGAAACTATTCTACATATAGTAAAAAATACCGATATTTGTTAACTATCATTGATACTTTTTCAAAGTTTACATGGGGTGTTGCACTTAAAACAAAAACAGCAACTAAAGTATTTCAAGCAATGGAAAGTATTTTAAAGTTAGGTCGAGTTCCCAAAAACTTGCAGACTGATGATGGTAAAGAATTTTTCAATAAACAATTTAAAACCCTCATGGACAACCACAATATCAATCATTACTCAACATTTAGTATAATGAAAGCCTCAATAATAGAACGATTTAATCGAACTCTAAAAGGAATGACGTGGAAAGAATTTAGTTTTAATGGTTCATATTATTGGCTTGATATTTATAAAGATCTAATTAAAAAATATAATAGAAAAGTTCATCGCACCATTTAAATGGCACCAATTGACGTTAATTCTAAAAACGAAATGAAATTATTGAAAACAGTCTATAATCATTTAAAAATATACAAAACATCAAAATTGAATGCCGGAGATTATATACGCATAAGCAAATATATACACACATTTTTGAAAAAGGTTATACTCCCAATTGGACTACTGAAATTTTTAAAATTCAATCAGTAAAAAATACTTATCCCGCAACATACATATTAGAAGACTATCAAGGAAATCCAATTAAAGGTGGTTTCTATGATGATGAACTGACAAAAACTCGATTTCCTGATACATACCTTGTAGAAAAAATTCTTAAAACTAAAGAAGACATGGCATATGTAAAATGGTTGGAATTTTCTAATCAACATAATTCTTGGATTAATAGAAATGATATATTGTAGTTTGTAAGAGTAGATATAATAATAGAATGTAAGAGTTAATGTATTGTTATTATTAAATAAGAAAAGAACAAAAAATATATGTAAATAAATTGTTTTAAATAAGGAATATTGTGTTTTTTTTTACTTTATTTACAAACCAACAGCCGAAATGTCAATAACTCTAACTTTAAGCTCCAATTCAACTGAGTTGACGGCTAACTATTTTCCTCCAATTGAGTTGGATGGAAAATATGAATGTGCACTTACAGATTTTCATTCATACAATAGTATTCCAAATGTAGATGTATATAATAATATGTTTCATATTGGAGAACAAGTAATTGAAATTCCAATTGGATCTTATGAACTGAACGACATAGTTGATTATATTAAAGAAGAATATCAACGATACAGCCCTCAAAATAAAATTAATATTGAAGCTAATAGTAATACGATGCAAGTTAAAATTAAAAACTCTAATGATCCAATATACTTTAATAAGGAAAATACAGTTGGCAAGCTTTTAGGATTTAAAGAAAATATTTTATTACCTAATAAAGACTATTACTCAGGTCTTCCAGTTAATATTTTTAAAGTTAATCTTTTACGAATTGAGAGTAATATAGCTGTCAACACATACATGAATAACTCCCAAGCACATACTTTGCATGAATTTGCCATTAATGTCCCACCTGGCTATAAAATAGATGAGATCCCTAGGAATCTCATTTATTTGCCAGTCAACTGTCGAGAGATAAGCTCCCTTACTCTTCGAGTGGTTAATCAAAACGGTGATTTACTTAATTTCCGAGGAGAGGAAATTAAAATTCGAATACATTTAAGACCAACAAAATAATGATAATTTACAAGAAGAATACGCCTAAAAACAAAATCTCACATTCTTCTTCTAAAAAAATATTGAAAAATAAATTAAATTCAAAGAGTCCATTAAAACATATAAACTTAAGGCAATCAAATAAAGAATTTCTAAAATCATTAAATTTAAAATTGAAGAAACCATGAGTTCAATAATAGATATTCTGGATAAACCTTTGTCCGATGAAAATATAATTAAAAAGGGTTACCATACATATACCCCATATTTACAATCTTACAATAATAACGATGAAATTCGTATTACAATACAAAATCAAGACTTGTATGTTTTGCCGTCGGAAAGTTTTATATATGTAGAAGGATTTGTTAAAGATGATAGCAATACAAAATTAGTTTCTTCTGCAGCCAACTTCAAATTAAAAAATAATTTCGAAGCACATTTATTTGATGAAATTCGTTACGAAGTAAATGGTGTTGAAATTGATCAAACGAGGCATTTAGGAACATCAAGTACTATTAAAAATTTGGTTTAATTGTCACCAATAGATAGTAATAGAATGCAAAATGCTGGATGGAATAAACTTGATGATATTGATCTCGTAAATGGATATTTTAATTTTTATGTACCACTTAAATTGTTTTTGCGATTCGCTGAAGACTATAACAAAATATTATTGAATGCAAAACATGAATTGATTCTATTACGTAATAAAAATGATTCATATTTAGTTGTGGATTTATATGACAATCCCAACTACTAAATGCAATTGGTATTGAATTGCCACTGTTTATTATTTTTATCATATTTAATTTACTAAAATCAGATAGTTGTACATGGGGAATTCTCCACGATATACTTGAAACTGTTAGTTCAGCCATTTCGGTAGAAACAGTTGAATATACAAGATTCTCATCATTTTTAATACGTAATAGAATCAATTCATGTTTTGCATTCAATAATATTTTGTTATAGTCTTCAGCGAATCGCAAAAACAATTTAAGTGGTACATAAAAATTAAAATATCCATTTACGAGATCAATATCATCAAGTTTATTCCATCCAGCATTTTGCATTCTATTACTATCTATTGGTGACAATTAAACCAAATTTTTAATAGTACTTGATGTTCCTAAATGCCTCGTTTGATCAATTTCAACACCATTTACTTCGTAACGAATTTCATCAAATAAATGTGCTTCGAAATTATTTTTTAATTTGAAGTTGGCTGCAGAAGAAACTAATTTTGTATTGCTATCATCTTTAACAAATCCTTCTACATATATAAAACTTTCCGACGGCAAAACATACAAGTCTTGATTTTGTATTGTAATACGAATTTCATCGTTATTATTGTAAGATTGTAAATATGGGGTATATGTATGGTAACCCTTTTTAATTATATTTTCATCGGACAAAGGTTTATCCAGAATATCTATTATTGAACTCATGGTTTCTTCAATTTTAAATTTAATGATTTTAGAAATTCTTTATTTGATTGCCTTAAGTTTATATGTTTTAATGGACTCTTTGAATTTAATTTATTTTTCAATATTTTTTTAGAAGAAGAATGTGAGATTTTGTTTTTAGGCGTATTCTTCTTGTAAATTATCATTATTTTGTTGGTCTTAAATGTATTCGAATTTTAATTTCCTCTCCTCGGAAATTAAGTAAATCACCGTTTTGATTAACCACTCGAAGAGTAAGGGAGCTTATCTCTCGACAGTTGACTGGCAAATAAATGAGATTCCTAGGGATCTCATCTATTTTATAGCCAGGTGGGACATTAATGGCAAATTCATGCAAAGTATGTGCTTGGGAGTTATTCATGTATGTGTTGACAGCTATATTACTCTCAATTCGTAAAAGATTAACTTTAAAAATATTAACTGGAAGACCTGAGTAATAGTCTTTATTAGGTAATAAAATATTTTCTTTAAATCCTAAAAGCTTGCCAACTGTATTTTCCTTATTAAAGTATATTGGATCATTAGAGTTTTTAATTTTAACTTGCATCGTATTACTATTAGCTTCAATATTAATTTTATTTTGAGGGCTGTATCGTTGATATTCTTCTTTAATATAATCAACTATGTCGTTCAGTTCATAAGATCCAATTGGAATTTCAATTACTTGTTCTCCAATATGAAACATATTATTATATACATCTACATTTGGAATACTATTGTATGAATGAAAATCTGTAAGTGCACATTCATATTTTCCATCCAACTCAATTGGAGGAAAATAGTTAGCCGTCAACTCAGTTGAATTGGAGCTTAAAGTTAGAGTTATTGACATTTCGGCTGTTGGTTTGTAAATAAAGTAAAAAAAAACACAATATTCCTTATTTAAAACAATTTATTTACATATATTTTTTGTTCTTTTCTTATTTAATAATAACAATACATTAACTCTTACATTCTATTATTATATCTACTCTTACAAACTACAATATATCATTTCTATTAATCCAAGAATTATGTTGATTAGAAAATTCCAACCATTTTACATATGCCATGTCTTCTTTAGTTTTAAGAATTTTTTCTACAAGGTATGTATCAGGAAATCGAGTTTTTGTCAGTTCATCATCATAGAAACCACCTTTAATTGGATTTCCTTGATAGTCTTCTAATATGTATGTTGCGGGATAAGTATTTTTTACTGATTGAATTTTAAAAATTTCAGTAGTCCAATTGGGAGTATAACCTTTTTCAAAAATGTGTGTATATATTTGCTTATGCGTATATAATCTCCGGCATTCAATTTTGATGTTTTGTATATTTTTAAATGATTATAGACTGTTTTCAATAATTTCATTTCGTTTTTAGAATTATCGTCAATTGGTGCCATTTAAATGGTGCGATGAACTTTTCTATTATATTTTTTAATTAGATCTTTATAAATATCAAGCCAATAATATGAACCATTAAAACTAAATTCTTTCCACGTCATTCCTTTTAGAGTTCGATTAAATCGTTCTATTATTGAGGCTTTCATTATACTAAATGTTGAGTAATGATTGATATTGTGGTTGTCCATGAGGGTTTTAAATTGTTTATTGAAAAATTCTTTACCATCATCAGTCTGCAAGTTTTTGGGAACTCGACCTAACTTTAAAATACTTTCCATTGCTTGAAATACTTTAGTTGCTGTTTTTGTTTTAAGTGCAACACCCCATGTAAACTTTGAAAAAGTATCAATGATAGTTAACAAATATCGGTATTTTTTACTATATGTAGAATAGTTTCCCATTTCAACTAAATCAGCTTGCCAGAGATAATCTATGCCTTTTATCACTACTCTTCGCCGTATGAAATTTTTTCGGGCTGGTTTATGAAGTTCATTTACTAAGTCTCTTTTTGTTGAATGCATTATTATTAAGTCTTCTTTACTTAAGGGAATATTGTAATCTCATGTTCTTTATTTTTAATATCAAGCCTGTTATATAGTTTCTGATTTAAGATTTTGATTCTTCTTTCAAAATCTTTTTGAATTTTCTCTATTATTTGAGAAATTTCATTAATATTCTTGTTTAATTGATCCATTATCTCCTTCTGTGTTTTTGCAATTTGAGATTGTAAAAACATTTTATTGACACCATCATTTTCATCCAAAGCATTCGACATATGTTTGATTCTTTTGTTTTGAACGTCAATGTTGTTATCAGTATCCATAAAGAACCCAAGCAATTTAGGTGCATTCTTCATAGAAATTACGCCACTTGTATCGTTAATATAGTGACCAAATTTATCAACAGACATTTCTTTGTGTTAATTTAATAGTTACACAATAATGTTTGCTTCATATAATTCTTCAATAATAGATACAATTTCGTTATTATGATTGCTGTGACCTGCAGCTTGTGATGCGAGCAGAAGTCTAAGTCGATATATCAACTCATTTGGATCATCCCAGTATATATAGTTTGGTTTATTTGAATTGAAATCCATTAACCCACTTCCCAAGTAATTTTCTTTTGTTGTTGATGTATCAGATGAAGTGGGTGATTGCAGTGTTGTGGTAGATGGATTCTTAGGTTTAATCAATTTTTTAATAATATTTCTATATTTATATGCTCTTGTGCCCCTTATATTACCATCTGTGGTATAACCCCTTTTATAGGCATTGGTATTAATTAATATCTTTTTATAAATATCTAACTCGGATTTATCATAGTTTTTTGGTATTTTTTGGAACATTAATGAAAATAAACCTGGAGTGAGTGCCCATATTTGATTTCCAACTTGAATCCTATCATCATTAAATTTGATGTTACTATCACCAAATTTCCATTCATTGTTTGAATCTTTATGTAATCCATATAGTGTGTCTAATTCATGCCTTTTTTCTAGATATAACAAATCATTAAAATTTATAAGACTATTTAGATTTTCTGTTTCTGGTTGAGAATAAAAATCATCATCATCATCGTCATCATAATCTTCAGAGTTACTTGCAGCAGTAGCTAATATAATTTTTTCTGGTTTTATAATTGGAATATAAGAATCTGTTTTAAATTGTTTTTGTTTTGCTTCATTTTTAATATTATTTTATTCAATTTTAGAATTTACTTTGGTATTTTTCGAACTATTAATGAAATTTTTCAAGGGTTCTGTTATAGGTTTAAATGTATCTTTAAGTTGTTCACGAGTATCAGCTTCACCAATTTTTATACTGCGAAATTTCTTCTTTAAAACATTTCTTGTTTTTATCAGCTCTTTTAATACTTTTTATTAATTTTTAATCAGTTAGTTTAAATGGAGTTTCGTTGTAATATCTTTAAAGGGCGATGATGTACTAATACTTGTATGTAATTTATTCTATTATTTATAATGTTATGAAATAATCAAACCGCTTTCTATATCTTCCATTATTCAATTCATCATCTTTACTTATAACCAAAAATCCATATTTATCTTTCCAACATTCTCCGCAAATTTCACGAAACTTTTCGTAACCCATATCGCTACCAACATGATCAGCATATATATGTTTCATATTCATTTCATCTTGCTTAAACATAATAATCATATTAGCGTTATCTCTAATTAAATGTTTAGGAATTCTTGTATATGTTTGACATAAGTAGAATGAGTCCACATTTTTATGTCTACCCATACAAAAGTAAGCACGTATATGGTTTTGTTTTTCACATACAACATCATCAAATATCATAATTGAATTATTTTGTGCTTCATCAGGAGGTATTACAGAATCATTATCTGAAAACGTGTAAAACCCCATTCCTTTAATTGGTGATAATAATTTTCTTAAATATTCATACTTTGGTTGAAACAATGATTTTGAGTATAAATAGATGTTTTCAAATCTTAGTCCATTAGAACTTTCTAGTAAGCTAATCATAACGTTAGTCTTTCCACAATTTGATGGACCTACAATTAGCGCTCGTATAGAATTCGGTAATATAGAACTATGTCTAGTTTTTGATTCTATATTCGTTGAAGAATCATTATTGCGAATAAAAATATTTTTATGTTGTTTAATTAAACTTATGTTGTTTTATTAAACTGAATGAAAATAACATAAAATGGTGATACGCTTTAACAATAAGCCTAATTACAATAAAACTATCAGAGGAAGAGGTTTAGTTAATACATTAATAAACTCACTTCCTTTCGAACTACATCTTTCTGGTTATCAATAATGCGGTCCTGGAACGAAATTACAAAAACGTTTAGCACGAGGTGATAAAGGAATAAATCTATTAGACGCTGCATGTAAAGAACACGATATTTCTTATTCAAGAAGTAAAAATATAAATATTAGACATCAAGCTGATAAAATTCTTGAGAACAGAGATTTGGAACGAGTACTTTCAACAGATAGCAGTCTACCGGAAAAATCGTTTGCATATTTGGTTACCAACACAATGAAAGCAAAAACTAAATTAGGTATGGGGATGGCTATGCAAAAGAATAATAGACATTCAAAATTGAATAAGGTATTTAAAAAAAAAAAACTATTCAATTCAACGATCAAAAGGACAACAAAAATTTTAAAAATAGAAAAACCAACAGATCTTAACGCTGCTATCAAGATCGCACGTAAAGTCATCAACAAATCCTTTAAGGGGAAAAAATCTGAAATCGTAATTCCACGTTTAATACATGTTACAAAAATTGGAGGTGTTTTACCGCTTATACCAATATTAACTGCTTTAGGTGTAATTGGCACCCTATCGAGTGGAGGTGCTAACATAGCAAAAGCAGTTAATGCAGCAAAGAATGCTAAACTTCAACTTGACGAAGCGACTAGACACAATAAGAGTATGGAAGCCATAGCAATGGGTAAAAGACTTTATCTTTAAACCATATAAGAAAGGATATGGATTAACTTATAAAGAAAAAGCAAAAAACTTCTTAGCAAGCTACCCAAAAGACCATTGACTGATATTGATATACGAAAATTCTCAAAAAATATACCACACTTTAGAGGAATTTTTATGTTAGACTCAATACCAAAACATCCCAGAAATATTGAATGTGGAGTAATTAATTTGGATTCTACAATCGGAAATGGTACACATTGGGTAGCTTACTATAAAAACAATAAACAAATAGAATACTATGATAGTTTTGGAAATTTACAAATGAATCACAATCAAAATTGTGATTCATTTAATTGTGGACATTTATGTCTTGAATTCTTGTATAAAATAACTGAAAAAAAGAAGTAAATAAATAAAACAATTGAAACCCTTTTTTCTTTTCTAATTAAAAACATAAAAAACAAAAACAAAAACCAAAAAAATGACATTGATCCTTTTTTCTTTTCTTACTTTTGTACCTGTTTTAAATTTTCTTGTCAATTGATTTTTATCAAACATTTTATTTTATGTAAGCATGGAAGTGCAGGTTCAATCATGTTTCATTCACTACATTTATTTATTTATTTATTTATATACATATGTAGGTAGTATGTAAGTAGTGTAAGTTACAATAGTATCAGTTGAATATGAGTACACACCAAGGCGAATTTATTACAGGTGGTCTTAAAAGCCCTGCTGATATTAGCTAAAATCACTGTTGGATGTCAAAATTTTGTTTATTCTCTTTTATTATCTTTGTTTCTGTTTTGTTTTATTTCTGTTTTTGACAATGTACAATGATTTTACAAAAACAAATTGCTTGTGGTTTTTGTACGAGTTGTACTTGTTGTTGTACCGAGATTACCTGGGATGAATTCGCCTTGGTACACACGAAAGTATAAAAAGAAGAAACATATTTCTAAAGAAAATGACATACAGAAGCATGATCGAAAAATTTTTGTTTGATTTTCATGGATGCATTTTTGATGACCATTTACTTCAATTTATTTAAGTATTTGTATGTTACATCGCTGTATCTATATTGTATTTAAATAAATAAAGGACATATATATATATATATTTACTTCAGATAACTGAAATCAAAAGAATGCTAGATGACTATGAAAATATGGAGCTCATTGAATCTATTTACGAAAAGCATTTTAAAAACTGTCCTCTTCTATGCCGAATTTGCGATCGTTCACAAACATGTGAATGTACTGAATTTAAGTTAAAGAAGGATAATGTAATTAATTTAATAGACAAATATTATACATTTTTTATTACCAAAATAAATACTTAAAACGAAATTTAAAAACTGTTCTTTTCTTAATTAAAATAATTATTATACGCATTTTTATACATATTTTATAAATAGTAAAATACTCCAATCACATTTTAATATCTTTTTATAAAAAAAAAAAAAAATAAAAAATATATAGCTAAACAAAACACATTTTAAGATGATCTAAGCAAAAATATACATTCTAATTGGAATTATATTCAAGAAAATAGAGTCTCTCAAGCAATTTAGTTTAAGTGATTCAATAATAGAAAAAATAAATACAAATTTTCAATAAAAGATTAATTCTCTCTCCTTGTATTCTTAATACAACCACCAATTCAGCTTCAGAATAAACACATTTCAACCATCTTGATCTTTAAACCTAAACAACACATTATAACATTTCCACTTACACATTTTACCTAACTATTAAATAAAAGAAAATTGCTCTATCATAATTACCTTAGCACAACCACCAATCCTTTTTTAAGTACAATACATTTCAACCATTTTCATCCTTAAACATAAAATATCACTTTACAACATTTGCACCTACATGTCTTACCTACCTATTCAACCCTTAAAATAATGCACAATATTCAATAAATAAAAAAAAATTCTCACATTTCCACCATCTTGATCTATAAAGAAATGCAG
This sequence comes from Pollenia griseotomentosa, assembly GCA_963931875.1. NCBI lineage: Eukaryota > Metazoa > Arthropoda > Insecta > Diptera > Polleniidae > Pollenia > Pollenia griseotomentosa. The sequence goes on from OZ007561.1 coordinate 20,615,529, forward strand.
GTGTTAACATCACTTTCACACATTTTCTTGCCTAAACATTTTACCTTCCAATTCAACCCCTAAAAATAATACCCATTCATACTTAAATTCATATAACCCACTCTCTCACTACTCTCAAGTGGAATCACTCTCACGCTCTCACCAATTCTTCATTTCCAATTGGAAATATCTATCTACATTACCGATTCTCTGTCTTCATTTTGTCAGCATTCCAACTAGAAAAATAGTGACTACTACAGGCTTCTCACGCACTTTTGACAAGATCCCCATTACCTATCTACTAGTACAATTTTTTTTAAACATTGGAGCAACATTGTTCCACCTTATTTTTGTATATGAAACAAAGTATCGGTACCATACCTCTATCCGATGGTCCGTATTTTTACTAACTCTGAGACATAATTAAGGTTCAATGTCGTTAAGCTGTCTAATTGTTTCATCGTTTAGCTCTTGAATTGTTCTTGGGTTATTGTCGTACACCTTTTTTTAAGATATGACGGCAAATTAACATCGCTCACGGCCATTGAATTTCTCGTGCAAAAGAGCCATTATTTTGCTGGCTGTGCGGCAAGTAGCATCGTCTTGTTGGATCCATATATCGTCCAGGTCAATATCCTCAATTTTTGGCCACAAAAATCTGTTATCATCTCGCGATAGCAAACACCTTTCACAATAAATGCTTGGCCGACTCCATTTTCGAAAGAGTTTTTCCCGATATCGCCGCTAGCCCATTAAACGCACCAAACAGTCACTCCTTGAGCATGCATCGACTTCTCAACAAAGACTCGTGGATTATGATTTGCACAAATGCGGCAGTTCTGCTTGTTAACGAATCCACTGAAGTGAATAAAATCACAAAGTGCACGAAATGCATTCTGATTAGAACGTCCATTTTCGTATAAGTCGTTACGCTCTGCTGAATTGTGAACCTCTCCATGGTTGAATTTGCTAAACACTTAAACAAAGAAATGCCAAATTATTCACAATTAACATCGTGCATTGTGGTTGGACCACCCTTTATTTAGACTTCTTCAGACAAAATTGTCCCATAATCTTCTGGATCAAACAAACAATTTAGCAGTTGTATCCAAATTTTTATCTAGAACACATTCATGGCGACCCCATTTCCACGGAATTTTATTTTAATAATCATCAGTATATGATCAATTTAGTATACAATACAAATAAATATAAAACAAATAGCACTTGGATGTGTGAGTGTGTAAACACAAATATTTCTGAAAACGACACTTTGATTTAGTTCTGTTCTATTCTACATTCAATTGCTGTCCTTTGGTGTAACTACATTTAAAAATGTATTAGTGTAATATTTTTCAGGTTATTTGTATTTGTAACAAAATAACCCAGCAAAAATTTAGCACACTAGTCTTTAGTCTTTAAGACTTTAAAACTAAAAACAATAATTCTTACATCTAAAGATGTTAAATTTGCTTTAAAATGATATTTCGCTCTGTTAGAGAATGAAAAACTGATTGTTGCTGTCTCTAGTATTACAAAATCAAATATAAATTCAGCAGTCGCAAAATATTATGCAGGTGTTTAAAATGGTATTTAAATTTGTTAGTCTTTTTGTCTACGACCAAAAAAATTTACGTCTGCATACCCCCAGCACACCCAGGTATGCTGCTACTGTTTTATATTGAAACATTTTAACTCTGCAAAAACAAGAACGAGACATCTATCAACTATGCATATGTTTCCATATCAAGTATCACTACTCGCTCATGGCCATTCGCAGTCCATTTATTATAAAAATAAAAAACAAATATGTTTTATTCAGAACTTCATGTATGGTCACTAATCAACACAACAACACATAATAAAAATGAAATGTGCGTATAAAACGTTTGTGTTCAAAGACAATCGCAAATGCTATGCATCACTATTCGTCGCACAATTTAAAAAGTGTTTTGAGGTTACAAGAACTCAAAAAAAAAATAGACTCCAGGCAGTACTCGCTTTTCTTCAAAACCTTCTAATACAGTGAAGGATGTTTGTCTTTACTACTTGTTTTTAAAAATAATATCTTGCAGTGATGTATACTGGTGGCGTAAGCATACAAGGAGTTGTTTTTGTAATAATATGTTGTTGCAATTTTATCAAAGAAATTAACCCAAATTTACATTAAAATATAAAGAAACCGGTTTGAGATCAAAATCGATTTCAAAACGACCCTCTTTAGAAAGTGTGAACGATTTTAAAATCCAAATTAAGTCTTAAGTTTTTGTTCAAAATACAGTCCAATTAACCAGTGTTCGAAAATAAACACTTAATTTTTGTGGAAAACACAAACGCTAATTTGTTTCGTGTAGGAAATCATTACAAAAACAACATTTCACAGTTTGTCATCTTTCGAACACAAAATTAATACTGTTCTCATCCAACTTCAACAAAATCTGAGAACATTTAATTCCGTTCGGTTTTTTTTTTTTAAAACCATAAACTTCATTCAGTGTTCGGTTTAGCTCATTAATGTTCGTCCCTTTTGTTTGTTTATTTCTTTATCAATGTAAAAAAGAAACATTATAGAACCTCAAAAAATAATGTTTGTCTACAGTAGCACTACAATGGTTCTGTTTTTTAACGAAGAACAGAACGCTATATAATGTTCGGCTCTTTCTTGAAAATATTTAAGAACGGTACTAAGGGTTGTGTTCGTCTACACAATCACTAACAAATAGATATCGGTCTTGGGTGTGTGAGCCGAACGCTAAATAATGTTCTGTATATTTTCGAACACTGCAATTAATATGTGTAATAAAAAAAATTTTAAAAATATAATATATAATATATACAATGTATATTATACAGAAAACAAATATCTATCAACTTAATTTATACGAAGATATGATTTGTTTTCAAAATCGTTTTCCATCACAAACCTGAATGTGTGTATTTTTTGTTCCCACTCTCATTAGGAATATTTTTACACCCAACTTTTGTTTTTTGCTTCCACACCTTTACACACTTACCTAAATTGGTCGTATACACTTCTCTTCAGTATTTGGTTATGACAGCGACACAACAGTTTAACGTTTGAACATGTTTCAATGATTTGAATGTGTATTCAATTTGCATTCTGCAGGTGTCTTTTATAAATATGCCTTAAGTATGACTTTTAAGTAATCTGGAATAAGACAAAAATATTGTTATCAAAAGTAATTTTCGGGAATACGATTTTTTTTTATTTTAAAAGATTTTGGTATTTAATATCTTAAGTTTTTCTTAAATCTTTATGGATGAAGTTTCCTGACGATCTGGCCTAAGCAACCAGAGAAATGCGCCTAGGAATAACTTATCCCATTAACTATAAATTTCAGTGTTTTTATCAAGAATAAAAATTGGGAATTAAGCACGAATAACAAAATCTTTTAAATTAAAAAAAAAAAAAAAAACAAAAATATTGTCTTACAAAGCATTAAAATGTTTCCAAAATAGAACCCAAATATGATTATTAAATAAATTATCAGAAACACGACACAAAAATAAGTCAAGACTGGCCAGAAAAACGGAAAATAGATGAATCCTTAAGAAAAGCCGCACATTGGGTTAAGTTTTTTCTTAGTAAGGATTACTTTTATGATCAATACTTGACTTGATTTATGGCTATTTAAAAAAGTCGACTAATATACTCGTTTGATTTGCTTAACTTCATAAGTTGCTGAGTGGGTAGCACAAATATTAAGCAACAGCACAGCTACAAACCAAATACATACACATATTCCATATTTTGTAAATATATAAGTATTGTATTTGTCCAATTTAAATGGGGCTTCGGTGACTCTTATATATATGTTATCTTTTAAATTGAAATGTCAACCATTATACACTGCCAATAAGCGAAGCAACCAGCAAAAATTCAGAGCCACTCCATTTACAATCAACAAGAATGACGAGGTCCTGTAAAACAAGGACAATATGAAGGAAATGAAAGTAAAGACAAAGTTTATTTTTTTTTGTACATTTTTTTTTTAATAAATTTTTTTTGTCTGCTATTTTACCAGCAATATTCGTTCAAAGTTATTTAATGAACAGAAACCGGTATGAGCTGGCGAGGCAAGCACTTTAGCATCGTCATCATGATCATGGAATAAAAGCTAAAAATTTTTTTTATTGATATTTGTAAGTTTAAGTATATGTCTATTTGGATGTGAATATGTTTTCATTGTGGCCTTGTAAGGAGGTTAAATGCAAAATGAACAGAAGGACTAATATTTTACTGTCGCATTTGAATTAACATTAATTCTTTTTAAAGAGACACAAAAAAACAAAAAGAAAGTACAGCAAGATGTTTTACTTACAAAAAAACCGTTTCCCTCTCCTTTAAAGCAACACACTTATATCGCTCCTTTATTGCAACATAGTCATATCTCCAAAAACCAGAAATAAATTTTAAGTTACTTCAGCAAAAGTGTTCCTTTATGCCTTCTTTGTATGTAAAACAAAAATCAAACTGAACTGAAGTTATAGCAAAATATATTTTATTAACATTTACATTTTGAAAACTTTAATCGAATTTTGCCAAGTTTGATTTTTTTTAAATATATGACTATGTTGCAATAAAGAAGCGACATGTATCTTTAGGCAAAAAGGTCTTAAGTCAGCAACTGTAGTTTTTCGTAATGTAAAATTAAAAATTATTTTTTTAGGGTATTTCTGACTTTTTTTCCTAAAGAGCAGATGATTACGATTAGAAGCAGTTGTGAAAGACTCAAGTTATTTATACCAAACGACAGAAAAAAAAATAATTTAAGCCAATCAAAAACCCAAAATGCGTTTTTTCGACTTAAGTCCTTTTTGCCTAACGTCAAAGATATATGTACATTAAGTACTTGTTTTTTTTAATAAGCAAGAAGGAATACTCAACGTTTTGGCTGCTTGACTGGATACCTGGCTGACTCTGCTTGTTGGATGTTTGCCTATATTCACTCACTTATTACTGTCATCTGGTATCTAAAGAAAAAGCTAATATGCCCAAACTTAAATGCCATCAGAATTTTAGTCAATTTAATGAAGGTATAAGACGGCCATGGTAGAATGTTAATTTCTTCAATTTTTTAATAAGTTATTTTTAGGGTAACATCTTTTCCCAATACCTGATAAGTTCTGGTCAGGGGCATGTCATATCATCAGAAAGTTTTCTTTTACGTACATATTTCAATATTTACGCAATTTACCACAGCTTTTACAGAAAGTTGGTAATTGGATATTGCACGATACCAAAAGATTTTAAGGAAACATCAAAAACATCTGTTATTTTTAACTGCTTCCGTAACGAAGCTTATTCAATAAAAAACAAAATGTTTATTGGTTGCTAAACTTGTCCAAAAATTTTTTGCCTTTGCATGAAAAGCTGGACTAAAATGATGAACAGTGAAAGAAAGAGGAACTGTTTTCATTTATTTTGTTAGAAATACAATTACAAATTATATTCCAACTTAATGAACCGGCTCATTGTGGTGAAATAGACCAGAGTCTGTGGCGGGAATAAAACCCACAACACTCGCACTAATACACCAGGTCACAACAAGCCTCCTCAAGGCACCAAAAAGAAAAAAAAATAGTATTTGTTGTCTTCACTATTATGGAGAGCATAGAACCGCCAAAAGTTGATTCCAAGGAGCTCAATCATCAGAGCGATGTTTGACTTCGTTCCAATGTAGTCGTACTTTGATGGTTTGGTTGTGATTTGGCGTTTCCAGGTGTGTGATAGTCGTCCGATACGCCTGCTTCCCTGGCGGTTCTAGTCTATGGCTTTCTTGGTGATATCATCTGGTGGCTTGCGGAAGAGCCAGCTCCATTTGCATCTTCTTATTTCCATCTCAGGTGGTTGCTGGCTTGTGTCTGACTAGAGTTGGACATTTAATAATAATGAAAGCCAGTATACACTCAAGATTCTATGGAGGCATTTGAAAACAAACACCTTGAGAGACTGGGCATCGCACGGTGCCATATTCCACGTTTCGCAACCGTACAGTAGTGTGGATTTCACATTGGAATTGAAAATTTCAATTTTGGTGCGTCTTGCTATGTTAGACGATTTCTAAGCATGGTTAAGTTGGGCAAAGGCATAACGTGCATTATTAAAACGACTAGCAACATCTGCGGATAAACCATCTAATTTATCGAGTAAACTGCATGGATGACAGATGGACTTCACAACTTCATCATTCCAAAAATTTTGTTAGAAAACTTTTTATTAGAATAGAAAAACATTATTAGACATAAAAACATACACATTTGTTTTAATGAGAATATATGTATGTATACTACAGTAAAACTTAAACAGGTACATTAATTACACTACGTGACAAAATTTCAACAAAGTCGTGACCAAATGAATCTGACAGCTAATCTTTATGTTAAATTTTCCGCTGAATATGAAGTCAGAATTGTCAAAAGTAGAACAGTTTTTGAGATATTCTAAAATAACCGTTATTTGTGTTTTTAAAAAAGATGATGTGACTGAAATGCAAATATCTTAAAAAATTTTAAACGAATTATGTATTTCTTTCTTTTTAGTAAAAGGTTATAAAATTTCTAAAATAACCATGGATGGCTTGTGAAGATTGGTCAATAAATGACAGAGTTACAGGAGACAAAAGTTCAAGCTTCATTGAAAATTTTATGATTTTGTTCAATTTTGCTCTTTTAAAGTTATTTTTTTTAAACCAATCATTCAAAAATCCTAATGTTTTATTGCATGCGACGTTAGACTATTTTAATATAAACATTTTGCGCCCAACAAGACATAGATTGGTACAAAAATGACAAAGCTACAGAAGATTTAGTAAATTAACCCACATAGAAATTCAAAACTTTCAAGCAACTTTTAATATATATTGTTACTAAAAATTTAGCTTTGTATATTTATTTGTTGTGGGTTAATTCAATTAATCTTCTGTAACTTTGTCATTTTTGCACCGATCTGGATCCTATTGGGCACAAAATGTTCGTATTGAAATAGGCTAAAATTGTATTTTTTGGATATTTGCATATCAGTCACATCATCTTTTTTAAAAACACAAATAACGGTTATTTTGGAATATCTCAAAAACTGTTCTACTTTTGACAATTCTGACTTCATATTCGGATTCAGCGGAAAATTTTACATAAGGATTACGTTTCAAATGCATTTGGTCAAAAAATTGTTACGTAGTGTTATTAAAAACCATTATTTCAATAAAAAAAAAAAATGATTTTTAATTTTTTTCAATATGTTTTTTTTTAAGATTCTGTTTTTTAATTGAAACATGGCTTTTAAAATAAGATTTCTTTAAAAATATTCTTTATTAATTTAACTTTTTTTGTATCAATTCCTGTTCTGTATCCTGCTAGCATCTTTAGCTCGCTCCACAATTTGTTTCCCTTAGCCATTTCTTAATTTTTTACCTTCATTTTCTGCGGTTGATTTCGATATGTATGGCCAATTGTGTTTGGTCAGAACATTTTTTATGCGGTTTGCGCATACTTGCAAGCGTTTCACGTTTTGCATCCTTTCAACGGCAATTACTGCTCACAACTGTCAAATTTTGTACGCAAAGACATGTGACTGGATTCTCACATAGAGTTTAGTTTGACACACGATTTTCTAACCTTGTTTATCCGACTAAAACATATTCGTGGCAGCCTGCTTGAGTGGACTTAACCCTAGAATTCTAACCTACGTAAATTTTATGTGTTGTTTTCATAAATTAAATACGCAAGCGTGTAGCGGCCTAACGGTACCAAATTCCAAAAGTTCTCGCAACAATAGCTTTTTAACAGGCACGAAATCAAAAACAAAACATTTTCAGTATTCAAAATGCTTTGATCAAAATGCAGTGAGCACCAAATAAAAAGTGTTCTTGAAGTGTTAATGTTTTTTTTTTTTTTTGTTTTTCTTGCTCGAAAAAATAAATTATATTATTATTTAAGGTTATTTTTAATAATAAAGAAACAACATGTAAAAAACAATTAATCGGAGAAAAAATTGCATTTATATAGTAGTTTTCGGAGAAGATTCTTTAGTACGTAAAATTTACGTCGCGTTAGTATTAACGTTTTAAAAATTATTGTTATGATTCTAGGGTTAAGCTAAATTTGAGTTTGTAATTACAAAAGTACTCTTTTTGGATGACTTTTTGCTTACCTTTTCTCAATGTGCAATAACGTTTGGAAGAAAAACTTAAGATATGTCACATTAGGAGGATCTAGGAATAAAAACTTAAAAAAACTGTAACCGCACAAAAGTGATGATATACTACAGCAGGAAAAGATTTAAAAAAATCACCTTTAGATTTTCAAATTGCTCTCCTACAAAACTAAAAAATACACTTAAATACTTTCCTTTATTGCCACAGATTTAAGCGTTATTACTTAAGTATGCACTTTATAATATTTGCTCACTTTTGGTCTTAAAATATTTAGAGCACAACTTTTTAATATATTTCTTGCTTAAAATAAAAACTAAAAATTTTATATTGCTTTGAAATAAGTCGCGGTAGTATTACGGTACTACGGGTCAAACTTTTAATTTATTTTTATATGTATTAGTCTTATTATTTCGAACATTACTTTTATTTACAACAATTTTGTGTTTTTTAATTTCCAAATAAACCACACAAGCGGTTTGATCAATGATATAAAAAAACGTACGAAGAATGTTTGTAAGAAAATTAAAAATTTTTTCTATTCACACAAACATCTTTTTGCTGTTGTTGTCAAGACGCTTTCGTAGTTTATTTGTCCCTTTAAAGTAAAAACTAAAAATTTTTGTTTTCAAATCGTTCTTGTTTCCCATGCTTATACACAAATGCCTTCCAAAAAATTTCTTTTAGCTTATCAAAGGTATTTTTAAAATCTTTAATTCCGACGAAAACAAAAAAACTCCAAAAGCACGAAAGGAGAGGAAATGAAGAACTAACATTTACCGCCATGCATATATTATACTATCTTCCGATAGGGTAACCAGTTGATATGTAGTAGTTCTTGATATTTTTGGATTACAAAAATATACGTTTCTTACATGTTGCACCAGAAATAAAGTCGCAACATTTATTTACTGTTTTATACTCTAGTTAAACACTCAGATACTAAAGCACTTATACTAACATCTCTACAAGTCATCTATATATGAATGTACTATCCATACAAGCCAATTGATTTTCACTAACAGCCAGCATATCAGTACATTTCCCTTCGAAATCAGTTAACAGAGTGTGTCTCTGTGTGAGTGTGAAAGTGTGTGTGCACGCAGAGAAAAAACATGATTACAAAGTGTTCACTATGAACATTTTTATTTATATTTGCCTAATATGTTCACCCCAATAAATTTATTATAGTCCTAATATAACTAGAAAAAATATTTTTTGTCCTTAACATTTTTAAATTCACTATAATAATATTACATGGTGTTTAACACCTAAAAAGTTATTCTGATCTAGCTAAGCATATTAAATTATGTGAAATGTTTGCTACTATAATTTATAAATATATTCAACTATACAATTAGAATCAAAATATATGTTGCACACAAAAGGTATGCTTATTACCATAATTTTTGTTTGCTTTAAAACACATTCTCTAATTGAGCAAACATTTATTGTCAAAACAAACAAAGTTTATTTATAAAAAAAAAAAATTTTCTTTACGTCATTTACGTCTGCGAGCTTCGGTTAATCGGACCATGCTGCCTTGCAAAACTTATAAGTAGCTTAAATATAATTATAAAAATACACACACACATGTATAAACGTTGTCTTTCTTGCAGTCAAAAACACCTACAACATTGAAAAAAGTTGGGAGTCAGCTGATTTAATTTATCTGAACGGCAAATAAAACGAAAATAAATAATTGGCAGATGAGTGCTGGTTAGCTTTACGACAGAACAGAAGCCAATGAGAAATTGAGAAAACCAAATTTTTTTAATGTGCAGTTTTTCGTTGGGAAAAAAGATAAACGCGTAGTGGGAAAACGTTCATTAAATGTATGTATTTAATTTTATTTTTTAAATATGCTTTGCATACATTTGTATCTTTAATTAAAAATAATTTTTTGAGAATAAATTTGTTATTGTTTTTATTGTGAAAACCACATAACATGTTGAAATAGACATTTAACATGGTTTTGGGAAACAAAGAAACATGGTTGGAAAGGTCGTTTGCGTTTTTCTTCTGAACATAATAATATGCTTGAGACAATAATAAGTTAAAAACATTATGTCTGAACATATATTGTTACTTAAGACGTGTTTGACACAATCATAACCACAAACATTAATGATAGTTTGCGATTGTGATTGCATCAACCATGTTTTTTCTTTGCGTGTGCCTATGAAAATCTTTTATAGTGTATTTAGAGTACATTAAGTTGAATGCTTAGTGTTGTTTAAATGGCTGTTTATAAGTTACAAATTTAAGAAAAATTTATTTAAAAATTTGGTCCTTATATTTATATGTATGTGTGTCTGCATCTATACATGTATGTGTATGTTTGCAATTAAAAATGTTGTATCACTGTAGCTCAAGAACGATAAAAGTAACCAAGCGTGCATGTACACAGAAACAGTCGGGATAAATCAAGTTTTTTATGATTACTTAAAGTACGAGTTGCACTCAAAAATTCACGTACGAATAACACTTAAACGTACTCAAAACAATCCTAAATGGGGATACTTTCGAAAATCAATCGCGGAATTTCTTGAGATAAGTATAAAATTCTTAAATCAAGTACAAAAAGATTAAACTTTTTGCTGTGTTTAACCCTCCGGCCAACGCATGTTTTAATTTTCTATACACATTGAAAAAATACCTGGCCAAACTCATGTGCACCACTAAGGATTAAAAAGTATATTTGAACTCTTGATTCTCATTTAGTTTATATTTTTAGTTATATATGTACATAAGATTTATAAAATAAAAACCAAAGCGAGCATGATATTGGTGTTTTATCATTCTGTTAGGTGTAATATGGGTAAGTAAATCAATCATTATAACTTTTTCTTTCTAATTTATAATTTCTTGATCAAATCAACTTTATAATACTTGAATCAATCGCATTTTGAGATTGACCCAATCTTAGTTTTACATAAATCAATCTAATTTTCGGAGTATTTTAAGTACGAATTCGGATTAAAACAATTTTATAATTCTTATCCAAGCGTATTTTGAGATTGACTCAATCTAAGTTTTACTTAACTTAATCTCTTTTTCGAATTATTTTGAGTACGAAACGGGATTGAATATGGATAATTTAAGTATTTTGCGATTGAAAATCCGTTCTTGAATCAATCGTTCTGTACTTGATTCAAGAAAATCCGTACTCACCGTACTATTAATACCGCTTCGGATTGATTTGAGTAAGGATGGATTGATTTTTCTTTTGAGTGTAGATTTATTACAACAACAACAACTACAAAATTAGAAAAAACAAAAAAAAAAGTTTTTATCGTTTATGAACACAACCATCTATACAAAGTAAATTTGTAAGTGTTTCTGTTATAAGCCTGCATACAATAGTGTGTCTTGTGTCTGTGTGTGTTAACGTTTAAAAGTAAAAGTTAATTAAAGTTTTCCCATTTTACGAAAGTGAAAAGTTGCCATTAAGCTTATTAAAAGTGCATTGCACATTAAAAACATTTAATTTTCTTTTTGTTAATTTGTTTATATGAAGGTGTGTATGAATGTAATTAAATATCTATCTAATTGAACGAATGAATTAAATTTGAAAGCACCCAGCAAAAAATTACAGATTACCAAAAGAACGACTTGCCACATAATGACTTACTTTTTTGGTTGCCAAGTTAGATTATTCGATTACCAAACGTGTTACAATACATCATTAAAATAGGAAGTAACAAAATAACTACTCGTTTAAATTATATAAGAATAACTGAAAATTTTTACTAAAAAAGTGATTATCCAAATGAAACTGCATATGTTTCTACATTACCTACTTTATTACTTTGTACAAAAAAATCAATTACTTACTTTTTGTAAAATAATGTGCAATATATAACTAGTTCCCTATCATAGAAATATTTCTTATTTTTTTTTAATTAAAGAAAAATTAAAAAGAAATTGTAATAAATATTTAGAACGGTGTTAAAAACATTTTTTTAATTTAAGATTTTTAAATTTAAGATATGAAATTATAAATTAAATTATGAAACTATTATTATAATTAAATAAATAGTATTTAACTAATATTATTTTTTTGTATTTATAAACATACTCTATATATTGAAATATTATTTTTAAAAATAGACCCACCTTTAAGTATACGGATCGGCTCAGAATCACTTTCTAAATCAAATTAACGATGTCCGTCCGGCTGTTAATTCATACAAATATTTATTTTTTTAACAAAATTATACATATATATACTTTAAACTAATTTGCAATTTCAGAAAAATCGTCCAAAATGTAATCGAGTTAGGTAATGTTATATATTTTTTTTTTTTTCAAAAACATTATCAAATACAAAGCAGAATAGAGAGAGAGAGAGTTTGATATAAGGTATTACATTTACAAAAACAATCAGTTGTGCTACGGAGAATAAACTTTAAGTAAAAACAAACTTATAACAACTCGATTACTTATTGGAATATTTTGTAAAGTTGTAATTGGGTTTAAAATTCTAAATTACAATTTTGTTATAACTTTCTTACAAGGTAATCGGATTGCCTAGTTATTTTGTTTAAATATTGAGTGTAAAAAATGAGACCAAAAAATGTACTTAAATGAAACACAAAAAAGTGTACCGTTATTGCTTTGAAATATTTTATGAACATATGCATGCAAAAAATCCAATTTAGCTTTAAGAACTTATTTTAAATTGTACGTTTACTGAAACAGACGCGTGTTAGTTAAAAAAAAGTAAAGTGTTTTTTTTTAATAAATTTTAGAAAAGTGATTAAAAATGTAAGTCTCAATATTATTTAATTAATAAAATAAAATTTAATTAATATTTTTTCAACCGAATTATTACTTGAATACAATATAAGAGGCATTCAAGGCAAAAAAAGGCTGATAGATTACAAAGCAACAATGAATGTAATATTTTGTAAGTATGTACTATGTTTTAATAAACATTTATGCAGATTTGTTTAGAATTTGTTAACTTAATATTTATTCTTGTTTTTATTTAGTGGCAATATCACCAGAAATAACAACGGAGCTAGAATTTTTGGGAGAAATGAGAAAAGCAATTAAATGTGCTAAAAATAAACATTTTAAACAAGTTTGTTTAAAAAGAAAAAAAGAGACTATAAACGAATCTGAAACTTCTGATTGAAAACTTCTTTTTAATTATATTTTTATGTGTTCAATACAACTTAATTTAAATAATATTTTTAAAAATACCCTTAAAGTACAAATTTCTAAGATTTACGTATATAAATTTCATGAATTCCATACACATTTTATTTATGTTTTATAAGTTTAATTAAAAAATTGCATAGAAAGTGTAACATAAGAAATACTTACAATATACTCAATAAAAGTACTTCTTGAAAAAATAAAATAATGAATGTTTTTATTTATTTTGGGAAGTACTTACTTTTTTTTATAAAATAAGTACTTCCGTTTTATCTAAAATAAGTACTTCTAAAACTTACATAAGGAATTAGTGACCACATTTTAAAATGGAACTGATTACATAAAAAACAAAAGAAGTACTTCTTATATTTAAAAAATAATCAATTCTGAATAACTAATTATTTTAGTCTCATGCCTTGTAAAAATAATTAATATGGTAATCTAGTTCAGAAGTCATTCCTCCAAAAATGCTTGATTCCAAACTCGATTACCTTTTTTAAAATTTTTTGCTGGGCAATGAAACGTAAAATGTAAATAGATTTTACTTCTCTTTGATTTTCTTATACTGACCTTTGATGTTCTTAATCTATTTAATTAAGAAATAATTTCATATTTAATTAATAGATTTTATTCTTAATTTCAAGACTCTTTCGCTGAGGTTGTACTTTATTTAACGACCATTTTAAAGATCTGGAACGACTACAACCAAGAGGTATGTATATAAAAAGTACATTAATATCTGATAATTGAGAGCTGTTGTCAATATTATTGGCCTCAAGAATTTTATTCTCTATTGCAGAGAACGTTTTACACATAAACCTCACGTTGACATTCGTGAGGTTTTTCCATACAGGAGTGAAAAAGCACTGGAAGTTCTCTTTCACAAGGGATAAATTTTTCCCTTGTTTTGCGTCTTAAGCTGGGATCACACGATTGCCGCAAATGCACCAATATGACACAATTTTTATTGTGCTTTATTGACGCACAATAATGAAATTGGACCAATAAAATATTCTGAAATCACACGATTGCCTTGTTTTAAACAAATTTAATTGCCGCTAGTTGGTACAAAGCGAAATGGTTACAACAATTGCCGCAGCACAGTCACACGATTGTTCTTACTTGACAACTGCGAAAACAGCTGTTGTGGTAGCTTTTTTATTTAATTGAAAGTTCTTGTTGGTTTGTTATTAATTAAATAAAATTAAATATGTATCATATATGTATGTACTTAAACAAATTTTTGTTGAATATTTTTATTTAAATTTTTTAAGAAATTCCAAAAATTAAGTCTGTTCAACAATTTCGTATGTTAAGGTTTGCTTAGAAACTTAAATAAAAATATTCGCACTGAACAGCTAAATATTCTTGTGAACATACATACATACATATTTTGGTAATAGCAATAATTAAAAAAAATTAAAATGCATAATAAATAAATAAATATTATCTTCATTACCTACTAAAAGAAACACAAAAAGTAAATGTATTAAAAAAAAGGCAAATATTGGTGCGCATTGTGTTGTTTGATTGCCGCACAAAAACACAATAAATATTGGTACATTTTTGTTATTTTTATTGACGCGCGGTTGCATAGAAAACAGTCACACGATTGCCGCACCAGGGTTGCATTTGATTGGTAAAAGTAAGCACAATATTGTCCTTGATTGGTACATGAGCCAATTGGTTGTGCAGTCACACGATTGGGGTATTAAAAAGTATGAAAATTGGTGCATTGCGGCAATCGTGTGATCCCAGCTTTAGACTTTGTTTTGGTACTGCGACTATAAAGCTTCGTTCACAATCAGAAAAACAATTTCGTTTTTTCTTCTATCTTTTTTCTTCCTAAAGTATTTCATATATTTCCCTTTCATTTTTAGAACAAAAATGTAACTAAAATTTTTTTAAAAATGTAACTTAATTGGAGGCAACTAGAACTTCAGCAACAATTTGTATGAAATTGTGTCTGACGTTTAAAACAATTTAATTTAGTTTTGAATGAAAATTTCAACAAAATGTTGTAAAAAATAATAATAAATGCATAATATTGTTGTGGCTAAAATTTGCAAACGGTTTCTTAATGCAAAATGTGTGTGGTTGCAAAAGAAATTGTTGCTTTATTATGAACACCAAGTGAAAATGTTTTTTTGATTGTGAACGAAGCTTAACAGAAATAAGTTCTATTCAAGGATTTAAGGATAAGAATACAATCCGCCGCTTTTAAATATTTTTGTTGATTTGTATGCATTCGTATATTTGAAACGCTTAAAACGAAAAAAATAAATGAGTGAGTTATGGCTAATTTCTCCAATTATATTTAAATATCAATTCATATTTAAATATAATTTTTCATATAATTTTACTTTTATTTGACATGAAAAACGAATTTATAACATAAATTAATATTTAAATAAATTGATGAAATTGGCCGTTAGTAGGTGAAAAAAAATATTGAACAAAATATTTTGCTCGTTTGCTTGTGTATATAGAATAAGCGCCATTACCCACTAAGCAATTTAAAGTATTTTTTTTTTAATCAGTGATGTTGGTCTTTTATAATTTTTTTAAATGACTAATGCAAATTTTAAAAAAGCCCAGCAAAAACTTTACTTAAGTTAGTTAGCAAATAATGTTGGAGAAAATAAACACTACTTATTTTTCGGCTTATTTTTGTTCGAGGTGTCCACAGAATTCAGTACTTACAATACACTTACTAGAAGTCAAAAAATATCTAGTTATTATTTAACTACTAGTAAGTTGAATTGTAAGTACTTACAATATATTTACCAGAAGCCAAAAAATCACTAGTTATTAGACCTAATAAGTAATTATTGAGTGCGTTACCAGTAAGTAAATATTCAGTACTGAAAACAACACAAGTAATAAGTAGTTACTGAGCTCATTATTAGTAAGGAAATATTCAGTAGTGAAAATAATAGAAGTAATAAGTAGTTGTTGTGGTCATTACTAGTAAGTACTTATTAAAGTTTTCAAAATAATGACAATTGTAATGACAACTACTTACCAGGTAACGTACGAAATAACTACCACCTATTACTAAAAATCACAAAGTTTTTCATGTGAGGCTCGAAAATAATAAGTTCTCTGACTGTTCTTAACGTTGTCTTAAAAAATATTTTGTTCAATTAGATGATAAAAAACTTCCAACACCAAGAAAGTGTGATTTTTATAAATTGTTTTTTTTAATGATAATTATAAAAAATAGCGTTTGTTTTTAAATATAATGAATAGTTTTGTTGCTTTGTTTTAACGAAAGTGTCAAATATGTACATATGCACGTATGTGCATATCGCTCCTTTATTGCAACATAGTCATATCTAAAAAAATCAAACATTTTATGTTACTTAAGCAAAACTACTTCTTCATACCTTCTCTAAATGTAAAAGACTAATTAGTGTTTTATCTAAAACTGAACCGGAGTTATAGCAAAATATATTTTATTGAATCTGTATAAAAAGGTACATTTTGAAAACTTTAATCGCCTTTTGCCAAGTCTGATTATTTTTTTGAGATACGACTATGTTGCAATAAAAAAGCGATATGAAGAAAACATAGTACATCTATGTATATATGAATTTGCACGTTTCAAGCAGTTTTACCTTTCTTAGTGGATCAATTTGGTAAGGGACTAACCTCCAGTTCATATTATCTTCAACGTGAGTTAATTAAATTTTGTAACTTCAATATAAAAAATATTTGAAAATATCAATGAAATAACAAAAAAGTTTTGAATAATCTACCTTATAGATTGTCATCCACTCAGAACATTGCTTGTTTAATTATATTTTTCTATGTCTAATATTAACGAAAATTAATCAAAGTACCAGATATTGAACAAAAAAGTACCAAAAAGTTCATACATATTCTTATTCACTCATGACCAATCATGTTTAATTTTATCTTTATAGGTAAAAGAAAGAAATTTGATTTCCCGTATTTATATAGTCGAAATATTCGAAAACCGGTTTCTAAAAACTGTCGACTAATCCACCACCCTATTTTTTTATTATTTGATAATTGAAAAAACAAATCTATTTGTTCTGCATATGTGTTAGTAACAAATTTGAACGCATATAACTCTGAAAATATTAAACAGATTCTATTGAAATATATATTGTGCACTTCTGTAAGTAAATACGTTTTAAATGGTTTATATTTTGTTCAAATCGGTTGACATACAGAGGAGGAAAGTGTTATGCATTCTACTTCGAAGGCGAATTTTTGTGGAGTTCATAATTTCAACACAGGCAATACTTGTTGATATTACCAGCATATAAAGTACAGCCAATGCAAGTTCTTTTAAATGGTACGTATCTGCCTTATCCATGTAGCTATAAAAATTTTGACTAAACCTATATAAATAAGATGAAATATCATCATTAAAACCCTCTTTACAATTAACAAACGCTAATTTTTTCGAGAGTGTTTTGTAAACATCAACAGGTATGCTAGGATTCATAAAAATCTTTAACAACAACTATTGACTCCTTCAAGAGCCATGTTAAAAACGAAAAACAATTTTCTCGAAGATTTTATTATCTTCATTAGCCATTATAACATACATACTTTCAAATACTGACCATAAATATGAATGCCTCAAATTTCATACATAAAAATACAATTATAAAAGTTATATTTTTTTCTTATTGAATATAACGAATTTTAAAACAAGGACATAGCTCATCAAAAATACCCAACAAAATCGCCAACTATTTTTTTAAATTGCCAAAAAGTCGCCATGTCGCCAAATCAAAAATAAGGTCGCCAAACAAGTTTGAAAATCGCCACGTTTGGCGAGAAATCCCCACATCTGACAACCCTGATGGACTGGAGGTTGATCCATCGCCAAATCGATCCAGTAAGAAGGAACAAATAAATGCTCGAAACATGTAAATTAATATATGTATACTTAGATGTATGTACTATGTTTTTTTCATATTTAGATGAAAATTTATGGTCGAACTTCGACTAGTAGGGAAATACTAGTATATTTAAATTGTATATTTAAAATACAATAAATTTATAAATATACAATATTCAGTTAATTAACAGGCTCAGCGCAAAACTAGTATTTTCTTTCATGAACACTAGACTTTTTAATGTAATGGGTGATTTTTAAAGCCCGATAGAAATTACGAAAGGTTAAACAGGCAATTGGACGGTCATACTACGCTCACTTGTTGACATACTCCGGAAAATCAATATTAATAGATATACGCTTGACAACTTCCTAATTTTTTTTTGGCTCGCGACACATGCTTGACTTAACGGGGTTGTTAATAAACAGAATTGCCAAGTATGGAGTAAAACCAATCCATAATATTCAAAATATTTAATGTTTGGTGCGCGGTACAATCTTGTTTCATGATATTTTTTCAGAAATTAAGAAAATAGACGTCCTGAATGTATTTCATAGCAAATTTTTTTACAGACATGCATCCTCTTCC
Source organism: Pollenia griseotomentosa (assembly GCA_963931875.1). Taxonomy (NCBI): domain Eukaryota; kingdom Metazoa; phylum Arthropoda; class Insecta; order Diptera; family Polleniidae; genus Pollenia; species Pollenia griseotomentosa. Next base: position 20,634,316 of record OZ007561.1, read on the forward strand.
TCTAGAATAAATTAAACTTTTTATAGGTCCTGATGAGTTAAAAAAGCTTGTTGAATATTTTTTTATGGCATTTTTAAAATTGTGGTATAAAACAAGCTTAAAGTCTCAAATTGTTACGCAGAAGGCGATCAAATCCGTTTCTTACTGTCACTAAGGAAGCCAGAAGTTTTCCATTGCAAAAATTACTGCCCTGAATGTTTTCTAAAGGTGCATCAATTGGTCTCAATAAAGTAACAGAAAAATATTCCTTAACGATCATTAATTTTATAAAATGCTGAAACACTTCTTTAATTATTTTCTTAATTTTTGTGTAGTTGATTTTATTTCTGTATTTATAAGATAGTTTTTATGCTTTTCATAAATTTTTATTTTTCTCTTGGGTTTTTGGTTTTATTTTCATTTATTTTTTTATACTTATTATACCCTTCACTACAGGTGGTGAATAGGGTATATATAAGTTTGTCATTCCGTTTGTAATTTCTATAATATTGATGTTAGACCCTATAAAGTATATATATTCTGGGTCTTTATGGTTTAACGATGTACGTATGTCCGTCTGTCCGTTGTAATGGATTTTCCGAAGACCCCATATATGATGGGGGCCAGCTTATTATACATTTATGTCACATATGGTCCGGAATTGTTTGCTATTGAAATTCAGCAAGATCGGTATACCAACGGCTGAGATATGAGTAAAAAACCACTCAAATTTTTTCCTTTAAAGGTCCAATTAGACGTGACATTACCATACCAACACTCTATTACCAAAACGACATAAACATACCATACAAACCAATTCAATTTTGGTTTCTACGGTCATACAGTGGCTATGGTAATACAGTGTTGGTAATGTGGTTTTTGTTGTTGTTTTTTTTATACCCTTCACTACAAGTGGTGGATTTTATTTGTAATGTGTTTAATTTTACGCATACACATACACATTAATGCATGTACATGATATGCCGCTCAAATAAAGAAACAAACTCATAGACTCAATATATTTTAATTTAACGCTTCTTCAGTAAAAGCATTCGTAGCCGAGTTGTTAAGTTCTCTCCTGAGACTGATGATATTGCCAGTTCGAATCCCAAGAAGAATTTTTTTCATTTTTTTAATTTAAATTTTTTATGTTCTAAAAAACGATTATAAGAATATAAAAAGAATTTCAAACATCAACTTTGGCAAAAGAGAAAACGGGCTTAGGTACATATATGCATTTTTTTAAAAAAGTTGGTGTGGCTTAATTAATATTTAAATATACCTATCTAAAGAACGTTATTTATGTATATAAGATTCGGCATAGTCGAATTAAGCACTCTTACTTGTTTTTGTTATGTTTAAACCGTAGGCATATGATGATGATGCTTTTGAGTGCTTTTCAAATTACAAATCAAACAAATGACAACTTGTATTTTTAAAATATTAATTTATTTATTTTTTTTTTGGTTATCGTCATTTGTTTTTATTTCAAAAAAAACCATTTAAATTGACAGGGACAAGAGTGTTGAAAAATATAACGAAATATTCGGAACGTCAACAGCGTAAATGTAGCTTCTGTTTCATTGGTTTTCAATTAAAGTCTTTTCATGTTGATAAATACATGTGTGTTGGTTGATTGGTTAAATAGCTGAGCGCCTGTCAGATGGTATGGACACAGGGACAAAAAGGCCGGTTTGTTGCCTAGCCAAAACCAGAGTATTTGAAGGGTATTATTCAGCGTTTGGGCTTAGGAGTTCATGTGTGGTATAAGCATTTATGTTTAATATATGAACGTGCATATGTTTATCGTAGATATTTAAAAGTTTAGCTGTTGACGTATCTGTGGTCCTTGTTTAATTTTGTTGTTGCATTTTTTGATATTGTTGTTGCAATTGGAGTTGTGATATAATTGTCAGATAATTCTGTTCATAGAGTTTATAAAACCTTATCATGTTATAAATTTGTTAGTGGTTTTATTCTTTCCCCTTTTTGAGCGAATGTTTGTTTAAGGTTTTTGCTTTCATTAAATTTAAAAAAAATCAATACATACATATATATATGTACTTTGTTTTTTACGAGTTAATTTAAAATGTCGAAAAATAAGAGGAAATAAAAGAATTTATAGAAATATCTATTAAAGGCAGTGACATGGAGTTTTCACAAATCAAATATGGGTATTTCTATAAAAATTATAAAAAGTAAAAAAAAAACAGCTATAATTTCTTATTTGATAAACTATGCGACAAATTATTCGATAATTTATTCAAAAGACGGTCTTTAAGATAGACTATTTACTTGTTTATTCGATTGTCTATTCAAAAGACCCATAGATAGTCAATTAGCCTTCTTTCGAAGAGATTTTTTCCTATTTCAAAACCTAAATCAACATTTCAGCTACGATATTTTTACCTTTCTAGCATTCAGTGCACAATGCACTCTGTATTCAAGACATCACAGGTATACAACGTCCCGCTCCACCTAATTTTTTTAGGAACACATTGCTTTACTGGAGACTTACTGGCCCTGTTATCTGAAAAATGGTGTCGTTTCATCAAATATTTTGGCGAAAGCATAGTAATTACTTAAGACATTTACAAGACGTTTGACAGAGTCTGGCATGGTGCACTCTTGTCAAAACCTGTTCATTTGGTGTCGGCGATAATTTCTCTCGACTTACATCGAGCTTCCCCAAATATCGAAATTTACGAGTTTTAATAGACCCCATCTCTTTCATTCACTTTCATTTTATATTTTTTATTTTTATTTTTCTAAATGAGATCCTATGTCAAACTTCTAACCATATCTACTCTTTGCAGATGACAGCAATCCATATTCATTTGATTATAGACCAAGCGTATCCGATATTGGTGCTATGAGGCAAAGCATGAATGGTACGCTTTGTCGTGATATTGACATAACCTCGAAATGGGGTTGTGCGAATAGACCCAATACTGCATGCTAAAGCATAAACGCGCGACGAATCAAGGTGTCTCTTCTGTATGCATGGGGGGTATAATTATTGAGAAATCAGAATCTCTAGATGTTTTGGTCATGATAAAACAATGTGATGTCCGATGGACAAAACATATATTCAAGGTGTCCAAAGAAGCATTTAAATGCCTCGGTTTTTTAAAGCGTTGTAAGATATACATCACTCCATCTGATCTCGTTACTGCTTATACCATCTATATCCGACAGCGAGTCTCATGGGTGGGCCGATGCTTAAAAGTATATTTTAGTGCTTCTCAACCGTATGCAGGAGAGGGTGATGGTTCTTGACAGTAGGGCATCCAATTCTTTTGACTCTCCTAAGCACCGTCGCAATGAGTGTTTTATCTGCCAGTTTTATCGTTGCTAAAAGGAGATGTGATCTGATGAATTTAGGGATTTGGTTACCGAAATCCCAGCAAGTTTTTTTTTGTTTTTTTTTTATTGAAACGAAATTAAGTATCCAAATCTTAATCCTTATAGTTGTTTATTACATATTTCCAATGAAGGATCTAGTTTACTGTATTCAATACCTATTATTCTACATTGAATCCCTGCAGGTGCCATCTATATCCAAAGAGTAAATGTTTGACTTGAAAATGCTTGCGGTTGAATTATCAGTAACCCCCCGTTTCCACATGCAAGTGCAAGTTTGAAAAACTCAATACACTCACACTTTTTCACTATTATTCACACAATTTTTGTACTTCCAGCCAATCGGCTGTTTCCTCGATTTTTCGTTGATAATACGTATACACTACTTGCATGTGAAAAGGTAGGGTTAGCCCTACACAGAAAAAATTTTTTAGGCCAGTAAAAGAATTAATCAAAAATAAAATCAGTTTTTATAAAATATTTAATCAGGTGAATTAAACTTTTAATCAAGTGAATTAAACTTTTAATTGAAATATTGTCAATTAAACATTTTATACACTTGATTAAAAAGTTTAATTCACCTTATAAAATATTTAACTAAAACTGATTTTATTTTTGATTAATTCTTTTACTGGCCTAAAAAATTTTTTCTGTGTAGTATATGCAATATTTATGTATATACATATGTGTTATGATAATTAATTTTATATACATTTGAATACAACCGTTTTTCGTATCACAATTTCATCATATTCATCTTTGAATTTCAAATTTTGAAATATGTATGAATCAATATTCTATTCGATAATTTTTGACGAAAACACGAATTTATCGGGCAAAAGCCAGATTTCCTTATCTTTAAGATATTTTAACATTCAACAAAAAGTCGTTAGGAAAGAATTTGTTGGCTTTGTTGTAAACACATTTGAAGAGGCTTCAAAGGATATTGATAATGACGTTAATGTGTCAATTGATGCGAAAACACTATCATCAATAGTTCTAAAAGCTTTGACAAATTTTGGTCTTGACCTAAAAAGTTGTGTAGGAGTTGGAACAGATGGGTGTCCTCTGATGTCAGCAGAAAATGGACCTATTAAAAAATTCTGGAAACCGCGACAAATGCGTTGTATAATTTGTTAAAGAAACGACAAAATTTTTTAAACATAATCATCCCAAGCGAAACGCAGTTTTAGCAAAGTGGGAGCCAAATTCTCTACATTGTGCGAGACCAGATGGGTGGACCGGCAGGACTTAATTTTACACTTTGCAACAGCACGATATATATCTTCAAAAAGGATCAACCCTGACCAAAACTTTAAAAATGTGTCTTTAAAAGAAAAGAAATAAAACCGAAGAACAATTTAAAGCGATTTTTGAAATAGTAAAAATTTTTTGCGTTCAAATCAGTGTTCCAATCGAAAAGACAAGATTTGAACGAAATAATCGCATCCAAAATGTTGAAGATTACTACCGAGTTCCTCTTATTGAATCTATTTTAGAAGATCTCAAAACACCTTTCCCAATAGATATCCTAAATGTATTGAACATACCTAAACTTCTACCTCAAAGTGTAATCAAGTCATATACAGATACAAAACTTTCAAAACCACAACTAGCTGATGAGCTGACATCTAATGAGTAAATTAACTGTGATGAAGATATCTATCCAATTCTAGGAAAAATATTTCAAATTTTCGTTTTAATGCTCATCAGAAATGCTACGAGCGGGAGGTCATTTCCTACCCTTCGTCGAATAAGACAGATTGTACTATCTAAATTGGCTCACAAGGAAATCATATATTGCTTATTTTAAAAGATTAATTTACTTTAATTTATATTGAACTGATCTTATATTTTATTTAACCTTGTTTGTTTGTTTGTTTTGATTTAAGTTTCATAGCTGCGATAGCAGCTACTTATTTGGCCGGTACATTAGTACATAACGCCATCGCCAAATCCCGCTAGAATATACTAGCGTCGTTTAATTCTTCTTCAAGTGGAAATCCACCAATTATAAAATTATATTTTCTTAAAAAGTTTACAAAATCACAAGGTCAATGTCGAAACCCCGAAAAAACCGTAACGCGGTACAGTTATCCGACGCCAAGCCATTAACCAAGGCAGACGAGACGTAAAACGCACGAAGGCAGACAAACAAGGACGGCCTGATTAGCCTTAAGAAATAATGCCAATGACGCGCGAGCTGCTTCTCCGCCGAGAGCAGTTTGATTTATTTAACCTTATTGTTGAGTTTTTTTTTGATATAATAAACACATATTGTTTTTAATAAACTTTTAAAATAGATTTTTTACTTTTTCGTATCATAAAAAATTTCCCCCCTCCCTAAGGCTCAAGTTGGATCCGCGCCTGTCGTATATAGAATATCCTTCCTGCTGAAGTCTTCCCTCTCAGTTTCAACATGAAAATGTTTAAGTCGAATGTTCACAAACACCTGTTTTCTGAGTTCTAACACAATGTAAAGCATCAGTAGTGATCATACCCTGAGGGCTGTACCTAAAAAAAAAAAAGATCTTAAGCTTAACTAATTTTGTGTTTTTATTATGAAATTATTATAAAAACTAAAAAACACGCTTTAGTTCATTTATTGTTTTAAAAAACAAAATGTTTATACTCTATACACAATGGTCTATTCGAAGTTTACTCGATAGTCCTTTTATTTAAGTATTCCATTTTCCAATTAGCCAATTTTTTGGTTTATTCGAATGCTTATTCGGTAGAATGTAGGTAAGCCAATTTCCTGTTTAATAGCCTATTCGACACTGTGTTTAAATAAAAAAAAAATTATCTCTCGTATATACTCTTCTGTGAGTGTATCAAAGGATTTGACCGATTCCAAATTCCACATAACCATTTACTTAAATGTGCATTCAAATGATGTCGAACATAAAAATAAATTGAAGTGTGGTAATACAATCAAAATGTGACATTAAACTTCAACGTGCTGTTGTTTTCAATAATTTCGATCTACTAACCCATAATGCAGCTTAAATTAAACAACCGCAAGCAAATTAACAAAAAAGTATGAAAAACAGACGAAGAGTGACAACGGTGCAAGCGGCATTTGTTTTGATATTTTGATACTTTCTTTAGATAACATTAGTCCTAAATTATTGGTTTTGTTTTATACTTTTCCACTACTTCCGCTTTAACTGTCATTTATCTTATTGAATAAAAAAATCTATAGCAATGTGGTGGCATGCGAGATGATGAATTTCAATGCGTGGGTGGTAGTGCATCTGTTTAACTCCTCTTCTTGAAATTTTCATTATAATAAATCGCTAAAAAGTAGAAACAAAAAACAAAAATGGAAGGAACTATTTTTTTTGACTCCTCTCTTCTTTTATTGATTATTTTTTCTTCTCTTATTCCAACATTTTTATGCTTTAATTTATATTATTATTTAATTTTTTTTTTGGAAGAGAGAGTGGGAAAAAGTCTCTGTGATAGAAGGGAAAGGAATTTTGATAGCGACAATGTGCACTCCTTTACTTTTTTCCTCCTCCTTCCTATTTGCTTCGATGGCATTTGTATTGAAATAAATGTCAAATAATTTTTTTTCTTTCACCAAGAATCAAATTTATGTCTTTTTCACTTTGACAAATGTCACTGATGCCAAGACTCGAAGACATTTGCTTCCGTGTACTCTTCCTTCTCGTTTTTTTTCAACATAATGACCTCGTAATTTTTGTTTTTCGGTTAAAGAAAAATATCGAACACATCAAAGAAATGACAGTTTGTGAACGTGCTGCAGTCTGTCTGTAAAGATTTTACTAATGGAAAAACACAATTTTAAAATTTAATTTTATTATAAAAAATTTCCTGAAGAAGATTTCAAACGGAAATCGAAATATCGAAAATAAAAATATTTTAATTAATTTTATAAAAAGTGACCTTAAGCTTGATTTTTTTTTTAGTATAATATTTAATAAAAAAGGTCGAAGAAATAGGATTAAAGTTTTATTATTCTTTATTTATTTTTTATACTTACTTAATTTGGTTATATTTAAATATGATGATGATGCTTTTGAGTGCTTTTCAAATTAAAATCAAACAAATAAAAACTTGTTTTTTTTTTTTTTTTTTTTTTTTGGTTATTGTTAGATGTTTTACCAAAAACTATTTTTACTGACCAGGACAAGAGTGTTCAAAAATAAAACGAAAAATTCGGAACGTCAACAGCGTATCTGGAGCTGTTTTACAATGATCAGTCTTACTGCCTTTTTTTAGAACGCGATCGCAAAAGTGACTCGTTTAACTTATTCTTTATTTGATAAACTTTCCGTACCCTCGTTAGAAAGTATATTTGGTAGGTATGCCAATTTCCTGTTTAATAGCCTATTCGACACTGTGTTTTTAAAAAAAATATAACCATTTACTTTAATGAGCATTCAAATGATGTCGTACATAAAAATAAATTGAGGTGTGGTAATACAACCAAAATTTGACATTCAATCTGCCACAACTTCAACTTGCTGTTGTGTGAAAGCAGTGGAAGTGTTTGCGTGGAAGCAGCAGCAATTGAATCGATCACAATATGTCAAATGGTTAAAAGTGAAAGTCCTAAAATGAATATTTAATAAATGCATTCAGATTTTCAATGGCGGTTTGTTAGTTAAAAAATTTTCTTTTTTGTTGCTATTCTTTTATATGAATGATTAGCAACACTTTATACCTATTCAATGAAAAAAGATGACACTGGTTATTTTCCTTAAATTAGATTCATAACAAAGAAAAGAGGAATCACATTAATTAGGTAATTAATTAAATGTACACTGAAAGAATTTTCTTCACAATACCAATGAATTTTGACATTAATCCCATGTAAAATTGCATTAAAAAGGAACCTATGCAGCGCTTCGGTGGATCGATGAAACCTGTTTCATTAAAATGTATTTAATTAAACATTACATAAGATCTATGAATATTATTCACTGGATGAATACTTTCAAAATAGAAAAAAAATTTTGTTTTTTTATTTCATTTTTTTAAAATTTTTTTTCTTATTAATTTTTTTTTTTAGTATTTTATTTTTTTTTTTAATAATCCCCTAAAATAATACCGCGGAGCTTTACGTTTGTCTGCTAAGCCAGAGTCTCTGGCGGAAATCGATCCCGCAACCTCGGCGCTTATAGACTAGCTCACTACCAGCTAGCCTACCGGGGCAGTGTAGTTTTTGAGCAAAAGGACTATGTATTTTTGCCATTACTCAATTAAGAGCGTAAATATGAGATTAAATTTTCTATAACAACAATAACAGAGTTGATTTTTTTTGCTAATGCATAATAAAAAAAGACCACATAAACAGAGAACAAGCTTTTTCGTATACATCATTTGGTTGACAACAGTTTAAATTAAGAACAAGCAGAGAACAAGCTTTTTCGTATACATCATTTGGTTGACAACAGTTTAAAATAAGGGTGTGTTCTTTTTAAAGAGACATTTGTTTGTTCTTTACTTATTACATACTATATGTATTTAGGTATGTACATATTAAAGAAAACTAAAAACATACGTATTAATGGATTGAAAGTTTTTGTTTCATTACTATAATGACATTTTTCATTGTCATAATGAAAATTTAAATTTATGATGGCATGCTTTTTCGAAATATTTTTATACTTTTAATTATCGAGACTATAGAGTTATTTGAATGTTAAAAATAAATAAATTTAATGGCAATAATAATAATAAATAATTAAATCTTACATTTTTCAATTAACAATTAAACATTTTTTTAAGGAAAATTTAATTTTGTATTAATTTATGAATATAGCTATGTTTGTATATTGTTTTTTTATGTTCCCAATTAAAATTTTTTGTTTAACTTGGACAAACTTAAGTTTTCATATATCCAATGAAAATTTTTAACGTAATAACGAAATCCAATGAAGCGATTTTAACGAAAATATTTCATTATAAATATGAAAATCCATTTAGGCAATTAAAATTTTCAGTTAACAAATGAAAATTTTTTTGTGAAAACGATTCATTAAATATATGAAGCATTTTTCTGTCAGTGTATGAAGCGTTTTGGCTTATTCTTATTTTATATACATATCATAATATTGCATTCTTTTTTTTAAGAAAATTTTTTATTATATATATCATTTGCTTTTGATTTAACTCTTCAGAGAATGCAATTTAATGAAAAGTGATGTTTAAGATTTTTTTTGTTTGATCGATAAAATCTTAGCTAGAAAATTATTTTGAAACATTTTAAATGCAAACTAAAGAATTTTTTTCAAAATCTATAAACAAGAAAAAATGTAATATCAACACTTACAATTACCCTTAGAAGCCTTCTGATGTTTTTTAATATTGATTGTATTTGTTTCCATAATTTTTTTTCTTACAAAGGATTTCTTTTTGAATAAAGTGTTCTTTCCTGAGATCTTTTAAAAGCAAAGCAATGAAAAATGTTGTATATTGTGCATTAATTCTCTTCTGACATAAAAACAACTAAGATAGTATAGCAAAACAAGCCCGACCATATGATAACCTACACCTATAAGAACAAATTTTGAAAAGTGTCCCCTATTTGGGACCCACGGTCAATCATGGACCCGCCAGAACCAAATTATTTAATTGAGGTTAAGGTTCATATATGTAAAAGTTGTGTGTGCCGAATATTATTTACAAATTATGAAATTTGTTTTCCTTTAAGCGATTTTTGGAAGATATTTTATATGGTCTTAATATTGACGAACTTTGTTCGTTATATTGATGAACTTTTTCGTAACATTAAAGAACACTTTATTAAATAATTACAATAAAATCATTTTAAGAACGGTCAATCATTGTCACAACGAACAAATTCATTCGACCCAAAATTCATAAATTTTTCGTTTGCTTAATGTAAATTTACGTTGCCTCCACGTCCCCTTTTTGGCTTAGTGTATTATTCGAAAAAAAAAACTTTGATATTAACCAAGGAAATATTATTCAATTCATGTCTGTGTAAAAAGTTATCGATTTTTTGCATAATTTATTCAAATTTTTACACTTCATATTATAAATTATGGCATTTTAATTTTTTTGTTATTCATTTGTTTTAGACAGTCAACATTTAAATGCATCTAACATCCTGGCTCGCTCAAATACTTCTAGTACACAAAAAGATGTGAGTTTGTGTGCAAATCTCTCCCACACTTACACATGTGTTAAATATAAAATGATAAAAGAATACAGCTATTACAATATTATATGGATGTATGCACCCAGTAAACATTTTTTGTTGATATGTCTGATGTCTGACAAAGTATTTAATTTCATCAGAAAATATACCAAAATGTCTTAATTTGGTTTCCAATGTTGTCAGTTTCTGGACATATTCTTACGTTTTAAAGCACGGACTTTTGTGTACATTTTGTGGAGTATTTCCAGAAGATTATTTAAAAAGAATATACAATGTTGAAGGGAACTTTTGAAATAAGTATGTTTAATTAAATCATTAAATTTTCTCAGTATTTTCAATATTTTTTAAAATACTTGTAATAGATGTATGACTTTCTCCACTTTCAATATTGTACTTAATTGAATGCGGCCCTATGCTCCCCAGAGGAGTAAAAGAACCATTATAATTGTTCTCAAAAACTATTAATTTTTATATAAAAAAGCAGGGTTTAAAAAACTGCAGCCGAAACCAAAAACTGTCAAATAAAAAACGAAAATATGTACAACTTCTCGCTTTTTGAGTTGGTTTGACAGCGACTGTTTAAATTTAATGAATCAGAAGTAAAAACAAAAGTTTTTTCTTTTTTTTGGCCAATGACGAATGATGAAGTGGATGAAATGGCAGTTTTTCTACTTTGAATGCAGTTTTTTAAACGCTAAAAAAAGATCGAAGGAATAAAATTTAATTTTTTTAAATATTCTGTATTATCAAATTATCAAATTTAATTACCAAATTTTTTATTTTTTTTATTTTTGAAAAAATTTAAAACACTGACAATTCAATTAAGAAAAATTGGTTTTCTACAAAATAGTTTTAGGTACAGAGATTAAGTCAAGAGGTTTCGTTCTTGGAAAATTACAAATACTTAATGGCACTTTTCTAGTGCAGAATTGCTTATTTTTAAAAGAACCTACAATTTAAATTTGATTAAATAAATAAATTTCGCTTCAATTCAATTTTTATAAAGAAAAAAATCTGTATCCAAAGATTTTTCCGTTGAACCGAAAATTCCTTAAGAACTTTCCATAGAAATAATGTGGAAAATTTTCGAAGAAGAAAATATAAGATTTTTTTTTCAATTGATTGTTTTAAAAGCCTAAAAAAATAATTAAAAATGTTATTATTTTATTTAAATTTTATTTAAATTTAAATGAGAAAAAAATATTAAATTGTAGAAATATAAATTTTAAGGAATGAATGTTTTAGAAATAGAGCTGACTCGAAACATGTAGGCTAAAATGTATAAAAAAAATATTTCTAAATTAACAAAGGCGAACTCATTACAGATAATCGCGTTACTAGAAAAACAAGTAATTTCTTTTTGTCAAATTATTGTACAATGTGAGCTCAGAAGCATAACAAAACAAAAACGAAGATAATAAACAAAATTTTAAAATCCAACAATTATAAGGCTGACAAGATGTTATCAGCCGGGCGGTTAAGTTCACCTGTAATGAATTCGCCTTGATTTTAACTATTTTCGAATAATTTAGGTTATGTTAGGCAGAGTGTCAATTAGTTTTCAGCTAACACGCTTAGAGCTTTTGGTCCATTGAGATAAAAGGAAACTCCATTTAAACAGTGTAACTACCGTAGAATCAAAATGAGCTCCTTGAAAAGTTTCGATTGCAATCGTGGCGAATAATAAAAACTTATAAGACAAACTATCGAAAGCACCGGATCCCATTTTGGAAGAAAGAATCCTCTCGCTAGCGCAGAGCAAAGTTACAGATGTAGAAAAGATTGATATGATAACAAGCAATGCATTTACCAAACGCCGCTGACTGTGAGAAACATCAGCACACAATTGAGTGTATAATCAGTCTGAATTATACACTTGCCCCTGCTTGAAAGGTATATTTAAAGAACATTCTCTGTTTTAAGAAAAAGCAAGCAGCATTTGTTGGATAGCAACGGGACACAGAGATGAAACTCACAATTCGAATTCCCCACAAGTGGAAAGCTCTCTCTTCTTGCGATTAGGATTTCAATCGCACCAACCACGTGATCCCCAAAGCAATCCTTCCGTAAGAGAACAATCTTTGCTAAAAATGCATGTTATAACAAAAGTCTTCTTCTTCATCTTAGGCTTCGTCCTAACTGACTTCAAGCCTTAAGGCCCATAATGTGCTAAAGTTGGCTTTAACAAATGTGCGAATACATGTAAATCATATGAGGCAAACCATATTGAACTTAAGGAAACTTTTTTTAAGTTTTATGAAATTTCAAAAGATTTTGTTATTCGTGCTTAATTCCCAGTTTTTATTATTGATAAAAACACTTGAAATTTATTGTTGATGGGATAAGCTATTCCTATGCGCATTTCACTGGTTGCTTAGGCCAGATCATCAGGAAACTTCATCCATAAAGATTTTAGAAAAACTAAAGATATTAAACCAAATAAAACTGTTAAGCGTATAAGACTTATAGCAACAGTTCTACTTGTAATAATATCAAAGCTTAAACAAAACACATCAACAATAAACAGTGGGTTTATCTCATCTTACATTCCCCATGAAATTGTGAAATTGTCATTTGCTTAAGCAAAGTGCGAAACTGATAGCACATTCCATACGGAATCAAATGTTTTTTTTTTGTTTTTGTTTTTTTAAATACATTTGAGAGACTTTTTGTTAATTTTTGACAGTAGGTTAAGCAAGGCTATGCATATTATGGTTAGGCTTTTAGCCCTTAATCACCACTCTCCAACTATAACAGTCCTAGTTTCTTGACTCTTCGTTTTAGTCAACTCAATGTCTTACCCCTTATCACCCGTTTCACAACTCTTCGTTCACTGAAAAAATCCATTTCTTTACCAGTCTTATACTTATCCCTCAACCCTTCATTTATACGGCCATATCTTCGTTACGGGAGTAAAAAGATTAAATATATAGCCCTTCATTAATTGATTTACTACTAGGTGTTCACTACTCTACTCCACTTCAATCCACCTCTCAACATTACAGATTCTTTAATATTTTGCTCACTAACAAATTCCATATCTACACCAATTTTGGGATGCCTCATCCCCTCATTTCATTCATTTATCAACCCATTTAACTACCTTAATAAATTAAGTCCTCTCGTTGAGCACGAAATAACCTTGTCTAAAGACAAGTTCGCTCCCTGCAAAATTAATCTTTCGTGGCGAGAAGCATTTCTTTGCAAAATAGGATGCGCTTGGTGTCCTCAAACAATAGTGAGACTAATTATTAAGAACCAGGTGCTACTGACTCCCGTGCCAGCAGATAGGATCTCTGGTCAGCCAAAATCTAAAGAGATCGTAAGATCTCAAGAAATGCACCGGAGTATGCCACACCAAATAGTGAAATGTCCTTAATATGATGCCTAAAGGCCCGGGGGAGAGCACACACACAACTGTGGTAGTAATCATAGTATATTTGCAGATTTCTAAATGCTGTGCGTGTCAAGTGATTATAGACACAGGAAGTGAATTGTTTATGAGGTAATTTTTTTGTATATAAATTTATATTTTATTATAATTTATTATAGAATGTTGGTATAATCTAGAGGATATCAAATGATTATTGGTGTTGATGTTGATTTTCATGTATGTTTCTTTATTCTATTTTTATGTATGTATGAAAGTAAAAATATAGATAAGAATGTATATATTTATTTGCATTGTATGAATTTATTTGTTTTATACTTATATTTTTTCTTGTTTGGAGTAGTCAGTGTTGCGTCAAATAATTATTAATTATTTTGATTAGACTTGATTTGATTTCGTATTAAATATTTTTTATTTTGATAGTGAAAAAAAAAATTAAATAATTTTTGAGATAAGTAAGAAAATTGGGGAGGGGTACTCAGTTTTATGTACTCTGCATTCTGTTTTGTTTTTTTTTTTTTTTTTTGAAAAAGTTGTAGTTGTATTTGTATTTATGTATAAAATATTACAAGGAGAAGAGAAAACACAAGATAAAAACACAAAAATTGCAAGACTTGAATTCCATAATCTAGACCCTTACGTATGCGGAATGAAACATGGACTGATTTTCAACCATCAGTGCAAAAATAAAATAAAATGTAATATAAAAACAAAATATGGGAAAAGTAACGGTAAGCTAGAGATCAGTTCAATAAATTGATAATAAGTAGAAAAAATATCGTAAAACGAATTAGAAGGTCGTAAGTTGATTTGTAAATTTTGTGAAAATAATCCTCATTAAGGAAAATTTAAATTTTTTCGTCACTTTTCTGAAATCCAAATTGAAAAATCTTTTGTTTACAAACCTTCGTGTTTGTTGGAAGTGAACTAGCGGAATTTATTTGGTTATGTACATGTGTTTAGTTATAACCCTGAAGGAAGCATGGGTTCAAGTGTAGACATGTCAACACTTTGTCCACCATTTATAACGGCATTGTCAATAAAAAGTCTATACTATTGGCTTTGCCGCCGTCAATAGAAAGTCTTCGGCTTCGTTTAGTGACTGTAACCGTGTGCTTCTTCTTATTTTCTCTTACAGTACAATTTTGTTTAGTGAAAAAAAACAGTTGGCCGTGTGACAAAATTGAAGGAAAAGTAAAAATATTGAGAAAAATTAAAGTTGAACGAATAAAATAAATAAATAAAAAAGGTAAATAAACATTTATATTTTAAAATAATTTGATTTATGTGAATATGAGCAAGAGAAATTATAAAAGACTGGTGAAGAAGCAGTCAACTTTGTACAGAAATAGAATACGCGGCCAAGAGGAAGCAAATGTTAGTGAAATTGCAACGCTTGGAAATTGTTTAGAGTCTGTTGAAGATATTGTGCACTCAATTGAAGATTTGAGTATACCAAAGTTGCCATTACGCGAAAAATTAAAAAAATGGTACTATGAGACATCACCATCAAGAAAATCTTTGGAAATGCTGTTGGCTATTTTACAGGAAGAAGGTCTCGATGTTCCACGTTCAGCATCAGCTTTATTGGGTAAAAGGCAACAAGTTTCAATAAGAAAAGTATTTCCCGGGAGTTATTGCCATATAGGTATAAAAAATCAGTTTGAAAAAATTAGAGACGTCTTAAAAAATTATGTGGAAATTCAAGTTGATTTAAATGATGACGGAATCCCATTATTTAAATCTTCTAGAATTCAGTTGTGGCCGATACTGCTGAAAATAGTTAATTTAAAAGAAAATATCAAACCTTTTCCTGTGGGAATATACATTGGGCATGCAAAACCAGCTTGTGTTAAAGAATTTTTTAAAGACTTTGTTGAAGAAGTAATTTTGCTAAGAAACGGATTTATTTTAAATGACCAGAATATTAAATTTTCGTTTCGCTGTTTGTCATGCGACACGCCTGCAAAAGCGTTTGTCTGTGGGGTTCCAGGTCACACATCATCTCATGGTTGCACTAAGTGCACACAAGTGTCAAAAAAGATTGGCCATGTGCTAACGTATAGTACTTTTAGTGGCACTTTAATATCTGATGCAGACTTTTACTCAAGAAGGTACCCAAATCACCATAGCAAAATTTTCCAAACTGGAAAAACTCCACTGGAAGAAATAGGATTTAACATGATTACGCAAACTCCACTAGATAGTATGCACCTTATTGATCTTGGAGTCACAAGAAAAATGCTAATAAGAATAATAAAAAATAAAACAGAGCAAGCGACTCCAAAAGAAAATACATATATCGAAAATATCTGCTGAGCTCGTAAAACTTCGAAAGTGTTTTCCGAAAGAATTTCCGCGCAAGCCAAGATCATTGGAAGAAATAAATAATTGGAAGGCAACAGAATTTCACCAGTTCCTCGCCTATTCAGGTATAATTGTACTCCAAAATAATGTGCACAGCGATATTTATTACGAGTTTTTGCTTCTGCACTGCGCTTATAGGCTTTTAAGCAGTCCTCGACATATTATTAGTAATATAAATGTAGCTCAAAGTCTGCTCGAACTATTTGTTGAAAATTGTCCGATTGTATTCGGCCCAAGCAGTATTTCCTTTAATGTACACAATCTACTGCATGTAGCATCCAGCGCAGAAAGTTTTGGACCACTTGCCTCATTTTCAGCTTATGAGTTTGAAAACAGACTGCAAATTTTAAAGAGACATGTTCGAAAACCATCCTCTATTCTCCAACAAATCGTGCACAGAGAGCAACAGGAATTATATGTCGAAAGTAAAAGAGAACAATTTAAGTATAAGCAAAATGTTATTGTAGAAGCTTTTGTGAATGATTGCATAATTTCGTGCAAAGAGCCCAATAACATTTGTTCGGTCAAACCAGATAATCCTATTAAAATTGATTCAATTACCAAAAAAAAGGAAGAATTCTACGTTGAAGGCAGGCGTTTGTTAGACTTAAACAGTTTTTTTGAAGAACCTGTTAATTCTTGCGAGTTAGGCATTTACAAAACCAATCTTTTTTTGGGAGAAAAAGAAACATTTTCAATAAACGATGTTCAATACAAATTCTTATGTCTACCTTTCCATACAGATTTCGTAATAATACCAATTTTACACAGCTGTATTCCGCAAAGATGTCATCTGAACCTGCACAATGTTCAAAAGGAAAACTAAAATATTTTCCTCAGCAAGGTAATGTTATTTTTGCCATTATGACTTTAACTATACTGACAATAATTTTTATTTATTTTTCTTTTAAGTTTATTCAAAGTGTCAAGGATGTGAAGACCTCTCCAAAAAACTCGATGTATATAAAGGTTTGTTAACCTTATTCATATAGTTTTTTATTCCTACTTAGTATTAAAAAATTCGAGCTGTGATTATATTTCATAAACGTAAACCATTTGTCTTTCAGATGCTGCTGAAAAGCATTATAGTACCTTAGTAGATATTTTAGCGGAGCACAAAGTCCTTTTAGATCGTATAATAAGCCAAAATGCAATTACCACAAATATGTTCAACATTTTCCCAATCACCACCGAAGACAAATTGAAAGAATTTGACACTATCCTCCAGGCGCAACCAGACCCATTTGTAAGTACATACATTTGTGTAAGATTTTGCCTAGTAACTAAATCAACAAATAATTTAATTTGACTTTTTAGAAGAGACAAATGAAGGCACTTTTTAGCAGCTTTTAATAAATATAGTTTCTTAGTTTTATGTATAGAAAAACGAACTACTTGCGTAGAAAGAGAGAATAATTTAATAATTTTTTTGTTGTAGATACTTCTCACGTACAGAATTTTGTGTAAACATTGCTTCATTTATTATCTTCACTCGAAAATAGTAATTGAAAAAAGATCAGTGGGCGATATAATGAATATTAATGGCAGGAATTTAATCACTTGGATGCGAAGACCGAGGATTCGCTTTACTAATAATTAAGTTAAAATACGATTTGGTTCAAAGATTGATGTTTGACTGTTGATTGCCAGCTGTCGTCAATGGCGGTGAGTGTTAAACGGCAAACCACTCCGAAGAGATTGCGTGCGTTCGATTCCTAGCTCAGTTAAGAATGAAAAATTATCAATAAATGTGAATTAATTTTATGTTGTAAAATTCCTTTCTTCATTAAAATAATTTAATGAAAATTAAATTCAATTGTCTATGCAATTAAATACGGCAATTCTGAAAAATTCCTTAAATGTGGACATTGTGCGTATGATTAATGTTTGTTTCATGATTTTTTAATTATCATACGCCACCAATTAGTATTATAAAGAACCTCATGCCTCTTAAAATTTCTATTTGTGCAACGGGCACAGGCAATTTTAAACAATTTTTTTTTAAGAAAAGTTATCACCACTGTTTAGGTCTTTTACATGGCGTTTACATTTGCCAGTACTGGCAAATAAGTAGCAATTCATTCAAACTTTTTCACTAATACATAAACACTTTTACAGCTATTTTGTTTTTGCATTGTTTTGCCAACTAATATGTATATGCTTACTGTCTTGCCAGTACTGGCAAATGTAAACGCTATTTTAAACTTAAATTGATAACAAACAAGTAAGAGTGCTATATTCGGCTGTGCCGAATCTTTGATACCCTCCACCGACAGTTCAATATATCAGTTTAGTATTAATTTATCTTTATAAAAAAAGACATCAGCGTTAAAATTGGTTGCGGCTTAGACATATATTAAATTATTGACCGAAAATCTTGAGTAAAATATCATGATTCGTAACAATAAATTTCAATACAGTGGTGAAATAAGTTTTAACGTTTACAGTGAATTTCAGAAGGCTGCTAAATATGGGATCTAAGGTAAATTATGGACCGTATATTACAAAATTGCATGACATTTTTTTGGCTATATGAAGCTAAGTTGGAAGAAATTTTAGCGTTATATCTCTAGCTGCTACGGCTGTCTGCGTTTTTAATTAATTTACCAGACTGGACTTTATATGGGGCCTATAGCAAATTATGGACCGATCATCACGAAATTTTTTAGTGTGATTTCTTAAAGCTGTGAAGTATTAAATTTTATTCTGATAGCATTATTAACTACAGTTTTAGGCGTATTAAACTGTTTTCCGGAAGTAGGGTTTATATGGGGCCTAGGGTAAATTATGGACCGATTTTCACGAAATTTTACAGCATGATTTCCAGTCGAATAAAACGAATTTTTGCATAATTTTATATCATTCCGTGCATTGTTCCAGCATTTTTGTTAGTTTTTGTAACAAAATTATCAATTTTGTGGTGGCGGTTCCACATTTTGATTCATAGCTCTGATCCTACTGAACCGTTTTTGCTGGATTTCAATCTCAAATTGCTTAGGATAACTACAAGCAATTTGAAATCAAGTTTTTTAATTTCTTTTGAGTTTTTCGAAAGTGAGAGTGTTTTCAACGGACGAACAGACAGACAGACGGTCAGACGGACATGGCTTAATCGACTTAGAATTACTCAAGGAGCCACAATATATATACACTATGGGGTCTGAGATGAATAATAAAAAAGTTTCACACGGAATGACAAACTTAGTATACCCTGTATGCCATGCATGGCGTTATAAGAACAGAAAGTTAAAAAAATATGGTTCTTTCTATCTATTTTTTAAAATCTATTTTGTGCCACGCCCACTTCCCCACTTCGACACACATGCTTGTACCTTATCGGGAAACTTTGATTTATGACGTTTTCTAGATATTCAGAAATTTATAACAAGTTTGTTTGGGAAGTTTCCCGCCCACTTCTTTAATCCCGCCCCCTTTGTCAGATGTTATGTATTCATAACCAAGATACTTGTACCTTATCGGGAAACTCTGGCTCTTGCCGTTCTCCAGATATCCCGAATTCTCCCGGTTTATGAAATAATCGTCCGATTGTTATATTTTTTGATTCACTGCATGTCTAGGATACCTTTCGTATATATCTGCAAAGAGAACTGGCATATCGGGTCTAGTTTTCGAGAAAATAGATGTCGTCATATGACGACGCTATTAAAATAAAGGTACAAAAATTTCAGTGATTTGCGATGTTTTTCCTCCTAGCATCCAAATGATTTCATTTTGCTTTTTCTCATGTATTTATTTTTGTTAATTTGTCTTGTGGTTTGGTGTTTGTGGGAAGCTCTCCATTGTTTCTTCGTATTTCAGGAGGTGTCAGAAGTTGATTACGAGACGAAGTATTAATATTTCCTTCGATTTCCTCATCTGAGTCTTCATCAGTCAAGACGTCAACATATGGAGGTACGAAGTAAAATTCGTTTGATACATTTTTTTTATCTTAAATATCCAAAATGTCCGCGACACTAAGAAATTTACTGATAAAAAACCGAAAACAAAAAAAAACTTTAAGTCAGATAGTACTCGTTGTATCATAGTGTCGTCATTTGACGACAACCAGATATATTCTCATAAAAATTATATTTCTTCTACAACTCGAATAAAGATTTTTAGCAAGAATCTTGTAAACTAGTATTAATTTTTATTTTATATTACTTTAGGGCACATTTATAAAATTTGTTAAGTTTTTGACACTTACTTTCTAGCCGAACTCATAATTCTGAACTTTTTCAAAAAACTCCCACAAAAAACAATTTACCACACACGAACTCTTTGAATCACAAAGCTGAACCATTTTTTTTATGGAAAAGTAATTAACACACAACACAATTGATATTGCTTTATTTGTTTCTATGCAATAATAACGGTTCACCAGCAAGTTGAAGCTGCCAATGTTTTTGTCTTCATATGACGACGCTAGGAGAATTCGGGATATACACGGAAACATTTTTTTACTAAATATTGCTTGGCTCTCGTTCAAGCCAAAAATTTCTTGCTTATAACATATTTTGGTCTTTTTTAGTAAAATTTTCTTGAATGAAGAAACATTTTACTAAGGCCTAGCTATACATATATATAGAATAAGTAATTTTTGGCTTGGACGAGATTCGTGCAAAATTTTCTTGGTTCAAGCCATATTTAGTAAATTACTCTTTCCGTGTAAGGAAAAAAAGAAAGATAAACAAAACAACATTGCATTTATGGGTAAAATAAGAGGCAGTCATTGCTTGTGGACCGATCAGGCTAAATTTCAATAGCAGACATTTCCAGGCTGACAGTGACTTTAATTTATAACTAAGTGGTCCCCATCATATCTGGGGTCTTCGATAAAATCATTTAAACAGACAGGCGGAATCAGCTTCGCTCTTCATAAGGGGCCAGAATATAAATACTTTATCAATATTTAGAAATTACAAACGGATTGACAAAATAATATTGCCAACTTGCTAAAAAGTCTGTCCTGATATATATTTATTCATTTTTGTGAAGAATTTATAAATAATTGTTTTTTTTTTAATATTTATTTTTTATTTTAGCACACACAAGTTCATAAAATACCGAGTTGTCTGCCGGTGTTTGCATGTTTACATCTCTAAGTGCCCATATGAATGAATAAAGGAACATGTATGGATGTATGTGTGTGTTCATTTGTGTCTGTGTATCTAAAGGGCTTATGTATGTTTGAACGAAAATAAATGTTTGCTTGTTTAGTTTTACTATATTTTGTTCATTAGTATTTTAAATTTATTTTGTTTTTATTTGGGGCGCAAAGGCATAAAAATGGCAAATTTTCTGGCATCGAGTTTACTCATTCGTTTGTTATTTAAATCAATTTTTTTATGGCCCAAAAGAACACTTATATGCTCACATTCAGTTACACACACACATTTTTTTATATAGAAATTTTTATACACATATAAAAAAGTATGTCCAAAGTGAAAAAAGGACTCTACGAAATATCCATGAAATATTTTGCTTTGTATTTGTACATTAGGGTGGCAGCGAAATGTATGGAGTAATTATTTTTGTATTAATATTGATGTCTCCCGGGCGGAATATTGTGCTATATAGTCTAAAATTGATGTCGAAAAAATTTCAGCCAAATCGGATAACTTTAACCTGTGCCCCTTTGAGGTCAAAGTTCAAATGATAAAAAAAAAATTTTCCATACAAGCAAAAAAATTTTTTTTCGATTTTTTTTTTTTATTTTTTAATATTAGTAAGCTTTATTAGCTTATTAACAACAAACAATTTCATTTCGATTGGACAAGATTTTCAGTTTCAAAAGTGACTCTGAAAAAAAATTTTCAGGCTTGTTAGGGGCTTACTCTAAAAAATTTTCAAAATTTTTTTTTTTTTAGTTTTGACAAGCATACATTATAGATATTTTGTTTCTCTTAGTTATAGGTTATTTAAACATTTTTTGTGACGTCGTAATTTTGTTTTTTAATAGGGCCAAAAACTAAATTTTTGCAGCTTTTGGCCCCAATTTAGAACAAAACTTCGATGTCACCAAAAAAAAAAAAAAAAGAAAAAGAAAAACCTGGTATTAAGAGCAACAAAAAATCTTTAATGTGTGCTTATCAAAACTAAAAAAAAATTTTTTTGAAAAGTTTTTAGAGTAAGCCCCTAACAAGCCTCAAATTTTTTTTTTCGCAGTCACTTTAGAAACTGAAAATCTTTTCCGATCCAAATGAGATTTTTTGTCGTTAATAAGCTAATTAAGCAAACTAATATTAAAAAAAAAAAAAAACGAATTTTTTTTTTTGCTTGTATGGAATTTTTTTTTTATCATTTGAATTTTGACCTCAAAGGGGCACAAGTTAAAGTTATCCGATTTGGCTGAAATTTTCCGCATCAGTTTTAGACTATGTGGCACAATATTCCGGCCGGGAGATGTTGAAAATCCAAAGTTGAAATTTAGCTGCCACCCTAATGTACATACATATAAAATGGCTTATTTTTACTGATTCCAAAGTTTTGTTTTATAGTATAATTTAGGTGCTAAACAAATATATCAAAATTGTTCCCAACATTTTACGACAAACAAACTTGTGGAAATCCTTTTTAATAAAAATAAGGTGTGTAAATACTTTTAAAAAATAAGCATCACTTTCATCAACTCTGTGTACTTCTGGCAAAAGCAAAATAATTCGGCTTCTTAGTAAATTTTTTTCAATATTTCCAAGTGTGTATTAACTAGGGTTTTCATTTAATAGGGCTTTTGCTTTAATCAGCTAGCCGCTTGATTAATTAACCGAGGTTTTGGTTTAATCGGTTAATTTTGTTATTTATCGGTTAACCGATTAATAAAGTTTTGTTATAAATTAAGTAATTTCAATAAATAAACTTGCAAAAATTATTTATTATTTGGAGTTTTTAGTATTAAAGAATCATCACATAACAAACAAAACAATTCTTGAACTAAAACGAGCAAACAAAAAAATAATTCATAAATCCATATGCAATCCATATTTTATAATTTATACATATTGAGCCATGTCACAGAATACAATTCTAATTGGAAACGGAATTCATTTCGTATTTTGGTGCTTCAGAAAATGACGAAAAAATTTTTCGGAATGAAACCATTTTTCATTAATAAGATTTCTGTATGACGTGCTAAATTCCCAATTTTTCATATTTGATAAATACACTGAAATTTATTATTGAGGCAAAGCTAGCTTCTATGCGCATTTTACTGGTTGCTTAGGCCAGCTCATCAGGAAACCTTTTCCTAAGATTTTAGAAAAGCTAAAAATATTATACGAATAAAACCCTAAAGCGAATAAGAATTTTAAACACTCAAAGTCTTACTTGTAAGTAACAATATCAAAGCTTAAACAAAACACCAACAATAAACAGTGAATTTATCTTTTCTTACATCCCCATACAATTGGTTGGGTTCTTTCCGACTCGAATTGTAGTTGTAAGTGGGTAAAAAGAAAAAACAAAATTAAAAAACAAATTGTTTCATTCTATTGTCTTCGTAAGAAAACAAAAAAAAAACCAATTTGCAAATTCAGTTTTCTGCACGGGCACATGCAAGTGTATTATCAAAGTTATTTATGTGAAATCATTTTATTAATTATTTAAATAGTTTAAGAAGATCTTATAAAATAATCTTAGAACAATAATTTGGCTTTAATGTTTAGGACGTAAGCGATTCTTTCCTTTATTTTTGATAAAACTTAGCTTGGAAAAAATTCTTTCGATTATCAAAGATGTTGGATAAATCGAAAGCTACAGAATATCTAACTTCTCAGTCCTTTTACTGGATATCTCCAAACATATTAAATCTTCCATTATGCCATTAGAGTCCTGTTTTCATTTTATAAAATTTGTAAGACTTCTTATTGTTTCGGTTAATTCGGTTTAAGATGGTTTGTTACAATCGAGAGTTTCTTCAATTGTCAGGTCATCATCTGACTCATCCTGGCAAAGTTCAGCACCGAACATTCTGCAAAAAATTTATTTCCGTATTCCTTAGCTTCTGGTTTTGTACTGTATTTTAAAAATAATTGCTAGAAGGAAATATAATGTATAAAAAATATTTTCTAACCCCATACCTTTTGTTTGTGAGACGAAACAAATAGTTAAAAAAATAAAAAAACTGTGTTAAAATACTACTAATTTTAAAAATTTTGTTGCATCGTTCAATCGATTAATCGACTGAAATTAACCGGTTTAATCGTTAATCGAAAATAGCCAATTTTAAATTAACCGATCAGTTAATCGGGTAGTAATTAATCGGTGAAACCGAATCAATACTCTTGTAGTAATATTTGACTATGGCTGTATATATAAATATATTTTATATATGTATGTAAATTATATATGCATATTTTTATGCATATAAGAGAATTTATTTTTTTATTTTTATTTTATAAATATACATTTTACATGCGTATGCGGGCACACATATGTATATTTGTATGTATGTAAACAAATATAAGTCCAATCGTTTATATGTATCGATAAGTAAAAGTAATGTTACCTAAAACACAGCGATTCAAATCTTCACGGACGGGTCTAAAACACTGTATGGTGTCGGTTCTGGCACATACTCCGAGCAGCTAAACTGGAGCATTCCTATGAGGCTGCCGGACCACTGCAGTGTCATCCAGGCCGAGATAATGGCCATCCACACAGCCGCGAGACGCATCCGATACGGTGAAATATCTGGAAGGGATATTCACATTATTACCGATAGCAAGGCGGCCATAAGATCCCTGGAGAATGTGTTCATCACATCGAGAATTGTCCGAGAATGCCGGATGTCTCTGGATGAGATAGCGAGACATTCACTGGTCACCCTTAATTGGGTCCCCGGACAAAGGGACATACTGGGGAACTGCATGGCGGATTCGTTGGCGCATGCAGGCACCACCTTGAATCAAGACGGTTCAACATATAATGTAGGTGCTTCACTCCCAAGGAGCAAGCAACTTATAGCACACAAGTTTCATATTATCGCCAGTCGGAGGTGGCACGATGAAACTACCTGTGGGGAAACCAGGAAAATCTGGCCCGTCATAGATGAAAAAAGGACACGGCGGGCACTACAGCTGTCCAGACATCATCTAAGAAACCTGATAGCGGTTATAACTGGCCACTGGCCCATTGGGAGGCACGCCCAGAGGCTGGGGCTCCCTTACAATGACTTTTGTAGAAGTTGCGGCGACGAGGAGGAGGAAGAGTCAACGGAACATCTTCTCTGTAATTGCCCGGCTTTCGGAGATCTAAGACTCGAAATGTTTGGTCGAAGAGCCCTTGGGGACAAAACTTGTCTCTCTGATGTTGATGTAAACAGGATCCACTCCTTTACTGAATCGACCGGATGGCTGCGTGGGAACACTAGTAGCCAGACAACATAGGACCCATGGGAGACGGTGTGACATGGTAACACAACGGGAACTAATTAATGGACCCACGTGAGCTGTGCTTGATCACGGCTGCCAATGGAACCTAACCTAACCTACCTAAAACACAATTTTGATCATAATACACAGTAGGATAGTTTCTAAACAAATACTTTGATGTCTATGGAATTTTATGCAACTATGGCAGAGTTGTAATTGATATCAATACTGCAATTTGGAAAAGGCAATATAATAGATTAAGAAATCGGCACAACAGAAATTAAGATTGCGTCTTATCGGGTATATGCAAAAGTTCGAAACATTGCTAATTCTCTATTTTATAGCCGATATACATGCACTCATAAAATTATTACAGTAACTGACTGTGGGTTATTAAATTCGTTTTCCGTACTGTTAAAATTAAATAAAAATATAGTAATTTTACGAATAATTTTATTTTTTAACATTTGTGTTTGTTATTCAAAAAACAAACTACCAAAAAATAATGCTTTTCCGTATTTATTTTGTTATGTAGTTTGATTTTTTTAGTTAAAATATATTTTTTAAAAGTAAAAACTATTCAATTTTAAGGAATATGTTGTTAAATAAATACAAAATTTAAAAATGAATGTAAATATCATTTATTTTAAATGAAATGTAAATGATCCGTTTTTTAAATGATTTTTAAGTTGTTTAAAATGAATTTTCGTTTGAATTTAACTACATAATATTTTGAGTGTGTGGCGCAGAATGAGCACCATCAATCTTATGGTTATACCTTGCTTTTAAATACTGTATATTATTGGGATTTTTTTTTATATATTTTTATTAATTTTATGGCCATCTTCTACATTGCTGATCTTTTTGACTTATTTCCCATTTTTTGCTTGCCAAAATTTCGGGTGTAAAGAACATAATTTCTTTTCAATTTCTGAGCTTTAGTCGGGGAAAGTTTCTTGGCTTATTCAAAAATACTATTTCTTTGAAATATCTTAAAAAAAACCTGTCGGGAGCTGTGAAATCTGGTAAACATGGAGGCCAAGTAAAATCGCTTTTACGCGAAATAAGTGTTCGCAGTATGTCTCCTACCACAACCATCAAGGCATGTGCTGTGGCTCCATCTTGGTAAAATTACCAGGTTGGGTGGTTTTTCACAAGCATCTTCCGAAATTCACCATCGTTTACAGAGAATAAGCCACCAATGTCTTTTTCAGAAAAGTCTTAAATAGAACCCTTATGCGGGTGTGATTGTCGCTGATGAACTGCTCTTGGATTCTCGGTAGCACAAACTACACAGAAGCGTCAATAGACAGATATATTTCATTTTTCCAAAGCTAAAATTAAAATTAACAATAATAAAGCAGAGTAATTTTTTATTCAAGATTACAGTGTTAAAGATTATAAATATTTAAATTTTATATTAATAAAATTTTAAAAGCAACGAATTGAATTTGATTCGTGTTAAAATTAACAAAACATAATTATTTTTTGTACAAAATAACAGCGTAAGATATTCCTAATTTTTATTATTGATAAATACACTTGAAATTTATTGTTGATGGGATAAGCTATTCCTATGCGCATTTCACTGGTTGCTTAGGCCAGATCATCAGGAAACTTCATCCATAAAGATTTTGGAAAAACTAAAGATATTAAACCAAATAAAACTGTTAAGCGTATAAGACTTATAGCAACAGTTCTACTTGTAACAATATCAAAGTTTAAACAAAACACATCAACAATAAACAGTGGGTTTATCTCTTCTTACATTCCCCACTACAATTTGTTGAAATTCTCTCAACATTAACTGTAGTTGTAAGTAGGTTAAGAAAAACAAAATAAAAACAAACAACAACTTACAAAAGATGTTGTCAATTAAGTGTTTTTTTAGGCGGTGCACTTGCCTGTTTATTATCAAAAAGTAATTTCAATATTGGGAATACAAAATTTTAATTTCAAAAGATTTTGTTATTCGTGCTTAATTCCCAGTTTTTATAATTGATAAAAACACTTGAAATTTATTGTTGATGGGATAAGCTATTCCTATGCGCATTTCACTGGTTGCTTAGGCCAGATCATCAGGAAACTTCATTTATAAAGATTTTGGAAAAACTAAAGATATTAAACCAAATAAAACTGTTAAGCGTATAAGACTTATAGCAACAGTTCTACTTGTAACAATATCAAAGTTTAAACAAAACACATCAACAATAAACAGTGGGTTTATCTCATCTTACATTCCCCACTTTTTATTTGGTTTAATATCTTTAGTTTTTCCAAAATCTTTATGGATGAAGTTTCCTGATGATCTGGCCTAAGCAACCAGTGAAATGCGCATAGGAATAGCTTATCCCATCAACAATAAATTTCAAGTGTTTTTATCAATAATAAAAACTGGGAATTAAGCACGAATAACAAAATCTTTTGAAATTAAAATTTTGTATTCCCAAAAATTGAAATTACTTTTTGATAATAAACAGGCAAGTGCACCGCCTAAAAAAACACTTAATTGACAACATCTTTTGTAAGTTGTTGTTTGTTTTTTATTTTGTTTTTCTTAACCTACTTACAACTACAGTTAATGTTGAGAGAATTTCAACTAATTGTAGTGGGGAATGTAAGAAGAGATAAACCCACTGTTTATTGTTGATGTGTTTTGTTTAAACTTTGATATTGTTACAAGTAGAACTGTTGCTATAAGTCTTATACGCTTAACAGTTTTATTTGGTTTAATATCTTTAGTTTTTCCAAAATCTTTATGGATGAAGTTTCCTGATGATCTGGCCTAAGCAACCAGTGAAATGCGCATAGGAATAGCTTATCCCATCAACAATAAATTTCAAGTGTTTTTATCAATAATAAAAACTGGGAATTAAGCACGAATAACAAAATCTTTTGAAATTAAAATTTTGTATTCCCAAAAATTGAAATTACTTTTTGATAATATTCCTAATATTTAAAATTTATATTAACAAGATTTTCGTTTAAAAAACAAAGTAAATACTCTTACTTTTTGCGGAGATAGATGAGTTTGCCAATCTGTTTGAACAAGGTCTGCAGTGGAAAATAATTTCTCAGACAGTACTAATTTGAAAACTTAAGTACTTAAGTACATTTCCCTCGAGGGATTGCGTCCTAGAAATATTATCTAGATTTCTTATTAAGCAGAACCATGGCAGAAGGATGGAATAAGTTCATTTCCCTCGATTTCTTATATAATTTTTTCACAATCGCTTTAAAGACCAGTTCAAGTAGACTTATGAGAAATTTTACTAGGTTTAGTGGTGACCTTTTCTTTAACCCATTCGGAATGCAGATTTATATTAAGTGGCTCAATTAGAAATTTATTCGACACGATTGAAGTCGAATGTTTTTGAAAAATTTGAGCTTTTTTTTGAGAGTCAAAAATTGTAGATTAACAAAAGGTTTTTTTTTTGTCCAAACCCTTAAATCTTTCACTAACTGCTAATGCTAAGTAAATCGCAAACTCTTAGGACATATTCGTTTAATCATTCATAGTGCTTTTTAATAATGGTCAAAGACTGCAAACTTGCTCTGCTTATCGATTTGTTAGCCTTTTCGAAGTACCTTAAAATTTTCAGTAAAATGATAAAAATAAAAAGCATTACTGAATTAAAGCGTTTTTGAACATACACCGATATATACGATTTAGCAATAAGAGAACATTTCACTAGTATTTTTCTTGTTGAAAAAAACCCTAAAGAATTTAAGAAGTGTCGTGACGATACCGATACGTCGTAAAACGATGTATCGGTTGCACCCCTATTTAATATAACACAGGAGAAAAACAGATTTGTTAGTAAAAATGAATGTTTTTAATTTTAATCACAAATTTTAATTTGTGGGAAAAGTTTGTTGTCTTCTTATTGAGTACTTAAATGTTTACTGGGCTTAAATTATAAAGTTATTTATAAGCCATTTATGTCTGTGTATGCTTGTGTGTTTGTGTGAAATGTTTTTTAAAAAGATTAAAATAATGTCCTTATATGATTATTTGGACGGGTAGATAAGATGAGACAAAATATGTATACACATAAAACCGAACTTAAAAAATGTCAACCCTTTTTTTGAGATTGTAGATGCTGCTGTATATAGTCAGCGTCAAAACAGGCCAATATTAAGAAGTTCCGTAGATGCCAAAAGGGGGAGGGTACAATAAGACTGCTCTATTTTTATATTTCGGTACTAGTTTATTTCAATAAAAAAAGTCAAGTATTTCTTCTTTATTGTAGTAGTATTTATGTTTTAGGATTGCCCAATTGTCTATTTTATTACGATGACCCTGTGTGGTTAACGGTTCGTACATTCCATCAGTAGTTACTTAAATATACGTACATACACACATGCTAGCTATTGTTATGTACAAATCTCTCCCTTGTACAGATTGCCTTTACGTATTTATTGTAAACTCATTTAAATTGCTTTTGTTTAAGTTTATGCATTTTATTTTGTCATGTTATATACTATTATCTTATTGAGAACGCACCCTGCCAGCAAATTGGTAGTCGACTACAAATAAAACTAGCTTAAAATTCATTTTTATGGGCTGACTACAAGCTAACTACATTGTAATCCAGAATTTACCCAAATCAAAGTGTTCATATTTTGCGCAGTTATTTTATTTGCTTTTGGTGTTATGTTCACCAAGCCTTTATTTAAAAACTTTAAAACGACTTCAAGTAGCCGCTTTACTAATCCTGATAGGTATTTTAGCAGGTATTATTTTTAAAAATTTGTAGAAAAAGTGATTGCCAGCCATTGCAAACTTTTTAATGTTACTAGTGAATCATAAATTCTTAGTCCAACATAAATTTTTAAACGAAATAGTAAATCTAATTAAAACGATTCATAATAATTCGTCAAAGAGTAGTAGGAAAAATATTGTTTTTGGTTGAGAAACGAGAAAGAAAAATCAACATATTTATGTGTATAAAGCATTAATAAAACGAAATAAGAAAGTATTTAAACATCAAATTTTCTGCAAACAAGAGTTTGTAAAATATGAAATATTTTTTCTGTGCAAATGTATTACTAAGCTTTAAAGAAGAATACATATTTCGTTTCTTTTAAAATTTATTTATGTAGGGGGTCTATTTATTTTTTTCAATATTTCCAATAGATATACAAATTTAACGCAAAATAGATACACATACATTGATTAAAATATTAGATAGTGACGGCGTTAAAGCTTAAACACCTGCAGACCAGTTTTTTACCGCCGTCAAATTTTTCTATCGGCTTAATTGAAGTGCTCATTAATAAACAAACGCGATCGAAAAATTAAAGAGAAGTCTTACAAATTTTATTTAAAAGTGTATTTAAAAGTGTATGTGTAAATATTTAAATAAAAATAAGTATAAATATAAAAATTAAAATCAGTTTACATTAATTTGTTTATAAATTAAAAAATATTTTTGTATTTTGATCTATCCACGTACATATGTACATACAGTGATTGCTTAAAAAAAAATGAAAAATTGCAGTAAGAGGCACTGGAGGAGACTTTTGAAAAAAGAAAGGGAAGTGTTTTCTAACAAATTATTAGTGAATAATGCAAATGAAGCAGCACCAATCTATTCTTTTGACAATGCTCTGGACCAAAATGAAAACCATTTGAACATTAGCACCTCTTCCGAAGTAAATTTTGTGCGTAAAAAGACTTTTAAACAGAAAATCGGTGATTGGTACTTTAAAAATAAGCCGTCCCGGCAATGTTTTGAAGAGTTGTTACGTATATTATCTGAAGAAAACTTAGATGTTCCTTTGAGTGCAAATTCATTTATAAAAAAGCGCGATAAATTGAGTTTAAGAAACGTTTTTCCGGGAGTGTATAGCCGTTTTGGTATAAAGAAACAATTATCGAGAATCCCAATTAGCATCCTACATGACTGTGATAAAATAGTTATAGACATTAATTTTGACGGCTTGCCATTATATAATAGCTCTCGTACCCAGTTATGGCCTATTTTAATAAAAATTGTTGATTTTCCGAATATTTCGATTTTACCCATTGGAGTATATGTTGGAAAAAGTAAGCCACACAACATATCTAACTTTCTTTCTGATTCGGTGGCAGAACTTAAGGAACTAATTGAAAATGGAATACTAATCGACAACAATGTGAAACCATTCGAAGTTAGGGCACTCATTTGTGATGCTCCTGCAAAAGCTTTTGTTTGTGGCATAGTAGGGCATACGTCCGCTCATGGATGCACGAAATGCACCCAAATAGGCAGGAAAATAGGCAATACACTAACATACTCCGAGATATCAGGCGAACCAATTTCTGATACCGATTTTATAGCAAGAAAATATCCGCATCACCACCAGAAGGAATTCCGCTGCAAGAAAACACTATTTGAGGAACTTGGCATTAAAATGATAACGCAAGTTCCAATTGATGCAATGCATCTAATAGACTTAGGAGTTATGAAGAAAATATTAGTTCGAATCAACGCAGACAAAACTAACTTCAGAATAAGTAAAGAAATAAAAGAAAACATTTCTCAACACCTAAAGTCCTTAAAACAGTACATTCCAAAGGAATTTTCTCGCTATCCCAGGGAATTAAATGAATTGTGTAACTGGAAAGCAACCGAGTTTCATCAATTCTTGTATTACACGGGTATACTAGTTTTAAAAGACAGACTTAATGAGGACTTTTATTATGAATTTATTTTACTTCATTGCGCTTGCCGACTCTTATCTTGTCCGAAAACGTATGAAAGAAATGCAGAAAATGCTCAAGTCCTATTGGAGCTCTTTGTTGAAAACTTTCCTGTAATATTTGGGGAAAACAGCATATCCCATAATGTTCACTGTCTTTTACATATAAGTGACTGCGTGAAAAAATTTGGTCCATTTGCCAATTTTTCTTCGTATCCATTCGAAAGCTGTCTTCAAAAATTGAAAAATTACGCCAAGAAACCGACAAATATCCTTCAGCAAATTTATATTCGAACACAAAATGAACATATTATAACAGAAGAAAGAAAACTAAAATTAAATACAAAAAAAGGCGCTGTTGTTAGTATCACAACCACAGACTATTATTTTAGTGCTGTTCTCCCCGATAATTTTTGCGCTATGCGACCTTTTGTACCGATAATGATTACGGGATTCTCCTCCAGCAACGCGGAGTTAATATTAGGCAGAAGATTCCAAAGTATCGAGAGCTTTTTTATGGAGCCATTTGATTCGGCTAAGATTTTGGGAACTTGTGTAGTTGATCCAAATAACTTGGGTGATGAGGAAGAGTTTTATATTAAAAATATTGAAGTTAAATTTGTAGGATTGCCCTTTAAAAACCTATATCTAATGGTGCCACTCTTACATGGCTGCAAGTAATGCAAAATTGAAGCAATCAGTAATTTTTTCAAGTTAAAAGTATATGTACATATGTATGTATGTCAGCCATTTTTCACAAAATTAACTCTAACATTTGTATGTATCTAGATTAGGTTGTCCCAAAAAAAATAAAAATTTGGATTTTCTCGGAGGATCTTTCCTAATTTGGATACTCATAAGGTAAAGTATTTTTGAGAATTTTATCAGATTTTTCGGAAGTGCTTTAGAGGTCGCGCAAACTGATTTTGTACCAAAAATCTAGCGTTTTTGACTTTTATTGAATTATTGTTGAAAATTGCTAAAAAATCGGTATTTTTTCGGCTTCTGAGTAAATATTCTTAAAGAAAATTTTCCGATCTTTAATTTTATGTGCATAAATAATAAGTTTCGTCAGGGATTTTTCACATTTTGATACATTATATAACAGTTTTTCGTAAATTTTCAGCAAATATGAAAAAAAATGCTTTATAACTTTTAATATTTGTATGAAGACTAAAAAAACTAATGATGCAGTTTAAAAGATTATGAAGTTTTAAATAAATTAGCAACAAAAAAAATGAATTTTCTCTCACCGTTCTCGAGTTATACCCTTTTAAAGCTTTGTACACATTGTATGAAATGTATAATACTATAAGGTGTGAACTAGGTTTGCATTGCTTTAAACTTTAAATAATTGGATTTAGAAAAAGTTTTTACAAATGAAATAATAGTTACTTACCACTCATACATAACAATTATATTAAAAACAAAGAAAAATAGAATTGTTATAAATCATTTATTATAGTTCTTGCGATGCTGCTCTACCACCTGCAGTAAACTCTGAAAGTCTGTTTCAGAAGTTGTGATATTGATATAACTTTTAGCCAAGGCCACACCACGTTCTGCGACATCATTTACAACTTGCAATTGTTGAACTCTGTATTTTGCTTCCTGAAATGATTTGTTGTTTTCCCATTTTTCTGGATCCGTTTGTAAAAAATCAGTAGAAATGTTGCAGACTTCAAAAAAAGTTAAGCTGGCGTTTGTAATAAAACAATGAATTTGTTTATTTTCAATCATGTCTTCTGTTAAATTTCCTTTCACTAATTCGTTGTTATTACTTGGTTCAAGTAGGTTTCTAAGCATTAAACGCAAAGTTTTGGTATCTATACGTTTATCAAAAAACGATAAGGCAGCCAACTTCTCGGAAAGGTACCACTGATGCCGCAGAAAGGTTTTCAGAGTCTCGCGTGCAACTTTTTCATTAAAGCGTTTGTAACCATACAATTGTTTAATGCTTAGAAACCTACATGAACCAAGTAATAACAACGAATTAGTGAAAGGAAATTTAACAGAAGACATGATTGAAAATAAACAAATTCATTGTTTTATTACAAACGCCAGCTTAACTTTTTTTGAAGTCTGCAACATTTCTACTGATTTTTTACAAACGGATCCAGAAAAATGGGAAAACAACAAATCATTTCAGGAAGCAAAATACAGAGTTCAACAATTGCAAGTTGTAAATGATGTCGCAGAACGTGGTGTGGCTTGGCTAAAAGTTATATCAATATCACAACTTCTGAAACAGACTTTCAGAGTTTACTGCAGGTGGTAGAGCAGCATCGCAAATGATTTATAACAATTCTATTTTTCAAATTATTTAGTCTATATTCTTCGACCTTTTAATTTTATTTCTTCTTATTTTTAATTCAAGCTCAAGGTCAGGTTATGCAAAAAATATTTATTTAAAGTGTATCCAATATTTCGCTGCCACAATGGACAGCTTCTTCAGGGATCTTTGGTTTATAAATTTCAAACAAATTTTTTTAAAAACAAACAAAATTTAAATTAAATAACAATAATTGTCAACATGAAAAAATAATACACAGGAAACAAAATTATTCTATTACATTTTTGAAACTTATTCAATTTCCTATCTTATTCTTATAAATTAAATGTCTGTAATTTTGAGCTACATTGTCTGTATCGGTTTTAAAATTAATTCTTCGTTCTACTGGTGTGTTGATTATTTGTAGCATTTCTAGCATAAAGCGTCGTTTGTAGTTTGTTTCTGTATTTAAAACTGTTGTATTTTCAAAATCTGGTGTATGATTAAAATTGGCACAATGTGTAGACAATGCAGTTTTTTGAGAAGATGTATTTTTGTATTTTTGATCAGATCTATGTCCTGCTAGTCTAGTTTTTAATTTGTTTTTCGTAGTACCTATATATACCTTACTACATATTTCATTATCCTTACCCTTGCAAGGAATTTTGTAAATAATATTAAATCTATCTAATTTCTCTGTTCTATCCTTCATTTTACTAAATAATCTATCTAATGTATTATATGTCTTATGAGCCATCCTATAATTATTGATGTCATAAATATTAGAGTTTTCCAGTCGTTCAGAAATAACCGGTACATAAGTTAAAGACTTATAAGTCTTAGGTTCAGTAACCGTACTCCTACCACCTTCCCTATGTCCTCTGTACTGTCCAATCAATTTACAGATCAATTCTCCTGGGAAATTATTATCTTCTAAAATATTTTTAATTTTTATTTTGTTTCTTCTATGAAAAACTATATCGCTAATATTTAAAACTTTATCTATAAGATTTTTGGCAGTATTCATAATAATTCTTCTCGGATGTTTGGAATAATAATTAATAATTCTTCCCGAAGAAATTGGTTTCTGGTACCAATCTACTAATAACTTATTACCCTTTCTTTACACCAGATTTTGAAAATACAACAGTTTTAAATACAGAAACAAACTACAAACGACGCTTTATGCTAGAAATGCTACAAATAATCAACACACCAGTAGAACGAAGAATTAATTTTAAAACCGATACAGACAATGTAGCTCAAAATTACAGACATTTAATTTATAAGAATAAGATAGGAAATTGAATAAGTTTCAAAAATGTAATAGAATAATTTTGTTTCCTGTGTATTATTTTTTCATGTTGACAATTATTGTTATTTAATTTAAATTTTGTTTGTTTTTAAAAAAATTTGTTTGAAATTTATAAACCAAAGATCCCTGAAGAAGCTGTCCATTGTGGCAGCGAAATATTGGATACACTTTAAATAAATATTTTTTGCATAACCTGACCTTGAGCTTGAATTAAAAATAAGAAGAAATTCTATTTTTCTTTGTTTTTAATATAATTGTTATGTATGAGTGGTAAGTAACTATTATTTTATTTGTAAAAACATTTTCTAAATCCAATTATTTAAAGTTTAAAGCAATGCAAACCTAGTTCACACCTTATAGTATTATACATTTCATACAATGTGTACAAAGCTTTAAAAGGGTATAACTCGAGAACGGTGAGAGAAACTTCATTTTTTTTGTTGCTAATTTATTTAAAACTTCATAATCTTTTAAACTGCATCATTAGTTTTTTTAATCTTCATACAAATTTACGAAAAACTGTTATATAATGTATCAAAATGTGAAAAAATCCCTGACGAAACTTATTATTTATGCACATAAAGTTAAAGATCGGAAAATTTTCTTTAAGAATATTGACTCAGAAGCTGAAGAAATATCTATTTTTTACCAATTTTCAACCAAAATTCAAAAAAAGCCCAAAAAGGTCGATTTTTGGTACAAAATCAATTTGCGCGACCTCTAAACCACCTCCAAAAAATCTGAAAAAAATCTCAAAAATTCTTAGCCTTATGAGTATTCAAATTAAGAATGATCTTCAAAATTTTTTTTTTAATGGGACACCCTAATCTAGATGTCTCTTCCACAAATTAATCGCCGAACTCTTGGTTTAAAACCCGCAGCTGCATGTAAGTAACAATTACGCAAAAATCTTTTTGTTAATAACTTGTATTGACAAATTATATTACAGATCAGAAAAATACAGAGCCATGCCAAAATTGTGGAAAATATTTTGAAGAGCATTTTAAACAAATAAACAGTAAGACCAAATAAATAAAAAATAACTTTCAATGTCCAATTTACATATGTATGTATATTCTCTTTCAGATACAATACAAAATCTTCAAGGTAGTTGCTTTTTAAAAACATTCAAATGCATTTTCAAAGGCTGTTTTATGATATGAAGTTAATTGTACTCGTAATGCTGAGTTTTCAACTAGAACCAGTAACAATAAGTCTTTTTGAAAATGTGGGCAATACATTTTCAAAGAATAAATATTTATTTGAATAATTTTTTTTCTTTTCTTATGACATTTTATATTCCTATAATTCTTTATTTACAGAAAATATTGGAAACCAAAATGGTGTCATTTTGAAAACCCTGGCTGACATCAAAGTATTAACGGAAAGAATTTTGTACCAGGAGATAACACAAAATAATTTGTCATCAACATTCCCTTTAGATACAATAAATGCCTTGATGGAACTAAATAAAACCATAAATGAAAATAATCGGAAGGATTACGTAAGTTTTTTAATCATCTACCTATGTATATTTATAAAAAAATTTTACTCACCACAGATAAATACTATGAAAGCAGTATTGAAGGGCCGCTTGCCAAAAACACTTACGAATATAATATCATCAAATTTGTGCATGAACATAAATTTGGATGGAGTACATGGCAAAAAGAGACTAAAAGACTTTGATGCTTTTTATGAAGCCTTAACAGGTAAGTCCTAATTTGAAAACATATGTATCTAACGAAGTCTAAACCATATACAAATTTACATATGCACTTATCTTTTAAATAGATGCCTGTCGATCACTTGGCGCTCAGGATGTTGAAGCTGAATTGCGTTACGCTTTAAAAATAATAAAGAAACGTACAATTCATGCTCAATGTATTAAAAACAAAAACACAAAATCTAAAAATTAATCTAAACAGCAACTACCCCCCATATTTATAAAAAAATTTTAAATTTAATAAAGGTTTACAAAACAAATTTTCTATGAAAATTTTCCTTAATAAACGTTTGTTAAATTTAATAAACGTTTATAAATACGGGGGCAAAATATTTGAAAATGTTATTGTATTTAGAAAAAACTCTTTTTTTAAAATTGTTTTTTTAATTAACAAAAGTACAAAATACTCATGTAAATTGTTTGTGATACGTTGAAGTTGAAGTGAATTTTTTTAATTTATTAATATTATTTTAATTTATCTAAATTTTATTTCTTGTAATATATACTATTTACTTCCATCAAGGCATTTATAGTATCTAAAGGAATGTTGAGGTCAAATAATTTGGTTTTACCTCTTGGTCAATATTCTTCCCGTTAATACTTTATGACTAATATGCACAAAATAAAATTTAGATAATTTATGTACAAAAGACTTTTTATTTTGCTTTCTTATTTTTGTTTCCAACATTGTATGTATACTATTTTGAAAAAAAATCCTTTTTTTTTAATTATTTCTACACTCATACTTATATATATTCAATATAGAAACTGGGAATTATTTCCTTTCGCAGGTTACTTTATATTATATTCAACATTTTTTATTTTTCGAATTTTATTCTATGAGTTAAATTTCAGTTATGTATTTTATAAAGCTTTTTTGTAATAGTTCTATTCCTTAAATTTTTAGGAATGACTTTTATACACTACCAGACTATTATATTGTATTTTCTTGTTACATTTTACCTTAGCTATCCTTTGGATAGCAATGAAGTATATTGTATGTACAGTTTCTATTTGTTAAAATAGTTGAGTTAAATACATTCAATTTATAAAGTATCACTATCCAGTGTGACACAAAGAATGCTGACGAAGGCCGTAGCGGGCCAGAAAATGCATTACATTCTGCTGGTGTTTAATAATTGTAAATTTTTCTGTACATACTATATACTTCATTGCTATCCAAAGGATAGCTAAGGTAAAATGTAACAAGAAAATACAATATAATAGTCTGGTGGTGTATAAAAGTCATTCCTAAAAATTTAAGGAATAGAACTATTACAAAAAAGCTTTATAAAATACATAACTGAAATTTAACTCATAGAATAAAATTCGAAAAATAAAAAATGTTGAATATATATTCAATATATTTATGTAAATTCAATATTTACTTAACAGTGCATTATTTAATTTAAAAATTTTTGAATAAATTTTTGTTTTTTATTAAATACGAATTTTTAAAAACTATTT
Organism: Pollenia griseotomentosa; assembly: GCA_963931875.1. NCBI lineage: Eukaryota > Metazoa > Arthropoda > Insecta > Diptera > Polleniidae > Pollenia > Pollenia griseotomentosa. Next base: position 20,673,410 of record OZ007561.1, read on the forward strand.
TATTTCGAACCAACGTGTAAGCAACTAACTTTTCGTTGACTGCAATTTCTCTAACTTATAGTTAAGTAAAAAACCCTAATTTAAAGCTAACTTGAAGTAGTTACTTTAAAGCTAGTTATAAAAAGTTAATTTTAAGTAAACGGTTAGGTAACTAACTTAAAAGTTAACTGAAAGTAATGCAGGGTCGGACAATTGACTACTTCCTAGGACATCGCAATGTTAAAAAAGTTAGTTAATTACATATAAAAGTAATCCAATTGTCAACCACCACTACTTGAGAAATAGTTAGCTTTAAATTAATTGAAAGTTAACTGAATTGCCTGCAGGGCATTTACCTCTCTTTGCTTGTATGAGTATATATTTACTCTTTACTCTTTTTATATTTAAGTTTGTATACTTGTACTATGTATCTATATGCTTATGCCCATGTTTAAAAGAAAATAAAGTATGACTGCTGGGTCAGTTGATGTTGTGCACTCAAAGCGTTTAATTGAATTCTCGGCTAAATTATTTACCAATTTACATTATAAAAAGCCTTATTTTACACGTAAAAAAAGGTATATCTATTGTAATAATGGTAAACTAAACGCTATTTTTTATTTTTTCTTCTTGCATTCATATTAGTAATGGTTTATTATCTCTACTATCTATACTGATCAATAACAACTCAAGTTTACGTTTATAAATAAAAGTCAACATGGCCAAGCAGACTACAGTAAAACCTCGTAGTATAGTAGTAAAAGTGGTATCTGAAGGCAAATATTTGAGAGAAATTGACTGCAATGGGTAAATGTTACAAAACTACTAAAAAAGTGAAACATTTTAAAGTAAAACAAAAAAATCCGGCGTGGGATAGATGAAAATAGTGCGAAGATTTAAAGCTTATCACTAGAAAAGTGCAGTAAAAATAGCAGAGGAACGGAAAATAACATTAGGAGCGCCAGTACTGCTCGCCAAGCACTACATAAACATCGGCAATATGTTAAAGTTCCCAGAAAAAAGCCGTTTATATCTGTGAAAAATCAAAAAAAGCGCCTGGAATAAGCGAAAAAGCATCAAAACAAAGATAATTCTTTTTGGTAGAAATGTTTATTCAGTGATGAGTGAAAATTGAAATTTTGGAAGAAATAATGTACCAAAAATATGGAGTGGCAAACATTAAGCATACGAGGAAACTAATAGTAACAGAGTGGGTATTTATGACTGCAAGCGGTGCTGGTTATCTTAAATTTATAGATAGTTCTACGAATTTCATAGATTACCTTATCATTTTAAAAGGATCAACTTGGGTCTTACAGCAAGACAACGATTATAAGCATTCCGCTGAAAATTTCACGGATTAGTACTTGACAGAATGCCAAAACAGTTTGATCACTCCCCCTCAATCACCATCGAGCGTTAATGGGTACTTATAACCGGCAGATCCGAAAACGATACATAAGTAACAAAGATACTCTTTGTTACAATCACTGAGAAATGGAAAAACATTCCCTCACAAGTTACAAACATCTTGTTGATTCAATGCCCAAATTACTTGCTGCAGTCAAAAAAGCAAGTAAATATTATGTGTAGCTTATAGAACACGAGCGCAAAACTCGTCCGTTCAACTTACATTTAAAACAAAAACAAATTTCGAAATTTTGTTTCTGTTTTAAATGTAAGTTAAACGCACGAGTTTTGCCCTCGTGTTCTATAAACCACACATTAGTCTTCCAGAAACTTTTAAGTGCTAAAAGTAATATTTTAAAGTTTTTTTTTTTTTTTTTAGATAAATGTTAATATGAAACTGAAGAATAAATAAATGAATAATGTTTTTAATCTAAAAAAACCACCACTAAATAAATATTCTTTAAAAAATAAGAGTTGTTTTATTGAAGTATTCCTCTTTTATTATTCATAACCTTATCGAGGTTGAACTGTTTGCTGTAAACTTTGTTTTGGCGTTGACTGTATTTGCAAAAAAAAAAAAATAAAAAAATTATTCGTTTTTGAACAAATTCCAAACAAAACAAACGAGAAACAGAAAAAGCCCCAAACAATCAATGAAACAAAGTAACAAACACTAATGGAACAAAAACACTTCACTGACAAAAGATGCAAAGTGTATTCTCATCCACGCACATCACAAAATCATTTATGCAAAATAAAAATAAGTGTGTCTGTATGCATAAACAATTATATAAGTATTATTGTAATTCCTATATTTACAACACACACAAAAACATGCATATGCAAATTTGTATATCTATTTGTTAGCCATGTGCTTAAAATGCAAAATTAAGGAAATCTTCTGATGAACTGTTTTTATTATTCCGGAAATTATTCTTTGCATTCCTCCATCCGGGCAGGATTGCAGACTTTTAATGTATGCAAATTGCATTTGCTTATATAGATTCCTTTATAAACTATTCCCAGCGGTACTCCTTCCTAAAAGATTCGCTTCGTATGAAATCCTCCCTTCAGAAATTTGCCTTCTAGAAGTTGTAAATTTTTTTCATATGCATTCTTAGAGTACTTTACAGTACATCTTTGGAATGCTTTTAAACAGTCATTTATTGAAAGGCGTTCTTTTGTAGTGTTGCTAAAGGGCATTCATCATATTAACTTTTAAAAGTCCTTCATTTAAAAGACTTTTAGAATAGTAAGGAAGTGCTTGCTCCCAATGATATCCCGGTAAAATATACATGAGTATGGAGTGTGGCGAGGAGAGCTTGTGTCATCTAAATTAGGCCTTCTTTTAGGCCTCTATCTTATTATTTTTACCGCTGGGTTGTATTATATAATATGTTTATAACCAACTTTTTGGCATAGTAACGTGAGGTCAACCATGTCCTAGTTACCAAGAAAAGTATAATCTTTTGTAATTTTTCTCAAAAAGTTCAGAAATTGGTTTTTCTAAACCATTGCAATATTGAATATTCATAATTTTATACGGTGTTTTTTATTATTTTTTTTTCGTTAAAAAGGTTAAAGACACGTTTTGGTTTGCGGAAAAATCTCTAACCATCTCTATATATTAATGTAATTTCATACTTGAGCTATTTTTTGTTTCAAATAAACATACAGTAGACGCTCACAAATTAGAGCTTTCAATAATTCGAACGTCCAGAAATTAGAATCAGTGTTTGCAATACATTAAACGCTTTAAAATTCGAATTTATAGTTCTAATTTCAGAGCGTTTTTTTTTTGTTGTTATTTGAACACAAGAAATCCGCAATTTATTTTTATTCTGTTTGAACATGTAAAACTAAAAAGGGGAATAGCCAAATTTTAGATGTGTTTCCTTATTTGTTGTTTTTTTGTCGCATTTATATATATTTGTGGCTAGTTTATTTGTGAAATTCGAAACATGTGTACATATTTTGGAAGTCTCTATTAAAAAGTGAAAGTGTATCATTCGAAATGTCAAATAAACGTATAAAAAAACACTTTATCATTGGAAACGAAGGTCAAAATATTAGAAAAGCTTGACAAAGGGTTTGAAGGGAATATTAATGTTACGACATCTTCAATCAGCTATATCAAATCACATATAACAGCAATATAAAATGCTATTTTCAACATATATCAGGAAGCAAGCAATAAATCTTTGCACAGCGCTGAATACCCAAATATGGTAAGTCGTCTGTATGAGTGGTTTTTAAATCAACGAGAAAAAAGTGTACAGCCCATATTTAAAGAGAAAGCTAAAAAAAATATTGAGAAAGGAATATCCCTATAAAGATGAAAATGCATTCCGTGGAAGCAATGGATAGTTTTCCAAATATAAGAAACGACTCGGTATTTTTAATTTTAAAAAATGCATTTAATGTATTGGAGTGAATTACCTTTTGTTTTCTTGTTTTTATCAAATAAAACTGAATTAAAAAAAATTCAAGTAATTTTAATTTTTTATTCGAAATAAAAACGTCCAGAAATTAGAATAATTCAGAAATTAGAATTACCTCAAAAACAAAGCGGTTCTAATTTGCGAGCGTCTACTGTATTATTAATTTCCCTTAACCAAAAATAAAATTAAAAATTTTCAAAATTTCATCGCGGTTGGTGTGTGAACTTTTTTGACCTCAGCGAAAAACTTAATATACGTTCCCTCATAGTTTTTTATGCTCTATCGGACTGTGCTATGCCAATTTTGATATTTTAAAAAATTGTTAAAGAGTTATATCCCTAATGTACCGACTCACCTTGTATGGAGCTGAAAGAAGGGTTTTTGTTACCCCTCTGAAAATAAAGCTTGATATGTTTTATGAAGATTCCCAAAATATTTTGGTTCTAGCGTTGATCCGAGAGCTGGACCATTTTTAAAAAAGGTATTTCTTCAGTTTTTCGAATTTTGTACTTTGCTCCAAGACCAACATAAATTAAATTTGGTAAACAAAATGGAATCGTGCAAACTTTATACAAAGATAGAATCGCGAAAAAATTTTTAATTAATTTTATATATTTTATTGTAGTTTTATTTTTCACATTTTGATAAATTGAATAATGAAAAAATTTGATACCCATATTACCTATGTATGAAAAAAGATAAAATATATCGCGATTTTCGCGTTTTATGTGAATAATTACAAAAAAAAAAAAAAATTTATTAATTAACATTATTTTAAAACAGATTTAATTTGAAAATCAGAACATTATTTTCACATACGAAAAAATTTGTAACGCAGTTTACTTTCCCAGCTGAGGTATGACTCAGTCTGTCCAGGGTCAATTCGAAGGTCTGCTTCCTTTGAAATGAAACACGGGATGTTTTCGTGTATGTTCGCTTACAATAATTTTAACAAAGCTTTATTTACGAAACCTAAGTCTACTTAATATACTTAAATCTACGGCGATTCTCTGGCAATGGGATGAAACTGCCGTCGGGAACGGGTAACGATCGGTTGGGGTGATGGCGACTGGTATGGAAGGCGGATGCTTCAAACGTGCGGGGTCTCCGGTTGCAGCGGCGTAGCTTATCTGATGAAGACACAGGAGTAGTTATTATGGGTGAGCCAAACTACGGCTACTACCGGAATTCGGAGGCACCGGCAGTCGGCTAAATACGACTAACTACGGGCTAATACTGGTGTGTACATAGTCGGCTACCGAATGGAATTCGGAGGCACCGGCAGTCGGCTGAATACGACTAATTACTGGTTATACACGGGATGGTGTTTAGTCGGCTACCGAATGGAATTCGGAGGCACCGGCAGTCGGCTAAATACGACTAACTACGGGCTAATACTGGTTTGTACTCAGTCGGCTACCGAATGGAATTCGGAGGTACCGGCAGTCGGCTAAATAAGACTAACTACGGGCTAATACGGGTTTGTACTCAGTCGGCTACCGAATGAAATTCGGAGGCACCGGCAGTCGGCTGAATACGACTAATTACTGGTTATATACGGGATGGTATTTAGTCGGCTACCGAATGGCATTCCGAGGCACCGGCAGTCGGCTAAATACGACTAACTACGGGCTAATACTGGTGTGTACTCAATCGTCTACCGAATGGAATTCGGAGGCACCGGCAGTCGGCTGAATACGACTAATTACTGGTTATATACGGGATGGTATTTAGTCGGCTACCGAATGGAATTCGGAGGCACCGGCAGTCGGCTAAATACGACTATCTACGGGCTAATAACGGTGTGTACTCAGTCGGCTACCGAATGGAATTCGGAGGCACCGGCAGTCGCCTGAATACGACTAATTACTGGTTATATACGGGATGGTATTTAGTCGGCTACCTAATGGAATTCGGAGGCACCGGCAGTCGGCTAAATACGACTAACTACGATTAATACTAGCTACTAAGAGTAAATACTGGGGTTAAGGGCAATATCTACTCTCCTTGTTCTATATATAAAATAAAATAAACTAAATGCGACTTATACGGTAAAAAGGTTATGTAGGTAAATAGTAAGGGTATTCATAGTAGTCAGTAAAATACTAAGGGTATTCAAAGTGTTGGGTTTCTTATACTTTATGATGTTAGTATTAAATGTATATATACATATAGAGTTAGTTTGTAACGTCACGTTACAGTCTCCCCCTACTTTAAATAAAAAATAAAAGGATAATGTGCACTAGGCGAGTTTCGACCGGAGGTCTGCACTACCCGAAGGTAACATTTACCAGAGCGGGATACGCTCTGGCTCGGCCATTGTGCAGAATTTTTTTTTTTTTTTTTTATATAATTTAAGAAATGCAATTCAACAATAATACAAAGAAATAAGTTCATACAATATTCTTAGAAAATAAAATATGCAATTTAATAATAATATAAAGAAATAAGTTTCTACAATATGCTTAGAAAATAAAATATGCACTTCACTGGGGCAAAACAAAAGAAAATTGAATTCACAAGCATGGTGATAGTAGGATAAGGCGGTCACGAGCTACTCGTCGGATAGGGCGACGAACCTCTCTACAGTATCCATCGCCGTGACTTTCGTCGCGGATTTCGTGGAATCCTTTTCCCTCTGAAGGGGTCCTCGGCATCCTCTAGTTCGTCTATGTCCCCCGGGATGAGACTGAGTACGTCATTTAGGAAGTCGTCCTCACCTGGCTGTGGTTTCTCCTTGGTGTGTGTATCAGGTACTTCTGGGTTTTTGGTTTTCTGGGTCGGCTCTTCCGTTTGGCCACTGGTATTGGATAAGGGAGCTAGCCGGAGGGGGATCAGTGTGGGTATAATGTAGTGGCTGGATGGTTCGACGTTCCCACATCGTCTGAGCCAGGGTATCCACATTTACATCCCCAGACTGAGCCACTGGACAGGTCTCGACCGTCATAATTTTCGCCCGTGCTTCAAAAGGGGGAAGAAAACGGGGCACGTGACGCGGCATAACGGTTTGCCTCAGATACGTGGCTATTTTGCCGGGGGCTATAGGTCTTGTCGCTTTGCGTTCCATTTCAATACTGAATGATGATGGGAGATCGTACTGCTTTTATACCTTTTGATTTCCCCTATTACCAATATTCTTTTCACCAGGGTGTTATGTTTTTATATCTTTTTATCTCACCTATTACGAATATTCTTTTCACCAGGATGTTATGAATATTTGCATTTGCTGGAGCGGTAGTAGGCTGCGCTGTCCCAGGGGGGGTTTAGAGAGGTGTTCAAAAGTCGTGGTGGCTGAGTGTGAGTGGAGGCTGTATGGGGAGTATGAATGAGGGTGGTGTTAAGTTGTTGAAGTCCCTCGGTATTGGTCGTACTTCAGATCCTGAACGTGTACCTGATGGGTTTTTCCAGAGTCGCCTCGAATGGTATAAATGTTCGGAGAAAATTTTCCCGTGACTGTATAGGGTCCCGAGTACTTGGGGCCGAGTTTGGCCGCAAAATGGTTTATGCCCGACGAGAGCTGATGCTCCTTCTTAAGTACCTGGTCCCCGGTCTTGGGCTGCCACTCTCGTCTCCGTAGATTATAGTATCTCCGCTGCTTCTCCGTAGCTCGTGTAGTGAGTTTTACGATCTCGCGCCATTCGGGGGGTCCGGGTATTTTGTGGTTGCCGAGGTCGGGGGTTTTACCCTCACCAAAGACCTGGTTAGGGGGTCGAAGATTTCTTCCAAACAGTATCTCGGCTGGGCTGGCAGTGGTGCTCTCGTGTACGGCCGAATTTAGGGCAAAAGCGACTTCGGCTATATACTTGTCCCAATGGCGGTGGTTCCCCTCTGTGTTTTCGGCTATGAGCGTCTTAACGACTCGGTTAGCCCTCTCGGTCGGATTTTCCTGCGGAGTATAGCGAGCGGTTAAGCGATGTCGGATCCCGCATTCTTGAAGGAACGTTTCCACTGCTTTGCTCACGAATTGTGACCCATTATCCGAGATAAGGGTCTCGGGACAGCCGAACCGATATATGATGCGTTCTTTTAGGGCTTTAATAACGGCGGATGCGGTGGCTGTGCGTAAAGGGATTAACTCCACCCACTTGCTGAATTTGTCCACAAAAACCAGGAGAAAGCTGTGTCCTGAGGAGGATCGTGGGAGTGGACCGATGAAGTCGGTGCACACGATTTCCCAGGGTCGATTAGCTGGCATGCTGTGCATAGAACCGGCCCTACGCCTTTGTTCGACCTTGAACCGGTTGCAGGTAGCGCAGGATCTCACATACCGGCGGATTTCTCGTGCCAAGCCTGGCCAGTAGTATTTTTCCTGGGTCCGGCGAAGTGTCTTGTAGACCCCCAGGTGTCCCGAAGTCTTCGCGTCATGGGTTTCGTGGAGTATTCGGTTGATATCGCTTGGCGCCACACACAACTTCCACTCGGGGAGGTCGGATATAGTTGACTTTTTTGCAATGTGGCGAAATAATCGGCCGTCTATGACCCGGTAGGCGGGTAGTGTTGCGGCATTGTCGATTAACGTTTTAATGATTTTGGTGTGCCAATCCGGCCTTTTGGAGCTGATGACCGCCAATGGTTCGGCGTCTGTGTGTGGCAGTGGGCTTCGGGATAGCGCGTCGGCGACGACATTGAGCTTACCACGCCTGTACTCGATACCGAAGTCGTTCTGTTGGACTTCCAATGCCCACCGGGCCAGCCGACCGGAAGGATTCTGAATTGAGTGTAACCATTTAAGAGACTGGTGATCGGTGATGACGGTAAACCGGGACCCCTCCAAATACGATCTCATCTTCCTAATGCCCCAAAGGACCGCCAAACATTCTTGCTCAGTGGCCGAATACTTTCGTTCTAGGTCCGTTAGGGTCCGACTCGCGTATGCTATCACGGTTTCCTGATCACTCTGACGTTGAAATAATACGGCCCCCAACCCCTCCTTGCTAGGTCTGTAGAAAGAAAGGTCGTTCGAAGTCAGGGCAGCTCAAGATCGGGGCGTTGGTCAATCGGTCTTTCAAAGCGATAAAAGCATCTTCCTGCTCGGTTCCCCATACTCACGGGGTCTTTTTCTTTAGGAGGCGAGTCATGGGTCCGGCCAGTTCAGAGAAATTCGGTATGAACCGTCGATACCATGAGGCTATCCCCAGCACACGTCGGAGGTCTCGGATATGTTTGGGTGCCTCCAGCTTTTGGATAGCTGCGATTTTATCGGGGTCGGTGTGTATTCCCTTAGTGCAGACGATGTGCCCCAGGTATTTCAAACTAGTTCTGACAAACTCGCACTTATCGAAGTTTATCTGCAGGTTGGCGGCCAACAATCGGTTAAAAACCACTTTCAACATGTTTATATGCTCCTCGAATGTTCGTCCCAATACGATGATATCGTCCAGGTATGCGAAGGCCTTGGGGTGCAGTTCGGGTCCAATGATACTATCTAGGATTCGCTGAAACGTCGCCGGGGCGGAGTGTAACCCGAAAGGCATTAGCTTCCATTGGAACAAACCGCGGCCTGGTACTGTGAAGGCGGTATATTGGCGGGAGCCAGGAGCGACCGGTATTTGCCAGTATCCGTTCTTGAGGTCGATGGTGGAAATGAACGCAGCTTCTCTTAGTTGGTCCAGGATTGCGTTGATCTGTGGCAAAGGGTAAGCGTCTGGCTCGGAGCCAGCGTTGATTTATCGGAAGTCGATGCACATCCGCCAGGTACCCTGTTTCTTTCGTACCAGAACTACAGGTGAACTGTAGGGACTGTGGGATGGTTCTATCCGGCCGGATGCCAGTAATTCATCGACCTCGCCATTTATGACGTTCTGCATTGCCGGGTTGCGAGGGTAGTATCGTTGCTTGATCGGCCGATCGTGTTTCATATGTATGACGTGCTCGCCCATATTGCAAGGTCCCTTAATGGCTGCAAACGCTGTTTTCGCCGTGTCTAGCAATGCGTGTAGTTGTGCTGCCTGTTCGGCGGATAGCTCCTCACGGGTAATAATAGAGTGTAGCGCATGTAAATGATTTGTTCCCGATGATCGTGTGGCTTGTAGTTCGACACCATCGATCAGTAATCGAGCTCGTCGATGTCGTAGGAAATCCATGCCGAGGATGATCGGTTCAGCCATGCTATCAAGCGCGGATGCCAGTAGACGCGCGGTTCCTCCGCTTGTTTCTACCATAAGGGGATACACATTTAGACTAGTCCTGCACGATCCGTCGGCTAGCTGGATGCTACGCTGGTGATCGCGGGGTCGGATATTACATGTCTCTAGTAGTTGGCGCACCCTACCTCCTATATACGTTAGAGTCGAGCCGGTGTCGACTAGAGCTCGCATGGTCGTGCCGCAGATGGTGACAGTGAGGTACTACCGCCCGTCCGCGATCGGTGCGCTGCGGCAGGTGCAGTCTCGTGTTAGCGTGCCCCCTTGGCCACACCACGAGCAGAACCGCAGTACGGGGTTCGTACAGTTCCCCCTAACATGACCTGGTTGCTTGCAGCGCCAGCAATGGGTGTCGCGCTGATAAGCTGCGGCGGCTAGGTAGTGCGTAGGTTGTGGTCTCCCCTGCTTGGCCTCCTCTTTTCTGAGTAGCTCGTATTCGTCAGTTAACTCCATCAATTCATCTAGTGAGCGAAAATCGGTGCGGCGAACATATAATTTGTATTCGTATCGCAGGCCATCGTAGATACGATCAGTATGGTTCAGTTGCCGCAGCTCGGGATGCTGTCGTATGAGGGCTTGGAGGCTCATGACATAGTCTTTAGCCTTTTCTCGGATGCCCTGCTTCCGGTGGTAGATGGTTTCCTCCAGGTGTGCGAGATGCCGCACAGTGGTATTTTTTTGGCAAAAAGTCTATTTTTTTACAGTTATTTTTTAGAAATCTAATGATGCAATTCTGTAAAGAACTGTTTCATTAGTAGAAAACCATGATTTGTTTTTGAAAAAAATAAAATTTTGTATAAAAAAGAGTGTGTTAAAGTTATCTAAATATTATGCAACGAAAACTGATGAAAATTTTACTACATTTCAGTTGTTTATACAATAAATATGGTTCAACTACCAATAGTTTTAGAGCATTTGTATTAAAATATAGTATTTTAAATTTAATAGGAAAGAAAAAATATTTAAATTATATATATAGTTTAAGAGATCTGAGCAAATCAAAATGACTCCAAAAAATTTAGCATTTGCAGTTTTCATTAGAAAAAAAATAAGTTAGCTCGGTCTACCTCCGTGTTGGTAATACTACTAAATGAAAGTTTGGAATGTTTTCTATCATTTTATGTAAAAAAATTCTGCGACTTTTTGCGATCGCTGAACAAACTTATAAATTTTGTGATAAAACTCACGTATTTTTTGTGAATATTTACAACTGCAATGTATACTTTTAGGCTTTTACTTTTACTTTTTAATAACTGATTGACAGCAATATCGAAAAAGTGCATAACAAAAAAAGAAAAACAAAACCATATGATTATTTGAAATAATAATATTTGCCAAAAAAAGTTTAAGAAAATTATTAAACGTAACTAATATTTAAAATGGGTTCATTTTGTGTTTCATATAGTGAATTGTGCAAGGAACTTATAAATTGCAATAATAATGTGGATTTATTAACTGATTTCATAAAAACAAAAAACATGGTGCTTACTATTAAAGAAATTCAAATTGTGAAAAAATCAGTTCAAAAGCGATTTCTTAGCCACTTTTTTAAACGTTGGGCCGAATCTCACAAATTTTGGGTTCTATGGGCGGTGGGTAGAGGGCGTGGCCAATTTCGATGAAACTTTATATTTTTCTTAATTGAGCTAAATAAAGGCTCAGAGCAAAATTTTAAAAACTTTGGGCCAAAAAAAAATTTTGGGTTCTATGGGCGGTGGGTGGAGGGCGTGGCCAATTTTGATGAAACTTTATATTTTTCTTAATTGAGCTAAATAAAGGCTCAGAGCAAAATTTCAAAAACTTTGGGCCAAAAAAAATTTTGGGTTCTATGGGCGGTGGGTGGAGGGCGTGGCCAATTTGTATGAAACTTTATATTTTTCTTAATTGAGCTAAATAAAGGCTCAGAGCAAAATTTCAAAAACTTTGGGCCAAAAAAAAATTTTGGGTTCTATGGGCGGTGGGTGGAGGGCGTGGCCAATTTTGATGAAACTTGATATTTTTCTTAATTGAGCTAAATAAAGGCTCAGAGCAAAATTTTAACATTCTACGAGCACTACTTATATTTTTTGCCAAACATTGTATGGACAAATCCCTCTGTGTGCCGTCTTGGTAGAAAGAATCGAATGGCTTCTGTCTTGAAATCGTCCCAGCTGTGGATATGTTCCCGCTTGATTCGATACCACTGCAGGGCTTTACCCCTCAGGATCTCTAACAGTGAAAACAACAGACGGCGTCGCTCAAAGCCATAACATTCGGCCAATTCTTCCAACCGCTCGACAAACTCCATCAACTGCTCGTTCCCGTCGTATGTCAGATCCCATCGCCGAATGGTGGCCATGACCTCTGAATCGCTCGGGACATTCGGCGGGCATTTCCGACTGCCGGCACCGGGTACTACGACACTAACTGAACTATTGAGTTATTCTTTCCTCTTCAAGTACCTCCTCTTCGAGTATCCGCAAAAGGTTCTCTGATGACGCTCTCTGTCTTTTCAGACTAACCAGCTCGCTTAGTTTTCTACGCAGCTGGTCCACGGTAGCGCCTTCGTTAATAGGAATGTTATGTTGACGACAAACCTCCACTAGTTTGTCTTTCCGCAGTAGATAGATCCATCCCAGGGAATCAATTCGTAGGGTGTCGGGGGTAGGCCTGGTTTCGTTGCTTTGTTCTTGACCCGACCCATTTCCGTTGGTGGATGGGTGTGAGGTCTTACCACAAGTTGCGGTTATGGCATCGGGTCCCTGCTCGGGCGCCATTGTAACGCAGTTTACTTTCCCAGCTGAAGTTTGACTCAGTCTGTCCAGGTTCAAATCGAAGGTCTGCTTCCTTTGAAAGGAAACACGGGATGTTTTCGTGTATGTTCGCTTACAATAATTTTAACAAAGCTTTATTTACGAAACCTAAGTCTACTTAATATACTTAAATCTACGGCGATTCTCTGGCAATGGGATGAAACTGCCGGCGGGAACGGGTAACGATCGGTTGGGGTGATGGCGACTGGGATGGAAGGCGGATGCTTCAAACGTGCGGGGTCTCCGGTTGCAGCGGCGTAGCTTATCTGATGAAGACACAGGAGTAGTTATTATGGGTGAGCCAAACTACGGGTGTTAGTAAGTCGGCTACTACCGGAATTCGGAGGCACCGGCAGTCGGCTAAATACGACTAACTACGGGCTAATACTGGTGTGTACTCAGTCGGCTACCGAATGGAATTCGGAGGCACCGGCAGTCGGCTAAATACGACTAAGTACAAACCCGTATTAGCCCGTAGTAATACGGGTTTGTACTCAGTCGGCTACCGAATGAAATTCGGAGGCACCGGCAGTCGGCTGAATACGACTAATTACTGGTTATATACGGGATGGTATTAAGTCGGCTACCGAATGGAATTCGGAGGCACCGGCAGTCGGCTGAATACGACTAATTACTGGTTATACACGGGATGGTGTTTAGTCGGCTACCGAATGGAATTCGGAGGCACCGGCAGTCGGCTAAATACGACTAACTACGGGCTAATACGGGTTTGTACTCAGTCGGCTACCGAATGAAATTCGGAGGCACCGGCAGTCGGCTGAATACGACTAATTATTGGTTATATACGGGATGGTATTTAGTCGGCTACCGAATGGAATTCGGAGGCACCGGCAGTCGGTTAAATACGACTAACTACGGGCTAATACTGGTGTGTACTCAGTCGGCTACCGAATGGAATTCGGAGGCACCGGCAGTCGGCTAAATATGACTAACTACGGGCTAATACGGGTTTGTACTCAGTCGGCTACCGAATGAAATTCGGAGGCACCGGCAGTCGGCTGAATACGACTAATTACTGGTTATATACGGGATGGTATTAAGTCGGCTACCGAATGGAATTCGAAGGCACCGGCAGTCGGCTGAATACGACTAATTACTGGTTATACACGGGATGGTGTTTAGTCGGCTACCGAATGGAATTCGGAGGCACCGGCAGTCGGCTAAATGCGACTAACTACGGGCTAATACTGGTTTGTACTCAGTCGGCTACCGAATGGAATTCGGAGGCACCGTCAGTCGGCTGAATACGACTAATTACTGGTTATATACGGGATGGTATTAAGTCGGCTACCGAATGGAATTCGGAGGCACCGGCAGTCGGCTAAATACGACTAACTACGATTAATACTAGCTACTAAGAGTAAATACTGGGGTTAAGGGCAATATCTACTCTCCTTGTTCTGAGCAAAACCTTGTCTATTTATTCAAAAATAAAATAAACTAAATGAGACTTATACGGTAAAAAGGTTATGTAGGTAAATAGTAAGGGTATTCATAGTAGTAAGTAAAATACTAAGGGTATGCAAGGTGTTGGGTTTCTTATACTTTATGATGTTAGTATTAAATGTATATATATAGAGTTAGTTTGTAACGTCGCGTTACAAATTGTATGAAAACCCGAAACGAAAATATGTATTTAGTTAAATATCTCAATTAGTAGGCTGCAAGTGGTCAAGTGTTATGTAGAACCATTGGATGCTGCTTCAAACCTCTTTTCGATGATACCAAATTTTATTTATGTCGTCTTGGAGCAAAGTACAAAATTCGAAAAACTGAAAAAAGACCTTTCTTAAAAATGGTCCAGCTCACGGATACATTAGATGCATGAAATAATTAAATCTTAAATTTTTTAGTTAACAATTAAACATTTTTTTAAGGAAACTATAATTTTGTATTAATTTGTGAATATAGTTATGTTTGTATATTGTTTTTTTATGTTCCCAATTAAAATTTTTGTTTAACTTGGACACACTTATGGCCATTTTCTCAATGTACAGACAAACTGTCTGTTACTTAATGTCAACATAAATTTATTTACCGATAAACTGTCTGTTAACAATTTTGGGTTTCTCAATTTACCGACAAAAAACATTGTTTTCAGTTGGCAACACCTCTCAAAATACATGTAAAAGTTGGGAGTCAGCTGATTGAATTTATCTGTACGTCAAATAAAAGGAAAAAAAAAATTGGCAGATGAGTGCCGGTTAGCTTTGCGACAGAATAGAAGCAAATGAAACATTGAGAAAACCAAATTTCCTTAATGTGCAGTTTTTCGTTGGGAAAATAGATAATCATGTAATGAGAAAACGGCCATTAAGTTTTCATATATACAATGAAAATTTTTAACGTAATTACGAAATTCAATGAAGCGATTTTAACGAAAATACTTCATTATAACTATGAAATTCCATTTAGACAATGAAAATTTTCAGTTAACCAATAAAAATTTTTTTATGAAAACGATTCATTAAAAATATGAAGCATTTTTCTTTCAGTGTAGAATCATAATCTTTGGCATATTAGTATGTCTATTAAAGACAGGGAGATGATAACGCAGTTGGGAGTTAAATTTTAGTGTGTCATAAATGTAAATAAATAACAACATTGCCCCATTATTTTCGGGATCTTCGGGAAATCCATTTCTACATAGACATAGACATACGGACATCGTTAAAACAATTTCCCTATCTTTAATACCCTCCTCCGCAAGTTCGAATAATTTAGGAGTGTGCTTTATTTTAAATAGCATGATTTGTTTCAGAAATATCATAAGTCAGACAGATTAACATGGCTAGATCGACTTGGATTTTTTCTAGAACTCGAAATATATACTTTGTGGGGTCCAAGATAAATACTACAAAAGTTTTATATGGAATGACTCAAGCGACCGTAATACAGACATTTATTGTCCGAAGATATTCTTATTACGAAACACAAAACTTTTAAACTTTATATTCAGAACAAATGTTTACAATGATTTCACGAAAAAAAGCGTTTGAAAAATATTTCAAGTAGAATCACTCCATGAGAATCTTTGAATATGTTTTTCCACAACTTTTGACATGCCATAAAATGTTTCTAACATATGTCCAACAAATTATCCAACCAATTATAATTTATTTGCAGAAAAAAAACTCACTCCAGTTTAAGAGTCATTAATATTTATCACATTTTGGTTACATATTTGTCGACATGTGTTTCATAATGTTTCAGGCTTGAACACATTTTGGCAAAGGCGACAATGGAGTATTTTTTGTGTATGTTAGCCCATTTTCTTTTGTTAGTGAGTGATTTAATGGTTGAATGATTTAAGTAGTTACAAAACTAATTATATAAAAAAAAAATCTCACTGTCAGTCAGTCAACATTAGGGATTTGCAGTACTGGTGGTAGCAGGTGTGTGTACTTTCAAGTTTTTTAGTACTCAAAATAAATTTTCTGTTTTTTATTTTTCTTTGAATACAAACATATCTACTTACTTATATTTTCTGAGCCACTTTTAAAGAATCTGTAAACAGAGTAAATGAATAAACTTTTTAAATGGCTACGCTGGTTTGGGTATCTTGTGCTTATTTTTTAGTTATTTTGGTAAAATGCGTAGACCAAAGGCAATTTCAAGGTAAGAAACCTTCAGCAGACCGGATTATTTACTTACAAATGGCAGAAAATCTTAGAATTAAAAAAAGTTGAAAAAGAAAACCGAAAAATACACGTAATATGAAAACCGAAACAGCCTTTATTAAAACAACAACCAGAGTACAAAATTATCACAATCCAGGGAGCACAAACACAAGAAATATGCAGCAGCAAGGACTTTGTTCTGACTTATATAAACACACTTATAACCAAACATATTCTTAAACAACAATAACTACACAGAGTTTTAAAACATGATTAAAAGCTTAATAAATATAAAAACTAAATGTGAGTTTAAATAGTGAAAGACAAGAACACGAAGATACAAAGATTATTCGGTATTTATTTAAAAATTACATGAAGGCGACTAGTAAATTTCTTTACTAAATTTTTATGGAAAAATACCTGATTTACCATAGCTCTTATCATAAACCATATCCAAAATTGTAAGTTATATGTGCCTGAAACTTTTTTAAATCTTTAGATGGTACCAGGTATGGAAAACTCAATACTTTTGTAATTTTTACAGTATTTTTCAAAATAAAAAATACGGAAAAGAGTACTTTTGCCTAATAACACAAAGCCTAAAGCGATGAACACAATTGCGTCATACGCAGGACAAAAGGCCGTACATTTTTTAAAAACGCGAACATAATTGAGTCGTACGTCGTATGAACGTAGGACGTAACGGCGTACATTTTTAGAACACGCTTTACTTTCCCACAATACCGTCGTAAACGTCATATTTGGTTTCTTTTTGATAATAATATTCAAAAGTTCGAAATTCATTGAAATTGTTGTTTTTTTTTAATTCTTTTATTTTGTGAACAAATAATAAATTTGAAAACACAATAATAATTTTATTTAAATTTTTCATTTTTTTTCTATGACAATACGGTCGTAACCGGCGTATGAAAAAGAATTAGATCTATGTCGACGTATGACGTAGATACGCTTTTACGACTACGCCAACTATTGTGTACCTTTTTTATAATTTACGTTTTAATTTGACAACGTATTAACGTCGTACGTTACTACGTGCATACGGTGCAACGTTTTTTTTTGTTGTCCTTTAAAAATACTATTAGAAAATTCAAAATTTATTCAAATATTTTTTCCTTTAACTTAATTTTCAAATACGCAATTTGAAAAGCCAAAAAATAATTAAATTTTACTTATAATTATCGTCTGCTTAATAAACAACCCTGTTTACTACCTTTCAGTAAATTTGAAGTAAACTACATGCTGGTCGACGAAGCGTAACTTTCTCTATCACACGGCATCAAAATCCCAATTAACTGTAAAAGAGGATTTAGCAGGTTTGCATATTAAGCCGACGCTATTTAACTTTTTTTCCATGACAATACGATCACACAGTAGGGTTTTTTTTATGCCAAAAGTGGGAACTAATTCGTAGTGGCTTCCCGTGTTTCAAATTTTAGATTTTTTTAGTCAATTTTACTTAAAGAGAGCAAGATTCGCAATTAGACAAAAAATTGGCAGAGAGGGCCTCTAGTATACCTCTGTATACAGTAGGGTATTCATTTAATCGGCCTTTTGCTTTAATCGGGTAATCGCTCGATTAATTAACCGAGGTTTTGATTTAATCTGTTAATAATCGGTTAATTTTGTTATTGATCGGTTAACCGATTAATAATGTTGTGTTATAAATTAAGTAATTTCAATTAATAAAAATGCAAAAATTTTTTATTATTGGTGTCTATTAGTAAAAAAAAACAATAACATAACGAACAAAACAATTCTTGACCTAAAACGAGCAAACATAAAAGTAATTCATAAATGAAAATGAGATTGTTAATTAATTATTTCAATAGTTTAACATCTTATGAAATAATCTTTTAAAAAAAATAGTTTGGTTTAAAGGTTTAGGACTTTAGCGATTCTTTTATTTAGTTTTGATAAAACTTGACTTGGAAAAAATTCTTTCATTTATCGCAGATGTTGGAGAAATCGGAAGCAACCCATAATAAAGATTCAAGAATGATAAACACAATATTACACATTGCACATGCTTACAAAATTCAACTGTTTAATATGACGTCACTTTAGCTAATTATACACATGTTTGTTTTTTTATTTTTATATTTCAGTTGTAAATACTTATACGGTGATGTGACGTAGATGCGCAGAAATATTTCATTTTTAAAAGCTGAATAGTTATCTTGGTTTCTTTGTATCATGATACAGACTATCTAATTTCTCAGTCCTTTTCCAGGATTTCTCTCAATATATAAAATCTTCCATTATGCCATTATTTCGGCTAATTTTGTAAAAGATTGTTCGTGTTACAATCATGAGTTTCTTCTATTGTCAGGTCATTATCTTACACATCCTGGCAAAGCTTAGCACCGAACATTCTGCAAAAAATGTATTTCCGAACCCCTAGTTTCTGTTTTTGTACTGTATTTTAAGAATGTATTGCTCGGAGGAAATATATTGTAGGAAAAAATATTGTCGAAACAAATAGCTTTTTTATATGAGACCAAACAAATAATTAAAAACACAAAAAAATATGTTCTAATACTACGAAAAACTAAAAAAAAAATTTTACATCGGTTAATCGGTTTATCGACTGAAATTAACCGGTTTAATCATTAATCGAAAATTGCCAATTTTAACCCTTATGTATGTGGACAGGTACCTGTGTACCTATTGCGTTTTCAAATCGAAATTTTTTATATAAGATTTTAGTCTACAATTCTACAATTTCATGAGAACTCCTAACTTTTTGTTATTATTATATTTTCATAGGTGTTTATATACAATATCAGTTAGGGGGGGCGTGGCATATCAATTTGCTTTTTGCACCCTTAATAGGGTGAATAGGTACCTGGGTACCTGTATACGTTTTATATGGCGGCACATGAAAAAAATTTATTAGTTGCTTTACTAACGTGTGATAATCTAAATTATTTGACTTGGTTTTTAGAAATACCATTAAATAAAACTTTATTTGATAAAAGAAAAATTTTTTTACAATAAAAAAAATTTATTCAAGGTTTATTTTTGATAAAAAAAATTATTTTTCATAAAAAAATTTATTTCAAGGTTTAACACAAAAAAAATATAATTTAAATATAAATAAAAGACATAGAAAAATTTACCCAAACAGTTGTTACATATGGGACGATTGAGTGATTGCTCGTTACAAATAGGCTTGAAGCAATTTTTGCAAGCCTTTCGAGTTTTTCTCTGCTTCTTTGTAAGCTTAGAGCATAGGTAACAACTACCCACAACCGCAATACGGCCATTCTTTCTCGAGCTTCTACATAAGTAACAGCTGTTGTTGAAATATCTCGCCCCAATACAACCTGTATTGCTGATCGAGTGGAATCGATTTTTATTACATTTGAATTTTTGGCACGTCGTTCAATGTTGTCCTTACATAGTTCAAAACTTAAATCTTTCAAAAATAGTCTGCTACGGTCAGTTGAAATAAATTGGGATGTAGCTAATGCTGCTACATCGATAATATTAAAAAATAATGCTTACGGCCATCGCCATGTCCTACGTTTAGAAGTATATTCTCCCAATAGCTTATCCATATTGTCGACACCTCCTTTAGTTTGGTTGTAATAAGTTATAATTTCTGGTTTAGCAGCTGCAGTGGGTTCTGTTACAGGCTTTCTGTGCATAGTAGATAACATTACTACTGCTTTTTTCTTTTTAGGAACGTAGGAGCACAAAGCTGCCTCATTTCTGAAGGCAAAGTTGGTGGTATTTATTTGCCTGAAATAATAATATTTGCTTGTCAATTTAAAAAACTAGGCACCTTTAATTGGTGAAAAATTATTTCGAATGAAACTCTTTATGCAAAATCAATGTCAAAATGTCAATAAAAACTGCGGAGATGTACGTATCTTATATGTCTCATATGTGTATATATTTAAAGGGCAATCCCACATTGAAATTTTATCTATCTAGAAGAAAAGAAAAAGGGAGCCCCCAACATTTATTGTGTGCTCATACATTTTATGGGAATCACAGAATAAGGCATTTATTATACACCCAAAAAAAAAGTTTGTAATATCAGCAACTTGGAGGATCCTAGCAGAAAAAGTTGCTAAATTCAGCAAAAAACTTGCTGAGTTTAGCAATTTTTTTGCTAATGTTAGCAACTTTTTCTGCAAAGATCCTCCCAGCAAAAAAGTTGCTGATATTACAAATTTTTCTTTTTGGGTGTAGGATTTTAAAAAATATATGAAAAAGGGAAAAACCATCGATTTTTTATACAATACAAAACAAAAAATTAGATTTCTCATACAATTTGCATGAAGGTACCCAGGTACCTATCCACCCTATAGAAGGTGTTTTTTTTTCCACACACATAAGGGTTAAATTAACCGATCAGTTAATCGGGTAGTAATTAATCGGTTAACCGATTAACGGTTAACCGAATGAATACCCTAGTATACAGGTATTGTCCATAAAAAGAAATTAATAATAATCTTCTATCTACAAACCTATTAATGCAAATCCTTTTCAGGACTTAAGCGAATTACAATTAATATTAGCTTATGTATCTCTGTTGCAAGTTCTTCCCTATCTGATGGCGCTTTTCTTAGGTTGCCAGTTGATCTTTTTCTAGTTTAGTTTCGATTTTGCCTTGATGAATAAGTTGAAGAATTTTATATTTTGGTTCTAAATTTTTTATACTGGGTATATTGTCCATCTATGATATTTCAAAACTTTCCAATTTGATCATATGTGGCCTTTTTGAAGTCCACTATTCCATAGAGTAAAGTAGTAAAGATCATATGGATGGCTTATAAACTTATGTATTATATATTATGACTTAGCTCGGTTCTGCTCTGAGCCCTCATTAAATAACATTTTAAAATTCGAAGTCGAATTTTTGTGTTTATTTCACGGCAACATGGATTTTTTTTATATTTAAAAAGCGACGTTTTGGCCATATCTATCCTGCGTTAAACTTTTATATGTGCTGACTTATCTTCAGTGAGCGAAGTACCTATATTTGTCGACATGTTTAATTATAGTGCTGTTTATTTTTAATTGGGCGTTCAGATAAGGTATTTTGTTTCTGCATTTTAAAAAACCAATACGCAAGAAAATATAAAAAAAAACTATGGAAACAATTATGCATTTCCTAAAATAATACTTGATAAGGTTGTCTTAAATACTGGAAATTTCATTAGCCGTTTCTATTTTTCGCATGTGTTCAATGAATCAAATTTCAATTTCTAACGTTTTTCCTTCAATATCCCTTAATATTTCGTATACTTTTTACTTAGGAACTGTTGAAAGAAAGCATTGGAAATTGAAATTTCATTCATTGAACACATGCGAAAAATAAAAATGGTTAATAAAATATAAAATAACTATAATTAGTATTGTGGTTATTTTGTTGAACTATTTTGTTGAACTATTTATGACTATTGACGTCAGCAGTCGTCGATGGCTGCGAGTGTAAAACGGCAAATCCATCTGAGGAGATCGAGTGGTTGCGATCGAAACATGTCATGGTAACCTGCCGGCCCGGGTTCGAGCCCCGGCCACGGTCAAGAATGAAAGATTATCAATAACAATTTTAATTAATTTTCATGTTGTAAAATTCCTTTCTTCGTAAAAATAATTTAATGAAAATTAAATTTAATGAACTTAAGCCTAATTAAAATTATTAAAAATTTGGATTAAAAAAATATAAAATAACTTTTAAAAAGTTATTGCTTTAAATAAAATTAATTTTAAGAATAACACGTTTCAGTACTTTTATTCTCGAAATGGTATTTTTCACTAGTGCTTTTGTAGCATTTTAAAATCTGAATTTTCCATCCCTGGGTGGTATCTCTTTAAACGTAAATTTGTGTACGCCTATTTAAATGTTGGTCGGTAAAAATCGTAGCCAACAAACTTGCTCAAGTCGACAAGTTATGTGGTTTAATTAAAGTTGTTTAAGTTGTCTTTAAAAATTATACATTTATTTTGGTTCGTTTCCGTTTCCGTTTATTTTCTTTCTATCTAATTTAATTTAGTTGCTTTTAAAAAGTCTACTCCTGCATTAAAAAACTATGTCTAAGTTTATTTTTTTCAATGTTTTTAACTTTTCTCTAAATCATTAACTGATGTTTTTTTTAACGCAAATATGTTTATTAAGAAAACTTACCTCGACAAAGCTGAAAGAAGAAATAAAAAGAAAAACATAATAAAAAATTTTGTATATTTCATTATTTCACAATTTTTCCATTTTTCTTTTTATTATTTTTATTATCATTAAAGGCAATGTTTTATAATATAACTCAATTTTCAAGCTTGAGGTCTTATTTTAATAAATAAAATGAAAAATAGAACAAAGACAAACAAATAAACAAAAATAAAAGGTAATTTAACTGTTAGTTATTGCAAAGAGCGAGGAAATGTGGATGGAGAGTTAGTATTAAACTTCCGTTCTTTATGGTTTTAAGAAAGAGTGAAGTATGTTCGTTTATTCCCTTTTTAACACCGGAAATGAAAAATTTAACTATGAATGCCAGCAGACAAAAAGAGACACTCCTTTCTAAAAGAGGAAAATATTTTTAAAAAACTTAAACAAAAACCTAAATGAAACGAGCAAATTGGCAAAAAAGAAAACCAAAGTAAGTTTGGCAGAAACGAAAAAAAAAAAAAAAAAAAATTCACATAAAGTGAATGTATTTTTTTTTTTATCAAATTCAGGCTATTTTAAAAAAATTATAAAACTTTTTAAACACCACACAGAAAAAAATATCTCAAGAAAATTTTTAACAACACAGTTTGTTAAAAATAAAATTTTAGGTCAACAAACATTTTGTTTGATTCAAAGAAAAGATTTATCAAATTTACACTTTGCAAAATAGCACTCAACAAAACATATTTAATAATGAAATATTTAAATATTTCTTCATATTCAATATAAACAATATTTGAATCAAAGTAAAGACAGTATTTTAACAACTCTTGTCCATTTTTAAGTAGCTCATAATTCTCATTTGTTTTACAGTTTTATTTGAATAATATATTTAGTTTTGCCAAAGTCTTTGGAAAAGGTTTCCTGATGATCTGGACTTAGCAACCAGTGATATGCGCATAGGAACTTACTTATCCCCGCGTAATAAATTTTAGTGTTTTTATAAAAATATAAAATTAAAAATTTATTACATCATCATTAACAAATAAAAAAAATAAAGATTCGATTAACATTTTGTTTGATTTATTCAACATTTTCAACAATTTATTTTAACAAATCAAGTAAACATTTTGTTGAAAAAAATTATTTTGGGCAACAACTTTTTTTATTGACTCAATAAACTTGGTTGTTGACTAAAAATTTAACAATTATACATACAAACTTTTTTATCAATATCGCAAAAATCGTCATCGCAGAAAATTCAAAAAATTTTTGTAATCAAATATGCGATTTTCGTATTCAAGTATGAAAATTATTTTTTTCTGTGCATCTAGTAAAATCTTAAAATGCTTTTTATGCATTTGTGCTGATGTGTGTCACGCCTTAAAATATTGGTCCTAGACCCCACTAAGTATACCGATCGACTCAGAATCACTTTCTGAGTCGAACTAAAGATGTCCGTCCGGCTGGCTGGCTGGCTGTCCATGTAACCTTGTGCGCAAAGAACAAGGAGATAATTTGGAGATAATTTGATAAAATTTGGGACATAGAATCTTATTGGCACAAGGACTAAGCCTATTGAAAATGGGCCTAATCGTAGGACCACGATAGAAGATAGGGACATTTTTCTTCCTCTCAGAAACTATCCAACCGATTTTAATGATATTTAAAACTTAGATAGAACCATATCCATATGGACACAAAAGGTATGCTTTTTTTTAAAAATAGGACCACAAGGGGAGATAGGGGCAATTTATGCCTCTCAAACTGATTTTAATGAAATTTTAAACATAGATAGATCTATATCTAAATGAACACATAAGCTATAGAGTTTTTCAAAAATAGGACCA
Organism: Pollenia griseotomentosa; assembly: GCA_963931875.1. Classification (NCBI taxonomy): domain Eukaryota; kingdom Metazoa; phylum Arthropoda; class Insecta; order Diptera; family Polleniidae; genus Pollenia; species Pollenia griseotomentosa. The sequence goes on from OZ007561.1 coordinate 20,697,808, forward strand.
CAAGTGGAGGTAGGGGGCAATTTCTGCCTCTCACAAGCTTTCGAACCGATTTTAATGAAGTTTATAAACATAGATAAATCCATATTCATATGGACACATAAGCATGATGTGTTTTTAAATAGTGTGGTGTAGGGTATCATATGGTCGGGCTTGCCCGACTATACTTTCTTACTTGTTTTATTATAAAAATCCACAAATTTCTTTTCACTTTTTATTCAATTTTTAAACACCATTAATATCCTTATGGTGCTTCATGTTTTAATCTCAAAAACATATCACCATCCAACTCTTACTTTACAAAGTGGGTGGTAATAATGAATTTCAAATAAGTTTTTGAAAACAACTTTTGTTCAAGTTGTTTTCTAATTTTGAGATTTTTTTTAAATGCAAGTGAATTTGGAAAATTTTGCCAAAAAGCTACAGAAATATTTTCCTCATGATTATAATTAAAATTTCACAAAATTGTTTTTAATCCTAGAAAGATAACGTTATTTTTTTGTACTGAAAAGATAACGATACGTCTGAAAGACGTATGCTTGTTTCTATCCTTTAAAGGATATCACCGAAAATAATATTGATCAGTTTTATTGTTGTAAACATTTATTTATTCTATTTCATTTAAAAAAATATCATTTTTTAATAGAAAATTATAATAAAAATAAAATTAAAAATAAAATTCAATTAGCATTATCAAAAATTAAAGAGTTTTTATAAAGAGCTTCAGTTCGGTTCTAAAAACTTAAATAAATATATTCTTTGTACTTTGTGTAGATAATGTTATCTGTAGCAACTAATATAAACAAAAAAAAAAAAAAAAAATAATTTGAATAACATTATGTGCAAGATTTACAAATTTAAATTTTGTGGTCGCCACATACAGGTAAACCGCATTTGACACATACCATTTTGGAAATAAGTTTAATTTCTGATGGACAGACGCCTTAAAATTAAACAATTTATGGAAATTTCGGCACTGGTCCATTGAACAATTTCCGAGATTATTTCGGTAGTAAAAAATATTGAAGCATGAAATTGGGTCGTACAGTGATTTGAATTCCCGAGTTGGTCCTCTTGCCTTACGAACTATATTAATTGAAGAAACTCGGCCATCACTTTAACCCTTCGATGTAGCCCACTTACTTTTACTTCTTAAAGTGGGTCGAGATATCGTAATAACGCACCTTTCGGAAGAAGTAGTAAAATATTCAGGTTCTTGAGGATTTTCCTGAATCCGTGGTATATTCTCGTCAGGCTCAAGGATGTCAAAAGCTCATCTTCTGCATCCCTTTGAAGACTATCCTCCAATTATTCATCTTCCGATTCGCTCACATTTTCCGGTGAAAGCAAGTCCTCCAACACGCTTTGCAAAATAGCGCCAATTTCTGCGTCGTCCAAGCCGCGCTTACAACACATTTTTAAAACAATTCCTTAATATTCAACCAAAACACAAAGTTATCTTCGCTACAAAAGTAACACTTAAGATATCGATACGTCTCTCAGACATATGTTGTGTTTATTTGTGTTTATTTCTCAAAAAACACATAACTTAAAACATAAAAACTGCCACAACCAACTAGGTTCTGCTTAGAACAGAGATAATTGAACGTGAGAAAGTTGTATGTTAACAAATTTGAAAGTAAGAGCACAAAATTGAAAAAGCGTACGTCTCACAGACGTACCTTATCATTCTAGGGTTAAAAAAATATACATATTAAATAGTTTGTGATCAAATAAAATATATTCGTTTATTGTTCTTAGTTAATACTGAGATAAATGTGGCGGTAAATTTAATTTATTTATAAATTGTTTTTAATAAGTGATTTTTTCGTTTTCATTTCCGTTAATAAGATTGTTAAGCCTTCGAGTTTAAAGTTTGCGTGACTATTGAAAATATATATTTTTTTAAGTTCTTAAATAATTTTACGTTGTTTCCAATTTTTAGACTTTACTTTTTTAATTATAAAATACTTTTGGATTGTAGCGTATGTTTTTCGTTGTCATTACCAAGGCTTTTTTGAATAATAGTATTTTTGTAACCATAAAGACTTTTTAAAATAAACAAATCACTTTCTGTCAACTGCTTGTTTGCCAACAAAGAATCCGTCCGACCTTCTGAGAACCTCAAAGTTATCATGTGGAAACCTGAAAAAATTGCAAGTTTATCACGACATGCATGCTACTTGGTGGCATTCATGTCTTCTTGTCTTGCCCACATTCGGAGTTCTCTGTCATGTAATATAAAAAAGCAAAAGCTTTTTAAAGTAACAACAACATAAAATTTACACGTAAGGATATCATACATATACAGCAAATTTTTGTTTTCTTCAGTAAAAACGTTTTGCAAATTTCCTTCAACACCGATTCTGAATGTGAATATACATCTATTGAATATTTGACGTCATACACGTAACCACTATATTTATTAAAAAATTATTTGCTCTTGCAAGACGTTTGGCTAGATAAAACATCACTCCAAAGTTTCTAAATTACATAATACAATTATTTTCTTACAAATTAAGTTTAGTTTATCAATAGAAATTGTTTAAAATAAAGCTAAAGTTTAAATAATTTCACGCTTTTTTGATTATTTTTGTAAAATCAATTAAAATGGATAATCATTCAAAAAAGCAAACTTCGATCTACCAAAGGTTAAAATACAATTTGGTTTAAGGATTGATGTTTGACTATTGACGTAAGCAGTCGTCGATGGCTGCGATTGTAAAACGGCAAATCCATCTGAGGAGATCGAGTGGTTGCGATCGAAACATGTCATGGTAACCTGCCGGCCCGGGTTCGAGCCCCGGCCACGGTCAAAAATGAAGGATTATCAATAACAATTTTAATTAATTTTCATGTTGTAAAATTCCTTTCTTCATAAAAAATTATTTAATGAAAATTAAATTTAATGAACTTAAGCCTAATTAAAATTATTAAAAATTTGGATTAAAACCATAAAATAGTTCAACAAAATAACCACAATACTAATTATTGTTAAAGCTAAGGCACGAGCTCTATGTATTCATTTGTCCTTCAAGTTGTGCTGTAAAAGGTCAACAAGAAAAAGAAAGACAAAAAATGAAAAAACAAAAAATGTACTTTGGACTTCAAGAAAAATTCTTGACAAAAGTACGAAAAAACAGAAGTAAGGAAGAACATGTAAAATCAATTAAAATGGATAATCATTCAAAAAAGCAAACTTCGATCTACCAAAGGTTAAAATACAATTTGGTTTAAGGATTGATGTTTGACTATTGACGTAAGCAGTCGTCGATGGCTGCGATTGTAAAACGGCAAATCCATCTGAGGAGATCGAGTGGTTGCGATCGAAACATGTCATGGTAACCTGCCGGCCAGGGTTCGAGCCCCGGCCACGGTCAAAAATGAAGGATTATCAATAACAATTTTAATTAATTTTCATGTTGTAAAATTCCTTTCTTCATAAAAAATTATTTAATGAAAATTAAATTTAATGAACTTAAGCCTAATTAAAATTATTAAAAATTTTTTAAATACCTTCAGAAAGAATGAGTAGCTGAAACTAAAAAAAAGAACGAACAAAAATGAAATTATATCGCAGAATAAATTGTTAAAAACAACCTAAACAAAGAAAACAAATCTTTTGGGCTTGCGGGTGAAATTGAAAGAATATTTTGTTGAAATTTTTTAAAACTTAAGAGTTATTACGCAAACAAAATGCAATTCACACAAACACTTTCAATGTTGTAAAGATATATACTCACTCACTCGCAAACGTAGGCTACCACCATGCCTTTTAAGCGAAAAGTGCACTTATGCAACAAACTTTTCTGCACAGGAAATTAAAAAACAGCAAGCAATTCTTTAAGAAAGAAATTAAAAAAGAAAAAACCCTTCGCTCAAACACACACACTTTTAGCCCCATACACACATACATAAATAATATTAAATTATGAGAAAATTTTAAGAGTTAAACGGGGGAAAAGAGGAGGTCTTTATTTGTAGACTATTTATTATAATTTTTTTCGCAGTGTATTTTTTTATTATTTGTAAAGGAAAATGGTTGTTAACATATGAGGTGTTAATTGTTGGTCGGTTTGAAGAGGTTTTAATTTTAATCCAAAATAGTTAAATTTATTGTAAAATTAAAGCAAGTTTGGAATAAAAGGGTTTATCCCTTTTTGTAGTTTTCTACATATTTGTGACCTTCTCCGTGAAAAGGGACCTAGTGTGTCAAAAAACGAGCTTGGACTTAAGAGTGAATTCTTTTAGGTGCCAGATGTAGAATAAGATGAAATGAGTAAGATTTCTGATACAAATTTATTTACTCCACAAAAACGTACAGAACGAACTTGGGAATATCGACGAAAATGAGAAAAACATTAAAATTAAATTTTTTTTTTTTGATATTTTGGTTTTAAATTGTTTTTTTTTTGTCAGTCTTCGAATTTTTTTGGAGTTCGGACTTTTTTTTATGTGTTTCGTGATCTGGTACTTTGATTTTCTTCCGTTTGACAATTTCAGTTTTTTTTTCCTTTTTTCAGCGCTTTGGCTTCAGCTTTCTTTTTCTCGTGATCCGGTGCTTCGATTTTTTTTCTTGCTGGCAGATTCAGATTTATTTTTTGATTTTAGGTTTTTTTTTCGCTTTGAGTTCACTCGGATTAGAAGCTACAAAATCCCGTTTCTGTGAATCAGTACATAAGTACATAAAATCAAAACGTTTACAAAATTAATTTAACCCTCTAATGCCAAGTTTTAGAATAAATGGGAATATATTATGAAAACAATTTTTTTAGGGTATTTTTGGGCCTTTGAATTCAAAAAAAAAAAAAAATTTTAAGCCCGTGCGATGAGTCGTTTACGTTCCAGGTGAGAAAACATCTAGGAATACCTTGAGGCACATTTAATTTTTGAAATAGCTGTTTGTTAGTTTGAATTGAAAATAAAAAGTAATTAAACAAATTAAAAACTTTTGGTTTTGTCTTCAAAATCTTGGTATTAATTTACATTTGAGCGACTATATTCTAGTTTCATTAATCCGAAAGAACGATCGGGACTGAACTTGGTGCGGCCAGTTGGGAGGAAATTTAATGATATCGATTCGTTTAAGCCAGAATCAACTCGCCAGGCCAAATAATGCATCATTGCATTATTTTTATTCTGTGCTACGCAGTTATCACAAAATAAAATAAAATTTTTAACGGCATTCTTCGTAAAGTAATCGTGAATTTGGCTAATGACAGCATTAGGTCCTTTTCCTTTTTCGAGCTCTTCGTCTAATAAATAGTTCGACTGAACGTTAGTGAATTCATTACGAATACCAAAAATTGAACATTTACGAACTGCTTTGAAATATGCCGTTCCCACTTGTTGTGGGCTGGATGGATAAGATATATTTTGTGCAAAGTCGAAACTCACTACAAAGGTAGAATAAGCATCACTCATCTTGCAGCATTGTTGCTAGAATTCATGCTGGCGTTTCGCATGGTCAAGATGAGTAACAGCCATTCGTAATTTTGCTTCTTTTGTATCTGAATCAGATTCTTCCAAATCTCGTCGTAGCATCAAGGTATTCTGTTGACAGACGTCACAAAGATCAGTTTTCGGTTTCATAGGCGAGATGTAAGGGCAGTACTTCATCCAAATTTTGTAAAAAGTTTTAATTGCGATATTATCTTCAGTAAGACAAACTTTCTCAAAACGACGATAAGCAGCACGATTTGTTTCGAGATCATAACAAACAGAGCAGCAACAATAGCAAAGGTATTGTCACACTAAAAGCGAAAAAAATACGTCACCATATAGGCATGACGTCACCAAAGTCGGCACCCAATCATAACTAACCATAACAAATCGCATCTCCCAACTGAAGGTGTGTTCACAGTGATAATGCGTTATGAAACTTTAAATGCGTTTTTCTCAAAACTTTATTTTCACACACTAGCTCCCTTTTCTCGGAGAAGGTCACATTTACTTAATTTATGTTAAAATATTTTAATAAGCTACAGTATACGAATTATTATATTTTGTCAACACATAAAGGGTGTTTTTTTTTTTTTTTTGAGTTATACAACTTTGAGTTGGCATCACTGCTTTATTTGACCACCCATTTAACAGCTGATAGTTGCTTTTTGTTTACTTTGCTTTGACATTTCATTATGGATCGACTTACACCAGAGCAACGCGTGCAAATTTTGGAAATTTTTTTATCAAAATGATTCCGCGAATGGGCTGAAGCACAAATTGTTATGGATTTTTAATTTCCATTGAAAATTTTATTTTCCGATGAAGCCCATTTCTGGTTGAATGGGTACGTAAATAAGCAGAATTGTCGCATTTGGAGTAGGGAGAATCCACAAGCTTTTGTCAAACACCATTACATAAGCAGACAATTATCGTATCGCGCGCTTTATGGGCTGGCGGAGTCATGGGCCCATTTGTCTTCAAAAAAGATGATAGTCAGAATGCGAAAAGTTTGTGAAAATTGGCGCTCCAGATTGCGCTTTCTACGCGCCAGCCTTGATGGCCCTATGGCCAAAATCATATTTAAACATTAATGTCATAAAATTTTCTATTTAATAAAGACCGATTCATTGATATCAAAAATATAATACTATGTTTTATTATGATTTAAACTTGTATCACTCTATAAAAAACACCCTTTACATATAAGTTTTGAGCACTGCATACTCGTCAGCAACCTACATTCAACTGTAAACATGAAGATAAATGGGTCTCTCATATGTACCCAATCTGTATAAAAAATTTATCAAAAAGAGAAAAATACCAATTATTTTTTCAAATTTTACATCATAAAAATACGCTTTATTTTAATCCTGAACATATTTATCCTATCTAAGAGAATACTATTTTCTTTTAAATTTGGGAAATTTAGAGAGGAAATATAGACTTGCAATTTAATATTTCGGTCTTGGATAGTAAAAATATTGATTATGGAACGGAAAAAACCATGTCGAGTACACTGAAGAAAAAGATTTAAATTTATTTGTTGAAAAAGTCTTATATTTTAACCCTGCCGGTGGGAGATAAACTACAGAAAGCCACATTTTGAAAACTTAACAGCAGACCGCTAAAACATATTGAAAATCACAAATGTTTCTATTTGTGTTTTAAAAATTTGCCATTGTCCGAATTTTTTATATGACTCTAATATGTTTTGTATGTCGATTATCTCCATCGAGGCAAGCAGCACCAAGTCCAACAACAAAAGATATGCTAGTTAACAAAAATAATACAAGGATTACAACATTTTTTTTAATTACTCTTCTATTCAAAATGTGTTATACAAATTATGCAAGTAACAACTGATGGTGGATCTACATGTTTAAATAAAAATATATTAATGGCCAATTTCACCAAGTTCATTTAAAACTAACTATTACTTTAACTTCCAGTTAACAGTACTGGTAATTAATTAACACTAAACTTGTTGAAATTGATCGTTAATTTTCCTAAGAATGATTAATAAAACTGGTCGAAATATTTGACTAAATAAATAAAATAAAACCAAAATGGCTTTGTTTTAATTTATCTATATTAAAAGCAAAAAACAAAAAATTTACAAAAAAAGGACTCTTAGGCCCGTTTTCACAACTGACCGATAGCTAAAGATAGGATTTTATCGGCAGTATAAAAAGTGTTCCATTATTACAACTTTACTTAAACCTACCAGGTATAATTAACCTTAATTTACTTTATCGCTCTTTTTAGGTTAAAGTAAAGTTTTAATAATGGAACACTTTTTAAAAGGCCATTTAAAGTGTACTTTTAGCTATCGGTAAGTTGTGAAAACGGGCCTTAATGTTCTTTGTCGCTAAGGACTAGGGCGGGTCGAATTTTTTTTAATCGTATAGCAAACACGTTAACTACATAAAATTCTAAGCAAATTCTTCGAATAAACCAAATATCTAAAATAAAATCCGTATATGCCCGCCTTTGCCAAAAAAAATAAATAAATGTTTGAAAAAATAGCTTTTTCCAAAAAAAAATCGAATTCTCTGAATAAAATTGTTTGGTAAGATAGTTCTTTTGCACTTTATTTTTCCTACACTTAAAATTTTTTTAAAATTAAAAATAATATACACCCAATTAAAAAAATTTTCAAGTCGAGAGGCGCGGACTAGGGTTTGATTTTAGACCCATGGTTTCTTCGGATAATTTTATGTAGTTTACGTTTTTGCTATACGATTTTTTATTTTCTTTTATTCATACAAATCAACTCGCCCTACTAAGCACATTCTCCTTATTGTTTACAAGTTCAGTGGTAAACAACACTAAGTACACTTGATAACCTTTACGTCTATGCAAGTTGGACTACATTAGATAATTCTAATGGCAATTCACACATCGATTGAAGAAAAATACTGATTCCAACGGTATAAAAACGTATTTTAGAAAAAATGTGAATTTGTGTAGTTTATCTCTCCTCTACAGAACTATTGTTACATTTTTAAGCCTTGTTTGCATAAATTCAATTAATTAATAAACATTAAAAATGAACTAAAGTCCAATGATTATTTTTTCCTGGTTTGCTATAGTGTGTTGCAAAACTAGTTCGATCCCATATCCCAGTGTAGAAAAACTCATTTCTTTCGAAAATTCGTAGCAAATCTCGTTCGTTCCAAAATTAAATCTATTATTTTTCTATATTTCAGTTGGCTTAAATTTTCAACTGTTGAGTTATTAATCAGGAATGCATAACACTTCAGAATCAAAAAAGTTCCACAAATTTGGTCAATTTAATCGGGGGCTATATGTTTTTTTTTCATTTTCCCAAAATTCGTACGAAAGTTCAATGCGACACGTGTTTGAATTAAAATATCGATTTAAAATTTCTACAGAATCGTTTTCTGGCTATGTTTAACCATTTAAAAGGTACTGCATTAAAAAAAGTGTTTAAAATCAAATAATTACTAAAAATCATTTTTCATAAAGGTTAGAGTAGGAGTCGAAGTCGTACGTAAAAAATATCAGCGGAAGGAGTCGGAGTCGGAGTTAGAACTATTTCTGGACGACTCCACAGCCCTGCTGACCATACGCAATCTGCATACCAAGTTTATAAAAAGAGAAGAAGTACAAAGGTACCAACTTTTCCCCGATTTTTCCCTAAAAAAGTACCCTTTATTTAAATCTTGGCCATTCGTCTGCTAAATTTCACGTTTATCGCATGATTGAGACACAAACTCGCCAACATCTAAGCACTCAAACATCCAAATATCCAGACATACAAACTGTTCACGGCTGAACCGAAGGTAGCAGATTTCCCATCCCTGCACCCAGAGAAAAAACATTTGTAAATATGGTCACCTCCAACAAAACTATTTTTAAAGAAAATTTTAGACATATTATGATTCATTTAACAATATTATTGTCACCGACAACCATATTATGGTTGAATTAGTCCTCCATAAAGAAGCCATAACCATATTATATTTGCCTCCGAACAAAATAACTAAAACATGTTTAACACTTATAATAGCATGGTTAGTTTTCAACCATAACATGTTGCTCTTGGAAAATAGGAAAATACTATTGTTAATTTTAAAACAAATTATTGTCATATTTAGTCATAACATGTTAAGAGGCAACCATAATATGGTTGTGACTTATTGATGGAGGACTAATTCGACCATAATATGGTTGTAGGTGCCAATATGGTTATATTAACCATAATATGCTTAAAATTTTCTTTAAAAATAGTTTTGTTGGAGGTGACCTTATTTAAACATGTTTTTTCTCTGAGTGTGGTTTCTATTTTGAATGATAATATGCTGTAAGACAAATTGACAACGGGAGGCGCCACTATCATCAAGTATTATATCTTAAATTTTTCGTTAATTTGTACGTATTTTTTATTGTTGTAACTTAGAATTGGTTCTTAGTCGAATCGTTTTTTGAGAGCCATATTGGACGGGTGTATTTTTAATCTTTTTACAATAACTAAATTGTTTTAGTGAGTTAATTTTATAAATTAATTAAATAAATTGTTTGGAAATTTAATATTTTGTAGTAAATTTTGTATTTTTGAACCATTTATTTGCCCTATCCTTTTAGTAGACCTGCGCTACCTATTATTACCGACCGTGCTCAGGGATTGGGGTGGTGTTCTTGTCTACTTCTGAATAGATTAAGTACCGCACATACATTTTAAAAAAAAGGTAGCTTCACCTGAATATTACTTTTAAAGGGGGGGAAAAAAAAATAAAAAATAAAAAAAAAATAACAAAACAAAAAAAAAAAAATATAAAAGAATAAGTTTAAACTGTATACTGTAAACTGTATACTGTGATGTATACTGTTATTTAGGTTGTATAGGATGATAATTTTTAACTATAAATTCTTTAAATATTATAAATTGAAATAAACAATACAAAAAAAAAAAAATAAAATTTAAAAAAAAAATGTTTTGTTAGTAGCATAACCGAATGCAAAAATTCAATTTAGAATATTTAACAAAATATTGTATTGCATTTTCACTTATTTTTTCATTTTAAAAAAACTCACCAAACAAAATCCAACGATGTCAACAGGCCTGATGAAATGCTGAACTTGACTTTAATAATTTTGAATTTTTAAATTTTCATGCTTTCTTTATGTTATCTATGTAGGTTTTAAGTTGTATATGTATGTATGTATGAATGAAATTAAGTAACAATTTTAAATTAAGTAACAATTAAATTTAAAAACACGAAAAGAAAATAAACAAAAATTATTTGAAAATAAGATTAATTTAATTAATTAAATTGGATTCAATTATTATTTTGAGATGCTTTTACGTTAATTTTAGTTATATCTTAAGTCTAAATTATATATTATATTATATTAAATGATGTTCGAACTTGCTGGTTAGTAGTGAGTTTAAGATATAGTTATTTAGATGAATATATTAAATTGTATATTTTAGTTATAGTTTTAATTTTATGCTTTTACGTTAAATTTGGAGTATATGATATATACAATGAGATCCGTAATTATTAGTTAGTTAAGAGTTTAGAATATGTACCAATATATTAGATTATTCCTGTTGCAGTTATATTTGTTAATAGAATTGGGGAATATAATGAGGATCACGATGTAGTTATAAATGTAATACAAATGGAGATAAAAATACCCCAATATTCCATCAGTTTTAAAGAAAAAACAATTTGTCCTCTTCCTTTTCCTTTTCCTTCGTCTAAATTAATAACTTAAATAGTTCTTAAAGCAAGAACCTTTCAGAGCAAATATATCCCTTCCAAACCTGTGTAAAAATAATGTTCCTAAATGTAAAAACCCACATTCAAATTATGTAAATATAATTCCATACTTACAAACTTAACTGTCCCACGAAATATAGTTACTTTTATTAAAGCAGAAATGCTCCTTTTCCTTTAAATTGATTTTAGAAAATATTTTTTTTTAATTTCTCCCAATTTATTTTGTATGTTTGGTTTGAAATTTTTATTAACTAATGAAAATTTTTGAAATACAAATTTTCCAAAACATACAAAGTAAAAAAAATAAAATATTTTCCGAAATTGCTAAAGTATTAACAAACCCAACGAACAGTGCATATCTTAATAGATAGCCCTCACAAACATTATAACGTTTTGAAAAACAAGGAAAGTGTTTTTATATGGTTAGAAGTGCTTTTCTTTCGTTTAAATAGTTGTGCCTTTTTCTAGTTCTCTTTTCAGCCTTTATAATATCACCAAGTTGTTTGGATACTTGCTGGATATTTTAGCGCTAAAATCACGAAGCTACCCTATACACTCCATAAGCCTTGAAACGCAATCAGCGTCTTCTCGGGGAATACACCAAGGTGTTTGGATCTTTGGCTGGTGTTCTGGAGCTGAAGCCCAAATCCACCCCTATATACAGTCCACACTCCGCGAAACGTATCGACGTTTCGTCCGGACCACTATAAGACGTAATTGACGTTTTTACAATCTTTCACATTTATAATAGCGGTTTTCACTCTTGGTATTGAATTACCCTTGTCTTATTAATGTATTTAAAAACACAATAAACTGTAGTAAATACGTGTGTTAAATTTACCATAATAAAACAGTAAGCCATACTCTATCTCTCTGAATAGATTCATTAATTTACGATTCATACGAAAAAGACTCATGCTTTTGAGTATAAAATCGTATTAAATAAATGAGAGTTTCACACTTTACACAAATAGGTGAAACCGCTAATATTAGAAAAACCATTTTATAAAATTTTTTTTATGATGTTTTTTTATTATTTATTAAAAATCATTTGTTCGGCTAAATTTTAATTTTTTATTGCTTTTTTTATCCTTTTTTCATTCCCAATATTTAGATTAACTTCGTTTGATCATCTTCAGGGGTTATTTTGGAAAATAATTATTTATAAAAAACAAGCGTAAAAAGTTTTTCCGTTTCGTGTTTTTACTACCGGACAAGAGAGCTACACGGAGTTAGCTCGGAAAAGCTTTTCGTGTTTGTTTTTTAGTTAAATTATTTTTTAAAATAACAAATGATCGAAATATTTGGAATGAACAAATTAATAAAAGCAATAAAAATTAAAATTAAGTCATTTTCATATTATTCATCAGACCTCAAGCCGAACAATAATAACAAAGGTTTACTAAAAAAACACAATTACTATAGTTTTTTTTTTTTTTTTTTTATAATTTTTATTCCCGCATTTCCCTAAATGGAGTGATATTGTGAATCTCTGCTGATATGTGTACATAAAAATACTTATAATCAGAATTTCTAAGTCGTTCTCATGATGGCCGTGTGCTCGGCTGTTTGTCTTTCCGCGTGAAGCTTGTGCTTAAGGTGCAGGTTGTAACTTTGAAAAATAATGTGGTAAAATTTGGTGCATGCCTTTAAGTGTTCATGAGGATCAATGGTAAGAATCGGTCGATAATTTCACACAGCCCATAAGCCATTATATTGAATTTTTTTTTGATTCAATTTACACCAATAATACTTTTTTTAAATCTTAATATTGATATACAATTTAGTGACAATAAATTCTGTAGCAGCTACTTTTTCATGAAAGCTCCGGAATCACCCATAATTCACACAGCAACATCTTTCGTAAAATCACTTTCTGACGAAAAAATCTCATACAGATATCGATATTTAGATAATAAATGGCACAATAAATCTTAACCATAGAATATAAATTTGTTTGGGCAAGTCCAAGATTGCTCATGGGTCCCAAAAATAAGACTTTTAAAGACTGTCTATTCAGTTGAGGAGGGTATTATATGGCAGGGTTTGGCTGACTATTCTTATTTACTTTTTTTAGCTAATTTTGTTTAAGTACTTCACATTTAATCGATTTTAGCGATGGTGTTTCTTTGCAGTTAATCAATCAGACAATTTGATAGTTTTTTGTACTCTGATTTTTTGTTCAGATCAAATCCTCAGATTAAAAGTTTAAAAATTTTAAGATTTCTCATTCCCAATACATAAGTATTGTGGAGATTAATCACCGCCCTCTAATTTTAAACCAGTTCTTTTAACATTTTCAGATTTAAGGAATTTATAAGACATTTTGATTTTTAAGTTTGTCTTTCGCTGAATGTTTTTTTAACGACTTTAAAGGTTTTTTTTTACGAACAATTGTGAATTTTAGTTGAACTGTTAATTTTTAATTTTTTGATATTTTTTAGTTAGGCTCGAGTTCATTAAGTTTAATTTTCATTAAATTATTTTTACTGAAGGAAGGATTTTTACAACATGAAATTTTTTTGCACCGCAGTGGTTAGAACTCAAAGAATTTTGATGAGAGAATGTGGTGATTCTTGAAACATGTAAATTCAACCCAGGTTTGAACCCCAGCTCAGCCAAGAAAATTATCAATAAATTTTTGTAAAATTCCTTCCTTCAGTAAAAATAATTTAATGAAAATTAAATTTAATAGTCTTTTTTTACTCTTAGCTCTCTTTTGACTAAAGAAAAACACGCCCAAATTTTAGGGCTGTCTTACAATGACCTTGAACCAATCTCTCTAATACTAATTTGACTGGGATCCACTACTTCGTGAATCAACCAGTTGGCTAAGGAATAATACTGGTGGCAAGGTTACATAAAACGTCAGGGAGAGAGCCAAGTAAGCTATGCTTTGAATCCGGAAATAAGCTATCGATACGAGCGTGGTGTAGTAATTAAACTGCTTGCCTAGAAAACCAAGCAACAAATTTTCATCATAGTTTTCTAGTTGTAACCCCCCCCCCCCCTAAACACTCCATCCAAGAAGCAGTCTGATCACCTCTTTATAGAAAATGGGATAACATCATCGTAAAGGTAAGGCTGCCAACACCCCTTGGGAAATAGGTTGGAATCAAAGATTAGCATGGTTCTCCACCACTACACCAAATACACGGAGGGCGTTGTTTGTTGGCAACGACAGACGGCAGCCCCACTATCCTACGACCTGCTACAACAGGCCAATCATCTACTGAGCTGCAACAACAACCGATTAACGATACAGCTACAAGGAAAAAATAAAAAAATACTGAATGGATCGATACTCCAAGAACAGGTGTGAATTTATTTAAAGATAATTACTGAATTTTGTAATATTATTGATTAGTTAACTGCGCTGAATTTTTTGAATTTTGCTTTATTTTTACTCATAATCAGCCATGTCACAGAACACAATTCCGTTCGGAAACGGAATTCATTCCGTATTTTGGTGCTTCAGAAAATTAATTACGAAAAAATTTTTCGGAATGCAACCATTTCTATTTTCATGAACGGAATGGGAGTTTTCTGTATCTTAAACGGCAAATAATAATCAAAATATACTTTCTATCAATAAACAAATATGTTTTCTTTATTTATTTTTCAAAAGAAGTATATTTTAAATTATTTTTAGCAATTTATTTTACAAATATTTAAAACTCTTTCGAAAATCTTTAACAAGAAAACAAAATTTTCGTAATGGATTTATGAAGCATTGCCATATCTCTTTTGTTGTCATATTTTGCCAAAATTTACATTCCCGCAACATACAAAACAAAACAAAACTGAAAAGAACAAAGCAAAATTGGAAACAATTACATTTGTTAAACTTTGTTTTAGCCTGCATTTCCCGCATTTTAATTTAAAAACATTTTTTTTATCGTTTGTGCTGGTTTTTTTCGTTCACAAAAAAGAAAAACAAACAAGCAAATTAATAATGTAAGTACCTACAAAAATACATATGAATCTAAATCCATATTTTGGTAATATTAAATTGTAATAAATACTGATGTTGCCAAATGGGTAACATAAAAATCGCTTAAACAAAATTTTTCGGATTGATGAAATCGATTGGAATCCAAAGCACCAAAAATGATTTCGAACGGAATGGCAAATACGGAATTGACAGCATTCCGAACGGAATCTGTGACACGGCTGAATATAATGCTTCATTAGAATACATATCTAAGAGCAATAAAAAAGCTACAAACAGGAATTTTCATTTAAACTTGTCCTCACTTAAAAAGAAATACAAATGTTTATGTTTCTGTTCACATTCTTCCGGCTTGTTTTATTATTATACATTTATTTCTCTCTGTGAAGATAACATATAGACAACAATTTATTATAAAATAATTTGCACGAATCTCCATTAAATTTATTTAACGCTTTTATACAATTTAATTATTATTTTAAAGCATATGGCAGTACTTTATTATAAGTTTTATACTTTTCATAAAAGGTTTTTTATAGCAAAAAAAAAAAAAAAAAAATACGCAACATCCTTTAGAAGATTTTTTATTAGGATGAGTATTTGTAATAATGTGTGAAGAAGTATGTGAGCGCCATTTCACTTTTTGTTTTATATTCACTTATT
Source organism: Pollenia griseotomentosa (assembly GCA_963931875.1). Lineage (NCBI taxonomy): Eukaryota > Metazoa > Arthropoda > Insecta > Diptera > Polleniidae > Pollenia > Pollenia griseotomentosa. The sequence continues at coordinate 20,713,615 of OZ007561.1, forward strand.
AATGTTTATTGTTGGGATTATAATCATGAAATACATTATACAGCCAGTCAGTCAACTAACAGCCTTGAATGCTGTAAAAGTATGGAACACAGACAAGGAACGTAAACATAAGAAAATTAATGAGTACAGAGAAGAAGAAAAAATAAAGAAACAAAACAAACGTAAAGAGTTACAAGGACAAATTATGAATGCATAAAACATACAACAAATTTGTTGAAATTGTCGCTTACAATAATAATTGTAATTGTGAAAGCAGTAAAAATAATGTCACTCGCATGTCAGCTTGACAAATTTACACAAACATTTCTTTATGTGAGTGTTTGAGCTTGTACGACTAAACTTTTTTTGGCTGCTGATGTAGTCGCGTACAAAGTACACACAAATTTGAAGATTTATAAAGCCATAAGATACTCACACTAATATTGAATGAATACACTCGAAAATCGTTTTTGAAATAAAATGTAAGCAATTTAAAAAACTCCTTACTAGACTCGAAACTAGTGTCTAGACTCGAGACTTAGATCATAAATATACTAGAGAAAAGTCCCTATAGTGACGTAGGCCCAAATCTCAAGGCAAGACCCGAAAAAATCTCTAGATTAGACTTAGGATATGTTTCTTGACTAGACTTGACACGAGTTTTTAAACCAAGTTCAACATTTATCCTCAGACTATAATCGAGATTAAGCCTTGAACTGGACTAGACTTAAAAATTTACTAGAGAAATTAATAAACAAGAATCAAATAGAGTTTAAACTAGAGAACGGACCCGAAATTTATCGCTGAGCTAGATCCGAGATTTATTACTAGATGAGACACAAGACTAATTTCTAGATTAGGCTTTAGATAAATCTCTAGGCTACACTCAGGACTAGCTTCTAGATTTGACTCGAAGAAGCTCTAGTGTAGACTATAGGATTTAATCTTGTCTTGTCTTAAGACTAAGCTCGAGCTTTATCTCCAGACTTTTCTAAAGAGTAGACTTGAGACTAGACTGGAGACTGGTTATTAGACGAGACTTAAGATTTGTTTCACAGACTAGTCTCGTGACTAATCTCTTAACAAGACTCAAGACATGTTTCTTGAACTTATTATTGATAATTGTATTCAAAATTAGTAATGCTACATGGCTCATACAAATTATTCCTTTTACTAACTAAAATTCCATTAGTGTAAAAAGTAAAAAAAAAAATAATAATAATTATATTGGGTTGCCTACTAGCTACGCTTAACATACAAAACATGTTTAGTTCATTTTAAGTCTTATTTTTTACAACTTAACCCGATTTGTCTCCGTACTCTTTGAGTGCGGCGGGCGCTGCAGTGCGTTGTGGTTTTAGTTTCAGTCAGAGTGTTTTATGGGTTTCTAAGAAGAAATAAAATAGGAACTTTAACTTGTTCAAATCTTGCTCTAAGGATTGATATAAGTGCAGTTTTTCTTCTCTTACTTAATAATTTCCCTTATTGATTTTGTTTGGTATTTTCTTCTCAATTATCTATTTATTGTTTTAATTTTCTTTTCCAATGTGGTTTTTTAATGACTGCAATTCGTTAAAAAAATTAATTAAATATATGAGAAAAATAAATCATTATTTAGTTAATATAGCAGACATTGGGGTATTCAAACGATTAACTGTTGTTCGATTAATCGATTAATTATAGGCGATTAACTGTTCGAATAATCTAAAATTGCTTTTTTTCGACTAACGAATAATTCGAATTATTTATGTCGATTAATCGAAAATTTGTTTTCCACAGTATTAGTTTGTTTCTTTAATGTAAAAAAAATAAGCTGAAACGTTTTAAATACCCTTCTATTGTTTTTTTACTCAGAACAATTTCTTTCAAGTATCAATTTTTTTAAATCAAAGGATGAAATAAAAGAATTTGGGAATAATTAATTTTTTAGAATGTTTAGAACAGACTTTTACCATGATTCAGATGAAGAAGATGATTTTTTTGCAACGAATAAAAACAACCTTCTACCAGATCTTAACAAGACTATCAAAAGTATTAAAGTTGTTAAAAAAAAAATCAAGTGGTATAATGGAAGACTACTTATTTTTAGAAAAAAAAAACAAGAAAAACAACAGAGAAATTGGATATGCTTCATAACGCTTTACTTTCAAGCTCTCCAAAATCAACAATAAGTGGAATTATCTTTTCTAAATCAAGTTTCATCAAAACAAAAGAAAGAAATCGTTAGAAACATAACATTTGCACCTAATCAAAACAAAAATTTAGTTATTGAATATCCCTTGATTAAGGATTTCTTATTCAAAACACTTTTTAATAAGCTATGATTATCACATCTTCAAAAACTTTTTAAGTCCTAATAAACTGCTGTCGGTTGGCGATTTCTGTCAATTGAATTTAACTAAAATTGCAATGTACACATTTTTCTTAAGCAGGCGATTTAAAAGTGATTTGAATAAATTTATGACTAAATGGTGATCAAGCTTAATTAACATTTTAGTTGCTCACTCGATGAGCGGAGTATAGTCGGAGCACACAAATTTTCGTTTTGAATACGGTTGTTAAACTCTTTTTGAACGATTATTTTAGAAGATTAGCGTAAATGTTGATGCTATTTTTTATTAAAAAAGTATTACTCTTTTATTACATGAATTACCTTTTGCTCAATTTTTATTACTTATTTTTAAACTTTTAAACTAGACAAAATAAAAATTATTCGATTAACCGAATAATATTAAATTATTCGATTATTATTCGATTAAATTTTTAGCGTGAATGATTATTCGCGCGATTAATCGATTAATACAAAACATCGGTTAATTGAATACCGTAGTAGAAATTAACAATAGCAATTATTGTATATTATGTATAAAGAAAAAATTTCTGTGACAATAACCTTTTTATTTTCTTTCTAAAACTTAAAAAAAAAAATTTTAGTGTACAAATGTTTTTCTCCGCAAAAAAAAACATAATTTAACTTGAATTGACTTGAAGTAAAAGAAATCTCAACATTTTGCCTTTAACCGTACGATTCATAACCAGCAAAACTCCTTTAATTTCATAACCAGGTACCCGGGTACCCGAAGTAGGTTGTTTTGCGTTTATTGAAATAAAATAATATTTTCCTGTAAATATTTTTGTTGTTGATTATATTTTGCGTTCTCAACTGTACAAATTTGATATTTGGAAAAAAAACTGGTTTCTGTTCGTATATAAGTACCTAAAGCGACACAAGTAGGCAGAAAATGGTTTTATGTAAGGGTTGTTTATTTGCTTATTTTGCTTATTTTCGGTACCTACTTGCTTAATTGCTTTTGAATTAGGTAGCAGATGTTCATTTGTGTCGTAAAATTGAAATATTTCATTTGCTTCGCCAGTCTGTGTTGAATATTTGAACAGTGAAGTTGGTGAAAAATGAGCCGCAACGACCGATATTTGTCTACAAGGGAATACCGGAATTTGAGTGATGAAGCAAGAAGCACATATATTCAACGTTTATTTGAGGAAGTGACTCAAGATGAGGACCTTGAAGTGGACCCTGAGGAAGACCAACAGGAAGAAAATGTGGCCTATACTGACGAAGTTTCGGAATCAGAGAATGAAGATTTGAATGTTGACAACGCAAACGAAATTGCAGCTGCTATTGACGCACCATAGGAAATTTTCTTTGATGATGAAAGTGAAGATGATGATATGCAAGAAGATGCACCAACAACAAACCCAGCAGACTACATGACTGCACGTGACAGCACACAATGGCAGCGAACACCACGTAGTTGCCAACAAGTGAGAAGCCACAATATATTCAGAGACCGCTGTGGTCCAGCGCGGATTACTGAAAATATGACGCCTTTGCAGTGTTTCAAATCATACCTCACAGTGGAAATGGTGGATATAACAGTGCGCCACACAAATAGAAAAGCGAATGCCACATATAATGCGTACAATGAAGCGAATCCCAACAGACGTCAGTTTAAGTGGAAAGACACGACAATCAACGAAATTTATGCGTTCATTGGAATGATTTTGATGGCTGGCACAAATCATTCTAATGACGAAAACGCAAGAGATTTGTGGACGTCACAGGCTCACCCAATATTCCGCGCCACCATGGGAATAAACAGGTTTTTCGATTTGCTGCGTTTTATGCGGTTTGACGACCCCAGAACACGGGTAGAGCGGCAGCGTCAAGACAAAGCGGCGCCAATTCGCGATATTTGGATAATGCTCAATGCAAATCTTGCCAGATATTATGTGCCATCAGAATATTTGACCATTGATGAACAATTATATCCATACCGTGGTAGAACCAAATTCACCCAATATATACCCTCGAAGCCAGCAAAATATGGCATAAAAGTATGGTGGATTTGCGATGCCAAAAACTCATATCCACTTCATGGCCAAATATATACTGGCAAACAAGAAACTGGTCGTGAAGTTGGTGTTGGCGAAAGAGTGGTGAGAGATTTAGTTGGGCCATACTACGGTAGCGGACGAAATATAACAATGGATAATTTTTTTACGACGCTGCCGTTGGCTAGGCAACTAAAAGTAGAAAAGCTCAGCATTGTGGGTACACTCCGCCGCAACAAAGCTTACATCCCTGCGGAGATGAAAGAAGACAAAAAAAAGACGTTGGTTCAAGTTTATTTGGCTTCTACGACAACGTAACACTGCTCTCATATAAGCAGCGGAAGTCCAACTCGGTCATCCTTCTTTCTAGTATGCATGATGATGCACAAATTGACGAGAATGGGAAACCAGAAATTATAAATTTTTATAATCAAACAAAAGGTGGGGTGGACGTAATGGACCAAACGCTCCAAGAATACACGACCCAGCGACAAACAAGAAGATGGCCGATGGCATTTTTCTATAACATCATTGATGTGAGCGCATTTGCATCACACATCATATATTATGGAAATAATCCAACTGCACGATACACCACGACGCGCAGGAAGAATTTCCTGCGTCAACTGGCAGAAAACCTGTGCATTCCTGTTATAGAAAATAGAATTTAAAATGTGCAAAGCGTGCCCCAATTTTCAACAAAAAATGCAATTGAAAGCATCATCGGAAGGCCGTTGGAGAGTGTGCTTTGTGCTGCAGGTCCGTCAACATCTCCGTCAGCACGACAAAGGGGAGAAGAAAAACTAGAAAAAATTGCAGCATATGTAGTACGCCGATACGCGATGAGCACGCCATAACAATTACTAAATGCTACAATTGCCACAATAACAACGATAGTGATTCGGATGAATTATAATATAATATATATAAAATATGATAAAATAAATAAAAAAGACATTTATTTCCAATAAAAACAACACAAAAAAAACGTTTTTTCATTTACATGTCAGGCATTTACATAGGAATTGCATTAGGGTACCCGGGGACCCGGTTGTGTGTTTATGGGGGTAAAACATTTAAAATCATTTTTTAAAGAAAATATTGAAAATATTTTGAATTTTTTCGTTTTAAATCTTAGTTTAGCCAAAATCTCTCATGATTCGGAGTTTTATGTCCATATCTCAAAAATTATAGGCACAGCAGCACTTTAAAGTCAAAAAAGGTACACGGGTACCCGGTTATGAATCGTAGGGTTAATTAAGTTAAAGTCTGGTAACAAAAAACAATAAAAATTTTGGGTTTTCTATTCATTCATTTTGTGTGCGATACGCCGCAAGTTTTGAATTCTTTGTGGCAATTGGTAGAGTTGATATGTTGAGCTTTTCTGTGTTTGTTGTTTTGTGAACGTTGCCTTCTTTAATATACAAAACTTTTCGACTGCTGTAGTTTTGGCCCCCTGGGTTATTTGAATGCTTTATACAACAGTTAGTGCATGTCATACTAAACGGAAGTTTTAACAATTTCTCTTTTCTAGTTTTTGTGTATATGTGTGTGTTTCTTGTTTAGTTTTGCTTTTTTCATTTGTTTAAGAAACTAACCTTGATAAAACAACCACCAACCTTCGGCAGCTTGCTCCTTAAACTGGCTGCAGTTGCAATATTAACCAACTATAGTATATATATGCCACTCCCCCATTTATACTCATACTCTTTTTTAGTTTGGTTATTATTTGTTTGGTTACTTGTTTAATTTCGTAACTTTTGCCACTGTTGCATTGTTTTGCAGCAAGTTTCCCGCATTAACATATGCATTATAACATTATACACACACCCACAAACACTTGTTCCGTTTGCCATGTAAATATGGATGTGTCTATGTTTAAGCCTAAAACCGCAGCACACATATAACATGTTGCAACTGGTTGGAAAACCGCCAGCCTGGATGGCTGGCTGGAAACTTAAAAATACAAATGTGAGGCATGCAAGTAAAAAAATAACACATTACGAGCGACTAACTACTAAAAAAACCACACAGTATGCTGAACCGGAAATTGTGTGCAGTGGCATGGCTGAGTTTTGCTGCTACGGCTGCAACAATTTCAATGCTTACAACAGCTATTGCTATTACAATAGAGGTTTTTGTTAACCAATACGGAGTATGGCATAATTGGAAAAGATTTGATTTTTTTGCCTCAACTTAACTTGCATTTATTTTCTGTTTAGAGATTGAATTGCTTTTGCTTCTTTAACATACCAACAGGTACTTGTTCATAAACTGGCATGTAAACACACACTCATCAAGTTCTGAGAGAGAAATAATTAAGCCTTAGAACTTTACTGTGTACACTGAAACAAATATGAAAAAGTTTTACAAATTTATGAGCAGATTGGAGTACTTTTTGTATTTATATAAAGGCCATTCAAAAATTAAATAGTTACAGCTAAAAAACTTATAACAGTTAAACAAAGACCTTTATGGAAAATATAATTCTATTTTATGCTATTGTTTTAACTATACTATAAGTCTTACTTACTAGCGTCACCGCACACCATCTACTCTTCCCTAACTCTACTCTAACTTTTCTCTAGGTCTACTCTTACTCTACTCTAACTCTACTCTAAGTCTACTCTAACTCTACTCTACTCTACTCTAGCTCTACTCTAACTCTACTCTAACTCTACTCTAACTTTACTCTAACTCTACTCTAACTCTCCTCTAACTATACTCTAACTCTACTCTAACTCTACTCGAACTCTACTTTAACTCTACTCTAACTCTACTCTAACTCTACTCTAACTCTACTCTTACTCTACTCTAACTCTACTCTAACTCTACTCTAACTCTACTCTAACTCTACTCTAACTCTACTCTAACTCTACTCTAACTCTACTCTAAGTCTACTCTAACTCTACTCTAGCTCTACTCTAACTCTACTCTAACTCTACTCTAACTCTACTCTAACTCAATTCTAACTCTACTCTAACTCTACTTTAACTCTACTCTAACTCTACTCTAACTCTACTCTAACTCTACTTTAACTCTACTCTAACTCTACTCTAACTCTACTCTAACTCTACTCTAACTCTACTCTAACTCTACTCTAACTCTACTCTAACTCTACTCTAACTCTACTCTAACTCTACTCTAACTCTACTCTAACTCTACTCTAACTCTACTCTAACTCTACTCAAACTCTACTCTAACTCTACTCTAACTCTACTCTAACTCTACTCTAACTCTACTCTAACTCTACTCTAGAGTAGAGTTAGAGTAAACTCTACTCTAACTCTACTCTAACTCTACTCTAACTCTACTGTTTTTACGTCTTTTACTCTCAGTTGTTGATGTTAAAAACCGCCTCATACAAACATATACACCAATGGTACATGACAATACGGCATTTGTCTGCATTGGGCATGAGTTTTTAGTCGTACATGAAAAAAGTATAAGTGTGCACAAAGCAACAAATTGAAATCCTTTCAAGAAACTAACAAGTTGAGTTCGAACAAAATTTCCATGAGTTGATTTTAAGGTTTAAAATTCAATGTAGTTAATCTGCCAACATAAGACAAATGAATCAAATTTAAGCAAAACAAAATAAAGTTCACAATTCAGCAAATTAAAGCTTTTACGGCCTAAAAAGTTAAAAAAAGCTTTTCAATATTTAAAGCGCTCTAAATATTTTAAAGTAATTTCTTTGTTGCTATTTTCTTTTTATTTACCCAGCTTGCAAATAATATTTCGGTAGAAAATAATTTTTTTTTTTAAATTTTGCGCATTCTCTTGTTGGTTGTACCGACGAGTGCAGGGTTGTCAGACTTGGGGATTTATCCCCAAAGTTGGGGATTTCATGTGAACAAAAAGAACAAGGAAAGTCATTTGGGGATTGGGGATTTTTTTGGGGATTTCAAAAAAGATTTCGGGGATTTTTTGGGGATTTTACACTTATTTATTATTTTTTACTATATAATATTATATATATATATATAATATTATATATATATATGAATAAAAATAGCAAAACTTTTATCTTACTCTTATATAGTGTAAAGGGTCCTAATTAACATTATCATTTTTATTAAGTGTGTAAAAGGTACTTTATAAACTTGTTATTTTTCTTGAGTGAGTGTTTAAAAAAAAGAATTTTAAAATAGAATCTAAAATCGTTGAAAACACATAAAATTTTTAATTTTTTAATGACAATTTTAAGCAAATATGAATGTATTCCCCAAAAATAAGTAAATATGAAAAATCATATGATAAATATTGGGGAAAAAATGCTAAGCTATTGGTTAGTAGTTATGATGCATTATATACAATACAATATGATGGATCGAAGTACTAAATAAATTTGGATATATGTATTTTTATTGTTGATTATAAGGATGACTTTAACCGATTGAACAAGCTCCAAATTCTTATAAACTGGCTCATTCGTCTTCAAAAACAGCATATTGTTCTGCTTGTAATTCCTCACTGGAATCGCATAAAAAGGATTTAAGAAAACATACTGAAACCAGTCCCTACAAACAAAATAAAATGATTTTTTTGACTAAAAATTTTTATTTGGGGATTTTTGGGGATTTCTTATTAACATTTTTCTTACCTTTTTTTAAAAAAAAATTTAAATTTGGTCAGAAAAAAAAACAAACAAAAAATATTAATTTTTTAAGGTTTTGTTTTTTGGGGATTTGGGAATCTGGGGATTTTTGGGGATATTTTTTTAATTTTTTGGGGACAAGGACAAAAAGTACCTGGCAGCCCTGGACGAGTGTCGCATTTATTGCAGAAGGTATAACATTTAAGCTAGTGGTCTTCAAAAACACTAAAAACAGTTGCCAAAGCTGAATTAAATTCTTCATGTTAATAGATTTTATGTCCGTATTTGTCTGTTGCCCAACTTTCATTTCTCTTAAGCAATAAAAAAAGTAATTCTTTAAGCGCACAACAGACAATGTGTGGCAAACGTGGGTGAGCATGAGATTAAATTTGGAATAACCCAGCGAGCAAGAAATAACCCAGCCTTTTCTTAAAGAATAATCGAAACCGGTTAAAATAACAGTCACTATGTTCTGAAAACTATAAGTTACAGATCTGCAAGTAAAATACGTTAAAAAAGCAACAGTCTTATAATAACTTGAAGATTTGAGTATTAAGGCCCTGGTGTTAAATTGTAAATCTCGCTTTTTTATTTAGATAGCTATCTATAATGAAAAGCTCTTTTATAATGTAATTTAGAAAGCTGACAATCTCTCTTTTTTGCTTGTACTGCTGTTGATACTGCTCGCAGGCATTACCTCATATTGCATGTAACATTCCCCTTAAGCATTATTTCAAGATTTCCAGTTATTTGCCTCTTATCTGTTGTGCCGTACAAATAGCTGTCTTTATTCCAGGTGACAGTTTTGAAAACCTGTAGAATATTTGCTTAAAGCTTTATTATAATTGTGTTAAAACGCAAACTAAATGCTCCAAATTTTTACCCTAAAGGTGATCTAATCTGGTTCTTACTGACATTATGGCAGGCAGACATATTTTATAATAACAATTGTTGCCCTGAATATGAATTACTTTTAATATTCCAATTTATAGGCGAGAAATTTTTGTTCTTGGCCCGCTTATCAAAAGGAGTTAAATTTTGAAAATATTTAATAAAAAATATAATTAACAAATGCTAAATAAAGGATCTTTCCAATACGAGAACTTTTTATGAAATTATTCATGTCCGTAGTGGGCAAAGAAATTAATGTTTGAGACAACTTATTTATTTTTTTTTTTTTTAACAGTGCATGTATTTTGTGATCAAAAGTATTTGGAATACAAAATACATTTTGGGAATGTATTTAAAATACAAATACAAAATACGTATTTGTTTTTAAATACCTATTTCAAAAACAAGTATTTGCAATACTGCCCAAGCCTGGCTGGAGTAGACTACGATAAGAGGAAAATTAGAATTGAATCAGTGCAGAAATAAAGAAGTGTCAAAATAGAGTAGAGTTATAGAAGCGTGACCTTAGCGCGATTTTTCGCTAGACATTTCGCTAATCTTTTTATTTTAAGTATTAGAGCAGATTGAGAGAAAAAACAGGAAAGAGCTGGTGTAGATTATGAGTAGAGTTAGAGTTAAGTTGGGGTAGGGTTCGAGTAAAGTTATAATAGGGTTAGAGAAGATTTTGTGAACAAAAAATGTTTATGTTTTTGCAAATAGTAACTCGTTTTGGGTGCATCGGCTTTTCAATGTATGCGTACGGGTTTTCTGTCCCCCAAATGCGACAATTCTGCTTGTTTATATACCCGCCAAGATCAAAATGAGCTTCATCTGAAGAGATGATTTTTTTTGGCAAAATCGGCATCTTCTGTAAGTCGATCGGAGGCCCACTTAGCGAAGCGAAAACGCATTGGATGGTCAGTTGGCTTCAACTCCTGAACCATTTTGACTTTGCATAGCGTCATACCAAGGTCTTTATGTAAAATTCGTCTCAATGATGTCTCCGAAATGTTCAGTTGTTGAGAACGACGGTGAATTGATGTTGATGGCGCTTCACGCACACTTTCTGCCACAGCAGCAATATTCTCGGGTGTACGCACTGTTTTTGGCTTTTCACGCTTTGGTTTATCGATGAGGATGCCAGTTTCTCTCACTTTTTTCACAAGATAACGAACATACGGAGCTGACGGTGCTTCTCTTCTTCCAAAATCCGTACGCAACTTTCGCACACATTCTGCAACATTACCATGATTTTCAAAGTAATGTCGCAATATTTCCCAGCGTTGTTCAAGCGTACACACAACCATATTCGTTCAGCGGAAGGATAAAACTAATTATCTGTCAAATCAGACATTGTTACCATTCACGAAATAAGCACTAGTTGAAAAAAAAAAACGTTAGATGGCGGAGCCGTTACATTTTTTATATGCGTATGTAAAAATAACAAAATTGAATCGTAAATGGAAACCAAATATTTCGTATACGTATATACATATATGGGTAATTCCATGCCCAATCGAACTAGAGTGGGACCCGGTCCCTTTCGATTTGAATAGAAATTGGTGAGAAGGTTCCTTTCATCCTATAAGGAATAAACATATGTGAACGAAAAAAAATTAAAAATTTTTTTTATTGAAAACCGACATTTATAAGTTGAACATCTGCCTTATAGCCAATTCACACTACAACGAAATCTAGTAATTACGAGATTTCGAGCCAAATCTAGTGGTTTTCTCACTAGATTTCCCATACAAAACAAAATCTACTTTGTGACTAGATTTCGACGAAATCTACTCAAAATCTAGTAGTACTTAGTTTTGCAACTATGGTTTTTTCCATATAGCACTAAAAAATTTGTAAAAAATAAAAAAAGGACAAATAATTGGTAAAAAAGTGATGTTGCTTATAAACTAAAGATAATGCAAATTTTTTAATGTCTATTTCTTTTTGTGTTTGTATGTGTTACACAAAAATATTTTAGTCATTGATTTGTTATAAAAACAAAATCTCGCTAATGTCAAAACGGTATAATGTAAACGCACTAGATTTTGAGGAAGATTTCAAATGAAATCTACTAGATTTCGTTGTAATGTAAATGGCCTATTAGTATTATGTTTGTATCTGTCCGTCTGTTGGTAATTAAGGCCGGCTAGCCGAGTAGCAGTAGCAGCCAATAGTAAATAAGCGGTAAGACAAATACAGAACATCACTAAGAAAACTGGTTTTATGATCCCACTTTAATTTATTTTTATTATTGTTTATTATTTCGTGACCACATAAATGTAATACAAATGCTGGCATTGTATATATGTTTTTTTGTGTGGTCTCTTGAAAGATAATAAACTGCTCTTATTACCCCTACTCTATGTATCGCATTCTTTCTCGCCGTTTATTGGCTAACGTCATTTATAAGTAATGCGTGTATGAGTAAAAAATAGTTACAGCTGGGAACTGAGGCCGTAAAATTGTTGTAAGTGTGAGTTTGTGGCTAATGTAAAAACGTGGGCAAATCAAGTTCACATGTTTTTCGACTTAATATTTATAGCTGTTGTTACATTCGTCCATACCCCGCTGATTGTTACAAAAGCTTTACTGATACACACTTATATCTGTAGCTATATCAGCGAAGGGCAGATAGAGAACATTGAATAAAAGAGATTAAATTAGTTGATTTACACTTAGAGAAATTTTTGAAAAGTTTTTCAAACTGTATGTAAATATGCAATACAAAAAAGGAGCTCATTAGAAAATATTATTATTATATAATTCATGAATTTTTAATTAACGGTAAAATATATATATACATATGGTCACATAAAATTGAAAATGCCGTGAGCAAAAACTTCAAAATGTGTACAATAGGTATGTAAATATGCAAAAAAAAGGAATTCAGTAAAAAACTTGATTATTATATAATTTATCATCCCACATGATTGCTGAAAAGTTTATAAAAAAAGGTTAAAAAAAACATACATGAACACAGCTTGATCACAACACAATAAATATATTGTCAGTGTACCACTACGAAATTGCAAAATTTGGCAAAATAACAACATGCGCAGCACTCCTGCTTCGTCGAAATTTATTAAGCAACTGAATGCAATTTTATTTTTTTTTCTTTCTGTTGTATTTATTTTCGAGATGCCTTTGTTACTTTTTATGCTTGAAACAATGAATTCAAGATTTTCAGTTTGTGGGCAATAGTAAATAAGCGAAACCACATCACACAAACACGTGTATGTGTTAAACGGTAAATTTTTTCACATCGTGATTTCAATGCAAATATTGTTATTTCTTTTTGTTTTGACTGCTAGAAAATAGTTTTTTATTCATTTTCTCAATTTTAAACCTACTTTTATTAAGTTAAAAAGAAGTATAATAAAACAAGTGTATGGTATGTTTTGGGGATTTTAAGGAATATCTTAGTAGGAAAATTTTTGTATTTGTAGCAGCTCTGGTACAAAAAAACACGAAGAGTAAATGTAAAAACCCGAAAAACTTCGTAATCCAGGCAAACCAGCGCCCACCGCTGATCTATATACACACAAGAATATGCTAAGATAATAAAGCAACAATAACGAATTATAATAAATAATCCAGCTTATGGAGATGAGTAAGCATTTGTTTTGAGACTATATATTTGTTATATAATGGGTCTAAAAAAATGTTAGCCAAAATGTGAAAGGGGGACTAAAAAAAGCTACAATTACCATTAACTAAATTAATAAATAAATTTCAAAAGATTTTGTTATTCGTGCTTAATTCCCAGTTTTTATTATTGATAAAAACACTTGAAATTTATTGTTGATGGGATAAGCTATTCCTATGCGCATTTCACTGGTTGCTTAGGCCAGATCATCAGGAAACTTCATCCATAACGTTTTAGAAAAACTAAAGATATTAAACCAAATAAAACTATTAAGCGTATAAGACTTATAGCAACAGTTCTACTTGTAATAATATCAAAGCTTAAACAAAACACATCAACAATAAACAGTGGGTTTATCTCATCTTACATTCCCCACTACAATTAGTTGAAATTCTCTCAACATTAATTGTAGTTGTAAGTAGGTTAAGAAAAACAAAATAAAAACAACAACAACAACTTTACAAAAGATGTTGACAATTAAGTGTTTTTTTAGGCCGTGCACTGCCTGTTTATTATCAAAAAGTAATTTCAATTTTTGGGAATACAAAATTTTAATTTCAAAAGATTTTGTTATTCGTGCTTAATTCCCAGTTTTTATTATTGATAAAAACACTTGAAATTTATTGTTGATGGGATAAGCTGATAAGCCTGATTTAAGGATTAACTTGCAGTAAACATGGCTGATATTATTTAATCAGAAACAATATTGTGTTATTTAAACTTAATCTCTTTTTAATAATTGTAAAAAACCAATAGATAAATTAGCTGCCACATAATCCAAGCAAGCAGGAAATAAAGTCAAAACATAATCGTTAGATTTTCACAGAATTTCAAAACATATTGATCTGCCATTCAGGATGCCGATTTATACAAGTAAAATAAGACCCAAACAAATAGTCTCATAGTTGCTGTTGTTCATTGTCTGTGTATACGAAAGTGCATTTATGACAACCATAAACACAACAACACAGAGGGTGACTGCATTTTGCATTCTCCTACATAAACGAACACAACTACTCTTGTACGCCTTTTTGTATACTGCTGCAAGCTTGAAACTTATGTATATGCGTTGTGAGTTTGTATGCATGCGTATATTTCTTTAAATCCTTTAACACTGCATGAGGATAAACTTTTGTTGTTCTTTTCTTTTACAAAGAGTTAAAATGAAAAAAAAAAACCCAAAGCAATAAAAAGAGAGAAAAAACTAAACGAAGGAGCTGAGCTGCAGGAATAAAAGAAAAATAATAAACAAGGAAAGAAAAACGTATTTAACATGTTAAATTCACGCAGTAAAAATACACACATCAGCTCGCGGTGAAGATGTGAGAGGAACTGTTTGTATATTTGCGAGTTAGTGAGTGTGTGTAAGGAAAAGTACACACCAGTGATGGAAAATTGAAAAATTTAGATGGTACTGACCACTAAGCAAAAGATTACTTTTTTCAACATTTTGGTACTTTTTTCAAACATATTTTTTTTTTTTTGGAAAATAAAAACTAAAATACATTAATTTTTTTTTTTTTGCTCATATCTCAGCCATTTATGAACCGAGCTGTCTAAATTTCAAAAGCAAAATTCTGATGTGGACATCTGATTTTAAAATATACCAACAAGCATACTGTATATACTTTTAATACAAATAAATTTTGAGTAGGCAATTGTCAAGAGGGCTGTGGAGTTGGAGTTGAAGTTTTTGTACGCGAGTAGGAGAAGATACATAATTTCCAAAATAAAAATACTTCGGAATTGGCGATGCAATATTGAAAATATTGATTTGAAATTTTTACTGAATCCTTTTCAATGTAAGTATTTAAAAGGTACTGCATTAAAAAATTAGTTTAAAGTCAAATAGGGATCAGTTTCATATAAATTATAATAAATTTTGCATATAGGCTAGATTAGGAGTCGGAGTTAGTACTTTTTGTTGACGACTCTACAGCCCTGGTTGTCAATGTTAAAAAAAATATCAACGCTTAATTTCTAAACCAAGAAGCATAACAAGAAAAGAGTACTAGAACGGACGTGGGAGTACCGTGGTATTATTGAAATGAATAAGTACTGAAAATAGTACCATAGTACTGAATTTTCCATCACTGGTGCACACAGTAAAAAACAGAAATGACCTTATTTAAATCACATATTTAAAGCAAATAATCTTCACGTACTGGTGCATTATTGAGCTGCACTGTAACAACCCAATAAACAAAAAAGTTTGCTTTTAACAGTTTGCTTATATCTAGCCTTAAGATATATTGGCCTGTTTAGGGATACTATGGTCTAAGATATCACCAGTAGTGCTAGTACTAAAATATGCACATTTTGTGGGGCTGCTGACGAAACGTCAGAACATCTGCGCTGCTGTTTCCCTGTCTTAGGGACTTCTTGCCATAAATTTCTCGGGAGCCGAATGTTGAGCCCAACTGAATTTTAAGATATTTTTCTAGGCAAGATAATTTGCTTTATACGTAGCCTGAACCTGACATTGTGAGACACACAGACTGCACAAAACAATACAATAAGCACATATATGGCTTGGGAGCGCTCAGACTCTTTTAAGCAGTATCACTATCAGGCAACAAATTGTTTAAGCTCTTCATTTTAGTACATTAAGGTTACTTTTCGTCGAATCGACAAACTAACAAAAAAAATTTAAGCGGGACTATTTTTAAAGCTTAAAATCAAAAATATAAATAATTTAAAGCATAAAAATAAAAGTTTTTTTTTCTCAAATATTACTAAATTTTCGAGCTTAAGGTCTTTTTGTTATAAAAAACTTTTAACGTTTATTTTAAAACCAATTTTTCGGCACTTCCTTGAGTGCCTTCTTCAGGGTTTTTTTTTAATTTATAAATTTTTAACAAATTATAAAAATTTAACAATAACTGACAAATAAAAAAATTTTGATTCAAAAACAAAAAAATATTTTTCAAATCAATTCCAAATTAATTCCAAAACAAAAAAATATTTTTCAAATCAAACTTAATCTATTACAATATAAATAAATTTTTAACTTCCGTTTCTATTTTTATAAATTAAGTGTCTATAATTTTGTGCTACATTTTCAGTGTCTGACTTAAAATTGATTCTTGAAATTGTCGGAACCTTTATAATTTGTAACATTTCTAACATAAATCTACGTTTATAATTATTTTCTGTGTTTAAAACAGTTGTATTTTCAAAATCTGGATAATGATTTAGATTAGCACAATGAGTTGATAAAGCTGTTTGTTGTGATATATTTCTATATTTTTGATCTGATTTATGTCCTGCTATCCTAGTTTTCAGTTTATTTTTTGTTGTACCTATATATACCTTATTACACTGTCCACTAACATTAAACTTACATGGCATTTTATAAACAATATTTGACATATCCATCTTCTTTATTTTGTCTTTCATTTTAGTAAATAGTTTACCTACTGTGTTAAAAGATTTATGAGCTATTTTGTATATTTTGCTAGCATATATATTTGATTTTTCTAATCTTTCTGAAAATTTAGGTATATATGTTACCGACTTATAAATCCTTTGTTCTTTAATACTATTTTGGTTATTTATTTTACAATTATTATGTTGTATTAATAAATCTGTTATTAATTGTTTAGGACAACTGTTATCAGTTAAAATACCTGAAATCTTCCTTTTATTATCTCTATGAAATTCGGAATCACTTATTTTTAGAAATCTTTCTATAAAATTTTTAGCTGTATTAATAATTATTCTCTTTGAATGTTTCGAGAAATAATTAATAATTCTATCCAGATTTTGAAAATACAACTGTTTTAAACACAGAAAATAATTATAAACGTAGATTTATGTTAGAAATGTTACAAATTATAAAGGTTCCGACAATTTCAAGAATCAATTTTAAGTCAGACACTGAAAATGTAGCACAAAATTATAGACACTTAATTTATAAAAATAGAAACGGAAGTTAAAAATTTATTTATATTGTAATAGATCAAGTTTGATTTGAAAAATATTTTTTTGTTTTCGAATAAAGATTTTTTAATTTGTCAGTTATTGTTAAATTTTTATAATTTGTTAAAAATTTATATATTAAGAAAAAAACCCTGAAGAAGGCACTAAAGGAAGTGCCGAAATATTGGTTTTAAAATAAACGTTAAAAGTTTTTTATAACAAAAAGACCTTAAGCTCAAAATTTAGTAATGTTTTTTTTCTCTTCCAAAATTCGATACAAATTTGAGCTCTTAAAGCTTTCGACATCAGCTTACGTTGTTTAAAAAAGAGCGTTATTTGAATACGCATAAAAAAGTTATATGATAAAAAGAAAAATATCTTTGTCGATTGCACGAGCAATTACCATCCTGGGTTATAGATGTTAGGCTAGGGCCAGTATCTTGTTTGAGAGTGAGTTACGAAGTTGGGCTTAGCGACGGTTTTTATGTGTGATGTTTCACTAAAGTAAATTTGAAAGTGAATTCTAAAACAAATTTGTTCTTCTAAGCGTAGTGGAAGATCGGTTTTCGACATCGGCATTATTTCTAAGATATATATATTTAATATGTTTTTTAAGTTATCGCTTTTTACTATATGATAATTTTAGATTTTAGCGATTTCTATGGATTTTAAATATTTTTCAAGCTTTTTTGTTTCAAAAATTATTTAAGCATAAAAATATAAAGTTTTTTTATTAAACATTTTGAATAGTTTTTCTAATTTTGTTTTTTATATTTTTTGCAAAAATTTTATTAATTTTTCTTATGTCAGCGTTTTCTATATTAAATGTTTTTTTTTAATTAATGTGATTTTAAATGTTATTGATTTCTCTAAATTTTTAAATTTTCTTGAATATATTTTTTATTTTGCGATTAATACGGATTTTTTTTTTTGTCGAAAAGACGTTTTTTTTTTAATATTTAAAATTTTTCTCCCGTTTATACGTTTTCTAAACTTATAAAATAAAACTGATATTATTTATGAAAGAAAAAATATTAAGTTTTTTTTAATATATTCGACTTTTTTACCTAAATTCAAAAGCCTTGAACATTTCTGGTTGGTTTTTTTTTATTTTGTTTCCAGATTTCAAACATATTCCTATAAGCAAAAAGTTTAAGGTCCGAGATTGTTGTTAATGTTTCTAAGTTATGACTTTTGCCAAACCACAAGAACTTTTCAGATATTGGTGACTTTTTCAAATTTGTTTATATATTTTTTTTTTTGAAAATTTACTTTAGAGTGATTTCTTAAATGTAACACTTACGTGTTTCCAAAAACTAAAACTTTTGTAAAATTTGTTTTATTGTTTTGTTTTTAATTCGAAGTTTTTCATTCGATATTCCTTTTCGCGATTGTTCTTTATTTATTTTTGTTTTTTTTTTCAATTGCGACGACTATTTTATTATTTCCTATCTTTAACCCTGCCTTTACACATGCAAGTAGTGGCATGCCACTACAGTATACATATTATCAAAGAAAATTTGTTCGAAATAGTCGAATCTCATGCCATTAGCTTTTGTGCCTACACATGCCACTGCGAGTTCATTTTCAAAATGTCTTTGAAGCGTCAACTTGAGATCATTTGTTGACTTCTTAAATTAAAAAAAAAAGTATCAAAAATTCAAATAGAGTTACCGAGTTAATCACATAAGCACATTTTTGGGGAAATGGTTTACATTTATTTATATAAGCATTATTTTAACAATATTAATGCTCTAAAATTAACAAACTTGCTTTTATTAATGCGCGTTTCAAAAAATTTATCATAATAATACATTTATCAAGTTAAAACTTTAATTACAGTTCGACAATAATCCAGTAAATTTGCATTCAATTTTTAACAGGGTAACATTGTTCATCGTTTTGTCATTTAATGGCATGCAAGTGCCAAATTTCCACTCGCATGCAATTTTTGCTGCCACTGGAGCTGCCATTGCGAAAAATGTGAGTGTATAAGTAAAAAAGTGTGAGTGTATTGAGTTTTTCGAACTGGCAGTGGCATGTGTAAATGCTAGGTAATTTAGTGGCGCATAATTAACGTTATAATTGCCAAATATTTCGTGCAGGGAAGTCATAGTTAAACGAGCTGATTGAATCAAAATCCTGGATTGTTCTCTACCTCGTGCCTAAAAATGTTTAATTATTGCCGGTTGTCAATACAATACACATTGACCGACACTTGATCGTAGTTTTCGGAAAAAATATGATTAACAAAAAATTAAAATGTGCAACCAAGTCAGTGCATTTCATGTTCAAAAATTATTCTTGGATTTTGGGTACACCATATTTCGCAATTTGTTTTTTTTTCGTGTGACCATTGAGGGGAAAATAAGCCTAATCGCACATTATTCGGTATGATCTTTGTATCTCAATAATCGAATGTTGCCAAAAGAAAATTAAAAAGCTTTGGTTCTTGGCTCGGTGCTAAGTAATTCCATCATATATTTACAAGTTGTTCAAAATTAATTCTAAAAAAAAACAAACAAAAAAAAATGTAAATAAAATATTTTCTGTGGCCGTATGGAAAAACTAGTTAACTCCACTTTTTGCGAAAAATGAGATAACATCAACTAGAAAGCGCGTTTCATTTACTATCACTCTGTCAGATCTAAATTTTAATATAGTTTCTCATTTAAAAGTTATTTGAAAAACAAAAATCAGAAAAATACCAATTTTTATGTAAAAATTAGATAACTCCATACATTTTTCTAAAAAACAAGGTAACTCCATATTGTCTTAAGAAACAGAAAAATTAGAAATTAAAAACGACTTTGTGTCGATAACTAAGAGAAAAAGAGCGAAATAGAAAAAATTCGGGTCGCAAGCTCTTTGGGTCAAAATTTTAAACCTAAAATTTGCCAGTCCCGATAAATCAAAGAATATTATAGAATATAGAATATTATATCATTTCTGAAGCTCTTGATACATAGAATACGACTGCCAAACACCCGAAATCTTTCCGAGTAATAGTTTTTATCCCATAAGGATCTACCGTACTCGTTGTGGTACAGTAACTTTGAAAAATCTTTCGACTTACCAAATAATATTTTTTTTTCTGTTGTAAAGATAAGACAGTGTTTTTGGTTCATAAAATCAAGAAGGGTAAGGCTTATGCATAAAAACAGACAAAAACTCGGCTTATCTATAAATTTAAAATTGTAACGTTACTGACTAATTCATCACCGCACAGCCTAAACGCCTGAAGCTAAAAACTTGAAATTTCAAATTTGAAAAATATCTCCAGAACCAAAAGAGATACAAAAAACTGTAATAGGTATCGTTGTTATTTTTCTTCGTGTTTGTCGTCATTTTTTTTTTTTTGTTTATTTCCTTTTTTTATAAGGCATTTTGCCATTTGCCGTCTCAATTCTAGCAACAAAATGCCTGTTGTTTTTTCTATTGTTTCATTGTTTTAGTACTGAGGTCACTTTGTTAATACGTTTTGCTAAATGTCAAGCGTTGTTTACATATTATGAAAAAATTTGTAAAAATTCAATTAAAAATATATATTCTTGAAAATAAAAATTATTTAAATGTTATAAAACAAAAAAGTGAACAGAAAATATAAACACAAGGATTTTAAAAGGCGTAAGGAATAAGTGGAGCCGCAATAAATTTGCAATACAGGAAAAAAATTTACCTTTTCAAGCAATTGTGTATATTTTATAAACAAATAATTTTGACATTCACTCTAACTTTTTACAAAAACAAAATAAATAGTATTTTTTTCAAAAAAAGGGAAAGCTAGCACAACATAGAATACACATTCGAATAAGTATAAAAATTTATAAAATTTTTAATATTTTTAGAAAATTTTGCTGTTATATTTAATTTTGCATAAATTTAGCTAATAGTAATTTTTTAAGGTGATCTTTGGAAAAAGCGTATGTTTTATTTTTTTCTGTTTTAAGATAACAAAAATCTATTTGTCTTGCAAAGATAAATTTGTCGTAAAACTTTAATCATTTTTAATAAAAAAATGAATATTTTTAATATTGTAGAAGAGGTAATGTGTGGAAACAATGCAAAATCTACATTATTTCAATAATTCAGAGCTAACTTGATCTAACATATGTAAAATTTTGTTCTATAAACGTATGAGTGATGTAAATGCACAATAAATAAATATTACTCATACGTCATATACTTATGAAAACATTTTTAATCATTATTCAAAAAATCTTCAGTTGGAGTTTTTCCAAACTTTTTAATAAACAAGACTTACGTCAAATGCTTGTCAAAGCAAATAGAATGTTAAATATTTTTTTGCAAAATTTTTAACGAAAAATTAATTTAAGGTCAAATTTAATATTGACGTACATGCTCAAAAACTGTCTGTTCAAAATCATAGCTAACATGTTACTGTACATTGAAAAAATAAGCAAAAGGAAACTTTGCTATAACTTCCTAAAAATCGTACAAAATCATTGAAACTTTGCCCATATGCACTTTTGAACATGAAGATCTCCAAAGTGACATTTACTCAAGTTTAGCTAAAGTCATTAACATTATATAACATTATATTTTAGTTAACTACTTACCATACATTTATGAAATGTCTTAGATTGTTGAGAAAATACTTTTAAAATAACAAAAATAGCCAAAAGTTTTATTAAATATAAGATGTTCTTAATTGAAATCTAAATTGAAGATTTGAAAAATTATTTTTAATTTGAGGGATTATTGTATGATGGGAAACATGAAGTATGTCACACAGTATCAACTGAATGTAAGTAAGTGTGTGTAAGAATTGTGTGTGTGTGTTTAAGTGTGCATTGTAAACAATTTAAATTCTAAAAATACATGCCTTTGCCGGTTAACAAGTATGAAAGACAAACACTCTGAAACACATACATACTTACTTATTTTAGATATATATAGATTCTATATATGTGTGGAAACTTGCATTTTATTTTTGTATATTGAACATGTATTGTATATTGAACATGTATTAACAAACTCAAACATGCATTTATAAAATTTTAAATGAAAATGCAGATACATGTGTGTGTAGATGTGGATCTTTGTCTTTTTGTACGTTTCTTGCATGAATTTACAATGTATGTATACATTTCACTCTCATACGTACACACAAGGAAATTTGCATTTTATACTTTTGATGTAAATACGAGTTAATTTGTATAGGAGCTTTTATTAATAAACTTATATTCCTTAAAATGTTTGTGTGTTAATATTGAAAGGACCTCAAGTGGCAGGCCTTTTTGAAGGCCTCTACACTCCTTTCTAAAAGATTCGCTGCGCATGATATCCTGCCTTCAGAAGTATGCCCTTTAGAAGGTATAAACTTCTTTTTAAAAGACTTCTAAAATATTCAGTACACATTCGCTACTGCCTCTTTAAGAAGGGAGAAAGGAAGTTGTTCAGTTTTATTTACTTTTTCATTTTAGAGACTTCCTTACTCCCTTCTTTGGAAAGGGATCGAAGTTGATATTAAAGGCAGTGTGGAAGGGGTTGCCCCAATGACAACCTGTGTAAAAAATAAGAATAAGTATGTAATGCGGCGAAAAGGGCTTGTGACTGCTAAATAAGGCCTTCTATTAGGCTTCTTTACTCACTCTAGTCACCGTTGGGTATTTTTAAAACACAAGTATATGTACAAAAAGATAGCTATTTGTGTTTCTGCTCTGTCTGTATGTTTGAGAGCGTGTTTGAACAACATCATGTAGATCCTTTTAAAAGCAGCTATGCTACAGTTTAGCTTATTCAGGCGCAAAGTAATTGTTGCATAGTTGGAAAATTTTTTATATATTTATGTATGTGTGTGTGCATGTGTGTGTGTTTGTATGTTTGTTATTTTTAATTGTTACCTGTCAATTATAAGTCGTTTTTAATTTTTTTTTAAATCTTACAAACTTGACAAGAAAAAGAAAGCTTGAACTTAGTTTAAAGTTTACCGAGATCTTAAGATAATATTAATTGTTTAAAACACTTGAGTTAAGTTCAAAATCTAAGTTTTTATTTGTTTATATAAGTTCTTAATAACTTAGCACACTTACACTGTTCTGATATGCAAATCTACTTTAAATTAAAATATGACAAGTGCTTGAATTTAAGTATGATGAACACACATCTGCCTTTGATTTTCTTTTACCAGCATAGTTCGAGTTTTACTTAAAAAAAAAATTTCTCAACAAATTTTGCTAAAACTCGAGAACAAATAAGGAGGCAGTTTCTTCTTGTGTTCTTTGCTACCTAACGTTTGCTTAAGGCCGGGTTATTGAGATGTGGATTAAGTTTTAACTTATTTCATTGTAGTCTAAAAATCGGATTGTTGCGGCGAAATGTGATTTTTTTTTTTAATTATTTCTATAAAGACCAACATTTTAAAATAAACTAACT
This sequence comes from Pollenia griseotomentosa, assembly GCA_963931875.1. NCBI lineage: Eukaryota > Metazoa > Arthropoda > Insecta > Diptera > Polleniidae > Pollenia > Pollenia griseotomentosa. Next base: position 20,737,407 of record OZ007561.1, read on the forward strand.
GTTCCGTCAAAATTAAGTATACAAACTTGGTAATGGCAGCCCAAATCGGTTTTAAGATTAACTAAACCGTGTTTAACTAAGATCTCAAAAAATCCAGCCTTATTAGTATCTAAGTTATCTAAATAGACAAACACTTTCAGAATTTTATACAATTAAAAAAAAAAAAATTATAAAATTATTTCGTAACTTCCTTTAAACCGAAGGTTAAAAAGGATTTATATGTATAAGTCTATCATTCCGTGTGTAATTTCTACAATATTGGTCCTCGGTCCTATAAAGTATGTATATTCTGGAATATACATATGGGTTTTCCGAAGAGCCTAGATATAATAGGGACCAGATGTTAAAACATTTATATTATTGTTCGCTATTGAAATTTAGACCGATCGGTCCACAAAAAACCACGACTGTGTCTTATTTACCCATAAATCCCTTGCTTGTTTCTTGATTTTTTATTTATTCCTCAGAAAATAAAAATTATTATAATCGGTAAAGTTGTAATGTTTTATCAAACTTAAAAATTAAATGCATCAAAACAACGTTTATCTTGGTATATCCCTTATACATGTAGCGCCTCCATTTTGGTTTGACTTTCTTTATTTGAATTTTTTTAAAAAGTTGGTGATTTGCAAATGTAAAAAAAATAATCCAAAATTTCGTTTCGTTTGGTGCGGGAACTTTTTAACGATCGAGAAAAAGTTACACTGTTACACTACCTTATATTTTTTTAAGGCCTGCAGGCTATGCCATGTAATTTTTAATATTTGCAAAAAAATTCAAAAGGTCATAACCTAGTGTATAAACTACCAAAAATTGTTGAACTTTAGATTTCTAGTTTAGTCCAACTCGGGTCTGTTTATTATGCTGTTTAAAGAATTTGTTATTTCGTTCACTCACAAACGAACACAAGCCTAGTTAAACTGACAAGCATAGATCTAAAGCTAGTTTAAAAATCTGAATAATTTTCATGTTACTTTAGTTATAAGTGTGTGTGTGTGTATATGTTTATATGAATGAGTGCGAATAAGAATACTTCATTGACTGCAGTTAGTCGTAAATTTTATCACCTTAATATCAATGCATACTAATAATGTTTTTCTTTGCTTTATTACAAATACTGTAAGTGTTTGAAAGTGTGTATGTGTAGAAATGTTATCCCATTGTTTTCCTCAATATCAGCAACATGAGCATCACTACTAATGTCATCTATGCTTTAACGTTAAAATTAAGTTGTTTCCATAGAGGAGAAGATCATTTTGAAAATTTAAGATTTTGTTTCGGAAGGATGCTATGAGATCTACGTCCAACCTACCAATACTAAAACATAGTATTTTTAAGCAAGTACCAAGCTGGAAAACTCAGCAGACCTTCTTATTTCGGGCCTTATTGAAGGCCACCTTAAAATTTTTTTGATTTAATTACCATTGTTATCTAACTGCTGAAGAATACCTCATAAGGTCTCGTATAAAGGATAAGATACACATTCCCTATGAGAAGGAGGAGTACAATTTTTTGGTTTTTTTAACTTTGATAATTTTTGTTTGTTTTTTTCTTTTTGAAAAAGCAAATTAACGATTTTTTTTTTAATCCAAATTTTTTAATATTTTAATTAGGCTTAAGTTCATTAAATTTAATTTTCATTAAATTATTTTTATGAAGAAAGGAATTTTACAACATGAAAATTAATTAAAATTGTTATTGATAATCTTTTCATTCTTGACCGTGGCCGGGACTCGAACCGCGGCCGGCAGGTTACCATGACATGTTTCGATCGCAACCACTCGATCTTCTCAAATGGATTTGCCGTTTTACACTCGCAGCCATCGACGACTGCTGACGTCAAAAGTCAAACATCAATCCTTAAACCAAATTGTATTTTAACCTTCGGTAGATCGAAGTTTGCTTTTTTGAATGATTATCCATTTTAATTGATTTTACATGTTCTTCCTTACTTCTGTTTTTTCGTACTTTTGTCAAGAATTTTTCTTGAAGTCCAAAGCACATTTTGATTTTTTTTTTTTTTTGATACTGAGAATAGAGAGAGCGGAAGGCCTACCCCCAATGACAACGTGAGTACGATATGTAAGCGAGCAAGCCTTGTACATCCAAAATAAAGAGTACAGAGGCCTTCTAGAAGGCATATTCCTTCTTTTTACCGCTGGGTACTAGCAGTCGTAAAATAATCAAGAAATTTTTCGTTTTGGAGGTATTAATCACATGAAATAAAACGTTGTGTTTAAGATTGTAGTGTAGTCAATTTGGTAATTATTCTTCTTGCTGTAGAATTTTTAATACAACATTTTCAAGTGAATCGCTTAGAATTCAAATGTCATACTAGTCACCTCTTATTTTTATTGTTTTTTTGTTGCCTACGTTTTTGATGTTGTTTAAAGTTTGAGTGAAAGTGTGTAAGACAGGAAAAAATGTCCACATGTGTGTCTGTGCTCGTCCGTGTGTTTGTGTTGTAGTTCAGCATACTTAATGAGTACACGCTCTAATGGTTATCTAAAGGATTCGTGTTAATTTTCATCGAAAAGCTATTGGCTTTTTATTAACATATTAAGCAATGCTAAACTTAACTGTATCATAATGGTCAAGAATACATCCAGCAAGCACACTTGTACTACAACACTTCACTTGTACTTTTCACTTCGAGTGTTTTCAACGGGTGATGGCTCATTAACATATTTTTTGAAACCGTTGCAAGACACTTAAGCTCTTTTTTATTTGCCTTATTTTGTATTAACATGTTTTAGATTTCATTCCTGCTGTTGTTTTGAAGTTTTTGCTTCCAGAAAATTATTTTTGACAGACGGTAATTAGATGAATGTGTTTGGAATTTTGATTGCCTTTATTTAGAATAAACTAAATTTAAGTTGATTACTGTCTGACAATGAAATTGAAAAGGAAGGTTCAGCGTGTCATGGCTATGCGGGATTGTAAATGGGTGCTAAAATAAATCGATAAGAGGATAATCAAAGAAAAAAAAAGTGCAGTGCTTTACATTTTAACAAAGCTGACGTTATAGTGTGATCCATCATAATTTATGCACTATTGACATTTGCTCTTCAAAAAACAAAAATTAGTTTAAAAAAATTAGAGCTTATTTATAAAAATTACAGAATTGATACGAGTCATGCTATAAATAGCAAGTTTAGAAAAATGGTCTTATTATAAAAATTGTTCTTTATTATCTTTTTAAAAAAGGAAATTTGGTTATTAAGGTATTTGTTAAAATGTCATCTTATGTCCGTAATTTCTACAAATAGATATCTAGCTCTGTATAGATATCTATGGTCTTCATTCTTTTAATACGTATGTATATCTTACGGGTTAAAGTGTATTGTATTTTACACCATCGATTTTCAATGGTTAATTCACGTAGGCAAAATTAACGATGAAATTACCACAATAGTGTTACCGGATAGGTAAGGATAACTTTTAGGTACGAACACGACCAGATATCTGTTTGTAGAAATTACGGGCATAACACTGTGAAAGTTTTTGACCCGAAAAAAATTAACTTCGATGAATCCTTTTCGAGCTATTAGGCGGGAGTCCCCTGAGTACGAAAGTACATTTGGAAGTGTCGGATTGGCTCCAGTTTTTGAGAAATAGTTATTTATCTATTTTTCATGGATATAGCTAAGTGTGCGCTATTTAAAAAAAATTTTATTCGACTGTATTAGTTTTTTTGCCTTCTTAACTTTCTTTTACGGAATGTTTTGACTTTTTTTTTCAAAATTTCACGTAATTTAAACCATTAATGTCGATCAAGAGTAACGATTTTTAACCATTTTTAGCTATAGAACATTTTCGAGCACATAACTGGAAGTCATATGTTGACAACATGCTTCAATTCTTTGAAAAAATTAATGTCAACATGTCGTTAAAAATACATTTTCTTCATTACCACCAAGATTACTTCGACCGCCAATTGCCATCGGAATCAGATAAGCATGGTGAACGATTTCATCAAGTTTCAGCTCAGTTAGAGAATTGGTATAGTGGAAAAAGATTAAATTCTCTTTTAGCAGACCTTTGCTGTAATTTGCAATCCGAGTTGGATTATGAAGATAAGCATGATATGTAACGGTTATTTTTAAATTTTGAGTATTTGTTGTTAAAACAACTTATAAGAAGGACAAAAATAAACACCAGATTTGAAACTTTGCGCAGACTAAGGTATATCTATGGGTAAAAATGGTGAAAAACCGTTACTTTTGATCGACATTAATGGTTTAAATTACGTGAAATTTTGAAAAAAAGTCAAAACATTCCGTGTAAGACAGTTAAGAAAGCAAAAAAAACTAATACAGTCGAACAAAATTTTTTTCAATAGCGCAGACTTAGTTATATCCATGAAAAATGGATATATACCGATTTCTCAAAAACTGGAGCCAATCTGGCACTTCCAAATGTACTTTCGCACTCAGGGGACTCCCCCCTAATAGTTCGAAAAGGATTCATCAAAGTTCATTTTTTCCGCTATCACAGTGTAATTAGCGTATTTTTGTTTCGGAAAAAACTTTGACAAAATTTTCTCTAATACGATATTAAGCAAATTTTCGTAATATTACCAATAAATAGAAATGTTTCGAAAAATTTCCTAAAGATAGCCAATTTAGACATATATCATATATGCAGTAGTAAATTTGGACAAAATGTCCTATAAATAGCATATTTTGACAAAATTTTAAATTAATAGCAAATTTTGACAAAATTTTAAGTTAATAGCATATTTTGACAAAATTTCTTATTGATAGCTTATTTTGAAAAAATTTTCTATATAACAAATTTTCAAAATATTTCCTATAAATAGAAAATTTTGACAAAATATCCTATAAATAGAAAATTTTGAACGAATATCGTATAAATAGCAAATTTTGACAAAATGTCCCATTAAAAGCAAATTTTTCAAAAATTTCTTATAAATAGCAACATTTGACAAAATTTTCTATAAAAAGCATATTTGGACAAAATTTCTTTATAATAGCAAATATTGACAAATTATTATAAGTAGCATATTTCTTAATAATAGCAAATTTAATTATAAATTTTGGCAATTATTTTATAAATAGCAAATTTTGGCAAAATTTCTTAATAATAGCAAATTTTGTAAAAATTTGCTATAAATAGCAAATTTGTCCTATAGACAGCAAACTTTTGCAATAATTCCCATAAACAGTAAATTTTTTTACCAAATTGCCTATAGGCCTATTGCAATAGCTAATTTTTACACAATTTCTCATAAACAGCGATTTTAACATACTTTCGTTTTGCTTGTGGCCAAAAATTGTTTTACAAAATTCATAATGTGTCTCAAATTACAAGTTTTCTGTATGTGTAATAGATAAATCCTGAACAAAGTGTTACAAAATATGTTTCTTGTTAGAATTTGATTGTTGTAAGTTCAAACATATAAATTTCTCAATGTTTACAATTCGGTCAAGTAAGCTGTTTGTTTACAATACATTTTCTAAACACAAAATAATGCTTTTACATAAGCAACACTTGAACTCACTTACACATGCACGGACAACAAAAACAATTATTATTTCACATTGCAAAATTATTTATAAATAAAAATAATAGTTGCCTTTTAAGATATCTAATCACATGTTTTTACCTGCAATTTTACAAAAGACAAAAACATATAAATGTATCATTAAAGTTGCACATTTCATTTATAGTAGTCAGCAACACTTGTGCAACTCCAACAATTGAAAGTGAATATATAGCTAGAGATCAAGGGTTGCAATTTGCCTAATCTAAATAAGATTATTTATTTTTGAGGTGTAAAATGAAGAGTTAAAAGGATTAGAAATGTAAGGAATGCTAAGGGCATTACTGATGGTCATTTTGATTTGAAAAGAGGGAAACAACTTCGGCTAAAAGGGGGTTACTAAGCACTTAAGAGCATAAATTAAGAAGTTTTGTATTTTTTTCAGAGATTTGTTTGGCTTAATGTTCCCATACCCGCGCGTTGGTGTGTGAGACCGAGGAAACATTTTTTTACAAACTTTATTTTTGTGCTTAATACGTGTTTGTATATACGAGACGTACTGGTGTACTGGGGGACGTGACGGTGTATTCAGTAACATTTGAGTCGGTTGCAGTATGTCCTAATTTTATTTTGAGACTGAAAGCTTAGTAAACCTATGGTTTACATATATAATATACAGTATTATATAATACACATTAATTTTTTTTTATAAATTTTAAAAGTTAATTTTGGTTTTTTACGGAAAAGAAAATGTTTAGTTTCATTTTTGTTGTATCTAAGAAAAAACATAGATTTTGATAGCTGTTTTGTAAAAGACTGAAAATCAATTAAATTATTATAGTTTTTTTTATAATATCTTTAAGTTATACAAAAAACTTTATCTGATTAAGTATTGTTTCAAAAAATATGAAACAGATGTTCTACCTTTCGGTTGTGAAGGCTATATGTGTCATACAAATTAGCGCGGGTATAGGAACGTTAAGTAAAAGAATTAAGTTTAAGCCCGCCAAGAAAAAGTTTAATCTTTTTTTTGTAAATAATGTATAATAAAGTTACATTTATATATCTTGTATATGAATGTATGCTTACAGTAATACATAAATTTATAAATGTGCAGTGCACTTGCTTAACCCTAGTCGGACGGAACAGGTACAATTGTACCTTTTCCGTTTTTAAATTGCAAAAACTTCTTTTCTACAAATAAGAGATATCTGAAGTTCTGTGACATCTTCAAACTTTTGATTACGATTCAAATTTTTAAAATTTCAGGAAAATTAGTCAATGTCTTACCTATTTTATAAGGCCAAATTGATTTGACACCCTTAAAAGGCTGACAAGGTACAATTGTACCTTCATATATGTTATATGAAAATAAGCATAGAAAACGAATTAAAATTAATTTCAATATATTTATTTTATGTAAATACACTTCAATATACATGTACATGGGTATCCCCCTTTTTAGAAAGTGAGTTGTACAAACAAAACACAACTTCTTTTTGTAACAGGTTTATTGTAGTGATTCCACGTTTTAACATTATTACAAGTTGACGTTACTAAATTCAAATTTAAAAGTATTTCTAAAATGTATGATTTTATTTTAAAAAAATTATCTATGTGTGTTTAAAAATGTTTGTGTACAAAGATTTAACTTATTAACCGTGAAAAGTATAATTCATAGTGAATATTATATATAGGTACAATTGTACCTGTACAGTCTTTTAACGTTGTAAAATTCTTCCGTTCGACTAGGGTTAATATAAAAACATACACGCATACATTAGGGTAGTGGTAGGTGGTATGCATTTATTGTCGTAAATGAAGAACAAATTAGAAATGTAGTTTTTAATTCTAACGAAATACTTGCATATTCTATAATTATAGATGGATTATAATCCAAACTTATATATATTCTCAATTTTAATAGAATGTCTTTTAAGCCCTCTCGTTTCGGCTTTTTGTACCATTTGGGAATTTTTTGATTTTTGACAAGCTGTTTTTGTAAATTTGTTATTGAAAGAAAGAGAAAAGGCATAGAAAATGACTAAATGCTGTACAACAAAATTTTTATTCTATGGACACGAATGCAGTTTCAAAAGAGAATTGAAGAAAGTTTTTGCAGCAAATGTTTCATAATATGGATGAGGACTTAGGAGCATGAGCAATTAAAACTTTGCTGCATAACTAAAATAAGCACATTTTAGTTGCTTTGAGTACATTATTGAGCATTTCGTTCATTTTAAGAAGCTCATTTCTGGTTAACTCTTAAGTAGACACCTAATTTGTCTGACACAAACTGCCACCTGGGCCTGGCTGGGACCTCTTGTATTTTAAATGGAGTTTTTGTGGCTAAAGTAAACACTCACACTAACGAACCTTTGGGCCTGGCTGGGACTTCTTTTATATGTATGGGAGTTTTATGGCTATAGCAGGAACATTTTGTTGTCAAATAAAATGATTCTTCGAAAAAAAATGTTAAGAAAAAATTCTTACTCACAGACAAAAATACAAATGTAAAATTAACATGGCGAAATGTTGATTGAGAATCATAGTAAATTTCTGCAAAAGTATGCTCTTGCTTTAAATTTATCATTATTTCATATTAATTTTAAATGAAAAATAAATAAATAACCTTAAATTACGTTTATTTAATATTATGCACTGTTAAAATAACATTGTTCAATATTGAATCCATAAAAACTTGTTTTATATTAAAATCAAAAGCTATCTTGTTAAATTAACATGCATACATACTTAAGTATGTAAATTTTTTTATTTGCATGTTTAAAATATGTTATAAAAAGAAGACAATTCCCGTATTCATTTAATTAAAATTATTAAGTTAAATAGTGCATCAATAGAATAGAATGATGACGAAACCCATAAAACTACAAAGGAGAATAGAAAATAAGTGAAACATGTGTTACACAGGGTTTAAAATGCTATCGCCATATTAGCAAAAGCAGCCAAATTTTGCGTTTTTCCTATAAAAAGCCGACAAGTTCCACTGCTAAAAAAGCCCACACTTTTCAAAAGCTGCAACAAAATAAACACACTGTTTTTGAAAAGTAACCTTTTAATGGACACTGGCTTTTTCCAACTATTGCTTTTTTAACAATAGCAAAAATTTTTTATTTGATGGCACTCAAAAAGCAACGGCAATCACTTTTATGTTGTAGGAAAAAACAGCCGCCAAATCAAAAACCAATGCATGCTATTAGCCGCAAAATAGGAGATAAAAGCAGCGCAAAAGGTCGCTGAAAGGCACATGATTGCGAAAAAATACTCGACGACGACAAGTGATATTTTTCATGCAAAACAAACACAAAAAGAATTTGTTATTGTTTTCTATACAATAAAAAATCCAACAGACACTTTGCTGATTGCCTTTACTAAAAATATTTTAGAAAAACAAAATAAACACACACACACATTTCGTGCTGTAGTCATGCAAACTGTCGAGCAACAACAACATTACTGATGAAAGGCAAAAATTTATTTTTCCTCACCACCATGAACTGATCAGTATTTTATCGTTGTAACCCAGCGGGAAAAAGGAAGGCCTTCTAGAAGTCCTCTGTACCCCTTCTTTTGGATGTACAAGACCTTCTTGCTCCATTCCATACTCATATCTTTTTTACACACGTTGTCATTGCGGAGAAGGCCTTCCGCTCTCGCTTCTTCAGCAGGTACATAAGAAGGGTAACGGGACCAAAAAAAAATTGATTTTGCTTTTGCTTGTGCAAAAAAACAATACAAAAAATGTTACTCCCTTCTCATAGAATAGAAGTGAGTGTGGAAGGTGTATCTAATCTTTTATACGAAAGAGCCGAGGCCTTCTATGAGGCCTTCTTTAGCAGTTAGATAAGAATAGTAATTGAATCAAAAAATCTTTTAAGCAGGCCTTTTAAAAGGCCTGAAGTAAGAAGGTCTTCTGAGTTTTCCCGCTGGGAATCTGCCTTTTTGCAGAGCTAATAGCTCTGCTCAGACTGCTTTTAGCACACATTCAGCTGCTTTTCATTTTATTGAACCGGCTTTTTGTTATTACCAGCCAGTGAAGAATTTTTGTTCTTTGAATTTTAGATTTTTTTTGGCGAAATATTTTTTTTTTGCTTTTGCTTTTTAGGTGGTTGTCCATTTTTATCGCTGGCTGGTAAAAAAGCAATTGTCAAAAACTAAAAATATACAAAATGGGAGATTTGATTTTTTGCACAAACGAAAAAGAAAACATTGGCTATTGGAAAAAAATTAAAAATTTCAATAGCAGTGGCAAAAGCAAAAATAAAAAGCATCCAGCTGATGGGTGCTTTTAAACCCTGGTGTTACAGGGGTAAGTGTTTTGAATTATTCTTAAATAAATGCATATGTTGTCTCTGAAGCTTCTTCACACTGTTATAACACACTCAAATCAATTTGATTCTACATGAAATTCACGTTGTTTCAACTCGAAATAACTTTCATTCAACGTGATTCGGATTGTTATTTCAATATAAATGACATATGCTTTAACTTTACTGCAATGTTAAATTAACATAATTTATAGTTATTTTAAAAGAAAAAAATGTTGTTCGCAAGTTATTGTAAAATCAGGTTGAATAAACATAAACAACGTATGAAGCAAAATCACCACCGAAAAATTTTAAATCAACCTTGTTTTCTACGTTTTTTAGTTGATTTTTTTCTGTGTGTATGTGTTGCTTATGCTTTTTGATACGTTTCGTTTTGATTTTATTAAGTACAGTAAATATATAATAGGGCAGGGCCTGGCCAGGACCAGATGTATTCAATATGCACAAGACTTTCATTTGGCCAATTGTCAAGGCCACGGTATTTAAATTTACACTTTTTCTCATTTTATTGTAAAAAACTCTTTGATTGAGGAATACATAAAGTTTTGTTTTAATATATTTAAAACTTATTAATTAAATCATTGGAAGCCAATATTCAAGCCACCATTGACGCCATACGGCCAGATTTAGTGGAAAAAGAAGTGAAAAATCTGACTGATAAAATGGATACTTTAACTCTTTATGGACATACATATCGAAAAATCATATTAAAAAAAAAAATGTAATGAAATAATCTACCAGGTTATAATAAATAATTTCATTCCAACAATATTTCTGTCTTGTGTTATCATTTTAAGTTCTCATGCAGCTAAAAAAACACTATTTTTTCATAAATTTTTATATATTTTTTAGTAATTTTGTATTATATTTTCTCTGCATGGTCTTTAAGGAATTGTGCTTTCCATTCTATAAATAATTTTATTACATGCAATTTTTTTTTATTACTCTTACCTACCTGTTATTATTAATTAATCTTTTTCTTTTTTGTTTGAACACCCCTAATATACATACTTGTATGTTATTGGCTTGTAATTGTGTTTGATATCTGTAAGCCATTTGTTGTATTTGTGGTTGCTGTTATGCTGGTTACTTGTATTTGCCATGTTTGGTTGTCAATCGATGTTTGTTTGTACGTGTGTGCTTTGTATGTTTGTGTGTTTATACACTGAATTTTGTATTACCTGGGCAAATAATCATGTTAAGCAAATGTTTGCCAAATATGCGGTATCATTATTTAAATGTCACACAAAATTTTATTAACATTAGGCACACAAACAAGCGCACAGTCACACTAATAAAAGCAAAATGTAAAGAAATTTACAAAAAAAAAAAAAAAATTTAGTGTGGGTGCTCTGCGCGGCATTGCAAAGTAAAAAATTATTTTATATTTGCCGTTATAAAATTTCATATTGAAAAAAAGTGTTTGCTCTCATTGTCACGGACAATAATTATTTAGTTTTAAACGATGTTATTGTTATAACAAAAATATACACAGGCCCACTTATATAAGGTTGAACGCAGAAACCAATTGGTAAACCAGGTCTTTGGGAAACCAGTAGTTGTTGACCAATTTTACGATACCCTAAACCACATGAAAGTTTATGTAAGCAAATAAATAATAAAATCTAGAATGCTTATTTGATTCATTTGGTGTTAAAATTAAACGCAACTCTAAGATTTTTAAAAGATCTAAGGCGGAATTATGCTAAAAATTGGGTTTTATAAGATTTTTGGTCAATTATGAAAAAACTATTAAAAAATTTGGTTTTACTGTCTTAGTTTGAATATTTTTGAAGAACTTATAGTGATATTAATATTTCTATGAGATTTGTTTAAACCAGTGTTCGAAAATAAACAGAACATTATTTAGCGTTCGGCTCACACACTCAGGAACGATATTTTTTTAGTGCTTGTGTAGATAAACACAACTCTTAATACCGTTCGCAACTACTTTCAAGAAAGAGCCGAACATTAATAGTGTTCTGTTCTTCGTTAAAAAACAGAACAGTTGTAGTGATGCTGTAGACAAACATTATATTTTAATGTTCTATATTATTCTTTTTTACATTGATAAAGAAATTAACAAACAAACATGTTTAGCAACGACCGCAGCACGAACAGCTTGTGTGTGTATTGTGTATATATTTGTTTTGTGTAAAAGTATTTTGCTGGCTTTTTATTTTTTTTCGTGTGTGTATTTTGTTTTTGTAAAAAATGTTTGGTTGGCACAACAGAAACGATCAAACATTAATGAGCTGAACCGAACACAATGAAGTGTTCTCATCTTTTTGTTGAGTTGAAAAAGAAGAGTATTATTTTTGTGTTTTTAATGATTTACTATACAAAAACTCTTAGCTTTTGTGTTTCCCACAAATCTACCGAACCGAATACTAAGATGCGATATTTAGGCCCTAATTTTATCAAACGCAACGCAATGCCAAAGAATTACATTGAAAGCAAAAACAAAGTCATAAATATTTTGTAATTTTGTTTTTGCTTTCACAATTTCATTTTTCAACTTATCTTTGAAAAAAATAAACAATTACAAGTGCTATTATTTTACTGTGCCATACCCGGCTTTATATGGGATCTACGATAAAATATAAATTAGTTTTTACAAAACCGCACCTCCCAGAATTATAATTCGTAGCGATTTTAGGCATACTTACGTCGATTTTGAGACTACGCTTTATTTGGCGCCCATGATAAATTAAAGACTGATCTTCAGGGTGATTTCTAGTTTTATAAAACGAATTTGTTCTAATTTTTGTAACATAGATGTTAATTTTCTTTGAGGAATTTGTTCCACATTTTGGCCCGTTTTTCTTCTTCTACTGAGCCGATTATGTAATGCAAAATTATTTAATAGAGCTAAAAACAATTCGACACAAAAATTATTCCTTGATTCGAAAGTAAGTGTGATTTTAACAGACGGACAGTAGTCTATGGCTACACGTACCCAGTGAGAAATGAAACAAAAACTGACCTGCGTCTGTAATATTTTTGGGCGAGTAATAGCTGTCACGTAAGGAGATTACTCGCCCAAAAAGTGTGTCTGTAAAATTTCTGTGAGAAAGTTTCCACTTTGAACTGTCAAATAAACTCACGAATAAAAACGGGGCCAGAAAAAATGTTAATACTAAAAAACATATTAAAAATGCAGAATGCAAAGAAAAATAATAATAATATTTTGTTCTTGGCACATTTTTTCATGGTTTAATTATTTTGCTTTTAACATTTTCATAAAGTATGCGAATGTTTTCAAAGCTCTTTTGCAAACAACACACATTAAAGTCGCACTTTATATTATTTGGTATAGCCGACGGTTGTATTTTCGCCGCCGTCTTGAAAATTTTTAAATTTTACTAAATTTTGATCGCCGTCAATGATATGTTTGACTAGCGTTCTCAATGTCTCCAATGTCACATCGGCTTCGAGTGCAATGTTATGACATTTATAAAGTAACGACGTAATCGCTTTTGCTAGTTTTTGACATGAGTTACAGACACACTTTTTATGAAACGATTCCCAGATCTAAGTTTTTAAATATACTAAAATTCTGTCTTACTGATAATTATTACTTCATATACGATAAAAAATTTTTAATCAAATATTTGGTATGCCGATGGATAACCCACTTTCACCAACTATCACTGATATAGTCCTAGACACTCTACTTGACGAAGCTATTAAGGAATTTCAAGATTAAAATATCCACATAAAATACATAGCAAAATATGTAGATGATATTTTGGCCATAGTAAAATTTGACGATAAAGATGAAATCCTAAAGACTTTTAACAAATACCATGAGAGTTCACAGTTCACAATTGAGATACAAACCAACACAGGAATTGCTGACTTAGGTACAAAACTACGCATTAGTGGAAATAGAATAGTTTTCGACTGGTATGCAAAAGAAACATCATCGGGAAAAATCATGAATTTTCATGCAACACAACCACGGAACCAAATAATTAATGCCAGAAATTTTATTGACAGAGTACTCAACATTAGTGACAGACAATATCTCATTAAAAAAACATAGAAAAGATAAACAACATTCTAACAAACAATAGCTTTCCAAAAAATCTTATAAAAACTTTAATAACAAATACAGTGAGGAAAATGAATAACAAAACATCTGGCCACCCTAATGCCGACAAGGAGAGAAAACAATTTTATAGTGTAAAATACATACCTGGACTTATTGATGAACAGAATATCAAAGACACAATAGAGAAGAAAAACATATGGTAACAAAACTTTAATAACTGCCTGTTTAACGATATCGAACGTCATCGTTCGCATAGAAAATTACATTTAAAACAAAAACAAAGTTCGTACAATGTTCGAACTTTGTTTTTGTTTTAAATGTAATTTTCTATGCGAACGATGACGTTCGATATCGTTAAACAGGCAGTAAGCACAATATTTACAAACATAAAAACACCAATAAACAAAGAACAACAAAGCAATGTTGTTTACGAAATACCATGTAAGGGAAAAAAGGTCAAAAAACTGCGATTTGATTTATATTGGCACCACAAAGAGAACGTTGTACGCAAGAATAACAGAACATGAAATGGACATACAAAAATTGAAGTACTGCATTAGCCCAACACATAAAAAATACAAATCATACAGCAGATTTTGACAAAGTACGAATATTGGATAGAGAAAAAATCGAAAAGAAAAGATTCACAATAGAACGTTAAATAAAACAGACAATGAACTTAAAAGAAGACACACAAAACATTAATGCCAGTTACTGTGTTGCAATATCAAAAAATAACTAACCTGTGATATAATTTTTAAGATTGTGTTTAATTAAAAATTTTCATGTTTAATGTTTTTTATGTTTGTCTACAACAAATTATTGTTCAATGTAAAAAATTAATTTCTCTTATTGTAAGTCATAATTAATTGTTGAAAAAAATGTTTATTGTAATAATATTGTTAAACGTATTTTCTTTAACTTAAAAAGACGAATCCCTTGATAAAGTGAACATAACATTCACGAAACGTTGGGAAAATATGGATTAAATGCATTTTTAATTACATATAGAACTTTAGGCCGTATTAGCTAAAATAAAAACAATAAAAAAATTTTATTTGATGGAATATTTTGTTTCATATCTTTTCGATGCGAGAAGTTCTGACTAAAGTTACAGAGCATGGGTACAGGATACTTTAAGGCATATTTGATGAATATTACAAAAGTTTCAAACGGAACGACCATTCACCACAAGGGGTAGATGGTATACAAAATTTTAATAAAAATATGTTATATCAGTGTTTGAAAATAAACTGTTCTTTAGTGTTTTGTTCACTATAAATGTGGAAAACACCAACGCTTGAGGTCCTTTACGGTATAAAGCGTTGTGTACTAATACACAAACACTAAAAAAATAGATGTCATTTCTGGGCTTGTGAACCATACGCTAAATAATGTTTGGTTTATTGTCGAACAATCTTTCGTACACAGAGAAAACAGATTCGTGATCACAACCAAATTTGGCGCCAATCGAATTTCGTCGGTTGCACGTACTATCACACAATTCGGTTCCAATTACTGAAAATTTCGTTGCTTAGTATAATATTGTTGATAGCAACATTTGAATTTTAGTACACTATCAGTCATAACAACAGATATTGTTAGTTGTTAGTATGATTATTAAAAACAAAATTGTGCTTATACCCGAATATATGATAGCTGCAACTAAATTAACACATAATTGGTGTTCATAACAAGAGATTTGATTGTCGTTATCAATATATTTTTTTAACCGGTCAAATGTAGCCCATAAGGGGCAAGGTCTTGTCCAAAGGTAACCCCAATGAATAGAAAAAATGCCTTATTTTACAGTACGATGTCCTAGGGCCCATCCAGCTTGCATTACAAAGGAGAAGTCTTAAAACTACTCCATGGTATACTGCAGAGGATTAGCTTTGAAATCGTTTCAAAACGAAAACATGTCGTTAAAAAACGAAGACATGTCGTTTCACTGCAAACTCTTCTTAATAATGACATGGTCCACACTTGCATTACATTGGACCAGCCCAGGATCAAAATGGATTAAGTAGTCCAATATAATTTGCAGGGTATAAAAAAATAATACATACATACATATGTACGTGTATATGTTCATAACTATAAGAATACATAAATAACTTACCCCTATTTATTAAGTTTTTGCACATTTTCCATTTTTGAATGCAAAGATATTTTTTAAATATAAAATTAAAAATTATTTAATTTATCAAATATTTTGACAGAAAATTTAGTAAGCAATTGGGGCTTTTAACTATTTTTCGGTTGTGAATTCCGAATAATTATATTTTCATTTGTTGTACTCGAATTGAAACTATTCCAACAATCAATAATTAGCTGCAATAAATGAATTAACATTTATATTACAAAATTTATTGATGAAAGCAAATTATTGATTGCAATGAACAATATTCAGTATTGCCCTATATTAAATTCGGTTGTGATTCTAACCATTAGTACTAATTTTTAGAACTAAATTAAATTAGTTATCATAACTAATAAAAGAATTGAAGGAATCATATTTCAGTTAGAACAACGTTTTAATAATCAAGAGAATTAAAAATCAGTTAGAACTATACATTTTTAATAGTTGCAATAATAAATCATGTAACTTGATCAATATTTTATTACTGCAACCGTTTCCCAACCAATTTGTTTTCTGTGTGTATACATAAATGTTGACTCTTCGGTAACAAAATTGGATTAAGTTCTTGTTAAAAAGATTTCGAAAAGTTTTATTTTAAATAGCAAATTATAAATTATTTTTTGCTGTTGATGTCGAAAGTGCTTTTTACAATTAAACCATTTAAGCGTAGAACTTGCTCGCCTAGATATGCTATTTTAATGCCAAATTCAAATAATGGCCAATAAATTAAGCTAGAAATCTCGTTATTGCTGGGAAGACAAAATATATTACAAATATGATTTTCTTACTTTAGCAACATGCCTACTTGATTGAAACTTATGGTGGTATTGCTTTCTAACTTTTTTTTTCTTTCTACATTTAGTTTTTTTACTGGACATGATTGGGTTTTTTCTTCGACCTTTATTTGCTTCAGAATTACGTATTTTATTTTTTTAATTCGCAAGCAACAATGGCAACAATTGCATCCAAACATGCATATTAATTAGTTTATATTCTCAGAGTTTTTAGTTTTTTACTCTTGCAATTCATTTGTTCGACGACAGCGATGAAACAGGTGTTATTTTCAACAACAAATGTGCTTAATTGACTGTGAGTGCATTAAGTGCACTCTGAAAATAGTAAACGAGTATCAGGAATTCTACAAACTCACACTCAGGCATATGACTATGGGCATTAGGGGAACTTATTTAATTTAAGAGCAAACTGCACATTTTAAAACTACAAAGTTTAGCCCATTGTGGAATTACTTCAATGGGCAACACTACGGAAGCTGGTTATTTTTTGCTAGTATAGAATTTATAATTGCGTATTGAAATTCATATATAAATAATAGTTCTTTCGAATTATTGAAATAAAATTAAAATTTAAGTAATGAATCTATTGTTAATTTATTCATAATAATTTGGTTAAATTGTTGTTAATCAGTGTTGCCACTGAAAACATTTTATGCCACCAAACTTTTCTATAAAACGTACAAAAATCCTGTGAAATCGACCAATTTTTCCTTTAATATTCATATCGAACTGGTTCCTTTAAAAAGCGCAAAAATTTATAAGTTTTGAGAAGAAACAAAAAACCCTAATATACTCTTTTATCACAAAGGGGGATATAACTGTATTTTGTTTTGTCAAAATACTAAAGAATTTGATCTGCGATTTTTAAAGTAGGTAAATATAACCACTGTTTATCGCTTTCTTGCAAAAAGTGAAAATGCGTAAATTTAGAATTTACTCCCTATTAGTGCTGGGATACTTTCGATATTTTCTACAATCGATATTTATCGATAGTTCAGATTTCACTATCGATAGTACTATCGACTGAATGTTTTTACTTGAGTAGAAAAGCTTTAACTTAATTATTTCAGGCTACAGTTCGTTGTTTTTATCAATTTATTGAAAGTACATATCTGTGGCATTTTGAAAAAACATCTTGAATCAAATTTAAAAACTTGAAAAAATGCTGTAAATCATAAGAATTTTCATTCGAAAAGCATTTTTGATAACGTTTTTAAAATTTTGTATTATAAACGAAATTTTTCTTTAATTTTGGTTTATTTTATTATTAAATAAGAATGATTTTTTTACCGAGATTTTTTTAAAAACTTTTTTACCATCTTATCCCGACTTAAGATGTTTTGTCAAAATGCCACAGATATGTATGTATATGAAATCTTACATTTTGTAATTAAGACGTATGTATGTACGCACATTATCTAATTATTATATTATCGATATTTTCGATATTTTAAGACTATCGATAGTATCGATATTTTAAGACTATCGATATTTTAAGACTATCGATGGTATCGATAGTTTCCCAGCACTGCTCCCTATAGAGAAATCAGTAGGATATGCTTTATTGACAGTAAGAACATTTTAAGAAAAGGGTCCTTCTAAGAAAAAGTACCTTCTAAAAAAAAGTTCATTCTAAGAAAAAGTACATTCTAAGAAAAAGAACCTTCTAAGAAAAAGTACCTCATAAAATACACTATTTTCTAACATAAGAAGACCTTTAAACATTAAATCACCTTTTAAGTACCTTTAAAGAAATTAGTAACTTTTAAGAAAATGGTACTTATTAACAAAAAAAATACAGAATAACTTAAAACAACACTTATCCTTAAAGTACCTTTTTACAAAAAAGTGTGCATAATATGTGACCAATGTTAAATTACGGACCGATCTTCGTGAAATTTGGTGGTATCAGGCCCGTTCTAAAATCACGTGATTTTAAAGCACCTGCTTTTTAAATAACAATTGTGATTTTGTATTGATCTGAAAATCACACCGTTATTGTGTTCTTCGGTGCGGCAATTGAACCGAAGAACTTACCACAATATCACACATGTGACTTTAAATGGCACTTGCGAGTGGAAATAACTGTGATTTTAAATCACGCGATTTGAATTAAAGTGATTCTCAGAACAGGCCTGCACGATTTCTAGTCATGTATAACGATTTTTTGCGAAAACTTATAACAATATTACGCCACCATTTATGTTAGTTTTTGTAAGAAAATTATTTTTTTTTTTTCTGGGTGGATTTTTTGCTGGATTTCAAACACAAACTGTTTAGGATAACTAAAAACAATCTGACACCAATATTGTTATTTTCTTTTGAGTTGTTCTTAAGGGAGCATGTTTTCTACAGACAGGCGAACATGGTAACATCGACATATAATTAATTGCTCAAGCACCAAGAAGATAATATACTTTATGGGGTCTTAGATGAATATTAAAAAAGCTTCACGCGGAATGAGAAACTTAGTATGCGCTCATGGTGGTGAAGGGTATAAAAAAGTATTTATTTTTAAAAACTTTATCAAAAAACATACTCAAAGGGCCTTATAATAAAGAGCATAAAGCCTAGAGTATACGGAATGCGAAAAGCCACATGTGCACGTAGGTCTAACGTAATTTTGACGGCATTCAAAAGCCATAATGGACATTGTGTGTTGCGTAATGGAGTCAAAATTACGTCAGAGCCACATGCGAATGTAGATTTATGTATAAGTAAAATTTCTTTCTAAGAACAATTGTGATTTTTTTAGTTGAACTGTCGACTTTTAGGCTCAAGCCTAACTAAATATCATAATTATAAATTTTTTTCTAAGAATAAAATTTCCAAATAAGTGTTTCTTTAGTCCTCATCCATTTTATGAAACATTTGCTGCAAAAACGTTCTTCAATTCTCTTTTGAAATTGCATTCGTGTTCATAGAATATAAAGTTTTGTTTTACAGCATTGAGTCATTTTCTATGCCTTTTCTCTTTCTTTCAATAAAAAAATTACAAAAACTGCTTGTAATTATGAAACAAGGGACGACCTAACGCTGTTTGGTGGCCGGCGCTCAGGGTGAAGAGTCATCAAACTAGGTTTGAACGTACAATGAGAATCGTGGCGATAGCGGTAACAGGTGCCATTAGAACAACCCCTCTAAGGCACTGTTTTCGATTTTAAACTGGTTACAACCAGACATTTTGGCGAAAAGGCTAGCTGCGAACGCGGCGGTAAGACTAAGGGCCACCAAAGCATGGAGGGATTACAATATCGGACATCCTAATATTCTGTGTGAAATTAATTGGCACATGGATGTTGATTATGTCACACCCGAGCCAATCTTTGATCCTGGCTTCACGGTAAGCATTTTGGATAACGTGGTCGACTATGATGACCTACAAATTCCCGCGAATGCGATTCAAATTTTCACGGGCGTGTCTAAAACACTGTATGGTGTCGGTTCTGGCATATACTCCGAGCAGCTAAACTGGAGCATTCCTATGAGGCTGCCGGACCACTGCAGTGTCATCCAGGCCGAGATAATGGCCATCCACACAGCCGCGAGGCGCATCCGGTACGGTGAAATATCTGGAAGGGATATTCACATTATTACCGATAGCAAGGCGGCCATAAGATTCCTGGAGAATGTGTTCATCACATCGAGAACTGTCCGAGAATGCCGGATGTCTCTGGAGGAGATAGCGAGACATTCACTGGTCACCCTTAATTGGGTCCCCGGACACAGGGACATACTGGGGAACTGCATGGCGGATTCGTTGGCGTATGCAGGCACCACCTTCAATCGAGACGGTTCAACATATAATGTTGGTGCTTTGCTCCCAAGGAGTAAGCATTTTTTAGCGCACAAGTTTCATATTATCGCCAGTCAGAGGTGGCACGATGAAACTACCTGTGGGGAAACCAGGAAAATCTGGCACATCATAGATGAGAAAAGGACACGGCGGGCATTACAGCTGTCCCGACATCATCTTAGAAACCTTAATTCGGTTATAACTGGCCACTGGCCCATTGGGAGGCACGCCCAGAGGCTGGGGCTCCCTTACAATGGCTTATGTAGAAGTTGCGGCGAGGAGGAGGAGGAAGAGTCAACGGAACATCTTCTCTGTAATTGCCCGGCATTCGGAGATCTAAGACTCGAAATGTTAGGTCGAAGAGCCCTTGGGGACAAAACTTGTCTCTCTGATGTTGATGTAAACAGGATCCACTCCTTTACTGAATCGACCGGATGGCTGCGTGGTAATACTAGCAGCCAGATAACTTAGGACCCATGTCACAGGTAACACAACGGGAACTAATTAATGGACCCACCTAACCTAATTATGAAACAAATTACACCTTTGCATTCGTCTTTCCTCTTTCATCAACAAACTCAAATGTTTCGCAGCAAATGTTTCATAATATGGATTGTGACTTAACAGTATATAGTATATTTTACTAAAAATTACTTTTGAAAGCTTTTTAAATCGTTAAAACTTGAAGCCCTCTTAATAAATCTACATGAATATATAAATATGCATGTTCTTAACTAGTGTGTGCATGTGTGTATACGCGTCGTAGTACTATTTGTTAAAAATAGAAGAACAAATTGTACTCGCATATTTCTTGTAAATTACTTAAGTGGTTTATAAATTATTTCTAAGAATGTAACCATAAATTATTAATTACATTAACATACATGTTCATTTTGTTTTACCTTCGTACAAATAATACATAAAAACATAAAAATACATAAACTTAAATGGGTATATGCTGTCATTAAGAATGGGATTTCTTGTTTCTCGTTTAAATTACATTAAATTGCAACATTTTCATAAAAAGAAAATGACATGTTTACACAATATATTTTCATTTAAAAGCTTTTATATATGAAAAGTTTTAACATCTTGAAATTTGCATCTTTTTTCCTTTACAATTTTAATTAATCACAATGGAATTGTAAATTGGCATATTTAAAATTTTTTTATATACATTTGATAAATTTATATAAAAGTCACTAGCAATTCCTTTAAAATTCTAGTTGAATTTTTTACCAGCATTGTCAGATGTGTCGATTTCTGTGTCAATTTTAAAACTTGTTTGGCGTCCTTTGATCGTCGATTTGCGACATGGTGATTTTTTTGGCAATTTATAAAATAGTTGGCGATTTTGTCGACTATTTTTGATAAGCCATTTATTTGTTTTGAGAATTGTGGACAAATTTATCGTTTGTTAATTGGAAATATTATTTTAGTATTTTAGATATTATTCTATCTTATGTAAATCAGTTTTAGGGAAAAGTGTAGTATTATTTGATCGTATGAATACATTCCTTTAAATATTATTTACTTGCATGAATTCATACCTTTAAAGAGCAGACATTAAACGGGTATCTTATAACACCAAAATATTATACCCTAAATAGCCGCTTAAAAGGTACTACACCCAGAAGCATGGGAAATATTTATAAACTTAAAATTTAAATCATATTACACTAATTTGCCCATGCTTTAGTTTAAGTTATTTTTACACGTAAGAATAGGCTAAGAATTATTCTCATAGTTAGTATATAAGTTAGAATAAATTGTAAATAGAATGAATGATAATAATAAAGCTGACGAGCGCACTAGTTGCACCGTCCAAACTTAAAACAATTTTAAAACTATTATTAATCATTTTACAAAAGATTCTAGTTATAAGAAATCTGCAGGTACGTACCAATTGCAATTGCAAGAGTATTTTTAATAATGAACTCCACTAAAAATCGCCTTCGAAATAGAATGCAATACGAATTTATTGATGCGTTATTTCGAGTTGAGGCTATCAGCGCAGAAATGGTGTAACCCCAGACTACTTATTATGAGATAATGAGGAGTTTATACTAGCACTCTTGCACTATAGCACTTGGATCTAACGGCCCGTGCAAAAACTATGTTTCTAGCGCCATCTGTTTTGAATACAACCAGTTGGCAAAGAATATATCTTCCACCAGAATTGTGGGTTACACCACTTCTGCGCTGATAGCCTCAGTTATAAATTGAATGAATGTAAATAGCACTTTTTTACCTTAACACGATATGTAGAATAAATTTAATTCCTATACAATGTATTCCAAAAGAGAAGACAATGAGAAATTTCTTGAGGATGAAATGTTAAGCGTTTTAGATATATGTATTAGTGTGTCCAAAAAAATTTTTTTTTATTTATTTTAAAATTATTTCCTTAAAAGTAAAGAAAATCGTGGTTTTTGACAACGTTAGGAAGAAAACACAAACAATACCGGCAAGCCGTAGTTGTGGCAAAAACTCGACTTGAGCGACATCTTCCGAAAATCTTTTATAAATAATAAAAACTAAATAAAATATATGTATATCATAGCAATTTTTTTTAATTATTGGCGAATGTTAGCGTCCCAGAACGAATTTCTTTTCGGATTTGTGAAAAATATTTTTAATTATTTAAAACATCTATATTTTATTGTCAAAAACAAATAAAACGATTTGGCGATTTTTGAAATTGAATTTGGCAAAAAAAGCCAAAATAAATTTGACAACTATATTCGTTACCCTTCTGATACTTATTCAAAGTATATACATACAGTGGCCGACAAAAGTCTACATACGACCCTCATAACATACTTCAATATACACTTTAAAAAATATTTACAAAAAACGAAAAAATAGCATTGACAAAAGTCTACATACGGCCAACATGTCATGCTTTGTGTTTTGCTTGCTGCTGGATGATAACATTTAATTTAACACAAAGTGCGACATGGAATAAGGGGTTTGGGTGGTTATATAAAAAACTAGCCTACCGTTAAACAAAGCGCTTTAAATGTATATGAGGATGAAGATACCTTTCGATTAAATTTTTGCGATTTTTATGATTTTTTATATTTTTTAGTATTATTGATGTTTTTACTATAGAGATTTTAGAAAATTTTTTTAATTTTGACTTCTCTTACGATTTTATAGATTTGATTAAACTTTAACGATTTTTAAGTTTTTTTTTGTACTTTTTAATAATATTCAGATTTATTTTCTTATTAAATGTATACTTTTCAATCGTAACAATTTTCTTGTTTTTAGCAATTTTTCACAATTTTTTCATTTAAATTTTATTTTATTATTAATTTAACGATTTTTGCTTAAATTTTTAATATTACAAATAGAATCTGAATTATTTCTGTTTTGTTATTGAATTTTGATGTGTTTTTATTTAAAAAAGCCAATTTTTAGCCATTTTTGGTCACCAAGTTTGGGCAACACTGCCGAATGTTAACGATTTTTATCAAATTTTTATAACTTCTACCCCTAGTGGTGAATGATGGTATTCTTGGTTTCTCATTTCAAGCCAAACTTTTTTATGACTCATCTAAGACCCCACAAAATATATATTCTCGGTCCTTGAGTAACTCTAAATCAATTTACACATGTCCGTCCGTCTGTACGTGTGAAGAAATCTCGCTCACTTTCAAACCAATCAAAAGAAATTATAAATATTGGTGTCCAAATGTTTCTTGTTCTCCTAAACAGTTACGAATTGAAATCTAGCAAAATTGGTACAGTACGATAAGGGTTGTATATCTAAATGTGGAATAACAACACAAAAATATGAATAATTTTCTTACAAAAACTAATATACGAATATAGCAATATATAATATATAATTTTTGTTAAATTGACTAACCTTTTCGTTTTCTGCGGTTTCGGCAATTTAAGTGCTTTCTGACTTTTTTGTGGTGTTAAAAAAACGAGTTTTTTTTTATTTTTGTTTGTGTTTTATCTTTAATTTTGGTAAATATTTTAATTTAAGCGATTTTAGAAACTATATTTTGTTCCTTCGCAATATCTTGCATTTTTTTCTCCTACGAGTGTTATTTTGAAAAAAATCTTAAAAGTATTTTATAGGATTTGGGTCGAGCACAAAGTGCCTTATTGTCCGACTAAATCTTTATATGTTTAACATTATTAGTTGCAAAAAATTATGGAAGGTATTATCTCGAGTTATTTGTCTAATGATTTTCTGTCTTAAAGTTTTTGTAAAGCGATAAGGAGTTTCGAAGACTAATTGTCATGCTATTCTTTTTAAGAAATTTCGAGGGACTTTTCGGATATAAAAGTAAAATACTACGAGCTTCTGGAAATGGCAAAAACACGCCAATTTCAAACCGCAACTTCTCTCCATTAGCTTTAAAGATTTTTGTCACTTTATCTTAACTAGTCTACAAGAATTCAGAATGGGTAGCCAACTTAAAATGCCAAGCTGGCCTTAATTTAATTCATAATTATATTTGATGCCATTTTCCTTTTTTTATTCTGGGTTCAATTATGTTCATTCGTGGCTTCAATTTAGTTTTATGATAGCATTAAATATAATTTAGCACTATTTTTAGTTTTCCAACCGCAAAGTAAACAAAAAAGAACATTATCACAAAATGTGAACATAAATTAAAAGAATTGTATATTCGTACAGCTTATTGAAAGTTAGATTAACAAATTCCACAAGTTAAATGAGGGCTTTTGCGTTACTCGTTATACTCAAGAGGATTAATTTTGAAGTCGTGTAAAAACGAAGACATGTCGTCTCACTACAAACACTTTTTAACAATGGCATGGTCCATGCTTGCATTACATTGGACCAGTCCATGGAGTAGTCCATTTTATCAAAATGGATCAGGTGGTCCAATATTATTTGCATGGATTAAAAAAACTCTCAACTAAAGTACGTTGTTAGTGATTGTTGTGGCAACAATTTTGTAAAAAGAAAAAATTTTTTTTAAAGAAAAAACCTAAAATTCTTATTGTTCTAAACATCAGATATATGATGTTTATTATTTTTAACACCAACATCATAATCAACATTGTCCTTATCATCATCATAAGCATGAACATCTTTATTCTCACCCGTCGCCATCAGCAACAACAAAATTTTTCTAGAAAAAAAAAAAACAAAAACGACACAAAAAGGGGTTTTTTTGCCAGTCTTGCCGGACATTACTTTTTGTTTTAGTTTAGATTGCTTCTTAAAAGCTATTGAGTGACACTAGATCGATGAAACTTGGCAGAAATATGTGTGATTGTCATTGGCAGTTAAACCTTAAAAATAAATAAAGTTGGACCAAGGAGGAAAAAGTTCCCCCTAGAAGAACTAATTCAACTTCTGAAAATGCAAATTTTTTTTAAGTTTTCCCATACTTTTGTTTGGCAAAAGCAACTTTTAACGTCGGCAAAAGTTAAAAAACCTAAAATTGGACCCAGGAGATCGTAAAATTACAATTTTCACCCCGCCCCCTTTTGTGGGCGGTTAGATAAAACAATATTTAAAAAATATGTAAATATTAAAATAAATAATTTATTAACGTCTTATTACTATAGAAATTAATTTATTTTAACTCTTATGGGCAGGGGGAGGTATCCCTTCAAACCCACCACCCGGAACGACCCTGTCAAATTTTTTTTTTTTTGCTAGTTTCCAAAAATTATTCATTTTTAAGATTTTATGTGACTTTTATGTATTTCATAGTATTTTATTTATCGGAAAATAATTAATTTATTAGCAATTATAACTTATTTATAATAAAGGGTGTTTTTTTAAGCTAGATAGAACTTTAAATTGTAAAAAGTAACACAAAAAATTAAATTTTGATGAAATATTTATTTTATCGTTTCAGTATACTCTGACAAATCATCATGAATAGACTCACGCTCGAACAACGCTACGAAATTATCCAAATTTACTTTGAAAATCAGTCGTCGATTCGCGCAACTTACAGACGACTTCGTCATTTTTATGGCGTACATAATCGTCCATCTGAACAAGCCATTCGTCGAACTGTGGATAGATTTCGTACCACATACTCTCTAGAGGATGCAATAACACCAACACGTCGAAGGAACCGCACCGTTTGGTGCGGTTTTCACGCTGGTGGCATCATCGGACCTCATTTCTTTAAAAATGAGGCCGGAGCTCGCGTTACGGTCAATGGAGATCGTTACCGCACCATGATCAATAATTTTTTGTTTGAAAATATGGATGACATTGATCCGGAGGAGATGTGGTTTCAACAGGATGGCGCTACGTGCTATACGGCGAACGCAACCATCGACTTATTGAAATCAAAATTTGGCGATAAGTTGATTTCGAGAAATGGACCTGTCAATTGGCCTCCAAGGTCGTGCGATTTAACACCTCTCGATTATTTCCTGTGGGGCTACGTGAAGTCACTGGTTTATGCTGATAAACCAGCAACAATTGACGCCTTGGAGGCCAGCATTGTTCGTGTTATTCGTGACATACGGCCAGCAGTGCTTGAAAAAGTGGCCCAAAATTGGACGTCCAGAATGCGCTTCGTCAAGAACAGCCGCGGTGCCCATATGCCCGAAATCATTTTCAAATGTTAATGTCACGTATTGATCTTTCGAATAAAAAAAAAATTTTGATTACAATTTAATTTTTTGTGTTATTTTTTACAATTTCAAGTTCTATCGGGCTTAAAAAAACACCCTTTAATAATAATTTATTTAAAATAACTTCTCTTTTGCACTAAGATTATGATGAGTGCCATGGTTCTTCTTCGTCTGTTTGTTCAAAATCCTCTTCCGAATCTAAATTCTCTTCAGAGCCAAGTACAGGTAGAAGCATAAAAGAAATTGCTTCTTTTGTAAAAGGTAGTGACTTTTTTTGGAGCACTTTTTCCATTTTACTCCCGAAGCTTCAAAATGGTTCTGATAACAATTTTATGCAATTACCACAATATATAGTAAAAAAAAACTAAGTACCTGGAGACCAGATTTGATTTTTTATTAAAAATTATTTTTGTTGTTAATAATTTTTAAAGTTATGCAAAACAGGTACATTTATTTTGCTCCATAAGATAACGTCATTTAGCTGCCGCACAGGTGATTAACCGTTACGTACTGTTTCGCACATTCCTTTTTTTTGCACAGGTAATATTAGTCTTAGATGTTATAATTTAAATAAATGCAAGATGAGCAAAAAAAAGGTGAAATTTTCAAAAAATCATAAAAAATGGCGCAACAACGTGCAGCTTTTTTGTCTTGAATTTAGAAGTAGAGATTTCAAATTTCATCGTGATGTTAAACATTTTAATAATACAACAAAACGCACTTTCAAAAACTTTTAATTTTTTTTTACAAAAAAGTGAACAAAAAAATTTTTTTTTTTTTTAATTTCGAACGAATCTTTTTATCATAAAAATTTCTAATAAAATTTTTCTAAACATTTTTATAAGTAGCTGTTAATAAAGTCTTTCACAGAAAAAAAAATCATTGCAAAATCTTTATTCGTTTACCCACAAAAAAATATATTGCAAACCTCCCAAAACCGTAAACGTTCAATGAACACGCATGCAATATAATCAACTTTGCTGACTTTAACAGTGTCCCAAAAACCACAAACCTCCAGCAAAAGACTTGAAAATTCACTATACGATGCAGAACTTTGCTGTCTGTCGAGCTGCGTACTTAATTTTTTTACATTTCTTAAATTTAATTTTTTGCCTAATGTCCGGCTAGACTGGCAAAAAACCCCTATGTGCGACAGTAAAAATAAAAACAGTATTCGCATTTTAAACAGTTTGAAATTTTTTTTGCGTTTCTCAATTCCTGGCCCTTATGACACTACATTTTTTATTCATTGGATTGATATAGAATTGATAGAAAGAAACAGTAAATGCTGGAAAAAGCAAGCTATAAAAAATGTGAACAAATTGTTTTTCAGTTTTTCTTTTTTTATGATTTTTTTTATTTTATTAAATGTTGTCAACTTTTTGTTTATGAGAAACATAAAAACAAAACAAGTAAAAAGCGCTAAATCGATGATTCAGCAACACTTTTAATATTTCCAGCTTGAAATGTCAATTTTAAGTTGAACAATTTTACATTTTTTTTTTTTTTGACATATCTTAATTTTTTATCGACAACTTTTATAAAATATTTGACAGTTTGCTATTTATCTTAATACAGCTAAACTCTTTGCACTTTGTAAATTTTTCTATTACAATATATTTGCACTGTTCACCTAAACTTGAACAATGCATTAAAAATGTAGTGTCATAAGGCCTTAACAACAACCAGGTATTGCAATAAAATTTTTGCTTGTCAATGTTAATTTTAAATATTTTATTTAAGCACCACATTAACTTTAGTCAACCATCATCGTCATCATCTTCGTTTTATGGTACACAAATATTTCTGGCATCGTCGGCATCGTTTTCCAGTGCAACAGAAAGTGTTTATAAGACTCAACTGTTGCAACAGAGCCACGGACGGATGGATGTCTGTAAATTTTTTCAACATGTTGCCATCGTCTTACTTCACTCAACACTCTCCAAATTATAATGCAAGATGCGCTTTTCTTTTGCTTTATTCTCATGTAAATGCAGATAAAAAATGGAAAGAATTTAACCATAAATTATTATTTTTGGTATCCATAACTAACAATGGTTTTTCTTAAGAACTCTATTTAGTCAAATGTCTCAACGACTGCCAGGAATGCCATCTTTGAATATTTGGTCGTTGTCGCAATGCTGTTATAATATTTCTTGGCACTGAGAAGCAACAAAAAAGCATAAATAGAACTGTAAACAGCTGGGCTGAGCTGTGGAATAAAAAGAACGAAATTCATTATTTTACCATTGACACTTGTGTTTAACCTGTTTATGCTGATTTAACGACAAGCCATAAATAAGCGAAAAACAATTGGGATTTGGTCATGAATGCGCAAACATATAAAATTTTACGTTCATAAATAGTTTCAAACAAGGACAGATCATTGCTTTTTTGATACACACAGACTTACGTCTATTTAGCTATGTACCTTTAATACAACCCAACAAACACAAATGAATCACTGGAAACATAGCATACCATATCAAATCTTTCTTTGAAAAGTATAGAGCCATTGCAAAATAGTACCTTACCCTGCCTTTACACATGCAAGTAATTACTTGCAAGTATTGAATACGTATTATCAGCGAAAATGTCGAAGAAAAAGCCGAAAGTCTTGCAAGTAGCTTGAGTGTTTACACAGTCAGTTGTAAGTTCATTTTTCAAATGTTCTCGAAGCTAAAACATCTTATGAAAAAAGCTTTGTTTTTCAGTTTAAAAACATTGTCATGTTTAAAACATGACCATATTATAACTAAATAAATTTAATAATTTCTTCTTTATTTAATTTTCGGTCCATCTTGATGAAAAATATTATGTTTATTTTATAAAATATGTGACTCCAGTATTGCCGTAGCGGCGATAATATAATATTACTGAGAAAATATTTTAATCAACAATTAAGATTACAACTAAGATGCGTTGTTGTATAGTTGTGCTCTTTTTTATTTGTTATTTTTTATAAATACAGTGAAAACTCCGTATAGTGGACACTCTCTTTAGCGGACACCCCCTTTTAATGGACAAAAACTCTGAAACGTAGCACCAAAAATAAATTTTCATGTAAATGAACCTCCGATAGGTGGACACTCCCTTATATGGACATGGACAAGCATTTTGTATATATTTTGGTTGAAAACCCTCTATTATGTGGACATCTTCATAAAATCGCTGAAAATTTTTTAAATATTTTTGAATAATTTTTTTTATCTGGCATCGCTTTTGCATATTTTCGTTTTGTTTTCAAATATTATTCATTTGGTAACTCTGAAGCAACTAAATATGTATGTATGTTTTTCTGCTGTGTATGGGGAATTCACGAAATTTAGTTTTTGTTGTTAACTTATTGGTTTTGTGTCAAAAATGGCTTCACAGCGAAAGTGTTTAACATTAAAAGAAAAAGTGGAAATTATTGAATCCTCAAAAAAAGTTCGGTTCGGAAATTAGCAGAAAGGTTTGTTATTATAAAATTGTATGTGCTATTTAGGTGTACATCAAATTAATATTGATCTTCTTTCAGCTTTTACATCGGCTTTCATATAAACAATTTTTTTAAAGCGATTTAAAATTGTAAATTACAAAATATTATAAACTAGTGAAATTGGAATGATCTCTTTTTGTTTTTGTTATTAAATAAAATAAAAAATATTATGCACTTTTTATTAGACCTCCCCTTAGGTGGACACCTCTCAAAAATGGACAAATTTCAGGCGACCGCAGCTGTCCACTATAGAGAGTTTTCACTGTACACAGAAAACCCGCTACAAATCCAACTTTTATGTTACTACGTACTAGTTAATTGATACAAAACTCATCCACGGTAACACTGTTTTTCCATTTGTCATTTTACTTGCGACAAGTGTCAAAAATTTACTTGCAAGCAAATTCTCTTGCAAGTTGGGCTGTAAGTAAGAAAAATGTGATAGTGTTAGTAAAAATGTGTGCGTGTATTGAGTTTTTCGAACTTGCACTTGCAAGTGTAAACCCTAGGTTAACGAGTTCCAAATCAATTTCTACATTTAACGGGTTTAACATTCTGACTAAAATTATTTTTAAGTCGTTTTCAAATTTTATAAGATATGTGTTTTGTTATGTGTGTATGTAGACCTTTTCACTTGTTAAATGTGTTATGTTTATATTGTTCGGCTTGAGGTCTGTTTCATAAAATAGAATAAAAATAAAAACTCTTGTTTTGTTTTAATTTTTATTATTTACTAGCTTAACCCGGTGCGCTTCGCTACACTGCTTAAACCACTTCTTCAGTTGAGAGATATTTAATATATGCATCCTATGGAAGGTATTTCCCCCCTGCGCCTTCCCGCTTTATTTTTATTTTCAAAAGTGTAGTATACCATAAGTGTGACTTCTACAAAGTTTGAACATTCTAACTTTAATAGTTTTTAAGATATCCGATATTAAACATTGGCGTCCTATGGGGGGTAACACTTCCCCCGCTGCTATTGTGTTTAAATTTTGGGGCTCAGAACATCCTACTACCAAAAGTTCAACAAATTGCTTGCAGCGGCTCTTATTAATATTGCTATCTATGAGGAGTACTGCTTCTCCTCTGTCTACCCCGCCCATTTTTATATTGAAATTTATAGTTTACCATAATAGTAGCTGTAACCATGTTTGAAGACTCTCCCTTTAATAGTTCTTCTGTTGAGCGATATTTAATTTGTGCATCCTATGGAAGGTATTTCCCCCCTGCGCCTTCCCGCTTTATTTTTATTTTCAGAAGTGTTGTATACCATAAGAGAGACTTCTGCAAAGTTTGAACATTCTCACTATAAAAGTTCTTAAGATAAACCATTGGCGTCCTATGGTGGGTACCACTTTCCCCGCTGCTATTTTATTTCAATTTTGGGGCTCTGAAGATCCTACTACCAAAAGTTCAACAAAATGCGTGCAGTGGCTCTTATTAATATTTCTATATATGAGGGGTACTGCTCCTCCCCCGTCTACCCCGCCCATTTGTATATTGAAATTTATAGTTTACTTTAATAATAGCTTTAACCACTTTTGAAGACTCTCTCTTTAATAATTCTTCAGTTGAGCGATATTTAATATATGCATCCTATAGGAGGTATTTCCCCCCCTGCGCCTACCCGCTTTATTGTTATTTTCCAAAGTGTTGTATACCATAAGAGTGACTTCTAGAAAGTTTGAACATTCTCACTATTACAGTTCTTTAGATATGCGATGTTAAACATTTTATCGGTATCAGTTTTGTAGTTAATTCTCTTTTCGTTTGGTGTATTTATAATATGTAGCATCTCCTGCATGTATCGTTTAGTGTAATTATTCTCTCCCACAAGTATTCTCACCTTTTATATTTGTTTTATAAGATATTTAATACGGCTGCCAGCAAAATCACCCAATCGAGAAATGTGATGAAAAAAGTTCAAAATAACAAAAAATAACCCAATTTTAAAAGCTTTTATTTAATTTACAATGTATGTAATACAAGCATATACCCGCTACTTCGTTAGCATCTCCTTTGTATTCGTGGACATATTTTTATGCCAAAGTTTATTTTTCTAGGTTTAAACTGTTTAAATTCTAGCATTTAACCCACTACTTTAGTAGAACCAAAAAGCTAAAATAATATCAAATTTCCCGTACTTCCTTTTTTGGTTACTATATTTTTCCCCCATTAAAGATCAAAAATTTCAAGTATTGAAGTGCCAGCCCATAATTTAGTAGTACGAATATGTCAATGAATGGAGGAAAATGTTTTGTAAAAAATAGTACCAAAAATAGTTACGATTTTCATCCCTTAAATGTTCGAATTTCAAAAAAGTACCAAATTCATATACATATTTTTTTGATAAGTTTCGAATGTGATATTAACTTTGTTTCCATTGTTATTGGTTCAAAAGATAGATGGGGTGGCAAGAAAGTACTAAAATTCAGATTTTACCCGTTTCCTTCCTAATAGGGCCTAATTTCAAAAAGTACCAGACACCTGCTTTTATGACAGTTTTGTTTACACGTTCAGTTTGGATGACAATGCATGGTTAACTGTGTGACGTCATTCTAAATCCAAAGTGGCCCGGCGGATGGCCGGTATATTAATTACTGAAAACAAAAGTGGTTTTACTTGATCTTATAGCCGTTTTTTTACTATTCTATTGAAAAATTGCACCCAATTTTCACTTCGATTTATTTGTTTAGAAAAAAACTTTCAGGAACTTGTTAACTATTCACCATGATTCTTTTTTTTGCAGCCAGAGTTGTTTTTTCTGATTTCCTTAGTTCACACAGAAAAAAATCAAGTTAAAAACGTAGAAAACAAGGTTGATTTAAAATTTTTCGGTGGGGATTTTGCTTCATACGTTTTTCATGTTAATTCACCCTGATTTTACAATAACTTGCAAACAACATTTTTTTCTTTTAAAATAACTATAAATTATGTTAATTTAACATTGCAGTAAAGTTAGAGCAAATGTCATTTATATTGAAATAACAATCCGAATCACGTTGAATGAAAGTTATTTCAAGTTGAAACAACGTGAATTTCATGTAGAATCAAATTGGTTTGAGTGTGTTATAACAGTGTGAAGAAGCTTCAGAGAATAATTCAAAGCACTTACCCCTGTAAAACATGTTTCACTTATTTTTATTCTCCTTTGTTAATAGAAGCATCAGCAGAATCGCCCGATAGGGTTTTCGTCATCATTCTACTTTGAAGACTTGATGAACTATTTACCTAAATAATTTTAATTAAAAGAATACGGGAATTGTCTTTTTTTTAACATATTTAAAAAAAAATGTAGATATTTAAGTATGTATGCATGTTAGTTCAACAAATAAACTTTTGATCTTAATATAAAACAGGTTTTTATGGATTCAATATTGAATCCATATTTATTTATATTTTAATATTTTTTTTTTAATTAATTTATAAATAATAATATTAAATAAACGTGATTTAAGGTTATTTTATTTAAAATTAATATGAAATAATGATAAATTTAAATAAAGGGCATACTTTTGCAGAAATTTACTATGATTCTCAATCAACATTTTTCCATGTTAATGTTACATTGGTATTTTTTTCTTTGTGTTCCTAATTTTCGCTATTCCACATAATTTTGATATGCATTAAATTGTTTTTAATAAAATTTTTAAATTTTTCTTTATTTCAATAATAACTTGTCATTTTGAAATAAGAATTACAAAAATTAAAAAAAAAAAAACACAAATAAGTACAAAGAGGAATGCAAAAAAAAAGAACAACAGAATGCACAATTCATATATTTTTTTACCCTGCTATTTCTCTACCCCGGGTGTTGGTTAAAATAACACTAAATTTTAACGATGACTTTTTGTTTGACTTATTTGTGTTTTTTTTTATTTATGTTTAATTTTTATTTCAAAATGACAAGTGCTTATTAAAATATAGAAAAATAAAAAAATTTCAATACATGTTAAAATATAAAAAAGTTCAATACATCTCAAAATTATACGAATAAGTAACTAAGGAAATCTGGCAGCCAAAAAAGAAACATGGTGAAAATTAAACAAGATTTTGAAAGTTGCTTCAAAAAAGAATTACAAAATAGACATGTCTTATAAATCATCGTGAAAATTAGGTGTAAGAAAACGAAAAATCGTAAAAAATGTTTTTCAACTCTGTTTAAAATTAATTATAACCAGGGCAACCAAAAAAAAGCAAATGCTTATTTTTTGGTTTACAAGATAGAAAGATTTTGATTGAACACAAATTCCGATCATAAAAAAACAAAGAAAATGAGCCACACCACAAGAGTGGAGTGGGTTTTATGCATTTGTGCTGATGTGAGAAACACCTTAAAATATTGGTCCTAAAGTATACCGATCAACTCAGAATCACTTTCTGAGTCGATCTAACGATGTCCGTCCGGCTGGCTGGCTGTCCATGTAACCTCGTGCGCAAAGTACAGGTCGCAATTTTAAAGATAATTTAATGAAATTTGGTACGTGGATTCTAATTGGCACAATGGCGAATCGGTCCATAATTTAATATAGCCCCCATACAAGCTGCTATCCGGAAGAGGGTCTTTGTGCCTACTATCAAACCAATTTAAATGCAATTTAAGACATATGTATATAGATCCATATTTATATGGACACGTAAGGTATGCATTTTTTAAAAAAATAGGACCACGAGGGGAGATAGGGTAAATGTCTGCCCATCAGTAACTATTTAACCGATTTTAATGAAATTAAAAACATAGATAGATCTCTATTCATATAGCCATACACTCTCGAAACTTGTTTCTAAATACTGTGGTGTTGGGTATCATACGGTCGGGCTTAACCGACTATACCTTCTTACTTGATTTTTATGTAACTCTGTCTTAGCGGTACTGTAACGTCCCTTTTATAGTGTTGTGTATAATTTGTATGTGTTTATGTTTTTAGTACATATTAAGCCTTTTTATCAACTTAATATAGTTTTTGCATAAAGTAACGTCTGTTAGTTCCACTTCTCTCTGTTTTTGGTATAGTAACGTCTTATTTTTTGGCTTTTTTAATATAGTTTAACTATTAAGAATTTCTCTGTATATCAAATATTGTTAATTTCTGCAAACTTTGGGATTTTACACGAAGTTGTAACAAAATTGGAAACAAAAAAATAAATAAAATAAAAATAAAATAAATACACTCTCACTTTTTTACTAACACACTCACACTTTTTAAATTGACCATGAGGTGGCTTTCAATTTCACCTCTCCATTTGTTTAACAATTTTACTTTCAATTTAACAGCTGATTACATGTTTGTCTTTATAAATTGTTTTTTTGATGAAATCTTGAAAGTAAATTGCTTACAAATTGAATGCAGCCTACGTCACAGCTTTCAATTTATGTAAATTTTGACAAGCAGTAT
Organism: Pollenia griseotomentosa; assembly: GCA_963931875.1. NCBI lineage: Eukaryota > Metazoa > Arthropoda > Insecta > Diptera > Polleniidae > Pollenia > Pollenia griseotomentosa. The sequence goes on from OZ007561.1 coordinate 20,773,526, forward strand.
ATGTAAAAGACTATCAAGAACATCTTGATCGTATGGCGCAGGGTAAGTGAACATAGTTATGGACCGTAAGAAAAATGTCCCGTGTTCCAGGGGATATAGAAGACAAAGTTAATAAAAAATTTAAATCAGTTTCATTAAAAAACTAAGGATTTTCGGTATTAAAATATACTGGGGACTTTTTTGGGAGGCAAGCGGAATTATGAGTCCAATCGTATAAAATATACCTCAGAGCAAATACTCAATTTTAAATATGCTCCCTCAACATCTGTAGACGTAGGAAGAACTTTTTCTATGTACAAGAACTTGATAACTCCAAACAGTCATAGTTTTCTTTTCGAAAATTTATTGCATCAACTTATAATTTACTATAACAACGTATTAAACGAATTAAGTGGAAAATAAACATGTTTTATTTGCTTTTTTTAGTTTTAACAGCTTATTTTCATGTTTTTAATCGCTTTTTTTAAGAGCTTAACACTGTTTTTATAGTGCTTTTTTTTTGGTTGCCCTAATTATAACTAAATAATAACAAAAAAAAAAAATCGCAAAAAATGAGTGAAATTTACCATGCAAAATCACCCAAATTTGTATAAACAATTTTTTGGCGATTTTGCTTTGGGTGATTTTGCTGGCAGCCATTTTAAGAATAGTATGACTTAAATTTTATGTTGATTTGTAACATAGCATTTGGTACATTTATAATCAGATTATATTGATTTTTAAACACGTGTATAAAAAAATTAAACATTTCCAAAACGTTTGTAATATGTAGATCTTTTTTGTAAACACTTTTGTACATGAGCAAAATCGTAATAAATACTTTTTAAGTGACAAAAAATACAAATAAAACACTCATCTGTTGGCTTTATTTTATCGTTGTAATCGTACGCAAACACCGAGACAAATTATTTGAAATTGCTATTCAAGACATTAAAGAATTTATTCCATTTCGAATCATTCTCATACATTTACCACACTCCAAGCAGTCTTCATTTGAGAGTAATCTCTAAGCAAAGTTGTTATAAAATACGTTTCTTAAGAAAAATTACCCGAACATAAATGCCAAAAGTTACTGTTCGTTAATATTTTTTTAATGTTTGCACATTTGCTGTGATGTGTATTTTCAACTTATTCTCAGATCGAAATCGAATAACAATGTTTGCTGGACTATAAATATGTAAAAAGTATGTTATTTTTATTTATTTTTTATTTTTATCATCCACACAAATGGCCTGTTTGGTTTGGTTGGCCGAATGGCTCCGTGACAGACTGACTGGTTAGGTGACAATCAGGCTTGCACACACGCTGGATCCTTGGTTAGTCAATTTAATGCTTACTTTGTTTTTAAAGATGATAATGAAAAGTGTGTTACGAAGTCGGTATTGGTAATGATATTCATAATAAAAAAGAGAATGTAGTTGATGGCGACGGTTATGATAACAGTTCTTGTAATGGCGCCAACTTCCAACTATTTTTCAATGTTATAAAACAGTTCAAGCTGCAACAATGCAACTTAAAAAAACAAAAAAGACTCGATTTTGAATGAAAATTAATCATGTATTACATTAAATAACTGACTGTTAGTATTTCCATGAAACTTAAGTTTCCCTAAAGTAGAGTATCAGCTGTAATTACAGTTTCCACTAAATATCTGTAGATATTTTTTTCTTATTTACTATCAGATACAAGTTTCAATATATTTCAACATAGAATTAAACATTCGTTTACAAAACCAACTTTTAATGCGACACTTTTTAACTGTCGGCTTAAGGTTTTTTTTAAATTCATTGTCCACCAAAATGCAGAGGTGTTGATACAGTCAGCCAAAAAACATAAAAATATTACGAAAAATAAAAAAATAACTACAAAATTATAGTCGCCGAGTTTTCCTCCTAATAGTAGTTTTTGTTGCAAGTATTAATACAAACTCGTAAATAAATTTATTTGATTACACCGGCTCATTTGTAACTACATACATTATCACTTAAATGTTGCACTATTTTATTTATGTGGAAAAAATTTATATTATTTTTTTACAAACACAAAAAAATTTTATATAAATTGTATTTTTTTAATTGAAATTTTTTTGATAAATTTTTCCGGAAAAAAGTTAAATACAACCCCACCTCACAAAATTTTCAGCAGAATATTTTGAAATGATTAAAAATTATATATATAATCTTTGACAGTTTTTATGGTAAAACCCAACATGACCTCTTTTAACTATATTTGTATTTACTACAGAAAGGGTGTTTTTTATAGAGTTACACAAGTTAAAATCATAATAAAACTAGGAAATGAAACGGGCTTTATTGGAAAGAAAATTTTATGAAATTAATGTTTCAATATGATTTCTGCCATGTGGCCGCCACGTCTGGAACACCAATTTGCAACAAGTTTTCGAATTCTGAGCATCATCGTTTTTGAAGACATATGTGCCAATGACACCGTCAGCCCATTAAGGGCAACAAACAGTCATTTTCTGTAGATGTTATGGTGTTTCGACAAAAGATTGTAGATTCTCCTCACTAAAAATGCGACAATTCTGCTTATTTACGTACCCGTTCAACCAGAAATGGGCTTAATCAGAAAATAAAATTTTGAATGGAAATTGAAATTAATATAAATTTGTACTTCATCCCATTCATCGAATTATTTTGATTTATAATTTCAACAATTTGCACGCGTTGCCCTGGCGTAAGTCGATTTATAATTAAATATGAGTTATTCCATGTCAAATTAACCAATAGTTGGACCTTTTGATTTGAATGAAATTCGGTCAGAATTTGTTTTCCATCCTATAACATCTTTTACTAAAGGAAAAAAATTTAAATTTTTTTTCAAAAGTTTTTTTATATTCAACATTTTGCTGCATTATCCGAAACTGTTGTTCGATATCTCGAAAACTAAAATCGTTTTAGGATGAAAGTAAACTTCTAATAAAATTTCATTCAAATTGAAAGGGGCCGTGTCCAGCGGTATGAATATTATATACAAACAAGAAACATTTAAAGCTTCCAAATAAAGCAACCTTTAGCAATCCAATACATATGTCAACTTACGTATACTTGATATTAATAGTAAATATTAATCATACAACACGCATCTTGAAACATCAGACTATTATTTTGATGTGTTACAAACAGTGTTCGAAAATAAACATTAAATATCGTTCTGTAGTGTTCGGTGTAGTGTTTGTGTAGTAAATCAGCAAACAAATCACGTTTCTCTGTTTGTAATCTTCGAACACAAAAATAATACTGTACTTATTCCACTCAACATACACTCAATATGCATGTGGCAGTGTAAATAAAACTGAACTGGCAAAATAAAATAAAGTAATTTGTTTTTTCTTTTCCCACTTACAACTACATTTAGAGTTGACAAAAAATCAACCAATTATAGTCGGGACTGTAAGAAAAGATAAACTCACTGTTTATTGTTGTTATTTTTGTCTAAGCTTTGATATTGTAAGTAAAACTTTGGCTTATAATTCTTATTCGCTTAACAGTTTTATTTGTGTAATATCTTTAGTTCTTCTAAAATCTTTAGATGAAGTTTCCTGACCCAAGCAACCAGTGAAATGCGCAAAGGAACAGCTTATCCCTTCAACAATAAATTTCAGTTTATCAATAGTATGAAATGGGAATTTAGCACATTTAAACGAAACCTTTTTAATTAAATTTTTGAATCCCAAGAAAAACTCTGATACAGATGAGAACATTAAATTACGTTTGTTTTTTTTTAAACCACAAACTTCGTTGTGTTCGGCTCAGCACATTAATGTTCGTTTGCTTTAGTTGTGCTTAGTACTTTAAAGAAACCAAAAAAAAAAAAAAAAAAAAAAGCCAGCGAAAAAAATTTACACAAACAAAACACGTGCACAATACACACACAAGCTTTTCGTGCTGTGGTCGTTGCTAAAATTTTTTGTACCCTCACTTTTTAATCAATGAAAAAAAATTAACACTATAGAACAATGAAATACAATGTATGCCTACAGAATTACTACAATTGTTCTGTTTTGTAACAAAGAACAGAACACTATATAATGTTCCTTACTTTCTTGAAAATAGTTACGAACGGTATTGAGGGTTGTGTTCGCATACACAAACACTAAAAAATTGATATCGTTTCTGGTTGTCTAAGCTGTACGCTAATTAATGTTCTGTATATTTTTGAAGACTGGTTACAAACGAAATAAAACAAATTACAGTAGTTGTTGTATTTACAATAATTGACCAAATTTAGGACGAGTTCCAAAACATCATAGTAGTTTGAAGTCGAATTCAAAAATGTATCATTAAGTTTAGCGATGCACAGACTGTGAACGCATCGATAAGTCTTTATGTGCAGTTTGTGAAACATAAAATTTCAAAATTCTACACTGTTGAAGTTTTAAATTCATTTTAACTCAAAACATTTGGCTTAAGGACATTTTTTGATTTGATGATATTGCCAAATATTGTATACTATTATTGTTTTGTTAGACTATATATTTTTAGTTACTTTAAACAAGTTTAATATTTTATTTTTCTCAAACGGTTCACTTTACTTGAGGCCATTTTGAAGTGCTAGATAAAAAAAGAAGATATTTTCTTACGAATATAATGAAGGTATCTTTTATTAAAATTTATTTATTAAAACAAGTTTTTTTTTCAATTTCTTTCCAATTTAAACAAATGCGAAATAAACATTCAGGGTGTGAAATAATATAAAATATATCCATACGCACACGCATGTATGTTTATATGACTGACTGAAATAATGAATATTCCAAGGTGGGTGTTTTATAGAAGATATTCGTCCACAGTCATTTATAAAAATTGCAACTAAAATTACACTCTTACATACATACAAACACTTGCATTAATGTATGTGCGTGTGTTATGGTATACTTAGTTACCATTTTAGTATTGAAAAGTATCTTTGTTCTTCCATACTTGCATCTAATTTATTTATTTATTTATTTAATAATCTTGAAGCCACTTAAGGCCAATTGATTACAGGTAAATATGCTGACAGTAATTGTTATGTATATACATATGTATAAATATATTATATTATTATAAAGTGTTTTATAATTAAATAGTTTTTACATTCATGTAGAAATTTATAATGAGTTATACCCATTCTTCCCCATCACGAATATGAATTTTTGGTAACATTTAATGTCTTATATTTTGTTTAAAGCGGTTCCAAAACAGTGGTACTGAAATTTAAATGATAAAAGCTAATAGTTGTCAACAAAGGATGAAATTAATCTTTTAAATTGGGCATTTGAAAGCGAAAAATTTCTGCTGTCATAAGGAATTACTGAATTCCATAATTTAGCAACCCGTAAAACGAAGGACCTTTGCATAAAGACAGTTCTATATCGTGGACAGATTAATGAATGCGTTCTTGAGGAATATGCATTGCATCCACGATTAAAATGCTGTGTGTTTAGAAGATGAAAATGAATGACAAAAACGAGTTAAAAAGTGCTTGCATACATAATGAACCTTATCAAATAGATCACTTCGAAAGAAAATAATTTTCTTAGAGAACAATTCATCTAACCAAAAATAAACTGCAAGGTAAAATTCTTTACTTAAACGTTTCTTAAACATTTTCTTATTCAGGCGAATGTTTGTTTTAGATAGAAGAATAAACGCAGGCTAAAACTCAAGTAGATTAAAATAATAAAAAAAATATATAGAAAAGACTTGAAATGTAAAATGGCCTTCGGATGAATGGCCGGCCGGATTGGTTGGTTCGTTTAGTTGCTTGGTTTATCGTCAGTTTGTGTTCACTTCGCTTTAGTTTATTTGAGTTTGTTTGCAAACGTGTGTGTGTGTGTTAAGTGAATGTTTGAAAACGTGTGTGTCCTCTTGTTTTTGGGTAAACACAATAAATGCTTCATGCAGTATTCAGGAAGTTAATCAAGACTTAAATCGTTGCTTACCATCTTAATTTGCATAAGACACTTCTTTAATCTCACTGTATGTTCTTTTTAGATATTGCTATTCATGTTTGTTGGTTTGTTTGTGTTTAGGTTAAGTACATAACAGGCTAAGAATTTGGTTTATATTTGTATGTATTATAAGGCCATTAGTGGTTTTATATTGACCTCTGTTGTTTACTTTTTTGTTTTTTTTTTTTTTGCTTTCCTTTTGTTGCATGTACCTTTTATCGGTGTTTTTTTTTGTCCCCAAAAGGAAACATTTACCTTAAACTCGCTTGTTCTCTTTTAAAACCTAATAGTTCATTAGAAGGAAGAGTTGTTTTCAGGAGACTGAACTCAAAATTATCTTGGTAGAACTTAAAGGGCATTTTAATGAATTGAAGATATTTTTGGTGTAATTAGTTGTTCTTTATTAAAAAAACCTCTGCAGAAAAACTAAAAATCTTATTTTGGAAATGTTTTAAAGTATTTTTTTTTTTTTTTTTTTGAAATTCTGGAATTTCTCCCAACAGGATTTGTTTTGTTTAAATGCCCAACTATAATACGCATAATCTGGCTTCATATATGTCGAACCATACTGAACCTAAAGAAACTTTTTAGCTAAGTTTCATAAAACTGCCATTTGCTTAAGCAAAGTGCAAAACTGATGACACTTTCGTACGGAATCAAATGTTTTTTTGATTTTATTTTTCTTTTTATACCCTTCACCTCAGGTGGAAGAAGGTATATATAAGTTTGTCATTCCGTTTGTAATTTCTACAATATTGATCTAAGACCCTATTAAGTATATATATTCTGGGTCCTTATGAGGAGAGAACTTGATTTAACCTTGTCCGTCCGTCCGTCTTACGTTTGATATGTGTTTTCCGGAGACTCAAGACATGATAGCGGCTAGGGTGTTTTACATTTATGTCACATATAGTCCGCCATTTCTTGCTATTGATCAGCCAGATCGGTCAAAAAATGGCTGAGATGTGAGCCAAAAACCACGACTACCTCTAATTTTTTCCAAAAATCTCTTGTTGTTGTTGTATTTTTATTACTTTTTTTCTGTATATTTTGAGAACGGCAAGAGCCAAAGTTTTCAAATTAGGTACACACATTAAGGTTATCAATATACAGCATTCCACAAAATGTGGGCGGGATCGGAGAAGTAGGCGTGGTACCTCCCGTACAAAAAATATCAAACATTTTATAAAAACCTGATTTTTTGGACTGTAATATGACCTTGTATATGAAAAGATCGGAAATCTTTAGCAAAAAATATTTTCTGAAAAACTCGGAAAAATCGGTTCAGATACGATAAAGTTATGACCAAAATAATAATTGTTTTCAAACACCCACTTTCTGGAACCATAGATCTTCCCGAGTCCAAGATTTATAACCCAACTAAAACGATTAAAAAAAATATTTACCAGTGTTCGCTTTTTAAATATAAATTATAATGAAGTTTTTAGTATTGTAAATATGTATGTATATGGGCATTTCCCCAGAATGGTCTACCAGAATGAAAAAATGTAATGTTGATAATCATCGTTGTTATAAAAGAATGGTTTCATAGCATATCTCAGCTGTTTTACTTGAGGAAATTGCGCTGGAAACTGGAAAATTTTATATTTTCTTATATTTTCTACTTCTAAAGACATTTTTATGTACTTATTTTACATGCAAAAAATATGTTATGTTTACACTCTTTCTTCATAATCTCTCCATTACAATCAATTGTAAATTGAGTATTAATTTGCTTGTTAAGGAAATTTGAAGATATTTATGGGAATCTGCATGGTGATAATAATAAAAAAACATATGGAAAAATCGTACGTTCGCGACCCGTACGTTCGCGACCGCTACATAAGCCAATTAAACAAAAACCAAAAGAGATATTTTATTTTGTAAATACTGTATGGAGACCTTCATTAATACACTTTCGAAATAAATTAATCACTTTTGAATATTCCGTTCCATTACGCAGATTTTTACATTTCACTACGTCAGCCAAAGTTGACTTCTATTTTGCGTACGTTCGTGACCACATGTTTATTACTATTATTATGAAAACTTAAACTCGATGAAATCCATCTTTTGCACTAAACATACAGCTACCCAAATGCTATCGAATCGCAAAAAATTTCCTGGAAAAGTTTTGTTTTCTATATTATTTGTACATCAAAAGCGTACGAACGTACGTTCGAGACCCCAGGAAATGCCCATATGTAAAAATTATTTTGTTTTTGTCTAGTTGCTCTGTATTCTGCTCGCAAAATGGTGAAGGGTATATAAGATTCGGCACAGCCCAATATAGCACTCTTACTTATTTTTAATCCATTTGAGAGGCTTTTTGTTACTTTTTGACAATAGCTAAAGCAAGCTGATGCATATTATAGTTAATTCTTTAATATGAACAGAATAAATTTCTATAAAGCTGTTAACTGAAATTGGAATATATTTTAAACTAAATTTTTTTCGTTTCAATGAAAAAAAGTTTATTTTTTTTATAGCTTAGTGAAATTTTATACACAACATAACTATATCGCATAACTTGAGAACGGTTGGACCGATTTTTTCTTGAAAATGATCGCCATGGTGCAACTTATGTTTGCCCCGCCCATTTTTACGCCCACTTTTTTCGATTTACCTGAAATCAGAAAACGGCTCCATTGATTTGACAAATTTTTCTTTCAAATGTTCGTATAAATCCATTTTAAGTTTTCATCGAAAGAAACATTTACCACGCCTACTTTTACGCCCACTTTTTCTATTAGGCGTATAACTTGAGAACGGCTGGACCCATTTGGACTCTTTCTAATGATCGCCATGGTCCAACTTCGGTTTTTACAAAAAAAAAGAAAATTTTGCCCCGCCCACTTTTACGCCTACTTTTTTCGATTTACCTAAAATCAGAAAACGGTTCCATCGATCATTAGTAATCAGCTGCCGAGCGAAGCCGGGGCGGACAGCTAGTTTCAAATAAAAATACACAACACATTTTACAAGGTCTACAAAAACACAAAACAAAAACATTAAAATACAATAAATGCATCGTCCAAATGTCTGCCGCGTCATTGCTGGCACGGTTGGAGACAATTTTCTAATGACAAATTTCAAATGAATTTTCAGCTGAAGCACCAGAAATTTCGATGTTGCCCTGCAGGTTGTTTAACATTGTTGGCCGATTAATATAGCCCAGCCAATTAATGTAACCCCAAAGGAAGGAGTCTAAAGGGATTAGTTCGCACGAGTGAGGAGCGTCGGGGTTGCCTTGAAATTACATTGATATCACGTTCCTTGATCGATTGCCGCTGGCGCGCGGTTTTCCTCAAGACACGAACATGAGCCCATGGTGCGATCAGTCTTAAAACCGCATTAAGTTATTTTTTTTTGCGGATAACTTTGTGCCATGTGCATCTTTTCAGGATACTTACCTTTTCAAATAGGACAATTAAGCTTGCTGGCAAAACCATTAAGCCAAAAATGGGCTTCGTCTGACACGATAATTTTGTAGTGTCTGCGCACGCAAACTTGTGGCAGTAGACTTTAAAAAATTTATAAACTTTTACACATTATTGAAGCGAGCATCTCTCCAAGATTTAATTGGATCGGCAGACGTTTTAAACTGTACCAGAGTCGCGAAATTAATTTCATTAACTTCACGCTTTCAGAAATATCAAGAACACCTAAAACATTTAGATTATTCTGTTATTTTGCTGGGATTCCAATCCATTCAAAACTGGGAGGTCAAAATGCCAGAAAAAGAACTTTGGTTTTTTCTGTTATCACGAAACATATTTTCCAACAATCAGTACGGCCAATCTCTTCTAAAAACTGATGAGCTACTAATTGAAGCTTTTAGAAAATATGTTCCGTCTATCTTGTTTTCTTTTCGCCAGTTATGTTACTTGTCTCTTTTGCCTCTCATGAACTACATGGCTTATATTTGTCTGTCTAAACAAGTGTAAGTGTTTTTAATTTATGTACATGCAGGAATAAACATGCATGTTTTGTGGAGAAAAAATAAAAGCCAAATAAAAAAAAGATAATATGAAATAAACTAAACGAATACATTTTATATAACTTGGTGTTTTGGTATGTGTGAGATAGTGCAAGTGTGCAAGAATGTATTTGACAACTACTCATTTTTCTTATTTATTGTAAAAGTCCCTTCAGGTTTCTTTTAAAGCAACAATCTGATCAGCCTCCAACAGATGCAGGCACACACACATACACTCAGTCACACAAATATGTCTTCTTAGTTTTTTTTTTTTTTATAAATGTAACTCCACAACTTTGTGGTTTTCTTTCAATTGCTTCCTTTCTTAGATTTTTATAATGCTGCACTAAATATCCCTTGTTGCTTGGTCTGGCATCTGTAATAATTCAAAAGCAATAACACGGTTAACAAATGGAGGTACAACAAACGTTTAGTCACCCAAAGAATAAAACAAATCCAACGAGTGAAAGAGAATGAATAAACAGACCAACCTCTCAAAAAGACCAAGAAAAATGCCAAAAGATGTCCCTTTTGTTTTTTCTCCACTTGCACCTGATACAATTTTGATGAATTTCATTTCTTTGTTTTTTCTTTTTTTTTTGTTACTTTTAGCTTGTTTGTTGGTTGGTAATCTAATTGAAAACTACCCTGCAAATAATAATATAATAATACTCCCTGGACTGGTCCAATGTAATGCAAGCATGGACCATGTCATTGTTAAAAAAGAGTTTGTAGCTTGTAGTGTTTTCGTTTTTAAACGATTTCAAAACTAATCCTCTGGAGCATACCATGGAGTAGTTTTAAGACTACTCCTTTCTAATGCGAAGCTGGGTTATATGGTCCTGCCCTAGGACATCGTTATGTTAAATAGACCACGTTTTCCCATACATTGGGGTAAGCTCTAGACTAGTCCTTGTCCCTTATGGGCTGCATTTTACATGCGTGTATGGACTAGTCGCATTATATGCAGGGTACACACTAACCAACACATACGAAATTCTAGATAAGTATGCAGCAGCATGAAGGCAACATGAGGTAACAAAGCCAACCATGTTATATGTATGTAAATATTTCATATAGTTATATGCATGTATGTATGCGTGTTTAAAGTAACCCTGCAGGAAATGTCACTAGTGAATCTGTGCTGATTACGAATACGAATACGGTACGAATACGAAATTTTAACAATCTTTTTTTATTATTTCTTCAACTTTTATAGGAATGTACTTCTCAGCTGTTATTGATAAACATTTTTTGTATTAAAGCCAAATATAGTGGCAAAAATAATGTAGTGTAGAAACTTCGTTGACAATGTTACCAAAATAGTCGACATAACTGGTAACTTGTAGACACTTGCACCTAGGTTTCCTTCAGGGAACATATGCATTTATGTATGTAGGTATTTTCTTTATTTTCAAGGATGGCTGAAATCTTTTCTAAGTCTTTTCTGTGTACTATACAGAGTTAGTAAAACAGAAAGTCGCATTGTTTATTCACTTACAGTGAAAGAAGATGAAAATTGTCTTCTAACTAAACTGTTTCACATATTTTAGTTGGGTCCTGTGTTTGTATGGATCTGTGTGTAACGGAACGTATGTGAAAAAGTTCCGTAAAAGACAGGTGTTATTAAAATTAAATTGCATGGCACAGTGGGGCAGAACAAACGTTGTGTAATGCTTTTTAAATTGAGCTTTAACAACACGAAGGCAGGTCTAAGCAATGTTTTACAAATTTGTTTTTTTAAGCAATTATTTTTCAAAAGAAATTTAATTCTTATCAAAGTTTAAGCTACAGTATTTTTCCGATTTAACGAACCTAATTTTTGTCAGGCCTGTTTGTTAAAGTGAATTGTTCGTTATATCCAGTACTAAGTTAAAAATTAATAACCTCCTCTATTTTATTCAAAACTCAAAGTATACGTAGTATTTTTAATATTTTATTAAAAGAAAACAAACATATTTTATTAACCCTCTATAACTCAACATCTTAAAATTTCAAATTTTTAATTGATTCACATAAAGGTTAACATTAAAAAAAATACATATTTTTTAAAATTTAAAATTTTTTTTTTTAAAGGAGTAATTTCATAAAAACGGAGTGTGTCCTACAGGCAACAACGAGCAACAAGGGAAAGCAAAAGTAAAAAAGTTATGAAAAAGCTTAACGTAAAAATTTAAAGCATTTCATATTTATGTTAATTAGATCTGATAAGACGAGTGAAAACTCTTGAAATAGTTTTTTGTTTTCGAGTAGCATAAATATACGATGCATATCTCGCACAGAATGAGTAAATTTTACATATTTTGGATGGTTGCGTCGAATTCTTTTTCGCCCATTGAGGCCAGTGATCGACTTGATTCTGGCGGACTACTTGCGAAGGCAAGTGTTGCGGAGGTTTTCTATTCGTTTTTGCTTGGATTTAACCATATAAAAGTCGGCGCGTAAGGGTGGGTTAAGTTCTCATCCTACATAGAGATTCCCTAACTTCTAGGCGAAAGTTTCTCGATAACATAATGGACTTTGATTTATTTGCATTCGCTCTTATAAATCAACTAAAATTTAGACATTGTTACGTCTAAATAGTAATTCTCAACCAAAAAATAAAAAATAGCACTATAATAAATTTGCTGGAGGCTGTAAAAAATAGATTCCCTTTTCGCTCAATGTAGCCCACAAGACACAAACACAAAATTTCGTGTTTAACGCATATAAGTCAAAAATATTAAAAGTACTAGAGTAATGACTCATATTTGGACACTAACCTTACAGACTCTCATAAAAAAAACGAAGCAGCGGTTATAAAAATATTTTTTATTAATTATTTATTATAAAGCATTTTCACTTTTTTAAATTTTAAAAATTAAAATGGGATCGCAATATTTATAACAATAAGAAACAACCAGCTTATGCTTTTTTGCACTTGAGGTAAAGAACAGAGTGTATACTAAAGGTTACATTACTTGATAGGTCACAACAACTATTACTATGGAAATTATTGAGAGATGACCAGTATGTTGCCTGTAGTATAAATGCGATGTTCACTTAATCGAAGGTTCGTTAAATCGGAAAACTACTGTATATTATAAGAAAACAAAAACGTGTGGTAAAAACGTTGCAAGCAAAATTTTTTTATAAAAAATATTTTATTTTTATTATTGGTGCATCACAAAATATTTATTGAAAAAATACTTACTTAAACGCTGATTTTTCTTATATGAGATGTTCTTATATCCGTTATTTACTGTGGTATATGTTTATTCTTGCTGTCAATAGATAACTTTGCTACCATTGGGAAGGCTACAAGTGCTTGAGAATTGAGAACTTTTGAAAAGTATGGGCATTTATAAAAAAGGCTATAATTAACGGTACCAACGAGCAAATCGAACGCCAAAAATATGCGTTGCCTTAGACATGATAATTACTACCAGTAAAATAAACATTAACAATTTAAAATATTATTAAAAACTTTTGTTAATGTGTACTAAATTCCGCATTTGATAAATTGTCAAATTTAGGGTAAAAATCGTGCAATCGTCAGTAGTTAATCTTTTTTACCTAAAAATCGTCAAAATGATGATAAATTGTTAAATCTGGCAGCCGTGCTTTCAAAGTTAAAAAAAAACTATAAAAAAAGAAAAAAATACTTTAACAATAAAAGTAACTATTATTTTTACAAATCGTTTGTACAATATAATTTTGCATAACATCTGCTGGCTCACCGGCGTTTAGGAAGTGATTAGTTTCATTCTACAAGGATTCTTCAGAAATAAAGTAAATTGATAAAAATTGTGGAAAAAAATTAGGTAAAAGGTTGAGCAGTTTAGTGGTATAGTGCTTTTCTCGGATTTTTTTCTTTACATATTTGTTAAGTGTTACCATAGCTTTTGAAACATGAATTGCTTAAAATCTGATAATGCTTTTACAGCTTTAAAAAATTTCGGTTTTAAAAGTCTCTTTCTGGAAATGCTTAATGAAAAATACGTTTTTGCTTAAAAAAATAACTAAATTCATCTTTTATTTTGAAATCATATTTATAAAAAAAGATTTAGAAACAGCAAAAAAAAAAAAAGATTTTTAGACAAAAGCTGTGCAGATCTTTCGAGTTGTAAACACAATTTGTATGTTAAAAGTTTTCGAGCTAATATAGGTATCTTATGAATCTTTGTATACTGATAAATTGCCTGGCGTCACGAATACCTGGAGATCTTTTTAATATTTAAAATTAAAACTTAAAAATAGATTTTGTATAACGTTAAACACTGTTCTCTTACCCAAAATGACAAAAGATTCATACGTTCAAGAGTCTATTTAGGCGGACAGTAAGACAGTTTGTCTCGTCTCTACGTCAATCAGCAAGCGAATGCATATATGTATGACTGCCTTAGTGAGAATGTGTGCTTGCTGAATTATTTATGTCATAAAATTTTGCAATTCGCCTTGAAGCAAATCAGATATCAAAGATTGTTTTATAAAGATCTAATGTTGTTGTTTAAATTATGAAAAGCGGCAAAGAAAATGTATTTATAAATTTTCCCTCAAAAAAAGTGGTTAAGCTTTTTAAGTGTTTTGTTTTGTTAAAATTAAACATTGTGAAAAGTCAGGTTTCTTCTCGTTTTAATTTGAATTTTGTACCCCAAAAAAGAAGATATTTAAATAAAATAGTATAATAAATCCTTAAAAACAATAAAACTAAGACCAAATTGTGAAATGTCTTAACAATATGTTCCCTTTTTCAATTTCCTATAGGTTTTCTTTATATTTTTTAATTTAGTTAAGTTTAACTTCGCTTTTTCATTCTTCTTGGCCAATAGTTCACTCTTGGTTCAAATTTAGTTACATTTCTTACGGTAAGAAAAGAAAAGCCCTAAATAAATGATAAAAACGAAAAAAACTAAAAATAACTTAAACTCATCCAAAAGAGGGTTTAACAGTGTACGAGTTTAGTTTAGTTTAGTTCAGTTGAGTTTGCTATAATCCTCGTTACACACTTTAGTCGCAAGTGACCTTTATTTTTTCCCTGCTATACCCTTTTTGTATTTGTGTGAGACACAGTTTATGTTTGCTTGTAGGATTTAAGCATTTTCTACTTAACTACTAGCCGTACAACAACAATAGAAAATACAACAATTGGTTCATTCAGGCGAGTTTTTAACACTTGCTCAGCTGGAAAAATTGCAGTGTCATATTACCGTTTTTCCCATTTTAGAACCAAGAATTGGAGGAAAAAAGAACTGCACTCAGATAACTAGATCTGTGTAGCATACCTTTGAAAATATATATAAAATTGCCTCTATAAGTAGACTTACAAAACTACCAAGAAATCGTCAATCACTCAGAAAATTATATGAGACCATACAAGCACAAAATACAACAAATTTTTTTTTTTTTTTTGTACGATTTTTGCTTTTGGTATTTTAAAGTAAAAACAAACAAGAAAAAAACTTAAACTTAAAGTTTGCTTATGATTGTAAAGACATAAAATGTAACTGGATTTTGATCTAATGATTTAAGCTTCGTTCACAATAGGCAGCACCATTTTCACTGGTGTTCATAATGGAGCAACAATTGTTTTCGCGACCACACACATTTTAAATACAGAAACCGTTTGCAAATTTTGCCCAGAACAATATTACGTATTTGTTATTATTTGTTGGAAAGTTTTCATTTAAAACTAATTAAAATTATTACAAACAATACAGATTGCTGCTGAAGTAGAAGTTACTCAACTTTACAAAATAACGTTAGTTACATTTTTGTTTGAAAAATGAAAGAAAAATATATGAAATACTTTGGGAAGAATTGTTGCTCTCATTGTGTTGAAAGCAAATTTTCTATTAAAATTTTTTTAAAATTTTCTCAAAATAACTTATTTTCTTAAAATTTATATAAATAGCAAACTTTCGTAAAATTTGTTATTAATAGCAAATTTTCAAAAATTTACTAAAATGGCAAATTTCCGAAATATTTCTTTAAATAGCAAAGTTGTACAAATTTTGTATATAACAACATTTTGCAGAATTTTCTATTATAGCAAACTTTCCCATAAATAAAATATATTGGCAAATTATCCTATAAATAGCAAACTTTGTCAAAATTTCTTAAAATTAGCATATTTTGGCAAAATGTTCTATAAATAGACAATTTTTGTAAAATTTACTTTAAATAGAAAATTTTTGTAAAATTTACTATAAATCGCAAATTTTTTGTAAAATTTACTATAAGTCTGAAATTTTTGTAAAATTTACTATAAATCTCAAATTTTTGTAAAATTTACAATAAATCGCATATTTTCGTAAAATTTACTATAAACTGCAAATTTTTGTAAAATTTACTAGAAATTGCAAATTTTTGTAAAATTTACAATAAATCGCATATTTTCGTAAAATTTACTATAAACTGCAAATTTTCGTAAAATTTCCTATAAATCGCAAATTTTTTTACAATTTCCTAAAATTTTTATTAAATTTACTATAAATCGCAAATTTTCGTAAAATTTCCTATAAATCGCAAATTTTTGTACAATTTCCTATAAATCACAAATTCTCGTCCAAATTACTCTTAATCGCAAATTTTCGTAAAATATACTATAAATAGCAAAATTTTAAAAATTTCTTATAAATCGCAAATTTTTGTAAAATTTCCTATAAATCGCAATTTTTTTGTAAAATTTACTATAAGTCTGAAATTTTTGTAAAATTTACTATAATCGCAAATTTTTGTAAAATTTACTATAAATAGCAAATTTTTGTAAAATTTATTATAAATAGCAAATTTTTGGTAAAATTTACTATAAATAGTAAATTCTTATAAAATTTACTATAAATAGCTAATTTTTGGAAAATTTACCATAAATAGCAAATTTTTGTAAGATTTACTATAAATAGTAATTTTTTTGTATAAAAAGCAAATTTTTGGTAAAATTTACTAAAAATAGCACATTTTTGTAAAATTTACTATAAATAGCAAATTTTTGGTAAAATTTACTATAAATAGCACATTTTTGGTAAAATTTACTATAAATAGCAAATTCTTATAAAATTTACTATAAATAGCTAATTTTTGGAAAATTTACCATAAATAGCAAATTTTTGTAAGATTTACTATAAATAGTAATTTTTTTGTATAAAAAGCAAATTTTTGGTAAAATTTACTAAAAATAGCACATTTTTGGTAAAATTTATTATAAATAGCAAATTTTTGTAAGATTTACTAATTTTTGTAAAATTTATTATAAATAGCAAATTTTTGTAAAATTTACTATAAATAGCAAATTTTTGTAAAATTTACTATAAATAGCAAATTTTTGTAAAATTTACTATAAATAGCAAATTTTTCTAAAATTTACTATATATTGCAAATTTTTGTAAAATTTCCTATAAATCGCAATTTTTTTGTAAAATTTACTATAAGTCTGAAATTTTTGTAAAATTTACTATAATCGCAAATTTTTGTAAAATTTACTATAAATAGCAAATTTTTGTAAAATTTACTATAAATCACAAATTTTCGTAAAATTTACTATAAATCGCAAATTTTCGTAAAATATATAAATAGCAAAATTTTAAAAATTTCCTATAAATCGCAAATTTTTGTAAAATTTCCTATAAATCGCAAATTTTTGTAAAATTTACTATAAATCGCAAATTTTTGTAAAATTTACTATAAATCGCAAATTTTTGTTAAATTTACTATAAATCGCAAATGTTTGTCAAATTTACTATAAATATTAAATTTTTGTAATATTTGCTATAAATATTATGCTATAAAAAGCAAATAATTGTCAAACTTACTATAAATAGCAGGTTTTTGTCAAATTTACCATAAATAGCAAATGTTTGTCAAATATGCTATATATATTAAATTTTTTTTAAAATTTTCTATAAATATTTTGCTATAAATAGAAGATTATTGTCAAACTTACTATAAATATCAAGTTTTTGTCAAATTTTCTATAAATAGCAAATATTTGTAATATTTACTATAAATAGCAAATTCTATTAAAGCAAATTTTCGCCAAAATTTCTATAAATAGAAAATAAAAATATATATATAATAGCACAATTCAGTGCTCGGTATTAAAGGTCCTGCGAAAGAGCAAATGCAAAAAAGTGTAGCCCTTTTTTGAAATCGAACGGAAACTCTGGGTATTTTTTTGTACAACTTAACAATTTTCATTTTCTCTTCCGCAAGACTATTTGGTCCAAACGCTGTAATCCGCCAACATTAATTTAAAAGTTTTAAAAATTTTCTATAAATAGCTACTTTTGGAGACAAATTTTTCGGTAAATTTCTTTTTTTTTTAGGTTTGCAGCATTTACTATAAATGACTTAAAATAGAATTTCTGCCTTTCATTGATTTCCGTCAATGAAAATTCTTGCATGGTATAATTGTGTTAAAAATTTTATGGGCTTACAGCAAATATCAGTTATTTTACTATTCATAGAAATTTATAGATTTTCTTCTTGTTAAGCAAACCACAATCCATATCTCTTTTTTCCCATTTCTTTGAGGCCAGTTGTTTAGTTTTTCTTCTTAAATATCTTGTCCTACCACCACGAACTTATTTTTTTACAAATGTTTTTTTCTTTTTTAAATCCGTGCGTATGTTCAGCTAAATTCAGTTGGAATTTCATTTCCAATTTCATATTGGTCTCACGTGCAACAACTGTAGAGTTTTGGCAGTTGTTACAATGAAATTCATGAAAGAATATCGATACAAGCTGTCAATTGTGTATAAATGTTTGAATGAATGCTCGAATGAAAGTGTGTATGAGTTTGTTTTTTTTTTCTTTCTTTTGTATGATGACGACGTTTAAACTTTGTCTTGTTATAAACATTATCGTTGTTTATACTATTGTATATGTATTTTCGCTGTTGGTAGTGATGTTGGTTTCAAAACGACAATAGGGACCACATAGATAAGAAAAAAAAAACGCAATCTGATACAGCAAACACGATTTTCATTATGGCAACGTTAAGTACAAATCATTCACAAACCACAGAACAAAAATATCTGAAACAAGTAAGAGGTCTATGTTCAGCTATACCGAATCTTAAATACACTTCACCTAAAATAATGCAGTATATTACCTCACCTTCGAACACACCTTATCAAACCGAAGAAAATAAGCATGTTGAGTGTATGTTTTTGTAATGTAAAAAAATCAAAAAAAAAAAAGTCGAAATATTTAAATAAAACAAATAAAACCAACAGGGGATTGATTAATGACAAAAATTAAAGCGATCGTGTTTTACTGCTTATATCTTATGGACCGATCTGGCTAAAGATATAAATGTATAACACCCTAGTCCCCATAATTTCTCGGTTATTCGAAAAACTCAAAGATCGTTAAATCAAATTCGCGACTATAATTTATATATCTAAGATCATCTTTCTAGAAATATCAAACTTAATGATAAACTTATAATTATATACCCTTTGGTAAAGGGTATAAAAATCTGAAAAAACTGAAGTTAAACGTTCAAACAAACCAATGTAAGCGGTAGCAATAGCAAGAGTAACAGCAGAAAGTATTATCGCTTAAAGAGTATGCAACATGACTCTGAATTAGCAAATTTGAAAAATTGTATATGATTGTGTTTCATGTCTGTCTGGCTACATGTGTAAATGGTAAGAGTAGGGGGGTTTTTTTTGTTTCTAGGGGTTATAATACTCGTGAATTGCACATTTGTGTATGTGTAACAAGCACACGCACACAAGCTCAAATAAAAGCATTGATTATATTACGTACCAAAGCAGTGGCAAATTAACCAGATTCAATAATGCCTAATTCTAAGATTTAGTTTCAAAATCCTTATATGAAAAGGACTTTTTTATATATAAAAAAATCCTGAAAAACTTACTTTTTCAGTTGGAAAATTGTTTTGTCCCGCACTGTTTGCTAAAACCATAACGTGAATTTACAGTTTGTAAAAAAAATCTTTGCACATAGAGAAAAATAAAAAAACTTAAAAATATTCATTGATTTTTAATAAAAATAAACTAATTTGTTATTTTTTTTTTAACAGTATTTGAAAAACATATGTTTTACTAATATAATAAACAAAAAACTTTTATAACAATGAAAAACTTCTAGTTTAGAATATTAAAAAATAAAAATACTTCAATTTTTCTACTGTAAAAAAATGTTTGCACACTTGGTGAAACACTAATTCTGATGTAAATTTTTGAAATTTTGTTTTTAATATTTTGTGTGTCCACCTCGAGCATCCAATACCGATTGCAAGCGTCTTTGCATCGATTGAATTAGCTTCGGAATATTGTATTCTGACGGTATTTTTTCCCAATCTTCTTTAATAAACCGTATCAAATCATTTTTTTCGTTGGCGATCTTTTTCCTACCTTTTTCTTTAGATGAACCCAGAAATCGATAGGGTTTATATCCGGACTTTGGGCAGGAGTATCAATAACTTTGGTACAGTTGTATAGTAACCAGGATCTACATAGATAAGATTTATGCTTGGGATCATTATCCTGATAATATTTGTATTTAAATTTACTCGGATTATCCAGGTCTATAAAACCAAATTTTTTAACGCTTTCGGTTAGTTCGTTTTTTAAAATCTCAAGATATACTTCTTTTGTCATAATTTCATCCAAAATCCTAATTACACCAACTCCTTTTCTGGATATACAGCCCCATACCATTACGGAAAGTTTTCCAAACTTTACTGTAGGAATAAGATTCTTATTTTCTAGAGCTGTCAGGGGCTTTCGCCAAACTCTTTGCGGTCCGTCATGATAATAAAGCATAATTTTTGTTTCATCTGAGAAAATAACATCGTCCCAGTACTCTGGAGGAAGTAAAACGTGTTTAGTTGCAAATCTTAATCTCTTTTCAATATTTTGAGCTGATAGCAGTGGTTTTTTTCTCGCCACTCCTGACGTATATTTGTGCTTTTGAAGAACATTTCTGATGGTTGAATGGGAAACATGTAACCCAAGGTCTTTTTCCACTTGAAGAGCTAATCTTCTCGTGCTGGATTGGGGGTTATCATAAACAGTTCTAATTATTTTTCTTTCAACTCGCTGCGTCACCTTTTTCGGTCTGCCTGTGGATCCTTTTAAGTCTAGTCGTCCTTCTTTTTCAGCACGGGATATGATATTATATACAGTTCTGATTTTTAGGGAAAACATGTCTGCGATTTCCTTGGCAGATTTGCCTCTGTAGTGATTGAAGTAGACCAATTGTATAATATCTTTTGAAACTCGTTTTCCTGGCATTTTTTATATTCAAATACGCTGTCACTTGTTGCATTAAGACGATCACTTTATTACTAAATCTTTGTTTACCACTTTCACATTACATTTAATTTATAAAAAAACCCAAATGCACAAAAATAACGGCATTTTTATTCTTTTTTTTAATTGTCTTTATTCAATATTCAAAGATTTTTTTACACTATTTAAACTAAGTTAACTTCTTTTTGTATTGTTATTGTTGTTATGTGTTTGTCTATTTGAAAATTATTGGCGCCTTATAGTCCCAAACAAGTTCCGTTATGGGATATGTGCAAAAAAAAACGTATGTTATTGTTTTCTTGTTGAAATTTTTGAATGAAGATAATATTTTACATGTTTTTTTAACTGTGCAAAGATATTTTTTACAAACTGTATGTCAATATTAATATCGTGCTTTAGAAAAGTATATTCTATATGAATACAGATAAGATATATCCAATAATTTCACCTACATACCTACACTAATGTACAAACATTAAAATTCTCCTTCTAAGCTGAAAACATTAAAACACAGCACGACGATATATTGGTGGTGTATCTGCTTCCTTTCTGCTAGAATTTCATTAAAATCGTCTGGATTTCTTTACTTTATTTTTATTATTCATGTTTTTTTGATTTGTGCGATAGTTTTAACATTTGATACACGAACTGACTTGATACCTTTTTATTGGTATCTGAGAATAAAATTCTACTTTAAGGTGTTCCTTTTTCTATGTGCTTTAATTGCAAATTCAATTTCCAACTTATTTAGGAAAATCCTGCGAAACTTTAACACCAAACTTCAAAAAATAGATAACTTTCGATATTCCGTAAAACTAGCAAAATTTAAAGTTATACCATATAAATATCAAATCTTGTAGAACTTGCGTTAAATGTAATATATACTGTTACGAAAGTGAAATTATCTAAGAATTATGTATAGTTATAGTTATAAGTTATCTTGTAAGTTATAGTTTTATGTCATATAAGTTACTTAAAATTGTCATGTATAATTTTCAACACAACTGTTATGTTAAAATAATTCCTATATGAATTTCGCAGTTATTTCTAGAAATGGTTTTAGAACATAATAAATAGTTTTTACGGGAAGGTTCAGGAAAAATCTAGAAATAATTATGAAATATAAAAAGGAGTGACTCATGTATAATTAGTTGAGTTTGTTTTGAGAAACGGTTCTGTTCGTAACTAATAATTGTGAACAAAATAATTAATAAAGTTTGTTAAGTTAAATAAGTGTGTGTTTTTATTCGGATTTGCAATTAAATGAACTCAAACGCGTTTATTAAAGAAAAAACGTAACAATACTTATAATATATTTTTTTTTAATTTCCCATGATGAGCAAAATTTTTTTAAAAAGCGAAAACTCTTTACAAAATTTGCTGTAAACACCAAATTCGGACAATCCGTTGTAGCAGATTTTTAAAAAATCAAACACTTTGCCAAATTTTCTATAAATATTAGGGAGATCGATTATTTGACTTTTTTTGAAACCCGGTTTTCTTTTATTTCTAATAGTTGCTATTATAAATTAACCCGTTTTCGGTTTAGAATTTAAAAAATAAACGTTTAACAGGTTTTTTTTTTCCAAATAAATAAAACAAAAACATCAAATTCGTTATCGAAAAAAAAAAGTCTACAGACGGTCTTACGTTTTTCTCACCTACTGCGTTTAAAAAGCATTTTTTTCAGCAAACGGACTTAAAATTCGTGTTTTTCAACCTAAATGCACCCTAAAAACAAAATTATTGTAATCAAATAGTTCGTATTTGATTCTCAGTGGTTAAAGGGTTAAGTGTATACATTTGGCTGTGAAAAAATGCCCTTTAAGTTTTCTTTTTTTTTTTTTTTAATTCATATTTTTTTTGATAAGTTTTTGATATACCGTTTTATTATATTTAAAAAAAAAAGGTTTGTGAAGGAAAGTATTTGTTTTGTTTAAACAAATAAAAATAATTTTTTAAAAATAAACAATTATAAAACAATATTTTTTTACTAAATTTTTTTTAGTAAAACTTAGAGGGGTAAAATTTACCACCACGTCATTAAGTATGTCCCAAAATTTCACCTTAACAGTTAAAGGTTAAACAAAGTTCTGATTAATTGAATAATTTTAATTTTGATTATTTAAGTTTGGATAATTTTATTTAAAAAATTTTATATATACACATTCTACCTGTAGTGAATGGTAAAAAGCAAATGTTCTGAAAATTTCCCATAAATAGCAAAATTTTTCTAAAAAGTTCTTGAAGATCAAACATTCGTAAAATTCCTGAAAAGAGTATATTTTTAAAAAAGCACATTTCCTTCCTATACAAAGCAAATAAAAACCAAAGAAAAAATCTTAAACATCTTCTGAATCCATTTAATAATTTTTGATTAGGAGATTGAGAAAATTCCTTATATTTATAATTCAAAATAAATTTTTAACCCTCGGTCTTACACATGTTTTTATTTTCACATTCGTAACGCATGAGTCTAGCCAGACCCAACTAACTTTTGAATATATAAAACCAATTTTTTTAAATTAAATGTGATATTATACACATTTATAATTTAAATAAAATACGAAATTCATTATATGAAATAATATTTTTGTCACCTGCAACCATATTATGGTTAAAGTAATCCCTATTCAAGAAGACACAGCCAAATTATTGTTGTCTCCGAACCTGTTATGATTAATAATAATAAAAATACGTTTAACACTTCTTCTTGGTAAAGAGGTAAATACTATTGTTAATTTAAAACCAAACAATTATTAGTTGAAAACAATTATCATATTTAACCATAATGTGTTGAATATGGATGCAGATGAAAATATTTTTAAAACTAAAAATTTTCATATTATTCGAATGTGTATTCTAAGTCAAATTACAATCCTCCAAAGCTTTTCTACTTTAATAGTCTTCAATATTTTTAAAATTATTTAAAAATTTTCGTTATAAATGGTTTTGTTAGAGATAATCATATAGAAAATCGTTTTTTCTTTAATCCAAAATGACCTTTTCAAAAAGTTGGTTGAATTTTAGCCACAAATCTCAAATCTGGCTTCATTTAAAATTTTTTTAATTTTCACCTAAGCAAATGTATAGTATCAATTAAAAGTTAAATTCACCCGACTAAATGCTAAATTCTCCTGATTAAACGTTTTATTTACTTGATTACATTTTTTATGAAAACTAATTTTTTTTTTGATTAATGCTTTAATTGGTTAATATTTTTTTCTGAGTAGTAACAACTTTCTCCTATCCTATATCCTCCTATATCTTTATAGTTTATAGTCAAGTTTATAAATATAATGTATAAAAATGTTCGCGTGTATAAAATTTAGACATGGGCAACAAACCACATAACAAGGAATTTTTTAGTAAATGCCATAAAACGCATAAGAGAAGAACGGTATGCAAAAATTTACATTTAATACATGCATAACTGTATGAACGTACGTATAAGATTTAGTTTCTTTTATTATATTTTGTTGTAATTTGTATGTTGTGCATTCAAATAGTATCTCTGTAATGTTTGCTACGAAAAGTGTATGCAAATTTCGTAGAATATACCCCCAACGGGAAAACTCTGAAGACCTGCTTACTTCAGGCCTTTTTGAAGACCTGATAAATTTTTTTTTTTATATATTTACTTACTATTCTTATATAACTGCCAAAGAACGCCTCATAGGAGGTTGTAAAAGATGAAACACACATTCCGCATGCCCTTCTATGAAATGGGAGAAGAGCAAAAGCAAAAAAGAGCTAATTTTTTTAATTCAGTTACCATTCTGGAAGAGAGAGAGAGCGGAAGATCTACCCCCCAACGACAACATGTGTAAAAAAAGAGGAGTACACAGGCCTTTGAGATGGCCTTCTTGTTCTCGCTGGTCCCGTATGTACAATTACATACAAATATATCTACATCTGTTTTTGTTTTTGTACGAAACCTGCAGTATTTAAGAAGATTTTAGGAAGTCACCGTTCGGAACTTCTTCTACACATCTGGAGGGTTGAAAGACGATTTTGGATATATTACAACAAAAAACAAAATAAATTGCAATTGTATATTAATCATCTGATTCAGTCTTCTTCGTCACTTCTTGACGATAGTCAGAAAAGAATGCACATTTTCATATGAACAAAAAAAAAAAACGTTTCTCATCATACAAAAATAAAGCCCACATTAAGGCCTGCCACACAAATCAATTCCGACCGAGAGTGGAAGCTATTGTTAATTGTGCTTCTTCAAAAAACGAAACTTAAATTTAAAGAAGCTAAAACATATTCGATCGGAACTGCAACTGCGAATTTTATTATCCGAGCAAGAAAGTTTATGGCCCCTATTAAAAGTTGCATTCGACAAACGAATTTTGTTGGCTGTCGAACATCGCTTTAGAATGGAAATTTGGTTTTATTCCAGTAAAAAATTTCAAGGTTTCTGCAAGCAAGAAAAGTACATGAGCGCTAATATATGCGCCTGCTATTACATACTCATTAAGCTTTGTACAGACGATGGTCAGATCTTACAATGTTGTCATTTTTCTGACAATGGTGCATCTGCCAAATGAATATAGGGTACAATGTTCACACAGTTGCAAGACATTTTTAGTCAATTTTAATGGCCACATTGTAAGATCTGACCACCGTCTGTACGAAGCTTTAGAGGCAGCAGAGAAGCAAATGCCATTGAAGTGAATTTTTAGTTTAAGTATATAAAAACGATTGAATAACTTCGCATTATCCTTTATAAGTTAGCAGGTTGTAAGTGAACAATAAATATCATTATTTTAAAGAAAAAATTTACGAACAATGTTCTAAAAAACAATGTTTTTAAAATGTGTTTACGATCATTTCTGAAATATTATCGAACATAAAAATTAAAATTTTTTTTATAACGCAATCAGTCATTAAAGTGTTTTTAGCAGAGAGGAAAAAATTAGTGCTTCAAGTGGCATTCGTCATAAAAAAATCATGCCTCTTGTATTGGGGTATTGTGCTTCTCTCCCTTACAAAACTGCTTACCAGTAAGCTTAATTTTTTACTAGGATGAGTTTACAGCGTTGTCAAATATTTCGTTGTTCGTCGATTTTTTTCCAATTTTCAATTTTAATATTCGTGGGATCTACTTACGAAGTATCCTTTTCCAGTGTGTTGGTAATGTCCCTCATTGTTTTTTCGCGTATGACCAGTTTCTGTAAGAGCTCTTCATCAGACGAATCATCGAACCGTAATTCCATCGTGGTCATGTAACAACAAACTAAATCAGTAAAATTCACAATAGTGCTTTATCAAATGTGCGCCATAGTATCAAATGAAAATTCGTTCGATCAGCTATATTGACACAGTCGAAAATCGAACTTAGTTTATAATATGCACCTATGTTTAACGATCATTTCAATGAAACGGCGACTTTTTCCGATACTTCGTAATTTCAAATGATTGCAGGGCAAATGTATCTGCGCTGTTGAGTTTAAAAAGGCAACACAATATTCTACATAGTCAAGCACAAAACATAACCGTCAAGTTGTAAGAAAATTAGACATTAACATACGACAACATCCTTTTGTTCTGATGTCAGTCTGTATGTCTGTCAGCCAGTCATTTCTTAGGTGCAAATGCATGTGTGTTGTAGAAGAAAGAAACTTATTTTTTTTTCTGTTTTTCTGTATATGCGGAAAGGTATTATGTATTCCTTTAGCATGTATCTAGTCCTGACACACACACTTGTACCGAAAAGCGCTTTTAATAAGTCGTAAAAAGACGTTGAAGTTATTTACTTACATTCCTTAACTAATTCTTGAAAATAACTTGACGGAAGAATATAATAAAAGACCCAAAAATTTATGACATTACTCACTGCTGCTCCAACTAAAATTTGTGATTTAAAGAATTATATTCAAATTGAAGGGGCCAAAAATAACAAGAGCACATTAAGTGCATTCAAATGCAGTAATAAATAAGGGAAGTAATAAAGAAATGCTACGGGTAAATCTCAGACAGTTGTTTTAATTTCTTTTTTATTTCCTGGCAGAAATATTTTTTATATTAAGGAAAGACTAATTTTTTTTTATAAGTTCCTTTTCTTCATTGATACAAATCCCTAAAAGTAAACAATTTAAGATACCATAGGATTAAACAGGACTCGAATCTGAGAAGCATTATGTTCCATGCGAGTCATACGATATTTTTTTAATACGTTAATACTATCGCCGCATAAATTTTACATTCTGAAGAATCTTCTTCTAAAACACCTAAATTAATGCAATTTGTTTGTCTCATTCGTTTTTTTTACTTGTTGTTTAATTATTAATTAAAGTAACCTCAAATAATTATATAATTCATTTTATAAAGCGAGAAAAACAAACAAACACTTCAAGCTAAATTTTTATTTGGTGGTAACTGAATGTTGCCAATTTGTATGTAAAATTTACGGGTAGTATTTTGCAGAACACACACACACTCAAAGCACTTTGAAGACTGAAAATGTTTTGTTTTTGATTTCGTGTCTGTTTAAAAGTTATTTTTGCGAGCATTTGTGGAATTAAGTACCGTTAGGCCGCTTCACCACAGCGGCAAAACTCAGAAGACCTTCTTACTTCAGGCCTGCTTAAAAATTGTTTTAATAAAAATTTGATTCTTATCTTACTGCTAAGGAATGCCTCATAGAAAGCCTCAGCTCTTTGGTGTAAAAGATAAGATACACCTTCCACACTCGCTTCTATGAACAGGGAGTAGAGAAGGAGTAACATTGTTTGTATTGTTTTTCTGCACAAGCACAAGCAAAAGCAAAATAATTATTATTTTTGCTAAAGAAGCGAGAGAGGAAGGCCATCTCCGCAATGACAACGTGTGTAAAAAAGATATGAGGATGGAATGGAGCGGAGCGGACAGGCCTTGTATATCCTAAAGAATGGGTACAGATGCCTTTTTGCAGGCATCTGTACTCCATCTTTTTCCCGCTGGGACGCTTGCGTAGCAACAATTAAAAAAAAACAATACGAAAAATTTACGTACGTTAGTATTCTAGGGTTAAGATCTTACTTTACCCCAACTAATGTTCTTCTTATGAAAAAATTAATTTTATGCAAAAATTATCTTTTTACAAAAAAGTTTCTTTTTTGCGAAAAAAATCCACTTATAGACATGTAAGACAGTTAAGTCGGTGAACCCCGACTATATGATATCCCATACCACAGTATTTTTAAAGCAAGTTTTTGCGAGTGTACCCTTTTAGGGACCCATGGGAATCATGAACCCGCAAAACAAAATTATGTTTGAATATTATTGAAATAGTTTCATTAAGATTTTTTGTCTTCCAATGATTTTATGAACCTATTTTGGGACCAATGGTTAATTTAAGACCTACTAGTACAACACTTTACTGTTGTGAAACTTCCTTTTCCCTGTAAAGTGTTGCCACCCTACTAGCTCATCTTTAACGGTCGTGTATTCTCAACCACTTAACACTTACTCTGTTTCACACAATAAAAAAAAAAAACAAAACTGACAAAAAGATTTTTTGTCTTCCAATGATTTTAGGAACCTATTTTGGGACCAATGGTTAATTTAAGACCTACTAGTACAACAGTTTGTCATTACAAAGTATGGAGTAGTAATCAAAGCTATTGTCGCCAAATTTAATGTCAATACCTTATAAATATAAGGAGGTTATGGCAATCTGAGCAATTTTCGAGGAGTATTTCAAATTAAAATTTTTTAAGAGGATTGAGATTGCAATAAAATATGTTTGACCAAATTTGATGTAACTATCAACATAATAAGATGGTTTCAGTGCACAAAGACTCTATTCCGGAAAGAAGCTCGTGTTGGATAGGCTTGATCCTTGTGACAATGAGAACATATGTACCAAATTATCTTCAAATTTGGGACCTGTACTATGCGCACAAGTTTTACATGGACAGCCAGCCATCCAGCTATGCGGATGGCTAGATCAATTTAAAAAGTGATTTTAAAAAGATCGGTTTAGTAAAAGTTGTGCTAGGACCAATAGTTTAAGGAGTTATAAACATTAGCACAAACACATAATACCCTCCTTACTATTTTGGCGCGGATATGAAAAGTACCTTTTTACAAAACAGAACCTATTTAACAAAAAAAAAAAATAACGTTTTAATAAAAACGCACATTAACACCAAAAAAGGACATTTAAACATAAAAAGGCACCGTTTAGAAAAAGGTTCTTGGATCGAAAAAGTGGCTGATTGAATGTTTTTTGCAATGTGAAAGTTATTTTTACTTAATAATATTTCTGGTTCACACTCTTCAAGTTTTTGTCGTCAAGTCTTAAGTTTTTAAGCAAAAATAGCCTTTTTTTCCCTTCTTTTCTAAAATTTCAAAACTTGGCATCTTAAACTGGAAGAGTGTGAACCAGCAATGTCATCTAAAACGCAAAAGGCCCTATCTAACATTTTGAATATTTTACAGCAGTAGCCAAAACTTTTTAAAATAAAAAATTGGTAAATCGCCTTGAGCTGCTTACAATTTAATTTTCTTCAATTTTTGTAGTAAAACATACCAGTTGTTTGACAATTTTGCATATTATGCAAACTGTTAGTTAGGTCTTTAAGCGTTTACCATAAAATCTTTTGTTGATGGTCCCTTTTATTTTTTATTTTTTTGCAAATTTTTGTCGAAAGATTCCAAAATTGTTTGTGGACGTTTGTATTGATGCTATACATCAGAATCAATGAAAAAGTTGTTTTTTTGTTTTTGGTTAGGTAGGGCCTTTTGCTTTTCAGGTTACGAAAAAAAAAATTTTTATTAGATTTATTTTACAAAAAATAAGTGCTGGCAAAAAAGTACCCTTTAAATAAATAATAAAAAAAATGCTAGCGGAGTTCAATATTAGGCTGGCAAGAAAGCAAATGCAAAATCTGTGGTTTTCATGGGCAACCGCGTATGTCTTAAAATCAAATTTTTCAGGAGAGCAGAAAAACTATTCTAGATCAAACTATGGGCTAGGTATTGCACTTTTTAAACTTTGTTATTACGTTAAAAAATCGGAATTGATCCTTCTTTTTTCAAAAATTTTTAGAAATATGTAAAGAGCGTTTACAATTGGGCAATATGGCATCAACATATCAAAAACAGCAAAAATTGACATACGCGGTTGCCCATGAAAACCAGAAATATCGTTGCAATTTAATGAAATCTAACGGACACTCTGTGTATTTTGTTGTTGTGTATTTTGTGTTGTGTTAACAAAATAGCTCCGACATTTTACATTTGCACTTTTGCAAGACACATTTTGAACTCCGCTACTGACTTACAATACATACTAATTTACAAAAAAGTAGGTTTTTTTAAAAAAATTTTTACCAAGAGTTTACGTTTTTACTTGCTTTCAAAAAATTGTCTAGAAACTTCCAAAATAATCTAAACAAAACCGTGCATTTATAAAATCTGTTAATTAATTTTGAAAAAATCTTAAAAAATAACGTCAGGAACAACTAACTAAATAAACTTCCAAAAAATTTATGGAAGCGATGTTGTACCACAATCAACACCTCCATCGATTAAATAAAAGTTTTGGATTTTTTTACTGCTTTTCCTTTGCTTATTGCGCAACATAGGCAGCAGAGGAATTCTGAATTCTGTTGGTTACACATCCTTTTGTCTCGCTTATTTGGTTTTATAAATTATTTTGTGTTGCATATTTCACTTGGAATTGTTCAGGCACCTTTTTAGTTTTTTTTATATATTGTTTTTTGTTGCTCTTCTCATATTTCAAATGTAGGTGAAAGGCGTTCGTTTTTATTTGTACGTGCCTCTGAAAAATTTTTACATTATATTTTTAAAAAGCACATTAATAAGTTGATTACGTTTTTTATATGTTAAAAAAAAAATACAGTGTATTACAAAAATGATAACAGGTAATTTGGAAAAGAAACCAAAAATTTGTTATGAAAATTAAATGAGAATTACCTTTCATTTACACATGAAAATCGCAATACACTCACCCTTTTTCATTAACACACTTTTTTACTTTCAGCCAATCGGCTGTTTCTTCGATGTTTCATTGTTAATATGTATAGTATACATGCGGTAAGAGCGAATTCAAAAACATTTGTTTCTTAGTTATTTGGAACAAATTGATCGTTCAAACCGCATTGTTCGTTTGTTTCATTTTCATAAGAAATTTTAAAGTTATAAAGCGATTTTTATAAAAGTTATGGACAAATTACAAAAAATTTTAACGTACACAGAAAATAATTTGTGCGCCAGTAAAAGAATTAATCAAAAATAAAATCAGTTTTAATTAAATATTTAATCAGGTGAATTAAATTTTTAATCAAGTGTATTTAATGTTTAATTGACAATATTTCAATTAAACATTTACAATATTTCAATTAAACGTTTAATTCACTTGATTAAAAGTTTAATTCACCTGATTAAATATTAAATGAAAACTGATTTTATTTTTGATTAATTCTATTACTGGCGCAAAAATTTTTTTCTGTGTAGGGTGCATAAATGAGCAAATGCATTGCAAAAACTTATACTATTTGTATAAGAAAGCTTGTAAGCTTGGACATTTTTATTTTAAATTATTTCCTTAAAAGTGAAGAAATCGTGAAAATCGTGGTTTTTGACAGAGTTATGAAAACCTAAAAAAAGGACCGGCAGACCCGATTTTTGTCAAAAATTCGACTTCTCCGAAAAATCTGAAAAAAATACTTAACGCGATAAGCTCTTAAAATATGCTTGAGCCATTAAAATCAAAAAAAAAAAAATTTTTTTTGGGACACACTAATGTATACTGGTAACTAAAGTACTTTCAGGTTTGAACCCCAGGTTAAATACATATAGAAAATACGTTGTAATACTATTGACTGGCAGCTGTAACGTTAGAGTTTCAATGCTTAGAGGTCAATTGTTACTTTTTGCAATGCTATTCGCGAATGATATCGTTGTTAAGCAGATAAATGCGGTTGTATTAAAAAAAATTTTTTTTTAATGAAATACCAAACCAGTAGAGAGTTTTGCAGAAGTTTAAAATAATTAACCAGAAATTGCGCGTAACTTACGGAGTTTTGTCCGAGATTGGCGGCTTTTAAAGAATTTTTTTCTTAACTTAAATGGACAAAGGGGGACAAATGGGAAAGTGATGCGTAAGCAAACAGTTTATCTTTTTGTTAACATAGCCAATCCTTTTCAAATGACAACCTCACCCTCTGTCCAGAAAGGACTTGGTGTCCCCTGTTTTAAATTACAAACGAGGCTCTGTCGACCGATCTTAGGCGGTATAACCTTCACATCAGCACGGAGGAAATTCTGCTGCCACATTAGGAGTGTCAGTCAACCCTGAATGGCCACTGTGCGTCTCAGGAACTAGGAGATATGCGAACACAGATATCTCTGAAACGCTGGCTCCGAAAAACAGCACGTTTGGGTGCTTAGATAGCAGCCCTATCACCAAACTAGGAAGTGAAGGCTAGCAACCTACGCGACCAAATTTAAAATTGCTAACGAATCGTCCAAGAAATGTAAACGAAACCGAAAACAACTGATGACGACTTTTGGCTATGGTATAATGACTACGATTGGATTTTGGAACATCAAAACCCTAAATGACAAAGACGGTATAAGCTCCAACATGAATTCACGTTTTCTGCAACTTGAAAGAGAATTCCAGCGATATAAATTAAAAATTTTGGGTCTAAGTGAGGTTCGGTGGAACGGAGCCGGTGAATATAGATCCCCAACAAACAACTCGATTCTGCTGTACTCCGGAAAAGATATTGGTAGCAAACGAGAGGCCGGAGTTGGTATTTTACTATCACCAGAAGCTCGAAAGTGTGTAATTGATTGGAAACCCATATCTGAACGCCTTATGTGGGTCAGATTTCGCTCCAAGGTGAGAAACATATCAATTATTCAATGCTACGCGCCAACAGAATCAGCAACCGAAGACGAAAAGGATGACTTTTACAGTCAACTTAATGCTGTGTATGACTCACTTCCTCGTGGGGACATCTTTCTTACAATGGGTGACCTTAACGCAAAAGTGGGTAGTGACAACCAGTCTATTGAACATGTCATGGGTAAACATGGGATTGGCTTGCGAAACGATAACGGCGAAAGATTTATCGATTTCTGCAATTCCCGAAGACTTGTAATTGGAGGTACCCTTTTTGAACACAAGACGTGCCACAAGGTAACATGGGTCTCTACGGACAGAATTAATACATCAAATCAAATTGACCATATCGCAATCTCCCGGCGCTTTAGAAAATGTCTATTAGACGTTCGTTCAAAGCGTGGTGCAGACTGCGGCGTTGCCAAAGACCACAGTCTGGTGATTGCGAAACTCCGCCTGTGCACAGCAGCAATCCAAACCGCAAGACCCAGGACTCGTCCTCCAAAACTAGATCTAGCCCGGCTAAAAATAAGTGCTATTAAAGATAGCTTTAGAGACCAGATGGCCAATGAATTCTTCCTCAATAATAACAACAACCCAGTCCTTTCCGTAGACAACCAATGGATCGCGATAAGAGACAAAATTAAAAACGTCGCAAATAACATTATCGGCCCTATACCTAAAGGCAGAACAACATGGATGAGCGAAGATACCTGGAGGAAGATAGAAGAACGGAACGAAGCAAAAAAGGCAATAATACACGGAAACACGGAAACGGAATCTAAGTATAAGATTCTTAAGAAGGAAGTTCAACGATTAGTCCGAAAGGATAAAAGGAAATGCATTAACGATTTGGCAGACGAGGCCGAGCTAGCAGCTAACAATAACGACTGCGGCACCCTTTACAAAATAAGTAAAAAACTTGTAGATAAAGACCACCACACAGAACATCCGGTAAGAGATATCAACGGGTCTTTATTAATATCTGACGAAGAACAGCTACGGCGTTGGAGAGAGCATTTCTCCACGGTACTCAACAACATCTTTTCTGAGAACCTGCAACCAAATGCGTCGTATTCACATACTCCGAGTGCCCGTATTAAAACCGACCCTCCATCTATAAACGAGATTGTTACTGCTATCCGCCAACTACCGTCTGGTAAAGCTGCTGGTATAGATGGGATACCAGTTGAACTGTTAAAAGTCGACCCAACTCTTACTGCGCAAATATTTCTGCCTATTATAACCATCGCGTGGGAACAAGAGGAGTTTCCTACGGAATGGAAAGAAGGTATAATTATCAAACTTCCCAAGAAGGGCAACTTAAAGGAATGTCATAACTGAAGAGGTATATGTGTTCTCCCAGCTATAGCTAAGATCATAGCTAAAATTATATTACTCCGTATCAAAGACCATCTTGAATCGACTATTGGTGAATTCCAAGCTGGTTTCCGCAACGGGTTTTCCTGTGCAGACCACATTAATACGCTTAGAATTATTATTGAGCAATCTGCGGAATATAAGTCTAACATTCATCTACTATTCATAGACTACGAAAAAGCTTTCGATAGCGTAAACCGTGACCGTATTTGGTCTGCTCTGGGAAGCAGGGGAATTCCACCCAAAATCATTGCAATGATAAAAGCTAGCTACAGCAACGCTAATTGCTACGTTCTTCACAAAGGCCGTCTATCGGACCCCTTTGCTGTACAAAGTGGAGTTAGGCAGGGCTGTATCTTATCACCAATTCTTTTTCTAATCGTTATGGGTGACGTGTTAAGCGCAGCACTTCAAAATAATAGACGTTGTAGTGGCATAAGATGGAAGCTCAATGGGAGTCACTTGAGCCACCTAGCATATGCTGATGACATCTGCCTCCTTTCGAATAGCATCAACAACGTACTTTATATGGCGGAATCTATATCCCAAGCATCAACACCTGCGGGTCTACGTATAAATATCCCTAAAACAAAACTGCTAAGCTCATGCAGAGACTTTCCTGCTAATGACTTGTGTTATGAGCAAGTTAACAACTTTTGCTACCTGGGTAGCACCGTATCTGTCGATGGAGGAAGTGATCTTGATGTTGATAACAGAATAAAAAAGGCAAGAGCAGCTTTCGGGTTATTAGCTCCATTGTGGCAAAACAATAATATAAGCCTTCGCACTAAAATACGAATTTTTAATTCAAATGTAAAATCAGTTTTATTATATGCATGTAATACATGGAAGGTAACAGTTCAGCTAACCAACCGCCTACAAATTTTTGTTAATCGCTGTCTGAGACGTATTCTTCGCATATTTTGGCCAAGAACAATTTCAAACGACGAATTACTACGAAGAACTAATCAAGTTGAAGTTGCCATTGAAATAAGACGTAGAAAGTGGAACTGGATTGGTCATAGGTTGAGAAGGGATGATAACAACATAGCGAAGCATGCCCTACAATGGAACCCCTTCAATAACGTGAATCGTGGAGTCGGTCGACCTCGTATAACCTGGAGAAGATCTACAGAGGATGAAATGAGGTCTCTAAGTTTGAGCTGGAGTCAACTTAGAAATCTTGCACAAAACCGTGTTCGTTGGAAGTCAGCCGTAGTGGACGCCCTATGCTCCAGTAGGAGTTAAAGGAAATCATATATATATATTAAATGGACTACTCACATATACAATATCTTATCTAAATTGATCTTGTAATCCGGTATTACGATCTAAAACTTTTTTTTAAACTTCAACAAAATCTTTTAAATTAACATCTTTAATATTTTCTAAAGCACTGTCAAATAAGTCTAAGCATTAATTTATAGAAAGCCCTTTTGTTTGTAATTTCAAGAGACTTGAGCAGATGCATTGAAATTGTTCTTTTATTAACACTTATGGCGATTTCTATTCTGAGAAAAAAATGCTACAGTATATGCATGTAACACCTTTTCATGTAACCTATAATCACTCGAAGTGTTACATGTTGTACAACTTCAATCGAACAGAATTAGCTGCCTTTATTTACAACTATTACACTTTTATTATTAATGTAGTTCATTAACGATTTTTAAAACTATTCGACTATTTGCTACACACTTACTTTACGGTTTGGAAACTGACATTGACATCACTTATTGCTTGAACAAATTTAAAACGATAATAAATACATAGAATTTTCCAATAAAATAAAAAAACGATTTAATTCAAAATGGAGTATGCCGTCGAAGAATATTTAGATGTAGAATTCTTTTGACAAAACTTTTAAAATATTATGACAAACAAAATAAAATATTGGTTGTACAAACAAAGTAGTAAGTACCAAAGTTGTAAAACAGGGCAGTAGGAACCCTTAAGTAAAAGGAACATGTTTTGCATGTTTTTCATCAACATTTTCACAAAAGAACTGTAAAATTTTTCCCACAGTTGTATTTTTTGTACAAACGAACACAAAATGTAGAACATGTAACATTAATGCAACATTTTTCTCAGAAAAGAAATCGCCATTAGTCACTTTTTACGTCCGATTTTGCCAACATGCATTAGGCATTTAGAATAGATTCATCCTGATATTCGCTAAGCATACTTACAAATTTCTTTTAGGTTGCAAAAAAAGGTATTTTTTGGCAAGCTGGACCAAAAATGGCTTGTTATCGAAATAATTGAAGAAATGGCATATGACATAAAAACTTGCCCTATTTATAAACTTCCTCTTTATTTTAAAAACATGTCTCCAGAAAATTTTATTTTATAGAAAAGTTCTAATATTTTATGGCCCTTATATTGGAGGTAAAGCAATAAAAATATATTTGCAAATCAGACGGGTACTGTAACATATTAACAGAATACGGTGTGGCAGGTTGACAATTTCCCCTCCTGAGTGTACACGTATCGCATTTACTTTTAACTCGTTTACTCGAATTCGCCAGATTTTTTATATAAGTTTTCACTTGACTTAGAAAGCCTTTAGGTTGCTTTAGGAGTGTGAGGTTCACATGTGAGCGAATAGCTGTATCAGCCGCAAATTTGTAGGTTGTCAGTTTGTCGCATATGGCCAAATCAGAGGTGTATATTCAATAGAGTTTAGGTTCAAGAACACTTTTCAGTGGAAGACCAGCTTTTATCTTATACTCTCTCGTCACATATTTTTGTTTTGTAGCCAAAAAAAAATGTCTGCACAATAAATCTTTAAGCTTAATGTTCGTTATCTCAATGGATAACTTCTTCAGGGATTTTTAGAAATAAATAAAAAACCAAATTACCCCTAAAGAACTTATCCATTAAGATAACGAAGTTTTGGATCATTAATAAATATTTTTTTATACCCTTCACCACAGGTGTTGAATAGGCTATATATAAGTTTGTCATTCCGTTTGTAGTTTCTATAATATTGATGTTAGACCCTATAAAGTATATATATTATGGGTCCTAATGAGGAGGGAAGTTGATATAACGATGTCCGTCTGTCCGTTGAAATGGATTTTCCGAAGACCCCATATATGATTTAAGTTACCTCTATAATCCGGCATTACCTCTGTTATCCGAAATTATAAACAAATCATCTTCTTTTCGTTTACTTTTGAACAATCAAAACAAATTTAAATAAACGAAGAAAGAGAATTTCCCAACGTACTGGAAGCTTGTTCTGCCAAAATTACTTTTTTTCTCCTGTTTACATAATAATACATTATATATTTACATAAAATAAGAAACACACCAAAAAAAATACTGCCGGTCCCGTCTATTATCGATAATCGAGGTCTCACTGTATTTTCATCCACACACTTCAAAGTAAGAAAAAGAATAAAACGTAAAAAGAAAAAAGTTAAAAGAGAAATATAAAAACGACATGAACAACACAAAACGAGTCGTTTTGTTTACCCCTCTTTCTTATCTACACCGCTCGCCACCAAACCAAAAGAGACGTCGACAAAGCGACGTCGTAAAAGCCTCCATGTGAATTGGCTGTTACTTGTTTCTTTTATTTTTTTGTTTGGAAACAATGAGTTTTATTTTTCTCTCAAGAAAAAAAGTTTTGAATGAAATACGAAATTCTAAAGCAATTGTATGCAACAAATCTTTCTGGCATAATATTAACAATGAACGAAGGGATTACGTTGCGATTCAAATATAAAACCTAGCCACGATTGTAGCCACAAAACTTTTTCGGCTTAAGGAATTTACAATGTGAACGTTCATAGCTGAAAGAAGGAAAAGTATAAAAGACTTTGCCAACATTTTTTGTTGGTATTTATGAAAAACGTTTAACATTTTTTAGGAAATGTCTGAATGTTTTCCGCATGTATGGACATGAGTATGAAGATATGAGTATTTAAGCTTATGCATAAGACATGTTTGTATGACCTTACTCATATGTGAACCCAAAACCTTGTGTGTGTTAGGTGTTTCATTAACACTTATGAAATGTGTTCATTCGCACACATATTTATGGTTAAATGTGTATCTTCATCATCCAACATAATGACAAAGTTTAGAGAAAAAGTTGCCGAAAAATAGCAAACAGCACTAAGAAAATATGAGTAAAGAAAAAACTTTAACAATTTACCAAACTGCGATAATAAGATTTCTCTTGTCTGATGTCTTTTTAAGCCGTGATTATTTTGTTTTTTTACTTGTTTCACATTTGAACATAAAAATTTGTAGCAAGTAGATAAGTTTTGCCATTTTTTTTTTATCAAACTAAATCTCAGTCTTATGCTTTTTTTCTTTTGCAAAAAATAGGAAAATGTTAGTTTGTTGTTTAACTTTTCTGACTAAAGTCAGTTTCTTTCTCAACACTGTCTCTGCTAAGAGTGTTTGTGTTGAAAAATGTTAAACAAAAACCCAAACAAACACTTAGTCAAGGTCCGTTGTAAAAACCCCCTTAAAAACCTTTTAAGGCGAACAAATTCAACAAAAAAAACAAGTTCAATTGAAAACAAGAAAATGAAATAAACTTGCTTTCAAACACACACTCAAACATATAAAAAACTTTAAAAAAGTTTTGTTTATATCCGATGTCATTTGCAGTTGTTGGTTTTCTTGTGTATGTTTTTCGCCATGTCATGGAAATTCTTAAGCAAAAGTTGAAAACTGCCACGCAAAAGGTAAGCAGAAGTTATTTCCACTTAATTTTGTTCCGCAATTATAACCTTTTAGCGTGGCTTGTCTTGTTTTTCCATATAATACAACTAGAATTTGGTTGTTTTGAAAGTAATATTCAAGTTTTTTTCTTGGTTGCACATTGGGATGGATAGTGAAATAAATGCAAAAACTCATTGGTGTTCAAACTAGGTTTAAAAAGAAATGTTAAAGTTTTTGAATCTGTATTTCATTTAAGATACCGATATAATGATCTTATTTTGTTATGAACAATATTTACTGCTGATGTACAAATTGTTGCTAGAAACTAGAGTGATTGTGATTATTAGGGAAACCAGAAATATGCTCTAAAAAACGTGTTTTATGCGCATTAGATATGCAGTAAAAACTTAAAAATATACCCTGAATACTGTTAAAAATATGCCCCAAAAAATTTAAAATTGCTTATTTTAAAAGAAAATATTCAACAAGTATTAAAAGTTTCATTTAATAAAAACAATACTAAAATTTTAATCGGTAAAGCCCAAACACCATAGTGTTTACAGACGAGAGATTTTTGGGGCGAATTCAATTTAAATACCCATATACTAAGATGGTTAACGGACACAAGGAGTTTTATTTGGAAAAAAGTTTTTATGGGGAATATGTGAAATTATAGGCCGATTCCCACCATTTACATAGCCTTCGTCCTTAGTACAATTAAAATGCGTTTCCAAAATTTGCTCAAAGTGTCTACAAGATTGCAATTTGAACTTTGCGCACAAGGTTGACATAGTCAGATAACCAGTCAGACGGACGGATGGACATCGTTAGATCACTTTAAAAATTCTTGGAAAAATTGAAGCTACACGTTGGGTTGCAGATAGATATTTAAAACAGAATTCGCAAAAAAAAAAATTTTTTATTTATTGCGCAAGCTCTTGTAGGCACAAAAAACAAAAAAAAAATCGAAAATGTATTAAAATATGCCTTAAAAAGTTAAAATATGCGCTATAAACTTAACAAATGCTGCAAAAAAGATCTTTTAAATAAATTATGCAAAAAAATGATTCAAACGGTAAAATATGCAAAAATATGCACTAACAAATCAATGCCAAAATTCAGAAAAAGCTCTAAAACGAATAAATATATTGTTTCTGTCTTCATTGGTCGCACAAGGAAAAACATGCAATTGCATATTTATGGTTTCCCTGGTGATTACTCTAAATATTTAGAAAAAAGTAAACGTTATTTCAATATGAAATTTGTAATACGAATTTTAAAATCGCGCACGATTTCTTAAGCACACACTTTCTAAGGAAATCATTGAAAACATCAAGATTTATATATATTTTTATACAACTTGTCAATAGCAATCCCTTACTTGAAACTTGTGTAAATGGCAACAGTTTTGAGAAAACAACTTTCTTTTTCTAGTTGCACAAAACAGCCAAAACGTTCTCTTCAGGTAGACTAGAATAAACAATAATTTAAACCGATCGATTTCTAACATTTCTCTTATGTCTAATGGCGTTTTCTTTTCTGAGTAAAATTCTACATTTATTCTGCCTTTTACATTTTTTTATGTTCTTTTCTGAACATAAAAGTGTAAATAGTTCTTTTCTGATGATATTCCCTTTAAAATTAAAAAAATGCTACATGTTCAACACTCATTTGAATTAAAGGGGCATGAGTGCAGCACTGTTGGCTTTGGATTGTTTTAGTCTTGCCACCACCTGTAATTGAATTTACCTTGCGCTTATTGTACTTTATTGTTTAATGCCGAAATTTGTGTTCCTTTGTAAACGTAAAATATGAAACATTTCTTAAAAATTGGCGGTGCATTTAAAAATGTTGCCAAGCCACATGTAACACTTATGCAACACTTTTTTTTAGAAAAGAAAACGCCATAAGTGAGTAAAAAATTATTTTTTCTTGTCACATTTCCAAAATGAAACATTGCTGCTTGAAAATCTTAATTACAGAAAATCATTCAAATAGAAATAAAATGTAATTAAAACCCTATTTGAAAAGCTAGTTTCAATACAACCTCGTCAATTTGGAGCCAGTTTAGCTTTATTTGCTCTAAAAATGTACCTGCAAGAAATATTTTAAAAGTTAAACTCTAAAATAAATATCAATATTAAGAAGTGCGCACCATTTACTTCGAACTTCTTAATTTATTATGTATTATAGTTCGATTGAACCCATTGTGCATTGGCGAATAGAAATTAAAGCCTAGAGCATTATTACGTCTTTACAAGAACAAATTAAATGTCAAATAAGAAAGTTATTATTGTTAAATTTCATAATTCATTTAAAAGAGCGTATTATTAATAAAACTTAAAAAACCGATAACATTACAGATGTATATCAGAGCAACTAACTTTTATTGAATGATTTAAAATCTCTATTTTTCAGATAAACAAAATGTTTAAATTTCGCACTAATTGACTTGACAACTTTTTGTACTTTTCAGAATAACAAATTTTATTTCTTCTTAAATAATTATAATTTGTTGCTGCAAAAAAAAAAGTTTTCTTCTTTTCAATATCAAAAAGGACATGCTGAAAATACCAGTAGCATCTGTATGTGTCTGTGTTTTTTTTTTTGTGGAAAATGGTCAATCTTTATGCAGCCAGAAACTTGAGAGGAAACGAAAAGTGAATTAATGAATCATTTAAAAGAAAAACTCTACTTAACAATGACAAGTGAATTGTTTTTTATTGTGTTGTCATGAAAAATGTTGTTAACTCAAACTGTTCACTTGAATTTTTCCCATTCTCAACTTGAATAGTGTTTCACTGTTTCTTTGCGCTACTGTACACACATACACACAAAAAGACATAGCAAAGTGTATTTGTTGGCTTCACCAAGTTCCGGTTTGAACGTGGTTGACCAGCTAAAAAGCTCAGTTTCACAAGCTCTGTCAGAAATGAAGAGACAAAAAAAGTAAAGACTAAAAATACACACACACACACACTGAATATAACAAAAGAATAAGTAAGAAAACAACATCCACTTAACAAAACATGATTAGCATGTTAAAACGGACAAGTACAATTACTACGAAAGAAGTAGAAGTGTGACAGTGGCAATAGTGGTGTTATTGCTGCAACTACAATAGTTAGTACCCACCGGGAAAACTCAGAAGACCTTCTTACTTCAGGCCTTTTTAAAGGCCTGCTTAAAAGATTTTTTGATTCAATTACTATTCTTATCTAACTGCTAAAGAAGGCCTCATAGAAGGCCTCGGCTCTTTCGTATAAAAGATAAGATACACCTTCCACACTCACTTCTATGAGAAGGGAGTAACATTTTTTGTATTGTTTTTTTGCACAAGCAAAAGCAAAATCAATTTTTTTTTGGTCCCGGTACCCTTCTTATGTGCCTGCTGAAGAAGCGAGAGCGGAAGGCCTTCTCCGCAATGACAACGTGTGTAAAAAAGATATGAGTATGGAATGGAGCAAGAAGGCCTTGTACATCCAAAAGAAGGGGTACAGAGGCCTTCTAGAAGGCCTTCCTACTCC
This sequence comes from Pollenia griseotomentosa, assembly GCA_963931875.1. NCBI lineage: Eukaryota > Metazoa > Arthropoda > Insecta > Diptera > Polleniidae > Pollenia > Pollenia griseotomentosa. Next base: position 20,816,187 of record OZ007561.1, read on the forward strand.
TTCTTTTTCCCGCTGGGTAGCTGCAACAACAATACAAACAATTTAACGAATTTGAAAGAATTAAATTAGAAAGCACATAAAAGACAAATGATGTTTCAAGCCAAATTTCTGTACGAGAGCATGCTGAGGAGAAGCAGAGAACAATGCAGCATTACAATTACTCGCAAAATAAAATAAAACATACAATGCGAGAATATATCGTTGCGAATATTTTTGCAAGGACATGTTGTTCAGGGATGATAGAGTGACATAAATCTAATAAAATGCAAATGGGTAATTCCAAAGTGTTGAACGTGACAGTCGTACGCATCAAAAATGCAATAACATTTTAAACAACAAATATTTCTACGTTCTTTCAACCCTTAAATTATAGCACTTAGAAAGCACTATTATCTATGCTAAAGTTTATGGGGGGCGCGATTCTAGGTCAAAGATAATGGCAAAAGAAGTAGCGGTTCGAACGTGAAAAAAATAGAAGTAGTTTTTATGGCCATGTATAAAAAGGCGTAATTCAACGAAACCTGTCGCAATTTTTTTGTCAAACTACTTTCAGAATTTTACGTAGCAATGTAACATTATAATGTCTTTGGTTTGATTCCAAAATCTTCTGTATTTTTCTTTGTTTAAGCCAAATTCTGGTTCGATACGTGACATTTCGTCCATAACTTTGTTGCTTTATTATTAGGGAATAATCGATAACTTTGATTTCATATAGCAAAGTTAAAAATAACATTGATATTATATAAAAAAGTTATTGATTTTTCAAGGAGGTTTTTTACAAAAATATAAAAATAAAAATCTAGATTAGATTTTTAAACATACCTAGTAAAATTTGTTCGTTAAAAAGTAATGTTTATTACTGGTTCGCCGGTCCATCGCTAATATCAACGTATATTCAACTGAAATGTAAGTAAATTTACTATGCAAACATACACATACCCTCTTCTATACAGAGTACACTGAAAAAAACCCATTTTCGTTGCTTGAATGAAACAATTTCATAGGCCTCTTTTCATTAATGTAATGAAAATGTTCATTATTGATACAAAATTGTTCATTGCAGTAACGGAATTTTCATTTTTACTGTGACACTTCCAAAAAGGGAAATTTCCTACGTTTCGTTGTATCATTAATATTAAAAAACATGCTACATTCGGTCTTCATAAAACTTTGATGTATGATTTGCGGATATAAATACGTACAATAAAATATTACAAATTAACGATTGCGATAAGGAAGTAATTTATTGTTTTAAATATACAAAACTAGTCAAACGGAAGAAATGTTGACAAAGTTCGTCGCGGGATGGTAAATGAATTACATGCAATTAACTTCAATGTCAACTATGAAAATTAAATTTAATGAACTTGAGCCTAATTAAAAATATTAAAAATTTGGATTAAAAACCATAAATAGTTCCACAAAATAACCACAATACTAATTATTAAATAAATAACGTTGCATATAAATGTAAAATGACGTAGAATTTGTGAACTTTTTTCATTGTAAAAATGTAGAACAATAAAAAATATCATTCAATTAATCACAAGTTACATCATATGAACTAAATAAACGTCGATTATGTCATATGGTGGCCTATACGAAACGCCCAAACGTTTCGTGGGGTATAGACTGTATTTAGGGGTGGATTTGGGCTACAGCTCCAAAACATCCGCCAAAGATCCAAGCAACTTGGTGATATTATTAAGGCTAGAAAAGAAAGTACTTTAAACCATATAAAAACACTTTCGTGATAAAATTTCCATTTATTTGATGCAAAAAATAAATTAATTAATTTATAAAATTACATCACAAAAAACTATTTAGTTATTATAAAGCAATAAGAAATACAGCAGTCCAATATGGCTCTCAAAACAACGATTCGACTTAGCCAATTTTTATTTTACAATAAAAAGAAAAAAAGAAAATATCACTTTTTATAAAACTAATTAACCCTGCTGTTAGGTTAAGAAAAACTTACGAATCTTAGGTTTAGGACCATTTTGGTCCATACTGGTTTTTTTTAATAAGTGCACAATTTGTTTTTACTTTTTTTTAATAGTCTGAAAACAAATAGGGTTAATTTTTATATTTTCCAGTCTTACTTTAGTTTATATTCAGTCTTTGACTGATTTCTTTGCTGAAATAATGGAAATCGACGATTAAACTGCAATGATATTGTTTACATTCTAAATAAAAGCTTGTCTGATATTTCAACTTGTAATAGCGTGACGAGGATATTGAACATGAAATCACCGGAAGAAATGCTTCTTATTCAGAAAATGAAGAGAATGCTGCAGCTATCGGTAACGTAGAAGAATTGAATGTCGCGAAAATGGAAAGCTATAAGATTCGTCTCCATTGCACAGTGGCATAAGAGCTTCAGCTGAAAATATCATATCCACACAATTGGGGCCAACACGATTTGCCGTTTCCAGATGCCACGATATATTGCGTTCGTTTTTATTATTTTTTCTGGTGTTGGGGGAATAAAAACCAGTGTTGCAAGGTAAAATTCGACAAGAAATGGAAAGATCTAGAAACTTATACTTTGCGTGCATACATTTCTGTAATAATTCTTGCAGGAGTTTATATATTTAGTTGTAACGGAAGATTATATACTCATAATATACTGAGAAAATGTTATTTTTTCATATCAATAAATCGATAAACAAGAACGGACCCAAATGGTCCTAAACCTGAGATTCGTAGTTTTTAATTTTTAAAATTTTCCTTACATCACTCATAATTAAAAATTTTGCAGAAATAATAAAATATAAAAACACCACATTAGCAGACGTTTTAGGTTGACATATTAAACCGTTCCGTAGATAAAGCGAAAAGAAAACAAAAAATTACCAAAATGGTCCAAACCAACAGCAGGGTTAAAATATTTTTATTTTCGGGAAATTATTCACAAAAACTAAAGATAGATTACAAAAATCAGATATATCGAATTAAGTTTATAAGATTAATTGTGGTTGTAATGATAATGAACAATGTAGGAAAATATATGTAGAAACAACTGGGACAAAATTTAAAATTAGATTAGCAGGACATAAACGTGACCAAAAATATAGGAATTATAATTCAGCCAATGGAACGGCGTTATCTACCCATTATAGGGATTTAATCATTATCCTGATTTCGAAAACACAACAACTTTGAATACGGAAAGTTTTAAGAAACGTAGATATGTATATGTTAGAAATGGTACAGATAAATAATATTCCATTTAAGAAAAGAATCAATTTTAAAATAGATACTGAGGGCTTAGCTCAGATTTATAGACATTTATTGAAAAAAAAAAACAAATAGGTTGACGAAAGGGATAATTATAAATAGGTATTTTCAAGGTATATTTACACAAGGTAAACTCGTTGGCCCATATGTTTGTCAGCTGTTCACACCTAGTTGGAACCCCAACGTCAAATTGCGTGTATATGAGCAAAAATTTGTACATGTGTGCGTTAAATTGTTTTTTTTTTTACATGAAGACAATTTTGACAACTCGGTTCCTTTTATAGAGCAGCATGTCTACACTCCCAAATGAGTCTACCTTGTGTAAATATACCTTGGGTATTTGATTGTTTGTAAAATTAATTTCAGATGGCATAGTCAGTTGGTGAAAATAGATATTGACGGAAAGGGACCTTTAAATAGGTTTTTGGCTTTGAAAATATATACAATTTTGTTTTTTCCTTTTTGTTTGTTTGTTTGTCTTTTGTTAAAAGTTTGTAGCATGGAATTTTAAATTTATTATGATAATTTTGTTAAAGCCCTTATGACACTATATTTTTAATGCATTGTTCAAGTTTTGGTGAACAGTACAAATATAATATAATACAAAAATATAATATAATATATAATACCAAGTGCAAAGAGTTAAGCTGTAGGTATTAAGATAAATGGCAAACTGTCAAAAATTTTACTAAAGTTATCGATAAAAAAAATGAAGTTATGTCAAAAAAAATGTAAAATTGTTTAACTTAAAATTTACATTTCCAGCTTGAAATATTAAAAGTGTTGCTGAATCAGCGGTTTATGGGCAAATTCAGCGATTAACCGCTTTTTGTTTTTAGGTTTCTCATTAACAAAAGTTGGCAACATTAAATAAAATAAACAAAACAGGGATGGCTAAGTTGTTTCAATTGTACTTTTTTGTTGATACTTTTTAATTAAAGATTTATAATATTTTTTTGTGGTGTTTTTTATGAACATAAATAAAGTTAATTTCAACTAAAAAAAATCTTTTAGTACAATTGGGGTAAAAAAGAACAATTTTAAAGGTTGTTGGTACAATTTCAAAAATTCTCAACGCCATCCCTGAAACAAAACCATAACAAGAGAAAAAAAAACAAAAAACTTTGTTTACATTTTTTATATTTCGCTCTTTCTAACATTTACTGTTTCTTTCTATCAATTCTATATCAAATAATGAATAAAAAATGTAGTGTCATAAGGGCTTAATTAAAATTTTAAAATTTATTTTTTCTTTTTGTATTTTTCCATTTATTGTCAAACACAAATTTGAAATTTTATAAAAATTTCCTGAAGAAGAATTCCAACGGAAATCGAAATATCGAAAATAAAAATATTTTAATTAATAAAAAGTGACTTTAATAAAAAAGGTCGAAGAAATAGGATTACAATTTAATAATAAGAAAAGTAACATTAAAAAAAACGTACAAATTAAAGAAAAATTTAAAATATAATACATGATGATAGTCGCACCTCACATTGTCAATTCGTTTAAGGGCACATCATCACCCGAAATAGAAGCCAGGGATGGGAAATTCGCTGCCCTCTGTTCAGACGAGAACAGCGTTAATGATACATTACATTTCTGTGATAAAAATTTACGTTTTATTGTAGAATTTATGTCATAGAATTAATGACAAAATGTCATTGTGCTTATGACGATTTCCAACTTAATTACGAAGATTTTCCTCTTAGTGTAGACTGCTGCATAATAAATACTTTACTAAGCGCGAGTGAGAGCAGGAAAAACAAGAATAATAAAAATAAAACTCTTAATTGTTGCTGCTTTTAAGCGCTAAACAATATGCCTTCCTGTCGACCAGTTAGATTTTTGTACCCTGCGAATGAATCTTGGCATATAAATTAACTTAAACTATTTGTTAAGGTTATCTTAAGTTTATTGGTTAGAATTGTAGTGACACATTTAACTTTCAATCCGCCATTTTAAAATGAACAAATTAGTAAATAAAATAAATTCAAGTTCATAATACATTTAGAGGATTCCGACTTTGATAAGCTTTCAATTTCCTTTTCACTTTTTTTTATCATATTTTAAACTCATTGTTTTTATTTTATCTATCTTTATCTGCTTTATTCTGATGTTAGTTATTTTATCTGACGTTAGTAACAAGGAGGAAAACAAACAAAGAAAAAACTTTAAAAAAACTATTTTTCACATAAAAAAAATTATCTTTGTAACAACTCGCAACAAAAGCAACTCCCTTTCACGTTAAACTGAGAGATACATTTTACGTAACATTTCTGCTAACAACTTGTAACTGTGGAATTTTTACGCTTTTCGTTTGGATTAACAAGATTTAAATTAAAAGCATTTTTACAATGAACAAATACATAATAAAAATGTTGAAAAAGCTTTTTCTTTTCCTTTTACTTAAAGAAATTTTGGAAGTACGTAAATAAAGTAGGTGTTTCTAAATGTAGCTCCAAAGGAAAAAATTCAAATGTGTCAAATCATACGACCTTGGAGGCCAAAAATTTGTGTCTTCACTAAACACAATTTCGCTATTAAACATCGATGACTAATTTTTAAGAAAAATTTCAACTATTTGGTAGCGATATTCCACCGTATCTCTATTCCTGACGGTTTGCCAGAGTATATTGATCATAAATGTCAAAGGTTGAGCGCAGAATGATAGTTGTTTAGAAAGCTAACCATTTCGAAAATTGTTTATATTTAAAAATTTAACCAAACGTAAAAAAAGGCATCGACTAATTTGTATACACTTAAAAGAACAACCTTATATATATATATATCGAATTTGTCGACAATTTATTTTAGAGTAGAAAATATTAATACAATTGCTATAGAATATAAAAGTTGTCGATTAATTTTCAATGAACTGTTAAAGGAAGTCGACTTCAGTTTTATCGAACATCATGATTATCGATGACATATTTTCGTGTAATACAAGAGATTGATAAACTTTCAATATAGTATTTAACTTAATATTAATATTAAAGCAGGGCTGTTGCGTCAAAGTGGAAGAGTCGGAGTTGAGGTTTTGTTACGGGAGTCGGAGTCCCAGTACCCACAAGAACTTGCCACTCCAACACCAAAATTTTTCGGCCTACAAAATTTAAAATTTTTATTTTATGCTTTCCAAAATAAAAATATTTATTTTTTTATTAATACAAAATTTTTAATAATTAGTATTGTGGTTATTTTGTTGAACTATTTATGGTTTTTAATCCAAATTTTTAATAACTTTAATTAGGCTTAAGTTCAATAAATTCAATTTTCATTAAATTATTTTTATGAAGAAAGGAATTTTACAACATGAAAATTAATTAAAATTGTTATTGATAATCTTTCATTCTTGACCGTGGCCGGGGCTCGAACCCGGGCCGGCAGGTTACCATGACATGTTTCGATCGCAACCACTCGATCTCCTCAGATGGATTTGCAAGATTTACAAGATTTTGTTTGTCGTGCTTAATTCCCGGTTTTTATTTTTGATAAAAACCCTGAAATTTATTGTTGAAGGGAGAAGCAATTCCTATGCGCATTACACTGGTTGCTTAGGCCAGATCGTCGGGAAACTTCATCCAAAGATTTTAGAAAAACTAAATATATAAAACTGTTAAGCGAATAAAAATTATAAGCAAAAGTTTTACTTGTAACAATATCAAAGCTTAAAGAAAAACAACAACAATAAAAAGTGAGTTTATCTTTTCTTACATTCCCCACTGCAATTGGTTGGAATTCTTCCAACATTAATTGTAGTTGTAAGTAGTTTAACAAAAAACAAAATTAAAACAAAAAGAACTTGCCTTATTGTTTTCGCAAGAAATCAAAAAATGTCAGTGTGTCTATCCAATAAATTTGGAAATTAAGCATGACAAACAAAATCTTAATTAAAAAAAATTTTAAGAGGGTCTGCTTTATAAAATTTTAAGTCACTATATTAAGGCTCAATGCGGCACGTGTTAGAATTAAAACATCAATTTGAAATTGTTGCAGAATCATTTTCTGGCTATATTTATTTATTTACAAGGTACTTCATTAAGGACCAGTCTCACATACATTTAGCATCAAGGTAAGAGTAGGAGTCTGACTTAGAAAATTTCAGCGGATGGAGTCGGACGACTAAACAGTCCTGTATTAAAGTAATCAATAACTCTTCTATAAAAAATACAAAAGATCGTTAATTTTTTATTTTATAAAATATTAAAAAAATCGATGACTTTTTTTATAGATTATCGAAGTTATCGATAGAGTTTTATTTAAAAATAAAAGCTTACGAAACGATAGAATTTCCAGAAAGTGGGAAATATTGCTTTCTTTAATCCAGTTTTCCTATTGATATCCAATTTATCGATTACTTTTCTTAAACATATAAAAGATGTCGATATTTTCTATAAAATATAAATTTTGTCGATAATTTTTTTAAGAATTATAATAGAGCCGATAACTTTTCTACTGAATAGTTAAGCTGTCGATAGATTTTCTCTCTAATTAAATTATCGATAACTTTTCTAGAGAATTTAAAAGTTTTTGATTACTTATCATTTCATATAGTTCTAAAACTATACACAACCTTTTTTTAAATATTTTATTTATCAAGTTTTGTGTCAAGATTTGAAAAAATTGTGTATATTAAATACTTTTCTATATTTAAGCATTTATGAAAGAAATAAAACTTGTTTTTGTAATAGCAAGTTTATCGATAACTATTGTATCAAATATAAAAGTAATTGTTAACTTTTCTGTGGAATATAAAAGTTTTTGATAACAAAATATAAATGTTATCAACAGTTTTTCTATATCAGAAAAAAGTTATTGTAAGCTTTGATAAATTAATATTTGAATATAAAAGTTATCGATAACTTCATACAAGTTAGAAAAGAAAAGTTAGAAAAGTTATCGGAACTTTTTATATTCTATAGATCTGTAGAAAAGTTATCGGTATCTTTTTTATTCTATAGAAAATGTATCGGTAACTTCTGTATTTTATTGAAAAGTTATCGAAAACTTTTATCTAAGATATTTATAACTTTTCTTTAAACTATAAAGTTTATCGATTACGTTTCTATAAAAGTAAAAGTTATTGATTACTTTTCTATAAAACATAGAAATTATCCATAACTTTTAACAGAATAATAAGGTTATCGATACATTTTCTATAAAATATTAACAACTTTTTTTAAAAAATAAGCCCACTTTAGCTTTAATTACTTATACATGTGTGCAATCTTTAAAAAAATTTATTTAATTTTAATTTCACTTTTATATAGAATTGACTGCAGTTTAATTTGTATAACTTAAAACGCAATCGGAATTTAGTTGACCATAATAAAAACAATAAATATAATTGAAAAGCAACAACTTTTTCATTTGCAGTCTTTGTGATACTCAATCTTACACTTATAATTGAAATGGAATTGCAAATGAAACATAAAAAATCACCAAATAAATAGTTTTGAATAAAGTTTTATATTTAAAAATGATTTACAATAACAATTAAACATAAATATGCCAATTTATAAAGTCTTTTGCAATATATTTTTTTATTTATATTCCATAAAAAGGAAAAGATTAAAATTGAGGTTAAAAGGGAAAAAGTCATGTTGAAATCTGCAAATATATCAAAAACAAGAATAAACAAATTTTTATAAACGAGTTTATTCAAAGAGTTTTTGTCAATAAATTTTTTCAAGTTGATCAATTAATAGCAATTTAAACAAGTAAATTTAATTATATTTTAATTTTTATTACAAAGAAGAATTTTAGCTCCTCTCGCAGTGAAAAAAATTCGCACATTTTAGTCAAGTGTAGGGCTAAAATTTAATTGCAATTCTGATGGCAAATAAACACATTTAAAATGTCTTAATGGTTGACCGCAAATATTATTCGTGCGTTAAATGCAATCGATGAGGACGTTGGTAGTGATAGTGATCAAAATGACGGTGATGATGCCCTCAAGTAATTAATTAACGCACGACTACTTACAAAATAAAAACACATGCATACACAGCAACGCATGGATATTTTTCATGCATAAATGGACATACGCATACATTTAATTTTTTTCTAGTGTATGAATGTCCTCCATTTTTTTTTAAATTCATGTGCGTGTGTTGAAAATTATGTATGTGTATAAAGGTGAGAGAATAAAACTGTGTCTATGAACAAAACTAAAGGCTGTCCAAGAAAATAGAAATTTCAATTTTAGAGACTACAACTTAATCACCCCTATCGCGAATGTTATGGGAATATGATATATGGGAGCAAACTTATTTTCCCATCCCCAACAAATCGGTATCGCAAATATTTTGGGAGTAAAAAATCTATTGTGAATTATTTGTCTGTGATTCATAAACAAAAGTCTCTATTGTGAATAACTTGTCAGTGCTTGTATTGAGAAAGAATAATATACAAAATAAAATACTAATGAAAATATAATAAAATAAATAATGAATAGTTATTATTTTCATTTTCTTTATTAAAACTCCTTCAATAAAACGAAAAAACAATTTAATTTAGTCAAACCTTAAAATATAAATTAAAATTTACATGTTCCCTTCTCGTTCACATTAAGACTTGTTGGGAATTTATTTAGTAAAAATACTCGCGGGAGTAAACATTGACGATGTAAAATTTTTTAAGTTTGGGAACTCATTCCCAAAAAATTTGTTATGGGAATCATTCACAATACGAAATAAAAAAATATGGGAATATTTTAATGGGAGTAGTTGTTTGCGATAGGGGCGAATATATTGAATACCAAAAAAAATTTTAAGGTTTTCTTTTATAGATATCCTGTTTATTGTATTTGAAAGTTAAAAGCTATTTGCTGGACTTCTTTTTAGCGAAAAAAAAACTTAATTTTTATTTATTGAACAATCTTTAAATTTAAAAAAAAAATTCTCTGTGTATCCAATTAATCACATTAATATAAAGGTTTGGAAATAACTTTAAAAAAATCATAATTATATGACTGCATGTAAAACAACAAAAATCTATATACGTTTACATATCATCATACACAATACATAATGGGTATAATTGATTTTTAATTAACACGATGCTCATACGACACAACAACCAGTTGGACCATGAACTAATACAAGTGTATTTAACTCGCGTAACAGCGCAATGTACATATATGGTCAGTTCCAGCGAAAAATCTACTTTTTGTAACGTAACGCTAGAAATAATTTAAATTGCTTCTCAAAAAATTTTATCAGGGGTGTTATGGAAATCGTAAACGTAAAACGCAAGAATTTGGAAGTTGTTTTTAATACATTTTTAATCTAATATATTTATATATTTATATTTGTAAAATATTTGACATAAAATTCTATTATTACAAAAATCTAATTAGAAAACTACTTTTAAAATTCTTGCGTTTTACGTTTCCGATTTTCATCACACCCCAGAATATGTATAGTTTACTTATTTATATTTTGGTGTAAAGCCCAACTAGCTCTACATTAAATAACAAAAGGGGTAAAGGTTGAACAACATGGTAAGATAATAAGAAAAAACATTTTCCCTGAAAAATCCGAGATTCAGACTACGCACCTTTTGGGAAGGATTAGTTTTTTGTTTTTAGCAAAAAGGCTATTTTTGTAGAAAGTACGTTTTCACAAAAAGTACTTCTTTTTTTTTTTGGAAAAATTTGCTTATTTTTAAGAAAGTGCCTTTTACACGAAAAAATTAGATATTTTGTATTTGTATTTGTATTTGTATTTATTAATTTGATTTTCTAATACAACAAGACACAATATCTTATAAATTACAGCATTAGAATCAGACAAGTTAAAGTATACGTTGATAAAAAATATTTTCTAAAAACTACATAGGTTATATTTAAATTTAAATAGAGTAAAATAAATAAAGTATATAAGTATATAAAAATTAAAATAAATAAAAAAACAAAGTTTACATTTAAAACATAAAAAAACAAAATTTTCCCAAAAATTTACGAAAAATATTCCCTCAATAATTTTCTAAATCTTATAGCGTTGCTAGTGGTTTGCAAATCATTTGGAAGTTGATTCCAGAGACGTATGCTTAATATGAAGTATTGGCATTCAGAAGCATGGTCACGGTGACGAAGTTGTATTAATTTTTTCCCTCTACACGATCTAGAAAACTGCAGACGTTCATAAAGATATTTTGGCTCCTTTGTCGTTATTATTTTGTGAAGTAATATTAAGTTTTTGAATTGAAGATAGTTTGAAAATGACATATTGAATAAACTACAAGAGTGCTGCGATATATGATCAAATCTTTTTAAAGAGAATATGTAACGGATGATATTGTTATATGTTACGGTCAGCCTTCTCATATCATTTGTGTTACAACCAGTAAAAATTTCAGATGAGTATAAGAGTGTCGGCAGAAGATATGTTTTTGCAAGTAATATTCTCACTTGCAGAGGTGTAAAGTGCTGAGTAGCCCATAAACTTCGCAACATGCCATACACTTTACCACAAACTTGTGTAATGTGATTCGACCAGGTTAAATTTCTGTTAAATAGTACTCCTAAGTTTCTTGCTGAATCTACAACATCGATTCTCGAATCACCAAGAAATAAATTTACCTCAAAATCTATATGAAAGGCCCTTTTACATACTAATATGCATTTCGATTTGCTAGGATTAAGTCGCAAACCGTTAGCAGCTGCCCATGTTAGTATTTTCCCAAGATCATGATTTAATTCCCGTATTTTCATATTAGCTGACTCTTTAGGACTACTGAGATACAGCTGAACGTCATCAGCATACATTTGTATACTAGAATACGATAGTTGGTTTGGGAGATCGTTCGCATATAAGGAGTATAGCAGGGGTCCAAGGATGGATTCCTGTGGGACACCTCTAGTTACTTGTAAAGAACGCGATATAGTTTCGGCATTTGCAACTGATTGGCATCTACTTGAAAGGTATGATGACAACAATTTCACCGCAAACGTGGAAAATTTAAATAATTTGGACAATTTCATGCACAAGATTGAATGGTGCACTGTATCAAAAGCCTTTGAGTGGTCTAATAATACCAAAAACGTTATTTTTCTATCATCTAGGCTACTACGAATTTCCTCTATCACATCGGTAAGAGCTGAAGTACAGCTACGCTGAGATCTGGATCCAGATTGACGATCGGTTAACAGGTTGTTGTTATTAACATGGTTATAAATTTGTTTATATAACAACTTTTCAAAAACTTTGGAAAAATAAGGGAGAATCGCAATCGGACGATATTCATTTCCTGCTTTTGGTACTGGAACAATTTTAGCGTGCTTCCACTGCATTGGAAAAGAACAGGTTATAATTGTAGTATTAAAAAGATGTGTAACGTATCGAATTATCCAGGGTAGAATAATTTTAACAAATTTTGGGTTAATATTATCTAATCCAATTGAATTAGATTTCATTGCATTAAAAGCGTTAACTACATCACATGCGGCTAGGCATTGAAAATTAAATTCACTACATGAAATCAAAGGCAAACCTTCCTCATAGAAACTAGACTGAACAGTTGGATAATCAATTTTAGTAAAATTTTCATTAAGCAAGTTAACATCAACTTCCAATGAACGGTCAACTGAGTCATTAATGCCAATCTCTCGTATATATTTCCATTTACTTTTACAATCAACCGCTGTGTTAAATTTGTTATAATAATACAAAGATTTATCATGTTTTATCCTCGATACAACTCTTTTCCTCGCCAAACGATACTCACTTTGTAGATCAGGTGTCTTGTACCTTCTCCACATGTGGTATAGACGGTCACGTTGTTCTATTAACATTTTAGTTTCATTACCAAACCATGGCCTAATTCTATTTTTGTTTGTCTTATTTTTGATTGGAACGTGTTTGTTATAAATTTGCAGTATTGAGTCATTAAGAAGAGTAAGCTTCTCATCCACTGATGGCAAATAAAATATTTGTTCCCAATCAACGTTATCAAGATCTCGCTGCAAATTTATTGGACTTATATTCTTGAAATCCCTGAAACTATACATTTGAATTCCCTTTTCCGTTCTAAATTTATAGCATATAAAAATCATATCGTGTTTTGAAAAGGTGGATGCAGCTAACTGATCGTAGAGTAATAATTTCCGCTCGTTACTTACAAAAACTAGGTCAAGTAATGTGCTGTTTGTGGTTAAAAAATGTGTAGGCCTGGAAGAGTTTACAGCAGATAAATTAAATGAATGCATAATGTTAGTCAGAGTTTGATTTTCAAGCAAATTGCAATTAAAATCACCAGTTAAAATAACCTCCGAGTACGCTACAGAAAAATGTTCTAATTTGTCAATAAGTGTATCCAATTTCATATATCTATCCGGTCTATAAACACAGCCAAGCAGCATTTTTTCACCATGAAAATTTACGTCAATAAAAATTAATTCAATATCACCGGGTTCATTATGTAAACAGATAAGTTTACATCAGATATTATTCTTAATGTAAATAGCTACACCTCCACCATTACTTTGCCTATCTGATCGAAAGATTCGATAACCATCTACTTTATAAATACTGTCATTTATTTCCGGTATAAACCATGTTTCAGAAACACATATTGCATCAATACCTGAACTCTCAAATAGGAAACGAAATTCATCAAGTTTCGTCAAAAGGCTTTGGGCATTTATGTGACACATGTTAAAGCCCTGATGCTGATTAGCCAAGATACGAATCATGTTATAATTACTCTCTCCAGAACCAACTTGATTAAAAGACAAATTTGTCATATTTACTGAGTGCAACGCAATAAGATTCATTACTTTATGAAAGAAAAGGTATGTTAAATATTATAATGCAATTTTGAAAGCAAAAATAAAATGAGGGATAATATTTTAACTGAAAAATTAATTGATAATCATTAAATTGTAATAAATAGTTTAATTGAAAAAGACAAAAAAATACTAAATAGTTTACTAATTTAAAATAATAAGCTTCCAGTTGAGAATATTTTTTAAAAGAGATGTCAAATGTCCGAGCATTATTCAAGAAAAAGCCGTTTCAGATCCTCAGAAAATTCAATTAAGACAGGGTCGTCTGCATCGAACTTTTTCACGTAAACAAGTCCACGCAAGGAAAATGTTGATTTAATTTTCTTATTCTTTTTTAGTAATAATGCTTCTTTGAATATTTTATGATTATGAGGTGTTAAATTCTCATTAATGTAAATGGGTTCATCACTTTCGAAGCCAGCTTGATGTAAGCTTAAATTAGTATTATTATCACGGCGAAATTTTGCAATGCATTTCAAAAGATAATTTTTTTCAAATGGAGAACATAATTTTGCAACTATTACTTCATCCGTAGGATTATAAGGTTTATTGTTTCTATAAATTTTTTTTAGTCTATATATATTTTCTAACTGTGGCATATTTATTTTTAAACTGTTACAAATGTTTTGAAAAATGCCATGAAGATTTTCATTATCATTATAAGGAACACCAGAGATTCGGATACTACCAGCCACTACAGTGTTCTCCTGTTTTAACATTTTCCTCTTTATTTCTGTAATTTCTTTTTTCAGAAGTTCAACTTCAGTGTTCCTTAATTCTAAGCTTTTTACCCTCTCAGTTATAGTACTCAGATCACTTTTTATATTTTCAATTTTGTTTTCAATAACAGAGAGTATTTTTTCTTCACTTTCTTTTATTAGATTTTTCATATAATCAAAGAGTTTTTCTTCACTTTCTCTTATTGAATTTTTTATAACTTCACCCATGATATATTCACTCTCTCTTATTAAATCTCTTAAAAAATGTTTGTCATGGTGTGATAAACGCGGTGTTTTTGCGTAATTTTCAACCGAAGAGACTTGTTGATCTCTGGCTCTCTTAGCTGACGATTCGCTTCTTGTTTCCATATTTCTTGTTTAAACTTTTTTTTTTTTTTTTTTTTTTTTTTTTTTTTTTTTGTTGTTAATAAAGTAATTGTTTTTGTTTTTTAATTTTTATTTTTGGACTTGTTTTTATTTCGAAAAGAGCTCAGGAACAACTTTTTGGAAATTGAGTTTTGCGCTGGTTTTTGAGGTACACATACTGACCGATTTACTGTGGGAATGAATGGTTATATACGCCTTCCAGAGCAGTAAAAAACAGGTCTTTTTAAAATTAATTTCGAAAATGGCTCATCTCCATATTTATTTAGAATCAATTGAAAAAAACTTGCACTCAAAATTTTTACAGTTACAGGTTAGTTTTGAATATGTGTTCAATTCGTTATAAAAATTATTTTTTATTCTGCCATTATTAAAAAAAATTTAATACTAAACACCGTTTTACGAGAAAAATTAAAATAAGAACACAGTTTTTGTCAGTGTTGCCAATTTAACCATTTAGTGGCTAGATTTAGCCATTTTTCACCCTGTTTAGCCATTAAAAAATGAGTTTAGCCATTAGCCATTTTTTTTAGCCATTTTCCAACTTGTTTAGCCATAAAATTTTTTTTCCGTTTTTATTTTAAAATAATAATTTTTATTTTGTTATAAAAATTTATAAAAGTAAAATAAACATTTTTAACAATTAAAATGCCTTTAATTTAATTCAAAACTTTTACAAATGCTGAAAATCGCTAAAAAAAAAGAAGAAGAAACATCTTTAAAAATGAAGGAACAGTATTCCAATATTAAATTTATAAAATGGATCAACACAAACATCAGTGTTTCTTTCTGGTTGCAAGTATTTCAATAAAGAGATGCAGGCGGCAACAAAATTTTTTTTTAGAAATTTCAGAATTAACTATAAAGTTGCTTCCACTTCCATGGTCTAATGCTGAAGTAGAGAGGGTATTTAGCCAAGTAAACATCGTTAAAAGTAATTTAAGAAATAGGTTACATTTAGCAACCGTTTGTTCGATTTTATCAATTAGGTAAACATTTTAACCATAACAATAAAATATTTATACCAACACCACAACAGTGGTACCCTCAAGCGTTTGTGCTGATGTTTGTTACACATTTAAATATTGGTCCTAAGACGTATACCGATTGACTCAGAATTACTTTCTGTGTCGAATTAACGATATTTGTCCGGTTGGCTGGCAGTCTATGTAAACTTTGTGCGCAAAGTACAGGTCGCAATTTTGGAGATTATTTGACAAAATTTGGTACATAGGTTCTAATGTGGTGTAGGGTATCGTATAGTCGGGGTTGACCGACAATACTTTTTAACTTGTTTTTAATTTTTTTTTTTTTTTAAATTTCCTAAGCTAATCCCGCGAAGCTCTATGCTTGTCTGCAGGAAAGAAACCAGAGTCTCTGGCGGGAATCGAACCCGCAACCTCGGCGCTGATAGACTAGCTCGCTACCAGCTAGCCTACCGAGGCACTCAATTGTAGATCTGGACTAGAAGGTTGGGTAAATGTTGTCGTGATTATGATTTACCTTCAAATCATTAAAAACTAATAGGCACGAGTGCTTCCTATGAGATGAACAATAACTACATCAAATTGATCGATGATTTAATTTTTAATATCTATCAAAATGTTAATTTACGTCTATTCTTATAAAACAAATTGATCTTAACTTACAATTTCATCGAAAGCAACTTTAAATGAATTATTTCTGTGTTGTTATTGAATTTTAATATGTTTTTATTTAAAAAATAACTTTTAGCCATTTTTTAGCCCATTTTTAGCCATTTTTTGGTCACCAAGTTTTGGCAACACTAGTTTTTGCTCATCTTCATTTTGAAAATGGGTGAATGCAGCTGCGCAGAGGTAAATGATATCCAAATTGACTATTTTGAACATTTTTATAAAGATGCACAGGCACATATAGAGGGAAGAGGATTTTTTCGTTTTTTTATGTTTTCTAATTTGCAATCTTAATAAACAGGTAAAAGTATACCGAAATGTTCTTATTAATCCTTTATAATAAAAAGTTTTCGTCGAAAATATTGTTTACTTTTATTAAAATTTTGGAATTCTTAAATAAATTTTCAAAGGGGTTAATCTTGTATATATTTTAACGTTACAGATCATTAAGATATTAGTGTGTTTCAATAAACTACATACACTTACCATTTTGCAATTAAACCACGAACATTTAAAGTAAATTTTCGTTAAGGGATCATCTCTGGAAACTGGTATGACCATTTCCTCCTCCAAATATTATTTAAAATAATTTTTTGGTTTTTACTATCACAAATTTGAGGAAAAAACTCTGCTTCAAAAGTCAAATGTTTTAAGAGATATTCAGTTGTATGTGTCTTCTAAACACTTTGTATTTTTGTACCCAACAAAGAGTAGTACATTTTTCAAACAAAATAATTATTAAAAAAAATAATTTTACATTAGAAGCTTTTTAAAGCTGCCTATGTGTTTTAAATAAAACACTTTTTACAAACTACAAGTAGTAAATGTTCATGATAATTTACTATTTTAACGAACCTAATTGATATATTTGATAAGCTCTTAATGCGAGTTATTTTCTATTACATAACTACGTCTTTCCATTAGGAAACCATACGACAGTTAATCAATTTCATTCAATTATCTTCAAAATCTATAATCCAATTAAAAGTCCATATAAATTTGATAACAGTATGTTTTGTTTTATGTGCTTTTAAGTGCTCAGACCATTTTCATTGCAATGACATATTAAATTAAAAACGTGCTGGATTTCGTTGGATAGCCAATAAATTATTAATTAAATTAACATATTTAATACACGTCAATCAGTTGTTATGTACTCTAGAGCGACTCACCAAAAAAAGTGCTCGTTGTACCCTCCTCAAAATGAAGCTTGGACTTTTTTAAGATGTTATTTTAAATATTTCGGCTCCAGCTTTGCCCTCTCGTGAGCTGGACCATTTTGAAAAACGGTCTATATTTGCATGTTTTGTTAATTTGAAAATCGGTGTCCTTACCAACATATACAAATTGGGCGCGTCCAACTGTTTATATAATTTGTCCAAGGATGATCGTTCGCATTTTTTCGCAAATTAAAAAAAAAATATTAAGTCGTGGATCATTTCTTTTTTTCTTGCTTTAGTCCTATTTTCATCCATACATGATTTAGAAACTAAATCCGTTATCATATTAGAGTTACCACAAAATTGCATTTATTAATATTCCAGAGCACTGAGGAAAATGCATCTAATTTGCAAAAATCTAAATTATTTACATACAAAGGTGATGTACTTGGCAAAAGAAAAAATTTGATATCCATATTGCCCTACTTAAAACGAAGGGTTACCACCCCATTGCATTTTTGTCAAAACGCGAACTAGCAAAAAAAAAAAAAAGCTGAGACACGTATTTAATTAAATCGACTAAAAATTAAAATATGTCAATTTGGCATTTTTATTACAAACAACCCCAAACAAAAAATTAAAAAAACCGTTTTTTACAGAATATCCTTAAAAAAAGGACATAGATGATCGTCCTTGGACAAATTGTATAAACAGTTGGACGCGCCTTAAAAAAACCTTTCATACGATAACCAATTTGTATATGTTGGAAAAGAAACAGATTCTCAAATTAACAAAACATGCAAACGATAGGTCAAAGCTGGAGCGGAAATATTTAACCCTTCTGCATCCCTTGGATATGTGCCCTTCCTCTGATACTTTGGGTCAATACGACCCAACAATAAAATGTAAACAACATTTTATATTTAAGTATAATAAAAAATTAAAGCGATTCTATTGATTACACTGTGCATGAAATTTACACTTTTTTTTCGTGACAAGCCGGGCACATGGCGTTTTCACATAATTCGGGGACGCTGAATCCAGTGGTGCCCGCGGTTTTTTCAGATTGGCTCTGGTTTTCGAGATATACCGTTATTTCGAAAATGGAGGAGGTTGCCCAACATATATTCGCGTAACTCAAAAACGGTTTAGTCTATTGAAATTACTAAAAAAACCGAAATTCCGCAATAAAATTTCATTTCAGAAAAGTAAAACTCTTTTTCTAATATGAGTAGTCGTTATTGAAACATAATTTTTTTTGAAAAAAAATTAATTTTTTTATCAAAATTTCGAAATTTTTGTTTTTTAAAAATTCATACAAAATTAAAAAATGCAGCTAGGCTTCTATTTTTTTGCAGACTTATAAAAAACGAAGCTACAAACAAAACAAGCCATAAATGATTAAAATCTGTTTGCAACTTTTGATTTTATTCACAAAAGTCGACAAATTTTAATTAATTTAAGAATTTAATAAAACGCAATATTTGTATGGGAGCCCCCAAAGGGAAATTCTTAAATTAATGAAAAATTTGTCGACTTTTGTGAATAAAATCAAAAGTTGCGCACAGATTTTAATCATTTATGGCTTATTTTGTTTGTAGCTTCGTTTTTTATAAGTCTGCAAAAAATTAGAAGCCTAGCTGCATTTTCAATTTTTTATGAATTTTTAAAAAACAAAAATTTCGAAATTTTGATAAAAAAATTTATTTTTTTTTTTTTAAAAAAATTATGTTTCAATAACGACTACTCATATTAGAAAAAGAGTTTTACTTTTCTGAAATGAAATTTTATTGCGGAATTTCGGTTTTTTTAGTAATTTCAATAGACTAAACCGTTTTTGAGTTACGCGAATATATGTTGGGCAACCTCCTCCATTTTCGAAATAACGGTATATCTCGAAAACCAGAGCCAATCTGAAAAAACCGCGGGCACCACTGGATTCAGCGTCCTCGAATTATGTTAAAACGCCATGTGCCCGGCTTGTCAGTTTTTTCAACTAGCATAGTGTTATTGGACTGAAAAAATTATTGATCGATGATTTTTATTTTATTTATTTATTTATTTGTTGTCCCATACACAAGAATTATAGTCTTATTTTACAGTATAGGACTGAGAAAATGTTGTGCAATATAATGTGAAATAATTAAAAATTAAAAAAAAAAAAATTATTTAAACATAAATCAGAATAATAATAATGGTAAAAAAATATAAAAAAAAGAATAAAGAAAAGATATACTTAAATTAAAAATATACTAAAATTAAAAATAACTATTTGACATTCATATATTTATCCTCATGTGAAAAAATATCAAAAAAAAAAAAAAAAAAAATATAAAATTAATTATGAACTTTGACTAGCAAAATACAAAATGATGTCTTTTTTAAACAATTGTGCGTTACTTATAACTTGTGATCTATGAGCAATTGAGTTCCAAAGACAGGTTGCACTGATAAAGAATGTTCAGGTTGAAGAGTATATCGTTAGCTTAAATGCAAAAAGGCGTAACTAACAAAACTATAATTTTTCAGGAGAAGCAAAAAACTTTATAAAATGAAAACTATAAACATGTCAAAAACATGCATTAATAAGTCGTCCATGGAATTCTTTAAACAATTTTCGAAGGAAACCATTTCATTATATTTCGTTGAAAAAAAAATGGATAATTACGTAGTTTTTCATTTATAAAATAAACACACTTTTAGTTACGTCACTTTGTTTTTTGTTAATAAAAGCGCAATTTTTGATCGCAGAAGTGTAAAATTTTGTGAAGACATGTAGTTCAATGGCATTTATAATAATCAATCAAAAACACGATATTGAATTTTTTGTTAGTTACGCCTTTTTGCATTTTAGCTAACGATATATAACCTTAAGCTTTGTTCACAATCAAAAAAACATTTTCACTTGGTGTTCATAATAGAGCAACAATTTCTTTTGCAACCACACACATTTTGCGTCAAGAATCCGTTTGCAAATTTTAGACACAACAATATTATGCATTTATTATTATTTTTTACAACATTTTGTTGAAATTTTCATTCTAAACTTAATAAAATTATTTTAAACGTCAGAAACAATTTCATACAAATTGTTGCTGAAGTTCCTGTTGACTCAACTAAAGTTACATTTTTAAAAAAATTTTAGTTACATTTTTGTTTTAAAAATGAAAGGAAAATATATGAAATACTTTAGTAAGAAAAAAGATAGAAGAAAAAACGAAATTGTTTCTCTGATTGTGAACGAAGCTTTATGCAGAAAGATAAGAACTCCTGTTTTTATTAAGTCATCAAAACTGAATGAAGAAAGGAAAAAATTTAAAAGTGGAATTAAACTTGCAATATCGCTTGTTGGGTTATATTGACTCAAAGGATATTAAATGTGAGTAAATCGTGTTTTTAAATGTGGAGGGGGGAGAAAAAATTTAAATTTTATTATTTTCATTTTCATTTTAATTTATAGTTTTCGTCCCTGAAATGGATAAATTAAAGTTTCACGTCCATATCTTATATTTAAAGGGACAAATTTTGCGTTTGAAAACCAAAATTGATTCAAATTGACCCAAGGAGTGCAGAAGGGTTAAAATGTCATCTTAAAAAAGTCCAAGGTTAATTTTTAGGGGGTGCATTGAGCACGAATTTTGCTTCCATACAACTTGAGTCGCTATAATGTACTCGTATGTTGGAAAAGCTTTGTACTTTTCTTGAAATATCGACTAGCAGGGAATTTTAGAAAATACCAAGATTTTGGGAGAAAATGTGGCCTGTTTATTTCAAACAAGAACAAAATTTTTAAAATTTGTTTTTTGTTCTTTCAATATCAACAAAAAGCTGAAAATGTTGAAAATCGAATGTACTAGATTTGTTGATTTTTTTATCCACGCCAAAAAGGTGGAGAGATTATTATCCGTTTGTCCTTATGCTTGCAGCACCTTTAAGTTTTGCTCATAGATCTACCATTTAGTCATCAAAATCATTTTTTTTTTTTTTTTGAGTTTGTACAATTTACATTGTACACATTTATATTTTTTCATTTTCTTATTTTGTTGTTTTATTAAACCTTTGTATTTTTTCCTGGTTTATATGTAATTTTTGAATTTTTGCTAACTAATATTATTATATATTGAATTGTTTACCTGATAAAACCTTTAAATTTGAGTAAATTTTGTAATGATGACGTTAATTATTTGTTTTATGAATTTGCATTTTTTAATTGTTAATTTGATTGAATTAAAGTGGTGAGTTCAAGGCCTATTTGAAGTTAACTCAAGCGTAAATTTCTTTAAGTGTACTTTTTAGTACTCGCCAAAAATTAGGCGATCAAAACTTATCCAACCTTCGGTGTGGATAAAAGGCCGAGGTTGAATAAGTTTAAGACATAATATTGTCACTTACTTCTTATTCGACGCTTCAACTGGGCAGATGACTCTCTACTAAATAATCCTTCAACTCAACTCTCAAGTGAATACTTAAACTAATCCCTTGTTTTCTTTGTTTTCTTCAACCCCAATAATTTTAATTTTTCTGACGAGTGATTATAATTATCATTGGGCTAAGATTGCTCAATTTTTGTTCCCTAAGAAAAAGAGAATCTAGCCCAATTTATAATAATTTAGGCTACCCTTCTAATTTATTCAGAGTTAATCTAACGACGTCCGTCCGGCTGGCAGGCCGGCTGGCTGTCCATGTAAACCTTATGCGAAAAGTTAAAATCAAACTTTAAAGCAAACAAATCTAAATAATAGATGTAGATGAGTCTTTCCCAAAAAAAAAAAAATTTTAGGGCTTAAGCATAATTAAAAGCTTTTATGGTCAAATATTTTTTTAGATATATTTAGATTTTTCGGAAGGTTTTTAAGGACGCACAAGTCGAATTTTTGGTCTTTTTTGTTTTGAGCCCATTAAAATTTTTAACATTATTTACAATTTACGGCCGATTTCACCAAGTCAATCAAGTGTATTAAAATCTTAATTGGCAATATTAATTTGCACCAGTAAACAAATTAATAATACCAATTAAACGGTTAATGCACTTGATTAAACGTTTAATTGACTTGATTAAACGTTTAATTCACTTGATACAATTTTTAATTAAAACTGATTGACTAGAGCAAAATTTTTTTCTGTGTAAAACAAAACCCCTATGGAAACAGACTTTAGCTTCTATAGTTATATAGCCACAGATATGTAACCTAGTTCTTCCTAGTTCGGCCACAGATATATACATTTTTATTAACCTTATCCCTTATGAAATTTAGCTCATATACATATTTTACATATTTGAATTTCTTAATCTAAAAATTTATGAATTCACTTAATCTCATTATTGGAATAAAAATATTTATGTGATATTTTTACACGAATCTAGTAATCAAAGAGAAAACTGATTTTATAATAAATATTTTTCAAGTTAAAAATCAAAAAATAAATGATATTATAAAACAGAAAATCTTAATATTAATGAATATGATGTAAGTTCTAAAAACAAAATATTTATATTTATACATTTCGTTTTCGAAATCGAATTCTACATACATAGAATTTTAAGTATATTTATGTATTTCTCTTGAAAACATCAAAAATAGAGTGAAAACATCTCATTATCGCCAAAATATACACACACATAGAAAAACAGATATACAGGTAAACGACACCTTGTGCAAATAACAGTTAACTATAGCTGTCATATTAAAAACAGCAACAAAAAACTGCTGGAATTATTAAAATAAACCAACAACCTTTCAATCTCAGGTGATTTTTATTTACACACACACACACACACACATATTGCAGACTTACTGTAAAAATTCGACAAATAAAAACCAGGTTGAACGTAAAAGTGTTTTAAAATTGCCCCCAAATTAATATTTACCAGCCGATTTATTATAGTTATTAACATAAAAACAATAAATCTAAAGCTTAATTAATTTAACCATAATTTAAGTAATCGACATTTAGTTTGTCATTAAAAAAAAATGTACAAAACATTTAAACCTATCATACAAACCCTATACAAAACTGCAAAATGTGTCAGTGTGTGTGATTACAAGTGTAAATGTACCCAGCGGGAAAACTCAGAAGACCTTCTTACTTCAGGCCTTTTTAAAGGCCTGCTTAAAAGATTTTTTGATTTAGTTACTATTCTTATCTAACTGCTAAAGAAGGCCTCATAGAAGGTGTCGGCTCTTTCGTAAAAAAGATAAGATACACCTTCCACACTCGCTTCTATGAGAAGGGAGTAGAGAAGGAGTAGCATTTTTTGTATTGTTTTTTTTTTCACAAGCAAAAGCAAAATCAATTTTTTTTGGTCCCGCTACCCTTCTTATGTACCTGCTGAAGAAGCGAGAGCGGAAGCCCTTTTCCGCAATGACAACGTGTGTAAAAAAGATATGAGTATAGAATGGAGCAAGAAGGCCTTGTACATCCAAAAGAAGGGGAACATAGGCCTAAAAGGCCTCCCTACTCCTTATTTTTCCCGCTGGGTATCTGCAGAGAAATATTTTTGTTTTATCCCAACAAACACGGAGGTTTGATTTCAAATTGAAAATGATTTGATATCAAACGTTTTCTTAAACGACAAACAAGAAGGGCAAATTATTTTCAAATTGAAAAATGCCTTTATTTTCAAATTGCTTTCAAACGTAATTCTCAAACGTTTTTCAAGTGTGGATTATAACACAATGTGGAACATAAAAAAATATTTTTTTATTTTTTCAATTTAAATTCATTATTTATTTAAATAAACTGTGAGCTAAACATTCGGCACCAAAGCTAAAATATGAAATAATGTTCTTTCCGTCCACTAATTCTTGCAAAGACGAAATAATTGGCTCCCTTTTATTTTGAGGTTTGTAGCACTGCGATCATACAACAAACTTATAATTTCTTCACTTTCCCGTTTTTTTATTCGTATTCTTAATCATTGTAATTACTCACAAATAATTTTTATTTTTCACATAATTTTCAAATAAAACGTTCACTTGTAAATTTTTGATATCAAATGTTTATTTTCAAACCATTATCAATTTGAATTTAAATGTTAAAATTAAACATTTGAAAAAGTTTGGGAATTGTGTTTGATGTCAAATGATAAATTCATTTCATATTAAATGTTTGACTTCGTGTTTGTTGGGATACTGACATGTACTTATAAATCTATACCACGACTACAAAGAAATTTATGTAATTCTGTAAAAATGTATGTAAGTACATACATACTTATTGCCAGATATACGGGATGTTTCTGATATATTGGATGTCTGGTATGGTCGTGTTTGTATCTTTTTTTTTTGTTTGTTTTATTAGTAATTCGAGAAGCTGTCGATTCAATTCTGTACTTTAATGTCACTTGTGTATAATGCAAATAAATTGCTAGTGAAAAAGCAAATTTTAATGAAACTGTCAACGCTATATGTCTCCTATCTGCAATCGTATTGCATGGAATCGTATTGAACTGAATTCAACTCAATTCAACTGAACTGATAATAATTTTACTCTTATATTTTTACTTTGTGTTCACATGTTAAATCTCACACTCCTTAACCTGCTCCTGATGCAGCCAACTGTCTGCATACATAGTTATATATAAACAATAATTATATGTGACTGCATACAAAATCGAGCAAAATTTTTAAAGTAATTGGAAAGAATCAGTTTAGAATCGTTAAAACCACACCTTTTTTATTCACCTTTTGCCGAAAAAAGGCATTTAAAGATGAAAAAAGGTAAACTTTTTGTGTAAAAAGAAAGACTTTTGGTTTAAAGACTCTGCCATTTTTGTTGAACGCCCACGACTTTTTCTAGCAGTGCTAAATTGTTATGTAAAAGCTGTGACATTTTGTGTAAAAAGTGTGGCTTTTTGTGAAAAAAGTAGAACCTTTTGTGCAAAAAGTGCGACATTTAGTGTAAAACATGTGACTTTTTATGTAAAAAGATTTTTTTTTGCGTATCTAAAGACTTTTATGTAAAAAGACTTTTTATATAAAAAAGTTCTTTTTTGTGTTATTAAGGAATTTTTTGTGAAATGCGCCATTTCTGTGTAAACAGTAACTTTTTGTGTAAAAAATTACTTTTTGTAAGCTTTTATATAACGAAATAATGCCAAACTACCATTAAACTTCGTATGTTATTTACCTTAGTGTATCAATGTTTTATTTACCTGTTTGTTTTATACGATGTCGATTGTTTTATTTGTCCATTAAACAACACCAAGCCAAAACCCATTTACGCACAATCGTACCAATGCAATATCACACAACATAAAATTACACACACTTACCTATAATTTATAATTATTGCATTGCAGTAAATACCTGTACATGTGCACTATACACGTGTGATTGTGTTTCGTGTTTTTGGTAATGTGTAAATATTAGAGTTATTTTTCCCGGACTTTTTGGTTTCCCGGGAAATCGGGAAATTTTTTTAAATTTCCCGGGATCCCGGGATCCCGCTCCATATAAATAATACAAAGTAAATTTTGTTATTAATAAATTAAAAAAACGTAGGGGAACTTGTTTACAAAGAAACTAAAATAAATGGTTCAATACTAAAAACCCAGTAAAAAATTCGCTTACTTATTCAAAATGAATAGCTTCTTTAACTCATTATTTAGCAGCTTTCTTCTATAACTACATCTATAACAGCTTCTATAACTACTTTTTTCTGGATGTATTAAAGTAAAAAAATAATGACTTGCTTTTGAATGAGTTCATTTTGGGACATCCATTGTTAAATTCATTGGTTCTTTCAGTAGAATTGTAAGTAGTGCTCTTATGTTTTTCTGATTACTCAACACATTATTTTGTAGGCAAAGTTTTTACTGGGAAATTATTCGAAGATTGAAATAGGAACTTGAATTATTATTATCTCACGCCTTTATTCCCTATTATTATGCTTTTATTCAGTATTATTATGCTCTGGATACAAAATAAAAAGATAACATAAACATAACAATTTAATTCATAAAACAATAATAAAAACAAAATAAAAATTAAGGTACTCAAGATATGAGATCAAAAAGTTAATTAATAAAATAGATAAAATATTTTAAAGAAATATATAACATTTTTTAACGGTTTAGGAAATAACTTTCTGACACACTCAAAGCGCTTAGTAAGTCTTCAAAAAGTATATTCCTGATTTTATTTACTAATTATCATGTTTTCGAAAAATTCCGTTCATTTTTTACCCAGGTTGGATAAATAGTTTAAAGTGCACCGTTGTAGCGTGCTTCGGATTCACAATCAGAAGCAATTTTTTCTTTTTTATAAACAACGTCTATATCAGTCAAATGTATGTCAAGGTTGATGCAAAAATAGCATCAACCGGACTGCTTCTTCCAAACCTTTTCATTTCAATAGGTCCATTTGTAATCTTTAGGACAATGTCTTTTTCAAGTTGTATGTTGTAGTATCTTACACGAGTTTGCAAAATGTTATTTTATTTCGGTTTCCCCGCTCTTCACGGGTATATAAATTTGTGTTTGAAATTGAAATTGAAAATTTGTGTTTATCACCTAATAAACATATCGCTCCTTCATTGCATCATAGTCATATCTCAAACTGAACCGAAGTTATAGCAAAATATAAAAACTTTAATCGCATTTTGCCAAGATCGTTTGTTTTTGTAGATATTACTATGTTGCAATAAAGGAGCGATATGTTTAGTTTTCTCCTATTTTTAAGACTTGTTCATGGGCAATGAAACTTTACTGCCTGCATCTTATTTTGAATTAATGTACTTTATTAACTCTTCACTTCACTAAATGTAATAATTATCAACTGTTGCACTGCCCATTCTGCTTTTAGTAGATTTATTGCATCAGGAGACATTGATTTACGTATGTACTCACTTCTTGTAATTGATCTAATCCACAGATGCTAATTTTTAGAGAATAGAAAACTAAATTTCAAAGTTTAAATAGCTATTTTCTAAAATTATGAGGAATTTTTTATTTCCCGGGACGGGAAATCCCGGGAAAAAACCCTAGTAAATATATTCTTCTCTGAGTCGATTCGATATAATAAAGCTTGACAAATTACTTTGCGGTGTTTCATAGTAACACATACATTTACACAAAACTAAAACAACTTAAGTCTGTATGAATAAGCAATTGCAAAAACAAATATACAAGCAAATGTATGAATATGAGTATTTGTAAGAGTGAACATTATGGAATAAATGTGTATAAAAAGTTGATGAAAAATTTATATAAATTTAAGTTCAAGCAACAACGTTATAAAATTGAAAATATTTGGTAAACAATATAATTAAACTTCTGTTTACACACTGATACATAAAGTCAGAAGTTATTTTACTTGGTGTTGGGAAATTTATAAAAGAAATCCAATTTCGTTTATGGAAACAACAAATTTCCTTTTACTTTATGTTTAAACAGCTTTCTTTCTTTATTTTTCCCATATCTGATCTCTTTTCTTCTCACCACAGCTAAATTTCTTTGGGATGCCTTAAATTCATCTTAAGTTAGCAATGACAATTAAGGAAATGAGAAACTATTTGCAATTATGTTTTCTAAATTGCAACATCATAACGTCGCATGCTGGCATTAAGATAACAACATTTTCTCTAACACATAAAGACAGTCACATGTACTAGGTATATCATATGTGTTAAAATAAGTACATTTTTGTTGTTAGAACTTAGAGAGCAACATAGAGGAAATAATTGCGTAGTGCTTCCTTTTTTCATTCTTTCAAACAGTCGTACAAAAATATTGTGAAACTTGGCTACTACAACAAGTGTAACCAATAAGTTTGCTTATTTGTGGCTCCTGAACAGACTCATACACATACTTTCATACTTTTAACTATATTTAAATGAAAATAACACTTAACTCATACACAGCACGAAAAAAACCTCTTCTGAAATCAAAACAACAACAGTAAATTATCATTTTTTTGATTAAGTTTAAAGCAAAACATTGTCAAATTCGTAACAAAAAGTAAAATAGTAACGTTGTCAAATCATTAGCGATATGTTGTCAAATTGAGAACGATAAATAAAAAACCAGTATTCGTTTTCCTATTAAGAACTTAATGTTGTAAAACTAGGAACAAAAAGGAAATAATACAACACGTTGTCAAATCATTTAGGAAGTGTTGTTAAATTGAAACTTCATACATTACCACACGTTTTCAAATAATGAACAAAGTGTTGTGCTATATTTGAATGTGCCGAATCTTTTACACACAGAAAAAAATCAAGTTAAAAACGTAGAAAACAAGGTTGATTTAAAATTTTGCGGTGGTGATTTTGCTTCATACGTTTTTCATGTTAATTCAACCCGATTTTACTATAACTTGCGAACAACATTTTTTGCTTTTAAAATAACTATAATTCATGTTAATTTAACATTGCAGTAAAGTTAGAGCAAAATGGAATTTATATTGAAATAACAATCCGAATCGCTTTGAATGAAAGTTATTTCAAGTTGAAACAACGTGAATTTCATGTAGAATTAAATTGGTTTGAGTGTAATAACAGTTAAGAATAATTTAAAGCACTTACCCCTGTAACACACGTTTCACTTATTTTGTATTCCCCTTTGTTAACGTCGGCATTGTACTTTGAAAACTTGATGTACTATTTAACTAAATAATTATAATTAAAAGAATATGGCAATTGTCTTCTTTTTATAACATATTTTAACAATGAAAATAAAAAAATGTATGCATGTTAATTTAACATGATCAACTTTTGATTTTAATATAAAACAGGTTTTTATGGATTCAATATTGAATCCAGATTTATTTATATTTTAATATTTTTTTTTTTTTTAATTGTGAATAATATTAAATAAACGTGATTTAAGATTATTTTAATATTTTTCATTTAAAATTTATATAAAATAATGATAAATTTAAATAAAGGGCATACTTTTGCAGAAATTTACTATGATTCTCAATCAACATTTTTCCATGTTAATTTTACATTGGTATTTTTTTCTGTGTGTATACCCTTCACCCTTCAGAATACAGAGCAACTAGACAAAAAGAAAATAATTTTAACATATACATATATATACATATTTACAATACTAAAAACTTCATTATAATTTAAATTTAAAAAGCGAAAACTGGTAAATATTTTTTTAAAATCGTTTTTGAAAAAAAAATTGTTTTATTTTGATTAACCGATTTGACAGATTTATATACCAACGTGTTTAAGAAGAAATTTGCCAGTTAGTTGGGTTATAAATCTTGGACTGGGGAAGATCTATGGTTCCCGAAAGTGGGTATTTAAAAAAAATTATTATTTTGGTCATAACTTTTTGGTATCTGAACCACTTTTCCGATCCCGCCCAGATTTTGTGGGATGCTGCGTATTGGTAACCTTAATGTGTGTACCTAATTGGAAGACTTTGGCTTTTGCCGTTCTCAAGATATAAAGAAAAAAGTAACAAAAATACAACAACAAGGGATTTTTGGAAAAAATTATAGGTTGTCGTGGTTTTTTGCTCATATCTCAGCTATTTTTTTACCGATCTGGCTGAATTTCAATAGCAAGAAATAGTGGACTATATGTGACATAAATGTAAGACAACCTAGCCGCTATCATGTCTGGAGTCTCCGGAAAATACATATCAAACGTAAGACGGACAGAAGGACATTGTTAAATTAAGTTCTCTCCTCATAAGAACCCAGAATATATATACTTTATAGGGTCTTAGATCAATATTGTAGAAATTTCAAACGGAATGACAAACTTATATATACACCCTTTTCCACCTGAGGTGAAGGGTATAATTATAATAAACGCCATAAACAATTTCATACATATTGTTGCTGAAGAAGAAGTTGACTCAACTTTAAAAATAAAAACTTTAGTTACATTTTTGTTTGAAAAATGAAAGGAAAACTTATGAAATACTTTGGGAAGAAATAAGATAGAAAAAAAATTGAAATGGTTGCTCTCATTGTGAACAAAGCTTTAATGACTTTAAAGCAAATAAAATTTGCTTTTCATACTATATGCTTCCATTTTTTATTTGGTAAAAATAATTTAACAGATTGTAAATTCGCCAAAAAAAATAATAGAATTTTGAGCAAAAAAGCCAAGACCTTATGAACATAAAAAGTTTGTAGAAAACCGAGTTCATGTCAATAAGTCGACTTTCTATTAAAAGGCCGCGTTTTTTGTGAAGAACTTGAAATTTTCTCATAACACCAAATTCTTAATTAATAAGATTTCTGTAGGACGTGCTAAATTCCCAATTTTTCATATTTGATATATACACTGAAATTTATTGTTTTGGGAAAGTCGGCAAAGCCAAAAGATTTCTGTATAGCTAAAGTTTCCAAATTAATTACAAATAGCTTGATAATCAATACGCAACATCAGTCAAAGTCGATTGGTCCACAGAAAAAATGAAAAACCAACTTCAATTAACATATTTGTTAGAAATTTGCACTATTGATTAAATTCTTTACTGATTTTCCGCCTACAAAAAAATTGATCATATCAATTAACACATTTGTAAGTTTGAGCTTCTATTGCTGTTTAGTTTCAATTAATAGGTTTAATTAAAATCAAACGCAAACTTTAAACGAGTTTTTAATTAAATAAATTAAAACGAAAATTGTTTTTTACGTAGTTTTTAAACAAGGGTATTAATTGACCCAATTAAGTAAATTATTGAGTTTAAAATTTTTTTGACAAAATTAGTTAATTGACCGAATTAAAAAAATAATTGTTTTTCTTTTAATTTTCAATCAAATGTGATGATTAACACAATCAAAATTTAATTGTTTTTTGTTATTTTTATTTATTAAATCTTTAATTGAATCAATTTAAGTGTGCGATTTTTATCTATTAAATTTTTATTTGATTCGATTAATGAAGTAATTGAAATTTAACCCCCATTATTGGTTAAAAAAAAATACTTTATAGAAAATTATTTTATTTATATTAAATTTATTTGTTTTTAATTTGAATCCAGTTTTGTACATACATACATACATTTAAATATTTCTGTTTCATATATAAATACATAGCTTATTAAACAAATTTTTATAAAAATAGCACAGGAACCCTTGTTTTCAAAACCAACATTACTTCGTCAGT
Source organism: Pollenia griseotomentosa (assembly GCA_963931875.1). Lineage (NCBI taxonomy): Eukaryota > Metazoa > Arthropoda > Insecta > Diptera > Polleniidae > Pollenia > Pollenia griseotomentosa. The sequence goes on from OZ007561.1 coordinate 20,848,223, forward strand.
GAAGTACAACCAACATTCCTTAAAGTTTTCGGCCGGTGGATATTTTACCACAAAATCAATATCGATCTAGAAAAAAGTAAAAGCAAAAAAGAAATTTTAATATATACCTAATAAAATTTTTTTCATACGATGTATTTACCAAACGATGACCAGGAGGCTTTGCATATTCTGGCCAAAGTTTGAAAATCTCTGCAGTATTTTTTAAACTTAAGATTTGTTCGAAACGTAAAGGGCCACACTTTCGCCAGCAGATGTTATACTCGCCTTCAAATGTTTTTGAAGATTGTAAGTACTCGACATCAAAAGCATAACTTTTTGCATTTTCTAAAGAAATATGTATGTTAAAATTATTGTAATTTTTTTCTTTTATTTCTCATATGTGTAATGTGAATATTTATGTATGCCTAGCAACAATAGTTTATCCCTTTAAAAAATATTATACTTATCTGATTAATACAATACCAAGGTACAAAAACAAGCCTCTGCCAAAAATTATTTTTAACAAAAAAACGCAAACACTTAAACACTTTTTATATAGGCTTCTAAAACAAAACTTCAACACGACGATGTTCACCGTAAGAGATCACTTTCAATACTGAATAAAGTTTTTGCTTTTGTTATGCCGTTGATTTGGTATTAGATGTGGACATAACTACAAATCAAAATATTTTTTTCATTTAACACAGTTAATTGAATTAATTAAAAAATTGCTTGAAACTTTAATAGAGCACAAAACATCTTAATGTTTGTGTATATATACACACACATGCATGCATTTATGCTTATATACACACAAACATTATAATTAAAAAAATTGTTTGAAACAGCATTACTTGATTTAATTGAAAATATTTTGGTACAAATTTTTTCTGTGAATATTTAAAGGTGGCTCCAATATTTTAAGGTGTTACTAGCATCAGCACAAATGCATATTACCCTCTCCCGTATTGTGCTGTAGGTATTAAAAGTTTAAAATCGAATAACAAACTTGGTGTTTTCCCATTCACCCCTAGTGGTAGGAGAGTGTAAAACTGAATTTTTAATTAAGAAACAATTTAAGATGGCAAGAGCAATCTATTTGGCGGATTTGAGGCAGTTAAGAGACTTCATTAAACTAAAAGCTATTTAAACCCGAGTCCAATTTAAGATGGCAAGAGCAATCTATTTGGCGGATTTGAGGCAGTTAAGTTATTCATTAAACTAAAAGTTATTTAAACCCGACAGAATTTCCAAAATTTCAGTTTCTAAAGTTTGTGTTCAGTTTAAAAATTAGTTGATTTTAAACCTTTTTTTTAGAGTTTGGTGTAACTGCAGTTTTGAATCTTCGAATCTTTTTTTAAATAAATAATTATAGATACAAGATATACTGGTAGACTTTAGAATCATTCCTAAGTATATGTGTACATATTTAGCTTCAATCTTAACCAAAGGTTGCCTTCAGCAAAAGTTCGTGAATTTTTGAGGAAAAAGTACTATTGTAAAAAGCTTTGAAAATTAAAGTTTGCATCATAGAAGAACATCGAAAAATGTTTTTATTGTGGAATTTTGCTACATAAGCCTTAACTCTTTCAGGTTTGGTGGTTAGTTATCTAACCACCTTTTCAAGAGCTTAAAAATTGTGTTTTTTAAGATCATCGATGATAAATTTATGCGAAATTTTGGACCATAAATTCTAAAATTCAACATTAATATATGTAAATGTAAATGTTTAAATGTGTAAAAATATTTTTAAACCGGGATTTGCTACATAATTAAAAATATTTTTGTTAACTTGTTCTTTCTTGTTTTTTTTTATAGTGTATTTTGAAAATAGTTTGGTTTCGTTTAGTTAAATTATACAACAGCATAATAAGTACATATATTTAAACATACAAAAAAATACAAACATATGTATCGGGTTTTTCAACAAGAACTTTGTTTTCTTAAAAAAAAAAAAATTTTGATAAAGATGATTAAGATTTATATTGTATTACGAAGAGAAAAGTTCGGCAATTATGAATGAAAATGAGACCTGGCAAATATCCACCACAAGCACGCTGACAGATGTCGATTCGATTGGCTTCGCATAGACTCTGTCCTTAACAAAAAAAAATAATCCAGTAGTTTTAAATCACACGATCTGGCTGGCCACTTAACAGCTGATCTTCGTGAAATTATACGATCGGAAAATTTGGTTTGCAATAAATTGATCGTTTCATTGGCTGCGTGTAATGTAACTTTAACAAAACCACAATTTTCATAGCGGATTTTAATTATTCTAATGCGATTTTCGAGCGAAGTTGAAATCATTGTAACAATTGCTAATGCATCTACTACAAATACGTAAAAAACTTTAAGTCAAAACTATCATATTGTTGGTGTTGCCACAATTAAAAACAAGAGTTCTTGTTGAAAAACGAAAAAAGAAGTAATAAGGCGGCCTACTTAAAAGCCCTTACTTTTTTCTTTTAAAGATGAAATCATCCAAGCCATATTTAAAATTTATTCGTAATTTTCAAGGCGGGTCATTGGAGAACATGGACTTGCCTTCTAGCATCTACCCAGCAAAATTTTTTTTAATTATTGTTATAGATGGTTATTAACATTGTGAGCCATAGGTCTCTAAATATTGGATTTTTAATATAATTTGTTAATACTGTATTTTTCTGTTTTTCTTTTTTCAGTATTAGAAACAATGTTCGAGAGGTTCAGGTGCCATGTATACGATTGAGAAACGAAAAAAATTGGTGAGTTTTATTTTGTTAGACAAAATTCAATAATTTTAACCTAAAAAAAAATTACGAAATTTTTTAACACCAGAATTGCACTATCACGAAAAATCAAAAATCAAGCTCATTTTTAGTCATCGGTATCTGTATGTGATAATATCAAACGAGTTCGTGCCACCCAACTTCAAATGTTCGGAACTTTATTGCGGAGAGTAATAATAAATAAAAAAATTCATACAAATAAATGACTATGCAACCCACTAAAGATTTAGTGAAAAATTTACCGAATTTTTAATTTCTTTGGCTTTTACCCCATCCTGTTTATTTGGTTACAAAGTAATGTAAAGTAGTTATCAGGAATAGAACTATTACAAAAAAGCTTTATAAAATACATAACTGAAATTTAGCTCATAGAATAAATTCGAAAAATAAAAATATGTTGAATGTAGTTATCTACCATTAAAAAAACTCATTTCTTTTTACGTTAATTATTTGTACTAGTTATTTGTTAAATGTTTAATAGAGAACTGCGCAATTCCATTTGCGCCCACAACATATCATTGAAAATTTTTCAAACTCTACAGAGAAAAAATTTCCGCCAATTTTTTTTTTTTTTTTCAATGAAACCATTAATCAAAAAAAATAGACCCACCTTTAAGTTTACCGATCGACTCTCTTACTAGGAATATAGAGTTTTGCTGGGTAATTTATAAGTTTCTAGAAGTCCTTCGGAAAATATATAAAAATTAAGTCTTATCTTAGCAAAATTTTGATGCTTATAGTGAATAGCGAACTAATCAATAACTGTTGATGTTTAAATGAATGATTTTGAAAGGCCTTTATTTAGAATGGAAACTTAAACTTGTAAGATATTTCTTGAAAGATATTTTAACCTTTAATTCCCCTTTGTGTGAAAACCCACACAAAAGGAATCATTTTTACGCGATAAACAAAAAAATTGTTGAGGTACACTTAAGAAACTTCTTGACTTTGTAAGAAATATAAATTAAGTACTGGAAACACATTTTTTTGAATAAAAATTTATTTTACTAAAACTTCAAAACTTTCGCAAGTTACCCTCTTGTGTGGTTTTCCACACATATGTAATCTCTATGTAATTTGGGCTAGAGACAAAATTTTCGGTCGGCAGGTATGAATACTCTGCATGCAATGAATGTTTTATAAAGTGAGTGCTTTTATAAAATACACAAAGCTTTCTATGGTTTGTTGTTGATCACCAACGGGATAAATAAATTATTAATGTCACGCCACAGTAAATTAGACAGACATTGCAAAGTACGTTTTTTAGAGGGTGATTTTAAGGGTTAAAAGACTTTTTTAAAAAAGGCACAGTGAAATGAAAAAAAAGGTCATTTACAATACGGCCTTCTTTAAATGGCCTGAAAATTGGAAGCGCTTACAATTTTTCCCGCTTGCTACTTTTGTAGTTGTATCTATCTGTCCTTAAACTTTCAAAAATAGTAATTGTTCAAAGTTTAGTAATTGTTGTATGTTGAATGAGTATATGTCTATTTATGTCTATGTAAGTGTAGTTGTAATTGGGTAAAAACATATGAAATCAACCAATGAGTTGACCGCACCGATTTCGAATTGGATGAAATTTGGTACGAAGGGAAAGTTAAACATAATAATAGTGTTTGCCAACTTTCAGTGTCTTAGCTCTCCTACTTTCAGAATTATGGCCATTCCAAGTTGGAAGAAATCAATAAAAATGCACTCAGATGCCTTAATACAATTTTTAATATCTCGAAAAGTATTCATTGTACGTTAATAATAAAGGGCGCATTTTACAGACAAAAACATGCGCCATTCCAAAAAAATTTTTTTTTAATTTTCGATAAAGGATAAAAAGGATAAAAAAAGGACTAAAATTTCCAAAGGATATATCTCGAAAATCAATATTTTTAAAAATTTCAAAAAAATATATGTTAATTCTTATTATGTTTTGTACAAGTCTGCCAAATTTCAATGTGGAGTCTTTATTACAACATGAGTTATTAAGAAAAAAGCAGGCGAAGGTTTATGTATTTCATGAAATGTACCAAAATACAAAAAGGTGACAAATTACAAAAAGAAGGACAAATCAAATGTAACGGAACTTTTTCGACTTTATTACCTAGGCGAAATATTTATTGCCTGTTCACACAAAAAATGTACAAATATTTTATGACCTGTGGCCGGCTTATTGGCAGTAGCAAATTCAGTCCCTATTTAAAAAACATTTTATGACCCGTAGTTCACGCAAATTTTCCAATTCTAAAAAAGCAAGGCGTTTATTTTTTTACCTGCAATCTATTTTTTTGTAGCAAAAAAACAGTATAAATAGTTCAGAGACTCGAAGTCAAACTTCAGTTGAATACTAGATTTATAAGTGCTAAACGTCAAAGTGTTATAGTGTTAAAGTGACTTGATCGTTTGAAAAGGAAAAAAAAAGAGACTAAATATTTAAATAAATTATAATTATTGTCAATACAAAAAAGTCGTGCACAATTCATTCGGTTGTGGTATTTAAATAAAAAATATGCCATTCAATTCAACATTTTGCTTTAATCCTTTTAAAAAATCCGGTCACACTGGGTGCAATAAAAGTTTAAGACAAGTCCAAGAATGGATGCTACAGTATACTAAGGATAAAAACATTACGATCTCAAATAAAATTTGTGGGACATGTAGAATAAAATTTTCGCATGTGAAGAAATCTAATAAATCTAACTTGGAAGAAGGTTCAGACATAAACGAAAATGTAGATACTTTCGATGACATTGCGTCAGGCACGGAAGAAGATGACATTGCGTCAGGCACGGAAGAAGTTGCTATTTCAAAATTAAACCAATCATTAACGTATCTGGAACAATCTCCGATAAAGAAGAAGAAGTTACATGAAAAACGGTACAGAGATGCAAAATTCAGGAAAATAAGTGATTCGATTCAAGACAAAATTTTCCACGGTTCAGCACAATCAACTTCGCATATGTGCCCACAATCCGAAATAATAGAACAATTAAAAGAAAAGTTTAAAACAATAACAAAAAATAGTGAGAAAATCCAACTGCTAACAATTTTACCAAAAAGCTGGACAATACATAAAATTGAGGAAGAATTCCTGGTTACAAACTATATCGCGCGAAAAGTTAAGCATTTGGTTGAAACAAAGGGTGTGATGAGTACGCCTAACGCAAAACTGGGAAGTCAAATTTCACCAGTGACAAGCAGTTTAGTAAAATCATTTTATGAATCCGATGACGTCAGCAGGTGTATGCCCGGACAGAAAGATTTCGTGTCTGTTTTTGAAAATGGTACAAAAGTCAGGAAAAATAAAAGACTTTTGTTTGGAAACTTAAGAGAAATGTACGCCTTATTCAAGGAACGACATGATGGAATAAAAATAGGTATTTCCAAGTTTTGCCAACTTCGTCCGAGGAATATAATTCTAGCAAATGCGAGTGGATCTCATAACGTGTGTGTTTGTACAAAGCATCAAAATGTGAAGCTGATGATTGATGCTATAAATTTAAAAAAATTAACTGCTGGTGTTCCGAATAATCAGCTTGAATGTTACAAAGATTGTTTGAAACAAATGACATGCATTCCATCTTCTTCAAAGTGTCACCTACGTAAATGTAACAAGTGTCCAGGAATTGAAAATTTAAAAGCAAAACTAAATCAATTACTAGAGCAAAATGATATAGATGAAATAACATATAAGCAATGGGTTAGTGTAGATAGGGATAATTTGGAGACGATGATTGGCCAAGCCGACGTTTTTGTGGATTCCCTGTGTGAAAAGCTTCAAATTCTTTTACCTCATTCATTCATTGCAAAACAGCAGGCAGCATATCTGAGCGAAAGAAAATCAAATTTGGAAGAAAATGAGTATATAGCAGTTTGCGATTTTTCAGAAAATGCTTCTTTTACTATTCAGGATGCAGTCCAGGGATTTCACTGGAACAACTCTCAGGCCACTTTATACCCAATTGCTATTTATTTTAAATCAGATGGAAAAACACAACATACAAACTTCATAATAATATCTGATTGTCTTGTACACGATTCTATAGCTGTTCACCTGTTCCATCGCCACCTGAATGTATTTTTGAGAAAAAAGTTTAAAACAACCCCGAAGAAAATCACGTATTTTTCAGACGGTAGTGCTGCCCAGTTTAAAAATAAAAAGAACTTTATCAATTTATGTTATCATATGTTTTTTGCAGCAAGCCATGGAAAAGGCCCAAGTGACGGTATTGGAGGTACCGTAAAGAGAGAGGCACGTCGAGCTAGTTTACAGCGTCCATTACAAGGTCAAATAACTACTCCAAAACAATTATATGAATGGTGCCTGCAAAATCTTTTGAACTGTAATTTCAAGTTTTTAACTCTAAAAGACCACGAAGAAGAATCACGGTTCCTTCAAATTCGTTTAAAAGATTTGCGTACTATTCCTGGAACTCAAAAGCTGCATTCTATTGAACCTGTAGATAAAAAAAAAATTAAAGTCAAGCGTTACTCGGCAGATGCAGATTTTTTAATAGAAATCCTTCAGAAATAAATAAATATGCTGTAATAAAGTGTTTAATAATGCTAATACATTATGTTGTACTTTTTATTAAAGGTTTAGCAATGGAGGAAAAGAGTTTAAGCAAAGAAAAGTCGAAAAAGTTCCGTTACATTTGATTTGTCCTTCTTTTTGTAATTTGTCACCTTTTTGTATTTTGGTACATTTCATGAAATACATAAACCTTCGCCTGCTTTTTTCTTAATAACTCATGTTGTAATAAAGACTCCACATTGAAATTTGGCAGACTTGTACAAAACATAATAAGAATTAACATATATTTTTTTGAAATTTTTAAAAATATTGATTTTCGAGATATATCCTTTGGAAATTTTAGTCCTTTTTTTATCCTTTTTTATCCTTTATCGAAAATTAAAAAAAAAATTTTTTGGAATGGCGCATGTTTTTGTCTGTAAAATGCGCCCTTTATTATTAACGTACAATGAATACTTTTCGAGATATTAAAAATTGTATTAAGGCATCTGAGTGCATTTTTATTGATTTTTGCCAACTTGGAATGACCATAATTCTGAAAGTTGGAAGGCTATATGTCTGAAAGTTGGCAAATATTATTGTGCCGATCCATAGATCATGCGTACAAAATCTTATCAAATTTGGAGGTGCTGAGGTCAAAAATGTTAAAATTTTCGGTTGATTTCATATGTTTTTACCCAATTGTAACAAAATGTTTAAAAGTGGGTATTTTCATAGTAAGGCAATTAAAAGATGTAGTCACTTTTATGTAATTATTTTGTAGATTTATGTATGTGTGTGTGCATATGTAAGTATCTGTGTATTTATACTAAATAAAGCGGTCTACTTAATGGAATCTTCAACAACATTCTTATCTTTGCAGTATTTTAAAGGAAATTAATCAATGCAGAAATTAATAAAACAAACTGTCTTTCTGTTGGTTAAAACAATCTGTTCTTAAAAACAAAATACTACAATAAATAAAAATTGATAAACATTGATGCATTTTTGTTTAGAAGTATAGGGGGGGGGGGGGGGGGGGGAGAAATAATCAGTAAGAGAATTTACTATGTGATTTCGCATAGAAGCTCTATAGGCCTGCAAAGGTTTATTAGTAGCAATAAGAAACTAATTGCCAGATATCTTTAATTTTAATGCATATCTTATTCGAACAATATCTATTTACATTTAGGATGCTTAACACAGAACTGAAATGTATTCAAATTAACAGACATTAAGTTACATAAACCAACTTTCTAAACAAAAACAGATGTTTTGACCAAAATATGTTCTCATAAATTAGAGAGTTCTTAGAAATTACAGAGCTTTAAGAATTATTGTCCAAATTTCAGAAATTTTAAACGGCAAAAAATTTATTTTTATTAAAATGCGAGTATTGTATATAATATTCGGCAAATCAGAATATAAAAAAAAGTAAAAGTGCTATTTTTTCCCAAAAATAACCCACAGAGTCACGCACTTATATCTTTATTTTAATGTTGGTTAAAAACATTTTCATTAATTTCTTTTACCCCTCATTCATTTATTCAATCATTCATTTTGTTATTATTTGTAGGCTGGTTAGCTGGCTGACTTCCGGACTGGCTGGCTGACTGCCATTTTTCGCCCTGCTAGCACCATACCAACCAAAGAACATTTAAATAAAAATGGTGCGGGCTACAGCGAGTTTCAGTGCCAGTTATTAATAATAATAATCTCAAATTACTTATTCATAACTTTGAATTTCATAATTAATAAATAATTTTCATAATACCCAAGACAAACATACATACACATTTATATAACATTAACAAACATTCGTCTTTACTCGTACTTTGCAAAGTAAGAAAAGTATTTCATTTTGCTACATTGTGGGTAATTGAGAAACAAAATTTCCTTATGGATGGTGAGTGTGTGTGTGTATTTCAATTATCTATATATATCAGAGTATGAAAACAAACAAAACATTTCGCAAACGTTTGCAAAGTGTACAAAACTATTGAAAATTTTTAAATAGTATTGTACATGAGCAAAACCAAAACAAAAACTTTTCAAGTGTCAAAGAGAGAAAACGAAACAATTGGCTTTCCACTCACCTGCATTATTTAATTTACCGTTACAATCGTACATCTGAGTACAAAACAGATAGAGAAACGTTTTCTTTTGAGTAATTGATTTAGTTCTTGCTTGGTTTTTGTAGTGGCATAACAAGAGTAAAATCCACAATGCCTCGTCTTTTTTTTTAAATTAATTTTTTTTTTCTTTTTTCTTTGAATTACTTTTTATTTAATTTAATTTATTTTTTTTTAATTACTATAGTAGTAAAAAAAAGCATTAATAAAAACAAAAAAACCTAAAAACCTCTTTTTATTTCACTTAGAAACAATAGTTATATATATATGACTAAATATTATAATGAGTAAATCAATTACCAAACGTTTGTAAAACGTTTTTACTCTAAATGTTTCAATATTGTTCTTACTCTTTTCTTTTCCAGCTGTGTACTTTTATATTAATGTACAATTTGCGCTCACGAGCAAAAATAATACAAAACAAAATGGCACAATCATTCTCATTGTTTTGGTTTTGTTTTTGTTTTACTCACTGCAAAGAACAAAACAAAACGAAAGCAAACGTTTCGTTTTGTTTGTTTTCGTACTCTGATATATATATATAAAAGAGTTGCGTCAGTGACTCATTCATAATCGCCCAGACCAAACTGCTGACCCTAGAAATTTGGATTAGCGATTGGTGACTCCCCAAATCGATCCACTAAGACGGGATTTTTCGAAATTCAAATGTTTAGGGGGTAAAAAGGTAAAAAACGGGAAAATTCGGTAACCTTATATCACCAAAACTAAAAGAGATGCAAAATAAATGTAATACTTATCGTTGTTCTTTAAAAAAATAAACGGACAGGTGTCTGGTACTTTTTCGAAATTCGGCCCTATTAGGGAGTAAACGGGTAAAATCTGAATTTTAGTACTTTTTTGCCACCCTATCTATCTTTTGAACCCATAAACATAGAAACAAAGTTAATACTACATACAAAACTTTTTCGAAATTCGAACATTTAAGGGGTGAAAATCGTAACTATTTTTGGTACTTTTTTTTAAAAAACATTTTCCTCCATTCATTGGAGGAAATGGTAGAAAAATATAGTACCCAAAAAAGGAAATATGGGAAATTTGATATTTTTCTTTAGCTTTTTGGTTCTACTAAAGTAGCAGGTTAAATGCTAGAATTTTAACAAGTTTAAACCTAGAAAAACAAACTTTGGCATAAAAATATGTCCACGAAGAAAAAGGAGACGCTGACGAAGTAGCGGGTATATGCTAGTTGAAAATAAAACAACAAAAATGTTAAATAATACAAGAAATAAATACCTTAATCTTTAAGGAAATTTAAATATGTTAAACAACACAATAATAAACTATTTGTAATTTAATCAAAATCTATGTTAAGTAGAATTTAAATAAATACTCACTAGGGGAGAAATATTTTGCAATCAGAAATCCAGACAAGGTAATTTAAACTCGCATTTAAGGCCACAGGTAATAAGTGTAAAACACAAGGATATCTTTATTCAGAAAATTAAATCATGATTCGTAATTTAAAAAAAAAAAGAAAAACCATTGAAGTTGAAAATTACTAAAATCAAGTTACTCTGTAATATGATATGTTAAGTAACTTTAATATATTTAAAGTTTTAAAATAAGACACATTTTCTTTTCTACTTCCTTGCCAAAACTACAAACACTCCGTTTGTAAACACTAGTTTTGAAAATTATTTACATGTAAAATTTGTATTCAAAGTATATGTATCACATAACATATTTGTCCATAAATTAGACCACAAAACAAACAAAAACTTTAGAAATAAAACCTTACAATTTGCAGAAAATAAAAAAGGAAGTTTTCTTTCACTTCTTTGCCTCGGTAATAATGGCAATAGTTCATATTTTTAAAAGATTTTGGAAGAATGAATTTATTTTTAAAATATTCGTACAATAGAAATGAACAAACAGTATTGGCTTTGTACTCTCAAATGTTACCAAACTAGACCACAAATGTATTTAAATGCACATTTGGGATAAAAAGGGTTTCTATTTCAAAACCAAACTATAAACGACTAAGAGGAATTTCAGTACACTTTTTATTATTATTTTATTATTTTGTACAATTCTGCATAATGGTAACGCTCGTAAATGGGGTGGGGGAAGGGTAAGGCACGGATTTGTGTGCAAATTTATGTGTTTTCCCCAGCACTTTAAAACAAAGTAAAACAGTTGCTAATCCAAATTAGACTTTTTGCTGAGAAACAACATCGATCGATTTCTTTGTGCATTTTTTATATTGAGGGCAAGTTTTACAAGCTTTTTTATTTGAAAAATAATTCTTAACTTCTTTTACAGGCATCTTGGAAAAATTTTAATAATATTACACATTTTTCAATTTTAAGAAGACCTTCGTAATGACACCATTTAGAAATATACTGGGTTCTTTGAGAAAATCAAAAAACTCTTACCAGTACCGATGTTCTGTAACTTTGGTGGGAGCTTCCCGCATCGAAAAGTTGTGAAACAAAATAAACAAAATATTCCATCGTTTCTCGAAATGTGAGAAAAAAATGTCGAAAACTATCTAAAGAGATTACGTCGTTACGTTATAATTTTCATAATATTTCCCTCTAAGCCGACGTGAAATAGCAGACGTTAAGAACTCAAATCACACATATCGTTGACGGCGACCAAAATTTACAACAATCAAACAATTTTTAACGAGTTTTAACCGCAGGCTATACCAAATAATGTAAAGTAAAAATAGCTTTGAAAACAATTGAATATTTTTCAAAAATATTAAAAGCAAAATAATGAAAAAGAAAAAATTTGCCAAGAACAAATACCGTGTTATTATTGCATTTTTTATTTATTTTTAGTGTTTACAATTTTTTTCACCTCATTTTTATTCGTGAGTTTAGTTGACAGTTCGGAGAGTGAACTATCTGACAAAAATTTTACAGACACACTTTTTATGTAGTGGGAATTGCAGAACATGGGCACAGATTCAACACATTTCGATATATTATTACCTATACGCAAGGTAGCGGGTTGGTTCTATGGTGGGCGTACTGTTTAGTAGAACTCCATTGTATCCAAATGGATCATTAGATATAAATGTGTCATATGGATAGTGACTGCCTGCCATCCTCTACTTATTATTAAAGTAGATAGTTTAGAAAATATTTATTTCGGTCTATAAATTATTAAACGTTAAATGTTTATGAATTATTTAGTTCGTATAAAAATGTCTCTCTTAATTCAAGTAACTAAACAAAAGTTTATACATCTTCTAGAAACAGTCAAATATACAAAGAGAACAAATTGTTTTATTTAATACGTTATTTAAAAAAAGTACTTAAAAGTTTTACTTTTGATTCAGAAAAATCAATAGACGGTATAGAATATAAATAAAAATAAAAAATTTTATATATATAAATTCATTACTTATTCAAAACTAAAAAAGTGAAAAAAAATTCCAAAACAATTAAATGGTTAATGAACAAAAAGTACAGTTTAATGCACAATGGGTCATTAAGGGGGTTGTAATATTCTTTTCAAAACCGACCTTGTCGCTTACAGTCGAGGTAGGCTGTCGCCTCTTTATTTTTTGTAATGCCTGCTAAATTACCTCTTATTTCACTTCGAAAAAAAATATTTCACACGTCAAAATACGGGACTAGCTGCCTGATTTTGAAATTAAAATAAAAAATTTTCATTCAGAAAATTATATTGAAACAAAAATAAATATGAGTTTTTTACTTGCTGCTTTACTGCCCGTTTTTAGAATTAATGTACGGTTTTCAAAACACAAGTTTTTTTTAAGCTTTTAATATAAATTTTTCTAAACGTCCAATCACTTGTATTGTGGAAACCGCATATAAACTAAAAATTGGTTGAGTCTCTTTGGGAATTACGTGGTGACTCTGGTTAAACGCATTTAATCACTTTAAGTTTAGAGCAACGTTAGGTTGGGTCACTCACGTTAATCTTAAACATTTCATCGGCTGATTATTTGTAGAAAACCCTGTTAGAATAAAAGTTCTGAAAATACACTAATCCATTATGTTAGATAATTTTTAATAACAAACTATTGAAAATTTTTGTAAAAAAGTTTTTCCCATAAATTTTAGCAAAATTAGAAACCCTTTAAAACACATATTAGACATATTGTTCGCAAAAAAACTTAAAGTATCCTTACACTTACACATACTCATACATGATGACAGGAAATGCAGACGGAGAAAAACATTTATGTATGAACATCTAAAACACTTCGTTGCAAAATTCATTTATGAAATCATATATTATGATCCTAAATATTATTATTTTGTTTAACAAAAACCCATTTACATTAACGAAAAGAATAAAAAACAAGTTAGAGTGCTATATTCGGCTGTGTGGAATATTTGATACCCTCCACCAGCAGTGCGAATATTTCAGGAGTGATATCTATATGATGTCTATTTATTTCTTCTTATTTTTGAATCAAGCTCAAGGTCAGGTTATGCAAAATATATTTAATAAGAGATTATCCAATATTTCGCTGCCACAATGGACAGCTTCTTCAGGGATCTTTGGTTAATAAATTTCAAACAAAATTTTTAAAAAACAATATTTAAATTAAATAACAATAATTGACAACATGAGAAAATAATACACAGGAAACAAAATCATTCTATTACATTTTTCAAAACTTATTCAATTTCCTATCTTATTCTTATAAATTAAATGTCTGTAATTTTGAGCTACATTGTCTGTATCGTTTTTAAAATGAATTCTTCGTTCTATTGGTGTGTTGATTATTTGTAACATTTCTAGCATGATGCGTCGTTTGTAGTATGTTTCTGTATTTAAAACTGTTGCATTTTCAAAATCTGGTGATGATTAAAATTGGCACAATGTGAAGACAATGCAGTTTTTTGAGAATATGTATTTTTGATCAGATCTATGTCCTGCTAGTTTAGTTTTTAATTTGTTTTTCGTAGTACCTATATATACCTTACTACATATTTCATTATCCTTACCCTTGCAAGGAATTTTGTTAATAATATTGAATCTATCTTATTTCTCTGTTCTATCTTTCATTTTACTAAATAATATATCTGATGTATTATATGTCTAATGAGCCATCCTATAATTATTTATGTCATAAATATTAGAGTTTTCCAATCCTTCAGAAATTACTGGTACATAAGTTAAAGACTTCTTAATCTTAGGTCCTGTAACCGTATTGCCACTACCTTCCTTATGTCCTTTGTACTTTCCAATCAATCTACAAGTCAATTCTCCTGGGAAATTATTATCCTCTAAAATATTTTTGATTCTTATTTTATTTTTTCTATGAAAAATTATATCGCTAATATTTAAAACTTTATCTATAAGATTTTTGGCAGTATTCATTATAATTCTTCTCGGATGAAGAAATTGGTTTCTGGTATCAATCTACTAATAACTTATCCCCTCTCTTATAATTAATGTGTCTAAATATGGAAGTCTAAGATCACATTTCTTTTCAATTAAATTTAATATCCTGGTGAAAGGAGTTAAATATGTTTAACATGTTTTCTATTTCACATTCTGAAATAATACAAAATAGATCATCTACATATTTTGTTACAATTTTTGGTTTAATTGTTAATCCCCTAATACAAGTATCAAAAAGCTCCTCCATAACTATATCTGCTACAACTGGAGAAGCTGCAGAACCCATAGGTAGTTCTTCTTGTTGAGAATATATTTTGTTATTATATTGAAAATATCTACTATCATCTATGCAAAATTTGAGAATTCTTAAAAATAATTATTTTTCAATAGTCGTATGTTCCCTAATTATATTCCATTTTCCATCTAAAATACCTAAGGCTACATCTATAGGAATACTAGGGAATAATGAAATTACATCTAACGAAATTATCTTCTCCTCCTTTTCTATCTTGATATTTTTAATCCTATCCTTAAATTGAATTCCTGTTATATACCTGCTAAGTTCATGGGATGGAGCATTGATGCTCGAACAAATTGGTCTTAAAGGAAATGATTCCTTATGGACTTTAGGAACTCCATATAATTTCGGTGCCATAGAAGTTGTTGTTTTAAGATGCTTTCTCTCCAAATGTGTTATTATCTCCAATTTGAAAAGTTTATCTACTATATCATTATTAGTCTGTTGTAGTTTAACCGTTGGGTCTTTTGTCAGTATTCTATATGTGGAGTCATCATTAAGAATATCATTAATTCTTGAACTATAGTCCTGTTTATTCATCGCAACTGTAATATTGCCCTTATCTGCATTAAGGATTAAAATGTTGCGGTTAATTTTCAAAAATTTTTCAGTTTTCCTAACATTGTTAAGAATAAACTTGTCTCTATGAGATGATTTCATTTTATTTATATGATCATCAATCATAGTAGTAAGCATAGTCCTTGCTATTTCCTGTTCTTCTCTTCCTCTAATAGTCTGAACAAAATCTTCTCCATCTGCAATCATCTTAATAACTGGAAAGTGTTCTCTTGTGACAGGTAAAGCATGTTTATTTCCTAATGAAAGAGTCCATTGTGTATCTATTGGAATGTCAATATCTGTTTTGTTTATAAACCACTTTTTGTTAAATTTAATAACTTATTCTTTTTTCTGTAATTCAACTAGATGATTTAACTTTCTCTTGTGTATATCTTTAACCTTACTATTTAGTTTAAAAGCTAACCTATCTTTATGTCTTAAGAAATCTTTAATTACATCATCTGTAAAATATTTACTTAAATTAAACTCTATATGTTCTAATTGTTTCTTGTTATCTACTTATATATAGTGTTTTTGTTTAATATTTAGACTAAGAATCTTGTTCTGCATTATCCATATATTTCTTGATATTGATTGTTGTAAAAATTTTGGTCCATTTTCCTCAAAGAGATTGAAACAATTTTTAGTGGAATTCTTAATAAATTTAGTAATTATACCTGAATTGCGGCAACGAATTAGAATATAACGTTTCTGTCTCTCAATGTTGTATATTTATTTATTACTCTTCTTCTGATTCCTTTTAAGAATATTATAATTCATATTTTATTCCATAGTATATTATAATTTCTTCTTAAATTTATTTTAGATTCTTCTTGATATCTGTTTTCGTTTTGGCGTGCTCTTTAATTCACAAATTATTTAGTCTATTTTCTTCGACCTTTTAATTTTATTTCTTCTTATTTTTGAATCAAGCTGAAGGTCAGGCTATGCAAAATACATTTATTTATCCAATATTTCGCTGCCACAATGGACAGCTTCTTCAGGGATCTTGGTTAATGAATTTCAAACAAAATTAGTAAATAGCAAAATTTAAATTAAATAACTATAATTGACAAATAAATTTAGAGTGATATATTCGGCTGTGGCGAATATTTTATGTCCTCCACCGACAGTAAGAATATTTCAGAAGTGCTCTTTATTTATTTCAATATTCGTTATGGTTCTGCGCGTACATTCCGAGAGATGGCTTTATATGGGGCCTAAGGTAAATTATGTACCGATCTTCATGAAAGTTGACAGCTTGATGTTTTGTCTTATATAACATAGAGATACTTTTTTTACAATAGCATTATTCGTTACAGTTTTATATGAGACCTTTGGTAAATTATGGTCTTATATTAACCGAAAAGATACCTTTTGGCTTAGAATAAAGTTTAAAACATTTTAAGAAGTAAATAACTTGTATCGTCGATATAAATTTTTAGATATTTTCCTATTTTTAAGTTTTTTGGAAAATAAATGAAAAAAAACAACAATTTTCGTAATTTAAAAATGAATTGTTTTTTAAAAATTGGTTTTCAAGTTCAGAAATTTTGTGTTTTGCCGATTTTTTAGTTTTAGTGATTTTTTCCATTTAAGAAACTATTGTGATAAGGCTCACCCACCCAGGAACGATATCTATTTTTTTAGTGTTTGTGTAGACGAACACAACCTGATACCGTTCGTAACTATTTTTAAGTTAGATCCGAACATTATATAGTGTTCTGTTCTTCGTTAAAAAACAGAACAATTGTAGTGATATTGTAGACAAGCTTTATATTTTAATGTTCTATAATGTTTCTGTATTTTACATTGATAAAGAAATCAACAAACCAAAAATGTTTAGCAACGAACGCAGCACGAACAGCGTGTGTGTGTATTGTGTATATGTTTTGGTTGTGTACAATTATTTTGCTGGCTTTTTGTTTTTTCCGTATGTGCATTTTGTTTTTGTAAAATATGTTTGGTTTTTTACCAAACGAACATTAATGAGCTGAACCGAACACAATGATGTTTGTTGCTTATAAAAAAAACCAACGAAATTAAATGTTCTCATCTTTTTGTTGAGTTGGATAAGTACAGTTTTATTTTTGTGTTCTAAAGATGACAAACAGGGAAACGTTATTTTTTTAATGATTTGCTACACAAACACTATAAGCGCTTGTGTTTTCCACAAATTTACCGAATCGAAGACTAAGGAGCAATATTTAGTGTTTATTTTCGAACACTGATTGTGATATTTGCTGGGGTTTTTATTGATGATAATAGCAAATATTTCATTCCTAAGAAAGATTGTAAAATTTAACTTTTGATTTGATTTAAAGTTTTTTTTATTGTTTAATTTTAGCGCTTTTTCTTATTAATAAACAATATTATTTAAATATTTTTGCAGAATTTAATTTTTAACACTTTTTACAAAAATATTTTTTTTTTTGTATTAAAAAGCATTATTTAATGCAAGAGTTTCTAGTGTGTTTCTGTTTAAATAGTTTTTTTTTTTAATTTCGGCGATTATTTTAAAAACTATTTTAATATACGGTCATATTTTTTCAATTGAGTAACTTATATTACGAAAAAACAGCAAGTTTTTGTACTCTAAGTAAAGAATTGTTACAAAAAAATTTTAAAAAACTAAATAGAATGAATGCAAACATATTTGCATTCATTGTCTTTTGTTTTTGTATACATGTTTACCATGTTTTAAGAACGATTCTACTGAAAACAACGACTTAAGGGAAGAATTTTATTTTCTTACAAAGAAAGCAAAGAAAATACTTGCTCTCCAAAATAAAAATATTTACGTTATAAAGTCATTTTTTACTTTTGTCGAAACGTCAAAAAAATTGTGCTAAGAGCTCTAGGAAGAAGCAGTTTAATGCTCGATTAAAGCACTTCGAAAACAGACAAATATAAAGGATTTTTTTAAATAACTTGAATATGTTTTACGGTTTTTAAGTTCATTATAATTAGTTTTGTTCTCCACTTTGTGCTCATTTAATTGAAAATGATATTTATACATGAAACATATTCACCCCTATTATAGAAGTCGTCGTCGACGTCGACATTAATTTTAAATTGTTGTCACATCAAGTCGACGACTTCATCACTTCGACGTTAAATTGGTATTTTATAAGAATGTTGTGTCGACGTCGACTAGTTATCGAAAATTTTACTGAAATAAAATTCCATCTCTAATTATTTTTTTATTATTTTTGTTATAGCTCACTTTTTAACGCTGTTTATGCTATTTTACGACATATTTTTTTTTAACCGACTTAGCATTTGAAATAAAGTGTAGATAGAGTTTGTTTTAATTTTTTTCGCGAATTTTTGCCATGTTTTCGATAAAAGATATTTTTACTGTAAGTTTTCAGATTCTTTAAAGCTTCAACGTTTATTAATAAATATAAGACTTCTATCATGCCGTTGTTAGCAAATTTTTGCGAATTTCCGTTAATTTAGCAATTTTCACCGAATATTTGCCATTCCTTATAGTTTAAGGAACTTTTAATCAATTTTATGGCTTGTTGGATATATTAAAAATTTTCGTGAATTTTCGCTATTTTTGCATCAATTTTTTCCGAAATTTTGTTTTTCGCGATTTCAAATAAATTTTAGGGTTTGTTTCCAAATTTGAAATTTTCGCGAATTTAAGCCATGTTCGCGATAGAAGCAATTTTTTCCTATAAGTTTTCTGATTCTTAACAGCTTTAACGATTTTTAATAAATATTAGTTAGACTTTGCTATCATGTCGCTGTTAGCAAATTTTTGCAAATTTCCGCTAATTTTGCAATTTTTACCGAATTTTTACCATTCCTTATAGTTTTAGGGACTTTTAATCAATTTTATGGCTTATTTTTTATATTGAAAATGTTCGCGAATTTTCGCTATTTTTGCAAACTTTTCCGAATTTTCGCAATTTTGGCTCTTTGAGTCAATCTTCTTATATTAAAAATTTTGGCGAGTTTTCGCTATTTTAGCAAACTTTTCCGAATTTTCGCAATTTTCGCGTTAAATTTACTAATAAAATTTGTGCCCATAAATAACTTCTTTTAAATTTGCATATTTTATTTTAAACGTATTTAATAAATATGTTTACATTTCATTTAAATTGTCTTTAACTTTCATTTGAGTTGTCGCAAAATTTCCTGTCGACTAAAACAGGGACAATTCTACTCGACGTCGACTTAAAAGCGCCTTAGAAAATATCAATTGACTGTCAATAGTTATCGATTATTGTCAATAACGTCTCAGAAAATACCATTACTGTTCAGGTTCCGCCGTCTTGTGTCGACGTCGACTTTCATAATAGGGGTGATTTATTTTTTTTGTTTGTGTTATGAATCGGTATAAACGAATTTACTTTGTTTTATTAAAATATTATTGTTTTATTAATAAAAATGTATTAAAAAAAACTTCGGGGTTTAACGAATTTTTCGATATAACGAAAGGACCTGACAATATATAATTCGTTAAGCCGGGATACCACTGTAATTTAAATTTAAAAAGAAACATTTTCATATTCTATTTGCTTAGAACTTTAGTTTTAGAGATTTTTTAGATTGGTTTTTCGACTTAATAATTTGGTGTTCTTTGTATAAAGATTTTTTCGGATATTAAATGTTTTGTGGGTTTTTATGAGCTTTCTCGTTTTTTCTGATAATTTTGTTTTGCAGTTGTGGTGCAATAATAAAAATTTTCCACATTTTTGGAAAATTATTTATTTAAACTTTTTTTAAAAATTTTTTTATATTTGCGATTTTTTTTTAATTTGACAACTATTGTGGCTTTAAATATATTTCTATCTTTTTTCCTGTTTAACTTAAACGTTTCCTTTTTAAGCCTACAGTTGTGTCTCTTGTTGGCGTAACATGTTTTATGTGACATGTGAATGCTACTCAAATTCAGTTTAGTTTGGTTTAGTTTAAATTCCTTCATACAAAAGATTTTGTTATTCGTGCTTAATTCCCAGTTTTTATTATTGATAAAAACACTTGAAATTTATTGTTGATGGGATAAGCTATTCCTATGCGCATTTGACTGGTCTTAGGCCAGATCATCAGGAAACTTCATCCATAAAGATTTTAGAAAAACTAAAGATATTAAACCAAATAAAACTGTTAAGCGTATAAGACTTATAGCCACAGTTCTAAAGGGTGTTTTTTTCAGTGGTATAGAACTTCGAATTGAAATAAAACACAAGAAAATCGTTTTAATGACCATCAATTTGGCTTTATTGGAACGATAATTTTATGCCATTAATGTTTAAATATGATTTCAGGCATGTAGCCGCCGCGGCTGGCTCGAATAAAGCCAATTCTACAGGTCCAATTTTCAACCACTTTTTCGAGCATATGGGGCCGTATGTCGGCAATAACGCCACGAATGTTGGCTTCCAATTCCCCTAACGTTTCTGGTTTGTTGGCGTAGACGAGCGACTTCACATATGCCCAAAGAAAATAATCCAATGGTGTCAAATCACACGATCTTGGTGGCCAATTGACAGGTCCATTCCGCGAAATTATGCGCTCATCGAATGTTTCCTTCAATAAATCGATTGTGGCGTGCGCTGTGTGACATGTAGCGCCGTCTTGTTGGAACCACAACTCATCCACATTCATGCCATCCAATTCGGGAGCAAAATAGTCGGTTATCATGGCTCTATACCGGTCTCCATTAACGGTAACTGCCTCTCCAGCATATTTCGGAAGAAGTATGGCCCAATGACTCCACCAGCCCATAGAGCACACCAAACAGTCAGTTTTTGTGGATGTAATGGCGTCTCAAGGGTCTCATGTGGATTCTCTTCACTCCAAATGCGGCAATTTTGCTTGTTGACGTAGCCATTCAACCAAAAATGAGCCTCGTCACTGAACAAAATAAACAAAGTAAACTTCGCGAACTGAACCGATATTTTCGAAATAAATTTGCACGATTTGCAAGCGTTGTTCTTTTGTCAACCTGTTCATGATGAAATGGCAAACCAAACTGAACATAAATGACATTAGAGTTGCCAGATTTGACCACAAAATGCCAGTTTTATCTCTATTCGAAAAACAAACCTGTAAAAAAAACACCCTCTACTTGTAATAATATCAAAGCTTAAACAAAACACATCAACAATAAACAGTGGGTTTATTTCATCTTACATTTCCCACTACAATTAGTTGAAATTCTCTCAACATTAATTGTAGTTGTAAGTATTGTATTTGTATTCCCAAAAATTGAAATTACTTTTTGATAATAAACAGGCAAGTGCACGGCCTAAAAAAACACTTAATTGACAACATCTTTTGTAAAGTTGTTGTTTTTATTTTATTTTGTTTTTCTTAACCTACTTACAACTACAATTAATGTTGAGAGAATTTCAACTAATTGTAGTGGGGAATGTAAGATGAGATAAACCCACTGTTTATTGTTGATGTGTTTTGTTTAAGCTTTGATATTATTACAAGTAGAACTGTGGCTATAAGTCTTACACGCTTAACAGTTTTATTTGGTTTAATATCTTTAGTTTTTCTAAAATCTTTATGGATGAAGTTTCCTGATGATCTGGCCTAAGCAACCAGTGAAATGCGCATAGGAATAGCTTATCCCATCAACAATAAATTTCAAGTGTTTTTATCAATAATAAAAACTGGGAATTAAGCACGAATAACAAAATCTTTTGAAATTAAAATTTTGTATTCCCAAAAATTGAAATTACTTTTTGATAATTCCTTCATACATGTTGGTTGCGTTGTTTATTTGTTTGTCAAAGAAAAGGACAAAGAAAGATACATACTTGCAATAAATGAATGATTGACAGAAGGAACCACATATTTTTTACGTTTCTTTACAAAAAAAAAATATTGTGAGGGCAAATAATTTTAGCATTTGACGATTATTCTGTTGGGGTAAATCCAAACTTGTTGGAGAAAATAAAAACCTTTTGCCGCAAGAAATTTTCCAACAAATTTTTTTTTACCCTAACAACATGAAAGTATTTGAAGTTTTTTTAATATCAAATTTATTTGTTGCAAATAAAATAACTTTTGCGTTAAAGACTTTCCTCTGAAATAACGGCACATTGAATATTGCTGTTGACGTAAGTGATTTGCAGGAAATAAAAATGTTTGTTGCCATAAAATATTTATTTTTTGATTAAAATAATATTACTGTTGTCGTAAAATATGTGCATTTGGCAATGACATGATTGTTGAGAAACTAATGAAAAGTGCACTTTTTAGTTTAAAATAATTAAAATAAATTTTAAATTGCAGTATTTTGAAAAATATAAATTGACAGAAAATCTTGGTAAGTTGCTGCGAAATGCATATTCTTCTCTCTAATTATTGCAAGAAACATATTTTTACAGATTCGCGACATCTTTATTTCTTTTATTTACTACATGCGGTAATAACTCCTCCACGCATTACCCAATAGAATATTTTGATCCATTATGAAAATCCATTTAAAAAAAAACAAACGTTGGGGTTCCATGCTCCATTCTATAATTCCAAATTACAGTAAAGCACTCTTTAATATGGCAAGTAGTACATACATATTGACTCCATTGACTTCAGGTTCATCAAATTTAATTTTCATTCAAATATTCTAATGAAGAAAGGAATTAAGTAACATGAAATAAATTGAAATTTTATTGATATTTTCATTCTTGCCTTAATATTTTATATGAAATCGAAAACCACTTTTTTGATGAATCTTTACAATAATGCATTTAAACAACAGAATCATGTATCCTTCTTATATGGCCACACACTGTAAAAAGATTTTCAAAGAGATGTTACATTCCCAAAAAAAGAAATACATGTTTTTATTTCTTACAACTCGACACACTTAAGTCACACACAAGAGAGCCAAAAGAAAAAGTTGAATAGAAAACATTAGAAAAAAGTAAAACTTAGAAAAACCTTCTTTTATATTTTCCTTTTGTGGGCATTTTCTTGTGTGTGAAAGTCTTTGCAAGGAAATGGAACAATAAATCATGGCAAATGCCAAACTACTACCACCTCCATTTTATGGTTTTATAAGTCAACGTATCAACTGTATAAAAAAATTCTTGAAATGAATATGAATATGTTTGTGTGTATATAAGTAGATGTCTATGTGTGTGTAGAAAGAAATACGGAAATAATAAAAAGAAAATGGTTGTTAAATGCATGTGTTGATGTCTGTTTTTGTAAAGGTAAGAGCAAACAGACTTAAAGCAAGCTTTTAGTGAATGTTGGCCTGGCCTGTAGCCACCTTCGCTACGTACTTCCAACTGCCCAAAGTTGTTTTGGTTTGTTGGGAGCATACAAAAACAAACTTGAAAAATACTTCTTGTACCTCTTAATTCTTTATGTCGTTTCTAGTGTAGAGGCTAACAAGAAAACAAAGTTGCTCTTTTAGTTGGCATTTTAAGTCGATTTTATAGTCAAGTTTAAATTTCTGGTTATAATTTTGGTCTTGTAATTCTTTTGTTTAAAATTTATATATAATCAAGAATAGTTGAAGAATGTTTTCAAATGTCTTCCAATAAGAAAAGTAAACATCACTTTAAAAGTGCATTTTTAAATCGTTTCTATGTATCTATGTTTTTGATCGTTTAACACTGAACACTTCTTCACAAAATACTTTTGTTTACTTGTTTAAAAGTGTTTAGTCCGCTATTAAGTGTGCATACGTACAAGTCTTAATACATGAAAGTCAGCAACAAATATTCTTTTTATAAAACTTTAAACTCTTTTAAGAAATATCTTACTAATCCTTAAGCTTTTGATACTTCTTATCAAAAGAACTGAAATATAGGTGTAACAATACATACTTTTAGGCAACTGCTTCAGACTCTAAGCCAGTAGTTTACCACAATTGAACACCTGATACTCAAACACCAGAACAGTGCAAACACTTTGGCCCCTATTATGAGTTACATTCGACATACGATTTTCGCTGGCTGTCGAACTTCGACTATCGAATGTTAATTTGGTATTATGAGTTGGCAGCACTGTCGAAAATTTCGTTGTGAAGCGAATTTTTCAAATAAAACAAATTTGCTTTCGACGGTGCAAATAAATGTAAAACACTTGTTGAAAATGTAACTGTTTGTAAATTTGTTTGTGTTTGTATACCAAATACCATATTCTTTATCAGTTTTGTTCATTTTATGCAAGTCCTACGTCGTAAACAGCAATTGGAAACGCTCATATTCCTTATGGAAAAATATTCTTTTTGACCAAATGATTTGCAGCAAAGTTCAGCATGTAAAAAAGTGGGATGAAACCCCACTGTAGCTAAATTATTTGAAAACAACCCTAACTCCGCCGTGGTCACGTTTAACTTTAATTTTATTTTATAAATTTTTAACCAAAAATTTTTTATTTTAACTGACAGCTGATCGAAAATGTACTACTGTGAATTAACGAAATTACAATAGTAAATTTTTATCGAATGCGCGCCATAATACCAAATGAAAATTCGTTCGATCAGCTAATTCGACTGCTGTCGAAAATCGAATTTAGATCATAATAACCACCTTTAACTCTATTTCTTGTTTAGTTTGTGATTTTTAAAATAAACTTTCTATTGGAGCTAATGTTATGGCAAAAATTGGTTATGACTCTGATAAAGCAGCAAAGTGCATTCAAATCACTGTGAGTTAAAAAAAACATGCTCACGTAGTCCTATATAAAATATTAAGCTTTTAAGTAGTTCTCTAGAGTTTAAAGTAGAATTAAATGTATCTGAAGTCCATCAACTACTTTAAGTACAAAATATTTAAAAGAAAAGCTACTGTTGGAAAGCAACCTCCGGTTAGTCTAGGTTGCAAGCTAGGATGCAACTCAGTCGCGTCCAGAGTCATTTACATAAATTTCATTAAAAAAAGAAAACACGTTTTGAATTTGTAGCGATTTATTCGTCCTTTTTTTTGTTTATTTTTCTTAATTATAACTATTTCCAAAACGTTCACTTACACAGCTCTTTCTTTGGAGGTTCTGCTGATTCGTGAAGCTTCGGTTGTAACTCGAGCCAGTGCCCAACCGCTCCTGCACTTTTAATCCTACCCGTCGTTTGTCTTGGATGTAATCTAAGACTCTACACTACCAAGAATTATATAATCAAGATTACGCATTGCGCATGTTTACAAAATTCAACTGTTTAATATGACGTCACATCAACATATTATACACATGTTTGTTAGTTTGTGTTTCTATATTTTAGCTGTACTTATACGCTGATATGACGTCAATGCGCAGAAATATCTCATTTTTAAAAGCTGAATGCGGTTTCTTGGTTTAAACCTAAGGTATGTATACGGATTCGTCCTAGCTCAGTACTCTACGCTACTGCTAGACTAAATGTAAATCTCAGCCTGGATAAGTTGTTGATAAGAAGTTATTATTTTTCTTTTTTATATTTTTTTTTTCTCTTACCGGCTCCGACCCTTTGTAGTTGAAAAACGAACAGAGCCTGACTAATTTGTTTCACTTCCTTTTAATGTTGTTTTGTAGCTGCTACATACCTACCACGTTTGAACCGATAGAGGTAAGCTCTCGTTAGACACTTTTGCCTTCATCGATTTTTGCTTCTGCTCTTTTTTGCACTTTTACCACGCATCTTTGTTGAATCCTCTGGTAACGCTGCTCTGTTAGTACTGCTCTGCTGCTGCTTCTCTGTTCACTCCTCTGTTGCCATTGACCCTCCACCTACCCCTGACTTATCCAACCTCCTGTACACCATCCACCTCCGAATTACCTAAAATAAGCAAATTGGCGGATCTGTCCCGAAGTGGATGGATGTATTCAATCCATTTTTCCCATGTTGGCAATCACAAGTTTTGGTAAATTTTAATGATAAATTTACAAAAATTTGTATATGTGGGTTTAACATTGTAGAAAACTTAATTTTTAATTGATTGTCACTAAAAGGTGTCATTTGGTTTAAAAAGTGACTTTTTGTGTATAACGCTGTTTTAGAGCTGCAAAACAATCGATAGTACTATCGAGTCTTATTTTTGTCGGACTATCGATAGTTTTAATCACTATCGATACTATCGGAAAATTTTAAAAGTAACTGCAAAGTTGATTAGATGTAGTCAACCAAACATTTTTAACAACTCATTCGATGCAAATATTAAGCAGTGCATAAACTTGTTTAGTTCTTTGGGAAATAGGAAGAGGAGAAGTACTTAAGTTGACTCAACCTAAAATTTAGATCTTCATATTCAAAAGTACACATGCAACAACAACTCTTCTAATGGCACTCTGAGATCTTCATAATCCAAATATGCACGGGTAAAGTTTCAATTTCTTTGTACGACTTTTCAGGAAGTTATAGAAAAATTTGTCCTTGTGTACATATCTTTATTCAATGTGTAATAATATTTGGAATAAACACTTGAGTTTACTTCCGATCTGTGACATAAGGAATGTTTATGAACAAAAACTTTAAAAAAATATAACCGCAGAACAGTGATGATTATATTAGAATAGGAGTAAATTTTAAAAAATCACCTTTAAAACTTAAAAAGTAGACTTAAGCACTTTTTCCTTATTGCCACAGAATTGTGTACATACTAATTTACATATTAAAACAATGTTAATCGTACCTACCTTATATAAACAAAATTAATTCAAAGAGTGTTACCTTGTTTATTCAGCTAAAATAATTTTAAGTTTAAAAAAAAAGTAATAGCAGCCAGGGTTTTTAGAAGCTGAGTTTTCTCGCTAAATGTGCCTATTTTTTCTAATGGTGTTTTCTTTTCTACAAAAAAATGTGACATTTCATTTTAAAAAAAATGCAATTGGGTGTCTGTTGCTTAAAAATTTTACTCCCGAAAAGGGTGGCTTGTTTTATCCTAAAAAACTCATCTTTTTCGGGAGCAAAATTTTTAAGACACAGTCACCAAATTTCATTTTTTTAAATAAAATGTCACATTTTTTTGTGGAAAAGAAAACATTATAAGCCAAAAGTCTTAAAAACATTAATGGGGTTATTTACAAAATACTTTTTTCTACTTTCTTGAAAAATTTTTGAAAATTCAAAAAATTTTTTATGAATAAATTTTCAACGCAAGGGTTACGACATAACCTTTTAAATTTCTAGACTTAAGTTAAATATTTTGACGTCGAAGGTGAAAAAAACTGACAACCCTGATAACAATTAACCGTCTCTATATCTATATAAAGCTTATATCAATTATAAACTATAGATAACACTGAAATTTAAAGTAAATATCAGGTCTTTATACCTGTAAAAAGTATTCTGTAAATGAAGTTATAAAACTTTTTCATTTTTTACCACCTTCATTGACTACCGTGTCCACAGAAGTGGCATATAAAAACTTTTTGATACTATCGATAGTTTTTAAGCTAACTATCGAAACTATCGATAGTTTTTAAGCTAACTATCGAAACTATCGATAGTTTTGATGCTTTACGCTGTTTATGAAAATGTGTCTTATTTTGACTTTTTTATTTAAAATGATTAAAATGTTTTAAAAATGTAATTTATATTTTTTAAGGTAGAACTAAATACATACCTGTATATTGGAAAGAATTAAAAAATTAAGTGGAAAAATTTAAAGAGCTTTAAAAATTTTTAATTAAACCTCCTGTTGATGTTCCTAAGGCTTGGTTTAATTATGTTTTAAGGGTCATATAAACTTTATATCTATGTAAATAATAGGGTGTTCATTTAATCGGGCTTTTGCTTTAATCGGTTAATCGCTCGATTAATTAACCGAGGTTTTGATTTAATCGGTTAATAATCGGTTAATTTTGTTATTGATCGGTTAACCGATTAATATTGTTTTGTTATAAATTAAGTAATTTCAATTAATAAAAATGCAAAAATTATTTATTATTGGTGTCTATTAGTAAAAAAAAACAATAACATAACGAACAAAACAATTCTTGACCTAAAACGAGCAAAGTAGTATGTTTTTGTACGTTCGGTATCAAGGATCCCATACAAATTTGGGATCATGTCTACGCTACGACCGGCATGTTAAGTTTGTTGTATTGTATGACACATTTGTAAAATGTATTAAAAAAACATGATGGTCCACCTGTAGGTGTAAATGGCTGACAAGGTGGTTGGTCTGTTCGTCTGAATGGTGGGAAGTTATTTATGACGGCTGTGAAAAGTAGGGGTATGATTGTAAATGAGAAGTAGGGTATGTGATGTGTTAGCATGTCTGACGATATTTCTGTGATTGAAATATTGTTTTGTTTATTATACGGATGTGTGGTTTATTTTGTGGTTTTATATATTTAAAAAAATAATATTTCTTAAATTGTTCCCTTTCTCCAAGCGGTGAGTTGTAGTTTTTGTCCAGCCGTTAAAATTTGTTCTGTGATTAGAAAGTGAGTTTTATATTTTTAATTGTTGACGCGTGAAATTTTCGATGTAAGAAAATAAAGTATTTTTTTGTGGTTTTTGACTTGTGCAATTTTTTTGTCCAGCCGGTATAATGTGTTGTGCGATTAATTTGTTTGTGGTTTGTTGTATAAAGTGAGTTGTAGTTTTTGTCCAGCCGTTAAAATTTGTTTTTTGTGATTTTTGACTTGTGCAATTGTGAAATTTATTATTTTTTTTGCTTCTTCTTCAACTTGTTCCTTTTTATTTTGGAGATAACTGCAATGACAGGTGTCTGGGCCGCATGTTGCATCTTCATTAGACCATATACAGTCTTCAAAATGTTTACCATGTTTGTTTATTTTTGTCTTTAAACTGTTGACATACTCGAGCTGTGATTGAATGGTTAAGAGTTGCAATTTGTGTTCTTCCGAAATGACGTTGTAAAACGTTTTTAAAAAATTTATTATTTCTTTAATTACCATGTTTGTCTTATTACTGTATACTCATATGCAACGTTTGTAAATAATCGTTAACATTAATAGTTCTTATATTTATACTATTTCCACTTCGTTCAAATAGAGGACTCGTTTCGATTTCGCCTACATTTCGTTCACGAGCAATTTGTTCATCCATTCGTCTGTTTGCGTTCAAATATACTAAAGCCTTTTTTATTTCAGTATCGTATTCAAAACAATATATATTCAATTTACGATATGAAAAGTTACTATAATAACTACATCGTATACGTATTTCACAATTATCATATTTTAGATTGAAATGACGAAAAAACACATTAGAACTTTCAATTATACCACCAATATGAGTTTCCTTTTCAATAAAATCTTTTCTAAATGCTTCAATTGCATCATCTATGGTAAAATGCTTTTCAATTTCATCATAGCTCCTATATTGTCAAACATAAGGTTTGGATGTTGGTGGTGTTGTTGTTGTTGTTGGTGTCGATGATGTTAAGGATGTTTTATTAAAGTTATGATTTTCCAATTGAAGTGATAAGTGAACTCTTACATTAAACGTGTTATTCGAAACTTTTATTGGAAAATTTATATATTTACTCGTATCACCACTTACAGTGGAAAAGGAGTTATAATTCTGCTGATTGCTCAATTGTAGAATATAAATGAGATTAATTAAAAATATATATGATATTGTATTCAGGAAGTTCATGTTGTTTTTAGTTTAATAATCGTCTACGGAATGAGTATAATATTCTTATTCAATATCCATTTTATATGTTTGTGTATAGTTTTTAAGATTAACAATTTATATATTATGTAATTTAGAGCTTAAATCTGGAATGCGAACTTTTTCAATTTCACCATTACTTAAAATTCTTTCTTGCTCAAATTCTCTGTATTCAAAACAGCTTATTTTTAGTTTATGTTTATCGAATACGTTATCATATGTACAACGAATAGGTATATCAACATTTTCATATTTGAGATTAAAATGTCGATAAAATGGCTGATTAGATTCTAGTATACCACCAATATTTATTTCTTGTTTTATTAAATCTTTACGAAATGCTTCAATAGCATCATCAACCGTAAAATATTGAAGTGCAGGACTATCTGTAGAAATCGTTGGAGTAGATGAGGTTGTAGAAGTTGTAGTTGTTGTTGTTGTTGTTTCAATTATATTTTCATCATAATCTATATAATCAATAATTCTCGTATTTAAAGAATCTTCATCCCTTGTTTCTAATTGTATACTCTATTTTAACATTAGAAACGATATATTCACCCCTATCGTGAATAATTTTTCCCTCGTAATTTTTCCCCTTTTCACATATTTGCGATCATGAACAGCTCCCATGAAAAAAATGTAATTCAAAGAAGAATAATAACGTGAAAAAATGTTCACGGGAATAAATTCCCCTTATCGTGAAAAGTTTTTTCCCTCGTAATTTGTTCACATTTCCCTTAGATTTTCTCACTTTATTTTTGCTAGGGAATAGAACGTGTATGTTAGTTGTTCCTCTTATTAATCGAAAATTAAGGGCTAGATCCGTTAACAAGGCACAAACCGATATATTGGTCAACAAAATGCAAAACAACAGGTTGATTGCCGCCGGATTTGTGAAAGACGTGGTGGCAGAATTTTGGAAAATATTTTACTACATAAAATTTAAAAAGTGCAAAAAACTAACGTTGTTATCAACCTATCCCTCCAATACTAATTATTTAGATTTATTATTTTAACTTTCCTTTAAAATATATACGTGTATATTTTTAAACAAAAATTTCAATGATTTTTAATTTTTTCTAATTTTCTTCTTTTTTATATTCACTGGAACTGATAGCATGAAAAATTTTTCACATGAGATTCACGATTGCTTTTTTCCCTTCGAGGGGAATGAAAATTTCATGGGAACAAAAATTCCACTTGTTATTCACGATAGGGGTGAATAACTTTTAAAATTTGATGATTGGGAAGTGTAAAATTAAATTCTATACTTTTTGCATTGAGAATGTCAGGACTGAGATCATTATTACTATTATTATTAACATTCATTGGTAATGTATTAACAAATAATGTATTGAATGTTAATAAAGTAATAATGTAAAAGATGAGAATAGAAAATTCCATTAGAAGAAACTTTTTTCGAGATGTAGTCTTCACCAAAGTCAAATATATAATAATGGTGAAATGTTAAAACTATCCCTTTATATAATAAAACTCAAAAAATATTTTTTTTAAATAAAAACTATAATTTATTATATACATATATATATATAAAATTTTTTTTACATTATTTTTTTAATTTCATTTGTGAGAGGAATGTACTGAAACATTTTATCATGTATAATTAAACAATATGCAGATGTATTAGCTGGTATATTCTTTAGAGTTTTAATTTCAATACGAATATCGATTGGTCCTGTTTAAACTATTTCATTTTGATGAGTCACATCCGGACTATTAATGGCGCCAACGTTTTAAATTTTTCACGTGTCATCAATGGTTGAGGATTACGAAAATAATAGCTTTGTTGAAATTTTAAATACATATCGTACAATAGAGCAAAACGATTTCTATCAAATTTAAGATTTAGATCATCATATGGATAAGTTTCTGAGTTTAGATATACTTTTATGTCAGACAAATCGCAATGTATGAACTTGTTCTCACTATTTCGAAAGCCTAAAAGAAGAAAACGAGGTCTTTCGTTTTCGTGGGTTAGCTTAACATTCCACAAGACGGTTGTATTTGTTGGAAGTGCGGGGTAGTAGTACATATCCCAGCTTCTAAATGTTATATTTAATGGTTGACGATTGTTGATTATTTTAAACATTTGTAGTTTGTAAGCATCAGCAAGTTGAACATGTGGCACTTTCCATGTTATATTTAGAATAGATAACTTAAGCCTTTCTTCGGCTGCAACAGTAGACTTTAAAACTTGTTTATCATCTTTGGCACGTAAAAGTATCAATTCATGTTTACAATTGACTATTATCTTATTGAAATCTTCTGCAAATCCAAGTAATTGTTTAAGCGGTACACAAAAATTGAAATATCCGCTAACAATTGAAAAAAAAAATTGAAAAAAAAAAAAGGTGTGATTGCAGACCCATGTGGTCTCAGTTAATGAAATGGAGTTATTAAAACTGTTGAAAAAGTGTGAAAACAAGAGACAGATCATCTTCATTAAATGGCGCCCAACCAGCGTTCAAGAGATTATCACTTTCTAATTTATTTAGCGAGACTTAGTTTTTTATTTCTGTTGCGATTCCTAAATGTCGTGTACGATCAATTTCTATACCATTGAGCTCATATCGAATCTCATCAAACAGATGTGCTATACAATTGTTTAAGAGTCGTATATTTGTTGATATTGATGAATCTTCCTTCGTTGCAAATCCTTCAATGTATAAAAGACTTTCGTGTGGTAGAACGTATAAATCTTGATTTTGAATCGATATACGAATTTCATCATTGTTTTTAAATGATCGTAAATATGATGTATAGCTATGATAGTCCTTTTTAATAATAGAATTATCAATGTGTGGTTTTTATAAAACGTTAATATTATCACTCATTTCTTAATCGAAATCCTAATTTTTTTAAAAATTCTTGATTGTTTTTGGTTAACGATGATGATGTTGGTGTTGTTGTTGTTGTTGTTGTGTTGATTTTTTCTCTTACTTTCAATGTTGACGGCACAAGACTGAATGATGATGCGTTATTCAAATTGTTTATATATCTGTTGATATTGTTGTTGTTGTTGTTGTTATTGTTATTATAGATAATCATTTTATTAGTATGGTTTTAAATGTAGTTTTATTGTTATTTTTTCTCCACGAAAATTTAATAAATTACCATCCTGATCGGTAACTGTTAAAACTAAAGAATTTATTGTTCTAGTATTAACTGGTAGATATATTACATTAGACGGTCTCTCCGTTATTTTATAACCTGGAGGGACAACAAGTGTAAACTGATGAAGAGTATGCGCCGATACGTTATTTATATATGATCCAGTAATAATATTACATTGAATTAATATTGTATTTATTTTCGTTATATCTATAGTTTTATCAGAATAATGTTCTTCACCCTGTTTTAAAATTTGTTCACTAAATCCCAACAACGAACCGATTGATCGTTTCTTATTAAAATATATTGGATCTTTAGAGCTTCTTATATATGTTTGTATAGTATTAGTGTTAGCCTTAATGATGAGCTTTCCATTTGAATTTAGTTTTGCATATTTTGTTGTAAGCAAATCATTAATGTCAGAAAATTCATACGAACCCACAGGAATTTCAATTTCATGATTTCCTATATGAAACAGATTGTTTTCTATATCGACATTTGGTATTGAGTGATATGTATCGAAGCTTATTAATCCGCATACATAATTTTCGTTGAGTTGAATCGGTGGAAAATAGTTTGCCGATAATATTGAACTATTTCCGTTTATTGTTAATGTAATTGACATATTTGCGGTTGATTTAATATTAAATCGATTTATGAATGTTCTAGTGTTTTTTATACAGATGATGATGATGATGAGTTGTTAATCCAAGAGTTGTGTTCCGATGGAAATCCTAACCATTTCACATACAACATATTACCTCTCTTTCTTATAACTTTTTCAATTAAATATATGTCGGGATATTTAGTTTTCATGAGTTCGTAATCATAAAAGCCACCTTTAATTTCATGACCTTGATAATCTTGTAATATATATGTGTTGGGGTTTGTATTTCTTACAGTCTTAACTTTAAAGATTTCCGTCGTCCAATTTGGTGTATAACCCTTTTCAAATAAATGTTTATATTTACTTATTCGAACATTCTCTCCAACTTTAAACTTGGGTTTTTGAAAGACTTTTAATTTGTTGTAGACCGTATTCAATAGCGATTGTTCGTTTGATGAATTTACTTGATTTGGTGCCATCTTTATTGTTCTATGATATGTGTTATTATATATATCTAAAAGATTTTGATATTTATGAATCCATTTATAAGTTCCCTGATAGCTAAACTCTTTCCACATTAATCCTTTTAGTGTTCTATTAAAGCGTTCAATAATGGATGCTTTTAAGATACTATATGTTGAATAGTGATTAATGTGTTTCGTTTGCATTAGTTGATGAAATTGCCTATTGAAAAATTCTTTACCGTCATCAGTTTGTAGGTTTTTTGGTTTTCTACAACTCTCATCAAATATTGTTTTCATGGCGTTTGTAACGCTTTGAGCAGTTTTATTTTTTACTGCAAGTGCCCAAGCCTTTTTCGAAAATGTATCTTTTACAGTTAAAAGATAGCGATAACCATTATTATAAACAGTATAATTATTCATTTCCACTAAATCTGCTTGCCATAAATCATCAATTCCCTTCACAATAACTCACCTTCTCTTGAAATTTTTTCTCGCCTGTCTATGTAGCTCATTAACAATTTCTCTTTTATCTAAATTTAAATTCATATTTACTGCTTGGATCTTCCAACAATATTTTTGTAAAGATAATCTTCAATGTTATTAAATCTTTCATCGGCTGCAACCCATTTAAAAATGTATTCTTCAATTTTGTTAAATCTTTCTTCAACTTTATTCATATATTCCTTATTTAGGTTCAGTATATGTTTTTTAGTAGTTTGTTCAATTGTTTTCTCTTGTTTACTTATGTAATTTTGAACAGAAGTGTTAACATTGTCTATATCCGTATAAAGCTTTGCAAGATTATTACTCAGTAATTCACTGTGTTCATTTCTCAACTGTTTTATATCAGTTGAATGTATAGTATTTATATTTTTTATTTCATTGTATATTTGATTCAATCTTTCAATATCAGTTTTATGTTTATTTTTTATATTTTCTATTTCCTTGTACAACAGCTTCAACTGCTCAAGGTCTGTTTTATGTTTTATAATATCCTTATGTATGTTTTGTAGATTAATGGTTAATGAGCTATTAATTTCATGTTTCATCTCTTCGATTTTAACTGTATGTGTATTTTATTTATATGATTAATTTTACTATTTAGATATGCTTTTGTAACTGCATCTTTAGGATCAATAGGTGCTAACAAATTACAAATTCTATTCGTATGAAGATCAAAACACTGATTATTTATACTAACATCGAGTACTTTTAATAGATCAATATGTAATTTATCATCGATTGTTTTTTGACGTTTATTAAAACTTTCTCCAAATTTATTAATATAATTCATTTTTTTCTTCTGTTATTACCAAATTATGTAAGCTTCTTTTAGTTCTTCAATAATGGAAATTATTTCGTTTTTATGATTATTGTGACCAACACCCGTCGATGCGAGGAGTAAACGTAGTCTGTTAACTAATTCATTAGGATCATCCCAATATATATAGTTTGGGTTTCTATTGTCTACTGATTTTAATAATCCTCTACCTTTTGTTAGTATATTAGACTTTTCATTAAATAATTTTTTTATAACATGTTGATATTTAAATGCTTTTGTACCTTTAATTTGTTTATTTGATTGATAGTTACGTCTGTGTGCATTTGTATTATTTATAATATCTTTATATTTTTTTAAATCGATTTTAGTATAATGTAAAGGTTTAGTGTGAAATAATCACCCTTATTATGTTTGGCGTTTTTAAAATACGCCTACGACTGTTTGGTAATAGATTAAAGAGAACGTGAACTTATTTCCTTTAATCTATTACCAAACAGTCGTAGGCGTATTTAAAATACGCCAAACACAATAGGGGTGAATAATTCAAATAATCCTGGTGTAATTTTAGTTCTTATAGCTCCTATATATAACGTATTATCTTTACTAAATTTTAAGTTACTAGTTCCATATCGCCAGTTTCCAGTTCGATCTATATTAAATCCATACACTTTATCTAGCATTCCATTTTTCATTAATACTTTTATATTTTCAACAAGTGAAGATTTATTTGTTCCATTACTATTTATTTTAGTTCTTTTTCTATCCTTATTTAGTTGTGATTGACTCTTTTGTTTTGAAAAAATATGTGTGCTTTTATTTCTTTTTTATCATCTTTATCGAACTCGCTTAATGAGCTAGAATTTTTTCGTTTTGATCTCATCAGTTTTTTTTCATCATTCAATTTATGTACTATATTATAGTTTGTAAGGTTATTTTGAAAATCTGATTTAACTTCATTTTGAATTGGATGTTTGGTAGTCGTAGGTTTTATGTTTATATGTGATGATGTTGTTGATCTTAGTTTAAGTTTTTTCTTTTTATCAGATAGGGTACTATTTGACATTAATCTATTTCTTTGTTTTGCTTGTAATGAAGTTGAAGGTTTTTCATAAGGTTTTACATTTCTATATGATGATGATGATGATGATCTTAGTTTATTCCTTTTATCAGATAGGATACTATTTGTTATTAATCTATTTCTTTGTTTTGCTTGTAACGAAGTAGAAGGTTTTTCATAAGGTTTTGCGTTTCTATATGATGATGATGATGTTTTTAGTTTACGTTTGCTCTTTTTGTCAGATGTAAGACTATTCGCTATTGATCTATTTCTTTGAAGGTTTTCTCCTTCTTCATCAATACTCTCATAATCCATAGCATGATTAGAATCATTTTTGAATCGATTAGAACTAATGGGACCACCAATATCAAATGATAATGGATGTTCTATACTTTGATCTGAATACGTGAAACTTGAAGGTTTTACGTTTAAGGGCGTTGAAGTTTTCAACATAGGATTTTTAGGATGATGATTTTTAGATATATTTTCATCATAATCATTATCATCATCATAATCCATATCGGTATTTACACCAATAAAATCAGTTCTATCGTAATCCAGTACTTCATCATCATCATTATATGATGTCGATGGATATGATGAATTTAAAGTTGATTTAAAATTTTTGTTTTTCTTTAAGGATTGATAATCATCAAGTTTATCAATAATATTTTTTAAAGGTTTAGTTATAGGTTGAAAGGTATCTTCTAACAGATTAACTTTATCGATTTCATTTAATTTAATATTTTTTAATTTTTCCTTTAATACTGCTCTAGTATTTATAAGTTCTTTCATTAGGTTTTTGTTCATGATTGTGTTTTTAATCTGGTTTTATCTGCTTTTGATCTGCTTTTTATCTGCTTTTGATCTGCTTCTGATCTGCTTCTGATCTGCTTTATAACTGCTTCTGATCAGCTTTATATCTAATATCAATTTATAATTGAATAAAATTATGAAACCCCTTTCTATAACGACCTTTATTGACTGCATCATCCTTACTTATGATTAAAAAACCATAATCTTCTTTCCAACATTCACTGCAAATCTTTATAAATTCATTAAATGTCATATCACCGATAACGTGGTCATTATAGATATGTCGTAAATTCATTTCATCTTGTTTAAATGCAATAATCATATTTGCATTATCACGTATTAAATGTTTTGGAATTTTTGTATATGTTTGACACCAGTAAAAACAATCTATTTGCTTATGTCTACCCATACAAAAATAATCTCTAATGGTATCTTGTTTATCACATATTACATCATCGAATATTATTATAGAATGGGGTTTTGCTTTTTCTGGACTTAAAACTTTTTCATTTTCCGAGAATGTAAATAGTTTAATATCTTTGATTGGTTCAATCAATCTCTTAAGATAACAATATTTTGGTTGATATAACGATTCTGAATATATGTATATGTTTTTAAAGCAAAGACCATTAGGGCTCTCTATGAGACTAATCATAACATTAGTCTTGCCACAATTTGATGGTCCCACAATTAATGCTCGTATTGAATTAGGCAATAGAGTACTATGTCGAGTTTTACACATTTTTTCCTGTTCATTATCAGCATTTCTAATTACAATTTTTTTAACTTGTCTAATTAAACGCATTTTGATGACTAATGAAATCTAAATATGAAAAGTATCTTATATATATATATATATATATATATATATATATATGTATTTACCTTGAGATATTTTTAATCCATAAATAATGTGATTTTTCATCGTCTTCAAGCAGCAACAAGTTAATATGATTAGATTTTTCCTTTTGTGTAAAATAATATGGACCGACTACATTGATATCATCATCTAATCCAAACACATTAATACTAATTTCACTGTTATTAGCTTCCAAGATTTTAATTTGATTAATTGGAACCGGAAGTTTAAGTTTTTAAAATTTAAAATCTGTCCGTTTTCTAAAATAAAAATATCAGCTGTAATATTGTTTATTTTATATGATGAACATCTCTTGCTATTTAGATCAACTGGGTATAGTGCTGATATTAGAGCCCATTTAAAGCAGTATTCATCATTATTTTGAACATTGATACATGCAAACTTTCTCTGTATTTTGCGTGGTAATGGAATATATTGTGAACCTTTGATACACTTGTATTGGTTAACGTTCACCTCTAAACGTGTAATTTGAATCAATGTCCAACCACTATCACTTTCCTGAAATTCACTCATCTTTTTCACTATAACATTACATTGTTCATTGTAAATATTAAGAATATCTTCTCTTGTTGAATACATTCCAAGAATTATCATTTTAGTCTGATGAGACTTTACATCAATCGTAGATGAATCTTCATCTTCATTTATCAATATATATTCACCAAACAATTCCATGTTGAATTTAATGTTTCCATGTTTTTGTGTGTGTTTACATAATAATCTTATCACCTTTTCTCTGATTACCGCTAGAAAATTCTCAGGTATTAGCTCAGTTTTATTCACATTTTCAATTAAATATGATACAATGCGATTGTTGAATGAAGATCTTATACATTTTAAATTACCATCATCATCATCATCATCATCATGATCATCATCTAATCTCTTAGAAAAATTAATTTTATGCTCATTTGTTCTCTTATGGTAAGACCAATTTTTTCTTGGAATAGGTTTTTCACAATCATCACAAAATAAATTAATATTATCACCGTTGTTATTACCTTCTGTTTCAGTGTGTGTGTGCGGGTGCCATTCCTCTCTATCTGAGAAATATCTTTTACATGTTGTACATTTAAATGATGAGGAAGGACCATCATGATACCGTCGAATATGACGCCTTAAATTTGTATTCATAGTGAATACTTTTTCACACAATTCACAAATAAATCTACCGTTCATATTTTGCGTTGCTTTCTTTTTAAAAACTTATTATGTGTTAGAAAGTATTTTTTAAACAATAATGATTTTATTAGCTGTGAACAAGTTATTTATACGAAAAAAATTTTTCTTGAACTAGGATTAGGGCGGAGAAGCGGAACGAGGGGTTAACTTTACATTCTTTTACAGTTGTCCAACTTATGTAATCGGAAATTTTGAGTTTTAAAAACCGCAACTATTATACAGTTGTTCAACTTACGTAATGGGAAATTCCAAGAATTAAAACCGCAACTATTATGCAGTTCTTTAACTTATGTAATCGGAAATTTCAATCTTTCAAAAACCGCAACTATTATACATTTGTTCAACTTACATAATGGGAAATTCCAAGAATTAAAACCGCAACTATTATGCAGTTCTTCAACTTATGTAATCGGAAATTTCAATCTTTCAAAAACCGCAACTATTATACAGTTGTTCAACTTACGTAATGGGAAATTCCAAGAATTAAAACCGCAAAAGTTTAATTATAAAAAGAATTGCTAATAACATTACCCTTAGTTCTAAAAAACTCCTCATCCTCAAGTTTTAGTTTAAATACTCCTTTCAAAAAATAGGAATTCAACAGTAATATTTTAATAATTGATCGCTAAAGTTCATCCTCCTTCACATTTGAAAAATGGCAGAGAAAATTAATACAATTAATTATCTTAATAATATTAAAAACAATAAAAAGTTTTTTAAAGAAATCGTACCCTTAAGACTAATCCCTATGAATGAGAAGAAACAAATTTTAAATGTATAAGGACGACGACTAAATTTGGACCAAAAGTACTGCTGGAATTGGAAAGCTGTGTTATTTTCCTGCCAAAAAGGTATACAAATTTGCCAGACGATGTGATGGATGACTTATCATCAGGATATATTTATTTTCAAAAAATTTTTAATGAAAATTCCTTTGATATAATTTTTGTATTATTTTAAAATGATTTCATTTTTAAAATAAACAATATAAAACAAGATGTTATATTTATCTTTATATTAGTTTTATAAGATGTTGCAATGGAACAACATGATAATTTTATAGTTGTCGATGTACAAGGATTTTTCATTAATAATAAATTTTATGCCAAAGAAGTCTGTGTTTCAATAAGTGATTTCGAAAAACAAACTTTTCACATTGAATCAACAATGAAATATTCCGAATTAAGTAATAAGGATAGAATTACAAATAAATGGTTATATAATCACTTGCATGGATTACATTGGGATACTGGAGAGTCTACACTGAAAAAGTTAATACATTACTTAATATTAGTTATGAAAAAAAGAAAAGAAGAAGAAGAATATCCTGTTGTATATGTTAACGGATTTGAAAAAGTTAGATGGTTAAAAGAACTAGTTGGAGGAGAAATAGAAATATATATAATTAATTTAGATTATTTGAATTGTCCAAATATAAAAACTTTATATAAAAATAATCCTAATATAAATATTTGTAAAAATCATAATAATTTCAATCAAACATGTGCTGAAAAGAATGTCATTTTACTAAGAAATTTTCTTAATTTATATCTAATAGTGGAAGGCCAATGTACGCGGCATGCGGCTGCGGGCGGCAATAGCATTGCCATTGTGAAAATGTTAGCAATGTTTACAAAAATGTTCATACAAAAAAAAATGCACATCACAAAAAATAGGACTTGGTATTACTTGAAAAAGATGCCGCGCGGCAAAGTTGAATTTTTTCAACTTTTGTTTTAAGCCGCGTGAAATAGACGTTGCCATACACAAACATTATCATTTAACAAAATAAATTTAAAAAAACATTACAAATGAAGTGGAAAAAAACTAATTTTATAAGTAAATTCTTATAATGTTCAAATAACTCTTTCTTTTATAGATTGAACATTTTTTTTAACAGCTTATTCAACATTCGCCGCTTTAAAATGTGCCGCTTTCATTTGCCTATCAAAAAAATTTCAAGCGAAAAACTAAGCAGCTGATCGCCGCCCGCAGTCGCATGCCGCGTTCATTGGCCTTCCACTATAAATAAAGAAAACCTTTTAATCAATAAAACATTTGAAGTTGATAATTTTATTTTTAGTTGCAGTCTTTACATAGCATCTTCAACTGACAATTTTTTGTCATACCAAACGTCAAAGTCTATATAAAAAAAACTCGAAAATTTTTGTCAGCGTTTTTTTAATATGAAGTTTGACGTTTGGTATGACAAAACATTGTCAGGTAAAGACGCTATGTTATACAGAGTACATAACTACTATGATTTAACTCAAAATGATATCATCAGCTGAATTGGAAGAATTATTGATAAAACATAGTAACCGGATTGACAAGG
The DNA here is from genome assembly GCA_963931875.1 of Pollenia griseotomentosa. Lineage (NCBI taxonomy): Eukaryota > Metazoa > Arthropoda > Insecta > Diptera > Polleniidae > Pollenia > Pollenia griseotomentosa. The sequence continues at coordinate 20,890,123 of OZ007561.1, forward strand.
AGCATGTAGATTTATTTATAAAAGTTATAGACGAATTAAGAAGTTATAATTATGTAAATAGTCCATTTATATATTTAAATAATATCATACATACATATTATTGTGAAAATGTTTATTCCTTTAACATTTGTCGATCTCAAACACTTTATGAACAACATTTGTTAGCATTTAAGCTTTTTAATCTTTATAAACGTATTTTTAATTTTAATTTAAATGTAAATAAGAACATTTAAAAAAAAATTTTTTTAAGAAACGCTTTTCTTAAAAAAGAAAATTTTTAAAAAATTTTGCCCGCCCCCTAGATTTTATTCTGGCTACGCCCATGTATTCGTGTACTGTCATCGGGAATATGTATGCCTGCAAAGTTTCATCCATTTGCATCGAGTAAAAGGCGGTCAAAAAATTGTTGCCTCCCCCCCCCCCTAGATTTTATCCTGTCTACGCCCATGTATTCGTGTATTGTCATCGGCAATATGTATGCCTGCAAAGTTTCATCCATTTGCATTGAGTATAAGGCGGTTAAATTAACGTTACAAGATTTGATTTTCCGAAGTGAAGCTAAAGAAAAGGTTTTAAAAATTTTGCCCGCCCCCCCTAGATTTTATCCTGGCTTCGCCCATGTATTCGTGTACTGTCATCGGGAATATGTATGCCTGCAAAGTTTCATCCATTTGCATTGAGTAAAAGGCGGTCAAAAAAGCATTTTACCAAAGAAAAATTTTTTTTTGCCTGTTCCCCCCCCCTAGATTTTATCTTGGTTACGCCCATGTATTCGTGTATTGTCATCGGGCATATGTATGCCTGCAAAGTTTCATCCATTTCCATTGAGTATAAGGCGGTTAAATTAACGTTACAAGATTTGATTTTCCGAAGTGAAGCTAAAGAAAAGGTTTTAAAAATTGTGGCCCCCCCCTTGATTTTATCCTGGCTACGCCCATGAATTCGTGTATTGTTATCGGGAATATGTATTCCTGCAAAGTTTCATCCATTTGCTTTGAGTAAAAGGCTGTCAAAAAAGCATTTTACCAAAAAAAAAATTTTTGCCCCCCCCCTAGATTTTATCCTGGCTACGCCCATGTATTCGTGTATTGTCATCGGCAATATGTATGCCTGCAAAGTTTCATCCATTTGCATTGAATATAAGGCGGTTAAATTAACGTTACAAGATTTGATTTTCCGAAGTGAAGCTAAAGAAAAGGTTTTAAAAATTTTGCCCGCCCCCCCTAGATTTTATCCTGGCTTCGCCCATGTATTCGTGTACTGTCATCGGGAATATGTATGCCTGCAAAGTTTCATCCATTTGCATTGTGTAAAAGGCGGTCAAAAAAGCATTTTACCAAAGAAAAATTTTTTTTTTGCCTGTTCCCCCCCCCTAGATTTTATCTTGGTTACGCCCATGTATTCGTGTATTGTCATCGGGCATATGTATGCCTGCAAAGTTTCATCCATTTCCATTGAGTATAAGGCGGTTAAATTAACGTTACAAGATTTGATTTTCCGAAGTGAAGCTAAAGAAAAGGTTTTAAAAATTGTGGCCCCCCCCTTGATTTTATCCTGGCTACGCCCATGAATTCGTGTATTGTTATCGGGAATATGTATTCCTGCAAAGTTTCATCCATTTGCTTTGAGTAAAAGGCTGTCAAAAAAGCATTTTACCAAAAAAAAAATTTTTGCCCCCCCCCTAGATTTTATCCTGGCTACGCCCATGTATTCGTGTATTGTCATCGGCAATATGTTTGCCTGCAAAGTTTCATCCATTTGCATTGAATATAAGGCGGTTAAATTAACGTTACAAGATTTGATTTTCCGAAGTGAAGCTAAAGAAAAGGTTTTAAAAACTGAAAAAAAGAAATATATAATAATATTTTCAAAAAAATAAAACACAATTTTTTTATTATTTTTTATCTTTTTTTATTTTTTATAAATCATCATCAAAAAACTGAAAAAAAGAAATATATAATAATATTTTCAAAAAATAAAACACAATTTTTTTATTATTTTTTTATCTTTTTTTATTTTTTATAAATCATCATCATCATCATCATCTTCACTATTAAAAGTGAGATCAATTGGCATAGAAGATATAACATTCCCCCACCTTTTTTATGATATATATGCGCTAATTATATTTTGTCGGCAGTGAGTACATGCTACACTTTTCCACCTTCTTGCACAATTAAGGCATAAATAGTGGCTACAGCCGAGGAATACCAACTCCTTTCCATACAAAAAGTCTTAACAAATTGCACATTCGTATCGACTTTTGTATAGAACTTCCAATGGAGAATCGGGAGTTCTATTCCTTTCCTCCTCCTTTTGTACAACCTGAACGTTATTCAAACGTTCAGTGAACACAGCGGAAATCCTCTCTTCCAATGTAGCCTCCGGTGTGATTCATGGTGGCGCTGGTGTTGGTGAAGGAAGGTGTTGCGGTAGTGATGGTGGTGATGGTGTTGGCGATGATGGAAGTTGTTGTTGCCCATTAACTGGAAACAACTGTGTATCCTCATCATCATCAAAAACAGAGCCATTTTATGTCGATTTATGTTGATTTAAGAATTTGTAATGAAAAATGTTTATTCTAGCTACTCTATTTATACTAGATTTTTATAAAATCATATTCCCAAAATATAAAACTTATTTTCTAATCACAGAACAAATTTTAACGGCTGGACAAAAACCACAACACACTTTATACAACAAACCACAAACAAATTAATCGCACAACAAATTATACCGGCTGGACAAAAAAAAAATTGCACAAGTCAAAAACCACAAAAAAATACTTTATTTTCTTACATCGAAAATTTCACGCGTCAACAATTAAAAATATAAAACTCATTTTCTAATCACAGAACAAATTTAAACGGCTGGACAACAAAATTGCATAAGTCAAAAACCACAAACAAATTAATCGCACAACAAATTATACCGGCTGGACAAAAAAATTGCACAAGTCAAAAATATATTTACAGTGTAAAATACATCCCTGGCCTCACTGATAATAAAAACATACGAACGTCAATAGAAACAAATAATATAAGCTTTGCTTATAAACCCAATAAAACACTCAGCACTATATTCTCTGCAATAAAAACTCCAATAGACAAACAACAACAAAACAACATTGTGTACGAATTACAATGTAAAGGGAATAACGAACAAAGTTGCGAACTCATATACATTGGAACAACAAAACGATCCCTTGAAACTAGAATGGGAGAACATATGATGGATATAAAAAGGAAAAAAGAAACGACAGCATTATCAACACACATCTTAAATACACAACATAAAATTGATTTTGAGGGGGTGCGAATACTAGATAAAGTAAGGGGGGACAAGAAGAGATTTACAATTGAAAGTCTAAGGATACAAGAAAACATAAAGAAAACGATGAATGTCAAAGAAGACACTAACAATATTAGCGCAAATTATAGGGTTGCAATTACTAAATCGCTACAGTGATACTTGGTTGTGATATGTGTTTAACTTTAAATTTATGTTTTATGTTTATATGTTTAATGTTACATGTAAAAGGAGAAATTTAATGTGAAAAGCTCATATTGTAAGTTTAACTTTTTTAATGTAATTTATTTGTATTTATGTTAATTTATATATTTTTAAAATTTTAAATAGACGCTCCCTTGAAAAAGTCGACAAAACATCGACGAAACGTCGGGAAAACTGTAATAAAAAATTGCTTTTTATTTACATTAATTAACCTTAGGCCCTATTAGCTTAAATAAAAAACAAATCAATTTAACAACAAATTGGCCAAACATCAAAAATAATCACAAAAAAAATACTTTATTTTCTTACATCGAACATTTCACGCGTCAACAATTAAAAATATAAAACTCATTTTCTAATCACAGAACAAATTTTAACGGCTGGACAAAAACTACAACTCACCGCTTGGAGTAAGGGAACAATTTAAGAAATATTATTTTTTTAAATATATAAAACCACAAAATAAACCACACATCCGTATAATAAACAAAACAATATTTCAATCACAGAAATATCGTCAGACATGCTAACACATCACATACCCTACTTCTCATTTACAATCATACCCCTACTTTTCACAGCCGTCATAAATAACTTCCCACCCATAATAGAGATTCAAGAATGATAAATACAATATTACACATTGCACATGCTTACAAAATTCAACTGTTTAATATGACGTCACTTAAGCTAATTATACACATGTTTGTTTGCTTGTATTTTTATATATTTTAGTTGTTAATACTTATACGCTGATGTGACGTAGAAGCGCAGAAATATTTAATTTTTAAAATCTGAATGCGTTATCTTGGTTTCTTTGTATCATGATACAGACTATCTAATTTCTCAGTCCTTTTCCAGGATTTCTCTCAATATATAAAATCTTCCATTATGCCATTATTTCGGCTAATTTTGTAAAAGATTGTTTGTGTTACAATCATGAGTTTCTTCTATTGTCAGGTCGTTATCTTACACATCCTGGCAAAGCTTAGCACCGAACATTCAGCAAAAAATGTATTTTCGAGCTCCTAGTTTCTGTTTTTGTACTGTATTTTAAGAATGTATTGCTCGAAGGAAATATATTGTAGGAAAAAATATTGTCGAAACAAATACCATTTTTATATGAGACCAAACAAATAATTAAAAACACGAAAGAAATATGTTATAATACTACGAAAAACTAAAAAATTTTTTTTACATCGGTTAATCGACTGAAATTAACCGGTTTAATCGTTAATCGAAAATTGCCAATTTTAAATTAACCGATCAGTTAATCGGGTAGTAATTAATCGTTTAGCCGATTAACGGTTAACCGAATGAATACCCTAGTAAATAAGCTTTGGTGTTTAATATTACAAAGTTGTAAGTGACGTTTTTTTCGATCTTCAGTTAGTAATTTTTTAGGGATGTATGTGACAATCCACTGAACATACCTCAAATGTGTACAACCGGCCAAGATTTCTGCTTAATGTTTTATTTTTTTCCTTAAATAATTCATAAATTGTCACAATTTCATCATTAAAGTTATTTAAATAACCTTCTATCCATTTTTAATACTTTAAAGAAATATAAATTTGTTTGTTGTTTTTTTGTGTGTTTGTTGCGTGTTTTTTTTTTTTTTTCTTAATCATCTGTCATCTTAATCATCTCAAATGTAATGTGAACGGCTTTGATTAGCTCAATCAACATTTTGCTTAAACGCGTTTAAAAACCTAAGTGTGAACTTAACATTTGAGATGATTAAGATGACAGATGATTAAGAAAAAAAAAACACAACAAACACACAAAAAAACAACAAACAAATTTATATTTCTTTAAAGTATTAAAAATGGATAAAAACACTTCTATAAAGTTATCAGAAGATTATTTTAACATTAAGCAGAAATCTTGGCCGGTTGAGGTATGTTCAGTGGATTCTATGTGACTTATGAAGTGATTTAGTTGTAATTATGTCATGTGTTTAGTAATTTAATCTTATAAATTAAAAATTTTTTGGTAACGGATGTGTTGTGTTTTTGATACGTGTGTTTAGGTGTATTCGATTATCTGTGTATGGGCAAGCAAATGCAGACTTTCAGTTAACACAATATGTATTTAATTTTAATGAGATTTTAATACATTAATTAAAAATATTATTTAATAAAACCCAAAACATGCTGGCAACTGCCATTGTTGTTTATTGGAAAATTAAACTTTATGGAAATTAAAGTTATACAGGACTATCTAGCCAACCATGCATCCGTAATATGCTTGTATACATTCGTTTATACCAAATACTTGCTTACCTTTGTTTTAATACAACCGCATTCATTGCTTTTGAAAAATTCTAAAACAGTAAAAATCACAAAAATGTAAAAACCACAGAGAAAAAAATAATTTTCATATTTGAATACGAAAATCGCATATTTGATTACAAAAATTTTTAGATTTTCTGCGATGACGATTTTTGCGGTATTGATAAAAAAGTTTGTATGTATAATTGTTAAATTTTTAGTCAACAACCAAGTTTATTGAGTCAATAAAAAAAGTTGTTGCCCAAATAATTTTTTTCAACAAAATTTTTACTTGATTTGTTAAAATAAATTGTTGAAAATGTTGATAAATCAAACAAAATGTTAATCGAATCTTTATTTTTTTATTTATTAATGATGATGTCATAAATTTTCAGTTTTTATATTTTTATAAAAACACTAAAATTTATTATGCGGGGATAAGTAAGTTCCTATGCGCATTTCACTGGTTGCTTACGCCAGATCATCAGGAAACCTTTTCCAAAAACGTTGGCAAAACTAAATATATTATTCAAATAAAACTGTAAAACAAATGAGAATTATGAGCTATTTAAAAAAGGAACAAGAGTTGTTAAAATAATGTCTTTACTTCGATATATTTTTTTTATTGAATATGAAGAAATATTTAATTATTTCATTATTAAATATATTTTATTGAGTGCTATTTTGAAAAGTGTCAATATGATAAAATTTTTTTTTGAATCAAACAAAAAGTTTGTTGACCTAAAATTTTATTTTTAACAAACTTTGTTGTTAAAAATTTTCTTGAGATATTTTTTTCTGTGCATTACTATTAGAATGTGAGTAAATTTCATTTTAAAAATCAAATACAAAGCAGAATCTTATCACTTAAGCCTCTTTAGCGTATATTAATTTAAAGACGCATGCAAAAATATGCACGCGAAGAAACACAAATCCATCATTTTTAATTATTTTATTTGGGCAAATATTTATTACGAAGTATAATCATGTGTTTTTCAGGTTTTCTAATTGAAATGATCTTCGGTATTCACACAAAACCATAGATTATATTAAAAATATATGTGTAACATTAATCGATGCTACTAGCAATGCTACTTAAATAATATTAGTTCTGATGGAGATAGTGTATCAATATCAGGTTCGCTTTAATTAACCTTTAAGTTACGAGGTGAAAATTTGTAACATATACGAAGAGGTGGTAGTGAATTTTACACCAATTTTGCTTAAGGAATATTGTCAGCGTTTTTTATGTTATAATTGTTTTATACCTTCAGTACTCAAGGTTAATTACTTCCAAATACCGAGTTAGGAAAAAAATTAAAAAACAAAATCAGTTTTTTTATTTATTTAGTTGTTTATTTCACAATCTTTTTTTCTTTAAACCAAAAACAGATATATTTTTCACTTCTGTAGCCCGTTTCTGTATATCTCACATCGTAAAACTTTCGCATGAAACGTGTGAATTGCAACAAAAATAGTGTGAAATGAAACAAAAAATGGTTTTTCTCACACAAGTGTTTCTGTATCTTTTTTTTGCGAGAATTATCTGTCATTTAAATAATTTTCCAGCAATTATTGGAAGGATGCGAGAAAAAGTGTTTCTATAACAATATTTTGCGAAAAGTTTCTTTCAAGAACTGTCAAAATAAGTCACATTTGAAATTGGTGGCGAGAAAAACAAAATGTAGATATTTTGAATTTAAAATATGTTTATATACTATTTTTTTTAAATAAATAAAAAAATAGAAGGAATATAAATGATAAATTCATAATTTATATGATGAAAATGAACAAAAAACAATTGTTATATTTTGTTAGTTTAAATTTGTGTTAGCCTTTTCTTGTTTTGGTTTTAATCAGTGCTGCCAGATAAATTTGTGTCAAAATCGTAAATTTCCTGAGAAAAAAATAAAAAAGATCGTCTTTTTTGTTTTAAAAATCGTGCAATTTAAAATCAATTTTAAACAAATTTGTTTCGACTTTTATTAAAAAGTAATCAAACAAAACCATAGTTAAAGTTCATGGGTATTTAATAAATTTTATTTAATAATTGAGATATAAATCTTTAATTTACCTATTCCTATAATCTTTTTCTTTTTTACCTGAAATAGACTTAGTAGAATACCTTGTAGTTAAAATTAAAAAAATCGGTTTATAAATAAACGGGTTAAAGACCCAGTAAAATCTTCACCTACAAAATAATATGTAATCAAAAACACATAAAAGCACTACATACAATTCTACTGAAAAACTAATGAATTTTACAAGGGTTGTGCCAAAAAGAACAGTGTAAAACGCAACGCCAACAATTTCATTAAAAGCAAAAATAAAATCAAAAATATTTTATAAATTTGTTGTTGCTCTCTACAGACATTCATATTATTTTTTTTTTTCGATTTTCAACGCCACAAAATAGAAGTGCTTGAAATTTAAAAATTCAAGATGAACTTCTATAGAAAGTAACAACAAAATTATAAAATATTTTTGATTTTGTTTTTGCTTTCGTCACTTTTTTAGAAAAAATAATCAAAACGTCACTTTGTTAATATCGGAACAAAAAATCGTCAAGATGACGATAACTCGTCAAATCTGGCAGCCCTGTTTTTATTATATTTATTTCTTTTGTTGACGTTTCGCTTTTATTTGACACTTACTGCCTATTTCACGATGTCACTCGAACGTTTACGTTCGCACAAATAACATATAAAACAAAAACAAAACAAAAAAATTTGTTTTTGTTTTATATGTTATTTGTGCGAACGTAAACGTTCGAGTGACATCGTGAAATAGGCAGTAAATTACTGGAAATATTCCAGTATAAACAGAATTTGTTGTGTCTGTTTTCGCATTCAAATACAGAAACACTTTTATCTCATAAATCGAGAAACGATGGAATTTTTTGTTTCACACTTCATGTAAGAAATTTTACGATGCGAGAACTTATATTTTTTCTACTGTATTAGAAAAATTAAATGGCGTTTTTCCACAGCATAACAGTTATATTAGGTATATAAAAAGACTAACATTTCAATATTTCTTATATATTAAAAACTAACAAACAATATTTTAAGCTAAGTAAAACGGTAAAAGTTGAAGCGTATTTGAAGAGGTGGTAGTAAATTTTACACCTATTAACGGCCAATTTCACCAAGTTCGGTTATAATTAACTGTCGGTTATAGCTGTCAAAACATATTGGTAACCGGAACTTTAATCAAAGGTTAGTTTTAACCGAACTTGGTGAAATTGGCCGTAAGAATTATTGTATTTCACAAGCCTGCTTTATATATATATACGAATGAGCCATTTTTCACTAGTTAATTAAATAGTCTAAAAATATTGGAATATTTTTTTTATAAAACTTTAATTTTCTGTGAAAAAATCTCACAAGCAACTATGTGGTAGTAAAAAATTTTCTATGAAAAAATAACATAAGCGACGACGCACAGTGCTTTGTCCCCATATAACGAAGGGACATAAATAGAAGGAGTTGTCAGAAATTTTTGAAATTTGGTACACTAGCATAAAATAGCTTAGTTAAGAAAAATATGAATTTTTGGACAAATCGATCCAAGGACACGCCTACCTCCCATGTGTCCTGAAATGGAAAAATGTAATTTTAGCTTCAATAATGCCCACAAAACTACAAAAAAATGGGCATGCTTATACATACACAACTGGCAACGTGTGTGCAAATTTTCACTTAAATCTGAACAAAACTCAAGGTCCTGCCATATATCCTTTTTCTTAAAAATGCTATAGTACCTACAAAAATTATCCAATCGTAATAAAATTTGGTATGGAAATCGATATTTGTTAGAGATATATGTGTGGCGAATTTTGGTAGAATCGGATTATTAATGTGAAAAATACAAAAACATCATTAAATGAAAAATGAGTTAAAAACGCTTCAAATGCTCTTGCAAAAATAACAAGTAAGAAAGTATAATCAGTCAAACCCGACCATGTGATACCCTATAGTATAGTATTTAAAAACAAATTTCCTAGAGTGTAATCTATTTGGGACCCATGGGCAATCATGGACCCGCCAGAACAAAATTATGTTATGAGGTTAAGATTCGTTTAAAAGTTCTTTCTCCCGAATATTGTTTAGATATCTTAAGCTCCGTATATGAGTTTTTTGGATGAGGGTTTATATGGAACCTATAGTTTATTTTAGACCTATCTGTACAACATTTTGTCATGACTTAGTAGCTATCGTAAAAATCACTGTCGCCAATTTGTATGTAAATACTTATATTTTTAAGAAAGCTGGCATTAAAAGCTTTTTCGGGAGAATGATTTGTATGGGAGCTACGTTCTAAAATAAAAAGATTCCAATACAATTTGATGAGCTGATTTGAAATATCATAAACGAATATTGATACTTGAAAAATGTTTTTTCACGTTCTCATCTCTAATTTTAAATATAAATTAACGGCATTTTAATATGAAAACAAAGCAAAGAAAAATATAACCCAAGTCAAGGTGAAATTACTTTACAGGTGGCGTTAACAGCACAGCTGATCTATTTTTCCTATTTTGCCAAATTCACTAGTGATTGTTGTTGGAAATACTACAACAAACGCAAGAGCAACAAAAACAAGAAAACAAAGTTGCATGTTGTTTTTGCAAATATTGATTTCAACTTACATTTGAAAGACAGAAGTGGCTAATTGAATTTTAACTTTTTTTTGAATTTTTAATATAAAAAGGTTGGTCATAAAGCACGTAAAACATTTATGTAAAAAAATTTTATTTTTTTCTTAATAATAAACTAATTTATTAATAGATACTTATGCCCAATTTCACCAATTTATTTAAATATCAATTAATATTAAAATAAATTTTTTCATATAATTTTTTTTTTTTTTACATGAAAAACAAATTTTAAACATAAATTGATATATAAATATTGTTGGTGAAATAGGCCCTAAGTTTAAAAAAAAGAAATATTTGTAATTTCTTACAATTTTTGTTTGTTTATAAGCTTAAACAATTATTGGGATTGATCTACCACAAAAATAGGTGTGCATATAACGTATTACTTTATCCTGCTGAAAATTACATAATTGTAGCGCACTCTGATTAAGGGGTATGGTGCACAATTTGACTTTAATATTTTCTCAGTATTTCTTTTTTAAATGTTTTTTCATATAGCTTGTAACTTTACTTAAACATTTTAGCTCTATAATAAAAAAACTTTAAAAAAATTTGTAAAATTAGACCTATTTAAAGTGCATTTTTTGTTAAGTTGTGGTCAAAACCGGCACTTATCTTTTTACGGTCCTTTTAAGAACACTATTTGCTAAGAAAAAACGAAATAAAAAAATGTCTGATTTTATATGATTTTTTTAAAGTTCAAAAAAAGTTTTGTAATTTTTGGATTTTTTTGAAAAAAATATATTTTTTTTTGAGCGATAAAAACTAACTTAAGTTAATATTTTTAATAAAAACTGTATTATTGCCAAATTTTGAACATACCAAGGATCACAAAAAAAAATAACATTAAACTCTTTTTTAAAAAAATGAATTTTTGAGAGTTATTTTCTTGAAGCAATTCAATTCATTTTTTTTATTCATTAATTCTTTCTTAAATTTGACTGAATTTAGCGACCTCTGGCGGAGTCTAGGAGAGTCACACGAAATCAATTCCAAAAAATTTTTATGAGTTGTGTTGTTATCTATCGATCAATATATCTTTTATCACATTTTGAGACTAAAATTTTTTTTTGATTTTTGTCTATGGGACAAAGCACCGCACAGTGGTATTTTTTTGGCAAAAATTTAATTTTTTTACAGTTATTTTTTGGAAATCTAATGATGCAATTCTGTAAAGAACTGTTTCATTAGTAGAAAACCATGATTTGTTTTCGAAAAAAATAAAATTTTGTATAAAAAAGAGTGTGTTAAAGTTATCTAAATATTATGCAACGAAAACTGATGAAAATTTTACTACATTTCAGTTGTTTATACAATAAATATGGTTCAACTACCAATAGTTTTAGAGCATTTGTATTAAAATATAGTATTTTAAATTTAATAGGAAAGAAAAAATATTTAAATTATATATATAGTTTAAGAGATCTGAGCAAATCAAAATGACTCCAAAAAATTTAGCATTTGCAGTTTTCATTAGAAAAAAAATAAGTTAGCTCGGTCTACCTCCGTGTTGGTAATACTACTAAATGAAAGTTTGGAATGTTTTCTTTCATTTTATGTAAAAAAATTCTGCGACTTTTTGCGATCGCTGAACAAACTTATAAATTTTGTGATAAAACTCACGTATTTTTTGTGAATATTTACAATAAACTGCAATGCATATTTACAAAAAAAGGTTTTGTATACTTTTAGGGTTTTACTTTTACTTTTTAATAACTGATTGACAGCAATATCGAAAAAGTGCATAACAAAAAAAGAAAAACAAAACCATATGATTATTTGAAATAATAATATTTGCCAAAAAAAGTTTAAGAAAATTATTAAACGTAACTAATATTTAAAATGGGTTCATTTTGTGTTTCATATAGTGAATTGTGCAAGGAACTTATAAATTGCAATAATAATGTGGATTTATTAACTGATTTCATAAAAACAAAAAACATGGTGCTTACTATTAAAGAAATTCAAATTGTGAAAAATCAGTTCAAAAGCGATTTCTTAGTCACTTTTTTAAACGTTGGGCCGAATCTCACAGAAACAAATCATATTTCTTTAAGAAAAATTACACTTGGGTAAAAAGTACGTTTCAAAACAAAATAATTAATGTGTACTTTGAATATAATTGAAAATTTTTAGATATATTTGAAGTATCGCTTGCTGATGAGCAACCTAGTTGTTCAACAAAAATGGGAAGGCCAGCTAAGGAATTCGGCGATTGCGCTGATCGTAGTAAATGTGTAGAGTGGGTGGATAGAGGGCGTGGCCAATTTCGATGAAACCTTATATTTTTCTTAATTGAGCTAACCAAAGGCTCAGAGCAAAATCTTAACATTCTACGAGCACTCCTTATATTTTTTGCCAAACATTGTATGGACAAATCCCTCTGTGCACCGTGCGACGTGTAGTCAAATTTACACCTAAGCACGAATATCTCCACGCTACTGTTACCTACGACAAAGCAAACAATACTGACAATAAGAGCACATTTTTATACGAGGGTACTGAGAATATAAAATTATTTGCGTGCAACAGAGAAAAGTTTTTAAAGAAATAAAAAACAACGGTGCTAAATTTACTACCACGTCATAAGTAAAAGGTTAAGATATACATATGTCCGCGCTTACTCTATGAAAGATACTTTCAGAAGGTCGGAGTTTATTGATGATACGGGGAAGATGAATAGCATTTTCTCTTCCTCTCTCACAACCATTGTAGAAGAATTATATGTCTTATTTTCTGATCCTCATGATCAGTACAAAAAAAAACACTTGAAGGTTTTATTTTTTAGTTAACACATTAATTTAAATATATAATTTATTTTTAATTCATTTATTATATTTATTACATTTAATTTATTTAAACTCTTTAATTTTAATTTTAAAATAAGAAGTCCGCTTCTTGCGGTTGATAAAAAGTAAGTGACCTTTTTTATTTGTTACAAATTTATTAAAACATCATTGTTCTGTTACTACATTTGTTAATACATATGTATGTTTGTATGCATGAACATGTATGTACATTGATTCGTACAAACAAGTGCATGTATACTTATTAATGTTGATACGTTTATAAAAAATTAACCGTTAGGTATTTTAAACATTTTAGTAAACAAATAACAAATTAAAGCAGAAAAGAAAAATATTTTATTTTTGGAGACTTAAAACTTTTGTAGGGTTTGCAGTCAATGTTTTCTTTTTTAATGACCAGTTTGGGTAGAAAATCCCAAACATTCTCCCCCACCAAGAACGTCAGTTTTTAATTTCCACTTGAACTGGTTTCTTTTTGTGGTATTATCACGTTATTTGAAGGTAGGAGGCAAATCTTGGAGATTGGCCGTTTGATGTACTTGTTGTTGCAATAAAGTGTAACCACTCTTACTAAGCCATCTGTGCCTGGGTGAAGTTTTTCTACTTTTGCTAACGGCCATTGTCCAGGAACACTTTTTTCGTGAAGCAAAAGAACTATATCGCCAACTTTTATGTTTTCATGAGTTTTATTCCATTTGGGTCGCGCTTGGAGACGGCTTATAAATTCTTTGTGCCATCGATTCCAAAAATGCTGTTTTAAGTTTTCTATTACTTTCCAGCGAGAAAGGCGGTCTATAGAAACATCAAGAAGATCATCATCGGGTATACAGTTAGTTGGCTCGCCAATTAAGAAGTGTGCTGGAGTTAGAACATTGCTGTCAGCAGGATCAGTTGACAAGGGGCACAATGGGCGTGAGTTGAGACAGCTTTCTATTTGTGCTAGCAAGGTACTAAGCTCCTCGTAGGTAAGAACACGATCTTTCATAATACGGCGTAGATGATGTTTTGTCGACTTCACGCCCGCTTCCCAGAGTCCTCCGAAATGAGGCGAGGCTGGAGGTATAAAATGCCATTTTGTACCTTGGTTTGCCAGAGTTTCTTGTAGATGTTCGGGAAGGGATAGTTTATTACGCTGATAGAGAACCTGGAGTTCCTTGTTAGCTCCTACAAAGTTTGTACCACAATCTGAGTACAAATCCGTACATAAACCTCTTCTTGAAGTAAATCGGCGAAATGCTGCCAGGAAGGCATCAACATTTAAACTTGATACGGCTTCCAAATGTATTGCTTTTGTGCACATACAAATAAACAAACATATATAAGCCTTAGAAGTGGTTGAAGTTCGAAGGGAAGACATTTTAATATTGATGGGTCCGGCATAGTCCAACCCACTATGCTTAAAGGGACGTGTCGGTTGAAGACGAACAGCAGGTAGGTTTCCCATAAGTTGCTGGCACGTCTGAGTTTTGTACTTGAAGCAAACAACACACTTACGTTGCACCTCTTTTGCTAGTGCTCGTGCTGAAAGTATCCAGTAATGGCGAGCAATATAGGACTGCATTAGCTGGAGACTTCCATGTAAGGTCTTCTGATGTGCTTCTGAAAATACAAGCAAAGAAAGCGGATTGTGTTTAGATAACAAAATTGGATGTTTTATTTGAAACGGAATATCAGCATTTGAAATGCGTCCACCAACACGTAGAATATCAAATTTATCCAAAAACGGGGAAAGTTTTCCAATGCTGCTGTTATACGGTAGCGGTTTATTTGATTTAAGGCAACGAATTTCTTCATGAAAGGAAACGACCTGAGTTAATTTAATCAGTAAGAAACGTGCTTGTTTAAGTTCATAAGTTTTGAGAACGCCAGATTCTTTTTCTTTCTTTTGTTGACAGCGTTTTATATTATCATAAAATCTGAATATATATGACGTTACACGGGCTAGAGTTGACCATTTTGAGAATTTAGTGGTTATTTCGGGGTACTGAAGAATACTTGAAGAATTCGATGTAATATTATTTGTATTTATGAATAACGCCGAGGCAGTAAGCCCAGCAGGATGTACTGGCCAAGCATCGGCACCCATCTTAAGCCATGGGGGCCCGTTAAACCAAATGTTATTATGAATTAGTTCCTCAGGTTGAAGACCTCTGGATGCACAATCTGCAGGGTTGTCAATGGATGGCACATATCTCCAATCGCAGACATCTGAAAGCCGTTGTATAATTGCAACTCGATTTGCCACGTAGACTTCCAACCTCGTTGAACGGTTTTTAAGCCATGCAAGTACGATTGTGCTGTCTGTCCAATAAACAATGCTATGTATATTAAAGTCAGTGTTAGTTTTGATAGAATTTACTAATTTCGCCAATAGTGCTGCGGCATTTAATTCCAGCCTTGGAATAGTCTCAGTCTTTAAGGGTGCAACCTTTGTTTTAGACTGCAGTAAATTGACAATTACATTGCCGGCAGGGGTTTCAATTCGAGCATAGACGGCAGCAGCATATGCGGATTTTGACGCATCACTAAAACCATGAAGTTCAATCGAAGTACTTGAGGATTTGTAGCCTAGCCATCTTGGAATTTTAATTTGTTTCAAATATTTCAGTTTTGATCTGAAATTAACCCATCTGCGACTAATTTCCTCGGGAAGAGTATCATTCCAATCAATTTTAATCTTCCAAAGTTCTTGAAAAGTAATTTTAGCTATAATTGTTGTTGGAGCAAGCCACCCTAAGGGATCGAACAACTTTGCAGCATCTGAAAGTAAACTGCGTTTAGTAATAGTTTCAGAAAATTTAAAATTAATTTCAAAGAAGAAAACATCATTTGCAGTATCCCAATAAAGGCCAAGCGCTTTAGCAGAATTGGTTTCTTGTAGAGAAAATAAGTTTTTGTTTTCACGATCTTCCTCAGGAATACATTGGAGTAACTGGTTGGAATTAGAATTCCATTTCCGCAGATGAAATCCACCAGATTTCAAGAGAGAACACAACTCTTTTTGCAATTTTAAAGCTTCTTCGAAATTGTCTGCGCCAGAAATAACGTCATCAACGTACGTGTCACTGCGAAGTATTTTACTTGCTAATGGGTAGCTTTTTCTCTCATCTGTTGAAAGCTGTTGTAATACTCTTATGGCTAAGTAGGGGGCCGACGTAGTACCATAGGTAACAGTTTTCAGTGAATACACAGAGATTTTATTTGAATTATCTCTCCAGAGAATGAGCTGAAAATTTTGATGATTTTCACAAATATTTATTTGCCGAAACATCTTTTCTAAATCGGCAGTAAATGCAATACGATGCTTTCTCCATCTTAGAATAATTGCTGACAAATCATTTTGTAAAGCTGGTCCAGCTGAAAGTTCTTCATTGAGTGAAGACTGAGGCGGTTTCCGATTACTCCCATCAAAAACAACACGTAGTTTAGTTGTGCTGCTACTCTCTCTGAGTACACCATGATGGGGCAAAAAATAAGCATTCTTCGGAATTGTATGAGGATACTCTCCTAACTTCACCATATGTTGCAATGATTCGTATTCTTCCATAAATTTCTTATACTGATCAGCAAACTGTGGTCTGGTAGCAAACGAAGATTCTAGCTGATTAAGCCTTTTTAGTGCGTTGTAATCTGTGAAAGAAAAAGTTGGCAACGGTTGTCCTTGGAGAACTCTTTTAAATGGGAGATGCACAGTATATTTTCCATTTTTATCTTTAGTAAAGGTTTCAGCAAATAATTTTTCGCACAGGCCTTCTTCATTTGTTAGCGGCTTATTTTCTATTAGCTCCTCTTGTTCCCAGAAAAGGCTTAATTGTTTTTCTAAAGAGCACAGATTGGCAGAGACGTGAAAGTTTTCTGTATTTAGACCTGCAGGTCCGGATACCATCCAGCCAAAATACGTTTCTTGTAGCAGAAAACTGTTTTTAAATTTCTTCATTCCAGACAAAAGCAACTCACCATAGACGTCATTTCCAAGGAGGAGATCTATTTTTTCTGCCACCATGAATTGATTATCTGCAAGATAATATTTTGAAAGGTCTGGAAGATCAACTGGAAGTAATTTATTTGGAATATAAGACGAAACGGATGGAACTACTAATGCAGATAATTTAAGTTCAAAATTATGATCATAGTCTGAGCTTATTACCAAATTTACTGATTTTTTCACAGTTATAGCATTTTTACCACCAATACCAGATACTTCAATATTTGTTTTATTCTTTTTTAAAGCTAGTACTTGACATAATGCTTCAGAGATAAAAGAGACTTGAGATCCTTGATCGACTAGGGCTTTTGCTCTTATTATACCGTTTTCCGTTTTGATGTTAACTTTCACAGTTGCTAATAACGCTGGATTTAGTTTCAAATTTAATAGGTGGGTACTTACAGAATTAACAATCGGTGTAGATGCGCTAGGTGGTGTTCCAATAGTTTGGCTTCCAGCATTGAGCTCGGCGTTCGAGTTGGCAGAGTTCGGTTGAGAATTTTTTCTTGTAGAATATTCGTTGTGTACAATAGTGTGGTGCGGCTCACCGCATAGGTGGCACTTTGTATTTAGTTTACAAGCAGATTGTACATGTCCAGGGCGGAGACAGTTTCTGCATAAGCGTTGTTGGCTCACAAAATCTTTCTTTTGTGACGAATCTAAAGTTGCAAACTTGAAGCATTTGTAGAGTAAGTGACGTTTGTTGCAGCAGGGGCAGTTGTCATTTAACAAAGCAGTGGCAGTGTGACTACGAATATTTCTCATTGGTGTTTGGCGAGTTCCTGAAGATTTCTCCTTGAAAGGTTTAGATGAACAGGGTTGAGCTACGTCATCAACAGATTCTAGGGCTCTAAAAACCGTTTCTAAAAAACAAAGCATATTGCTAATGGGTGGTACGGAAGTACCATTTTTTAACGACTGTTCCCACTCCTTTCGGGTTTGTAAGTCGAGTTTTTGTGACGTCAGATATACAAGTATAGAGTCCCATGTAGAGATATCAATTTTCAATGATTTAAGTTGGGCTAGACAATTTCTGGTGGAGTCCAATAATTCCTTAATGCTTTGAAATGAACCATTTGAAGATGGGATTGAAAATAGCCGCTTCAGAATTTGTTCCACAAGCTTCCTTTCGTTGTGAAATCTCCTTTCTAAAGCTTCCCATGCTAAATCATAACTGGAGTCAGCAGCCGGAAATTCATTTACCAGACTTAGAGGTGTTCCAACACAAGAACCCTTCAAATAAAAATATTTTTGTACCTTGGACAAGGAGTGGTTGTGGTGAACCAGCGACAAAAACATGTCTCGATAAGAGATCCACTCTAAATAATCTCCGGATAATTTTGGAAGATCGATTTTTGGTAGCCTTGCACCAGCACTAAATGTTTCATTTCTCGAACTAGAAGCGAAGGTACTTGCATGGACGGTTGGAGTCTGTGGGGATTCAAATTCAAAAATAAGATCAAGTATATGTGCTTTAAAAGAAATATAAATATCATAGCATTTATAAAAAACATCTGTACTTAGGTATGGGACGTCAGGTTCATTTAATGAGCTTTCTCGAACAGTATCTAGTAACTGTTCATGGCCATCCTTAAAAGTTTTGAAGGTCAGTTCCAGATCCTCCAGTACCGTTTGGACATACCCTTTAGATTTGTCATCCTTCGGCTTTCGAGTAAAAGCAGCTTCCATACGTTCAATATGGGAAAGAAGTTTTTTCTGTTCCTCAATCGCCCCAGCGATTGATTCCATCTTGTAGATTATTTGGATTAACTTTACAGCAGCAAAATTAAAAAACACCGTAGGCTCGACGGCAGTAATATTCTTGCAGAAAATCAATTGGGATTATTTCAGCACATGCAAAAGTTCCCAGGTTTCGGCACCATTTATATGTAGAAGAATTATATGTCTTATTTTCTGATCCTCATGATCAGTACAAAAAAAAACACTTGAAGGTTTTATTTTTTAGTTAACACATTAATTTAAATATATAATTTATTTTTAATTCATTTATTATATTTATTACATTTAATTTATTTAAACTCTTTAATTTTAATTTTAAAATAAGAAGTCCGCTTCTTGCGGTTGATAAAAAGTAAGTGACCTTTTTTATTTGTTACAAATTTATTAAAACATCATTGTTCTGTTACTACATTTGTTAATACATATGTATGTTTGTATGCATGAACATGTATGTACATTGATTCGTACAAACAAGTGCATGTATACTTATTAATGTTGATACGTTTATAAAAAATTAACCGTTAGGTATTTTAAACATTTTAGTAAACAAATAACAAATTAAAGCAGAAAAGAAAAATATTTTATTTTTGGAGACTTAAAACTTTTGTAGGGTTTGCAGTCAATGTTTTCTTTTTTAATGACCAGTTTGGGTAGAAAATCCCAAACAACCATAAAGTGAACCGCGGCTTTGTTGTTTTTCAACTTGGTCAAGGCGGTCTTATTTTGAAAACGGATACAACACTTTAAACTACTTTAACGTTGTGTCAAAATAATACAACACTGCAGTAAACAAATTAGCTGTATACTAACATACAAACATGTAGATATTAATGTCAACATAAGCAACAGCATATCATTTTGACACAAGGTTAGTTTTCAGCTGTTGCTTACGTAGCAAGCCAAGACCATTCGCCTTGAACTTGGTCAACCAATATTTTGATTTTTGTTTTAAAAAAATTTTAATTTAAAATACTGAATATTTAAATATTCCAATAGCCAATAAATATCAATTCAAGTTTTAATATAGTTTTACATATAATTTAAGTTTTATTTGAAATGAAAAACGAATTTTGAACATAAATGTATCTCTCAAATTGACCATAAGAAAACAATAATAAAGTTTTTTACGAGTTTTTAATTTTGTCATAGTGATGGATATTTATAAGGGTGGGTCGTTTTAGCAATCGATATTGTGCCATCGATTTTTCGATAGCTTTTGGCATGAGGAAAAAAAATTCCACTACGACATATCAACAAAAATTTTTTCGAGGTGTCCTAATTTAAATTATTTTAACTTTTCCCCAACTTTTATTTTTTGAAGTTTTTTTTTCCTTACAAATATCAATGTTTTTTTTTTTTTTTTAACATAAAAACAATTTTTAATCAAAAAAAATATTTACATTATATGTAAACTCAGGAAAAACACATAGCTGATTTTTGCGGAGCAACGACGATGTATGATATGGAAATAAAAAATAAAAGTTTTCGGATCTTTTTTTATTATTATTTAGTTTTTGGTGAAAGCTTCGATATAAGAAAACGCATATGAAAGAAAAGGACCGATATAGCTTTTACTTTGTTTTTTGAATCAATCAAAACCAATTCTTTTCTTTAATACGGCTGCCCATCTGCGTAATTTGCAATTTTATGAAAGGCATATTTTTTTTAGGAAAAACTTGCAAATTTTGCAAAGTCATATTTTTTCATGCAAAAAGCATAAAAAACTTGTCCTACCTATAAGTTACTATAGAACTAACACACGTGCATACTAATAATAAATTTGAACAGCCAAGATAAAGTTAAAAATTACTCAGCGGGAAAAAGAAGGAGTACGGCGGCCTTCTAGAAGGCCTCTGAACTTGTGCATCAAAAAGATGCACAAGGCCTGCTCGGTCCATTCCATACACATATCTTTTTTACACACGTTGTCATCGCTCTCGCTTCTTTTGCAGGTGCTAAAGAATGGTAATGGAATCAAAACCAAACCTGTTTTTTTGCTTGGGCAAAAAAAAAACAATAAAAAAATGTTACTCCTTCCCTACTCCCTTCTCATAGAAGCGATTGTGCATGTGTATCTTATCTTTTATAAGAAAGAGCCGATGCCTTCTTTGACAGTTAGACAAGAATAGTAATTGATTTAAAAAATATTTTAAGCAGAACTTTAAAAACGCCTGAAGTAAGAAGGTCTTCTGAATTTTCCCGCTGGGTCATCATAACACGCAAACTTAAATCGTGGTTCAGTTCCAAAATGGTATTTCACCCTAAGACGATACATCCGATTGACTTATTTAGTTAACTTCAGATTCGGAAATTCTTAGTACAAATATTTACTTCTGGAGAACATGATACTAAGGAGGGCCCAAAAGAGTCACTTTGCCATTGTTAACAGCATTTGACGCTATGTTCTTCCATTTTCTAAAAACTATTTGCAAAAAAATCTCGGGCTAATCTTCCATTCAGTAATGAAACTTATTTTTGGCTCAGAAGCATATTTTATAATTTTAAGATTTGGAGTGAAGAAAATTGTAACTTCATTTAAAAAATATCTCGGTCTCGTAGGCTTTATGGACCAGTGAAAGAGTCGCAAACAAATCTGTAGTATCTAGATAGACGCTACACACAGAAAACAAATTGGTTGGGAAACGGTTGCAGTAATAAAATATTGATCAAGTAACATGATTTATTATTGCAACTTTTAAAAATGTATAGTTCTAACTAATTTTTAATTCTCTTGATTATTAAAACGATGAAATATGATTCCTTCAATTCTTTTATTAGTTGTGATAACTAATTTAATTTAGTTCTAAAAATTAGTACAAATGGTTAGAATCACATCCGAATTTAATACAGGGCAATACTGAATATTGGTCATTGCAATAAATAATTTGCTTCCGTCAATAAATTTTGTAATATAAATGTTTATTCATTTATTGCAGCTAATTATTGATTGTTGGAATAGTTTCAATTCGAGTACAATAATTGAAAATATAATTGTTCGGAATTCAAAACCAAAAAATAGTTAAAAGCTCCAATTGCTTACTAAATTTTCTGTCAAAAAATTTGATGGAATAAAATAATTTTTAATTTTATATTTAAAAAATATATTTGCAGCCAAAATGGAATATGTGCAAAAGCTAAATTAATATGGGTAAGTAATTTACGTATTCTTATGAACAGCAATTATGTGTTAATTCAGTTGCAACTATAATATATTCGGGTATAAGCACAGTTTTGTTTCTAATAATCATACTAACAACTAACAATATCTGTTGTTATGACTGATAGTATACTAAAATTCAAATGTTGCTATCAAAAATATTATGCTAAGCACCGAAATGTTCAGTAATTGTAACCAAATTGTGTGATAGTACATGCAACCGAGGAAATTCGATTGGCGCCAAATTCGGTTGTGATCACGAATCTGTTTTCTCTGTGTAAGGTCGAATTAAGTAAAATCTAAAGTGAAACCTAAAATAGAGCTAGAGTTAAGATAAGCTCGAACCTTACCGGAAACCACGCTTAACTAGAACCAGAAACACAAACTTGAACCAAAATTTGAATTAGAATCTGAACTGGAAACTGAATAAAAATCTGAACCTAAACTTGAACGAGAAATTAAATTTGAGCCAAAACATACACTAACTAAA
Organism: Pollenia griseotomentosa; assembly: GCA_963931875.1. Lineage (NCBI taxonomy): Eukaryota > Metazoa > Arthropoda > Insecta > Diptera > Polleniidae > Pollenia > Pollenia griseotomentosa. The sequence goes on from OZ007561.1 coordinate 20,912,748, forward strand.
TTTTATTAGAATCTGAAGGGGAATCATACAAAAGTAGAGTAGAACCTGAACTAAAACCTTTAAATAAAATAAATTTTAACTTATTTCGCTTATCCGTAGCAGATAAACTCGAGTTAAAGTTGTTAGCTTGAAGCCGGTAGTTAAAAGTAGGATGCTTACACTAGACCTTAAATTAGGGCATTCAGGTTCCCCTAAAAATCAATATTACATATTTTCCGATTTTTTGGTCTGATTATTTAAAGCTTATAATCAAAATCCTACACAGAGAAAACAGATTCGTGATCACAACCGAATTTGGCGCCAATCGAATTTCGTCGGTTGCACGTACTATCACACAATTCGGTTCCAATTACTGAAAATTTCGTTGCTTAGTATAATATTGTTGATAGCAAGATTTGAATTTTAGTACACTATCAGGCATAACAACAGATATTGTTAGTTGTTAGTATGATTATTAGAAACAAAATTGTGCTTATACCCGAATATATGATAGCTGCAACTGAATTAACACATAATTGGTGTTCATAACAAGATATTTGATTGTCGTAGCTCATAAGGGGCAAGGACTTGTCCAAAGGTAACACCAATGAATGTAAAAATGGCTTTTTTTACAGTACGATGTCTTAGGGCAGGACCATATAACCCAGCTTGCATTACAAAGGAGAAGTCTTAAAACTACTCCATGGTATACTCCAGAGCATAAGCTTTGAAATCGTTTCAAAACGAAAACATATCGTTAAAAAACGAAGACATGTCGTTTCACTGCAAACTCTTCTTAATAATGACATGGCCCATACTTGCATTACATTGGACCAGCCCAGGATCAAAATGGATCAAGTAGTCCAATATAATTTGCAGGGTATAAAAAAATAATACATACATAGATACATATGTACGTGCATATGTTCATACCTATAAGAATACGTAAATTACTTACCCCTATTTATTAAGTTTTTGCACATATTCCATTTCGACCGCAAAATATAAAATTAAAAATTATTTTAATTTATCAAATATTTTGACAGAAAATTTAATAAGAAATTGGGGCTGTTAACTTTTTTTTAGTTGTGAATTACGAATAATTATATTTTCATTTGTTGTACTCGAATTAAAACTTTTCCAACAATCAATAATAAGCTGCAATAAATGAATTAACACACAGAAAAAAATATTTTTCCAATTCAAACAAAAAATTTGTAGAATCAAACAATTTTTTGTCTGAAATCGGTCCTACAAACAAATTTGCATATTCAAACAATTTATTTGCATTTTGTTTACTGAAAAAAAACACTAATTTTTTCAAACAAATAATTTAACTGAATCAAACAAAAAGTTTACTGAAATTCAAAATCAAAAAAAAAAAAAGTTTTTGCACAAGCAATGACGCGCACACAAGTAAGCACTGTATGAGAAGGTGACGGCAAAGCAGAGCCGCCGACTGGCTTTGTAACACATTTTTTTGTTGGAATAATTTTTGAACGAAGTCTTATTTATACACACAACACAATGTTTTTCTTTATCACTCTCTGTTGCTGTATCCTTTCCTTTGCTAAAGAAGAAATGTAACCAAAAACGGCAGCAGACCGACTCGATATGTTTTTCGTCATCATTCTATTTTTGTATTTGATGTATTTAACCAAACAGTTTTAAAAAATTGAATACGGGATTTTGTTTCTTATAATGTCGTGTCTGCTATTGTTTTTCTTATAGTTGCACATTTTTAAAGCGTCCAAAAATAGACTGTGTGTGTTTTTTGTTGTTGTTCTTATATTTCACATAAAGAAGTGTTGCTTACGATCAAATAAAAAAATGCAAAAAGACGACAACATTAAAGAGCGTTAAATATTTCATACAAAATTATGAAAACTTGACACCAATAACGCGTTTATTTTATTTTTGAAGAGTTGTCCACATTTTTGTTGGTTAAATAAAAATCAAACAAAAATATTGATTGAATCAGTAAAAATATTTATAGAAATTAAAAAAATTTTCAAACAAGCGGTTGTTTGAAAATAATTCGGCAATAATTTTTTCTGTGCATTTATATAACAAAATTTATTGACGAAAGCAAATTATTAATTGCAATGACCAATATTCAGTATTGCCCTGTATTAAATTCGGATGTGATTCTAACCATTTGTACTAATTTTTAGAACTAAATTAAATTAGTTATCACAACTAATAAAAGAATTGAAGGAATCATATTTCATCGTTTTAATAATCAAGAGAATTAAAAATTAGTTAGAACTATACATTTTTAATAGTTGCAATAATAAATCATGTTACTTGATTAATATTTTATTACTGCAACCGTTTCCCAACCAATTTGTTTTCTGTGTGTAGGTTTAGTTTCTAACTCAAGTTCTAATTCAGTTTAAGCATAAGTTCAGGTTCTCTTTTAGATGGTATATAGAGTTCTAGTTCAACGTTTCGTTTGTTCCTTAGGTTCAAGTAGATTGTAGTTCAGTTTAAGTTTATTTATTAATTATTTGAGTTCAAATTTTAGTTTAGCTCTAGTTCAGTGTTTAGTTCTTATTTAAGTTAGTTCAACATTCAGTTCAGGTTTTAGTTCACATTCCAGTTAAGCTTCCACTTTATTTTTTCAGTAAAGTTTGCTTTTAAACCATTACTGTATCAACAAATTTAGGTTTCCAAGTTTTTTTCTATGAAATGAATGACTGTGCATACCCCACGCCCATGCCTTAATGTTCCCTGGAATGAATCGTCGTCGTCTCCGCCGTCGTCCACCTACCGCGGTAAACTTATTAACCTAAAATATAAAGAATCTGCTGCTGTTTCTTCTGTTATTGCTTTTTCTATTGCTTGGCTCATTACAAATGGACTTGCTGTAAAGTTAAATGGCTGGCATGGAATTCCACACTTCTAAGCACTTCATAAATTAAGCTACTAATGAAAGGTCCTTGTTACGTATGCAGATAATTAATTTATGAGAATAAGAGCAGCACACATACCAGCAACACTGGCATATGTAAAAGTGTATGGTCATAAATCCCTGTTTGTTCAGATTTTAAATATGAGCTTAAATACAGGAGAAAAAACTTTTGAATTTTACTCATACACTCATAACAACATTTTATATCTGTGCATCTGCATGTGCTTAATGTATGGAATCATTATGCAACTATTTTTGCTAGAAAATAGCAGAAGATAAAAAAAGAGTTCTTAACATTCTTGTTTGCAAAATGTACATGTTAAATAAACTATTATGTTTTTATCATAGGTGTAGTACATACACACAGGCATATGTGTGCATATACCCAACAAACCAAAACGAACATAAGCCTTAAGATTAGAAAAGTGCTGTGATACTATTTAAAGCCTTATTAATAATTGGTTAATAATGAAAACTGATCCCTTGCGATAATATTACTTGTCTATAATATTATGCAAGCTTAGAAGTTTAATTATATAATAATCTTACAGAAAAATAATTTTCTAATCTGTAATAAGATTAGATTATTTACTAACACTCTGTTTTAATTTATACGGCATATTTACAAAAAGATTTTTACTTTTATAATATTAAATTACTTTTTTTAAATTTTCCACTGTTTAAAACTCTTTAAAACACTTCACTCTTTGAACAAAACACAAATACTGAAACTGATAATACAAAATTCAAATAACGGGACATCATTTTCAAAAACACTAACAAAACTATTGCAAGAATAAGCCATTTGCAATCCTATTGGTTGTCATGGTGTAGGAAATCTCTTATGATAAGCTTATTCTACAACTAATTTACATTTTGCTCTGTTTTGGTCTGTTGGGTATAATGCTGTCTTCTGTAGGTGTGTTAGTCATATGCCTCTTAATACGAAAGAGGAAACATTCAATGTAAGTATTTAAAACATTGTGTTTTACCCAACTAGATGCATGTACCTTCACAGGCACTCAAACATTCCTGGGTAATTGTTTTGGAAGCATGCATTTGACAGAATTGAAAACCCGACACAAAGTTTTTCTTTAAAAAATAAAAAAAAAATCAGGCAGATTGTTTGTTGTATGAGTTTTTAACACAGACCTGTGAAATTATTTGTATTAATATGGTCAATTTTACATTAATACAAGTACGACTACTTAAACGAGTATAATACCAACAATACATTGTACTCTTTACAAAAGACTTGCAATAACAATAAAACAATTTAGTATGAACAAACATGTCAGAAGCTGTTTCTGAGTCGGTGTCTGTGTCTGATTAGGGTTATGGCTTAAAATAAATCAAAACGAGTATAAAATACAACACAACACAATTTTAAAGAATGAAACTGTTCAGAATAAAAACTGAATGGTACCATTAGGTTAAGTACAATAAAAAAATATATGAGGCAATTAATTGTGAATGGTGTCACAAATACTAAATACTTTTTGTATAACATTTCTTTATCCCCAGCTAGCATTTAGTATAATAATCTAATGATTTAGGAATCAGCTTCAAGATCAAAATACCCGTATATGAGCTCATTTTTCAATCATAAATGATACTCTCGTTGTGAGAAAATGGTACCCTACCGATGAACCACCTGAAAGAATCATTTGTTATACAATTTTTGATTCCTTTGTGATCATTCTAATGTTAGTTTTTATAATCATTATTGAATCGTTTTCGTCTCATTTTTCAATCGTAAGTTATATAGTTTTTGATTATATTTCATATCATTTTTTAATTGTCATGTTTTTTAGTTTTTCTCTTATAAAATCAGCACCATTATGGCTTTATATTACAACAAATAAAAGTTGTCGGTTTTTCACAAAGAAGAGAAGAAACAATTTGCACTAACATTTATGTTCATAAATTGTCAATAATTGTTGGGCTTCTTTTTTAGCCAAGCTTTTTATATGTTAGGCTGACACGAAAGTTTCTATTTTTTATTTTTTTTCGTTTGGCAAAAACATAAATTCAAAATATTTAAAAATCATTTTTTTAACATATCAATGAATCACATATGAATCCTATATTTCAATCGCTCATGTGATAAATCAGTTTTAATTGATCAGAACTGATCTGAAAAGAATGACAAAGGTAAAGAACCATTTTTGTATAACAAAATAGATTTTTGAACTGTGAAATTGGGAATTATAGCACATTGGTTTAAAAGCTTTATATAAAAAATAATGCTTACTGTGTTATGTGAAAAACCAGGAAAAAAAAACAACTTCATACCCACATTAATCAAAGTGTCCTTATTAGATGTGTGCCCCGGTAGCCTAGCTGGTAGTGAGATAGTCTATCAGCGCCGGGGTTGCGGGTTCTATTCCCGCCACAGACACTGGTTTCTTTCCTGCAGACAAGCGAAGAGCTTCGCGGGATTAGCTTAGGAAATAAAATAAAAAAAAAAAAACTTTTTCGAGAAATTATTTCCATATCTTCTTCCCTTTTAAGCGTTTAAGCTGAAAAACTAAAAAAAAAAACGACGAATAGAACAATTTAAAAGCGAATGTTTTAATTGACAGAAAATTCGGCGTTTAAATCAAAGGACAATCATATTATTGAATCAAATGTCACTAAAAAAATTTCAAGTATGTATTGCGATTTATTTCAGACTTGTCGAGACAGAAATGATATATTTCTTGCTTTTAAAGAAGCAACACACCATCACCATTTCACCTTACCCACTTCTAGTATTTGCCTTAAGCAAGTGACAATATTCCTCATAAAAATCTTCTTGCGATACATTAATGTATGACTCTTGTGTTTGTATGAACGTTAGTCTATATATATATTAAATTTATCTGTTGATGCGTATGGATTTATGTACATATGTATTTTAAACGAATATACGGTATACAAATTCTAGCGAAAAAAGGAATTCAAAAACACAAAACAGAAACTTATAAAATGAAACGACATTAATCGACATAAAACAAAGCAGCAACATAATAAAATATCTATTTATTTTTAATGCCGGCAGTTTCAGTTGCTCGAAATCCACTTAAAGTCAACCAACCAGGATTCCAAGCCACGTATCTATTTTTAAAGTTTTATACAATTTTTTTTTTAACTCGTTTGTATTTAAAACTTTGGTGTTTTTGTGGCGCCCACAAAAAATGGAGGCAGAATACAACTAAAACTTATGATTGTTGTTTAAAATTTAATGGTGATGTTCAAGAGTTTGTTAATGATTAAAACATTTTCAAATACGTATAAATAATTGTATTCATCCATTCATTCAAGTGTGTTGTATGTGTGTGTGTGTTGTATCCATTCCATTAGTAACACCTTAACATATTGGTCCTAGATCTACCTTTTAGTATACCGATCGACTAACAATCGCTTTCTGAGGCAAAATAAACTCAAATAAATATATAACCAATAAATAAATTCAAATAAATACTCCGCCTCTAGTAACTAAAAAAATCACAATCTTCGAAAAATTACAGCCGCCCATTGGTATGTTAAAAGCTCAAATGATTAAGAAAAATGCTGCAACATATTTAAAAATGCTTGAATTGCACACAAATCCATTCGCTTAAAATCTTTCGATTAAGTCGAAGACTCATCCGATTAGAAGATCGCTAAACAACTTCATATGTGAACATAAGCCATGATGGGAAAAATTATTGTCCGACACTGGCAGGACATAAAATAAAGTATTAGAATAAGAGTATAAGATATCTAATAATATTCGGTACAAAAAACTTTTACATGAATCTTAACCTCATAACATAACTTCTTTCTGGCGGATCCATGAGTTCCCTTGGCCTTAAATAGCGTCAATTCTCTAAAATTTGTTTTATATCTTGACTGACTGGCTTGACTGACTTTACTTTCTTACTTGTTTTAAATTTAACCTAAAATCATTTGAATGCTGGCTGTACTGTGTGTCTTTTGCTTGTAATGATGGCTAAGACAACGGTGGAGGAGCATAAATGAAGCTGATGCTGGAATCATCCAATTCGAAAAATAAATCTACGGATGTTTACTTTTATTTGGTTTCTTATTAAATATGCGATTGACATTATTTTGTTAAACTTATTTCTGTTCTTCCTCTTTCTTGCTAACACCAGGCGCGGATCCAGCTTGAGCTTTAGGGGGGGGAAATTTTTTATCAATCCAAAAAGTTAAAAAATCTGTTTTTGAAAGATTATTAAAAACAATATGAGTAAATTATATTAAAAAAAAAGCTCAACAATAAGGTTAAATAAAATATAAGATCAGTTCAATATAAATTAAAATAAATTAATCTTTTTAAATAAGCAATTTATGATTTCCTTGTGAGGCAAATTTAGAAAGTACAGTCTAACTTCTGTCATTGTTGATCTGAGCCATGTTTTTATTCGACGAAGGGTAGGAAATGACGTCTCGCTCGTAGCATTACTGACGAGCATTGAAACGAAAATTTTAAATATTTTTCTTAGATTTGGGTAGATATCTTCATCACAGTTTATTAAAGCATCTACAACGTTATCTGATAGATTTTCAGATATTTTCCATGTTTGTTGCCAATGCAACAGTTCAGGCTCAAGTTTAGATGTTAGTAGGTGTTTATGACACTTTGAGGTAGTAGTTTAGGTATGTTCAATACATTTAGGATATCTATTGGGAAAGGTGTTTTGAGATCTTCTAAAATAAATTCAATAAGAGGAATGTAACCTACAACTCGGTAGTAATCTTCAACATTTTGGATGTGATTATTTCGTTCAAATCTTGTCTTTTCTATTGGAACCTCGATTTGAACGCAAATAACTTTAACTTTTTCAAAATTGAATTGTTCTTCGGCTTTATTTCTTTTCTCTTCTCTTTTTGTAAAATTATACTAAGCAGCTGTGTTTCAATAAGTATCACACGTAATATGTATATTCTGCAAATAAAAGTACCAAGTGAATTCCTTAATATAAGGCTTTTGATGAAGTATCTCTACCTTTTCACATACATATTTTTTCCAACGCTATATGATGTACACTTGTTGCAAAGTGTAAAATTGAGTCGTGACGGTCCACCCATCTTGTCTCGCATAATGTAGAGAATTTGGTTCCCAAATACATTGCTTAAACTGCGTTTCGCTTGGGATGATTATATTTAAAAAATGTTGTCGTTTCTTTAACAAATGAAACAACTTTTTGTATTAATGGCACTTTATTGCTTTTAGAAATTGAGTTGTTTGATCTATGGGAAAAGCAAGGCATTTGTTTTGCATTTGTTGCGGTTTCCAGAATTTTTTAACAGCTCCATTTTCTGCTGACATCAGAGGACACCCATCTGTTCCAACTCCTACACAATTTTTTAGGTCAAGACCAAAATTTGTCAAAGCTTTAAGAACTATTGATGATAGTGCCTTCGCATCAATTGACACATTAACGTCATTATCAATATCCTTTGAAGCCTCTTCAAATGCGTTTAAAACAAAGCCAATAAATTCTTCCCTAACAACTTTTTGTTGTATGTTGAAATATCTTAAAAATAAGGAAATCTGGCTTTTCCCCGACAAATCCGTGCTATCATCAAAAATGATAGAATATAATTTTGATTAATATAACACATATATACATAAATATTGCATATACTAAGGCTTATTAATAATTCAACCGCATGCATTTTCAAGTCAAACGTTTACTCTTTGGATATAGATGGCACCTGCTGGGATTAAATGTAGAATAATAAGTTTTTGACAACAATATAGTAAACTTTCATTGGAAATGTCTAATAAACAACTATTAGGATTACTTATTGAAAATTTAGTTAGAAATTCAATAAAAAAAAAAAAACTTGCCGGGATTTCCAAAAATTTCAAATTCCAAAATATTTAAAAAAAAAATATTATTATTAAGAATTCTTGTATAGTCGAAATAAAAAAAACATATTTTTATAATTTAGGGGGGGGAAATTTCCTTATTTCCCCCCCCCTGGATCCGCGCCTGGCTAACACACATACTTATATACCCAAATTTAAATTTTTCATTCTCTCATCTTACACTTCAAATGCTTATCCGCCTGATTAGAAAACTTAACTTTTTCAAGTGTAAATCTAAAGCCAAAGACAGCATGTTGCCATAACATTGTGTCGCCTTGAAGTCCTTCATTGCAAATGCGAGTACCAATCATTCAATGAACTAATAACATTGCACAGTGGTGTAGTTTTGAACAAAATAGAAAAAAATATAGTTAAAGCTAAACAGAAAACTCATAAGGTGTAGAAACGGACCACGTCGGGCATTTAACCCTTATGTGCGTGGCAAAAAAAAAAAACACCTTAAAATACGCTGCAAGGTACGTATTAAACAACAATTTTCGCACTAAATATAGGGTTAAATCTAGGGTATTCATTCGGTTAACCGTTAGCCGGTTAATCGATTAATTAATACTCGATAAACTGATCGGTTGATTTAAAATTGGGTTTTTTCGATTAACGATTAAATCGGTTAATTTAAGTCGATTAACCGATGTAACAAAATTTTTGATTTTTTGTGGCATTAAACCATTTTTTTTGTGTTTTTAATTATGAGTGAGTTTTAAAACGGCAGTTTCAAACCAACACGCTTCTTTAAATCCATTCTACAATGCAATTATGTCCAATTTTTCAGGGTTATCTGTACCAAAATTCACCAAAAAAGTTTCTACAGTGCACCAAAAAAGTTGTGTTTAGAAATGTTTTTTTATACAATATTTCCATTAAGAAATTCATTATTAAAATACAGTACAAAAACAGAAATTAAGGAATTCGGAAATGAGCTATTTTGCAAAATGCTCGATGCTGAGCTTTGCCAACAGAAGAAACTCTCGATAATTAACACAACAACTTTATTAGCCGAAACAATTAAAAGTATTAAAAATTTTAAAAAATTAAAACAGGACTCTGATGGCATAATGGAAGATTTTATATGTTTAGAGAAATTCAGTAAAAGGACTGAGAAATAGAAAATTGTGTATTATGGGTTGCTTTCGATTTCTCCAACATCTAGTTACGATAACTGAAAGAATTTTTTCCAAGTCAAGTTTTATCAAAAGTGCCAAATTAACCAAAGAAAAGATTATTTTATAAGATCTGAGCCCAAATCGTCGCAGTCGTGATCGAGTGACTTTGATCGAAATTTTACTTTTTGAGATTATGTCATTCGATAACGAGTAGTCGATCGAATGACTTTACTCGAAATGTCATTCGATAGGTTAAGAGCTTTCGTAAAAACTTTTAATTGTTTTTTTACAAACGATTTACACACTTTTTGGGAATAAATATTAGATTTCTTTAACAAATAGCTAAAAATTTAAGTATTAAACTTTTTTAGCAATAAGAAATAAAATAATAACATTCAGTTTTGCAATTTTTCGCAAATTATAGTCATAGATAGAAGCGATTTTTTCTGTATGTTTTCTGATTCTGTACAGCTTTAACAGTTTTTAATAAATACTAGACTTTGCTTTCATGCCGCTGTTTGCAAATTACCGCTAATTTAAAATTTTTAATCGAATTTTTGCCATTCCTTGTAATTTTAGGGACTTTTAATCAATTTAATGGCTTGTTTGATATATTAAAAACTTTCGCGAATTTTCGCTATTTTTGCAAATTTTGTGAATTTGTAAAATGTTTTCCAAATTTTTGGAATTTTTGCGTTGCTCTTTTTGGCAAGCGCCGCCGTTATAAAAAAAGCCACATAAATAAACCGAAGTCACCTATTTTATAGGGCACTATCAACATTGTTGATTTATATGCGGCGAAAAGTGCAATGCCTTATGCCATTAGTATACAAATATATAAATATCTATTACATTTTTTACACAAATTTCGATACGAAAGCTTTCGAATGCCGCAATACCGTTTTTGATACGTCACGAAGTTTTATTCGATACGAAAGTTCATTCGATCACGTGTGCGACGATTTGGGCCCTGCTTAAACTTTTGAAATAAAATGATCACGAAGTTTATTTTTTAATTAATACAGAATATATATGTATTAATTTAAAAATATGTATAAAATAGTTATAAATTATTTTTTTGTTTGCACGTTTTAGTTCAAGAATTGTTATGTTATTATTTTTTTTACTAATAAACTCCACATAATAAATAATTTTTCATTTTTATTTATTGATATTACTTATTTTATAAACAATTTTATTAATCGGTTAACCGATCAATAACAAAATTAACCGATTATTAACCGATTAAACCAAAACCTCGATTAATTAATCGAGCGATTAACCGATTTAAGCAAAAGCCCGATTAAATGAATACCCTAGTTAAAACGCTGTAAAATATTAATACCGCGATCATACAACTGACACATATAATAAACATTTAAGCATTTCATTAATCGTCCAATGTGTATAAGCTGCTCAAAAGATCTAGGGCATGTTCGTAAATGCATTACTGCGCTGCATCAGAAAAGCAAACTTTTTTTAATGCCGATAAAAAAAATTATTTATATAATCTGTTTTATTGTGTATTATTTTTGTGTAGTATTTGACCTTTTTTTGGTCCACATCTTCTTCACTGATATTTATATAAACATTTGAAATCACTAATGCAGCGCAGTGATGCATTTACGAACATGCCCCTACACTAAAATTGTATATCTTTTTTTATCATTCATTGAATTTGTGGTTTCCTTATGTTTCTGTTTCTCTATTTTATAAAAAAATTGTTTAGGCTTATATTTTATATATGAATGTAGAGTATCATAAGTTTATGCAGGGCTACTAAGAACTTAAAAAAATATACTAACAGTGTCCTAAGTGCGCATTTTAGGGTGTAATGAATAAATTGGTCTCGCAAGAAAATTACAAAAATAATTTAAGCTGTTCGGAAAAATACCAAGTTTTTTAAAAGTCAGGAGTTCTCAAGAGTTTCAGACATTTCAATGAAAAAAACTTGGTTGAAAACGCCAAAGGTACCCGGATACCTTGGTGCGCACATAAGGGTTAATAAGTTCGAACAAGTACTACAACTTATGCCCGTCAACGCAGGTGAATTTAGGTATATGTATACTTATAATAAGGGAAACCAGAAATATGCTCTAAAAAAAACGTTTTATGCGCATTAAATATGCAGTAAAAACTGGAAAATATGCCCTGAAAATTTTTAAAAATATGCCATAAAAATTAAAAATTGCTCATTTGAAGACACAATATTTAACAATTTAATAACAAAATTAAAAAAAAGAAACCTAAAAATTATTATCGCTTAGGCCCATATAAGGCTAAAATTCATATAAGAGATGTTTGCGCCGAATATTATTTTCATATTCACATCCATATGGGTTTTTGTCTTAAAGGGGTCTAAGGTACGGCCGCTAAATTGTTCACAAATGCTAACATTTAAAAGGAAGTCAAAGCTATTTAAGAATGGGAGCTTTGGGCAAATGTAAACCGATTCGAAAACAATTAAATTTGCAGTAAAATATGTTTGGGACGAATTTAATTTAAATACCATCTTAATTAGATAGCTTGCGGATACAAATAGTCTAAAATTATAGACCGATTCTCACCTTTTGCATAGACTTCGTCCATATTAAATCAAATTATCTACGAAATGGGAACTTGTACTTTGCGCACAAGGCTAACATGGACAGACAACCAGGCAGACGGACGGATGGACATCGTTAGATCACTTTAAAAAGTGATTCTAAGTCGATCGGAATACTAAAAGATTGGTCTAGATACACATCGCATAACATTTATCCTTAATGCCAACCTGCTTTGTCTTAAAATTTCAGATTAAAAATTTAATGTAGATGTCGAAATTGAAGTAACAGATTTTCGAAAAAAAAAAAAAAAATTGTATTTGCTGCAAAATTTCCTGTAGGCATCTAAAAAAAATTTAATATGTATCAAAATATGCCTTAAAAAGGCAAAACATGCGCTATAAACTTAAAAAATGCTGCAAAAAGGCACTTTTAACTAAATTATGCAAAAAAATGCTGCAAACGGTAAAATATGCAAAAATATGCTCTAACAGATCGATGCCAAAATTATAAAAAACGCTCTAAAAAGGATAAATACATTGTTTCTGCCTTTATAGGTCGTACAACGAAAAACATGCAATTGCATATTTATGGTTTCCCTGCTTATAATATTATTCGACTGTTACTACTGCAATATAAGTCTTAAAATTCATTTACGCCTTTATTCATAAAAAAATTTTAAATTTAATAAAAGTTTACAAAACAAGTTTTGTATGAAAATTGTCCTTAATGAACGTTTGTTAAATTTATTAATCGTTTATGAATACGGGGGTTAGTGATAATGTACATTTTGATTTCCAAGAGAAGTTTTTTAAACAATGTTCATCTGTACATACAATGATAATAAAAAGATTAACTTACCTTCTCAATTAGATAAGTTTTTAAGCTCAATCGTATAATTTCAAGAGAAAATTGCCAAGTTTTAAAACTTAAGATTTAATAAATCCCTTACTTTTTCTAAGACTTCCTCCAGTGTTCCTCATTGATACTTTTTATGGAACTTTAGAGATAATGAAGTATTTCCCATAAGAAGCATTCAGTATCCGTCTTCTGTTTGAAAATAGGATGAAGATGACGAAAAATAATTTATATTTATTTAAATACTGCCGTTTTTTTAGCTTTCGTGAATAAGAAATACGTACGTAAAGCAAAGTGACAAAATAAATTCGAGTTGTGTGAATTGTGGTGTGGAAAACTTGGCGTGTTGACTAATACCAGTAGCAGGCAACAATAACAAAAACAAACGAAAACAGGGGGAAGTTTGAGGTGGGGGAGAGGGTGTAAAATAGCTGTGGTTTGAAAACAAAAATTAGTTTGTAGTAGCAAAATTATCCTTAATTGTAACTGTATAAGATTTTCAAAAAAATTCACCACCACATTTATTATACACACTTTAAATGGATTGGCTTAAACTTCTTAAAACACAAGTACAATAGATGCCATTGTTGTCGAAATCTGCGACAGAAGTTCCGAGAATTTAGATACAGAAAAAATTGTTCAATATTTGAATTGACAAATATTTATTAAACGATTGGTCAACGCCATTACCATGACAAAAGAAGAAAAAATGCAATGAAAAATCTTTGAGTTCTAACCACTGCTCCACTGCGGTGCCCGCCAGCTAACAGTCAAACATCAATCTAATTTATTTTTTTTTTTTTCAAATTCCATAAAATTCTATAAATTAACCGAAAGTTTCTCATGACAAACTTAAATATCTTTCCTTTTCTCACTTCAGTAACAAGTTCCACATTTCCCCATCGAAATACTGAGTAAATTTTTCCATTAATGGTTTTTTATTGTCTTATCCAAATATTGGGTGATTTTTTAAGAGCTATAGGAAAGTTAAAAAAAAAAACATAAAATTCAGAAAAATGATGAAATCTTTATTTGAATCGATAGTACGGTCCATATAATTTAATGTTTGAGGATTATTTCATGCAAATGTTGACCGTGACTGTGCCTCAAATGGTCCATCCGCTTAGTTCAATTTTGGCATACTCTTTCCAACATTTCGGCCGGTATCTCATGAATAAATGCTTCAATGTTGTCTTCCAATGCGTCAATTGAAGCGGGCATGTGCACGCAGAGAAAAAACATTATAACCAAGTGTTCACTACGAACATTTTTATTCATATTTGCCTAATATGTTTACCAAAATAAATTTATTATAGTCCTAATATAACTTGAAAAAATATTTTTTGTCCTTAACATTTTTAAATTCACTATAACAATATTATATGCTGTTTTACACCTAAAAAGTTACTCTGATATAGCTAAACATATAAAATTATGTGAACTGTTTGCTACTATAAAATATATATTTTCAACTATACAATTAAAATCATAATATAAATTGCACACAAAAGGTATGTTTAGTACCATAATTTTTGTTTGCTTTAAAATACATTCTCTAATTGAGCAAACATTTATTGTCAAAAATAACAATGTGTATTTATAAAAAAAAATAAAATTTTCTTCATGTCATTTACGTCTGCGAGCATCAGTTAATTGGACAACTTGGATTATTACAAAATAATTAAAATTTCTTTCAGGGAGAAAAGGGCCATGCTGCCTTGCAAAACTTATAAGTTTATTAAAACTGGTAAGTAATTTAAATATAATTATTAAAATACATACACACAAACGTTGGTTTTTCTTGCAGCCAAAAACACCTACAACATTGAAAAAAGTTGGGAGTCAGCTGATTGAATTTATCTGAACGGCAAATAAAAGGAAAATAATTTTTTTAATGTGCAGTTTTTCGTTAGGAAAGAAGATAAACGCGTAGTGAGAAAACGGTCATTAAATGTATGTATTTAATTTTATTTTTTAAATATGCTTTGCTGTTTATAAAAAACAAAGTATATGTACATACATTTGTAAAGGGTGTTTTTTTAAGCCCGATAGAACTTGAAATTGTAAAAAATAATACAAAAAATTAAATTGTAATCAAAATTTTTTTTTTATTCGAAAGATCGATACGTGACATTAACATTTGAAAATGATTTCGGGCATATGGGCACCGCGGCTGTTCTTGACGAAGCGCATTCTGGACGTCCAATTTTGGGCCACTTTTTCGAGCACTGCTGGCCGTATGTCACGAATAACACGAACAATGCTGGCCTCCAGGGCGTCAATTGTTGCTGGTTTATCAGCATAAGCCAGTGACTTCACGTAGCCCCACAGGAAATAATCGAGAGGTGTCAAATCGCACGACCTTGGAGGCCAATTGACAGGTCCATTTCTCGAAATCAACTTATCGCCAAATTTTGATTTCAATAAGTCGATGGTTGCGTTCGCCGTATGGCACGTAGCGCCATCCTGTTGAAACCACATCTCTTCCGGATCAATGTCATCCATATTTTCAAACAAAAAATCATTGATCATGGTGCGGTAACGATCTCCATTGACCGTAACGCGAGCTCCGGCCTCATTTTTGAAGAAATAAGGTCAGATGATGCCACCAGCGTGAAAACCGCACCAAACGGTGCATTTTTCTGGATGTAATGGAGTCTGTAGGGTCTCTTGTGGATTGGTCTCGCTCCATATGCGGCAATTTTGCTTATTAACAATCCCGTTAAGCCAAAAATGCGCCTCATCGCTGAACACACGAAGTCGTCTATAAGTTGCGCGAATCGACGACTGATTTTCAAAGTAAATTTGGATAATTTCGTAGCGTTGTTCAAGCGTGATTTGTCATAGTATACTGAAACGATAAAAAAAAATATTTCATCAAAATTTAATTTTTTGTGTTACTTTTTACAATTTAAAGTTCTATCTAGCTTAAAAAAACACCCTTTATTTTTAATAAAAAATAATTTTTTAAAAAATTTGTTATTTTTTTTATTATGAGAACCATATAACATATTTAAATAGACATTTTACATGGTTTTGGGAAACATAGAAACATGGTTGGAACAGTCGTTTGCGTTTTTCTTCTGAACGCAATAATATGTTTGAGACAATAATAAGTTAAAAACATTATGACTGAACATGTATTGTTACTTAAGATGTGTTTGACACAATCATAACCACGAACATTAATGATAGTTTGCGATTGTGATTGCATCAACCATGTTTTTTCTTTGCGTGTGTGTATAGACATGAGCTTTAACATAGCCCCACAAAAATTGCCTAAAGGCGTTAAATCGCACGATCTAGGAGGCCAATTGGCCGGTCCCGAACGTGAAATAAAATGTTCACCGAACTCGCCTCTCAATAAGTCCATTTTTAAGCGTGCTGTGTGGCGCCGTCTTGTTGAAACCACATGTCATGCAAGTCAAGCTCTTGCATTTGGGCAAAAAAAAGTTGGATATCATCTCACGCTCACCATTCACAGTTACGTTACGATTCGCATCATCTTTGAAGAAGTACGGTCCAATGATGCCACCAGCCCATAAACCGCACCAAACTGTGACTTTTTCTGGATGCATTGGTAGCTCTTGCAATGCTTCTGGCTGATCTTCACTCCAAAATCGACAATTCTGCTCATTAACGTACCCATTGAGCCAAAAATGAGCTTCGTCGCTGAACACAATTTTTCGATGAAAAAAGTGGATCACATTTTGATAATAAAATTCAATAATTTGTTCGTTTGTAAGACGATTCATGGTTAAATAATAGACCAAACTGAAGATGTTTGACAGTGAAACAAAACACGAAACGTGCGTCAGCTGTTTAAGCCACCCATACATACATTAAGTTATTTTTTGTTAACTATTTATGTCTTGTTCGTTTTGTGTAATCCTTAAACGGAATATACTGTGTGCGTGTTTGCATAACTTGTTTATAATTATATGTGTGTTATTTTTTTAAATAATAATTTGTGTTGCTTTAACATTAAAAGAAGAACCCTGCGAGACAACGAC
This sequence comes from Pollenia griseotomentosa, assembly GCA_963931875.1. Taxonomy (NCBI): domain Eukaryota; kingdom Metazoa; phylum Arthropoda; class Insecta; order Diptera; family Polleniidae; genus Pollenia; species Pollenia griseotomentosa. The sequence goes on from OZ007561.1 coordinate 20,930,039, forward strand.
AACATCAACCCAAATATAAATTCCAAATTCCTACAAGTTGAGCGCGAAATGCTAAGATATCGCATATCTATTCTGGGTCTCAGCGAAGTACGCTGGAATGGTGCAGGTGAATATAAGTCACCCACAGGTGACACTATATTCCTATATTCTGGCAAAGAGGTTGGAAGTAACCATGAATCCGGTGTTGGATTACTGCTAACTACCGAATCCCACCGAAGTCTTATGTCGTGGAAACCAATTTCCGACAGAGTTATCACCGCTCGTTTTAAATCTAAGGTCAGAAATTTATCCCTGATACAATGCTACGCCCCTACAGAAGGCGCATCAGAAGAGATGAAGGACCGCTTTTATGGTCAGCTTAATGCGGTTTATGATACCATACCTCGTGGTGATATTATATGCGTATTGGGGGACCTAAATGCAAAGGTTGGTTCTGATAATGCCTCACTTAAGCACGTAATGGGTACACATGGCTTGGGCACTCGCAATGAAAATGGAGAACGTTTTGTAGAATTCTGCAACGCAAGGAGAATGGTTATAGGTGGAACACTTTTTCAGCACAAGGACTGCCACAAGGTGACTTGGCGATCCAGTGATCAATATGGAACTGCCAATCAGATTGATCATTTTGCCATAAGTAGAAGATTTCAGAAATGTTTGTTAGACGTCCGAAGCAAAACTGGTGCTGATATTGGACAAGCTAAAGACCATTTCTTAGTAATAGCAAAAATCCGTCTACGCACATCTGCTATTCTTGAGAAAGCAAAAGCAGTTCGCCCAACAAAACTTGCTGTTGAACGCCTAAAGAATGCCACCATTAGGTCAAATTTTAGTTCTCAGCTACGTGAAGCAGTAAACCAAAATGATATAACAGCTCAGGTCTCCGTCGCTGCCAAGTGGAATGCTTTAAAAGACACCATTGTAAATTGTGCAAATGTCTCTATAGGACCGGAACCAAAATGCAGACAACCGTGGATGACAGATAACACATGGGATACTAAACAGGAGCGTATTGATATTAAATCAAAATTGACTAAGACGCTCTTGGAGGCAAAATATAAATCCATGCACAAAATTGTGCAGCGTGCTGTCCGAAGAGACAAACGACGACATATCGATCTATTGGCTAGTGAAGCTGAAAATGCTGCACAGGTAGGGGACACCCGTACTGTCTAGAAGATAACCAAACAGCTGGTCGACAGAAACATGACCATTCAACATCCTGTCAAAGACAAAAATGGAAACCTTCTTAACACCGATGAAGAACAGATGGCCCGATGGAGGCAACACTTCTCTGATCTGTTTAATACCGTGATTGATCCCACACAACATCAACAACATCAAGATCATCTACAAAACCACCAGGCAAATGCTAGAATCCGAACATCAACACCAAGCATCTCAGAAATAAGCGCTGCTATCAAACAGTTACCCAATGGGAAAGCTGCCGGAATCGACGGTATTCCGTCTGAAATATATAAGGCCGATTCTACTCTTAGTGCTGAAATTCTTTTTCCATTGATCACCCAGGTGTGGGAGCAGGAGTCTTTTCCGAGCGAATGGAAGGACGGCATAATGGTGAAGATTGCAAAAAAAGGAAATTTGAAAGATTGCAACAATTGGCGGGGTATATGTGTTTTACCAGCAATTTCAAAGATTATAGCAAAAATAATACTCAATCGCATAAAGGAACACCTTGAAAACACAATTACCTCGGCCCAAGCCGGCTTCCGTAGTGGTTTCTCGTGCGCAGATCACATAAACACCATTCGAATTATCATTGAACAGTGTGTCGAACATAATTCAACTCTTAATCTACTTTTCATTGATTTTAAAAAAGCGTTCGATAGCATCAATCGTAATTGCATTTGGAACGCTCTTCGTAAGAGAGGTATCCCGTCAAAACTAATAGCATTAATAAAGGAGAGCTATAATGATGCTAACTGCTATGTGTTACATAAGGGGAAGTTGTCTGAACCTTTCCAGGTACTAAGTGGAGTGCAGCAAGGATGCATACTATCGCCACTTCTGTTCTTGCTTGTCATTGAGGACGTATTGACATCAACCTCATTTCAGCGTAGGGGTGTTCAATGGCGTATAGATAACTCCTTTTTAAACTACCTTGCATATGCAGATGATATATGCGTTCTTTCGCATAGAGTTCGTGACCTGGAGATGTCGATGGTTGACCTCCAGTCAAAGTTTGATGGTACAGGTCTAAAAATAAACACCACAAAAACAAAAGGTCTCTCCATACAAGAAAACTCTCCGGCATCTATTAATGTAGGTAATAACAACTATGCGATTGTCAACGAATTTTGTTATTTGGGTAGCATGATTACCGCTGATGGAGGTACTGAGATTGACGTGGAAGCAAAAATCAGTAGAGCTAGAGCAGCATTTGGAATTCTAGCACCAATATGGCAAAACAACAACATTAGTCTTCGAACAAAACTGCGAATTTTTGAATCCAATGTAAAATCAGTTCTTTTGTACGGATGCACAACATGGAAGGTGACCAGCATAATTACAAGTCGTTTGCAAACATTTGTCAATCGCTACCTCAGACGAATACTTCGAATCTTTTGGCCAAATGTTATATCTAATATTGAGCTACTTCGTAAATCAAATCAGATAGATGTGGCTACTGAGATTCGAAAACGAATATGGCAATGGATTGGTCACACACTTCGACGTCCAGATGAGAATATCGCCAAGCATGCGTTACGTTGGAACCCGTTTCATCAAGCAGGGGTCTAATCACCGCATACGATATCGAGCAAAATTGATCGAAATTATATATTTTGGTATCGTGAAACTCGATATCAAATGAAATGTTTTGAATTTGAAATTATTGCATTCGATATCGAGTAACTCGACATTACATTTATAGAGTTTTTTTTCGATACGTTAGTGTCAATCGTATGCAAAAAAATTTGATAGTTTATTCGATACGATAGTGTCGAATGCGGTGATTAGACCCCAGGACGAAGTGTTGGTAGGCCTAAAATTACTTGGAGACGTTCCACCGAAGCCGAAATGGGATCTGTGGGTTTAACATGGAACGAAGCTAGAAATGTAGCCCAAAACCGAGTACGGTGGAGAACGACTATTATTGGCGCCCTATGCTCCAATGGGAGTTGAAGGAACATATATATATATATAACATTAATTAGATATTGAAATAATTTCCGCAAAGAAACTTCCGCATAGAAAATCTTCCTAAAAGACAAAAAGCATTGATACTGCTGGAGATAATGGATATCAAGATTATGCAATTTACCGAAAGTACGCTTATATATGAAAAAATCGAAAACAACTGATACCTTTTGAATTTATTACAAAAATAAACCACTCTTATGGTCTTAATTAAATAAGGTTTAAGTTAAGCCTTAACTAAGAACTACTTTAATTATTTTTAAAGGTTGATTTTTAAACAAAATTTATTTTTAAATGCTTAAACGCTATCTAGAGGATACCCTCTACTCTATTTTATTTTCCTACCTCTTTTTGTTGCGGTTTTCCTACAAAATAAAAGATTTTGTTATATTTGCCACCCTTAACTCGAAAATATTTACTTTAAGTAGTCCATTTAACCCACTAAAATAAGAATTTTTAAGCATTCCTTGTATTTGTTATTAGAAGCTTTAACATTTTTGGTGTTCGGCAGCATAAACTGCAGACCAGGATACATTCGCTAGTTGGTATTTCAATTTCATCTTAAAACTGAAGGAAAACAACTGGTTTTAAAATGTAATTCAGTCGCACTTAAACACATATACTCACACAAATACTTACATTATCCTTAATTCAAACATTTATATATTGTTCGCTTTTATTTTGTGGTAAATAAATACTATAAACATTTCACTTAACTAAATATATACATAAAAAACCAAAATAAAACACATGCAACATCAACAAAAAAAAATTAAATAACAACAAATAATATAAATAAAAACTATAAAATAAATATAAAAAGACTGCTACAAAAACCTCTCTTATCACATGTATTTTAACCTTAAATTCGTAAGAAGAAGTACGACTTGTTTTTTCTTTTCTGCTTTCTACTTGCCACTTGTTTACAGATTCAAACATAAACGCACGTTCAGACTTTCAAACACACACAAAACCACTTGCACTCATAGAAACTCTTAAGCTTTTATTCACATTTATAGAACACATGTGAAATATCAGAAAAATATAGAAAAACCAAACATTTTTTTTTGAAAAACCATTTTCATTTTAAAATCATTTCTCACATTGAACTCTTCTCCTGCAACATGGTTGCTTCATATTTTCATAAAAAAGCAAAAATATACATTTCAGCTGCTGCAACAGCAATACCAGCGGCGGCAAGGCATGGCAGTCAGTAGCAGCTGTAAGAGCAAAGCACATTAAAATGCACTTTACACCAAAAAAAATCTCGACATCTTCTTTTCAGTTGTAATGTTGCCATAGTAAAAAGCTTTTTTTAAACCGAGAAACCCGACTTGGCCAAAAGAATATACTTATGTGTGTTTATAAATAATAAAAACCACAAAAACTGCAAATAAAAACAAGAAAAATCAATTCCAAGTATAAAGAATGTGTTTGTGGAAAACGTTTGTCGAAATAAGTTGATAAAAGTTAAAAAAGATGATGGAAAAACGTGGCTCAATTAATAAGGAGTATAAATATAATTGTTAATTATTCAAAAATATACAAAATAAAAATATACAAAATAAAGCAAAACTAGTTTTAAGTAGGGTTTGCAATCCGACTTCAACCGTAATCGCTCCGTTTCATCTTTATAAAAACCCGAAATAATTGTAATATCTCTGTTCAAGTATTTTACCATTTTAAATAGAGTAAGTAAGAAAGTATAGTCGGGCAAGCCAAACCATATGAAAGCCTACACCAGTACTTTTAGACAAATTTATAAAGGGGTATCTTATTTGGGCATCATAGCCAAAGAAAACTAAATTTACGAGGTTAGGTTGTTTAAAAAGGCTGGCGTGAAGTCAATTCTTCACACCCTCACCCTGATACCAGAATTGTCCATTGTGACTCCTTGAGGAATAAAAGAAGAAAAATAAATGCACAAGTGAATTCCGATGAAAGAAATAGAGGAAGTAACAGATGTGGAAAAGATTTACATGGATACCTGCCCTTAGGCCTACTCCATGGGGGTTCTTAATCACTGGGCCAAAACTATGTCGTAGTTACACGGAAAGAATTATTTATTAAATTTGGCTTGAACGAAGAAAATTCAGGAATTCAATCCAAAAGTTACTGATTTTAAATATATGTGTGGCTTGGTTTAAGCAAAATGTTTCTTTATTTTACAAAATTTTACTAATTCGAACGAAATAAGTTAAAATCAACAAATTATTTTTGGATTTTGGTTTTTCTTGATTTATGAAACGAAATTGGTTACTATAGAAAATAAACTTCTTTCCGTGTAGACTTACGCTCTTTTGGTTTCAGATAAAGCACCCTCTCAAAGACGTAAGTTTCATATCTCTGCAAATAAAACCAAAACTGGATATTTTCTCAATATATTGGCTTTTAAATAAAAACTAAGCCTGAAATAAAATTTTTTGTAAAAATTTAGGCTATTTATCAATGTAGAGAGTTTTTTGCTTCTCCTGATAGGATTTGGGTGCTATGTTTTTTGACCTCTACTCGGCACGGGTAATATTTGATAAAATAATGTATTTAAACTTATGCTTTTCTTTAAAACTAGTGCTATTTTTTTTCCTCCCGTTGAAAAAGAATTACAGCAAACTTAATACTTAATGGGGACTTCAATTAATCGATGCTTTGTATTAATCGCGGGAATAATTATCGAACAACTTTGTATTATTCTGTTAATCGAATAATTTTAATTTTGTCTAGTTTAGAAGCTTAAAAATAAGACCAAAACTGATTTTTTTTAACATAAAAATTGTATTAAAAAAGTAACAAAAATTTAACAAAATGTACTTAATGTAATACAAGATGAAAACTTTTTAAATTAAAAATAGCATTAATCTTCTATAGTAATCTTTCGAAAAGAGTAAACAGCTTAAATGTTTATGTTTTAACGATTTCTTTCTTTTGTTTTGATGAAACTTTATTTAGAAAAGATTCTTTCAATTATTGTTGACGTTGATGAGATTGAAAGTTAAGCGTTATAAAGTACATGCAATTTCTCTGTTGTTTTTCTTGTTTTTTTCTAAAAATTAGTAGTCTTCCATTATACCACTTGAATCTCTTTTTGATTTTTTAACAATTTTAATAATTATCAAAAAGTAATTTCAATTTTTGGGAATACAAAATTTTAATTTCAAAAGATTTTGTTATTCGTGCTCAATTCCCAGTTTTTATTATTGATAAAAACACTTGAAATTTATTGTTGATGGGATAAGCTATTCCTATGCGCATTTCACTGGTTGCTTAGGCCAACCAGTTGAGAGAATTTCAACAACAATAAATTTCAAGTGTTTTTATCAATAATAAAAACTGGGAATTAAGCACGAATAACAAAATCTTTTGAAATTAAAATTTTGTATTCCCAAAAATTGAAACTACTTTTTGATAATAAACAGGCAAGAGCACGGCCTAAAAAAACACTTAATTGACAACATCTTTTGTAAAGTTGTTGTTGTTTTTATTTTGTTTTTCTTAACCTACTTACAACTACAATTAATGTTGAGAGAATTTCAACTAATTGTAGTGGTTAATGTAAGATGAGATAAACCCACTGTTTATTGTTGATGTGTTTTGTTTAAACTTTGATATTATTACTAGTAGAACTGTTGCTATAAGTCTTATACGCTTAACAGTTTTATTTGGTTTAATATCTTTAGTTTTTCTAAAATCTTTATGGATGAAGTTTTCTGATGATCTCGCCTAAGCAACCAGTGAAATGCGCATAGGAATAGCTTATCCCATCAACAATAAATTTCAAGTGTTTTTATCAATAATAAAAACTGGGAATTAAGCACGAATAACAAAATCTTTTGAAATTTTAATAATTTTAATTGTCTCTATAAGGTCTGGTAGAAGGTTTTTTTTATTCGTCTTGAAAAATCTAATCATTCTAAAAAATAAATTATTCCCAAACTCTTTGGTTTCATTTTTTGTATTATACCATATTTTAAAAAATTGTTACTCGAAAAATGTTGCTGAGTAAGAAACTAAAAAAGGGTATTTAACCCTGCACGCCCAGCGGGAAAATGAGGAATTGATTACATAAATAATTAAAAAAATAATGCATTATTTTCGAAAGAATAATAATGCATTCATTGGAATCGAGAAGGTAATTTCATCAGACACAAAAATTATGCATTGATTACCACGTATATTCCCACATTTGCAGAACAAGTAATGTATTGTTTTTGTTAGTAACAATTATTCGTGTTTTTGCTTAACATACATATTTCCTTTATAAAAATCCGTTATTTTTTTGCTGCCTTTATGTCGCCTACTTATAATTTTTTTTTTAGTCGCAGTTTGTGTTTGAAAGCGTACGGTCAAAGTTATTTAAAGTAAAAAGTACTTTATGTTTTATCTTTTAATAATTTTTATTATTAAATGTATAATTACAGATAAATGGGATGAATGCTTAAATTTTATGAAAAAGCTTGATTATAAATTGGATACTTTACTATCAGAAGATTTAAAAAAGTTTAATTTTCCAATAAAAAACGAATCAGACCTCAAAAAGGGGATGAAATAATTGGGGAAAACTTTGATTCCTTTGATTATGAATGTATGAATAATATAATTTATTCTTAAGAATGAATTATTTAATTCATTCGCAGGATACATTTAAATAAATTATTACAATCCTAGGACATGGTCTGTGTTAAGAATAATGAATTCTGGAATCAAATATTATACAATATATGTATTACTTTCTCGATTCCTATTAATTCCATTTTCCCGCTGGGCGGTTACTCTTCGTGGAATCGACGAAGCTCATTTACATTTTATCACAGTGTTGCAAAATTGAAATTTTGAAATGGTACTGAACTTCAACTAAAAGAGTATTTTTTCCACCAAATGGTACTTTTTGTTAAAAAAAAAACAATAATCTATAAAAATAAAAGGAACAAAAAATTTTTTATTGGAATTCATTTATCTAAGTATTTAATAGCAAATTTAGTATTTATATTTGAGATACACATGTAAATAATATTTGAGGTACACATGTAAATAATTTTTCTGTTATACATAAGCGTAAAGCGCCCCATCCATTTAAATATTATTGTATATGTTATTCGCCATATTATTTCTATATGGCCCTATATTATTCACTAAGATGCTTAATGGTTTCAATTAAAATATGGCGCAACTCTTATTAAAAAAAAAAAACATAACCTTTAAAGCAAAACAACATAGTACGTTGATGCAACCACATTTCACAGTATGGTGCACTTCTTTTCTGATTTCGATTCTTGCCAATATATTGTGTCACCTTCGACTATCGCAAATCAATTGGCTTTAAAATTGAACAGTTATACTGCAAGTGTATGAGCCGCTTAAGGTACATACGTTTTTTAGTATTTTCTAAAAAAAAATATTTGAAATAGTTCATATATTTTTGAATAAGTTAATAAATTAAAAATGTTATTTGTGTTTTATTCAGACTTTTATATATTTTACATACTTAGCAACTACCAGTTGATTTTAATAGATTTTTTTTTTATCAAACTTGAAACAGTTTCTACGAGTAAACGATTTCTTCCTTTTTTTACATCATTTTGCATTTGAAAATGTGCGTTCAATTGATGCTCAGAAATGAGGTATCGATAAAATACCAAAAGCAATATGTGAAATGTCAGCAAACATTAGTTTCGTTCTTAATTTTGGCTATATTTTTCCAAGAAATTTAAATATATTTAGTTCTAAAATGCTTTATTTCTAAAAGATCCGCTAGAACACGGAATTAAGAATTGATATTATTATGTATGCATAGTTTTCTTTATCGTTTGTAAATAACATTAACAACAACAGACAAAAGTATTTTCCAAATAGCTTTTTCGGAAACAATATTTTCTGGAGTGAAGCTGAGTATCACTTGTAAGGTTTTATGTTCAAAACAAAATTTAGTTCTTAATGCTTCGAAAATTGTCGAATAAAACGATTTCGCCGTTTCTTTTACTTTATAAACCATTTCCTTAGGATAGCATGTTTCTATAAATATGGTTTTCATTTCAATTTTCCACTAACGTATTATCCTATGCATTCATTTTTATAAATTTTCTTACCACTTGTAAGAACATATATCCCATTCTGGAAAGCAAAATATTCATCCTGCCGTCCACGCTTTGCATTTCAATATTAACGTCGTTAATAATTTTTTAAAACAACATAAATTTTGCAACAAGCACATGATAGATAACCTAAGCCTGCTATCAAAATGATCACATCACAGTTAAAAAGCTCAAAGTATATTAAAGTACTGAAAACAACGCGGGGGTACTGCGGTATTTTCAATATGAAAAAGTACTGAAAAAAGTACCAAAGTACTGAATTTTTCAACATTGTTTTATCATATAACTTTTTTATATGTATTCAAATTACGATCTTTTTTCAACAACGTTAGCTGATGCCGTAAGCTTTTAGTGAGTGGACGTACGCTGGATCCTAATTTTTTTAAAGTTAAAATTCAGAGGTGTGTACTCGTCGCAACAAAGACGGGTAACCTTAGTGTAAATTTTGTGTCTATTTTTTTTGAATTTTAAATATTCATTTGTCAACAGCTACATCATCTATACTCACAATATGTTCCATAAAGATCAAAAACCCAAAAACCGGCGACAGTATCTGAAAAATCTCCATAAATTTCTCGTGGCTCCCTATTTAATAGGCAGATTCGAGACATCTCCCTTTCAGGCCTTTATTAAGGAAAAAAATCAAAATAAAATACCTTATCATAAAGAACCTGTCGAGAAGTCCAAAAGAGCGTAGAATTTGTCGTCTCTGTCCCTATAGCGAACTCAGAATGACGAGAAGTACATGTTATATATGCCAGAAAAGTATATGGCTAATAACTAAATATTTTTTTTCTTTTGTATTATTTGACAGATTTATTTCAAAGGAGTTCAAATTCGTATCGAATTTTAGAGAGAAAAAAAATTTTTATTTTTTAAAATTTTATTTTGTTTTTATTTTTTAATAAAACGCCTAACTAAAACAGATTTTTGTTTATTTTTTACTTTAAAAATCGATCCGCTAGAATTTATTTTTTAAAAAGTTCGTCGATTCAACGAAATGTAACCTTAATGTAATAAAATGAAGAGTAACCTTTCAGGGTTAAAACGTACCGGCTTGTTTTTTTTACATTTAAGAAAAAAAAAAATAATACTGTGAAGAAACCAATATTCGATTAATCGATTAATCGACATAAATTATCCGAATTATTCGTTAATCAAAGATTAGCATTTTTAAATTATTCGAACAGGTAATCGCCCAAAAGTAATCCATTAGTCGAACAACGGCTAATCGTTTGAATACCCTAATATTAATGTAATTAATGTGTGTTTGCATATTATATTCACAGGAATATCTACTTTATAAATATTTTTAACTGTTCTCAATTCCTCTAACGCAACGAAAATGCTCAGCGAACAAAACCAAAAGATGTTAAATATAATACGAAATAAGAAAAAAAAAAAATTAAATGCAAGAAGAGTAAAGTTAAAAGACTTATTGCCGGTCGATAACACGAAATCTTCAAGCTTAGTAACATGGCAGCCACAATGAAATAATAAAGGAAGTTAAGCGGAGTCAAGCTCAAATGAAATTCATTTTAGCTGAAGAGCTAAAAGCACTACGGCTACAATAACAAAAAACAGCATACATTACAGATGGAAAACTAGCAAATACCAACATTAACACACACACGTACACATACGAATAAAAATGCACTTGCAATACCCAGCAAACATACCAAACGTTTAGAAACAAATTTGAGAAAGATTTAATTTAAAAAAAATTCTCAAATTACTCACTCTCATTTTGCTATCCCGACCAGTCCACATCGACTACTAGCAGAGCACCACTGTAACTATCAACACCATTCCCACTGTCAATTCATTTACAATCTGATACAGTTTTTTTTCGTTGTCCGAATTCCAGTTTCTGTATTTCTTTAAGCAATTTTTTTTTCAGTATTCTTCACCGTTTAATTATATACATAACATTTGCACAGTGGGGGTCTTGGAGCGAAAGTTGGGCATAATAATTCATTTTTATTTTATTTAAGTTAAAGTTTTGACAGAAATTATGGAAAATGCATTAAAAAACAAAAACAAAATAAAAACAATTGTAGGGGAATGTAAGAAGAGATAAACTCACTGTTTTATTTGTATACAATTTTTAGCTTTTCTAAAAGCTTTGGAAAAGGGTTTCCTGATGTAAAATGCGCATAGAAACTAGCTTTCCCTCAACAATTAACTTTAGTGAATTTATCAAAAACTAAAAAATTTGGAATTTAGCACGTCATAGAAAAATCTTATTAATAATCAAAATAAAAATATTTGATTTCGTACGGAATGAGCGACCAGATTTGCACTTAACTTAAGCAAATTACAGTTTTATAAAACTTAGAAAAAAGTTTCCTTAAGATCAATATGGTTAGACACATATAATTTACATGTATGTATTCGCTAAGTTGCTTAGCAACGTTATTCATATTCTGGTTGAGCCTTAAAAACGGAGTCAAACCTAGTTTCGGGCATGTTCTCACACTCTCTCTTTTGCTTCCTCTCTTTTAACCCTAGTCCTTATACCCGGATACAGGTGTGGACCTTCTAAACCGCTTGAGAGTTTTTGCTGAAACTCCGGATCTAGGAAGCTATTGCAAATCTGCGACGATTAACCCCTCTGTTCTTCTGTCCTAGGTCAATGCATTGAGGAGCTATGAGCTCCACACATGTACTTGGGTAAACGTTCTCGTAGCAAAAGTTGGGACGACAAGGGTTAAACGGTCGATTAAACAACAACGCATTTTATTCCTCTTTTCTTAAATATTTTCCCAATGTGCTTTGCAGTTCTTTAAATGTAGTTACTTGTATGTGTGTGTGTCTATATGTGTGCGTGTATGTAAAGGAATGTGCATATGGTGGCCGCATTTCGATGTTGTAATCGTGAAAGTGGAGTGGGTGTGTGGCACAGCAGAGTGGGTGTGGAAGTAATTGAAAGTGTGTTCTGTAAGTAATATCCTTGAATTTATTTACGTTAATTTTTTTTCTTATGTTTTCTTGTGGCTTTACGGTTCACAGACTATGATGCTCTTTATTTATAAATCTCTGAAAATGAAAAGAACAGGCAAAAAGCAATAAGAGCAGCAAAAGACGATTTTAAATTAAGCATTGAGCATTTTATGCAAAATGAATGTACTGACGTTCATAACCAATTCGTACAAAGAATAAAAACACACACACATTATGTTATGCTAAACTTACACAGACATTTCGTAGTTAACAATTTCAAATTGTTAAAAACAGAATTATAAAGCATACGATTGCTTTTTATACAATGTAAAAGTTATAGTTTATCATTTTTCAATATACAAAATCCATTTCGTACTTGACCTTCTTAAAAATCAACCAATTTTATACCATTTACAATTTTTTCAATTTTTTGGTTGAACAAGTGCAGTGTCAGTGTTAAATCAATTGATTCTGTCATCAGTCACTCAATGGCCATTTAGCCAGTTTTACAGTTAGTCAGTCTGTTTGTTATTTGATCTGACTAAATACATAAATATTTCCATTGGCATCCGTCTTTCTCTGCAGCCATTATTTTACCTGATAAATGAGTGTCGGATTACTTTGAAATAATTGCTATTTTTGTATTTGTGTGAAACACCGTGTCCATGTATTGTATTCATCATGTTAACATTGCCAATAAAATGCGAACGCATAAATCAAAAATATATATTAATTTTGCAGTTACTTCAGATCCCGTGCTTTTCTTACTTCTCAATTCGGTTCGTTTTTAAGTTTGTGTAATGCTGGGTACACACAATGCAACTCATTTACGCAATCTAGTGAATTAAATTCATTTTCATTCATTCCAGATTGCATCAACATCAAAATGCTTTGTTATTTTGGGATTGCATTGACGTAGATTGCACTGTGTGTACCCAGCATAAGAGTGTATGTGATTTTGAGTATTTTTCTACATTTGTATTTATGAATGTTTGTTTTCAATTATAGACTTGCAGCCGCATTCATAAAAACTTATTGATGATTAATTGACCGTTTTTAAGCAAAAATTGCTATAGTTGTATTCATAAACGAAAAATAGTCTATTGAATCTTTAATAAACCATTCATAAAGTAAGACAATTTATTGTTGGATTTGCCCTTCTTTAAACCAAAAATAAAATGACATTTTGATAAGTGTTTTCATTTTATGATATTATTTTTGTGAAATATGTTAATAATTTTTTTTTTTTTTTTTTTTTTCTCATAACAAATTTTATTTACAATCTATCCTATTTGGATAATAAGCAAATTAGATAAATCTTTACAATTCATTCGTTGTTGTGCTCCAGCGAGGACAACAACATTTTAACAATAAGGTTTGATATACTTACATACAAGTATTAAATTAAGGGGGGAAACAAACATATTATGTACATACATATATACAAAAATATAAATTATAAGTACTATATTAGAGAGTATTAAAATTTTAAATTATTTTGAAAAGTTCATATAGGCGTAAATATAAGGTTATCTGAAGGGTAAATCAAGGATATGATACCGTTTAAGTCTTCTCACTTCGTTAGTATCATCTAGTAATGATATTGCCAATGGGTTACAATGATAACTTAATCGTTCAAGATAGTTTGCGCTAAACTTCTTGATTTCATCTTCAATTTTTGGAATAAATAAGTCGTTATGAATTGTTTTGTTAGATACATATTTTGGGGCGTTGACAATTAATCTCAGAGTATTATTTTGGTACCGTTGGAGAATTTCAACATTTGAGTTGCTTGCAGTTCCCCACAACTCAATGCCGTAGGTCCACACTGGTTTAAGTATAGTTTTATATATTACAAGCTTTGTTTCAACTTTTAATTGGGACTTAGGGCCCAGCAACCAATATAGTCGCTTAGTTTTAATTTTAAGATGTTCCTTTTTAGATTTTATGTGGGCTTTCCACGTTAATCTTTTATCAATATGAAGACCAAGATATTTAACACAGTCTTTTTGGGGAATTTCACTATTATTTATAGTTAAACGAGGACACACTCCTTTGCGTAACGTGAATACAACATGAACTGATTTTTCAGTATTGACTTTTATGTTCCATTTGGACAACCAGTTTTCAGTTCGATATAGTTGATTTTGAACGAGATTCGATGCTTCTACCGGACAGGAGCTAGAAGCCAATAAGGCGGTATCATCAGCATAAGTTGCAACTAGAATGTTGTTAGTCACAGGCATATCTGATGTAAAAATTGTGTATAATATTGGCCCAAGAACACTACCTTGCGGAACGCCTGCATTTATACTATATATTTTTGATATTTCTTCATTAACTTTAACATAAAACTGTCTTTCACTTAAATATGACTTTAGTAAGAGATAAAACGGAGTCGGTAGTAGTTTTTTGAGTTTGTAAAGTAAGCCATTATGCCAGACTTTATCAAATGCTTGTTGCACATCTAAGAACACAGCAGAACAATATTTTTTATTTTCCAAAGTATCTCTTATTAGAGCTATAATACGATGGCATTGCTCAGGCGTGCCGTGATTATGCCTGAAACCAAACTGGTGTTCAGGCACGATGTTAAATTTTTCTAAGATTGGCGACAATCTACTCATTAATATTCTTTCAAATATTTTGGAGAAAGTAACCAATAAACTGATAGGTCTGTATGATGTTACAAGATTTTCTGGCTTATTTGGCTTGTGTACCATTATTATCTGCGCACATTTCCATTGTGAAGGAAAATGACTCAGTCGCAGGATAGCATTATAAATTAAAGTTAAAAATAAAATTCCTTTTTTGGGTAGAGATCTAGCAATGGTTCCACTAATACCATCGTAGCCCGGAGTCTTTTTGGGATTTAATTTCTGGATTTCTTCTTGAACTTCATTGGGTGATATGTGTTTTATAGGCCAATCCATTGGACATGCGCTTTCCAAGAAGTTTTTTATTTCGTTAGAATACGTAGTATCACAAGAAGTATGTGGTGTAAACGTTTTTTGTAAATGCAAAGCAAAAGCTTTAGCTTTGCTCTTGTCAGTTTTACACCAAGTGCCATTTGCGTCGATGATGGAATTATTTCTTTTAGTGGGTCGTTTTAAGTACTTTGTTGCTTTCCATAAACTGAATTCATCGTTTTTAGAAACTCCTAAATTCCTCAGGAAATAACACATCTGTTCATTTTTTTGTTCGAACAGTCGTTTTTTCAAATCTTTCGCTGCTTTATTCAGACGTTGCTTATCAGTAGGATTTCTACTAGACTGCCAAATTCTTCTTAGTACTCTTTTGTTTCGTATCATCTCTCTGATTTCTGTAGTTAAAGCAATGCTATGTCGATTATTTGAAGTTTGCATATTTGGCGTTGACAGAAATCCCGCCTCATGGATTAGGTTATTGAAATTTTCAACAACTTCATCTAAATCTGAGGGTGATTTAATTGGTATGTTAAGGTTCAGGTTATTATCAATCCATATTTTAAAAGAATTAAAATCAGTTTTTCGATTAATGATTTGGTACTTTCTTGAGTTAGTGTGCAAAAAAGTATTAAATGTTAGTAAAACTGGTGAGTGATCAGAGCTTAGTTCATTTGATATGAACAATTTTAAAAAAGAAACAAAAATACCAGAGATCAAATTGTTGAAATCAATGCAGAAATACGAAAATATGTATGCAGCACGTTAAATTCAGAACCAAAAATAATCAAATTTCTGCAATAGAAAACCAAATAATTATAGGAAAATTATTTCAGTAGTTTTAACAATTTTGAAATATTTGGAATATTAGAACAAAGGCATACAAACGGTGAGCTAATTACCACAACTTGTGGAATTAGTTTTTATATTGGGGTGCTTAAAAAATAACACAAGATTTGAATTAAATAGAAAACATAGAATCCTTTAATTGGGTGTATAGCCTAACAGCCGTATTCATAAAAACTTATTGATGATTAATTGACCGTTTTTAAGCAAAAATTGCTAAAGTTGTATTCATAAACGAAAAATAGTCTATTGAATCTTTAATAAACCATTCATAAAGTAAGAAAATTTATTGTTGGATTTGGCCTTATTTAGACCAAAAATAAAATGACATTTTGTTAAGTGTTTGCATTTTATGATATTATTTTTGTGAAATATGTTAACAATTAATGACAAAAATGTTTTATTTATTAATATGGACATGTTAAATACATTTTACTAATTTTATTTTTATTTTAGACAACCAATTTAAACTTATATTGATTATAATTAAAAAAAAAATTTATATGATTTAAATGAATATGTTCAGGGGAAAATGCAGATATTCTCTTTAATTATTTATTAAATAATTTCAACTCGTTGTTTTTTTGTTTAAAACGACTAATTATTGTTCAAAAATATGAAAAAAAAGTAAAATAAGCAAATCATAATATTAGTAATGTCAATAAAAAGTAAACAAACTTTTTATTCGAGTACTTTCTTATCGAATATTTAAAAAAAAATTCAAACAACAGATTTTATGATACCTTTCGGCAACATTTTGTTCAGAAACTAGAATAATATGTAGTTTTATTTGATAAGAATAATTTTGAAGGTCTACAATTAAAAAAAAAATTAAATATAGAATATCATGTAAAACGAATAGAAGTTTCATGCATCACTAAAGCTACGGTCAGACTTATCAAATATTTGACGAAAAAAACGGGACCAACAACCAAACTAAAAAATCATTTCGCTTAATGTCAATATTTATTTTGATTAAAATACCACATCTTACAAAAAACTATTTTTTGCTATGTCTAGTAGTATAATTAGTTTATTTTGTAATATTAAGACCATCTAAAATCTCACTAACTATTAACAAAAGTAGCGGTTACGCTTATTTGATCAAATATTTAATAAGTGTGACCGTAGCTTAACAATAAAATGTCAGCAAAATACAAAGAAAGTTGCCATACTTAAACACAAAATCGCTACAAACAGTTAATATCTTGTAAAAAAACTGTTAGTGTACGTTTATGAATACAAATTTTTATAAGTGGTTTATAAGACAAAAAGTGTTTAATAGTTATTACATACATAAATAAAATAAGAACTTTTTATGAATATGGCTGTAAAACAATAAAAATTACCAAAAGAGACAAAATATAAATAACGCTTGATCAAAGTAATAGTTTTTTTTTTAATAATTAGTAATAATCTGTAAATAAAACAAATTAAAAAGTAATAACCATAGCTTGCATTTAATGCTTAAAATACCCACATTGTAAAATAAGAATCTTGCATAACACTAACAGAATATTAGCAAAATAATGTTTACTTTGATTTGTTTATAGTGAGTAAGAATGAGTAAATACAAAAACTCTGAGCGTATTAAATAACACAGTACAACATTTTTCAGTTAATTGATTGTCAACTCAATTCTGTGAACTGTATGTGAAATTAGACCCAAAAAGAAGAATTTCTGCATCATTCGTTTTGTCTTCTTACATGCGATTTGAAGTTAGTATCGATTTGAAGTTAGTACTATCGTATAGGGGAATTTATCACGTTTTAGGCCCTGTTGTTTGACATAGCTCGACAACCACTAGCCCAATTTAGTTGAAATAAATTTTAAAAAATTAAGAATTACAATTCCCTTAATCTGTTCATATATTGTTTTCCTATACAAGTAACACTTTCGAAGTTAAAAATGAATGTATGAAGGGAAAAAATTATTTTTTGCCTAAAAATTTAAATTTTTTTTTTTAAAAATACATAAAAAATCCAAAATGGAAAAAAGTTTCAAGTCTAGTTATTTTTTCGCAAAGTCACATAACCTATGAGCAAAATGAGACAAAGATCATAAAAATCGATGCACGCGTTTCGCTTTTATTCGCAATTGAGTAAAGGTATGAATTTCAAAAATCAGTTATAGCCACCACCCTTAAAATAAAAATAAAAATATAAATTAAAAAATTATCATGCAAAAAAAAACTTTATTTATAAAAACTTAATGAAAATAAAATAATATGCAATTAATACGCAATTATAATATGCATAAAAACAAAATTTAGAACATTTTTTCAATTATTGGCAATATCCATCCTTGTAGAAGTTGACGCTTGTGGTTCTGATGATCTTGTTTTCTTCGTAGGTTGTTCATATTCATGGTCTGAGTCTGTGTAGTCATCCGAGATACACATACTATTCAAGGGCGTGTTTCTTTCACTGTGTCCACCAATTTCAATGTCTTCATCTTCGGTGCTTTCTTCAAACTGCATAATTGTGGAACTGCACCAACAAACCTCCGCAAGCAATGCATCCAATTTTTTGCTTTTAAACCGCTTTTCAAATGGCATGGTCACCTGGTGGAACCTCTCTCCTTGTTCGTCTGATTCCTGAGGTGATTGTGCCAAAAAAGTATCGAGGTGGTGGTGCAAGAAATACAATTTCAGCGTCATGGATGCACCGATTTTTTCCAAATAATGACCACCCTTAAATGTGGGTGCAATTTCTGTAAAAAAATCATATAGGTAGCCACCGGAAAAACCCAAATAATAAAAAGGTCCACTTTCCGTTTAATTGTCCACGTACGTTTATTACCGCAATCATAAAAATCAAATAACCTTTTGTTTATTCCTTTTTTTTTAATTCTCAGAATCATGAAAAAGGTGTCAATGTTTTCTCCAAATAATGTTGTGCATATCTCGAGCAAATTTTTTAAATTCATACATTTACTTAATTGTGAATAAATGACAAACGCGTGCATCGATTTTCATGATCTATGCCTTATTTTGCTCATAGGTCATGTGACTTTACGCGAAAGTTATAAGATTAGACACTTTTTTCCATTTTGGATTTTTTATGTATTTTAAAAAAAAAAAAATTTAATTTTTAGGCAAAAAATAATTTTTTCCCTTCATACATTCATTTTTAACTTCGAAAGTGTTACTTGTATAGGAAAACAATATATGAACAGATTAAGGGAATTGTAATTCTTAATTTTTTAAAATTTATTTCAACTAAATTGGGCTAGTGGTTGTCGAGCTATGTCAAACAACAGGGCCTAAAACGTGATAAATTCCCCTATACGATAGTACTAAATTCAAATCGATACTAACTTCAAATCGCATGTAAGAAGACAAAACGAATGATGCAGAAATTCTTCTTTTTGGGTCTAATTTCACATACAGTTCACAGAATTGAGTTGCCAAATCATGTGTTGTACTGTGTAAGAGAATAATTTTTTTGTTGTGTTTTTTGTATTGAATTTATTTGCTTTGATCCCCTTTTGTTCTTAGCTTTAATCTGAGAATTTTTAAAAAAGCAAATGTTTTTGAATTTAAATGTAGGCAAAAGCCTAGTAAGTAGGTGTTCCCAAACTGGCACAGTGCCGTAAATGGGTTACCTAAAGGTGCTTGCCCCAATCTCTGCAAACATTTTTATGAATAAGTTTTGCAATTTTTTTTTCCTTTTTTGGATTTTTATTTCAGTGAAAAGGTATCTATATCCACATTTACATTGTTGTTTTTTTTAGATCTAATTCAATGTTAGAATCTTCTGTTTTTTTTTCTTTTATATTTGTATTAAACATTAATGGAAAATAGAAAAATACCACAAGAACAAAAAAAAAAGACTGAAATTTTTAATTAGTGCTAGAACATATGCTACATGCTGAATCCGTTTTTTTCATGTCAAATAATTTAAAAAAATGCTAGATCTAGCATGAAAAATTCTAAGTTGGCAACAGTGATTCTTATGTACATATAAAGTATATGTACATAAGAATTTATATAATATTATTTAATTTATATGTGCCCTTGCATTTATTTACTATTAGTTATTTAGTATATTTCATCTTGCCAACGTTTTATCAATATCATAAAATTCTGTTTGCCATTTTAAAGCCAACTTAATTAACCCTGCTGTTAGGTTTGGACCATTTTGGTAATTTTTTGTTTTCTTTTCGCTGTATCTACGGAACGGTTAAATATGTCAACCTTAAACGTTAGCTAATGTGGTGTTTTTATATTTTATTACTTCTGCAAAATTTTTAATTATGAGTGATGTGAAGGAAATAAGAAAAATAAAAAATTACGAATCTTAGGTTTAGGACCATTTTGGTCCGTTCTTGCTTATAGATTTATTGATATGAAAAAAATCAAATTTTCTTAGTATATGATAAGCAAATTATCTTCCGTTACAACTTGAATATAAATTTGTTGCTATATGATAATAAATCATGTAGATTTTCCTTTTTTCGCGGTAAACTCCTGCAAGAATTATAACAGAAATGTATGCGTTCAAAGTGTAAGTTTCTAGAATTTTCCATTTCTTATCGAATTTTACCTTGCAATACTGGTTCTTATTTCTCCATGATTAGAAAAAATAATAAAAACGAACGCAATATATCATGGCATCTGGAAACGCCAAATCGAGTAGGCCCCGATTGTGTGGATATGGTATTTTCAGCTGAAGTTCTTATACCACTGTGCAATGGAGACGAATTTTATAGTATTCCATTTTTGCGACATTCAATTCTTCTACGTCACCGATAGCTGCAGCATTCTATTCAATTTCTAAATAAGAAGTATTTCTTCCGGTGATTTCATATTCAATATCCTTGTCAACGTTGTTACAAGTTGAAATATCAGAGAAGCTTTTATTTATAATGTAAACAATATCACAGTTTAATCGTCGATTTTTCATTATATCAGCAAAGAAATCAGTCAAACACTGAATAGAAACTAATGTAGGACTAGAAGATATGAAAATTAACTTTATTTTTTTGCAGACTATTAAAACAAGTAAAAACAATTTGTGCACTTATTAAAACAAAAACAAATATGGACCAAAATGGTCCTATACCTAAGATTCTTAACCTAACAGCAGGGTTAAATATTTATTTACTGCTTGACTTTATGGCAGGTTAAAAAAAAGAAATTTTTTATATATAAAATACACAGAATTCAATACTAATTAAAATACTTGCTTGCGGCACTTTTCACGCCATTATCAAGTTACGCCTTTTTGGAAAAGCGTGCCACACACACACATACACACTCGTACTTTTGGTAAATTATTTAAACCGAAATAAATAAGCAAAAAACCACAGAGGAAGTAACAAAAAAAATAAACATAAAAAGCCACATCGAAGGAAAAACTTCATACCAATCTCGCACAGACAACACCAACTATATTTAATATGAAATAATTTTAAATAGTTAAATGCACAAGTGTATGCGTCTGTGTGTAGGTAAGAAGGTCAGTCAACCGGTCGGCAGTAACGGTCGTTCTTATAAATAGCTGTTAATGGAATAAAAAACAAAAAGTTACATAAAGGTAGATTTTATTAAAAGTTGTTACAGAAATCTAACAAGAACCCACCATCGTCAAGCACAAAAACTTCCAAATACTCACTTCTATGCAACAAAATATTAAGGGAAATCACGATGGGTAGTGCAAAGTGTGCAAACGATGCAATTGCGTGCAAAAATACACACATTTGCACAAAATAACAACAAAATATACGTATTTGCAATTTGCTCTATTTTACTTCGTTTGCACTATTAGTAGTGTATATTTGCTCAGTTGCAAACAAATGTAAACAAAAACGTTTGACATATAAAGCGCCATATTGTTTTTTAAGGAAACTTATAAATTGAACATTGTCGTGGGTTTTAATATAAAATAGAGAATTAAATTAAAATAATTTAAAAAGAAAACAATTATTTTATTTTGCTTGTGTATAATTGTAAACAAATGCAGATTTTTAACAGTGCTGCCAGAAGTTTTTTGTGTTGCCAGAATAAATTTTTAGAAAAATAGCACATTTGCACAAAAAATTAAATTGGTGTGCTCACGATCAATCATAATATGCACTCAAATTTACAAATTGCAAATTTGCACAATGACCATCGTGATTACCCTTATTATTAATGTTACAGAAAAACCAAATAAATAAACAACCAGTAACAGGAAAAATTAACAAAACACACAATCAGACAAAAACAACTGATTTGTCAAAATATAATAAAAAAAAGTGCTTGTAATTAATTGAACCAAAAAACAAAACCATTGAAAACAGCTCAATTTGTAAGTCTGTGTAAGTGTCATTGTAAATGAATATTTGCGTGTGTGCATCAACACAGTTAACATGTTGTAAAAACAAACTTAAATCTGTGTGTACCCTGCGGGAAATTTGTGTCAATTGGTCCGACGGACTGGTCCTGGGAGTTGTGAAAATGGAACAGGTACAAAAAGAAAGAACTCATGACCAGTAAAAGGAAAACCAATAGTGTAACTGGTTTATGAAGAACAAAAATGTAGAAAAAGTAATGAATTACAGTACTGTCTTCACCGGTGGTGTGACACATTTTTTGGGACTTTCTAAAATTTTGTTCTTGAATTTAATTCTAGGACTTGTTTTTTTGAAATAATACTACATTTTATTGAAATAATACTACATTGTAGTAACTGTCACTAAACACGTCCATTGTTAATAGATGTGTGACCTACTAGAACCGGTCTCTACCACCAAAGACCTATCACGGGACTACTTTGGTGTCAGTTCGCTTCCCTCTAGGGTAATTAATCAACAACAACAAGCAAACAAACAGCCAGCCAACCCGTCGAAAAACCAGTCAACACTGTAATTCATTTGTCTGTAAATATGGTTCTCGAAACAATAATTATTTTACGTCAACAAAATTAGTCCACAAAAAATTACAAAAACAACAAGAAATGAGAAATTGTTTTTAAGAGTTCTCTAGGAATTACAAAAACTTATGCACACAGCCGAACATACACAATAACATAACAATTCACACAATAGCAAAAAAAAGGCCCAACCATAATGTGCTTAACCTGGCTTAAGCGAATGTGCGAATACATGTTAATTATATGAGACAAACCGTATTGAGCTTAAGGAAACTTTTTGCTAAGTTTAATGAAACTGGCATTTGCTAAAGCAAGGTGCGAATCTAATCGCACATTCCGTACGGAATCAAATGTTTTTTTTTTTTGTTTTTTTTTTAATACATTTGAGAGACTTTTTGTTAATTTCTGACAGTAGGTTAAGCAGAGCTATGCATATTTTGGTTAGGCCAAGAGGTAACTGTTTGTAATGAGTTACACAAATATTCGTTTAAACCTTAAATGCATACCGTACCATATATGGTATATTACTTATTTCGTTTATTATTCAATTAAATGAAATGTAAACATAAAATAATGCTTCAATATAAAGCAAACAATGTAACTGTACTTTTATCTACTGTTTCATCTTGCTAGAAATTTATTTTATTTATTCGCAAGCTGTTAAAGTGAACTCTGATTATAATTTATGGTGCTGACCTCATTCATTTAAGGTGTAGCAAAATTTGTTTAAAGTTTGTTTTGAATTAGAAATTTTAACAAAAATTTGGCATTTTTAAGAAATTTTGTGCAAAGTGGTTATTTGTGGATAATTTTGCTTTTTATAAAAAATTTTTAAAGAAATTTTCTATGTACAGTAAATTTTCTTTAAATTAAATAAAGGGTGGTCCATTCAAAACCCACGAAATTAATTGTAAATAGAGCAAAAAGGTTTCAGAGAATTTTCTTAAAATTTTTTATTATTATTTTAAGTTCTATGAAAATTATGTGTGAAACAAAATATCAGCCAAATGCTCGCCACGGCTTCGGTGGCATACATCTGTCCGATGGTTCGTATTTTCAATGACTCTGGGACATAATTAAGGTTTAATGTCGTAAATGTGCCGAATTATCTCATCTATTAGCACTTAAATTGTTCTTTACTTATTTAAGTACAATTTTGCTTTTAAATATCCGCAAAGAAAGAAGTCAAGCGGTGGCAAATCATATGATCGTGACGGCCAATTAACATCGCCAGAACGTGACATAACACGGCTATTGAATTTTTCGTGAAAAAGTGCTTTGACTTAATTTGCTTTTCACGAAAAATTCCCTTATAACTTTTAATAGATCAAAAAAAAAAAAAAAAAATTATAAAAAATTGTGTATAGAGTATTTTACCAAAACTTTCCAATAAAAAATGGAGCTTCCAACGAAATGGTGAGTGTTGCTTTCAGATTTTCACTCTGTTTTTTTTTTTTTTTTTGTTACAGTTAATTCTAAAGCCGTGTGTCCACTAGCAAGTTACTTGCGGAAGAACTTCTGCAAGTTCTTCCCGGAGTGTTTTCACTTAAAGCAAAACTTGCGGAAGTTTACTTCCAGAAGTAGTTTTTAGAACTTTTTACGACGAACTTGCGCAAGAAATTGCAGGAGTGTTTACACATAATAATGTGAAAACAACTTCTAGTAGTTTGTTTTTTAAATATGACAGTGTGAAAATGTCTTGTGGCCAAATAAGATTGGCAGCTGCAAATGCAGCATATATAATTAAAAAGAAAAAGCAAGTTAAAAAAAAGAAACAAAAAGAAGTGTTTGGGTGAGAAATTGGGTGCTCCGGCGAGTAGATTTGAGTTTCCAAAATACGTTACTTGAAGAATTACGGGCCGAAGATTCAATGCAGCTGAAAAATTTCATGAGAATGCCTAATGATGATTTTGAATACATTTTGTCTTTAATTAAAACAAGTATTCAAAAGCAGGATACTGAAATGAGATTGGCTATACCTCCCAGAGACCGGCTTTTAGTTTTTCAATTAAAACAAGTATTTTTTCAGTACTCCAAACGAATTTACTCCCATCCATTTTCATAAACTTCTGCAAGTTTTCAAAACACTTGTAGTGGCGGGAAGTCGTGCAAGTTACTTTCAGCAAATAACAAACAGGTGTTTACACATAACTTCTGAAAGTAACTTTTGAAAGTTTGCATTTTCTGGAAGTCGACTTCTTTTTTATTGGGTTATTTCCCATACAATCTGGCATCTGTCTAATATATTTGATATCTTGAAAATTTGTATTTATAAACGCAAACACAATTATTTCAGTATTGAAGCAACAACAGCATCAACAAAATGACAAAATAATTGGTATTTACATTGAGCAATCATAAATTTTTAAAGATAATGGCTCTCATATTTTATTAAACGTACAAAAATGAAAACTTAATAACAACAACAACAAAATACCCATGAAATATGTAAATAAACGCTAGACAAGGAAAACAAAAAAAAAAAAATATTTTAGTCAAAATAAAATCTTATGAATGATTGTTTTTTGCCAAAAATATAAAAAGGGAAGATAAACGACAATTTAACAAAAAAGCTGCCTATTCCATACAACAACAAAAAAGGCTCAGGAGAAGGATAAAAATTTTAGAAAAAAAAAATGACAATACAAAACGGTTAAATATGTTAAACAGAAACAGTGGTTTCTTGAAGTCGAGAAAAAGAAAATATTTTATCAATCGATTGTTTTCCTTACTTAAACAATTTTAACCAGTAGCGATTTAAAGATCCCCAAACAATTTTTACTATTCCCCAATGATTGTTTTCAAAAACAAAAATTATTATTTTATTCTTAACGTTTAATAGTTATACAATTAACAGAGTTTTTTTAGCTGATTTAACAGGCTGACTACTGTAACTCGAAAAAAAAAATAAAAACTCAGCTGTACAAAAACATCATACCAAGATGGTTGGTCTGCAGCAGGACTTATGGGGAAGGCAACAATAGCATGTCAATTGACTTGGTACCATGAATATAAGAAAAACATACACAGACATATTTTCTTAGTTTTTTCTTCTTTGTAAAACAGCAGCTTTTGCTCTAAAAACATCAACAACATGAAACAAAATTTGTTATAAAAACGCCAAAAACGTATAAATAGCCATAAATAGCATTAAAAACGAACATTGTTGCTTAATACATGATTACCCCATCGGTGGAGAGGTTAGGGAGAGGGCAACAAAAAAACACCTTGTAATTCGACTAGAGAGTCTAAAGGATCCTGAGTATTTGCCATACAATGTTAAACAAGCAAAGCGTGCGAAGTGTCAGAAATAAAATTGTACAATAAAACGTTGCAGAAGGGACAAGAAATGATGTAAACAATATTAACAAATAACAAGAAGAAAGCTACCAAAAAAATAAATATTTAATTTTATTAAACGTGGAATTATAAATTTCCTTTTTTTAAAAAAAATTTTTAATTTAAAAAAAATTAAAGAAAACTTTTAGTAGATTTGCTTTTTAGTGGCAAGTGGCGTTAAAATTTGCTATTTATAAGTAAATATTAAAAAAAACTTGCTATTTATGGTAAATTTTACAAAAATTGGCAATTTTACACAAATTTTCTGTAAAAAAAATTATAAAAACATTTGCTATTTTTAGGTAATCTTACAAAAATTTGCTATTTTTTAGGAAATTTAACAAAAATTTGCTATTTATAATATATTTTACAAAAATTTGCTATTGATAGTAAATTTTACAAAAATTTTTTCTATTTATAGTAAATTTTACAAAAATTTGATATTTATAGTAAATTTTACAAAAATTTGTTATATATAGTAAATTTTACAAAAAATGTGCTATTTTTAGTAAATTTTACAAAAATTTGCTATTTATAGTAAATTTTACAAAAATTGGCTATTTATAGTAAATTTTACAAAAATTTGCTATTCATAGTAAATATTACAAAAATTTGCTATTTATAGTAAATTTTACAAAAATTTGCTATTTATAGTAAATTTTAAAAAAATTTGCTATTTATAGTAAATTTTACAAAAATTTGCTATTTATAGTAAATTTTACAAAAATTTGCTATTTATAAAAAAAATTTGCTATTTTTAGGAAAATTTAACAAAAATTGGCTGTTTATAATAAATTTAACAAAAATTTGCTATTTATACAAAAATTAGTAAATCTTAAAAAATTTGCTATTTATAAAAAAATTTTACCAAAAATATGCTATTTTTAGTAAATTTAATGAAAAATTTGCTATGTATAGTAAATTTAACCAAAAATTTGTTCTTTTTTTAGTAAATTTTACCAAAAATTTGCTATTTATACCAAAAAATTACTATTTATAGTAAATCTTACAAAAATTTGCTGTTTATAGTATATTTTATAAGAATTTGCTTTTTATAAGAAATTTAAAAAAATTTGCTATTTACAGGAAATTATACAAAAAGTTGCTATTAATAGAAAATTTTTTATTTATAGTAAATTTTTCAAAACTTTGATATTTATAGTAAATTTTCCAAAACTTTGCTATTTATGGTAAATTTTCCAAAAACTAGCTATTTATAGTAAATTTTATAAGAATTTGCTATTTATAGTACATTTTACCAAAAATTTGCTATTTATAGTAAATTTTAACAAAAATTTTCTATTTATAGTAAATTTTACCAAAAATATGCTATTTATACCAAAAAATTACTATTTATAGTAAATTTTTCAAAACTTTGCTATTTATAGTAAATTTTTTGAAACTTTGCTTTTTATAGTAAATTTTCCAAAACTTTGCTATTTATGGTAAATTTTCCATAAATTTGCTATTTATAGTAAATTTAATAAAAATTTGCTATCTGAAATTTGCTATTTATAGAAAATTTTATAAAAATTTGCTATTTATAGAAAATTTTATACAAATTTGCTATTTAGGAATCTTTTATAGTAGAAATTTAACAAAAAGTAGCTTCTGTTAGGAAATTTTACAAAAAGTTGCTATTCATAGGAAACTTTACAAAAAGTTGCTATTCATACTTTTTGTAGAGTGTACAAATTCAGAAAAAAATTTTATCCATATTACAGAGTATAAAAATTTGTCTAATACACGAAAACATTTCCTCAAACATAACAGAAACTAGTGAAAACGGCAAAGAAAAAAAGTTTTAACACAAAAAAAAATAAACTTTAAAAATGAAGAACGAAAACGTTACTGTTCAAATATTTGAAATCTTAACGAGGACACTGCATAGCATAAATAAAAAAGTTGTTGAAGTATGTTTTTATATTTGTCTACTTCTATTGGTTTTTTTTCTACATTTTCTGCTGCTGTTGTGCTTCTAGCAACAGGAATTTGTACATTTCTTCCGTTTATGTGCCTGGACAAATTCATCTTTATTTGATTTATTAAAAAATGTTTACCAACGGTGAAAAAAGCAGAAAATAATAATACAAAAAAGTATAATTTGAACAGAAATTTGAAGACTTGAAAAGAAAATATTTCAATAAAAAAAGGGTCAAGTTTTTTTTAAGCAGTGTTGCTCATGTAAATGAACATAATAAGACCAAGTTTTTTATAAACAAACAAAAAATATTTCTTTAACGTAGCAAGTGTTAAAAAACATAATTTTTTATGGAATGCCTTAACACCTGATAAAATAGTTTGTTCTTTATCATTAAAGCTAATTTTTTAATGCTTTTATATATTTTAGGGTTTGTTATAAATTTTGCAATCGTTCGCGCTTTGTAGCCATGTTCGCGATTGAAGCGATTTTTTTCTGTAAGTTTTCTGATTCTTTAATGATTTTACTTTTTTTTGATAAATATTAGACCAATTTGGCAATTTTCACCAAATGTTTTATTCCTGTTAGTTTAAGGGACTTTTAATCAATTTTATGGCGCTATTTTTGCATTTTTTTTTTTTTTTTTTTTTTGAAAGGAAACCACCATAAAAAATGACAAATATGAGTTATGTTTGCTTTTAGGGAAATTGTACTTTACTAACGAAAATCTAATTTAGAAGTCGTAAAACTTTTAGCACAAACTTTTTAGGAATGCTAACTACTTTTTAGGAATGTGCGTTCTATATTTTGCTATTAAATCTTCACTTGAAGTCCATTCCTCGATCTCCGCTTCGAACAAATTAGGAGAAGAAAGCATGGAATTATAAGTTTTTACTTTGAGTTTGATCATATCAAGCAATGCTTATTTCGAAAACATATGCTTAGCACTACTGTTCCGCAGTGTTGACAAAAAAAATGTGTGTACTGTTTCCAAAAAAGGGTCAAAAAGTGTCACAAAATAGGTGAAAATTAAACAAAAGTATAATTTAAAAAAAGGGTCATAAAAGGTATCAAGACCGTCGAAAAAGGGTCAAATTGATACTTTAGTATCACAACGGTAACGCTGATGAACTCTACGGAAAAATGGTTATTTGCAAATTAAAACAAAAGACTCAAACAGCACAAAAAAACAACAACATCTTCAGCAGCATCAATAATAAAAAACAGTTGTTTTTCGCTTGAATGCTTTGAAAAATTTTAAACTCAATTTGATCATTGTTATGTTAAATGACATGTTTTTTTTATACCCTCCACCACAATTAGTTGTGAAGAGGGTATACTAAGTTTGTCATTCCGTGTGAAACTTTTTTATTATTCATCTCAGACCCCATAAAGTATATATATTCCGGCTGCTTGAGTAATTCTAAGTCGATTTAGCCATATCCGTCTGTCTGTCCGTCTGTTGAAAACACGCTCACTTTCGAAAAACTCAAAAGAAATAAACAAACTAGGTGTCAAATTGCTTGTAGTTATCCTAAGCAGTTTGGGATTGAAGTTCAGCAAAATCGGTTCAGTAGGACCAGAGCTATGAATCAAAATGTGGAACCACCACCTTCAAAAACTTGATAATTTTGTTACAAAAACTAACATAAATGATGCAAAAATGCACGGAATGACATAAGATTTTGCACAAGTCCGTTTTATTCGACTAGAAATGACACTGTAAAATTTCGTGAAGATCGGTACATAGTTTACCCTAGGCCCCATATATGCCCTACTCCCGGAAAACAGTTAAGTCTCCTAAAACCATAATTAATAACAAATCGTCACAGTTTAAGATAATAATAATAAAAAGACATCATACGGATATTACTCCTTAAACATTCGAACTGTCGGTGGAGGGTATCAAAGATTCGGCACAGCCGAATATAGCACTCTAACTTGTTTTTTTTTGTTTTCATTTTATTACTCTTTCCAAATCAGTTTTTCATTTTTTCTTAATTCAGACTTTTACTTTTTGCAATCCCCTTGTTTTGTGTCTTTCATTTGCCTTTTTTCATTTTATTGTTATATTTTCTTAATTCCAACCATGGACACTTGAGTAATTGGACCAAGTGTCAATAAATGTAAATATACATATGTAGCTGGGTATTCTTGTGGTCGCACAAGTTGAGGTCTATTTTACTAACAAATTCAACCAAAAATAAAAAGTACAAAAACAAATAAATGCTCAATAGTCGGGTTAATAAAATATGGGCCACTTTACGTTGCCCTTAAACAGAGTTGTTGTATCGTATTTCAGGGAAACATTTTTTTCTTTATTTTATTTAAGACACTTAAGACACTTAAGCGATTAAGTTTAATTTTTTTACAATTCTTTTGGAGCTAATTTTATTGAGATTGTTGCAAAACTCTTCAAGTCTTTAAATGCAAATGCTTGTATGTGTCTTTATGTCTGACATTCAATGTTTCAATTAATTTGGTTTATTCGTATTTAGTTTACTTGATTTTTTTTATAGCGAAACGTTCTTTATGTATGTAAAAGTTTTTACGTTTTTATGCTGATCTTTATGTAAATAGGAAATACAATTTGTGACTTTAGGCGTATGAAATTTATTTATAATGTTTAATTTGTGAAAAGAAAATCAGAAAAGATAAACGGCCAAGTCCAATCTCCATCACTTGTTGGTGGTCTGAGGAAATAAAAATATATTATATCTTTGAAATCAGATTTAAAAGCCACTTGTAGTAAACACAACTCATTCAAATAAGTTAATTTTTAAGCTCATTATATAAAAATCAATAATTTCACTAAAAATCTGTAAAAAAAAGAAAGCAAGAAAGAGTGCTTTCTTTAATACCCTCCACCGACAGATGGAATATTTCAGTCGTGGGCCCTAAATTAGATCTATAAATTATTAATTAATCTATATAATAAAAATGAAATGTTGTCTGTTGCTGATCGCATAACTTGAGAACGGCTTTACCGATTTGGACGATTTTTTCTTTAAAATGATCGCCATGGTCCAACTTAGGTTTATACGTAAATAAAATTTTTCTTTCAAATGGTCGTATTAATCCATTTAAAGTTTTCATCGAAAGAAAAATTTACCACGCCTACTTTTACGCCCACTTTTTCTATTTATTTGACCGATTTGGACGATTTGTTCTTTAAAATGTTCGCCATGGTCCAACTTAGGTTTTTAAGGAAAGAAAATATTTCCCCGCCCACTTTTAAGCCCACTTTTTTTTAGATTTACATCAAATCAGAAAACGGCTCCATCGATCATTAGTAATCAGCTACCGAGCGAAATGGGACGGCCAGCTAGACTTTAATAAAACGGATGTCAGTAATAAAATTTAGACCGACATATGTATGTATGTTAAATAATTGACCGACAATCAGAAAGCTTTTATTTCTAGTCATATAAAACTAAATTTAAGCAAATTTGGGTTAGATATCATGAGTTGTAACAGTTCTAGCCGAACTAAGATTATTTTCGAGAGAGGAATTTTTATTGGATCTGAAGAGTGTTTTCTGTTATTAAAAAACCTAAATAAGAACAAGAATAGTATTTTGTTACAGCTTTTTATTGTTTTGAAATGGCTTTCAGAAAGCTGCTTAATAAGAGATCTTTGGCAAATTACGGATCGAATACTACAAAATTGCATGGTATTATTGCTGGTCGTATGAAGCTAAATTGGACCGAAATGAATTTTGAAAAATGCAAATTATGTCCCGTTATAAAAAGTAAACAAAACTTCTTTTGATGAATGGTCAATACCATTCATTAAAAATATGGATGTTTTGAATACTTTTTTGGGATTTGTTTCAAATGAAATAACTCCCCAATTTTTAGGGATTTATTTCATTTTGATTTGGGAAGTTATTTCATTGCGCTGGGGTTTCATTATACCCTCCACCACAATAAGTTGTGAAGAGGGTATACTAAGTTTATCATTCCGTGTGAAATTTTTTTAACATTCATCTCAGACCCCATAAAGTATATATATTCTGGCTCCTTGACTAATTCTAAGATTAAGCCATGTCCATCTGTCTGTCCGTCTGTCCGTCTGTTCAGAACACGCTCACTTTAGAAAAACTTAAAAGAAATTAAAAAACTTGGTGTCAAATTGCTTGTAGTTATCCTAAGCAGTTTGGGATTGAAATCCAGGAAAATCGGCTTAGTAGGATCAGAGCTATGAATCAAAATGTGGAACCACCACTTAAAAAAAATTGATAATTTTGTTACAAAAACCTAACATAAATGATTATATGAAATTTTGCAAATGTTCGTTTTATTCGACTGGAAATCACACTGTGAAATTTCATGAAGATCGGTCCATAATTTACCCTAGGCCCCATAAAAACCCTTCTCGCGGACAACAGTTTAGTACGCCCAAAAACCGTAATAATTAATGCTATCAAAACAAAATTTGGCACGTTACAGTTTTTAGGCCTAGAAATTACACTGTGAAATTTCATGAAGATCGGTCCATAATTAACTCTAGGCCCCATAAAAACCCTACTCCCGAAAAACAGTTTAGTACGCCTAAAACCGTAATTATTAATGCCATCATAACAAAATTCAGCACATCACAGTTTTTTAGAATTAAAAATAACGCTGTGAAATTTCATGAAGATCGGTCTATAATTTACCAAAGGCCCCATATAAACCCTATTCTTGGTAAACAGTTTAGTGCGCCTATAACCGTAATTTATAATTGTATCAGAATTAAATTGAATACTTCACAGTTTTATTTATTGTGGTAAAATTTCTTCCAACGAAGTTTCATATGGCCAGAAAAAATGTCATGCAATTTTGTGATAGACGTTCCATAATTTACCTTAGATACCATATTAAGCAGCCTTCTGAAATTCACTGTAAACGCTAAAACTAATTTTGCCACTGTATTGAAATTTATTAAAATTTATGTTTTTTAATTCGAGAATACCTCTGCGGAATTTTGGGATGATTGGTTCATAACTTACCATGGCTCCAATATAAATCGCCCTCCTGAAAATTATTTAAGTTCGGGTTAAACTGTTACGAATCAAGATATTTTACTTAAGATTGTCGGTCAATAATTTAATATAGGTCTAAGCCGGAACCAATTTTAATGCTGATGTCTGTTTTTATAAAGATAAATTAATAATAAATAGACATCATATAGATATCACTCCTGAAATTTTCGAACTGTCTGGCTTCTGGAATATATAATATCCATCAAGGCAACTATGAAATATGGGGTTGATTTGATCTTAATGTTCTTTAAAAAAGACAAGCAAAGATGGACAAAGTGTTTGGTATTATTTAAATTGAACCAATAATTTACAATAATCGCTTAAACTTGCCAAGAATCTATTACAGTTTTAGGTTATACACCCAATTAAAGGAATCTATGTTTTCTATTTGATTCAAACAATGCGTTATTTTTTAAGCACCGCAATATAACAATTATTTTCATAAGTTGTGTGAATTAGCTCACCGTTTGTATGCCTTTGTTCTAAAATCACATATTTTTAAAACTACTGAAATAATTTTCCTATAATTATTTGGTTTTCTATTGCAGAAATTTGATTATTTTTGGTTTTGATTTTAATGTGCTGCATACATATTTTCGTATTTCCACAATGATTTCAACAATTTGATCTCTGGTATTTTAATTTTTTTACATTGTTATTTCAAGCTAAGACTCACATCGGTCAGATAGTGAAATGAGATTATTTCCATTAGAAATAAAATGAATTGAAATGAGAAAAAAAGGAAAACAAATTTAGTGGGAAATATTGAACAATTTTTTCAAATTAAATTTTGTTTGTTTTCAATAATTATATTAAACAAAAGGAAAAAAATTAATAATAGCAAAAAGTTTAATATCAAGCAACAAATTCAATTGAATATTTTTTTTCTACTTTGTTTTGCGCTTATTTCACACTAGAAATTAAATGGAAATGAAATCAACAAATAAATGTGTCCCAAGCTCCCACACATGCAATTGTGCAAATACAAATGTGAAAAACAATTTTTATGTTTTGCAAAAGGAAAGGTTTTTATTAGGGTATTCACCGATTAACGGTTAACCGATTGGTTACTACCCGATTAACTGATCGGTTAATTTAAAATTTTTAGTTTTTCGTAGTATTATAACATATTTTTTTGTGTTTTTAATTATTTGTTTGGTCTCATATAAAAAAGGTATTTGTTTCGACAGTATTTTTTCCTACAATATATTTCCTTCGAGCAATACATTCTTAAAATACAGTACAAAAACAGAAACTAGGAGTTCGGAAATACATTTTTTGCTGAATGTTCGGTGCTAAGCTTTGCCAGGATGTGTAAGATAACGACCTGACAATAGAAGAAACTCATGATTGTAACACGAACAATCTTTTACAAAATTAGCCGAAATAATGGCATAATGGAAGATTTTATATACGGAGAGAAATTCTGGAAAAGGACTGAGAAATTAGATAGTCTGTATCATGATACAAAGAAACCAAGATAACGCATTAAGCTTTTAAAAATGAAATATTTCTGCGCATCTACGTCACATCAGCGTATAAGTATTTACAACTAAAATATATAAAAATACAAGCAAACAAACATGTGTATAATTAGCTAAAGTGACGTCACATTAAACCGTTGAATTTTGTAAGCATGTGCAATGTGTAATATTGTGTTTATCATTCTTGAATCTCTATTATGGGTTGCTTCTATAAATGAAAGAATTTTTTCCAAGTCAAGTTTTATGAAAACTAAAGAAAATAATCGCTAAATTCCTAAACCTTTCAACCAAATTATTTTTTTCAAAAGATTATT
The DNA here is from genome assembly GCA_963931875.1 of Pollenia griseotomentosa. NCBI lineage: Eukaryota > Metazoa > Arthropoda > Insecta > Diptera > Polleniidae > Pollenia > Pollenia griseotomentosa. The sequence continues at coordinate 20,964,939 of OZ007561.1, forward strand.
TCATAAGATGTTAAACTATTGAAATAATTAATAAACAATCTCACAGTTTATTTTTTAATAAATACATAAAAATATGTATAAATTATAAAATATGTTCATATTTATGAATTACTTTTTTGTTTGCTCGTTTTAGTTCAAGAATTGTTTTGTTCGTTATGTTATTGTTTTTTTTTTACTAATAGACACCAATAATAAATAATTTTTGCATTTTTATTAATTGAAATTACTTAATTTATAACAAAACATTATTAATCGGTTAACCGATCAATAACAAAATTAACCGATTACACTACGTGACAAAATTTCAACAAAGTCGTGACCAAATGAATCTGACAGCTAATCTTTATGTAAAATTTTCCGCTGAATCCGAACATGAACTCAGAATAGTAGAACAGTTTTTCAGATATTCCAAAATAACCGTTATTTGTGTTTTTAAAAAAGATGATGTGACTGAAATGCAAATATCTTAAAAAATTTTAAACGAATTATGTTATTTTTAAGTAAAAGGTTATAAAATTTCTAAAATAACCATGGATTGCTTGTGAAGATTGGACAAGAAATGACAGAGTTACAGGGGACAAAAGTTCAAGCTTCATTGAAAATTTTATGATTTTGTTCAATTTTGCTCTTTTCAAGTTATTTTTTTTTAAACCAATCATTTAAAAATCCTAATGTTTTATTGCATGCGACGTTAGATTATTTTAAAATGAACATTTTGCGCCCAACAAGACATAGATTGGTACAAAAATGACAAAGCTACAGAAGATTTCAAATGCATTTGGTCAAAAAATTGTCACGTAGTGTTATTAACCGATTAAATCAAAACCTCGGTTAATTAATCGAGCGATTAACCGATTAAAGCAAAAGCCCGATGAAATGAATACCCAAGTTTATATGTTTGCTAGTGTTTGAGTGTAGACTTATGGATGTGTTTGCTTGTACGTACAAATTAAAAACTGTGAAAATTTGGCGAAGCACCATAAAATGCAAACGGAAGTTTCAAATTGCATGCCACATCCGGTTTTCTTTACATATACATACTTTAAGGTTTATTCTGTTCATTTGTAAGCTTTTTTTTATATTGTTGTTGCAGTATTTTAGCAATCCGACAACTATGTGTTCGGGCAGGGTGGCCCAAAATGACCGAAGGTGTTGAAATTCCTTATAATTTTTATAACTTTAACTTTTTCTTTGTTTTTTTTTCAGCATTTTGTGAAGAAGAATTTTGGGCCACCCTGTTAACCCGTTATATGATGTGGTTGGTTGGTTGCATTAATATGCAAATACATTTGTATGAATGTGTTTAGTTTTCATCCAGATATTTTTTTTCGGTTTTTTTAGATTGTATGGGTAAAGGTTGATTTGAATATCTTTAAATGGGTGTTGTTGGAGAGGATACACCCTTAAACTTCGTCTGCACTATAAGTTTTTTTAATGTTTTGCCACAAAGCGTCATTTATTTTTTTTTTTTTTTGTCAATTGTTCCTTGCTTTATTATTTCCGTTTTTTGTTTGTTTAACCCTTTGACGACCATTGGCAAACATACTTGCCCAAGAGATTTTGCATCATATAATTGTTCACGCAAGAGATAGAGTAAATATGTTCAAAACGGATTTGTAGCGGAGGGTTGGGGCAACAAAAATGTGGTAGGTGGTAGGGGCCTATCAGGCCCCGTTTGCCCGCTAGGAGGCCTAAAATTTGGCCAAAAAATCGCCTTACTTCAGGGGGTGCTGTGTTTTACTTTGTTTTTTTAATAGTCAATTGAAAAAAATGCATCTTGTCTGTTATTGTTTTAAGTTTAAAGCATACGTGCATTACCATTTGAAAGTGTATTATTGTTGTATTTCGAGTGTTATTTTTGATCAAGCAGTCTAATATTATTTGGTTATTATAAATAAAAAAATTTAAATGAGTGGATCAATCCGTGATTGTTTTATTTTCCTTAATCCGGTCGAAATTGAGCATCTTTGGTTTTGCGACACCAGTGACAATGAGGAAGAAGCTGCTGCATATGTATATGGATGAAGAGGACATCGTTTTTCTAGAAAATTACGCTTTGGAAATCCAAGGGGATGAGCCCATAGAAGGGATGAGCCCATAGAAGTTGTAAATGAAGGAACTAATCCTATAGAATCTTCTGTAATAAAAAAGGCTCGCGTTGGTCGTAAAGCGGTACAAGTTGCTGTAGAGAATGAGCCAATTGCATCGACTTCAAATGCTGCAGTAATACCAGAAAAGCCAGCACTTTTTGTACCACCAGAGAAGACTTTCTGGTTCAGAGAGACGCTTGCCTATAAAAACCCCGTTTTTACCGGATTTCAGGAGAATTGCATATATGAACATTCGCATGTTATAAAACCCATTGTAAATGCACATGTGGAAATGCCGCAAGCGTATGATGTGTTCAATGCTGTTTCTAATTTTCAAGGTAAGTTTTTATAATTGCAAGTTTTTATACAAGCAGGAAAAATTGATATAGATTGGTTGTCCAGCACTACAACAAGGGAATGGGAGGTGTCGATCTCATGGACCAAAAAAAGGTTTACTATGAGTATGATCGCAGAAACAAATGGCAGTTTTATATTCGATTGGTCTTTGATCCCTTCGAAATATGCGTCCATAATAGCTACGAGATATAAAGCAAACTCGTGTTAGCTAACAGCTTCGCGACAAAAATGACCTCGATTGATTTTCGGGCAGCTTTAGCAAAGGCCGATATCTTTCCATAAAATGGAAAAACGTGAAAATAGGAAACGATGCCTTCGTTGTGCCAGCTATGGCAAATACAGCCTCACAAATGTATTTTGTACTATATGCAATGTATTTCTTCGCTTTACATCACGTGACTGTTTTGGCGAATACCACGTATAGGACTTATCTTGAATTGTAAGTTATTATAAATTACTTTTTTAATAGTTTCAATAAATAAAAAATGTATAATACATTATATTTTTCAATATAATTTTTTGGATAAAAAATTCTCTTTCAGCCCATAGGCAACTATATTTTCCAAGCAAAAAGAGGGATAAGGAGAGGACCAAGGGATTCTATTTTTTTGACGTTACTATTATTGGGCCATATATTATGAAAATATGAAAAAATAAAAAATCGCTTCGGCAGGAAAAGTCTGGTCCTCAAAGGGTTAAGTGTTAAAACACAGAAAGACTAAGGAGAAAAAAAATTATATGCGTGAGTAGACAATTGTGTAACTGTATAAGTAGACAATTTAAATTGAGTTGCTCATACAATCATACAAAAATGTACATACACAAAAACATGAACGCACTTAACATAAACACTAATAAACAGACAAACTGAGGCAATCAAACAAACAACAATGGTAACAGTGGGGTTACTTGTAAATGCAAATGTTATGTTGTGCTGTTAGCAATTTAATATAAGCATCAGTGTTGCCAGTAAAATTTTGAGAAAGATACATTTTAGTTTCCAAAAAGATACACTTTTCCACAAAAAGATACGTTTTGAAAAAAATTTGAAAGTCCATTTTTAACGTTTAATATTCATTAACATAACATTTTTATTTCATATTTAAATGCATATTGTAAAGAAAATGATTTCGTTTAAATTCATTTTTATATTTATTTTAGTCATAAATATTAGGTACATATGTAATTTTTAAAAATACAGTAAGAAAACTTTAAAAATAATTATATGTAATTATCTTTGAGTGTTATCAAAACAAATTCATTTTTGTAAAAATTAATATACGAGTTAAGACGTTTAACTAAGGCGATTATGTCAACGTTGATATAAATTTCTTGAAAATAAAAAAAGATGTTCATATTTCCTCAGAACAACTTCGCACTACTAGTAATCATTGATTTAGGTGGATCGTATGTTGCAACCCCCTTAATGGTTTTTTTACCATTATTAAAGCTGCTATCAAGACGAATTCACTAGAAGGTGGGGTCAAGTCAACATATGGTGTTTTTTTCGGTGGCAAATTAAATTTTTATGTAAACTAAAGCTTGTTGTCATTTTTCTGACAATGGTGCCATTGTCAGATGCATTAATTTAACACATCTGCCAAATGAAAATAGCGTACAATGTTCACTCAGTTGCAAGACATTTTTAGTCAATTTTGTTAACAACATTGTAAGATCTTACCACCGCCTGTACGAAGCTTAACCTTTTTTACTAGATATATTTTTGACAATCCGACCACAGAAGCAGTGTTGTTGTGTAGTTGACCTCACCTTTTAGTCAATGCGCATTGGCTGCTATTATATTAGTATTGAGTCGGTTACGATGAACAGTCTTAATACGTTTAAGTTGGCTAAAAATTTTCGAATGTTTTGTTTCTGTAAATTTTGTGTACTGATTCAAAAGATACGAAAAATGTCAGGATTATACATGATACCTGAAGTAGTCAAAAGATACGAAAAATGTATCTTTCGTATCCTAACGGCAACACTGATAAGCATTATACCACACTATGTAACGCTCACATACAGACATATATACACAATCGCTCTATCCCTCTCTCTTTAAACTACCAACAAAATCTATCAACAGCATTAAAAAACATAAAACACAATAACTAGAGCTAAGGTAAGAGCCAAGGCGAATTCAACTACAGGTGGTGTCTGAATAACACCAATTCAAAAACAACATAGAGTATTTACTGCTCGAAATGTCAACTATTCCTTACAAAACACTAACAAATCAAAACAAATTATCTCGAACTGTCAAAATCGGATGGCGTTCCGACACCACCTGCAGTCGAATTCGCCTTGGTAAGAGCTTAACAAATATCAAAACAACTTCTCTATACACGAAGAGTGATGATCATCATGATGGGCATTTATTTATATTGACCATCAAACACAGTAAGAATTTATTAAATAAAAAAACAGCACCACCCGCAACAACAGCACCGGCAATTACAACTTTAACAACAGCAATTGCTGTTGGTGGTACAAATATAACATTAGCAATAAAAAACACACATTCAATACTTACAAAAAAAAAAAAAAAAAAAAAAAAAAAAAAAAAAAAAAAAAAAAAAAAAAAAAAAAAAACATAACAAACATAAAGTATAAAGTATTTGAATTTCTGTGGCATTTTGACAAAACATCTTAAGTCGAGATAAGAAAGCAAAAAAGTTTTTAAAAAAATCTCGGTGAAAAAATTATTTTTATAAAATAATAAAATAAACCAAAATCAAAGAATAATTTTGTTTAAAATACAAAAACAAAAATGTTTTTTGAATAAAAAATTCGTATGATTAACAACATTTTTTCAACTTTTGAAATTTTACCTATGATGTTTTGTCAAAATGCCACAGATTTATATTAATTTACTCGTATGTATGTTGCGTATTTTTTTGTATCTTTGGGTGCATGCAAATTTTTATAAAATTTTATTTTATTTGTATGAAAAAAAAAACACTACACCACGTCAAAAATAAAATAAAACTCAAAATAAGAATTTCACTAAATCCAAACGAAGCCATTCAAAAACTCTGCCCACACCACGACACTAAAGCTGAAAATGCAACAATCTCACAGTGCACATTGGTCAATTCCGGCCAAAAATCCATAACTTCTTTATTTCTTTACGTAAATGGCTGAAATTTGGTATACAACAGGTAATCATTGACGACCCAAAAGAATCGAACAAAATTAAAAAAGGGCCTTGTAGGTGTAATAAAATATGATCATTTGTAGCGATTATATTAATAGTTTGTGCAATATCTACACGCAAAGAAAAAACATGGTTGTGGTAAACATATTCTAAGAGCAACATATTATGATAAGCATTATGATTGTAGTCACCATATTAAGATTATTATTGAAACATATTATGACTCAATATACTTGTAATATGTCATCATAATATCTTTCCCTTAATCATATTATTATTCTGTTAATCATACTTAGTTAAGAAGTAATCAAATTATTGTCATGTTAATCATAATAAGCTAAGAAATTAATCATATTATTGTCATGTTAATCATAATAAGCTAAGAAGTAATCATATTATCATCATGTTAATCATAATAAATTTAGAAGCAATCATATTATGATACAGCACCTTTCATAGCTGTCATAAAAATACAAAATCAATTTAAATATTCTTGAATCGATTTTTTATTTTGTGGCTTTTTACAATTTTTCTTAATGTTAATCAAATAGCGGAGTTCAATATAAGGCTTGCAAAAGAGCAAATGAAAAATCTGTGGTTTTCATGGGCAACCGCGTGTGTCCATTTCTTTGATTTTAAGATGTTGATGCCATATTGCCTAATTTTGAACGCTCTTTATATTTTTTTGAAAAAAGATGGATCAATTCCATTTTGTAACGTAATGACAAAGTTTAAAATGTGCAATACCTAGCCCATAGTTTGATCTAGAATGGGTTTTCGGCTTTCCTGAACAATTTGTTTTAAGACATACGCGGTTGCCCATGAAAACCACAGAAATATCGTAGCACTTTTATAAAATATAACGAAATCTCTGTGTGGTTTGTTGTTGGATTTTACAAAAAACTATGATATTTTGCATTTGCACTGTTACATCACTAATACTTGAATGAACTCCGCTAATATTTTAATTTTTTAATTTCTTTAAACTTATTTTTTTTTATGGAATTTTATCTTTTAATTGTTTAACCGCTCACAAATAAAAAAAACGACACAACTTCTTCAAAATTATTTTACAAATGGCGCTAACATAATATGATTAGAGTAAAAATAGTTTGATTGCATCTTTAACATAATATGATAAATGTATAGAAAGTTATCATGTTATGGCTATTAAATATCATGATATGGTTGTGAGAAATATAATATGTTTAGAAAGTTATCATAATTAAGTTGTTAGAAAAACAATTATTTTTCGGTCAACAATACTCAAATTCATAATTGCGATAAACATTGATATGTTTACAGTAACTATAATATTGTTGATATTAAATAAAAATAACAATTATTTGTGTACGACAACAATATATTGTTACATTGAACATAGTGTTGTTGCCGTAACCATGCCCAACCATATTTTTTCTCTGCGAGTATATATGCTCATCTCCTGTCCCCACCTTTTTGCCTGCTTGAGCAAATAAAAGAAGATATGAGCATATACGGTTATAATATAATATGTAAACTGATGTGATTATATACATAAACATATGCATATCGTTAGCTTAAATGCAAAAAGGCGTAACTAACAAAAAATTTAAAATCGAGTTTTTGAATGATTATTATGAATGCCATTAAACTACATGTCTTGATAAAATCTTACACTTCTGCGATAAAAAATTACGCTTATATTAACGAAAAACAAAGGGATGTAACTACAAGTCTGTGGCCGTATGGAACAAATAGTTAACTCCACTTTTTGCGAAAAATGCGACAACACCAAAAATAGAAAGCGTGTTTTATTTACTATCACTCTGTCAGATCGAAATTTTAATATAGTTTCTCATTTAAAAGTTATTTGAAAAACAAAAATCATTAAAATACCAATTTTTATGTAAAAACTAGATAACTCCATACATTTTTTGAAAAAACAAGGTAACTCCATAGTGTCTTAAGAAACAGAAGAATTAGATGTTAAAAACGACGGTGTGTCGATAACTAAGAGAAAAAGAGCGAAATAGAAAAAAATTCGGGTCACAAGCTCTTTAAGTTAAAATGTTAAACCTAAAATTTGCCACTCCCGATAAATCAAAGAATATTATAGAATATAGAATATTATGTCATTTCTGAAGCTCTTGATATATAGAATACGACTGCCAAACACCCGAAATTATTCCGAGTAATAGTTTTCAACCCATTAAGATCTACCGTTCTCTATGTACCAAAACTAAAAAACAATTTTATAACCCATAAACTGGCTTATGAATTTCATAAAATCAAGAAGGGTAAGCCATAAAGGGTAAACCTTTTATTTCAGTTTATGCATAAAAACAGACAAAACTCGGCTTATATATAAATTTAAAATTGTAACGTTACTGACTGATTTATCACCGCACAGCCTAAGTGCCTGAAGCTAAAAACTTGAAATTTGGAGAGGAGGTTGGTCTCTCACCAACTTCGACGGGATTTTTTAAAATTCGAAAAATACCTCCAGAACTAAAAGAGATACAAAAAAATGTTATAGGTATCGTTGCTCTTTAGAAAAATAAGCGGACAGGTAAATATATCATTTACCAATAAACACAAAAAAAAAAGTTTATATCACATTTGAGTTCAAATACGGATTCGGTGCTTTTTGGAAATCGAACATTCATTTTGGAGCTCCCACTTCAATATTGTAATATCTGATACTTTAATGGGGAGAAAAAAGTTCCAAAAAGGGGGAAAAACGGGAAACTACATTCCTTTCCTTAGCTTTTTATATAAACATAAAATTTAACATGCAACGTCCTGAGTGAATTTTACCTGTGAGTGAATTTTTTTGGTACTCTTTGTTCTTTAACCGGTATTTTTAGAATTTCCGTTGGTATTGTACCTAAAAAATTAAATTAAACATGCAAGGGCCTCAGTGAATGAGGATATGTAGGAAGTACCTTTTTGGTACTTTTTTGTTCTTTGACTGGTACTTTTTTCAATTTTCGGTAATATTGCAGCTATAAACATAAAATTTAATATGCAATGTCATGAACGGATGAGAATAACTGTTCTTTTTTGTTTTATAACTGGTCGCTTTTTAATCTAGAAACATAAACTTTGGCATATAAATACATATGTCTACGAAAGAAAGGAAAACGCTCACGAATTAGCGGAATTAATGCTAGTTTTTGATATATAAGCATACATAAAAGGCTAAAAAAATATTTTTTGGAAAAACTGGGTAACTTAATTTTTTCGTAAAAAAAACGGGTAAATTACAGTGCTGAGTCAAATAGTTAATGTTTTTCCACAAATAATTTCTTAAGTTGTCTTAATTCCGTAAAACTTTAAACAAAATTAAAAAAAAAAAGTTTTTTTCAAAAAACAAGATAAGTGACATTGATTTTCGGTTTTAGTGCCAAAAAATTAGTTCAATGGAACCAGAAATCTTTAAAACTATTTAAAATTATGTTCTGTTTAATGCGCATGCAAAGTAACATAAATTTACAAAATAATAAGCGAAATATGTTTAAAGCTTTAAGTGTGTTTTTCTTGTGTTTTCAAAAAATGGAGTTATCTAGTTTTTTCATACGGCCACAGAAGTGTGTTTACTTGAAAATACAAAACGGCGTAGTAACACATTTTTTTCTAACAAAATGTTATCAAAAGGGTTTCTTTGAAAATTGTTTGAAGAATTTCATGGACGACTTATCAATGCATATTTTTGTTATATGTTTATAGTTTTATATTACAAAGTTTGTTGCTTCTACTGTTAAAGTTTATTTCTGTTAATTACGCCTTTTTGCATTTTAGCTAACGATATATATCTTTACATAACTCAGACGTGGATCTGACTTGAGCTCCTGTGGGATGGGTTAAGGGGGGTTGTTTAGGAAACTTCAACTGAAACATACCACTTTGCAAAATTTCTTTTGAAAAGACCATAGAAATGGTATATATTTTTCCGTTTAAGGTGGGTGGGGGTTGAGGTGAGTTGGGATAAGTACCAATTCATTTTTCTTTCTCTGTACTCGCGACTGCAGTAAATAGCTGAAATTTAGCATTCAAATATTGGGCATATATTCAGTGTAATAAATTATTAAAAATATTTTTAGAAAATATTAATCGTTTACGAATTCTCATTTCTTGAATTAAGCAAATGATTTATAACTTTTTTTCTTTTTTTAATATATGAAATATTTATTGTATTAAGTTAAGCAAGAAAAAAAAATTAGGCATACGCTGTGAAATCGTTACTTAAGATTTTTAATCCATACTAAATAAAGATCTTCGCTTGGGTCTTCCTAAGAAGATGATAAGCAAACACTTTGCAAAATTCGGAAAATAATCTGGTCAAAACAAAACTTTTTATCATAAGCAATAGTGAACAGAAGAACAAGAAACCAGTTTGGAAAACATGAAACATTTTAGTAAATTCAATTTATTGAAAATTTGTTTTTTTAAATAACAAATTTTCTTAATAAAATCTTAGAAAAACTTTCCTTATAAAAAAATGTATATGGCTCAAAATCACCAAGGTGCAGAATTGGTTTTGCTAGCAATTTAATGTATAAAATCTTGACTTTATTGAAAAAAGAAAATTTATAAACTACTACAACTTACCTGTTTTATTTGTACATCAAACAATATAATTTATTAAAGAAGTAATTTTTAAATTAAATCAATATACATGCAGAGAAAGTCATTTCGGGAACGCGTCCTAATGTACGATCTTCAAAAACAAGTCCAAATTTTAATGAAAAATTTAAGGTATTTAACACCAGTTGTTGCAGATTTAAATTAATATTTTATTATTTTTAATAACGTTTCGAAAATTTGAATTTTGGAAATGTAACTGAAATTTTCTTTTTATGTTTTATGTTATTTTAATTGCCAACTGCTTGTCAGTTTACTTGTTTATGACAACTTTGTGTTGATCTCGTTTACTACTTTATTTTTATAACCATGTCAACTTCTAGTTGAGTTCGTTCTTATTCGTGCAAAATTGCTTTGAATATAACAAGAAGTAAGAACTTCATATTTTTACTGAAAAGTCAGCCATCTTGTTTTTGTGTAAATTTCATTTCGAATATTTGACTGTAAAGTGATAGTTTGTGAAAAGGGATAGAATTAAGTAAGTTATCTTCGTTTTAAAAATAAATGTAATTATAATTTACTATTCTATTAATAGATAATAAAACGCCATCACAGCAATTCACGGAATTGAATATCCCATAGTTTTGTTATTTTCTATCACTGTTTTACAACATTTTTTATTATTTAATTCAATTCTGCCGAATTGAAATTGCTGGAGAATTAAATATTGATGTCTAGAAAAAGTGAGCGATTGCGGGAAGGGAAAATGACTGATCCTGTGGGGGATGCTACCAAAAGGAACAGTACCGAATCGCTAGATTTCCATAGTGAAGATGAAATGACTATGGTAGAACAGCCGTCTACCGCAGAACTAAAAGAAGAAATCCTTCAACTAAAGGAATCTCTGAAGGTCTTAATGGAGAAATGTTGCAGTTTATCATTGCCGCCACAAACACAACAGACAACAGTGCCGTCTATGTCGCCTACAACAGCTACATCGTTTGCCGTAGCAGGCTGCCAGCCAACAATTCCAGTGCCGAGCACATGGATACAAACACAACAGACAACAGTGCCGTCTATGTCGCCTACAACAGCTACATCGTTTGCCGTAGCAGGCTGCCAGCCAACAATGCCAGTGCCGAGCACATGGATACAACAACAACAACAATTAAATTCATGTGAGTACAAAATGCCATACTCGTATAACTTTCCAAATCCCGCACATCAGTTTGTGCAAAATATCCCACCTCTAAACCCAATATCGTCACAATCAACCACTTTTGTGCAAACCCCAAATGCTCAAATTTATACAAATGCCACCCCTCGAATGACTTCAGCTGTTTCGTCCAGCTACGTGCCGTCATATTTTCAAAATACTGCCATGCCTGTGCCTCAGGTTCCACAAAGCCAGGTGTATCGTGAACTCCGTAAACTTCACGACTTACCTGAATTCTCTGGTCAGCCAGAACAATGGCCTATGTTTAGCATTGCTTATAATGAGACAACAAACATTTACAATTATACTAATTTAGAAAATTTATTGAGACTTCAAAAAGCTTTGAAAAGAGAAGCTAGATCAAAGGTTGAAACTTTCTTGATCCACCCCAACAATGTCAGCCAGGTCATGAGTACTCTGGAGTTTCATTATGGTCGACCTCAAATGCTTATTCGAAGCCAAATTGCCAAAGTCCGTGCCTTTCCACAAATAACTGGGAAAAAAAATGTATGAAATTGTTAATTTCAGTACAATGGTTTCTAATCTTACCGTGTTTTTGGAACACGCAGGTGCAATTCCTCACCTTTCAAATCCGACTTTAATTGATGAGTTGGTAAACAAACTGCCTCCATATAAGAAAGAGGAATGGGCCAAATATTCCGTCCAAAATCTTGGCCAATTTCCCACTGTCCGTCAATTCAGTACATGGCTGCACGATGTGGCTACTTACGTTGCTCTTACCAATGAGCCCGATAAAGTTGATGCAACTAAAAAGGACAAAACCAATCCATCTTTTACTATAACAACAGAAAGTCGCTTCATACTGTGCCACTTTTGTCAGCAAAATCACAGGTTGTACCAGTGCAACAATTTTAAGGAATTAACAACAGCAGACAGGTGGAAATTTGTCAAAGATAACAATCTTTGTTTCTGTTGTTTACGACCCGGGCACAGTTCTAATAAATGTCAGACAAAACGACAATGTGGTCTGGCAAAATGCACGAAAAATCACAACAGACTTCTGCATGAAAATATTAAAGCTGATAATTGTGAGAATGTAAACAAAACTAGAATTAGTGGAAGCAGCAATCAATCAATTAGTGATGGGACTAGGCCGATAAATGTTGGAGGTACAAACAGTGCTGTCAATGCGATTGTTAATAAGAGCTGCAATAAGAAAACGTTATTTAAATTTTTGCCTGTTCAATTAATGGGACCAAAGGGTTTGGTGGAGGTTGTAGCATTTATTGACGAAGGTTCAAAGATCTCACTTCTGGAAAATGAAGTTGCAACGCAAATTGGGTTGAAAGGTTCGACAAGCAATTTGTGTCTCAGATGGATAGGAGGCCAAACAACGAATGAAGTATTGAAAAAGGTAAATTTAGAAATAAGTGGTATCGATAGCGACAGTACGAGTTTTAGTATGAGAAATGTATGGACTACTGCCAATTTACAATTGCCATCTCAGAGTTTGCATATTGAAAATTTTAGGAATAAATTCCCAGTTTTAGATGAAATGAAAATAAACGATTATTCAAATGTGAGACCAAGGTTACTTATTGGTTTGCCTCACATAGGACTCGTTCGACCAATTAATGTGGTTAATTTGGATGAAAGTTTTGCAGTACATCAAACGAATTTGGGTAGCATTTTATTTGGCTCAAACGAAGATGCAACCGAAGCGGTTGTATTGATATTGACAATTTAGATAACATTAATCAGCAAATAGCAGATTATTTTGCATTGGAAAATTTTGATGTGCAAAGTACCAAGGTTTTAATGTCGCGTAATGATGAAAGGGCAGAAGAAATATTACAGAGTACTACAAAGAAAATTGGTTTACAGTACGAAACGGGTTTATTGTGGAAAGAAAACAGTTTTGATTTTGTTGATAGCTACTCTGTCGCTATGAAACGTCTTCAAGCTTTGGAAGACAAAATGAGTAAGGATGAAGATTTAGCCAGCTGGTATAAGTCTAAAATAGAAGAATACGTTTCTAAATCGTACGCCCGAAAATTATCGCCAGAAGAAGTTTTTGGTAATGACAGCCGTAGATGGTATTTGCCTCATTTTGCCGTAACTAATGTAAACAAGGCAAACAAACGTCGGCTAGTATTCGATGCGGCTGCAACAGTAAATGGTGAATCTTTTAATACAAGATTGTTGAAGGGTCCCAGTAAATATCAGCCCAAACCATTAATATCTATTCTTTTTAAATTTCGTCAGCGACCAATTGGTGTTTGCGCAGATATAAAAGAGATGTTCCATCGTGTGAAAATAAGGGAGCAAGATCAAGTGGCCCAAAAATTCCTTTGGCGGGATGGTGACTCAACAAGGCCGCCGGACGTGTACGTAATGCAAGTGATGATATTTGGTTCAGCCAGTTCCCCTTGCTCAGCCCAATACGTTAAGAATTTTAATGCTAGTCAGTACAATATTACATTACCTAATGCGGCCAAGGCCATTATTGAGAATCATTATGTTGATGATTATGTGGATTCCTTTGGTAGCGTTAGGGAAGCAATTTCCGTAAGTAGGGACATAGTGGCTATTCATCAACGGGCGAATTTTGAGCTAAGAGGATTTGTGTCAAATTCTACTGAATTTTGCGAGTTGATGAACAATCGTGCTGGTGAACAAAATGGATTATATTCAACAAATTTATGCAGTGGAGTTATGTCGTCTGAAAAGATATTAGGTATGTTTTGGTTGCCGAAAGGGGATACATTTTGTTTTGTGTTAAAATTTAATAAGGTGCCAGAGGCAGTTTTAAATGGTAGCAGAAAGCCAACCAAGCGGGAAATTTTGAGTCTTACGATGTCTATATTTGATCCGTTTGGATTTTTGGCCAACGTTGTAATAGTGTCCAAGGTGTTGCTACAAGAGTTGTGGAGATATAAAATAGACTGGAGCTCACCCATTCCTGATGAAGTTTATAGGAAATGGTTCAATTGGTACAGAGAGCTCAATAAGGTTGAACTTATTAAAATTCCGAGGTGCTACAGCCTATCCCTTTGTGATCCTACTTGTGTTGTTGACTTGCATGTCTTTGTGGACGCAAGCGAATTGGCTTTCGCTGCAGTGGCTTATTGGCGAATAAGTAGTACGAGCAGTGTGGATATTGCCTTTGTTGCTGGAAAATCAAGATGCGCCCCAATGAAGCCACTTTCAATTCCGCGTCTTGAACTTCAAGCTGCGGTACTTGGTGTAAGGCTTAGCAGAACGATAACGTCAAGTCATGATATAGTTCCCAAAAATGTAGTTTTTTGGTCAGATTCAAAAACCGTAATCAAGTGGATACAATCGGATAGCAGAATCTATAAGCAGTTCGTTGGTCATCGCATTTCAGAGATATTGGAATCCTCTGACATGGATCAATGGCATTGGGTTCCAGGTTCACAAAATCCCGCAGACGAAGCTACAAGACTGAAAGGTCCAACAACATCGTACTGGCTTAATGGACCAGCATTTTTAGAACTAGGAAAAGAACACTGGCCAAAATTACCAGAAGATATATGCGAACATGAATGTAAGGCCGAGAGGCGAAATAAGTTCATAGTTACAATAAATGATGTCTCAATTAATTCATTTAGTAGATTTTCAAGTTACTATAAATTGAAAAGAGTAATGGGTTGGGTCATACGTGCTGCAAAGAATTTTAGAACACGCCTCAAGGAAAAATCAGTACCAAAATTTAATCCTTATTTGAGTGTTGCAGAATTAAATGAAGCTGAATTGTTTTTGTGTAAGGCAGCTCAATATGATGGTTTTCCAAACGAACATAAACAGTTGCAGCTTAAACGACTTGTGCCAAAATCTAGTGTTATATACACCCTGTAAAATATTAACGGTCCTTAAATTGTTATTTACTTATTTTTCATTTTGTCATTACATTATTTTTCTTGTACTAAATTTAACTTGCAAGATCAATTTGTAAACCAATAACTCTTACTCTAGTTTCATCTCTTGTGCGAGTAACATTTAACCCTTCTGCATCCCTTGCGTATGTGCCCTTCCTATGATCCTTTGGGTCAATATGACCCAACAATAAAATGTAAAAAACATTTCATATTTAAGTATAATAAAAAATAAAAGCGATTCTATTGATTGTTTGACCGAAAAAATTATTGATCGATGATTCTGAATGAAGATGAACTCAATTCAATTATATTCAATAGGAAAAATAATTTTAAAGTGGAATAAAACTTGCAATATCGCTTGTTGGGTCGTATTGACCCAAAGGATATTAAATGTTTGTAAATCGTGTTTTTTGGAGGGGAGAGGAAAAATTCAAATTTTATTATTTTCATTTAAATTTATAATTTTCGTACCTGTAATGGATAAATTAAAGTTTCACGTCCATATCTTATATTTAAACGGACAAATTTTGCGCTTGAAAACCAAAATTGGGTCAAATTGACCCAAGGAGTGCAGAAGGGTTAACGTAAAAGAATAAATAACAAAAAAAACATTGTGACCCAACAAAACAAACAAAAAACAAACTTATATTGTAAATTTATAGAACATTAAAAAACAAAACAAATTACATTGAAATAAAACACAAATATTAAAACGAACAAATACAAAAAACAAAGTGTTTTTAATTTAGTAAAAAATATAGTGAACCGTGTTAAATTTGAGGACTCAAAAATAAAGCTCGATCCTCAAACATTTGGTCCTAACGAACCGGATAGTTTTTTTTTACAAAAAATTTACAAAAAAGTTTACAAAATTTTACAAAAAAATTTGGTTTTTGTGACTCTAATATAAAAAAAAAACAATTAATTTGAGTGTTTAGAAAATATTGTTAACAAACAACAACAAAGAACACACACACAAAATCAACCCCCAAACATTTGGTCTTTTCGAACCAAAACATAAAGTTTTTTATTAAAAAATTAATTAAATCCAAATTGTGTGTAAAAAACAAAATTTGTAAAAATTAATAATTATTTAAAAAAAAAATCTTAAACAAAAAGGAAAAGATTTTACAAAAACAAATTATTTAAAAGTGAACAATTATTAACGGGACACACATTTTTGAAGCCAACAAAAAAAAAGAAGGCGCAGTAGCAGCAGCATCAGCAGACACACAGCAACAACAACAAAGAAGGCTTAATAAACGCAGTGACACAAAAGAAAAAAGACCCAACAACAACAAGTAAGTCAAAGTGTACAATACAACAAGAAATAAATATTCTTGCTTGTTGTATTATTCTTTAAATTTTTTGCCGCTGCATTTTTTAAGAGAAAATAACCGTGACGTCACTATCCAAAGAAATAAAAACCGAGTTACCATTACGTCAAATTTTTGAAAAATTAACCGGGGAAATTAATACAATATTTGACTCAAAATTTTTAAGGCACAATTTATTAAATCGCTAGCAGGTACTTTTTTGACCCAATTGAATAGTTTTTTCACGATTCTTGTTTTTTGAATAAACTAATAATGGCACTCGATAAATTTGTTAATTGTACAAATGACCTTTTGGATTTTGAATGCGAGTATTCAGAATCAAAGGCAGGTGAGGACATTCATAGCTTAGAAGTTCTTCGTGTAGAACTCGACTCACTTTGGCAGCAAATCAAAAGGACTTATGAAGAGTGTAGGGACAAAAAACAGGAATCTGGCGAACAACCGATAGACAGACAGAAACTTCGCGATCGGTACAAAAAGGCCCTGGCTGCATACAAAACTTGTTTAGCCTCAATAAATGCGGAAATTCTTGCGCTGTCTGTCCCGATTGATGACACGAGTAAGCACGAGCGAGTTTCGTCTGCTGAAAACCCAATTTTAGAAAACAGCGACGTTTCGTCTATTCGGCTGCCACCCTGCGACATCGATACGTTTTTAGGTGATTTTGTGACATGGCCAACCTTCCGCGACCTTTTTACTGCCCTATATTTAAATAATTCGCGGCTTAGTAAAATTGAAAAATTATTTCACTTGCTTCAAAAAACTGGAGGAGATGCTAGGAACATAGTTTCAATTGCCCCATTAACCAACGAAGGCTTCGATATAGCCTGGAAAAATCTTGTTCTTCAATATGAGAACAATCGGATTCAGGTCAACGAACAATTGAAAATTTTATTTGACCTTCCGAAAGTTACCGAAGATTCAGGCCAATCTATTCAGACTCTACAACGAACTGTTAATGGCTGCATTCAAGCTTTAAATGCTTTAGGGGTAGACACTGGCACTTGGGACCCCTTTCTTGTATATCTTTGCTCGACCAAGCTCCCCCTAACACTTTTGAAGGAATTTGAAAACTCTCTTCAAGAAATAACCAAGGTTCCATCGTGGGAACAATTTAACACTTTTTTGACTCACCACTCTAAGACTTTAGAGTCAATAGCGGCTATCACACAACCTAAACCCTGTCAACAAAAAAAGGATAGTTCCAAGCCGTTCACTAAACAAAAACAAGTTCACAGTTTTCAAACAAACGCGACTCAAAGCAATAACGCGTCAAAAACTCAGAAACGTTGTCCATCAAAGGGGGGACAAAAAGACTCTACGCACAATTGCCAACATTGTAAAGAGCCTCACCCATTACGATCCTGCCCTAACTTTTTAGAAAAAAATGTGAATGACCGAATTCACATAGTAAAAGTCACAAATTCATGCTTTAATTGTTTGTCCATAAATCACGGTGTTAAGGACTGCTCAAGCAAATATAGTTGTAGGCTGTGCAAACAAAAACATAACACTTTGTTGCACAAGGCAACGGTGGCCCAGCCTATAAGCTTACCACCAAATGACGCTGACGAGCAACCTAGTACAAATGCTGCAGCGCGAGCCCAATACATACAGTCCACTTCCAGATCAGGTATTCCTAACCTGACTTCCTTGACCCTGCGGGGAAACAATCAGTCCTCGACACACCTAGTAGACAAAGAAACCTTGTTATTTACTGCAATAGTACAAATCGAAACTAGAGGCGAAAGATACCAGGCAAGAGCAATCATCGACCCTGGATCCCAATCCACGTTTATATCGGAAAAGTTGAAAAACCGATTAAACTTACCTACAAAACGTAATATAGTACACGTTTCCGGCTTGAGTCAGACAGTTTCTGAAACTTCGACCAAAGCCTGTTTGTTTAACCTTTGCTCCAGGGTGGACACATCGTTTAAATTAGAGGTATGGGCACCAGTCTTGAAGACCCTTCCGTCCAATTTACCGCCCTAAACGTTAAACGCAGAACAATTCGCAGAGGCTGCAAAATTAGAACTTGCAGACCCACACTTTCATCAAAGTCGACCCATCGACCTACTAATAGGCCTCGACTTAGGCCCCTCAATATATAGTATGGAAACACCGATGCGGTCTATTGGATCCCTTTTGGCACAAAAGACAGTATTTGGCTGGATTGTGGGGGGACCAATTTGCACAAAAACTTCACCTAGGAAAACGATATCTTTACTAAACACATCGTCCCTGGACCGAATCCTCACACGCTTTTGGGAGGTGGAGGAGACCCCAAAAAAGGTTTTGAGGTCAGAAGAGGACACGCACTGTGAAAATCACTACAAGTCTACAACCCGTAGAAGTGATTCGGGTAGATATATTGTTACCCTACCCTTTAAAAATGGCGAAGAAATAGGCGTATCTAGAAATATTGCCATGGCCCAATTTTTGAGAATGGAGCGTATGCTTAGCCAAAAGCCAGATCTTAAGACACAATACGACCAAGTTATTGTAGAATACCTCGAGCTAGGACATATGAGGAAAATTTCTCCCCTGGAAATTAATAAAAATCCAAATTATTACCTGCCGCATCACGCAGTAATAAAACCCGAAAAGTTGACTTCGAAGATTAGAGTAGTTTTCAACGCATCGAGCCCGTCTTCAAATAAGAGAAGTTTGAATGACATTTTGTATCCAGGACCCATACTTCAACAAGACTTAGTGCTCATAATATTGAAGTGGAGATTTTTCCGTTTTGTGTACAACGCAGATGTCACAAAAATGTATCGCCAGATACTCATTGACCCTACGCAAACAAAATACCAAAGAATATTGTTTAGAAAATCCGAGACAGATCCTATTGAGGATTACGAACTCCTTACAGTGACGTTTGGAGTTAATTGCGCGCCCTTTCTTGCCATACGAACCCTTCTTCAACTAGCCGAAGATATCGGGAAAACTCACCCCCTTGCGTCAAACATCTTACAACACAACATGTACGTAGATGACGTCTTAGCTGGTGGCCACACATTAAACGATGCCATCAAATCACGAAAAGAACTTACAACGGTTCTAAAATCTGCCGGTTTTGATCTGATGAAATGGACCTCAAATGACCCACGAGTTATTCAAGATTTGCCAAATGAGACCCTACTGCCGCTCGACTGGTTAAACTTATCCGAGAATGCCGGAACAAAGACACTCGGTATAAAATGGAACATTTCTTCAGACTCTTTTACATTCACTGCCCCAGTTGTTGAATTGAAAGAAAATTACACAAAAAGGGAAGTTCTATCTACAATTGCCAAATTCTTTGACCCTTGCGGATGGATAGCTCCAGTAATTGTTGATGCCAAGTTAATCATGCAACAGATTTGGTTAGATAAAGTCAACTGGGATGACAACCTAAAACCCTTGACTTGCCTTAAATGGCAGAAATTTGTTAAAAACTGCCCTGCAATAAATGCCCTGAAAATTCCTCGTTGGATCCAGTACAGCCCTAATTTAAATGTGGAAACACATGGCTTTAGCGACGCCTCAGAAAAGGCTTATTCTGCGACTCTTTATGTCAGAATACAGTCTGAAAATTCTATATTTACATATTTACTGGCCTCTAAGACTCGTGTTGCTCCCATTAAACAAATATCGCTACCACGTTTGGAGCTTTGTGGATCCGTTTTACTGGCAAATTTAGCCTCAGGAATTCTGCCAAATCTTCAAGCTGCGCAAATCGACACATATTTTTGGACCGACTCAACAATAGTACTGGCCTGGTTAAAGAAACCCCCCTGCACGTGGAACACTTTCGTTGGAAATCGTGTCTCAGAAATTGTAGATAAAGTCGGCAATTGTCATTGGCAACATGTCGAATCAAAAGAAAACCCTGCAGATATAGCCAGCCGGGGATGTACGCCCAAAGAATTAGAAACCCACAACTTATGGTGGTTTGGACCTTCATGGCTAAAATTACCCAAAAATCAATGGCCGAAGTCCAAAAGTCCAGATGACACCAACTTAGAAGCAAAAACTGTAAAGACGCTAACTACTACTACTCAGGAGGACCCATTGAACCGTTTCTCCAATTTGTCACGCGCTTATAGAGTATTAGCTTATGTCCTACGATTCTGGAAAAATACGAGTGTAAGCAGAACCCACCTTAAGATATCTTCAAACGAGGTTACACCAGAAGAAATAATAGACGTCAAAACACGACTCATTATTTTGACGCAAAAACAATATTTCCCAGAAGAATATAAGCAGTTGAAGCTCAAACAAAGGATTTCGTCTTCTAGCAGTATGTTGACTCTCAACCCGTTTATGGACCAACTAGGCGTCATCCGAGCCAACGGACGTCTGGTTCAATCACCAGCTCTCACATACAACGAACGACATCCAATTTTGTTGCCGTACAACTCTAAGTTCACCAGATTGTTAACCGAATTTGCTCATAAAATTACGATTCATGGTGGAAACCAACTTATGATCCGAGTACTTCGTACAGAATTTTGGATTTTTCGTTTGAGGCCCTTAGTAAAAATGGTGATAAATAATTGTAAAACTTGTGTTTTGTACAAAAAACACACTCAGAGTCAAATCATGGCTTCCTTACCACCAGAGCGCACAACACTTTCTCGCCCTTTTACCACAACTGGAGTCGATTACGCTGGACCCTTTACTATTCGAAACTTTACTGGTCGAGCCTGCCTCATCACAAAAGGGTATGTCTGCATTTTTGTATGTTTTGCCACTAAAGCTGTACATTTAGAACCAGTTAGTGATTTATCGACTCAAGCATTTTTAGCCGCTTTCTCCCGCTTCATTGGAAGACGTGGGTGTCCAGCAAACATATATTCAGACAATGGCACGAACTTTGTCGGAGCAGCAGAACTCATCAAAAAAGATCGTCTAGAATTTATGAAAACTCTTCAAGCCCAAGTTACACACAACTATAGCCACCAAAATATCATTTGGAAATTTATACCCCCTGGTGCCCCACATATGGGCGGACTCTGGGAGGCCGGTGTAAAGTCATTTAAAACCCATCTAAAGAAAATGATACCAGATATGAAATTCACCTTTGAAGAGCTGTCAACAATTCTCACTCGCATAGAATCGTGTTTAAACTCTAGACCCTTAAGTCCTGCTAGCGATGACCCAAATGACCTTAACCCATTGACCCCTGGACACTTCCTTATTGGAACTCCATTATTGACCCCAGCCGAACTTGATGTAAGCAGCGAAAACCTGACCCTCATCAACCGCTGGAAACGCCTAAAGGGCATCTACCACTCATTTTGCAAAAGATGGAAATCCGAATACCTGGCCGAACTTCATCGCAGGTACAAGTGGAAGTCTCAGAGGGACAACGTTAAAGTCAACGATTTAGTCGTCATCAAAAACAACAACTTGCCACCCAACGAATGGCAAATGGGTCGAATTACAAAAACGTATACTGGGACGGACCAGAACTGTCGAGTTGTCGACATCCAGACGAAAAATGGGATCGTTACCAGACCCATTACAAAAATTGTGCTTTTATTTTAAAATATAGTTAACATTTTTTAAAATTTTCCCAACTAATTTTACACTGAATTCCTACTTACAGGTATGGCATCCCACAAACCATTTCTTAGTTTCTCATCAACAGATTTGATTGCTGTCAACATATTCAACCCCACACGACCCGCAAACATGAATCGAATTGAGATCCTAGATGCCATATCTGCCAAACATCATCACAACACCTTGCTACATTGTAACCTGTTTTGCGGACCTATGTTAAACTGCACCAAGTCATGGGGGCCGGAATGTTTAATGATGACACAATTTAAACAAGACACCCTGTAAAATATTAACGGTCCTTAAATTGTTATTTACTTATTTTTCATTTTGTCATTACATTATTTTTCTTGTACTAAATTTAACTTGCAAGATCAATTTGTAAACCAATAACTCTTACTCTAGTTTCATCTCTTGTGCGAGTAACATTTAACGTAAAAGAATAAATAACAAAAAAAACATTGTGACCCAACAAAACAAACAAAAAACAAACTTATACTGTAAATTTATAGAACATTAAAAAACAAAACAAATTACATTGAAATAAAACACAAATATTAAAACGAACAAATACAAAAAACAAAGTGTTTTTAATTTAGTAAAAAATATAGTGAACCGTGTTAAATTTGAGGACTCAAAAATAAAGCTCGATCCTCAAACAGATGGGTTGATACGAATCTCAGGGCGTATAAACAAAGCTAATTGTATTTTGGATTGTACAAAAGAGCCCATAATTCTACCAAAGGGGCATCAGTTAACGCACATTATTGTAAAACAGTACCACGAAAACTTCAAGCATCAAAACCAGGAAGCAGTATGTGCTGCCATTCGTTTGAAATTTTGGATTCCCGGCCTTAGGCAACTGGTCAGATCTGCTAAGGCAAGATGCCAACTGTGTAAGAATTTGAGCGCTGCTCCAAAACCACCTTTGATGGGCCAACATCCTATCGACCGTCTTTCACCGTATGTTAGGCCATTTTCGTACACGGGTGTTGATTACCTAGGTCCGTTTTTAGTTTCAATTGGCCGTAGAAGTGAGAAACGCTGGATAGCACTCTTTACGTGTTTGACAGTAAGAGCTATCCATCTGGAAGTAGCCAAAGATTTATCAACGGATGCAGTTATACTTTGCATACGAAATTTTGTAAATCGCAGGGGCGTGCCAATGCGAATACGCAGCGATAGAGGTACTAACTTTATAGGAGCGAGTAAAGAGAATTTTGTTTTTGATGACTCAAAAGTTGCCGATGAGTGCGGTCGTCGAGGCATTGAATGGTTATTCAACACTCCGGCCAATCCTTCAGCTGGAGGCGCCTGGGAACGGATGGTTCGAGCAGTTAAAAGAGTACTTGCATTTACGTTAAAGGAAAAATCTCCTCAGTTGGATACTTTTATTAGTCTCCTAATAGAAGCCGAAAATTTGGTCAACAGTCGTCCATTAACTCATATTTCGATAGACAGTTCGGATCAAGAACCTTTAACACCCAACCATTTTTTGATTGGTTGTGCAAATACGTTTCAAACGCCAGCTGTTCCGGAGAAAGTCTGCCTGAGAAAACAGTGGCATATATTGCAGCAACTTAAACAAACGTTTTGGAAGAGATGGGTGCTGGAGTACCTCCCAGACTTAACGCGGCGAACAAAATGGTATCAACCAGTTAAGCCAATACAAGTGGGTGATGTGGTAATAATATGTGACGATAATGAGGCAAGGGGGAATTGGAAACGAGGTGTGGTTGAAGAAGTGTTTTTGGCAGCAGATGGTCAAGTGCGTTCGGCAGTGGTCAGCACACCGGCAGGCAGACTAAAGAGACCGGCATCGAAGTTAGCAGTCCTAGATGTTAAGTGAGTTTCCCAGATCAACTCACGGGCGGCGGGATGTTGCAGATTTAAATTAATATTTTATTATTTTTAATAACGTTTCGAAAATTTGAATTTTGGAAATGTAACTGAAATTTTCTTTTTATGTTTTATGTTTATGTTTATGTCAGTTCGGTTCGTGCTTTGTTGTGATACAGACGTGTATTCTTAACTCCGCATACAATTTGAATTTTTAATTAATCACATTTGATTTTGTTATATTAACAGCGAACAAGTGAACATAAAGTGAACAATTAATACGAAAAAAATATTAAATAAAGATAAATAGTAAAAATATATACGTACTAATGTTCATACATGTGTATGTATACATACATATTCTGAGCAAAAACATTTTAGTTTAAAGTTCTTATTTTTTTGTTGTTGTAAAATACAATAAACAACAAAAATATTAAAAGCACAGTCAAACGGTGAAAAACAAAAACAATTTATTGCATGAATAAAAACAATGAAACAACAATAAAACTGAATGATAGAAATGTTTATGTGACAGTGCATGCTAACGAAGACAATGCTGTAATAAATAAAACAAAAGAAAACAATAGTAACTACCTAACGGCTAAACCAATTTTTAGAACACGATCCCTTTCGCCCTCTCTTTTTACAAAGACGGTTGATGGTGATACGTTAAAAAATATAAACCTCACACTTGCAAGTGTTGCCACAACGGCAAACACAATCTTATTAACAAATGGTACCATGAACTCTAACACAGATGCAATGCAAACATCTCAAGTAAAAAGTGGTCAAAAGCCTCAAGTACAAGTTGGTATGGACAGGTACATAACAGTGCTTAAACGGGATCGCAGCCCTACCTCTGCAGCAGTTGCTTCGGCTTCAAAAGTACCATCTTTTGATAAAATAAACTCTCAAAATCGTTTTGCAATTCTCGAGGATGAATCCTCGGAAGCACCAAACGTTATAAAATCTTCTAAGCCACCCCCGATATATCTAAGGGAGCAAAACTCAAGTGAGTTAATAAAGAGCGTGATCTCGGTAATAGGTGAAAATTCGTTTTACGTAGCTGCAATCAAGCGTGGAAATATAAATGAAACAAAAATACAGGTAAATCATGAGAATGACTTTCGTAAATTAACTAACAAATTCGAAGCCCTCAAAAAAAGCTTTTACACATACCAACTAAAGAGCAGCAAAGGTCTTCAGGTAGTGATCAAGGGCATAGACTCATGCGTGGACCCAGATGAAATTAAAACTTTTTTGGAAGAGAAGGGTTTTAAAATAAAAAACGTTACAAATATTAAAAACAGGGAAAAAAATCCCCAACCATTATTTCGGGTAGAATTAGAACCTGGCGACATTAAGCTTAAAAAAAATGAAACGCATCCTATTTATAATTTAAAATATATTCTCTACAGAAGAATAACTATAGAGGAGCCGCACAAAAGAAATGGTCCCGTTCAATGTCTTAATTGCCAAGAATTTGGCCATACTAAGGCATACTGCTATTTACCCCCTGTTTGCGTCGTATGTGGAGAATTACATTGTACAGTCCAGTGCGATAAGTCTAAAAATGACCCCAATGTAAAAAAATGTAGCAACTGTGGCGGAAATCACACTGCCAATTATAGAGGATGCCCTGTATATACTATCGTCAAGCAGTCGGATGGACCGAAAACTAATCCCCCACAAATGCAGGTACCAAATCAAGTAAACACTAATGGCATTCAAGCTCCGCAGCCTAGTAATAACAGAACCTCGTATGCTAACGTCCTTAAATCAAACCATGTGCCAATGCAAGGCGCTTCGCCAAGTAATGATGAAACTCCAGTTTCTAATTTAAGTCGTCTTTAAAAAACCATGGAAACATTAGTGCAAACAGTTAATAATTTTACGAACACAATGGGTAATATGATGCAGGAAATTCTAAGAATGCAATCGATGTTATTGCAAGCTGTACTTAACAAGCCATGAACTGTTTAAAAATCTGTTTTTGGAACGCAAACGGCATTCGCCAACATAAAAATGAATTAGAATACTTTCTAAAAAATAAACAAATTGATGTCATGATGGTTTCTGAAACTCATTTGACCTCAAGAAATACGTTTAAAATCAATGGTTATACACTATATGATACCAAGGACCCGCGAGATAGAGCTTGTGGAGGTTCAGCCATTTTAATTAAAACCCGAGTCAAACACTACCTAATGTTTGATCACCGCGAAGATTATCTCCAAGCAACGAACATTTGCGTTGAGGAATTAAATAGAAACCTAGTAATTTCATCGTTATACTCACCGCCTAGATTTTCAATATCAGAAAGCCAATACTGTAAATATTTTAAATCATTAGGACCCTGTTTCCTAGCGGCTGGCGATTATAACGCTAAACATACCTTCTGGGGGTCACGACTTATAACACCAAAGGGTCGTGTCTTATTTAACACAATTTCTAAAATGGATTTAAATGTGGTAGCGAGCGGACAACCAACACATTGGCCTACTGATCATCAAAAAATTCCAGATGTTATCGATTTCGGCGTGGTTAAAAACATCCCCATAGAAACGATCCGTGTTGAAGCTTCCTTAGAATTATCTTCTGACCATACACCTACAATTGTTACTATAATGAACCCCAATAGAATTGTATCTCCGACTGGTCACTTAGCGACGACAGCTACGCAAATTAACTGGTTAAAATATAGAAAATACCTCAGCACCCATTGCACAGAAAATATTCCGCTTAGTACACCGGAGTATGTAGATCGCTCTATTGCCAATTTTGACAGTTTTCTGAAACTAGCTGTTCAACATTCCAGTATTGCCCCCAAAAAAACAAAAAATATTAAAATATATTCCACAGATGTCGAGCGTCTCTTGTCTGAAAAAAGGAGGGCTCGAAGAGAGTGGCAATTGCACAGATCCCCGTTACTTAAGAACTTACTAAAAGAGTGTACAAAAAAGCTTAGAAAGTTACTGCAGACTCAGAAAACGGCTTCTCTGGAAAAATATCTTAAGGAACTTGATGCAACCCCACAATCAGACTACTCATTATGGCGTGCAGCTAGAAATCTCAAAAGGCCAGTTGTCTCTAAGCCACCATTAAGAAACTTAAATGGAAGTTGGGCAAGAAATGATGTTGAAAAAGGAAACCTGTTTGTCGATCATTTAAAAAACGTATTTACACCAAACATATCTCACGATATTGCGGCCGAGTTACCACCTGTTGTTGCTAGAGCAGCTGTTCCCCTAAGATTTGAGATAAGAGAAATCGAAAAAGCTATTTGTGATTTAAACCCCAAGAAGGCTCCTGGTTTTGATAAGATCAGCAACAAAATGCTTCTGGAGCTACCCAGCATAGCAAAGAAAATTATTCTTTTAATTTTTAATGCTATTTTACGACTTGAATACTACCCTCAAAAATGGAAGGTCTCATTAGTTACGATGATACCAAAGCCAGGAAAAGATCACTCCAAAGTTGAGTCATATAGGCCTATCAGCTTATTATCTAATATATCAAAGCTGTTTGAGAAGCTCTTAGCGTCCAAATTAACCCCAATTTTAAATGACAATGGGTGTATACCTAACCATCAATTCGGTTTCAGACGAGAACATAGCACAATTGAACAAACCCATCGGATAGTAAACGCCATAAGAAAAGCCTTTGAAGAAAGAAAATATTGCTCCGCTCTCTTCATCGATGTCTCTCAAGCTTTTGATAAAGTCTGGCATGTAGGTTTGTTACATAAATTAAAGCTGAACCTACCGGTTAAAACACACAAGCTGTTAGAAAGCTACTTGGTCGGTCGAAAATTTATTATTAAAGAAGGTGATTTTTTAAGTTCTCCTCAGACAATTGAAGCTGGAGTCCCTCAGGGAAGTATCCTGGGCCCACTTTTTTATCTTATATATACCTCGGACATGCCGACAAACAATTACACCCTAACCTCAACTTTTGCTGATGATACAGCTTTCCTAAGCGTACACGAGAACAGTCGTGAAGCATCTCGATACCTGCAGGATCATATATTTCAACTAGAACTGTGGTTAAAACAATGGAGAATAAAGGTCAATGAGCAAAAATGCGTACATATTACATTTACCTTGCGTCGGGAAACATGCCCCCCTATTGAAATCAATAATCAACTAGTGCCTCAACAATCGCATGTCAAATATCTCGGTATTCATCTAGATCGGCGTTTAACATGGAAATGCCATATAGAAGCAAAATTAACCCAAATGAAACTAAAAGCAATTCAAATTAACTGGCTTATTGGAAGAAATTCTGTTCTTAGTCTCGATTGCAAACTACTACTTTACAACTCTATTTTAAAGCCAATCTGGTGCTACGGTATTCAACTATGGGGCACTGCCTCGGCCTCAAATATCGAAAAAATTCAAAGGCGCCAAAATAAACTTCTTCGAATAATCACAGCTGCCCCTTGGTATGTTAAAAACTCAAATATCCACAAGGATCTCAATGTGCCACTGGTAAGGACTATTATTACGAAGTATGCGGTAAAATATTTAAAAAGGCTAGAGTTGCACCCAAATCCACTAGCTCGAAATATTTTAAATGATAGCGGCCACACTCGCTTAAGGAGAAGAGACACTGCAGCACTTACCCATTAAGATGAGCGATAAACACATATATAAATGTGATACAGAACCCGTGATGAAGAAAATTTTTGTCTTGCACTGGCAGGACATAAAATAAAGAATTAGGATAAGATTTGATTAATTATTGTTAGTTCATATTTAATATATGAAGATTCAATAAATAAATAATGAGAAAAAAAAAAAAAAATGTTTTATGTTATTTTAATTGCCAACTGCTTGTCAGTTTACTTGTTTATGACAACTTTGTGTTGATCTCGTTTACTACTTTATTTTTATAACCATGTCAACTTCTAGTTGAGTTCGTTCTTATTCGTGCAAAATTGCTTTGAATATAACAAGAAGTAAGAACTTCATATTTTTACTGAAAAGTCAGCCATCTTGTTTTTGTGTAAATTTCATTTCGAATATTTGACTGTAAAGTGATAGTTTGTGAAAAGGGATAGAATTAAGTAAGTTATCTTCGTTTTAAAAATAAATGTAATTATAATTTACTATTCTATTAATAGATAATAAAACACCATCACAGCAATTCACGGAATTGAATATCCCATAGTTTTGTTATTTTCTATCACTGTTTTACAACACCAGTCATTACTAAATACACCGTATTTATTATACAAAATCAAGTTTTAAAAAGGATACTAAAAGATTATTTATTTCTTATTATAAAAATGCAAAAATAGTTTGTCCGATTGTGCACAAGTCATTTCAGCGAACGCACCGAAAATCGAAAAATAGTTATTAAAAGTGAACATAGTTTACAGGTGTCAAACGTTAGTAGAAGAAGAAAACAATAAAAAAGCCAACTGTCAATGCATTTATCGTCAAACAAGCTATATTAAAGTGGTAAGTAACTTTCAATTCATTATTCCTAGAGCGTACATCAATAGTCCTTCATTTCGTGAACGTGCTTATTAAATGTAATTATTGATGAAATTCTTTTTTACAACAAGAAATAATAAAGTAGCACCAAATATTTGACTATTGACAAAGTCAGGTCGCATTTAACATGGCCGCTGTATAATCAAGGCGCGTATTTATTTGAAATCGTGATTTCGTGAACGGTCATTTCGGGAACGTTTCCGTATATGATGCCACGTTCCCGAAATGACTGTTGCGTTCTCGGAATGATAATTATTGTTTCCTAGGGCGACTCGCTTACAATTTTTTATGCATTGATTTTACAAGTTCGTTGCTTTTTATTTACAGCGTAATACAGACTCCTGATAAAGAAAAAAATTAGAGAAAATTAAAACAAGCTTAAAAATGATAGTGCAGCTTATTTGCGCCAAAGAGAAAAAGCAAATGCTAGGAAAGGAAAGTTTAGAAAGAAAGAAAATATACATCCCAATCTCAAATCCCCTGGGACATTTTTGCTTGTAAAGTTCCTACTGAGAAGCCAAATATTTGCTTCAGATATATAAGATATAAGAAAAGTCAAAAAGGAACCAAAGGAACCAAAGGATGTGTGGTATATTAATTTTGAGCAAATAATCAGTATTATTCCAACACCATTGCTTAAAAAATAATAAAATGAGAATATTATTATTTTGATAGTGATATTATTGTTTTCGAAAAAAAAAAACAAGTTTGGTTTTGTATTTTAAATATTTTTTTGCTAACTTATCGTATAAATAAATAACTAACAATTCAAATATTTCCTTACTTATACCTTATGATATCAATATCATCATTTCGGTAACAGATTTGTCATTTCGGGAACGATTGATCATTTCCGGGAACATTAATATTTTTAAGAACTTACGCATAAATTGAGCTTTTTTTTTAGAAAATATATAGTTTATTATATAACAGAACTTTCATTCTGTTCATGTAACGTTAATTCGATCATAAGAGTTTTGAATATTTTGAAATTTTTTTAATTTTATGCCAGATAATACCAGCTTCTTTAATTTTTGGGCGTATTTTGCTTGTAGAAGATTTTGTATGTATTGTTTTTACTTATGTTTATATAATATAGATTCATAATAAACTCATATTAATAAATGATGCTAAAGCTATGTACTTTGTTTTGTTGTTGTTAATTTTATGAAACTTAGAAAAACGTTCCCGAATTGATGGTTTTCTGAAAGACATTCACTAAAAAAACAATATTATAAAAAAAGTATAGAATTGTGTGGGCTGGGCTGCCCTATCAAAGTTTAATAATATACAAATTTTGCAATTTTATAAATTAAGAGCCATCATTATAGCTTAAAATTTTTTCTGGCTAAAATCAATCTTGAAATTTACAACCTTGGTGATTTTGAGCCATATCTCCATTATTTTGTGTTTTGTTTAGAATTGATTTTGAGTAGGTTAGGTTCAATGAGCAGGCGTCACGACGACGACTAACTTGGGTCCTCCCTTTGTGATACCCCTTGCCAGTGACAAGAGTCAGCTTGTATCCACAAGACTATTTTCCAGAGATCACTGCAGCCTCGAACCACCCTGAATCCCTGCAGAACAGAGAGATCAATTTTACTACCACATAGGACATATCGTCCAGATATGGCAGTTCTGGTCTCCTAAAATGCCTAAGCCTAATGCCCCACAGACCAGGGCATTGGCAGAGGAAGTAAAACAGCGTCTCCTCCTCCTCCTCCTCATCATGACAACTCCTATAGTAGTCAAAATAATCAAGACCCATCATCCTAGCATGAGTCTCTATCACCCAGTGACCCGTAATGACCGATATCGCTGTCCTTATCCGGTCCCTGCCGAGACCAAGTAGCACGCGCGTTTACGCCGCGACATAGCCAGGCCATAAGGTCCTGGCCATCAGGCAGGTATCCTCCCCCTGCAATCTTCCCTGAGCCCATCTGTGCGACTCTTGTCTGATGAGAGTTTTGCAGGGGCCATCGAAATGTCGATCAGGACACCGATTAGCACGTCGTTTAAGAGACAGCCCTGTTTGGAAAGACTGCCCGCAGTTTGGTTACCCAGGCACCCACTGTGGCCTGGTTCCCATGTCATTGTACTTCCTGGTAAAGCGTACCAACTCAGTTTTCTGTGGATTGACACCATGTCCACAGGAGTTGCTCCTGGAGCTTAGAATCTGTAATGCAGATTCCATACAGCGGGACATCCACCGCCACGTCATCCACATACGCGACGGTTTTAATCCCTTATCTGTCGAACGGACCCAACAAAGTGTTTATCGTCAAGTCACCTTGCAGGGTGCCCCGGTGCACAAATCTGCAAACATTTGTAACACCCATCGTGGATTCAATGATCATACTATCGAGTAGATTACCAATAATTCTTTTAATTTCGTCCTCAACACCCAACTCTCTCACCAATTCTAGATTGGAATTGGATCTGACATTATTGAAAGTTCCCTCAATGTCCAGAAATGCTACAAGCGAGTATTCCCGAAATTCAAGGGATTTCTCAATGTAGCCGATCAGTGAGTGAAGCGCCGTCTCTACAGACTTGCCCTTGGTGAAGGCATGCTGCGATGAAGAGAGCAAATGTCTGAGAATAAACATCATCAGATGAATATCGATGACCCTGATGAAAATTATTTTTAATAAAATTTATAAATAAAATGGCTAACGGGCACCGCAGTGGTGCAATGGGTAGAACACAAAGATCTTCTGACGATAGAAAGTGGTGTTTCTT
Source organism: Pollenia griseotomentosa (assembly GCA_963931875.1). Taxonomy (NCBI): domain Eukaryota; kingdom Metazoa; phylum Arthropoda; class Insecta; order Diptera; family Polleniidae; genus Pollenia; species Pollenia griseotomentosa. The sequence continues at coordinate 20,997,160 of OZ007561.1, forward strand.
GAAACATGTAAAGATCAAACCGGGTTCAAATCCCAGCTCAGCCAAGAAAAATTATCAATAAATTTTAATAAAAAATTCCAAGTTGTAAAATTCCTTCCCTCAGTGAAAATAATTTAATGAAAATTAAATTTGATGAACTCAAGCCTAATTAAAGAATATCAAAAATTAAAAAAATTAACAGTTCAACTAAAAATCAAAATTGTTCTTAAAATTTAAATAATAAAAAATTAAGCCTACACTGAGCAAAATTTGTATTAAAAACAAAACAAGTTTTAAAACAAATGGTTAAATTAACAAATATTTTCCGATTAAATAAAATTTTTGTTCAATTTAACACAGAATGTAAATATAATAATGATGAATCTTTAATTTGAAAATATTCTTTTTTATATCACAAAATTGTAGATTTATTAGCTGCAAAAAGATTTTAATCACTGTTTTCACGTAGACGAATTTTTTTCACTAAGGAAAACTTGCAGTACTCGTCTCGATCAAACTCAAACAAACAGCTTACAACTTTGTACAGCTGGATTAAAAAATTAAACCCAGTTAGATTATATACCAAAAAAATCCATAATACTATTTTCACTAATTTAGCTGAAAAAAATTCATCCTGTTTATTATTTATTTTTTGAAGAAAACAAAAATAAAATCAAATAAAAGAAGAAAAATAAACAAAACAGCTCAATGCGAATTGATACCAAGTTAAAAGCGAAAATCCCAAATCGCAGTGTTCATGCAAATAAAGAAATAAATTTATGTTTATCTGCTTTTTTTCTTCCAAAAAAACATTAAAAAATAGAAAGAATTCATGCAACAGCAGCAGACAGCATGTCATTACATGCCACAGCATGACTTTATATAAAAATTTTATTCCAGTTCAGCGACTCGTAATCGCAACAAACAATGTTGCCAAAAGAACTAAAAGAAATATAAAACGAAATCTTGTCTAACGCCTTTACGCTATAAATGTAATGAATTGAAGAATAAGTTATAAATACAATTGCCTGCCACTTGACTGGGGGTACTAAAATCAGCAGTAGGCCGAGAGACAACCAAACGCACAGACATTCAAATGTTGTAATAAAATTTGGATTTTATTCTTCGATTTTTTGTTTTTTTTTTTTAAGTAACAATTAACGAGCATTCCGGAGTTCTAAAGTCACTTAAATTATACATGCTTATGGATGTATTAAAGTGTATTATTTGCACTGAAGCAAAACTCGCTAGTTTTACTAAATGAACAATTTTATTAACGAATTTTTGTTTGTAAAATGTTTTCGTATTAACGAATTTCTATTAAAAACAAAAAAATATATTTTAGGAAAATTTATCGTTACCTTCAATCGTAAAAGAGCTTAGTCCATATTTTTTTTTTTTTTTAATTTTTGATGCTGTTCAATAGAGTAAACAAAACATATATAGTTTGCACAAACAAGTAATATTTTATATATTTAGTTTGTCGTTTTGCAATGGTACCTAAAAGTGTTGAGTCCAATAATTTTATAGAAAAAGTGGTAAGCCCATTTTTAATATGAATTTTTATTAGAAAATATAAACACTTTATTGGTTGTAGACATTTAAATAATTAGAATAAAATAAATCTAGTATTTTTTTGCAACTCAGCAACCATATTTTTACTGTTTGCTGTCTAAGCCCTGCTGTTAGGTTAGAAAAAAATTACGAATGTTAGGTTAATGGACCATTTGATCCATATAAACCCCTTATATTTTTTGTTTTTTTTTTTTAATCAACATAGGTTAAATATGTAAAAGAAATTTTTGGGATCCCCCTTTTTTATTTTTGTTGTAAAGTAACACAAATATTTGCAGTGCTTGATTCAGTTTGTGTGTTTCAGATCCGGAAGTTGATTATATTTCAGAATATGGCGAAACAAGATATTTTCAAGCAGATACCGAACAGGAACCCGCCCAAGCTGCAGCTAGCTCTGTTGATCCGTTTTTATTGCTATAAATAAAATGGTTTGGAGGGCCACTCCTTAATATCTGAAGATAAGTTATATATAATTAAAAGTGCCATCCATTTCGATGATGTTTTGAGTCGATGACAAATGCGTAGTTGCGATGGATTTGCTCCAATTCGTGAACTGTGGGACTATTGGCAACAACTTCCTATGTTTTACAATTGTCACGAAAATGTCACCATTGATGCAAATGTCTCCAATGAATGTCACATTGAGCAACTTGTTGCATTCAGGGGCAATTTTCTTTTCGAAAGTTTATGCCACCAAAACCAGCAAAATATGTTTTGAAATTTTGGTATGGAAAATACGTATGGAAAAAACAACCATGTCTTGGTAAGCCTAGAAATGCACAGCCTGAAAAGAACCAAGGGCAACGCCGTGTATAAGACTTGACAGAAGGCTTAAAAGGGCAGAATATAACAGGCGACAATTTTTTTTAAATATTGAGTTGGTAAAGAAACTTCAGGAAAGGAAACTTACATATGTAGGTATTTCAGGTGGCGTAGATACTGCTGATCAAATGGTTGGTTCCTTCAGCACAAAGCGCAAAACAAATCGATGGCCAAATATTGTATTTGCAAACATACTTGTTATATCCGCTTTGAATGCGTACATATTTTTTTCTGAAATCGACGTTTCATCCAGCTCCAGGCTCCAGCTGATCGGATTCGAAGGAGACCAGGGTCTTTGTGGCAACTAGCACTTTCTCTGGCTAAGGCGAAACAGACTAGATTACCTCAATAAGAGTTTTCAGCACAGTTATTGAGTGAAATACGATCACAAAGCGTGGAATTTGCTGCAAGTCTAAGTTTGACATAAAATGCTCTATATGCAGCAAGTTTAGTTGCAAAACTAACCGAAAAATATTTTGCTTATATACCAAATATATAACAAACTAATAAGTACTTACTTTTTTTAAAAAAAATTAAAAAAAAAAAAATAAAGAAAACCAAGGAAAATATGCTATTGACCAAATGGTCCCTTAACCTAAGATTCGTAAATTTCTGTTTTTCTTAGTCATGGTTCAATTCAGAACCTTAAATTTTTGTATAAAACATTGTTTAGTGAAAAGACCACGTGAGCTAAAAAAATAATTCAGCCTAAATCACCGTTCGAAAATTACAAAGGAAACAATTCAAAAATTGGACCAAATAGGATTAACCTAACAGCAGGGTTAGTTCGGATCTATTAAGAACATCTTACCAATTTATATATATTTTGTGTGCTTGATCAAAATTTTTTTATATAACTAAGTGCTAAAGAACTCGCATATGGGTTAACTTGATTGAAAAAACCCGGTCGGAAAATAAAAATCATATTTTATAGCGATGTGTGACTAGCAATGCTCTGGTAAATCCATTAGTCTAACATAAAGTAACTATTGAATATAAGATCCTTGACGTTGGCCATTTGTAAACTAAAGGGCCTTGAAGCACTAAACAAATTTATGTCCCCGCTGACTACGTTGCAATATATGAAGTTTCAAACCCATTTTCTATACATCCAAAATAAAAACCTATTGAAGGTTTGACTGTCACCACGTATTTAGTATCCCCCGTTTCCGAGCCCAGTCTTGCCTATTCATCGGCCTTTTCCCAGTACTTAGCATCATAGTCTTACAACATACTGCCCTAAGATTTCCCTTAGAGCTCTTCAGCAATCATCCACTGGCTTAGCATTGACAAAATAGCCCATCTAAGCGCTAGGAGCAACTGGCTCTCCACATATATAGTGACCTTCAAACACACCCAGCAATGTAACTCCTTATTAATTCCTATATGTTATGTTGTATGTATGCATTTTTGCTCATCAGCCTTTACCTTTCATTGTATTAACCACATTTTAAATAAAGTGGAATAAAAACTAAACTTTTTGTAGACTTTTAAACAAATAAATTCACCAATCTCCCATTTTTACGTCACTAATCTTCCATTACAGTTGAAGTTCTATAACTCGAAACTTGATTATCCCGACAAAAAAGTTCGACTTAAAGAAATTTCAAGTTAGAGAATTTTGTAATAGATGCACAACAAACAATTAAATTCGTTCGGTATTCATGTTATTTATTTTTATTTCGTACAAATACTTATGTACATATTTAAAGATTTCATTTAATGAAATATTGTGTGATTTGATAAGTGTTTACATGCAAAATTTGAAAAAATAAGAATTATTGAATTCAAATTTATCAAATTTTATTTAACTAAATATTAATGTCATATAGCTAATTAGTTTTAAATGAAACAAAAATTTAAGATGGCAAACAAATTGTGGAAGTGTGGCCAGGCGTGGTGCTAATATTTTACCTTGACTTATAGAAAAATTCAAGATAAAGAAGTTCAAGAGTTCAAGTTATAGAAAAAAAATCATGAGAATTGGCCTGTTCACCGCTATTGCCAAGAGTTTCCCTTCGACTTAAAGAATTTTCGACTTACAGAAGTTAGACTTATAGAAGTTCAACTGTATTTGGTTAAGTGTATTGTTGACTCTAGTCTTTAGTGTAACACTACTACACTATCTCATGTTTTTTATGCAAATCCATTCAGTTAACTCAATTCAACTCATGCTAGTCCTTTCGGCATTAATCCGTTCGTTCACTCACTCACCCAACTTTTACTTTCTACAAAAAGTTCTTTTACTCACTCAGTACCGGTGAATTTAGATTAACGTTTGTGTTTTTTTCTACATTTTTATTTTTTTTTGCGATTAAAATAAATATCGAGAGAAAAAACTAAAAAAAGCAACTGCCAACTAGGGTTTCTAATTTCCCGGACATTTTCTATTCCCGGGAAACAAAATAAAAAATCTTATTCCCGGGATTTTTAGAATAAGACAATGATTTAATTAAATGAGTTCAAGACACAGGTTTTTACTTTTTTAAAAGAATATATATAAAGAATGTATATACATAAAAACAGTCTAAACAAATAACCTTAATTAAAACTACAGAAAACCAAAACAAAACCAACCCAGCTAGCATTTTGTATCACCCAGCTAGCATTTAGTATAATAATCTAATGATTTAGGAATCAGCTTCAAGATCAAAATACCCGTATATGAGCTCATTTTTCAATCATAAATGATACTCTCGTTGTGAGAAAATGGTACCCTACCGATGAATCACCTGAAAGAATCATTTATGATACAATTTTCTGATTCCTTTTTGATCAATTTAATGGTAGTTTTTATAATCATTATTGATTGAATTGTAACATTCATATTTACATATGTACATATTATATATGTATACAGCAACTTGGAAGAATTAATTTTCTTTAAAGAAAAAATATTTTAGTACTATTAAAGCATTTAAAAGCTCATCAGAGATTCTATTTCTAATCCTTGTTGATATGTATATTGCCTGCTACCGAAAACATAATCTCGCTTTCTACAGACATTGGTTTTATAGTAAGAAGCGCATCATACAAAGATTTTAAATTTGTTGGCCCGTGACTTCATAGACGTCAAATTTTTTTAAAATATTATTAGGCTTTTGTATTTTCTTTACATTAATTTTTTAGAATTGGATATAGCCTTTTCAATGTGTTATTTAAAAATGGTAGATGGTTTTCATTTTCTTTTTAGACATTTCATCACCAATTAAAGAGACCGTTGATTTATTGGCGTAGGAAAATAGTCCGATTTGTAGGTAGTTTTTAGTAATTTAATGATGCTAACATATACAAATTTCAAAAAATTAAATTTTAAATTTCCGAAAATTCCCGAAACAAAATATCCCGGGATTAATTTTAAAAAAGTGTGCCGGGATTCCCGGGAACTCTTTCCCGCATAGAAACTCTCCTGCCTCCACTAAGCCAGTCTGCGCGGGAAAGTGATTGTAATGTAAAAATCCAAGTATCTCTTACACACTCTCACATACTCACAACAATTTTAACGATATGGCTTTTGCATTAGCAAAAGGCCAAGAGGCATTATTGTGTATATGATTTCTTATTTAAACCTTTTTCCTTTTACTGCTGTTGTTATGGTTTTTTTTCATGCCTTCTGGTTTAGAATCATGATCTCTTTTTATTTCTTCTTTTTGCTTTTATTTTTGTTTGTTTTTAATCGTAAATCAGTGTTATAATCATCACCAACAAAACAGGCCAGTAAAACAGAAAAAAAATAAAGCCATTTTACTCCCTAAGGTCCTTGGTCAGCATTTTCCTTTCCAATAATGAGATAAACATTAGAAATACAAATATTTTATACAAAATGTGTTGAAATACAATATATGTTACAAACAGAGGAAACAAATGAAAAAATGTTCAATACATTTGATTTTTTACATGGTTGGGAGTTTCTGAAAGGCCTCAAAAAAAAAAAAACATATTCATTTTTGTAAAACAACAACCATAAACTACCAGCCCGCACATAAAAATACGATTAAATTATAAAAGGTGTAAATCAAATGTATATTTCACTAATGTCTTCTTTAAACAATAAAAAAAATCGAATCACGTATGGCGGACTTCAACTGAAATCCTGAAATAAATACACGCCTTAATTTAGTTAAGCGGAAACTATTAAGAAGCACACAATTTTAAGGCATTCAATTTGGGAAAAAGGTATAAATTGCTTATTATGTAGGCTGAATGTCGCCTAAGATATTCAGAAACTTGTCCTTAAAGCCAATTATGTTGTTTCAGTGTTTCCTGTTTGTTTTTTACAGCATAGCCGAAAATAAATCCACACTTACAATGATCCATTGTTTTCAGCCCTGCCGAAGGCCGGCTATGCAGAGAAGCCTTAGTTTGCGAAGCCATATTTTGTTATACCATAGAAGAGAAAATCCTTGCGCCCGGCCGAAGGCCGGCTATGCTTTGGAGTTTGTTTGCATCGCCCGCTTTACGCGCTCCCCCCCCCCCTTCCACCTACTGTACCATATTTTTTCAACTCTTGACAATGGCAACTCATTCTTTTGGCAATTTGTAACCATAACAATTACACTGTTATGGCGTTATTTCCACTTTGGTTACTAAGCGATTATGGTGTTATTGCACTTGGATGGTGGTAATAAAGCCATATGGCTTTATTTCTCAATTCATTGATCAATAAGGACATATGGCTTTATTTCCTATGGCTTTATTGCACGGCACCGTCTTAGAAGCTTGGACCAGAACTTGCCTTTCGTGAAATTGTCGAAGAAATAAAGCTGCGGCTTAGTTAACAAGTTTCGACCACAACTGTGGAAAATACTTTGCCCGGAAAATGTATTCCATAAAAGCTCATATGAACGCAAAAATAACGATTTTGTAAGAGCTGGAAAACAAGAGGTCTGGATAGACGAGATCAACTTTAGCTTATTCTGTCAAAGAAACATGGTTGGTCTCGAGTTGGACTGCGCTCAGTGCAGTCAATTCCTACATACCGTGGTCCAAGCATACACTTAATTGGTGCAATAAGTACATCAGGCATTATTCAAATGGATGCCCGCAGGGGTTTGTTCGATGCTGTCAGCGCAAATGAATGGGTCAGAAGCGTTTTTCGTAGGTGAGAAAATTTGGAGAATGAATTATTAGAACTCGTATTGGCATGAAACATTGTTCCATGTCACAGTGTGCTACAAATTGTTTTTGACAACTATCCAGCTACACTCCTGCAATTGAGCCCCTATTCACCGATGCTTAACCCCATTGAAATTATTTGGTCAAAAATAAAAAGTACGGTAAAAACAAAGATGAATGAACCGAACGTAATATCCCCCGATGTATGAGAGCAGAGGCTGGCCATCTTAGAAGAGGTGATAAAAGCCTTAAGACAAACTACAACATTTTACCAATCTGTTCTGGTTCTGGAAGACTTGACTGTTGGTCAATAATACTGCGATTTGTATTTATTTTTTCATCCTTATGTTGGTAGGAATATATTTAATAAAAACAAGTAAGAAAGTATAGTCGGCCAAGACAAAAATTGCCCCTAGGCAAAAATTGCCCCTATCTCCCCTTGTGGTCCTATTTTTTTAAACTGTATAGCTTATGTGTCCATATAGGTATGGATCTATCTATGTTTTAAATTTCATTAAAATCGGTTTGATAGTTTCTGAGAGGAAGAAATTTCCCCCTATCTTCCCTCGTGGTCCTACGATTTTCAATAGGATTGGTCCTTGTGACCATTAGAACCTATGTCCCAAATTTTATCAAATAATCTTCAAAATTGCGACCTGTACTTTGCGCACAAGGTTACATGGACAGCCAGCCAGCCAGCCAGCCAGCCGGACGGACATCGCTAGTTCGACTCAGAAAGTGATTCTGAGTCGATCGGTATACTTTAAGGTGGCTCTAGGACCAATATTTTAAGGCGTTACACACATCAGCACAAATGCATAATACCCTCTCCACTATTGTGGTGTGGCTATAATTATATAATTCAATTTTATCAATATCAAATTAAAATTTCTCAAATTCATCTGGAATTTTCTCATTTTTAATGAAAAATTATGTGGATCATAGAAAACTAGTGCAGAAGCCAGAAAAGAGTATAAATACGTTAGACCTGGCGTAGCTAATATGGTGTGAATTATTTTTTGGAATTTTGAATGTGGGTAGCGATGAAAATATGCGATTTGATGCCAAAATTGCTGTAGCATTTCAGGGTAATCGGATGGTGCCAAGCCGTGCCATAATGAGGTCAAAGGTCAAAATTTTGAAAAACTATCAATATACACTTTTTTTGGCATTTTATCAATTTTTTTAATAAGAAATTCTATAAATGAAACTAAATTCGACCTTCATTATTTTCAAACATAAATTAAATATTCGAGCTTAAAGTTTTATTTTTTTTTATATAAAAAACTTTTTTTATAAATTTATTAAAACCAATATTTCACCACTTCTTTGAGTGCCTTCCTCAGGGTTTTTTTTTCTTTTTAACAAAAATAACAATTTTTTATAAACAAATTAAACAATAAAATGACAAAATTAAAAAAATTTTTGTAATTGAATATAAAGGCTGGTTAAATTTCAAGGGCCGATGTTGATTTTGAATAAAACACAAACTATTTAGGAAATTATTGTAATTTTATTTTATTATGATATATTGGTATTACTCAATTATGTATGGAACAAAATATCGGCCAAATGGGCGCCGCGACCACGGCGGCACACCTCCATCCGATGGTCCAAATTTTCGATAACCCTGAGGCATAATGGAGGTTCTATGCCGTTAATGTGCCGAATTATCTCCTCTTGAATTGTTGCTGGCTTATCGACGTACACCTTTTCTTTCAAATAACTTAAAAGAAAAAAGTCCAACGGTATCAAATCACATGATCTTGGCGGCCAATTGACATCGCCATTACGTGAGATAACACGGCCATTGAATTTGTTGCGCAAAAGAGCCATTGTTCCGTTAACTGTGTGGCAAGTGGCACCGTCCTGCTGAAACCACATATCGTCCACATCCATATCTTCCAATTCGGGCCATAAAAAGTTCGTTATCATCTCACGATAGCGAACACCATTCACAGTAACTGCCTGAACGGCCTCATTTTGGAAAAAATACGGCCCGATGATGCCGCCAGCCCATAAACCGCACCAAACAGTCACTCTTTGTGGGTGCATTGGTTTGTCGACACTCAATCTTGGATTATCATTCGCCCAAATGCGGCAATTCTGCTTATTGACGAATCCACTGAGGTGAAAAAGTGCCTCATCACTGAAGATCATTTTCTTCGAAAATTGATCATCCATTTTCATAATAAGTCTGGATAACCTTAACACGTTGTTGGATTGTGTATCTCTCCATGGTTCAAATTGAGTAAGTCTGAAATAGAGAAATGTCAAATAAAATTCGGAAAAAAACTTGGCGTTTAGGTGTGGTTCACATTCAACATCGGCCCTTACAATTTAACCACCCTTTACAAATATTTTTTAATACAAACTAGATCTATTACAATATACATACATTTTTAACTTCCGTTTCTATTTTTATATATTAAATGTCTATAATTTTGTGCTACATTTTCAGTATCTGACTAGAAATTAATTCTCGACATTGTCGGCACTCTTATAATTTGTAACACTTCCAACATAAATCTACGTTTGTAATTATTTCCCGTGTTTAAAACTTTTGTATTATCAAAATCTGGATAATGGGTTAGATTAGCACAATAAGTTGATACGGCTGTTTTTGTGAAATATTTCTATACTTCTGATCGGACATGTCCTGTTAGCCTAGTGTACAGTTTATTCTTTGTTGTACCTATATATACCATGTTACACTGTCCACTATCATTTCCCTTACAAGGTATCTGATAAACAATATAAGACATTTCCATCCTCTTTACTTTGTCCTACCTACTCTGTTGAAAGATTTATAAGCCATTTTGTATATTTTGTTATCATATATATCTGATTTTGGTACTGATTTATACATTTTCTGTTCTGTAATACTATCCGGGTTGTTTAATCTGCAATTATTATGTTGTATTAATAAATCTGTTAATAATTGTTTAGGAAAACTATTAATTGTTAAAATGTTTGAAATCTTTCTTTTATTATCCCTATGAAATTCTGAATCACTTATTTTAAGAACTCTTTTTATAAAATTTTTAGGCGTATTAATTATTATTCTCCTTGAATGTTTCGAAAAATAATTAATAATACTACCAGAAGATGTTGGTTTCTAATATCAATCTATTAATACTCCATTTCCATTTCTAATTATCAAGGTGTCTAAATATGATAGTCTTGAATTAAGTTCCCTTTCTATTGTAAATTTAATGTCCAAATGAAACGAGTTAAAAACATCCAATATTTGTTCCATTCCCGATTCAGGAATTATACAAAATAAATCGTCAAAATATTTGGTCAAGATTTTCGGTTTTATACCTAACTTTTCAACACATATTCCTAATAATATTTCCATAACTATATCTGCTACAATTGGTCCCTTCATTTGAATATATATACCTGATTATATAATTAAAAACATATATTATCTGTTATACAAAATCTTAAAATACGTATGAATAAATCTTTTTCTATATTAGTATGTTCCCTTATTGTATTCCATTTTTCCTCTATTATATTAATAGCTAAATCTATTGGTATGCTTGGAAATAATGAAACTACATCAAGGTTCAACGGTGTTTCTAAGATTCATAAAATAGTTTTTCCATTGAGCCCCATAAGTTCAATGATAAATTCTCCATCAAATGAATTATGCAAATATATAACAAGAATTCTTAAGAGAATTACAGAAAATTCAAAATACAACATTAAGGATTCTCTTTAATTTAAGGATAGAATTAGGAATATTACATTGATTAATAATGAGAAGGTAATTTCTCTTGATGTAGTTTCATTATTTCCAAGCATACCAATAGATTTAGCTATTAATAAATGAATATGTAAAGTTTTGTCTTGCAAATTTTAATTTTGTTGATAAAGTTTATCTTATTGTTAAAGAAAATGCTTTGTTAATTTTCGAATTTCAATGGCTCAGAAGACAAATTCTTCTTTGAAACGGCTTCAATCTGCAAGTGTATACTTGATTTGTAAATGTGAACCAGTAATGTCAATTGTGGTTGTATTGCTTTACATTAGTATTAGTGAATAAAGAGACAAGTATTCTTAATAAAGATTAAAAAATACGTAAGCATCCGCCGCATGTGCACCCGTCGCTTGATAATCGACGACTAATTGTATACAATTGTGTACTCTCGTGGACTAAATGAAAGAGCGTAAGAATGCGTGTGAAGAATGTGTGTGAATTAATTAGCACAATTGTGCAAGGCGCTGACATCCCTGATGTGAACCCAAAATAGTTGGTGTGAAATTGCCATCGAAACAGGAAGTGCTTCAATGTTATTTTGAATTTACAGTTAAAGAAAGTGGCAGATTGGTGTTGGATAAAATATTGCCTTTTTGGGAAAAAGCTGGAATCCCAACGTCAGACCAAAGAAAATATGCTGCTAAAGTAATTAAACCTTATAAAGAGTGGATAACAGTACAACAAGAAAACGACTTTAACCTTCATAAGGTCTTCGGGTCAAATCTGACCCATTTTGAAATAAAAGTTAAATTTTTTTAAGAGTGAAAGACTTATATTTTTTTATTTTATGACTTTTCAGAAAAAAATATTGGCGAAAAAAATATTTATAAAAATAGTTTACTAATAATGAAGGTAAATGTGTATTTGGTATTGATTGGACTGAAGTTGGCAGCACCAAAATTTCGCATTTATTGGTTTATTGGTCAGCTGAATTGTATAGATCAAATAATAAAAGTAAAGACAGTTTGTGGGATGTTGTGGAAGGAAAACCTATTTTTAGAGCAATCATGCCGCTGAATAGATTCAAGGATCTTTCGAGAGTACTAAAATTTGACAACAAGGATACTCGCAGTGAATGCCAGAGAAGAGAGAAGTTTGGGCCGATACGTGATCTATGAAATCTATGGGTTGATAAGCTATGCCTGGAATATTCAACCGTGTACAGGCAAATAAATAGGAGCTTTGCCTGAAATAAACAAATGTATGCATGTAGTTCTTAATTTGACAGTTGTTTTGAAATGTCACAGTATGACTGCAGACAATTTTTTTACATAATACTAATTAGGACAAAAATTGCTAGAGAATTGAATTACTTTAGTAGAAACTATATGTAAAAACAATATTGAATTGCCACCAGAGCTTTTGGCAACTAAAGACTATCATTAACATCAGCTAAACATGGCTAGAACGAAAACTGTTTTGCCAAACGTCGAAATTTCTTAGAAAATTTAGGTTTTCAACTTGCCGCGCCCTATAGCAAGCAGCCAAAAACATTACTCAACGACTTATTTTCACGAAAAATTGCAAAAAAGTGCATGTAGTAGCTGAGCAGGAACCGCACCCGTCATCTTCAACCAAAACCTAGGAAAAAAATATGTTTACCAGTCAAAAATAAGTTGTTGCCAATAATGTCACAAAACAGATACAACCACCTTATGTTAAGAAAAATTTATGCAATTAATTTGACATTGCCCACGTTGACGCTCTCAAGCTTATAAATATACAGAAAGATAGAGACTTCTTAACGGAGAGGCGAGAAAATGGGCGTATTGGTAGCATAACTTGTGACGATCAAAATGTCACATATAAAGAAAAAAGAAAGGCACAAAGATTAGGAGATAAAAAACGTCGAAAAATAATTATTTATTATAGACTGGTAACATTGCAAGTTGTGGAAAAAAAGAATTTTAGGGCGACAGAATGCTAGATTGTGTGGATGCTAGCAATATGTCATCTTCATTAGCTTTACACTTCATCAGTGCAACTGCCAAAGCTTTGGGTCACAAAATTGAGCCTCTTATACCGAATTGCACAAATTTGAATCATGGTATAGAAATTATTGCAAATTTCAAGGTATTTTTTTTTACTTTGGCTAAGATATAATTTTTTCGGAGATTAGTTTTGAAATCAGCGACCTCGAATTAGTAAAAATTTGCAATCAAATTCCAGAGCACAAACTTAAAAAATTTAAAAATTTTTTTTATTGCCTTAATGAAGCGAATTAAAATGGTGAAATTTGAAAAAACAAACATTTTTCAAGTTTAAAGTCCTGTAACTCAGTAAATATTTATCTGTTCGACACAGTTTGGACATGTTAAGAAAGAGAAAAGAGATATTTATGCAAAATGTTAAATCTTGTACGTTGAACAGTTATCGAGATTAAATACCTAAAACAGCTGCAGGAGAACACGATTTTCGCGTATATCTCGAAAACGCTTCTTGAGAAAAATGAATGCCATATTCGTGATCAGCAGCCCCGATTTATCTTAGAAAATATCTAATTTTTGAGATTAATTTTTTTGTGACATAGTGTTTTTTTATGGTTTGTTTGGCCTGATTTTCTTTTTTCTTCTTTTTTATTTTACTTTTTACAATTTTTTGAAAACTTAGCCCTTTCAGCCCCATACACTCGCATACACATCAATACATCCTGCCTGTTAGTCGAATACGAAGGAGTGTTCTGATGTAAGAATAAAGCGTACACAAAATTGAAAACTTAAAAAAAGTGAAAGTTTATGTTTGCATATGAAATTAGATTTTTGCATTAGTTATGCAAAGGCGAAGTTTAATTTCTCGACCAAAAATCAAATGGAAATTTCTTTTACTTACTAATACCACTTCATTCACATACGTGTTTCTAAAAAAAAAACAAAAAAAATTGTAAGAGCTTTTAAGAGCAATATTTGATGTTCCGTAGAGTTCTAAGAGTAGTGTATTTGCATATATATATAGAAATAAAATAAGTGTGCACAAACATAAATGTATGAATGTTCTTGCATGAATACTAGAATGACCTTTTTAGGAGACAAAACAAAAAACAAAGCTATATTTATATTGAGAAGTTCTAGTCCGTGTCTATAGACTAAACTAAGAGAGGAGTATAGACAAGACTAAAGTCAAGATTATAGGCAGGACTATAGACAAAACTTAAGACAATACTATAAACGAGACTATGGATTAGGCTTAAGACAAGACTATAGACGTAGACGAGATTGTAAATGACTAGACGCAAGCCTATTACAGAGAAGGCTTTAGACAATAATATAGACACGACTTAAGATTAGGCTGTAAACAAGATTGTAGAGAGTACTGAAGACAAGAGAATAGACAAGACTTTAAACAAGACTAGAGGCAATAATATATACAAGACTGTAGAGAGGGCTAAAGACAAAATAATATACAAGTCTATACGCAGAGAAAACACATTTTTGCCAATAGCCACTTCCAAACCTATTGTTAACTAAAACTTTTTAAACATACTTTACCAATTGTGTAGAAAATGGCAGCCGTATTATGGTTCGCTTAGTCCTCCATCAAGAATTCACAATCATATTATGGGTGCCTCTAAGCAAATTCTGGTAACTAATAATAGCGGGGGGTGCTTTAAAACCATGTGAGATAAGGCCAACCCAATTGAAAGGGAGATAGAGCCATAATGGCCTTATTGCTCAATCATTGGGAGGTAAGGTCATATTTAAAATTTTGCGAAATGAGAGATTTAGCCATATTTTTTTCAGAACTGAGAGATAAAGCCATATTTTTCAGAATATTGTTATGCATGGTGTAAACATTCTCTAAGAGGGAAAATCCTTAGTTATCATTGAAAAAATAACAACTAAGAATTAGAAAACTTTATTCAGCAAAGCCACCTACCACGTGGCTCGTAAGCACGGCCGCAGGCCGCCACGCATAAAAACTTAAGTATGTGAAACCAGATTTCAATACTTAGCTTTAGTGTCTTCGGGAAGTTATTTTTTTAAAGAATGTTATTATTATTATTAATATTTTAAGATTTTTTTCCTTCAATGAATGCACATTGAATAGGAAACATACTGTTAAAGAAAGAATTCGTATGCAGATAGTCAAACAATATTAAAAATAATGAATGGGAAATAAAACAAAATATGCTTTATTACCAATCCTGCTTGGAAATAAAGCAAAATCGATTTTTTTTTGTCTTATTTCACATTTAAAAGTGATATAAAGCAAATTTTGCCTTATTGCCTTTTGTCTTAATGCTCCCCTCAAAATATAACTGCTAAAACGTATAGTGCTTTGTTTACGCAAAGGTGTGCACATTTTGCTTTATTATTATTATTACTTCTTAATTATAAAAATAAGAAAACTATTGATTTTCCCTTTTACGGAATGTTTACACCTAATGTAAACATTTCGTAAAAGGGAAAATCATTACCTCTTAATTATAAAAATAAGAAAACTATTAATCAATGTAAAATGCAAAAGTTCTTCAAAACTGAAATAAGAGGTAAAGCAAGAGATAATATTGCTAATGTGAGCTAAGGCCATGTTGGCTTTATCTCCCATTCAAATGAAAAAGGCTTTATCTCCCTATTGAATGAGAGATAAAGCCATCATGGCCTTGTCTCACATGGCATTAAAGGTGCCTGTCGTGTAAAAAAAGCCATAGGAAATATAGCCATATGGCCTTATTTCTCACTCCATTGAGAAATAAAGTGAAATAAAGCCATACATAGCACCCCCTCATAATAACATTTGTTCACAAATTTCCAACAAAGTCGTGACCAAATGAATCTGTAACATTGTCCGCTGAATCCGAATATGAAGTCAGAATTGTAAAAAGGAGAACAGTTTTTGAGATATTCCAAAATAACCGTTATTTGTGTTTTTAAAAAAGATGATGTGACTTAAATGCAAATCTCTTCAAAAAATTTTATTGCATGCGACATTAGATTACTTTAATATGAACATTTTGCGCCCAACAAGACATATATTGGTAAAAAAAATGGTAAAGCTACAGAAGATTTAGAAAATTAACCCACATAGAAATTCAATAATCTTAAGCTATTTTTATTAATATTTATTGTTATTAAAAATTTTGCTTTGTATATTTATTTGTTGTGCTTTTCTTTGTTGTGCTTTTCTTTGATTTGATACAAATCGAAAAGTGGGTTAATTCAATTAATCTTCTGTAACTTTGTCATTTTTGCAACGAACTGGATCCTATTGGGCACAAAATGTTCTTATTGAAATAGGCTAACGTCTTAAGTGATAAAACTTAAAAAAGTCATTATTTGGTTTAAGAAAATAACTTGAAAAGAGCAAAATTGCAAGAATACACAAAATTTATAATGAAGTTTGAAATTTTTTCCACTATAACTCTGACATTTATTGACTCATCTCCACAAACGACCAATGGTTATTTTAGAATTTTTTTTACATTTCACTAAAAAAAAGAAATACATAGTCCGTTTAAAATTTTTTGAAGATATTTGCATTTCAGTCACATCATCTTTTTAAAAAACACAAATAACGGTTATTTTGGAATATCTCAAAAACTGTCCTACTTTTGACAGTTCTGACTTCATATTCGGATTCAGCAGTCAATTTTACATAAAGATTGGGTGTTAGATTCATTTGGTCAAAAAACTGACACGTAGTGTAATAACTTGTTAACCACTGATATCTTTAGGGGCTTAAATTAACAATAACATTTTCTTTTTTTTTTCAAGCTCAACGTGTTGTGTTTGAAAGACAACCATATTATTTTGCCCATAACACGTTTAGAGGCAACCAAAATATGATTGTTGCTTCTTGGTAGAGGACTAATTTAACCGTAATGTGGTTGCCTGTGACAATCATATTAGTGAAATAACCATAATATGTTTAAAAATTTTCTATAAAAATAATTTTCTTGGTGGTAACCATGTCGAAAACTGTTTTTTCTTAACGTGTGTATAGAGGACTTTTACTATTTCATAAATGTGTGGTAGCGCACTTTCAACTAGTAGATCCACTAAATATTGAACAATGTGCATTAGTGACACTCTTATAATGGGTGATTTTTTAAGCGTAGTTTTTAAAAAAATCTAATAAAACACTCAAATTTGCATCATATATTCAAAATTTTTATTGGAATCGATAAATTGGTCTTTGCCATTTATTTTTTAAAAATAACTTCATGTAAATGTTGCCCGCGGCTCCGGTTCAAATGGTCCATTCGTAAGGTCCAATTTTGCACCACTTTTTCGAGCATTTCGGCCTGTATTCCATGAATAACACGTGTTATGTTATACTCTAAGGCTTCAATCGTGTTTGGGTTGTCCACCTAGAGCAACGACTTCACATAACTCCACAAGAAATAGTCAAGAGGCGTCAAATCACATGATCTTGGCGGCTAACTCACAGGGCCATTTCGAGAGAGGAACTGCTCACTAAATTCATCCTTCAATATGTTTATTGTTTCCGAGCTGTGCGGCATGTGGCTTGTTGAAACCACATATCAACCAAGTCCAACTCAGCCAATTGGGGCAAAAAAAAAAATTGCGCGTATCATGGCTCGATATCGTTCGCCGTTGTCGGTAACGTTTCCTCCATGGTCGTCTTTGAAGAAAAATGGACCGATCATGCCACCAGCCCATAAACCACACCAAACTGTCGTTTTATCGGGATGAATCGGTAACTCTTGTACGGCATGTGGCTGTTCTTCACCCCATATGCTGCAGTTTTGCTAGTTTACGTATTCATTTAGCCAGAAATGAGCCTCATCGCTGAACACAATTTTTCGATAAAACATCACCTCTGTGAATTTTGATAATAAATTTCAACGATTTGTAGTCGTTAATCGTTTGTGAGTTTCTCCATGATGAAATGACAGAGTTTACTGAACACTTTTCACTTTCACAGATGTATTTTGGACAAAATTACCAACCAGTGCTGCCAGCCAGAAAAACTTAATTCATAAAAAATCACCCTTTATTTAATTGGAGTGAATGGTCTGATAACATATTTCATTATCCTTATGCAAATTCCATTCCCTCGTCCTTGTATGAGATCGCAGATGTTTAACTTCAATCGTCCGATTTAAAATAGACCTCATTAAAGGGAAGTAGTCCTCTTGTCTTCTTAAAATGTTTTAGGTATGTTTTGTCATGTGCTGTCAAACTTCCATTAGACAATATTACATTTCACCGCGCTCTCTCTCAATACAGGTTTTAGTATTAGGTATTTTGCCAATTTTTCAATGTAGCTGAATTCCACTTTCCTTGAAAATGACCCGAACTTCTTTTTTACAACAGCAAAAGAGCAAATGCAAAATATCGTTGCAAGTTAATGCAATCTAATGGAAACTCTGTGTATTTTATTATTTTGCATTTACACATTTACAAGACTAATACAAAACCCCGCTAATGTTTTTTTAGTATCGGGAGTAAATTACAAAAAATTTAGAACAATTAAAAGGACTGTAAAAATACTATAGTATATGCAACACTATAGACAAAACTATACACAGAAAAATTTTTCACCAAAATTTTTTCAATTAATTCAATAATGCTGTTTTAAACAATTTTTTTAATTGTTCCAATTAATTTGCCTTAATTGAAAACCCAAATTATAATGTTTGTGTGTTTATTTGCAAATATGAAAACATACACACAAACTTCAAAATATTTTAAATTCTCAAACAATTTTTTAATAGTTTCAATTAACTGTGTTGATTGAAAAAAATTTTTTGATTTGTGTTTACGTTTTATATTGCCTCTTTTACTTTTGGTCAAATTTCATTTAAACCTATTGATTGAAACTGAACAGCAAGAAAAGCTCAAGCTTACAAATGCGTTAATTGATATGATCAATTTGCTTGCAGGCGGAAAATCAGTAAGGAATTTAATTAATAGTACAAATTTCTAACAAATACGTTAATTGAAGTTGGTTTTTCATTTTTTCTGTGTCACTATAGACTTGACTTTAAACTTTTCGAATATTTTAACAAACTTTTTGGAGTCTAATATAAGACCATTTGGCTATTATTCTTTCTATGTACTAGACCAATATCTACAATAACAAATCGACATTCCCACATGCATTCGTAATGCTTCCTTTTGGTTTGGTTGTTTCAATAGGAACCTTAGAAAGACCATTAAATAAATTACTGCCCACATACAGACAAACAAATGTATGAATATAAGAACAGACTAGAAATAAAGAGTTTTTCCACATTTATATATAAGGAAAGTTGTTCTCTTCTTCCTAAGCCTTTAAATTAAAAAAAAGCCAAAAATTTAACTTAAAATAAAAATTTGATCCTTCATAATAAATGTTCCATTAACTTCTGAACACAAAAGCACATTCATACTTAGCTAGCTACTAACATTTACAAACTAAAGTATTTATTGATGAATGGTAAGAGAGTCTAAGTAAATAAGTTTACTATGCTCAGTGTATAAGTGGCTAAGAATGTTATAACTCGTACAAGGATGATTTGATGAGTTGGCAAGGGTCAGAAAGTCAAACACTAACTAAAGTCGCCTACAATGAATTCTACTAAAACTCTCTTTTTTTACCCACAGCATTACTGGTCCGTCCATACACGGAGCAGCAGTATCAAATATACGCTACCAATAAATACCTCTTTTTGCCACCATAACTTCTGCTTACAATGCAATAAAGCAACTGTTTGCATAATGAGTATGAGTGTCTGTGTGGTGTGCTAGTTTGTTTATAAGTGTATGAAAAAACAAATAGTTATGTTCTATATTTTTAACCGAGTCGAAGCAGAAAATGTAAATGGATTGGATAGCAAACATCACTCGTCATCCTCTGTATCAGAATCAATATTTAGTCGATGGTTTGTTGTTAGCGTGTCTGTATGTATGACTCTCTCCGCCTGTCTGTCAATCAGTGTACCAATATGTGCATGTTGCATAGTACTGATTTGCTTCAAGCATTTAACTTAAACTAATTCTAAGAGAATATTGTACACTATTGCCAATCGAATGAAATCTATTCTCAAAAGTGAAAGAGCGGAATTGTTATAACAAGCTGAAAGGCCTCAAAAATTTTAAAGGAGAAAAAGTTTTTATGCGGCTTTAAACTTAAACAATTGTTTGGGAGAAAAATGCAATGTTTGTGTTTATTACAAAAAATAATCAATTTTAGGTTCTTCAAGAAAAAAAAAAAAAAAATGGGTTAATAAAAAAATCACAAACTTTATAATAGAAACTTTTAAATCCTAATCTTACACTGAAAGAAGTTAAATTTCTAAATTTCATTTCAACAAGAAAATCTAAAAATAATTTTTTGGATTTTAACTTACATATATTGTTCGTATTAAGCAGGGCTGTGGAGTCGGAGTCGGAGTTGAGGTTTTTGTACTGGAGTCGGAGTCGTAGTACCCACAAAAACTAGCGACTCCGACTTTTTTGCATTAAAATTTTTCCAATATTTTTCAAAATAAAAAATTTTAATGACCAATTTCTCCAATTCTTTTTAAATATCAATTCATATTTAAATATAATTTTTCTTATAATTTTATTTTAATTTGACATAAAAAAATAAATTTTAAACATAAATTGATATTTTAATAAATTAGTGTAATTGGCCATAAGAGGGTCTGCTTTTTGAAATTGTGAAGTCAGAAAATAAGGACCAGTGTACTTTTCATATCAAAAATTAAAAAATTGAGATAACATCTTATTTTGACAATTTATAAGAATAGTTATAAAGATTGTATCGAAGCATGTCCTTTTCTATGTTTTATGGTGACCTCAAATTTCTGTAACAAAAACCAGCGGGTTCACTATTTGAATTTCGCCAAGATATCGTTAATGAAATAGAGCCGAATTAAGGAATTTAAAAAATTTGTAAAGATGTTGTTTTTTATTTATCGTATATTAACAAATATTTTTGTAGCCATGTTCATGAATATTACTTGAAATCAGCTGTAGCTCCTGTGGTGAAAGCATTAAGTGAACTACATTTTAAGTTCCAACCTTCAAGGTGAATTATAATAGAATAAAAGGAAAAGGAACTCGAAATAATACATGACATTGTTCCAGATATAATTCCCATCAATGTGGGGGTTAACCCGAAAAATGATTTGAGAATACTTTTATCTACTCACTTTAGGGAAAATTGGAGAGATAATAAAGTCTTGCAATTTCAAATTTCGGTCTTGGACAATAATAGTATTGAATTAGGAACGGAAAAATGCAATGGCGAGTTCTTGATGCCTTTAACGTCTAAGCCAATTGGACTTGGTGTTGTTTTCAACTTTTCTATCTCGAAAGCTACATTAGATAGGACTTATGGAAATTCACACATCTATAAATTCCAACAGTATAAAAAACGTTTTTTGAAAAAGATGTGAATTGGTGTAGTTAACCTCTCCCCTACAGAACTATTTTTACATTTTTTAGCACTGTTTGTATAATTTTAATAAATTAATGTAACCTTTAAAATATACTAAAGTTCAATGATCCCATACGGATTGAAGCAAAACTCGTTTCTTTCGAAAGTTCGTAACAAAACTCATTCGTTCCAAAATTAAATCCATTATTTTTCTATATTTCAGTTGGTTTAAATTTCTAAACTGTTGAGTTATAAGTCAAGAATGCCATAACACTTTAGAATTAAAAAAGTTCAACTCATTTGGTCTATTGAATCGGGCGGTATATGTTTTTTACATTTTTTCCAAAATCCAAATAAAATATTTTGCAGCTTTCCTACTCATATGTTAGTAACTAGTAGGTTAAAGCTCAATGCGCGGCACGTTTGAATTAAAATATCGATTTGAAATTTTTACAGAATCATTTTCTTGCTATATTTAACCATTTAACAGGTACTAAATTAAAAAAGAGTTTAAAGTCAAATAAAAACTAGTCTCTTAAATAATGCTAGGTTTGAGTGGGAGTCGGAGTTGGAGTCGGAGTCGTACTTAAAAAATTTCAGCAAAAGGAGTCGGAGTCGGAGTTATAACTATTTCTTAACGACTCCACAGCCCTGGTATTAAGTACAATGTGCTTAAATAAAGAAACATTTTGCTTAAACCAAGCCACACATATATTTAGAATAAGTAATTTTTGGCTTGGACAAGAATCATGCAACATTTTCTTGTTTCAATCCATATTTAGCAAATAGTTCTTTCCGCGTACCAACATGTGTCTGTGATACACATTTTGTTGTTTAATTCGATGTTGTAACGAAAATATTCGGCATATCGCAACCAAACTTCTTGACTTGTATTTAACATACATATCTGTGGCCTTTTGACATAAGTCAAATTTAAAAAGCTAAAAAAGCGTTGTAATCATACGAATTTTCATTTAAAAAACATTTTTGATTACGTTTTCAAAATTTTGTATTATTAACGAAATTTTTCTTTAATTTTGGTTTATTTTATTATTTGATAAAAAGGTTTTTTTCACCGAGTTTTTTTTTAACTGTTTTTCCATCTTATCTGGACTTAAGATGCTTTGTCGAAATGACACAGATATGTTTTGTAAAGTTCAACAAAAAAAATATTTAAGTTCTAAGTTATTATATTTTATATATGTCAAAACAAAAAAAATACAACATGGGCAACTACCGACATGTGTCAAATAGACACTGAACTACTTATTGCTCCCCAAATACGCCAAAGCGCAGGAAAAAAATTACAAAGGCCTACAATTTAGCTCACGCAGGAATTTCTATAGGAAAAAGCTTCATCAAATGTAATTAACTGTGCAATAAATAAAATCAAAAGATGCTTTATGTTTGATTTTAAAAACAAGTCGTATAGTTTAAGGCCTTATGACACTACATTTTCAATGCATTATTAAAGTTTTGGTTAACAGTGCAAATATAATGTAATAGGAAAATTTACCAAGTGCAAAGAGTTCAGCTGTATTAGAATAAATAGCAAACTGTTAAAAAATTTTAAAAAAGTTATCGATCAAAAATTAAGTTATGTCAAAAATAATTTAAAATTGTTTAACTTAAAATTGACATTTCAAGCTTGAAATATTAAAAGTTTTGCCGAATCAGCGGTTTATGGGCAAATTCAGCGATTTGTCGTTTTTTGTTTGTTTTGTTCTTATGTTTCTTATAAACAAAAAGTTGACAAAATTTAATAAAATAAAATCATAACAAAAGAATATATGTAGTTTGCCATTTCCAATATTTACTGTTTCTTTCCATCAATTCTATATCAATTCAATAAATAAAAAATGTAGTGTCATGAGGGCTTTAACAATGCTGTCAAAATGTTTTGTAATGAACATGGTATAACATTTTCAGAATGTTTACAATGTGTTTAGTTATAAATATTTTTCTCCAAATTTACTTGTTTTAACCCTGGATGATTACTGTTCGTCGAATCGACGAAGCTCATTTACTTTTCAGCATATACATTTTTTATAAGTGTTCAAATAACGGCCTTTTTTGTCAACAACGTAAGCTGATGCCGAAAGCTTGTAGTGAGTGGACGTGCGCTGGATCCTCATTTTTTTAAAGTTGAAATTCAGAGGCGTGTACTCGTCGCAACGACGAAGAGTAACCTTAGTGTAAGTTTTTATGTCTACTATTTTGGAATTTTAAATACAACTACGTCATATATACTTACAATATGTTTCATAAAGATCGAAAACCCAAAAACAGACGACAGTATCTGAAAAATCTTCATTAATCTCTCGTGGCTCCGTATTTAAGAGGCAGATTCGAGTTACCTACCTAACTGACCTTAATTAAGGAGAAAAATTTAAAAAAAAATACCTAATCGACAAGAATCCGTCGAAAATGTTGCCAAAGGACCAAAATTCGTCGCCTCTGAATGACGAAAAGAACAAGTAATATATGCGTAAAATAAGGTTAATAACTAAATATTTTTTTCTTTTAAAGGCTGAGTTAGAAAAGAATAATTTGTTTATCTTTTTAGTTTTTGTTGTTTTAAAAAGTTAATTTATTTGAAAAACAAAAATGAGAAGAGTTCAAATTCGTATCGAATTTTACAGAGAAAAACTATTTTTATTTTTATATTTTATTTATTTTTTTCTTTTATAAAACGCTTAAGGACGGTGGCAAAATAAACTACTATTGGTTATTTTTTATTGATTTTATTAACACAACTCATATTACTTCAAATCATAACAAAAACTTCATGTATCTATTATATGCATAAATAAAAAAAATTTATATGTATGTAGGGATTTCAAAATTGTTTTTTGGTGTGATATAACATAAAGCAATCTTTTGGGTGCAATGTCACATTACATTTTAAACAAGAAAAATTTGATTTCTTGTGACATTCAATGCAACGAGTTTGCCGTTCTTTATATATGTATAATTAAATGATCTCTCCCATCAAGTCGGGAGTGCGAATGAAAGGTTGTGCCATGTCTGAGTGCAGCTGTTGATGATGACTTTTTGACTGTTTCTAACAGATCTGTTGCGATTTGTCGTCGAAAAGCTAGACCATCCAGTTTGCCGCCACTATTACGGTAGATATGCCAACCATTTTGTACCGACATGTCTAGATAGTGGCTTAGAAGAGGAAAATACCATTTCTTTCCGTGTATACTAGTTCTATACAATCCAATGTTTTGATCGGCTATCAACTCCACCCATGTTGTCATTATATTTTTTGATTAAATTTGGCTGTTGAACGATTATTTTTTTCTTCTCTGCCTGCGAATATCGTTTGGCCGTTATAGTTGGAAAAACCATATTATTGTTGGATGCTAGAGTCACTATACTGTTATCAACCCACTTTACAACAACAATCGAACTATCAGAAGATGATACGTAGTCATAGAATCCTCTACTCTGTGTTTTTAGCTCTCGTCCTTTCTGTAACGGAAATGCCTTTCCAAGACGATTTTCTCGGACCGTTCCAGTTCCTTTCAATTTTCTGGCTTTCAGCTCCTCTAGTAATTTGGTAGAAGTGAAAAAATTGTCAAAATAAATATCAAATGGAATATTAGGCCATCTAGTTTGAAAGACATTCACAAACTGCAGGACAACGCTTGCTCCTAAGCCAAGATGCTTGAAACTTTCGTGAAGTGGTGTAGATTTTGCTTGGTATTGCTCGAACCATTCTATATATCCGAGTCGGTTCGTCGCCATCCATATTTTATAGCCCCATCTAATTGGCGTTCCTCGGATGAATTGTTTGGTGCCGTGATTTCCATAATATGGTACCATCGATTTATCCACGCAATGATGTTCCTCAATTTCCGTGAATTCAATAAAGTTTCTTCCAAGTAAGTCGAAAAGTGGACGAAGTTTTGCAAACTTGTCGTTTTGCTGTAAGTTTTGATTGTCACAGCAATGTATGTTTTGCATTAGAAAACGGAAACGGCTTCTTGTCATGGCGCTTGAAACGAGTTTATGGTGAACTTCTGGTGAACTTTCCCAATACATTTCCAAAGAAACAACGCATCTCATCACCATGAATATACCCTTCACGGTTATGATATGTAGCGCATTTATTTGTGTACTTCACGAATAGCTCTATAATTTCATCGTTGAAGAAGCACGAAAAAGATTCCATTGGAGAGAGCTCAATTTTACACCCTGAAACTTCCTTCCAAATCGGCAAAGATGGTTCTATATCTTTCTTTTCCCAAGTATACTTCTTAAGTTGTGATGCCTTGACATTGCGGCTGGTTGTTGTTATTCGTTTACGAAAGTCCACTAAGCATATGTCATCGTCACTTTCAAAGTCTTTATCGGAAACACTTTTCACAGCAGCTTCGGAAAGCAATTGTGAACCTGGCAAGTTGTATAAATCCACATTATTTTCTTCACCACTATCTTCATCTGTACCGTCGTTATTGCAATTTTCTGGTGGTAATATAAAAATTTCGCCTGGCAGATCTTCGCTGCTCAAATTTTCAACCTCTTGCAATATTTGGTTCAGAGTTAACGGTTTGCGCATATATCTGTTTAACATAAAAAGTGAATGTTATTGGTAGGGTATTTTGCCACTGTACTTTCTAAAGAACATTAAATTTTACTAAACAAAAAGCAAACAAAAGCAATGTTTTGCATTTCATTGCACAAATTTTAAAGATTATAAAGCAAACAACCTAAAAGTAAGTAAAGTAACAAAATGTATTTTCTTGTTTGCTTTGTTTTTTTTACCGTTCGTTTTCCATCTTTGCCAAAATTATATTTTTTTTCCAAAATATATGCTTTTCTTATCGCAAATTACAACTGACCGCACTATTGGAACTCTCACACTCAACTGTTACATGTTCTGTTTGTATTCTGTAAAAAAGCAAATCAATAGATCAAGTGTTGGTAAAGAAACAGTAGAAAAATAACGGGACCTTTTAAATGGACGGTGGCGCCAACTGGGTTAACTAAAACATATTTTTGTTTATTTTTTCTTTAAAAATCGTTCGGTCAGAATTTATTTTTTAAAAAGTTCATCGATTCAACGAAGAGTAACCTTTATATAACCTAACCTAAAATGAAGAGTAATCTTCCAGGATTAAGTTACCTAAAGCTTTTTAGGATTTTCAATATTTTATGTCGGTTTGATTAGGTTTAAATAAAAAATGTTTTAAATCAGATAAATTCATAAAAACCGACTTTATTCCCGCTCAAATTATAACACCTTGAAATTAAACAATTGGCAAAAATAGAAAAAGTTTTTCTAAGTCCCAATTTACACTAGGGACATTTCTTGCCGGACAGACGAAGTTTGAAGGCGAGGGGTCGAAAAGGAAGAGTATGTAGTACATGACTATCTGTACTGGTCATTTTTCATTTCTCTTTCTTACTTTTCGTAGTTTACATCTTGTTGCCTTATATTATTTTTCTGTCTGACTTCATATGTAAACGCTTCAGGTAAGATTAAAAGAGAATTCAAAAAATGTCCGGCAAGAAATGTCCCTAGTGTAAATTGGGACTAATAAAAAAAAATTAAGAGGCAACGCTAATTCGAACCTGCTGCCTGACTTTAACCCTATTTTCTATTAAAAAAAAAATTTGTATTATGTTGTTGTAATACATATTGATATGTTGTAATTTGGAATTCACGTAACACTCATATTAACTTAAATAAACAATTAAACATTTTATACATACAAATTAATATTGCAAATCCTATAATAATAATAATAATAATAATAATAATAATAATAATAATAGGAACATTGAAATATTAAATACATAAATAAATATTGCGAATCCTATAATAATAAACCATCCAATCCAATCCATCTTAAGCAACATAAATACAAACAATTAAGAAGAAACTATAGTAATAACAACAGCAACAATGACACTTTTGGCCTCAATACCAAAATGAAGAGTGCCTTTAGCATCAGCAAACATCATGAAAAAGTTACTACAATAATACACATATACATTGGCACCCACGCACCCTACACAGGCAAAGACACACGTTCATTCACTCTTATAAAAATGTATATGTTCAAGCACCAAATACAAATTGCTGTTGGTAAGTTGGCAAACATTTTAGTCGTCATCCAACTCCAAGTTTTAATATTGCTAGCAACTTTTTTAATTATTTCCTTTCTTTAACGTTTTTTCAGTTCGTTCCACTCACACTTACATTTTTTCTGCCAGCTTCTCTGTCTCACCAAATTCATTTTCACCCAGTGAATGAGTATTCCTATTTTTTGTTTTCCATTTTTTCCACCATCTCTTTATTATTGTATCAGAGTTTGGGTAGCTTTTTGTATGTGCGAATGTTTTTAACCTTTCAATATTGATTGATTTGCGTTGATTTCATTGTTGTTTTAGTCATCGGTGTTGCTGTTGTAATAAGGGCACACCGCGTTGAATAATCTTTCAACACTTTTGTAGCTACTGTTGCAGTTTTTTTATATTGTTGTTGTCACTGCTGTTGCTACTGTTCATATAACAATACGCAAACACATTCATTTTTATTCACAAAAATACAAAACGCTTTTTCATACATCCGCATTCATTCTTGCC
Source organism: Pollenia griseotomentosa (assembly GCA_963931875.1). Taxonomy (NCBI): domain Eukaryota; kingdom Metazoa; phylum Arthropoda; class Insecta; order Diptera; family Polleniidae; genus Pollenia; species Pollenia griseotomentosa. The sequence continues at coordinate 21,025,349 of OZ007561.1, forward strand.
ATTTTCATCGACTCCGTTAAACTGTCATGTATTGAGTTATTCTATTGTAATTCTGTGACTATTGCGCTGCTTTTTTCGCCTTCGTTTAAGTCTACCACCGACTTTCGTTTTGTACAACCAAACTTCATAGCAATAACCCTTAAGGACTTTTCAATCACCCACTCCCAATGATTTCAATAAAAACCCCCCTTCTAAATATTTGTTTTTAAACTAAATTGTTGAGATCTTATAATTTTTGTTATAAAATGAATCTTCTTTGTCACGCCCATAAACTAAACTTTTTCTATTCAGCCCAATTATGAATAACAATTCTCCGGTAGTTTTTTACTTCTCTAATTTTTCTTATTTAAATTAAATCGAAAAATTGCGGAAATGGAAAAAAGTCCAGGGGAATTTCTATTCATAGTTGGGCTTATTTTTTTTTTTGTTTTATTTTCAATAAAAACTGTGCATGTGCGCGTGTGTGTGTCAGTTTGGCTGGTGTAATTTATAAGAGTTTTTACCTTCAATGTGTGAATGAATGTTTGAATGTTCGTATGTTTGAACAATAGTGGCTGCGATACTTTTGCGTCCAAGTCTTTGCAGTGTTACAAAATTGCTGCGCTAATAACCGCTTTAAGGTCTGTCAATCAACTTGCAATCAACTTACTAGCGGCTACAGTGGCCAAATCGTCTAATATTGCAAAACAGTTTTTTGTAAAAGGAAATATGATTAACGTGTCTTTTGTATTTTCGTTGAAAGATCCGTTCACAATGGTAGTAACATTTTTTCTTGCTGTTCAATAAAGATCAACATATTTTTCACAACCACACATATTTTCAATTAAGCAAACGATTGCAAGATTTTCCCACAAGAATATTATGTATTTATTATTATTTTTTAAATCATTTTATTAAAATTTTCATTCAAAACACAATAAAATTATTAGCGTCATTTTCAATTTTATACAAATTGATGCTGAGTAGAAGTAGAGTCAACTTTTTAAAAAGGCTTTAGTTACATTTTTGTTCGAAAAATTAATAAAAAAAAAAAATTATGAGAAATACTTTGCGAAGAAATAAGATAAAAGAAAAAAACGAACATGTTTCTCCCATTGTGAACGAAGCTTAAGAGGTTAAACAGATTTTTTATAGAAAAAAATACGAATTATCGGGGGGACCGAAATGTATGAAATTATTGTGATTTGGCGCGATTTTTTCGAGGGAGCAACAGTTTCTTACGAACTATTGAGATTTTCGATTTAACGGTGTGCGAACTATCGGGATTCTACTGTATTTTGATATAAACTAAAATAAGCTTTAGTTTACTGTTGAACTTTTCTCTTTTCCTATCTTCAACCCCCAAAAAAAAGTTTGTCTTAAGTGTTTCGTTTTCGAGCAATTTTTACTATTTCTGTGTAAATACTAAGAGATTTCGCATAAACCACTATTTATGTTCGTTTGTTTGTTTGCAGTTGGAAGTGCAGAAAGTTTTGCACATAAAAATCAACGTTTGATAGAAGTGAAAAAGTGCTTGAATGAATTGCTTATTGAGAACCTTTGGCAGGAAATAAGCATTGAATATGTTTCGGTTGTATAACAAATACACACAGACTCACACACACAATTCCATTTATAAATCCTTTCGATAGTGTAGTTGTGAAACGAAACAGAATTCTATTTCTCCAACCATGAATTGTATGGCGTATGCAACTTGAAAGGCCAAACAAACAAAATATTGAGAAAAGAAATTTATTAAACATTCACAGACATAAATAAAATGTATAAAAACTAATAAATATATAAATAGCGATAAGTAAATATTTATTATACAAATATGTAAAAAAAAATCATTTTTCCTTTATAAAACAGTCAAACCACGATAGTTCATATGCCGTGAATTGAAAAACCTCATCAATTCGAATTAAACGGTTCCTTGAGAAAATCTCATACATTTTGATCCCCCGTTAATTGGTATTTTTCTTGTAATTCAAAGTCTGGTTAGGCCCCTCTAAGTCATACTTACTCAAATTCGTCAACCTCTTATAATTCGCATTAAAAACCAGCATCTTTTGAAAGAAAAAAAAAAAACAAATCCAATGTGTTTTTACAAGTGAATTATTTTTGCTTGTTGTTGTTTATTACTAGGGCAACCAAAAAAAAGCACTAAAAAAACAGTTTTAAGCTCTTAAAAAAAGCCTTTAAAAACATGAAAATAAGCTGTTAAAACTTAAAAAAAAGCAATTTAAACTTGTTTATTTTTCACTTAATTCGTTGTTATAGTAAATTATAAGTTGATGCAATAAATTTTTCGAAAAGAAAACTATGTTTGTTTGGAGTCAGCAAGTTCTTGTAGATAGAAAAAGTTCTTCCTACGTCTAGAGATGTTAAGGGAGCATATCTAAAATTGAGTATTTGCTCTGAAGTATATTTTATACGATTGGACTCATAATTCCGCTTGCCTCCCAAAATATCCCCAATATCTTTCAATACCGAAAATCCTTAATTTTTTAATGAAACTGATCTTAATTTTGTATTAACTTCGTCTTCTATATCCCCTGGAACACGGGACATTTTTCTTACGATCCACAACTATGTTCACTAAGAAAACCAATGAAAGATTTTTTGTTTCCAATTTTGTTACAACTTCGAGTAAAACAACAAAATTTGCAGAAATTTACATTATTTGATATACAGAGAAATTCTTAATAGCTAAAACTATATTAAAAAAGCAAAAAATAAGACGTTACTATACCAAAAGCAGAGAGAAGGGGAACTAACAGACGTTTCTTTATACAAAAACTATATTAAAAAAGAAATAAGACGTTACAAAGTGTGATGGTAAAAGACGTTACATACTGAGGAATTTGATCGTAAGAATAGAGCTTTAGAATTTTTGAGAGAAAAGAACTTAAACAAGCAAATATTAAATTAGGTTTAAAAAAAGGCTTAATACTAAAAACATAAACACATACAAATTATACACAACACTATAAAAGGTAAGTTACAGTACTGCTAAGACAGAGTTGCATAAAAATCAAGTAAGAAAGTATAGTCGGTCAAGCCCGACCGTATTATACCCAACACCACAGTATTTAAAAACAAGTTTCGAGAGTGTATGCCTTTATGAATAGGGATCATCTATGTTTTAAATTTCATTAAAATCGGTTTGATGGTTTCTGGTAGGCAGAAATTGCCCCCTATCCCCCTCATAGTCCTATTTTTTTAAAAAATGCATACCTTACGTGTCCACATAAATATGGATCCATCTACATATGTCTTTAATTGCATTAAAATTGGTTGATAGTGAGCACAAAGACCCTCTTCCTGATAGCAGCTTGTATGGAGGCTATATTTAATTATGGACCGCTTCGCCCTTGTGCCAATTAGAACCCACGTACCAAATTTCATTAAATTGTCTTTAAAATTGCGACCTGTACTTTGCGCACGAGGTTACATGGACAGCCAGCCAGCCGGACGGACATCGTTAGATCGACTCAGAAAGTGATTCTGTGTTGACCGGTATACTTAAGGACCAATATTTTAAGGTGTTTCTCACATCAGCACAAATGCATAATACCCTCTCCACTCTTTAGTGTAGCTATAATAACATAAAGAGATAATATAGGTTTTTGGGATGATATTGCTCAAGGGAAGCACAAAATATTACCATAACGTTGAACGATTTTTTTAACCAGAGTTGTTACAGCACAGAAATGGTTGATTTTTTAGTATTTATAAAAAAAGTTGCAAATAAAAAAAATAATAATAACGATTTTTGCAAAATTTTATTAAATAAGTTTTTTTTTTGTATGAAAAATTATCTTAAAATGGCAAAATAAGCAAAAAAAAGCCGATATCGCAAAAATAACTAAAAAAAAGCCGATATTGCCAAAATAAGCAAAAAAAAGCCCTAACAAATATAGCTCATTTTCTTTGTTTTCTTATGATCGGAGTTTGTGTTCAATCAAAATCTTTCTATCTTGTAAACCAAAAAATAAGCATTTGCTTTTTTTTGGTTGCCCTATTTATTACATATTAATTGTTTGATTTTTATAAATTATAACTTTTTTAAATAATTTGCTTATTATTTTAAACCTTCTTAAACTCCAGTCCCAACAAAAAGTTTTGATTTAATCTTAACTTCGTTAAATCGAAAACTCTTAATTTCGAAAACTCCTCTAATTCATAAAAAGCAGTCTCGGTCTCTTCGATAACGAATTATCGGGATATAATTGTATTTTTAATTCTAAGAAAATTTGTTACTTTAAATCCAAATCAAATCAAAATTTGACACAATATAAATTGGTATTTTATTACTGCTACTGCTGCTTCTAAGATATTATCGTAGTCCCAAATCTTTTAAAATATGACTACGATAATGTCAATATTTGTTCTCAAAATTTTATTTTCAATAATAAATACGTTTTGTATTCGTTATTGTCGTTTTACGTCTCTTTAAGTTGTCTATACTATGCACAGATTTTGCCATCAATATCTTCTTCATGTAAGTAAATTTGCTTTTCAAAAAGGAAATGAATTTGTATAAAACTTTTCAATAAACATAAAACGATGTCAAAATGCCAGCTTAAGCAGGAAGTCTATGTTGACGACTCTACCAGGACTTGTTTGTGTACGTTTAGATAGATGGATGGATGAATAAATAAGTGAATAGTTAAATGAAACTATGAATATTTAAGCACATCTACAAAATTTATATCTTTGTGTTCCTTCACACCAATACAGGTGGGGGAGTGTTAAAGAAATTAGGGTGTTTCTTTGAAATAAATTTAAAAAATTAAACCGACTATAGTTTATACAACGAAGGGTCAGTGAAATGTCACATGACTTTAAAAAAGATTTATTATTAGTTATTAGGGAGAAAGTGACTGAAAAATAACTTCCATTCGATTTAATGGAAAGAATGGCTTTTTATGACAAATAAAATTTTTTATTAAATTTTTTTATTAAAATGTGACTTTTATTTTTAGTAATTTTTTACGAAAACGTGATTTTAGTAAAAAAAATTGGAGCGCTTTATTCGGTTGTTCCGAATCTTTGAAACCTTCCACCAACAGCTGGATTATTTCAGAAGCGTTCTTAATATTAATTTGACGGTATAAATTCCAGTCATATAAAACTGTAAAGTCCAAAATGTTTAAGAATACCATAATTCGTTACGGTTTTACGCGTACTAAACTGTTTTCCGAGAGTGGGTGGATATGGCGCCTGTGGTTATGTTATTATTAGGGGTGCGATTATCATGAAAATGCATGTTTTTTGTCGATAGTCTCAGAACGATGTCGACCAATTATCTTTCCGAATCTTTAAATTTGCGTTAAAATGACATCGATTTGTTGAAAATGCATATTTTTCCGTATTTAGGTTTTAAATGCATTTTTTTGCATATTTTAAAATTTTTGAGTAATTTTTTTTTTATTTCCATATAATTAAAAAAATTCTTAAAAAAATGTTTAAATGCACAAAAAAACCTTCCAAAAAAATTTTAAAATCAATATATAAATTCTTTTGGAGCTTTGCTTGAAATACAAAATTTTTTAGATTTCGGCAAAAGATGAGTTTTGAATATTTTATCCAAAACGGTTACAAGTTTCTTGCTTGGCACATGGGTATACCACGTTGCAGAGGAAATCAGAAGCCAATTCGATAATATTCCACAGCAGCCAGTAGTAACAAGATGGGGACCGGGCTATGTAGATCCCAGCAAAAACTTTGCTTACAAAATAAGCAGAAAAATAATGAGAACTTGACGAACAGACTACTTATTTTTCTACTAGAAGAAGTACTTATTTTTGTTCGAGATGTCCCAAAAGTAATCCTTTATAATTTAGCCTATTATAATCTAAAAAATAATATGTTTTTTTTATACTTAAAATTTTTATAAAAATATATAGTTACACAAAGTCAATAAAGTAAAATTTTTTTTATTTTTTTTTAATTTTTTTTTTTGCTTATTTTTTTAATTATTTTATTTTTATTTTTTCTTATTTTATTTTACTTTATTTTATTTTTTATTTTTTTTTTCTGTCTCTGGCGGGATTTGATCCCGCAACCTCGGTGCTGATAGACTAGCTCTCTACCAGCTAGTCTACCGGGGCAGTGTAGTTTTTGCATTAAAAAACTATGTTTTATGACTATAATGACATTTTTATTGTCATAATGAAAATACAAATTTTTCTGTATATTTAAGATATAATAATAAAGTTATTATTTAATATATAACTAATAATCCAAAAAGTGGCGAATAAAGCTGCAAAGTAATGAATTCTTGAAGTCATTAAAAGTAGGATTGTAAGTAAAGGTTTTGCTGGGATGCTACTGAATTATATTCAAAAAACTTTGAGTAATTTAAGAATGCTAGAATGGCTTGTTGATACCGAGGATTATTAAATAATATATTTAAATAAGTATTAAATTTAAATAACATCTGAAGTAAATTTGCATTTGTATTTTCCAATTACGGATATATTGGTAAAAGTAAAATTAACAATGTGGAAAAAAGAATAGCCTGACAAATTAAAAAAAAAAATCCATAACGTTTTGCAAAAAAATTAAGGATTTCAAAAAATAAAATAAGTTTCAAATATTATTGATCTAATCTGGAATCAAAGTGGGATCTGAAAATAAATTTGTTCAAAATGCATTGGCATTCTTCAAGTGCAAGACAAAGTTTTACTTTTAATAAAAAAAGTACTTATTTATTAAAACAAACAAAAATTTAAATTATTTATTTAATTTTTTTAAAGATATTTAATTAACAATAGAGTGAATTTTGTATATTTGGTTTTAAGTAATATTAAAAATCGATTTTTTATGTTTTAAGTGCATATTTTTTATTTTTTTAGCGCATATTTTAGATTTTTTTAGCGCATATTTTAGATTTTTTAGTGCCTATTTGAGGCGCATATTATTTTTTAGTGCATGAAAATCTCATCCCTAGTTATTATAAAACGATCTTTACGAAATTTACCAGTGTAATTTCTTGTCAAATAAAACTGCAACAGACTGAATTTAATTACATCAGGATTATCTGTTATAGAAGTACTTAACTGACTTCCGAGAGTAAAGTTTACGTAAATGGGGACTATGATAACTTATAAACCGATCTTGTCCAAATTTTACAATGTGATTCCTACTCATATAAAGCTGCGATAGACCAAAATTAATAGCACTATATGCCACCAAAATTATTATTTTCTTTTGAGTTTTTCGAAAGTGCGCGTCTTTTCAACAGCAGACGGAGATGGCTAAATCGTTTTAAAATTACTCAAGGATCCAAAATATATATAATTTAGATCAAAGATGAATATTAAAAAAGTCTTACACGGAATGAAAAACTATGTATACCATCTTCACAACTAGTTGTGATTTTTTAGGGAAAACGGAACATCCTAGGGAAAAAGTGACTTCTTAGTGAACAAGTGACATTTTTGTGAAAATGTGACATTTTTGTTAAAAAGCTACTTTTTATTGAAAAAGTGACTTCTTTGTGAAAAAGTGACTTCTTTGTGAAAAATTGATTTGTTTGTGATAGAGTGACCTTTTTGCGAAAAAGTGACTTTTCAGTTAAAGGTTTGTTGATAAAGAAGGTGGAGTTTAAAATGAAAAAGATTTGTTTGTAACTTTTTTTTTATGAATGTTTGGGAAACTTGAACTTTCTAGTAAAAAGGTTGAATTTTTGAGGATTTTTGAACAAAGTTGATTTTAGTAGAATTGTGATTTCTCGGTGCAAAATGTAAATTTTTTTGAAAAAATTATTTCTAGAAGATTTATGTGACTCCTTATTAAAATTATGACTTTTCAAAGTAATTGGGGGTTTTCACCAATTTGGCAATAAAATTGTTACTTTTCGGTCAAGTGCGAGACATTTCTGTGACAATATGACTTCTTGAATTTTTTTCTTTTTGATTAAATGGGTTTTTTACATATGGGTCCAATTTTACTTTAAAAAAAATGTTTTCAGATAAAGTTCATGCATTTTGAGAGCCACCCTATTGCAGATACTCTAAATTTATTTGACATAAACAAACTCCATACTACGCTTCGTTAGGCAGTGACTGCATAATATTTCCGTATTGATTTTACTTAAAGTGATTCAAGTATAGAAACTAATGGATTTGTTTCTGACAAAATCAAAATATTTATATACATAATCATAAATTTAAATCGTAATGCCGAAAAAAAATGTCAATAGAATTTTCCAAAGGTTGAAGTAAATCAGCTAAAAATGATTGCATAAATCCAATAAAGATACACACACAACTGGTTAATCCAATATTTACTGCAGTTCTTACGAATAAAGAGGGAAAGTAATCCGAAACGCTGATCGATCTCGAAAAGAAATCAATTAAAATGTTAATGTCGTTATTGTTGCGAAGCAAAGTGTATGAGGGAGTTTACACGGTGTCTTTGAAGGCATGTCGAACAAACACGTTTGTTTTGCTTGTTGGTTTTCATGAATTTTCATATTTTTAATTTGTATGTATATGTATATATAGCATGTTCAAATGTGAATGTCAGAAAAATACATGTCTGGAAAGACATCGTGTAAATGCCCCCTATGTCTTTTCTTCGTTCCCCAAAAATCATGGGTTCAAATTAGGCAACAAAGTGGTGGTAAAAAACTGGTAAATGCATTTCTACTTTTCAAATATTTCTCGCTTTCTTTGCAACCAGAAGCCACAAAACACATATACGAAATTAATTATTTCAAATGTGGATGTGTTATTTTTTATTTATTTGTATATTGTATTTGTATTCACAAATATTTTCTTATATTTATCAATCGATAGAAAGGCAGATTTATTGCTGATGCACTTTCTCTTACCATTTTTTTTTTACCTTTTTGTCCTTTTTTTCTAAAGTCTAATGTCTTACTATTTCTAAAAAAAAAATACTTAAAATATTGCACAATATTTTAAAAACAAGTTTTTTTTAATTTCAAAGATTTTGTTATTCGTGCTTAATTCCCAATTTTTATTCATGATAAAAACACTGAAATTTATTGTTGATGGGATAAGCTGTTCCTATGCGGTTTTCAATGGTTGCTTAGGCCAGATCGTCAGGAAACTTTATCCAATAAGATTTTAGAAAATCTAAAAATATAAAAACCAAATAAAACTGTTAAGCGTATAAGAATTATAAGCAACAGTTCTACTTGTAACAATATTAAAGTTTAAACAAAAACATTTATAAATAAAAATAAAAACAACAGAGATTTTAATTAAAAAATGCATAACACTTGACAATATACGAATTTAAAGCTTAAATCGATTTGCCAAATCTGATATTCCCTTCATTATTGAAAAACCAATTATACCCTATTTCAAATAGTCCGATTTAGTGAATTTTCAATACTTACCATTGTTTACATATAAAAAATATCGGAGCCAAAATTGGTCCTCCTATCTCATATAGTATGACCACTATTGTAGTAAAACCATTTTTTCGTGAAGAAGAAGGTTGCAATTGGGCTTTAACTAAGTCATTTATGAACCCATTTTCAGTACAGGTATTCAATAAAGTTTATTTTAGATGAGTCTTGAAGAAAAAGTTCATACTTTATAAGAATACTTAAAAAAGTAAAGATTTAGGGTGAAAGGTAGCGTTTTTGGGTAAAAAATTGAGGCAGTCGTTCTATTTTATGGTGTTTTCTTTTCTAAAAAATAATAATAATGCATAATATTTATCAGGTTACATGCACCCCTACAAAGTGATACATTTTTTTAAATTACAATGCAACAAACTAATAGCTACGTTTTACACTCAACACTTATGTGTATTTAGCGTGTTAAATATTGAATGCAAAGTTCGTTTGGTTTTCAACATTAAATTTTCTTTGAATTCCAATAAGCTTTAGCAGCAGTGATTTTCAATAATTAAAGTCAGCTGATGTTAAAAATTATGCCAAAAAAAATTATTATTAAATAAGAGTAAAACAAACGAAAAACAAAAGGTTTATTTATCCATCACAATATAACCATAAATTACATTAGTACAACACAAATTGTACGCAAAAATAAGAAAAAAGTTAATAAGAAAAATACTTGCTGGCATAAAAATGTACTTAACGCAGATGAAAAAAAGGGTATTATATCACACTCAATTATAGCTGGGGGTAAGAAATGGAACAAATTTGTCATTTATTTTTGCAACATATTTAGAAAGGAAAACGACAACTTCTCATACTTTTGCATATTTTTTTAGAATAGAATAAAAACCCGCGCGAATGGTAGCATACATGGAACATTATTGTCAGAAAAGAAAACATCCCTTTGCATTTCAATAGCAGATTATTCCACACTATATGCGATATAAATATGTAACAATCTATTCCCGATCATATGTGGGGTCTTCGGAAAACCCATTTCAACATACACATGGACGGACAAATCGACGGACGGATCAAGAATACATAATATATGTCGCAGATCAATATTGTAAAAATTTTGAATTGAGTGACAAACTTATATACATAATAAGTAAGACTGCTATATTCGGCTATCTCGAATCTTTTATACTCTTCACCATGGTATTAGGGTGCCAATTAACTATATGGGAAATATTTTTTGAAGAAATCTGTTTCACGCCAAGTCCCAGTTTGTTTCGAATTGCTAAGATTACGGGATAGGGTGCCCATTATCCATTAGATCAAATTCAGGGGAACAACTTTTGCTCTCAAACTTTTTTTGTATCCCTAATATTAACTGAATTAAAAAAAAAAAAAAAAAAAAACTAATAAATTTATTCATATGTTTATATGGGTGATTTCATTTCCTTAAGTATAGGCGTTACATGAGAACAAAAATTGGTACGATAATTTTTAAAATTTTAATTGTGGCAAATATTTTCTTTTTGGTAATGGCTTTGGTTTTTGTTTTAATTTGTATACATAGTTTAAAAAGTGTTTCTTTATTGCAATTTGGAAAACGTAAACGGTAATCCTCAACAATTTGTAAAATATATTGTTTTGTTTTTCGCTTCTCTATTAAATACGATACGAATATCGTTATATAAACTTCGCTATTCATAAGGATACAGAATATATATATTTGGGTCTTAGATCAATATTGTAGAAATTACAAACTTATATTTGCTCTTTACACCTGCGGTGGATGGTATAATAACAACAAAAGGCGATTTTATGTTTAAAATTAGAGGCAATCACGGTCTTCTGCTAATTTCTCATTCAGTTGTGGACCGATCTGGCTGAATTTCAATAGAAAACTTGTGAGGTCTAACGGGAATGTTTATAGCTTGAATTTGAAAATGTAAAATGAATTATATTTTTTTATCAAATATGTAGCATAGGGAAATTTTTTAAAATCAAATTAAAATTTTTAATGAATAAAAAGATTTCCAGAATAATTGTGATTTTTTTTTTTTTTAGTTGAACTTTTTTTAGTTAGGCTCGAGTTCATTAAATTTAATTTTCATTAAATTATTTTTACTGAAGGAAGGAATTTTACAACATGAAAATATTTTTATTAAAATTTATTGATAATTTTCTTGGCTGAGCTGGGGTTCGAACCTGGGTTGAAGTTACATGTTTCAAGAATCACCACATTCTCTCATCAGAATCATCTCTTCCTTGAAGTAACGTTCATAATAATTTGTAGTCAAATAATTCATTTTTTTTTTTAATAAACATACATATATATAATTTGTTGATTTGTGAACAGTTTTTTTTAAGAGTTTGTTACCATTTTCATATAAATATTTCTTAGTACAAAATAAGTAAAAATAATCTGGGGAACTTAAGAACTTACTTGTTAGTTATGATATAAAAAATTGCAACAACATGATCTCACGCCCTAGAAGTGGAACATGCATAGATCACGTTTATAGCAATATATGTAAAAATATACTGGTAGAATCAATAGAATGCAAATTATCGGATCACAATATGATTTCTATTAAAATTGACGTTCAATCACGCAATCAAAATTTTCAAGAAGAAAATCGAGCAAAAAGATATATTCAAGCTGAATTACTTCAAATACGTGAATCAGGTGACCCATCTACTGATACAGCTGCGTTAATTGCTTGTGTGCTAAAACTCGTCAAATGTAAAAATACTAAAAATTAATAATTAACAAAAAGTAACTCCGTGGATTAATGGCAACTTTTACGGCTAAGGAAAAAAAAAAACAGATAATACAGATATCAAGGAAAGATTGAAAAGAATTAGCAATGCTATCAAAAAAGCACTTAGAGAGTGTATGAATAATTTTTTTAAAAACAATTTAGAAGCAATTAAACATGATCCTAAAAAGAGCTGGAAGAACTACAAGAAGAAGCATTTGTATTAAAGACGTTAATGGAGACGAAATTTCTGATGATTTGGGAAAAGCTGAATTGTTAAACAACTATTTTATTGATTCAATAGTAAATTTGAAATCGAAAATTACATATTCAGAAGCTGATTACTTCAATTCATTGTTAACTTTAAACAGAACCAGTACAAGATTTACTTTTAATTATACTACGCAAGATGAGCTGAAGCATGTTATAGTAAAGTTAAAATTAAATAAAAGTTCTGGACATGACAATGTTTCAACAAAAATACTTTTAAAATGTGTTAATGAAGTAACTCCTTTTTTGGTAAACGTTTTAAACAGCATGATAACTACTCAAACATACCCAAATATTTTAAAAACTCATAAAATAATTCCAATTTCTAAGGAAAATAATGCATCCGCAGTTGATAAGTACAGACCTGTTGCCGTTTTGTCAGTAATTAACAATATCTTTGAAAAAATTTTATACAACCAAATGTCATTGTATATGTACGATAATTTACTCAGTGATTTTCAATATGGGTTTAGAAAAGGATGTCGAACGGAAGAAGCAGTCATTAATGTTATTTACTACATCTGTAAGGGCCTAGATGAAGGGCAGGGTGGTGTGGCTGGAATTTTTTACGATTTTAATAAAGCATTTGATCTTATAGATCATGATATTTTGCTACAAAAATTAAAGTTTTATGGTGTTATGGAAAGAGATTGTTTGTTATTAAAAAGATATCTAACAAATCGTCAACAGTTCTTTCAAATAGGTGATAACAAAAGTAGTACACGATGTGTTCAAAATGGAGTGCCACAGGGTAGTGTACTTGGTTCATTACTATTCATTACTATTACTATTATTAGTGGTAAAATATTTATGTATGCAGATGATGTTTGCTTATTTTACCCTTATAAGCATGAAACTGTTGTCAAAGCTTACATGGAACGTGATGCAGCCTTAATATGTGAATTTGCTAGAATAAATAAACTTATCTTGAATGCTAATAAAACTCAGCTGATAAGATGTAAGCCAACTTGTAATAATATAAATTTTTCAATAATTGTTGATAGAAGGGAAATCATGGAAGTAAAGCCTGTTAAGTACTTAGGAATAAATATTCAAAACAATCTTGTTTGGAACAAACACATACAATCGCTTAGAATAAAAGCCGCGCAAGCCGTTGGCATTTTATACAAATTCAGAAACAAATTTCATGAAGATTCGAAACTTATTATATATAATGCTTTAATCCACAGTCATTTTAATTATTTGGCCATTTTTAATGGATATAAAAAAACTTATCAATTAAAACCGTTACAACGCATGCATAATAGAGCTTTAAAGCCCACCTGACCAAGACTTTCGTTAATGATATTGCCAACGAATATATCTCGAACATTTACTGTGTTAATCTTTCGAGATCGACACTCAAAAACGAATTAAAAATTGTTTACATGTCGCTCAGTTTGATCCAAAAAAGCTATCGATTTCGAAGGTTCGATAAAGAATTAGAAACGAAGATTTAGCAATATTAATTGCGGTTTGAAAATTCCTTTGCTAATGTTTCGATAGTGGTATCGAAAAATGTTTGCCAAAACATCTTATTCAATATTGTGAAATGTTTACAAAAGATAACTTTGACGATATCGAGAAACCTTATCTGGAGATATTGTTATCAGTCAAATTCGATATCGCTAAGTATTCGTCATTACTATCGTTAGTAATACTTCGATATCGAATGATTATTGTTATGTTTCAATGTCATTTTGGTCCAAATCAAACAATTTTTATCGTTTTAATATTTAATTAATTTATTTAAAATTAATATTTTGTTAAAATTATTTTTTCAAATTAATTATATTAAAATGTACAATGCTACATACTAATAAATGTTTATTTTAATGAAAAATATAAAATAAAAAAAATTGAATCGCCAAAGAAAATACATAAAGTAAAATTCTGTATATTTAAATTGTGTATGTTAATATATTTATATGTATGTATAATAATTAATCAGTCTTAGATTAATATAAATGCAAAAAAAAAAGAATTATAAAGTCTAAATCACAAATAAAATGTTTTTCTGTTTTTATGTTTCAACAAAAAAAAACTCCGTTACTTCTTTTCGCTAAAAATTCGATCAAGGTAGTTTTACCGAACCTTTGGTGATAATTTGAAAAATTAAAAATAGTAAAAAAATTATTTAACGGTAAACAAAATAAATGTTCGAGGATTTGTCAAAATTAAAAAATATAGCACTCATTTTTGTTTCGAGATTTTATCAAAAAAGAAAAAAACTCGAATGTTTTAGTTAATGAAAAATAACACATTTTCGAATCTTGACTGTCGGTAAAATTTCGAGAATTGTTCAAATAAAAGAACATTCGCTATATAAAATATCATCGACTATTTATCGAACATTTTTGTTTCGAAAACTTTTCGCCTTAGTGAACTTTCAATTTTTTCGAATCTCAGGTCAGGTGGGAGGTAGTATATAATTTGCCAATGTTATATTCTACTACATCACTGTTTACAGACATATGTCCAACTATACTGCCAATATATGGTATTAACAAAATGCAACTTTTGTTGTACGTATTTAAATGCTTGAATAACATTGGACATCAGACCATTAAATTTTTACCAAATCAAAATGTAATTAAAACTAGAAATAATCAAAATTTAAGAATAGCCCGATACCGATTGGAAACAACTAAGCAGCGTGTTGAATTTATGGGTAGCCATGAGTTTAATTACTTGCCACAAGAGTTAAAAAACGTAAATAGAATTTCAATATTTAAAAAATTACTGAAAAAACATATTTTGGATCATATAGATGAGCTATTAACGTAAAATTTATTTATTTCTTATTAAATACTTATATAACTTTTTTTTTTTTTGATTTATGTACATATGTATTATTGGAATTAATTTTAAAATTACTTTGCCAACTCGCCTCAAAAATGCCACTAGGCGCTGAGGCCACCTATTGTAATGAATTAAATTGAAAATAAACTTAATACAAAAAAAAAAAAAAAAAGTGGCATACGGGCATCCTTAATCTGATAATTAGCGAGTATACATACACTTAACTTAACATCCCCACCTAAAGCTTAAGTTAATATTTGGTGGTTATATTATAAAGCTGGAAGGACGTTAATTGTCCTTGGAAAGGCCAATAATACATCCTAGCAAAGTTATAAACACAATATATGGTAATGCTCCAGAGTAAAAGAGAAAACGAGGAAGAAAAAGGAAAAAATAAATGGTTGTAAATATACACATGTTAAAGTTGTTCTTAAATAATTTTAAATTTAAATATTATTGTTAATAGATTTTTTTGTATTTTATTTTTTTATCTTGTTTAGTCAAACATAATTTAATTTGTTATCTTATTTCAAAATACATTAGCACAACACCTAATGTAAACTTTATATAAAATGAGAAAAGAACATTAATATTACTCCAAAACTACTTCATTACATCTCATCTATGGATATCAGGCCTGCTGTTTCATCGCATCGCACTTAGGTGAATTTTATTCAAATCTTTTCCTCAATAATATGGTTACTATTCTCATTCTTCAATTCAAAACATTTAAGTAATTTTTTTGTTGTTGCTTAATATATATATATATATATATATATATATATGTGGCACCCTGTGCTCAACTATACCCAATCAGATACTAAATACTGAATACTTTTTATTGTACCAAATACGCGGTTTCTTTAACTTGCCTTTAAAAAAACACATTTTTTTTTATTCTCCTTTTGCCTACACGCGTTGTAAATTCGCTTTTTAATTGTAAGAAATTAAGTTTAGTTTTGTTTATTTAATTAAAAAAATATAAATTTAAACCACCAAGGCCTACTTTATTTATAAATTGGTTAAACGAATGAACCAAATATATTTCAAGTTAATAAGATTTTGAGGTTGTTAACATAAAATTAAAATTCTTTAAATAACATGATTTGTTAATTTATGCTTACTTTCTTACGTTATTGTTTTTTTTTTTTTTTTAATTATATTAATTAAATTCTTAAATATAAAATCATTGAAAAATACAAAAAAATAAACAAGACAATGTAAAGTTTTAATTGATTAGGTGTAATAAATAAATAAAACAGAAAAATTCTAATTGAAATGTATAACTAAATAACATATTTTTTCATATTTCACGAAAGATTTAATAAAACAGTCAGTTAGAATAATAATTGTGGGCTATCTTATAGATTTGTAGGCATAGAAAGCAATGGAAGGTCGGGTTTTTGAGCCTTAAGGACTTATGTCATCTAGTCCATTATCTTAACTTTACGAGTTTTATTTTAATTTTTGCTTAATATTATTGTTCCCCTTTTTTGTTTTGGTTTAAGTATCAGTTTTCTTAATTTTTTTTTTAAGTTACCTTAAGTTATCTTAAGTTAAAAAGGAAGACAAGATCACCAAGGTAGCTAATGTTTTTCCTGCAATAGAAAGTCTCGTCGTCCGTTACAAACTCTAACGGAGTTTATGTGACATAAAAAAAATACAACGAAATGTATGGAGCATTTTTTTGGTATTAATATTGATGTCTCCCGGGCGGAAGATTGTGCCACATGGTCTAAAATTGATGTCGAAGAAATTTCAGCCAAATCGGATAACTTTAACTTGTGCCCCTTTGAGGTCAAAGTTCAAATGATAAAAAAAAAAATTCCATACAAGCAAAAAATTTTTTTTTCGATTTTTTTTTTTTTATTTTTTAATATTAGTTAGCTTTATTAGCTTATTAACAACAAAAAATTTCATTTCGATCGGACAAGATTTTCAGTTTCAAAAGTGACTCTGAAAAAAAATGTTCAGGCTTGTTAGGGGCTTACTCTAAAAAATTTAAAAAAATTTTTTTTTTAGTTTTGGCAAGCATACATTAAAGATATTTTGTCGCTCTTAGTAATAGTTTTTTTTAAACATTTTTTGTGACGTCGTTATTTTGGACTGGAGAACGGCAAGAGCCAAAGTTTCCAAATTAGAATCAAGCATCTGGATCAATACACAACATCCGACAAAAAATAAGCGGGATTGAAATTATTGAGTTCCTAATTCTGAGTTTTGTGTACTTATGAAATATGGCAAATTCTTGGTACCCACTACTCAATACTGTGCTAGCACAACTAGAAGACAATCGCTATTTATTTGTTCTTAATACATAACATTTCCTACTACTTCTATAACTATATAAAGTCTTACAAAAATATTTTAGATTTCTAGATTGTTTATTTAAATTTAAGATCTAGGGCTTTGTTTGCAAAACACAAAATTTAAATATTTATTTATTTTTTATTTGTCAGTACTTGCAAGACATTAGCAATACATGCAAATCTTTTCACTAATACATGCACACTTTTCTAACTGACTTGTCTACTGTCTAGCAAATTTAGCAGATAGTAAAATTGGGCAGTGATTTAACATTTGAAGTTTTGTTCGCAGAAGAAAAAAAATCAAAAAGTTAAAAAAATATATATATTCTGCTTTTATTTTTTATGTTTTAGTTAAGTTTTGTATTTGTTCACACAATATACTTATTTTAAGCTATTTTGAAATTTGTTTAGTTCATACAAAACAAGTTTAGCTGGACTCGCACTTCAACATCCACGTTTGACATATTTTTAAAAGTGAACTGCCTTAACTACTGTCTGGACGCCTACGTCACGAAGACAGTAAGTAGTGTTTTTGGCAGCTAATATGTATTTTCTCACTGTCTTGCCAGTTCTGTCAAATGTAAACGCTATGTTAACATAATCAGAAAATGTATAATATTATACAAATGTTCATGTCTGGAAAATAATGAGGAAATTGGCTTATTTTACGAAATAGTTTATAATGCTTTTGGTAAAAGATGTAATTTTTGTTCTTTCTAACCTAGGGTTTACACTTGCAAGTGCAAGTTCGAAAAACTCAATACAATCACACTTTTTCACTAATACCATCACATTTTTCGTACTTGCAGCTCAACTCAATTTTTGACACTTGCTGCAAGTAAAATGATAAATGAAGAAACAGTGTTACCGTAGAAGACTTTTGTATAATTTAACAACACAGAAAAAAATGTTGCACCAGTAAACTCATTAATCAAAAATAAAATTAGTTTTAATTAAAAATTTAATCAAGTGAATTAAACGTTTAATCAAGTGAATTAAACGTTTAATCAAGTGTATTAAACGTTTAATTGACAATATTAATTTGCACTAGTAAACAACTTAATAATATCAATTAAACGTTTAATTCACTTAATTAAACGTTTAATTCACTTGGTCAAACGTTTTATTAACTTGATTAAATTTTTAATTAAAACTAATTTTATTTTTGATTAATGCGTTTACTGGTGCAACATTTTTTTCTGTGTAGTACTTATTAATATAAATTATGTTTATAGCGGATTTTCTGTGTATTTTTAAAGAATAACAAATAAAAAAGAACACAACAACGCATCATAGTTGTAATTTTAATCATGTTCTTCAATTATTTTGAAAAAAAAAATTGTTAATTAAAATATTTTCTCAGTAATATTATGATATCGCCGCTACGTCAATACTGAAGTCACATACTTAATAAAATAAACATAATTTTTTCATTAAGATGGACCGAAAATAAAATAAAGAAGAAATTTATTTATTTATTTTGTTATAACATGGTAATGTTTTTAACAAGGCAATGTTTTAAAACCGAAAAACAACGCTTTTTTCATAAGATGTTTTCGCTTCAAGAACATTTGAAAAATGAACTTACAACTGACTCAAGCTACTTGCAAGACTTTCGGCTTTTTCTTCGACATTTTCGATGATAATACGTATATTTTACTTGCAAGTAATTACTTGCATGTGTAAAGGCAGGGTTAAGGAATGTCTACTCTAAATTTACTTCTACAGCACATTCAATAAAGATGTCATTCACAAACACCATGTAATACATTCTAAAACCAAATTCTCATCTAAACTGAAATATTTAAACAAAATAAACAAAAAAAAAACCTTGCAGAAAATGTTTCTTATTCTCTAAAAAAACCCCAATCAGTTTATTTAGGGAGATTTTAATTTAAAAAGTTCCATAAAGAAATGTTGTCTTAATTTCAAATTGAAACCAAACAACAACAACAAAAAATTAGTTGTGGTCAAATTGTAATTCTTGTTCAGTTTTTAGAGCAGAATTTATTTAAAAATAACTAAAAAAAAAAACAAATGTCAATACAAAAGCATGGCAATGCTAACAAACATGTTCGAACAAGAACATTGTCATTCTACAAATAATTTTGCCTTGAATTAACTCATTTCCTTAACCAAAGTCAACATGTTTATTTGTATGTTTTATCTTTTTTTATGTTTTTGTTCTGGGGGTGTCCGTTTTGCATTGTATGCATTCATTCATCCATCAATGTCTGTGATTTTTTGAATATGTATTTACAGCGATTGATATTAATTAAGGGCACTTTACACTTTTACTCAACGCTTTGGCATTTTGATTAAGCTACAACATTGTCATAATAAGTTGTTATTATTTTGTTGCTGCTATTGTTTTTGAAAAATTTTCAAACAGTAATTAGATTCAGAGATGCACTTAAGTCAAAATACGTTAGACCTGTGTGATAGTGTAAAGTACCCTTTTGTATTCAATATACATGTTGCTATCAGTATATAAACGACCTATTCCAGCGGTAAAAAGAATAAGTAAAGAGGCCTAATATAAGGCCTAATTTAGCAGACACAAGCTCTCCTCGCCGCATTCCATACTCATATATTTTTTACACAGGTTGTCATTGGGAACAAGCACTTCCACACTTCCTTCTTCTTATAGTTATTTTAAAAGGCTTTCAAAAGAAGCTCTTTTGTTAGCACTGCTGATGTATTTCTTTAAGAACGCCATTTAATAAAGGACTGTTAAAAGGCATTACAAAGGTGTACTGAAAAAAGGGCTTTTATTAAAGTACTCTATGAATACATATAAAAGAAGTACATATTGAATACCTATAAAAGAAAGTTTTTTAAAAGGACTTCTTAAAATATTATTTTCACATTCATAGACATTCATACATACATATTTACATATATACAAGTTCAATGGTAAGAATGCAAAATATGAATTAAAAGGAAAGAACTACCGATTGGAAAAGCTACCACATCTTTTAATTCATATTGCTCTTCCCCATTTTCCATTAAAAATGCCCTAGTTGGATTGAATTTATGTTTTAAATGGGTTTTTTTAAAGATTCACAGAAAAAATATTTTTAATATTTATAACAAACAAGTTAGAGTGTTATATTCGGCTGGGCCGAATCTTTAATACCCTCCACCGACAATTTGAATATTTCAGAAGTGATATCTATATGATGTCTATTTATTATTAATTTATCTTTGTAAAAACATGAACTTAAATGATTTTCAGGAGGGGGATTTATATTGGAGTCATGGTTAGTTATGAACCAATCATCCTAAAATTCTGCAGACGTATTTCTGGTATTAAAAGACATAAATTCCAATACAGTGGTGAAATTAGTTTTAGCGTTTACAGTGAATTTCAGAAGGCTACAAAATATGGGATCTAAGGTAAATTATGGACCGTATATCACAAAATTGCATCACATTTTTTCTGGGCATATGAAACTAATTTAGAAGAAATTTTACCACAATAAATATATCTGCTACGATTTTAGGCGTATTTAATTAATTTACCAGAGTGGGCTTTATTATATGGGACCTGTTGTAAATTATGGACCGATCATCACGAAATTTTTTAGTGCTTTCTAGTCCTATAAAACTGTGAAGTATGCAATTTTATTCTGATACCGTTATAAATTACGGTTTTAGGCGTACTAAACTGTTTTCCGGGAGAAGGGTTTATATGGGGCCTAAGGTAAATTATGGACCGATCTTCATGAAATTTTACAGTGTGATTTCCAGTCGAATAAAACGCACATATGCAAAATTTCATATAATTTCGTGCATTGTTCAATTAATAATGTTAGTTTTTGAGTGTGTTTTCAACAGACGAACAGACGGACAGACAGACGTACATGGCTAAATCGACTTAGAATTACCCAAGGAGCCAGAATATATATATTGTATGGGGTCCGAGATGAATAATAAAAAAGTTTCACACGGAATGACAAACTTAGTATACCCTCTTCACAATTTATTGTGGTGGAGGGTATAAAAATTTCAAGATTCCTTGATAAACGTAAAACATTTATAATTTGTCAAGTAGATTTTACATTTATTTTTATGCGTGATCTTTAAGCAGAGACAATAATTGCAAGCGTTTCCTCATAAGCCCAATGATCACAAAATGAGCGAATTTTTTAATTATAAAACTTTTTTAAGGAATAACAAGCCTTTTAAATGTTTCCATAAAAAATTGATTGTGGATAAAAAATATGAATAATGAAAATAAAAACTAATTGTTCCGTTTGGAAGGTACAAGCAAATGTTTTTTTTTTTATATATAATAACAAGTTTACCCACAAAATATGTTTGATCACAAAACAAGCTTTTATTTGCAATTAAACGCTTATTTAAGGAGTTATAAGCCATATTAATTTTTTTTGTTTTTTTTATATGAAAATGCGATTTTTAGTTATTATTATATTATATTATAAGCTTATTTTCTGTCATCACAAAATAAACTTTTATTTTCGTTCAAACGAGTTTCTAAAGGACAAACGATTTTTGATTAAGAATATGTATGATCACAATCTTCATATATCAAGTATGTATATAAAATACCAAAAATTAATCAAATCTTAATTTAATTGTTAAGTTTACGACTGCCAATGATGGACGAAAGTTCTCTTAACCCATTAGAGGTCAAACCAAAACTGGCCATAATTTTTTAATTTCAACTTTATTTATTGATTAAAATAAGTATTAAAACAAACATAAAATGGAAAAAATGAAAAAAAAAATTTTTTTTAACTGAGTTTTTGGGGTGTACTCAACTGAGTACACTGACCTCTTACGTATGAAAATTTTCAGAAAATTGTTTTCAGTGCAAAGTGATTTTAAGCACTTCTTATTCTGCCAACAAACTCTTAAATAGCAAAAAATGTACCGCAAATGGTTTTGTAGTTTATTAGGATAGTGTCCAGCCCCAACTTGAGATTCATCTCAAGCATTTCTCAAGTTTCTTTCGATAGTTTTTTATGTTTTCTGTAAAGTAGCTTTCTAATTGTTTTTTACTTCTTTATGATCCATAATACATATTTGATATGAGTTGTGACAAATACCAGATTAAAATTGCTGAACTGAATCTTTTTTATAGTGCAGTTACATTAATAAATGTAAGTTATTTTTATAGTTTAGGTTAAGTACTACACTCGGGATTGTTTTTGCTGTGTAATACGTTTTTTGGCCCAAATGGCTTTGTATTACAATGTGGATTAATAAATAAATAAATAAATAAACATTGACCCAGACGTTACTCTAAATATCAAAGATCAACATAAAGATTGTATCTAATAAAAAGCTATAAAAAACACCAACAAATGTTTAACAACACATGAAGCAAATGGAGCAGAAGATTCCAAATGCGATTTTGCGGATCGATTCGACTTCAACAATTGAAGGCTATAAGATCAAAGACATTGGGATCAAAGATTTTTCAAATATTTCTTCACATACACTATTCCATCTTTTACAAATTTCCGAGTTCTGCTTAGGGGTTGAGCTCAGCGATGGAAAGTATTTGCGCCAAATATGAATTATTTTCTTTGCAAAGTCTTGCCGAGTTTTCTTTGGTGCCAACTGTTCATTATCACTATCGGCACTGACGTCGTTGTCAATAATTTCAACATTTACGAAAACTTTAATAGTACCAGGTTTGTCTTTTGATAGGCTTGAAACCGTTATATTTTCCTAAACACCTCTTCACCACATGATATGTTATCAACAGCTTCTTGAAAGAATTTGAATCACTTTTGGGATGTAAAATGTTATCCACTCATAGTTAAAATCTAACAAAAAAACATTTTTTTACCTATGCATGTTGTCAGTGTACTCAAATGAGTACAGTCAATTTTGTACTGCTCTAAGTTAATTGTTTTTTTTATGTAAGTAATTTTTTTTTTGTCTGTGAGTTATTTTAATACGATTTTCATTATAATAATTCAAAGTTACCAAAAAAAAATTCAATATTGTTTTCAATATTATTAAAATAGTGTTCATACCTTCACGCTGCTTTTGTAATACAAATCAGACTTATTCTTTTCTACAGAAAAATTAAAAGAAACACAAATTCTTTTCTAGCTGCTGTTGGTATTATTGTTGTAAACAGAAATAATGGTACATTGATTAAAAATTCTTTGTTGTTGCTTAGAAACTTGTAAAATGCCAGCTGTACTCATTTAAGTACAGAGACTTCTAATGGGTTAATCAAGGGTCTTGTCTGCAAAAGTGTTAAGCCGTCTTCTAACCAAATAAGCCCTGCCATATCTCATATCATCATTCAAAATATATCGAGCCAGTGGATTTGGGTCATGTTCGGCAATGGAATATTCGCTTTATCAATAAACATAATCAAACATTTAATTCTTTCACAGCTGATACGTTAATACGGAGAAAATTTTTTATTTTATCAGGTTCATCCGCAACGCAACGTCATATTTACGTAAGAGCTCGTATTTATTCATAAACTTGGAAAGATAAACGAAACAGCTGACCCGCAACGTATACGTTCACATTAATAAAAACGAGGCGTTTTAAGACAACTAAAAAATTAAAAAACCGTGATCTTGTTTTTGATCACGCACAAAAAGAAATGTATAAAACTGTTTTAAAAAATGTTGCAGACCAAAAAATAAAAATATATAATAATTTAACAACTTCTTTCCCTTCCCAAAGAAGAATGTCACTAAAAACAAAAATCAAAATTGAACAACTTCGTTTCTCCCTTCTTGAAGAAGGGAGTAGCGAATATGTAATGAATATTTTGGAAGGGGTTTCTAAAAGTAATTCATACCATCTAGAAGGCATATTTCTGAAGGCATGACATTATACGAAGCGAATCTTTTAGAAAGGAGTGCAGAGACATTCAAACAGGCCTTCCACTTTCGGTCCCTTCAATATTTACCGCTGGGATATTAAAATACTCACACATACAGAAAGGAAATATTTTTATACAAACACAAAAGAATATGAATCTTTTTATATATGTACATTAGCGTGGCCGTTAGTTGTATGGAGAACTTTTTTTTTTTGATTTCTTATACTCTCCCCCTCCAAATCGGTTCAGTTTTATGTAAAAAAAAATACAAAAAAATTTCGTAGCGATAAGTTGTGTTTTAGGGGGGGCGTCCGTCCCTCAAAGTTTGCCATCAAGCCATTTATTCAAATGTAATTTGTTTGCGTATGACTATCTTCTAAAAACAACATTTTACAAGAATATGATATAAGGCAATATTTTAGCTCTTCTAGTCAACAACATAAGCCTCTAAGAAAGTTTTTTGCTAAAATTAATATTTTAGAAAATAATTAAGAAAATAAAAACAAAATACCAAACATTTGATATACGTATTATATATATAAAAAGGCGATTTAATGTCAAGTGACACAATTTTGAAATCGATGTCTTCCGATTACACCAAGGTTAGTCCTATTAGATAGTAGTTTACACACAAATTTTCAACAAGATCGGTCAAAATGTTTCAGAGGTAGAGGGGGTCAAAATTTGCCATACGGGTGTTCTTTCTCATCCATGTAATTTATTACCTATTAGTGTTAGCAAAATTTGTCCCAAGTAGCTTAGATAGCTATTTAATCAATATTTTTATACCCTCCACCACAATTAGTTGTGAAGAGGGTATACTAAGTTTGTCATTCCGTGTGAAACTTTTTTATTATTCATCTCAGACCCCATAAAGTATATATATTCTGGCTGCTTGAGTAATTCTAAGTCGATTTAGCCATGTCCGTCTGTCTGTCCGTCTGTCCGTCTGTCCGTCTGTTGAAAACACGCTCACTTTCGAAAAACTCAAAAGAAATAAACAAACTAGGTGTCAAATTGCTTGTAGTTATCCTAAGCAGTTTGGGATTGAATTTCAGCAAAATCGGTTCAGTAGGACCAGAGCTATGAATCAAAATGTGGAACCACCACCTTCAAAAACTTGATAATTTTGTTACAAAAACTAACATAAATGATGCAAAAATGCACGGAATGACATAAGATTTTGCACAAGTCCGTTTTATTCGACTAGAAATGACACTGTAAAATTTCGTGAAGATCGGTACATAATTTACGCTAGGCCCCATATATGCCCTACTCCCGGAAAACAGTTTAGTCTCCTAAAACCATAATTAATAACAAATCGTCACAGTTTAAGATAATAATAATAAAAAGACATCATACAGATATTACTCCTTAAACATTCGAACTGTCGGTGGAGGGTATCAAAGATTCGGCACAGCCGAATATAGCACTCTAACTTGTTTAAAAATATTTTTTTGTTTTTTTTTAAAAATTTTTTAATTTTTTTTTAAAATTTAAAACTTTTTTTTTTATTTTTTTTAGCCAAGTGTGAAATTTAAAAAAAAAAAAAATTAAAAAATTTTTTAAAAAAACAAAAACAATTTTTTTAAAAAGTTTGATCAAAAAGCTATCTAAGCTACTTGGGACAAATTTTGCTTACACCAATAGGTAATAAGTTACATGGATGAGAAAGAACACCTGTATGGCCAAAATGTCAAACTTTGACCCCCTCTAACTCAGAAACTTTTTGACCGATCTTGTTGAAAATTTGTGACTAAGCTACTATCTAACAGTACTAAAATTGGTGTAAATTTCATTTAAATCGAAAGACATCTATTTCAAAATTGGGTCACTTGACATTAAATCCCCCTTTTATATATATAAAACGTATATAAAATGTTTGGTATTTTGTTTTTATTTTCTTAATTATTTTCTAAAATATTGATTTTAGCAAAAAACTTTCTTAGAGGCTTATGTTGTTGACTAGAAAAGCTAAAATATTGCCATATACCATATTCTTGTAAAATTTTGTTTTTAAGAGATAGTCATACGCAAACAAATTACATTTGAATAAATGGCTTGATGGCAAACTTTGAGGGACGGACGCCCCCCTTAAAACACAACTTATCGCTACGAAATTTTTTTGTATTTTTTTTTACATAAAACTGAACCGATTTAGGGGGGGAGAATATAAGAAATCAAAATAAAAAAAATAACGGCCACCCTAATGTACATACATTGTACTGACCAAGTCAAGTGATATCAAAAGAGCATATCAATAAAAAGCTACAACACAAATACTCACACACACAAAGCTTACACCCACACAAGAATACTGTCATATTCATACACATTCTTACCGAGAAACGATTGTATGGATGCACACAAAAGGACAACTACATTTCTTATGGAAATATGTTTCTGTCTAAGTGCAAGTGTGAGTAAGATTGTGCATGTTTTTAAAATCTTTTTATTCCTACATAAATAATTTCAATAACATTCGATTGCTTGAATATTTTATGATAAAATAAGTAACTACAAATGTGCACAACCTTTTGTAGTCGAAAGAGTTTTAGCTTCCAGTCTCATGCCTTCTCCTCTTGTAGGATTTTCATTATGATGTTTCTTTTTATAGTTTTTTCTCTTAAGAATTTGATTTTTCTTAATTCCAGTTACACTTGCGATTCCAGTGTGGAAAAAATAAAGTTTTTGTTAGACATTTTGAAAATAAAGGCTATCAGGCCCAGTGTTGCCAGAAGTAGGGGAAAATCCCTACATGTAGGTATTTTTGATACTTAAATAGAAGCGTAAGGAAAATCTGACAGATTTTTCATAGTCTCGAAAATGTAGGGATTTTTCGTTATATCGTATTATTTATAAAATAAATGCTGAAAAAACGTTTTTTTAATGATATTTTATTGTCCAAAACGGCTGAAAAAAAATTTTGCCCCTAAAATAGCTTCAAAATATATTTCCAGAGTTGTTTGTGGTTTAAAAAGTTGGCGACACTAATATGTATGTATATGTTTTTTCTTATGTTCTGACAATCGCACGATTTGAAATCGCAAAACGCCAAATTTATTTTATGGTGTTCCTTAACTTGTGCGTTTAGCTTGCGATCTGCTATAGTTTCATACAAATATTCTAGTTCACTTTTGTAATTTTAAGTCGCCAAACTTCTTGCTATTGCGATTTACAGAACACCTAATTTGCGATTTTTAGTCAGAATCGCCAATGTTAAGCGTTTTGCGATTGCCAGAACATGCCCGTAAAATAACACCTTTTATATTGTAAAACAAGCTGTTTACTTTGCTTTGACGCTCCCTGTATGCTTAAATAAATACATAAATGACACATTAATGTGCATAAAATTAAAATTCAAGCATTTTCTTACATATTTCAACATTTTCTATTGTTTATTTTATAAATATTTGTTATATTAATTATTTTGGTTTACTTGCTAACAGTTTTTTATTTATTTTTGACACAGTTGATTGTTTTTATAAATTTGCCCAAAAAAAATGTGCGGGCTACTTCGTGCAAGAAGAAGAATATTTTTCTCTTAAAAAATCTACCTTACCAAACTTAGAGTACGGGAACAGTTTTCGGTAAGATTGGGATCCCGCGGGCTCCCAACGTTGAGTACGAGATCACACCTTATGTTGGAATTTAATTAAAAGTACATATACATGTATTATTTTTTTAGTTTTGTACTTAGTTTATGTCAAAGCTTTAATACACATATTCCCAAATTTTTTTTTATAACTAATGTTTTTTCTTCTATTTTAATGATAATAATGCGAGGGATTTTTGTAGGATTGTATTAGCATGTGTAGGTATTTTTTCGAAAAATCCACTGGCAACACTGATCAGGCCTGTTCTGAAAATCACGTGTGCTTTTAAAATCAAACGTGTGATTTTGTGGTGTTCTGTAAATCACATCGTTTTTGTGTTTTTCGGTGTAATTTTCAATAGTCGAAAGCACAAGCAAACACAATAAGTTTGTTGTTTGAAATTTGAACTAATTTTTTAACGTTTTTTATGTTAAATTTTGTCAATTTTTTTTTTACCAGTTTAGCGATTTTTTTTTGCAAATTTTAGCCATGTTCGCTTAAACGATTTATAATAAATAGTAGACTTGGCTATCATGCCTCTGTTGGCAAATTTTTGCGAATTTCCGTTAATTTACCAATTTTTACCGAATTTCTGCCATTCCTCATAGTTTTAGGGACTTTTTAATTCATTATTCGCTATTTTCCAAATTTTTTTTCTTGTTACTATCCGACATTTTGTTTTTTTAACCCAAAATAAATTTGGAGGTTTGTTTACAAGTTTGCAATTTTTCGCTAATTTTAGCGATGTTCGCGATAAAAGTGATTTTTTCCTGTGATTTTTTGCAGCTTTTACGATTTTTATAAATATTAGACTTTGCTTTCATGCCGCTGTTAGAAAATTAGCGATCTTTAACTCAACTAATAAAACAAACCTGAAATCACAACTGAAGTCACAAAAGGAGAGATCATTTTTTTAATTTTAAATGATTTCTTGTACATAAAGTAGCTTGTTGCATAAAAAATTAATAACCAACACATTGAATATTTTATTTAAGTAATTTTTCAATAAAACATTTTATCATTTTGCGAAGCAATAATGGTACATTTAAAAAAATAAACGCACAATTATGCGCTACGCAATAAGACATACAGAAATGCAGAAAAGTAAGTGAAAGAACCCTCAACAACTTTTATAAAAAAAAAATAAAATTTCAAGTGCTACGGCATTCCCTTACTCCTGATTTTTCTTCTTTATTCATTTTATCTGGCATTAATAATGTCACAAAATCTTAAAATTAAATTCAAAACTTTCGGAAGAAATTCATACAAATTTCCATCAGAAACTTTACGGGAATTTCGAAAATTTTATTCCAAGGAATTTTCTCCCGAACAGAAATCCTTGTTTGGATGACTGCGTGTAAAAGTTTACACGTGTCGACAAGGAAGTCCCAACCAGTGTTGCCAGTGAAATTTCGAGAAAGATACATTTTATTTTCCAAAAACATACAATTTTTCCCAAAAAGATACGTTTTGAAAAACATTTGAAAATCCATTTTTAACGTTTAACATTTATTAACATAACAGTTTTGTTTCATATTTAAATGAATATTGTAAAGAAAATGGTTTCGTATAAATTAATTTTTATATCTATTTAAGTCATTAATATCGGGTGATTTTTTAGCTATTATCTTTTTGGCAACACTGGTTTAAACAGCTGACGCACGTTTCGTGTTTTGTTTCACTGTCAAATATCTTCAGTTTCGTCTATAATTTAACCATGAATCGTCTTACAAACGAACAACGCTTGCAAATTATTGAATTTTATTATCAAAAATGATCAAAAAAATTATCGAAAAATTGTGTTCAGCGACAAAACTGATTTTTGGCTCAATGGGTACGTTAATAAGCAGAATTGTCGATTTTGGAGTGAAGTTCAGCCAGAAGCATTGCAAGAGCTACCAATGCATCCAGGAAAAGTCACAGTTTTGTGCGGTTTATGGGCTGGAGGCATCATTGAACCGTACTTCTTCAAAGATGATGCGAATCGTAACGTAACTGTGAATGGTGAACGCTATCGTAAGATGATATGCAACTTTTTTTTGCCCAAAATGCAAGAGCTTGACTTGCATGACATGTGGTTTCAACAAGACGGTGCCACATGCCACACAGCACGCTTAACAATGGACTTATTGAGAGGCGAGTTTGGTGAACATTTTATTTCACGTTCGTGACCGTTCAATTGGCCGCCTAGATCGACCTTTAGGCTATTTTTTGTGGGGTTATGTTAAAGCTCGTGTCTATACACACATGCCCGCTTCAATTGACGCATTGGAAGACAACATTGAAGCATTTATTTATGAGATACCGGCCGAAATGTTGGAAAGAGTATGCCAAAATTGGACTAAGCGGATGGACCATTTGGGGCGAAGTCACGGTCAACATTTGCATGAAATAATCTTCAAACATTAAATTATATGGACCAAATAAAGATTTCATGCATTTTTCTGAACTTTATGTGTTTTTTTTTAAACTTTCCTATAGCTCTTAAAAAATCACCCCTTATTAGGTACATATGTAATTTTTAAAAAATACAGTAAGCAAACTTTTAAATTAATTATATGTAACTATCTTTGGATGTTATCGAAACAAATTCATTTTTGTAAAAATTAATATACGAGTTAAGGCGTTTATACTAAGGCGATTATATTAAAAAGTTCATAGAAATTTCCTGATAACTAAAAAGATGTTCATATTTCCTCAGAACAACTTTGCACTTCTAGTAATCATCGATTTAGGTGGATCGTATGATGCAACACCTTAATGTTTTCTTTTATTAAAGCTGTTATCAAGGCGAATTCAAGGAAGGGTCAAGTCAACTTATGGAGTTTTTTTCGGTGGTCGACTTGTCAAAGTGTGTATGCAAACTAATTTTTTATGTAAACTAACCTTTTTTTACTAGCAATATTTTTGACAATCCGACCACAGAAGCAGTGTTGTTGTAGAGTTGACCTCAACTTTTAGTAAGCGAGTCTTGGCTGCTATTGTATTAGTATTGAGTCCGTTACGTTGATCGGTCTTAATAAGTTTTAGTTGGCTAAAAATTCTCGAATGTTTTGCTTCTGTACATTTTGCGTACAGATTCAAAAGATACGAAAAATGTCAGGATTATACATGATACCTGAAGTAGTCAAAAGATACGAAAAATGTATCTTTCGTATCCTAACGGCAACACTGGTCCCAACTGGCGACTTCAATTAAGGTTTAAAAGAATAAGAGGAAGAAGAATAAGACAAATAGTTTGTCTACTAAAAATCTTTGGCGATACGTTGTGTTAAAGTTAAGTGTAAATATTTATTTCTCCTTTTAGCAGTATTTGTCATAAAGTATTTTGTATATCATTCTTTTCAAAGTAATTTTTACATGGTGTGATTTTTATGTGTATTTTATTTCTTAAAAAATGTCTTTGTTGTCGTTTTCTTTCTATTTTTTTATTTCTATATATCCGTGCTTATGAGGTTCATAGAGAGTGGTTGACATTCTATTGTTATTTTTTCCATTTTTGTGCACTTTTTTACAAAACAGCTGAACTGCTGTAGTAGTTGCAATACTGGTAGCACTATTAATAGTTGTAGTGTTAGTATCATTGTGATGTCCTTGCCTAGTTTTTTTTGCTTTCTTTCGTTTTCGTCTTCAGTGCCTTTCCTGTTTAACGACGCCTGCTGTTGCTCAAGTGTCATAAAAACTGACACTTGGTTTAATGCGATGTTATTTTGTGTTACGTTGTTTACGAATCGTGTAAAAATGTTTTCATAAAAAACAAGTAAGAGTGCTATATTCGGCTATAACGAATCTTATATACCCTTCACCATGGTTTGGAAAGAACAGAAGTTTATATATTTATCTAAATATATGAATATTAGGGATATAACCATTTGCATTTTTTTGCAAAAATCAAAAAGGACCTATCATAGTGAGATAGTGCATAAAAAAATATGAAGAAATGTGCCTTCCTTTTTTCGCGAGCGTTCAAAAAGGTTCGGCACCGATCGCGATGAAGTTTTTGCTTATAATTTTTTTCAGTTTTACAGGGAATCCATAATTCTAACGTCGAAAGCCATGCTGGTCTTTGCATTTCGTGTTTTTTTTTATGAAATGGCGATTCCTTGCATTCCAAAAAAAGAAACCAAAAAAACGGTACAAGGGAAGGATACCCACCATAAAAATTTATATTACAATTTAAAAAAGAAAAATGTTTGGTGTTTTAGAAATTGCATTCGGATCCGAAGGTTTTTGGACCGAAATGACCCCTAAACGAATTTGAGTATTTGGTCATAACTTGGCCATTTTGTAACCGATTTGACACCGACATCTGAAAAAATAAAATTACCATTTACTTTGGTGATAAAACTTGGAGTCGAGAAGATCTATGGTTCCCGAAAATAGGTATTTAAAAAAAAAACTATATTTTTGACATTACTTTTTTTTACCGATTTTCCGAGCTTTTCAGCAAATATGTGCTTCTATTTCCGATATTTTGATATCTTAAACGTCTGAATATGTCATATTACAGCTCTAAAATTTTGAGTCCTTTTTTTGAGTATTTTGCTCATAACTTAACCATTTTTAACCGATTTGACAGACTTATATACCGGCGTGTTTAAGAATAAATTTACCAGTTAGTTGGGTTATAAAGCTTGGACTCGGGATGTCCTATGGTTCCCGAAAGTGGGGATTTAAACAAAATAATTTTGGTCATAACTTTTTGTATCTGAGCCGATTTTCCCGAAATTTTCAGAAAATATTTTTTACTAAAGATTTCCGATCTTTTGATATATAAGGGATAACCATATTTTATATGACAGTCGAAAAAAATCAGGTTTTTATACAATTTTTGATAATTTTTGTACGGGAGGTACTACGCCCGTTTCTCCAATCCCGCCCACATTTTGTGGGATACTGTGCACTGATAACCTTAATGTATGCACCTAATTTGGAAACTTTGGCTCTTGCCGTTCTCCAGATATACAGAAAAAAGTATTAAAAATACAACAACAACAAGGGACTTTTGGAAAAAATTAGAGGTAGTCGTGGTTTTATGCTCATTTCTCAGCCATTTTTGGACCGATATGGCTGAATTTCAATAGAAGGAAATAGTGGAATATATGTGACATAAATGTAAAACAACAAATGTCTGGAGTATCCGGAAAACACATATCAAACGTAAGACGGATGGACAGACGGACATCGTTAAATCAACTTCTCTCCTCATAAGGACCAAGAATA
This sequence comes from Pollenia griseotomentosa, assembly GCA_963931875.1. Lineage (NCBI taxonomy): Eukaryota > Metazoa > Arthropoda > Insecta > Diptera > Polleniidae > Pollenia > Pollenia griseotomentosa. The sequence goes on from OZ007561.1 coordinate 21,058,462, forward strand.
TATATACTTAATAGGGTCTAAGATCAATATTATAGAAATTACGAACGGAATGACAAACTTATATATACCCTTTTCCACCTGTGTTGAAGGGTATAAAAATATTAAAACAGAAATAAATTAAAGTAAAATGTTGAAGAATAAAAACTACAAAGCCATTTTATATGGCATAGATTCCAAGTTGCCCAGTATTTTTTTTTCTTTTTTTTAATTTCAAGTAGGTTTGTGTCGTTTCGTAGTGATGGTTTGATGGTTGGCGTTTTTGGTAGAGGATTTTCTTTAATAGTTTGTTTGGAGGTTATTTCATTGTTTTTTATTCTCAATAGCGACAAAAACAAGTACAAACCAAGGTTTAACTAAAAGCGATATTTTAACTGCTGCTCTATGGGAACAATTCTTACCACAAAGACTGTTTTTTTTTTAAATTTTCGTTTTTAGTCGCTTTTTTCTTGTGCTTTATTTGCTAAATAATAATAAAAAAATAAACTTGTATACTTTTTTGTATTTTAGTTTAAGCCTTTTTTATTAAATATCCTGCAAATTATACACTACACACATCTCTGAACTACAGCCAACAAATTCCAGACCCAAAAACAATAACAAATTCAGTCTAAAAATAAACAAAATAATGCCGACTGAGTGAAATTTTTTAAAGATTTATTTGCTAAATAATAATAAAAAAAATAAACTTGTATACTTTTTTGTATTTTAGTTTAACGCTTTTTTATAAAATATCCTGCAAATTATACACTACACACATCTCTGTACTACAGCCAACAAATTCAAGACCCAAAAGCAATAACAAATTCAGTCTAAAAATAATCAAAATAACGCCGATTGACTGAAATTTTTAAAGATTGCTAGGAACTCACTACCACATATGAATTTGTATAAAATTAATAGGGAGATCCGAAGCAGTCCAGTTTGAAAATACAACATCAATAGGATCGCCTTAATATATGATATCACATTTATGAAAGTTCAGTTCTTTTAAAGAGACTAAAGAAGTTAAATTTTTTTAAATCAAAATATAATTGAGTCGATTTTACTTATAAACTGAATTTGGTTTTATAATAATGATTTTAAAGGCAAATTTTTATAATTTAAGGAAAAAAGTTGAAATTTATTTCTTTTAAAACATTTTTTTATGAAACCGATTGTTTTTTTGTTTCTGTACTTTATAAAGGGTGCACGATGTTAGTTTTAAATAAAACAAAAAGTTTTCAGAAAATTATCTTAATATTTTTTATTATTATAGAAGGATCTATAACAATTATGTATGTATGTGTGAAACAAAATATAGGCCAAATACTTGCCACGGCTTCAGTGGCATACCTGTATCCGATGGTCCATATTTCCAAAGACTCTGAGACACAATTGAGGTTCAATGTCGTTAATGTTCCGAATTATCTCATTCTTTAGCTTTTGAATTGTTCTTGGCTTATTGGCATACACTTTTTCTTTTAAATATCCCCAGAGAAAGAAGTCGCACGTTGTCAAATCACATAATCGTGGCGGTCAAATAACAGCGCCACAACGTGAGATAACACGGCCATTAAGTTTCCCGCGCAAAAGAGCCGTAGTTTCGTTGGATGTGTGGCAAGTGGCACAATTCTGTTGGAACCACATATCGTCCATATCCTTAATTTCTGGAGAAGTCCGTTATCATCTCGCAATAGCGAACACTATTCACGGTAACTGCTTGATCGACCTCATTTTCGAAGATGTATGCCCGATGACGTTGATGTGGATGCATCGGCTTTTCGACAATCACTCGTGGATTCTCAGTTGCCCAAATGCGGCTATTCTGTTTATTAACGAATCCACTGCGGTGAAAGTGTGCCTTGACGCTGAAGATAAAGTGCACGAAATGTATTTGGATTTGAACGGCCATTTTCGTAATGGCTTCAACAATTTTAAAGCGCTGCTTAATTGCGCACCTCTTAATGGTTGAAGTTGTCAATTACTGAAACAAAGAAATGTCAAATTATGTTGGGCATAAAACTGGACGTTAAGGTGTGACACAATTAATATCGTGCATTCTGTATATTTTTATTAATTAAAATAATTTTTTAGCGATTTGTGGTTTTAGTTTAAGTGCTTTTTTGCTTAAATAAGATTTGGAACTTTGGTGTTCTTTGATTTTTTTTTTAATTAGCGGGTTTTATTCTTATAGCGATTATTTAGTGCTTTGAACGTTTTGTTAGAAAACAAGCGATTATTCTCTTACGAAGATCAAAGCAGAGCAGAGTCTTGTCTGGTATCACCGGTAGGTAATGTCAGTTACGCCTATAAATCTAGGAAAGTTCTGTTCCTCCTACAACTAAATATCAGCGTATTATTTCAAATTCTTTTTTTTTTCGTTTTTTTTTTTTTAATAAATAAACAGCAATAAAAACTATTTTACGATTTCCGTATGACGTGCTAAATTCCCAATTTTCCATATTTGATAAATACACTGAAATTTATTGTTGAGGGAAAGCTAGCTTCTATGCGCATTTCACTGGTTGCTTAGGCCAGCTCATCAGGAAACCTTTTCCTAAGATTTTAGAAAAGCTAGAAATATTATACGAATAAAACCCTAAAGCGAATAAGAATTTTAAACACTCAAAGTTTTACTCGTAAGTAACAATATCAAAGCTTAAACAAAACACCAACAATAAACAGTGAGTTTATCTTTTCCTACATCCCTCTACAATTGGTTGGGTTCTTTCCGACTCGAATTGTAGTTATAAGTGGGTAAAAACTATTTTACTTACTTATGTATAGCAGCAAGATTAAAACCCCTAGTTTTGATTAAAAATTATTTGCTGTTGCAAAACTTTTGGCTAGATCAAACATCATTTAGCAGTTTCTAAATAACATTATACAATTATCTTCTTTTAAATAAAGTATCGTAAATCGATAGAAATTGTTAAAAATAAAGCTAAAGTTTGATCAATTTTCTGGTAACGCTTTTTTGGATTTTTTCGTCAAATATTTGTTAAGTCTGACAATACTTTAAGTGTTTGTTTATCCATTGGAAAAAATAAAATTAAACAAAAAACGTTTTGCCGTTTTGGCAAAATGTTGTAATTTTTATATGATTTATTTCTTTTTCACTATAAAACAACACTCAAATACACTCGTCGACTTACACACACATGCTCTTTTACTCACACTTAGAGCAAATATACAGACAAATATATTTTGGTCGCTGCTGTAAGGAGAATAAGAAAATAATCTTTGACTTTTATTTCAATTAAACCGCGATATAATAAAACTAAATAAAATGCTAAATATATTTTATGTTAATTCATTTAATTAAATTCTTATTTAGATTTTAATACTACTTAAAACAAGTCTATGAGAGTAAGTTTGTGTGTGTGTAAATAAGAACCAGACCTATAACCAATTTGGCAAGTCAACATCATGCCAATTTTTGCTACCTCTAGGGTTTGTTGTTTTCTAATCCAACAATTGCTGCTATAAAAACTGATCCAAAATACACACACACACCACCAACGCACAGTGGCGCCATTTGAGTTTTTTCGTTGCAAAAATCATATCTTTTGAACCGAATAAGATAATTGAACAGTTTAAACAGCATATGATAGATAACTGTTCAGCCTATGAAATGAGCGTTTGGAAAGGGTGCTACGCTCTGTAGGGGCCTAATTATGGGTTATCAAAGTTAAAATTAGTAGAAAAATCAATTTTATGGTAACTAAAAAAAATTATTTTTACATTTTTAGATTGTTTTTATTTTTTTTCTTTAGGGTTTTATGTTTTAAATTATTACCCAACAAATTAAAAAAAAAATATTTTTTTTTTAAATTTATTTTTTAAATTTTCTGTAAAATATTCATCACAGTTCGTAAGAGAAGGTATATCTAAAAGACTAACCATTTCTAAACTATAATTATTTTCTAACTCTATTCTTGACTTCACATGCCGCAGGGAAGAAATAAGTGGATCGGAAGATGCTGCCAACATGTTGAAGAGGTCCTCATTTTGCCTTACCCTTGATGCTTTGAATGTGTTCTGCAATCTATATTTTTTATAAAATTTGTTAAGAGACTCCTGTGCTTCTTCAGAAAGCTCTCCAATTGGCAAAGACTGGTACTCAATTATATCTTTGCCATGCGCCAATATTTTATGGACGGTCGGGGTCAACTTCTTCTGTGGATACATTTCTGCTAAAAGAGATGCAGTTTTCGACGCATATTCTCCATATTGTCCAATTGTTCAGCGCCATGTTTTCAGTACTTAAATTGTTTAATGGTTTCAGTAATTGTTGCGCCAACTTTCAGTCGTAGACTAATCCAGGCATTATGCTTATTTTGCAATATATAGGGGGTATGTTACCATGCCTAAAAACTTACCTGTTCCTTGCATACATATGGATTTAGGCTGAATAATGCATTTTGATATTATGCACGTGTCCAAATAAGATTTGTGCCTACCTGTAGGGACCATAAGTCAATATTGTTCTTGACCATTTGTACGCCAAAGTATTGTTTAAGTGAGGTACGTACCTGCTAATTTCAATGAGTAGTTTTTTTCAAACTATTAGATCAAACTACTGTCCGTCAAAACATATAAGGGATGGACGCCATACAATTTCTGCAACCATGTCTTTTTAATCTTTTTTACCTCTAAAAGCCAAACGGGCACGTACGGGCAGATACAATTTTTGAATTATGTAAAGAAATAATCAATGAACAGGTTATGCAAATATGGCAAATATAGAAAAATAGAAAATAGTTTTTAAATAGTGATTTACCAGGAGAAACACAAGGCAAACAGTTAATTTTTTTTTATCATTATACATTTAATAAATACATTAATCAATACAAACAAAAAATAAGGTGATTCGTTACCTATTTTTCGTGATATTACACCTGAAATCGCAACAAATTTACTAAAAATTGTGTGTTTTTTTGAAAACCGAAAGTAGGTCAACTTTGAACGGCTATATCTTCTAAACTAAAAATGTGATATTATTAAGAGTGTCAGATTTGAAATCGTTGAAAAGTTTCCTATAACATGGGTTTATTCAAAACTTCGTCGGCGCTCATGAAAATTTGGATTTTTGCAACCTCGTTTGCTCTACGGGCGCTACTGTGCAACGTTAGACGCTTGAACAGACGTTTAAAGTGAAAGGCCTCTTACTAGTGAGCTTTACTGCAATAAGCTTCAAAGTGTAATTTATTGCCGTTTTCTCTAACCGCAAGGATATTTAAACATATCCCTTGCCAAAAAAATAAATAAAAACAACAAAACGTTCTTAACAGCAAAACCTCAGATTTAAGCAAAAAAAACTACAACAAAGAAGCCAAAAATAAAAGAATTAGCAAATGTTGATAGCCAGCATTTTAATTGAATTTCTTTACAGGCAGTTTTTAGATATAGTAAGTGAAAAATTAAGGCAGTTCCCTTCTACATGAAATATTTTACTGTGTAAATAGTTGCTGTCATCGCGTAGTGGGACTTAAGGCAATTTTGTAAGTATAACAGACGGCTGTATCTTCCAGAGAAATTGATTAGGCACCATTTTGAATTTTTTTATACATTTAGGGTTTATCGTTTAAAAAAATTAAAATTTTGTTCACTTCTAATATAACTCCCCAAAGTTGTGTGAAAGATCCCTCGAGAAGTTGTAGGTCGAAGTATTAAGAGCTTAGCGTTACATTTTCCTTTGTCAAGGCCAACAAATTGCCAAGTCTGTATTATATTGTGACTAATATTCCATGAGTTAATGAGTTACGTGAATGGAGCTTGAATTTTCAAAATTTTTTTTTTTTTTTTTCATTATTTATTTATTGAATCTTCATATATTAAATATGAACTAACAATAATTAATAAAATCTTATCCTAATTCTTTATTTTATGTCCTGCCAGTGCAAGACAAAAATTTTCTTCATCACGGGTTCTGTATCACATTAATATATGTGTTTATCGCTCATCTTAATGGGTAAGTGCTGCAGTGTCTCTTCTCCTTAAGCGAGTGTGGCCGCTATCATTTAAAATATTTCGAGCTAGTGGATTTGGGTGCAACTCTAGCCTTTTTAAATATTTTACCGCATACTTCGTAATAATAGTCCTTACCAGTGGCACATTGAGATCCTTGTGGATATTTGAGTTTTTAACATACCAAGGGGCAGCTGTGATTATTCGAAGAAGTTTATTTTGGCGCCTTTGAATTTTTTCGATATTTGAGGCCGAGGCAGTGCCCCATAGTTGAATACCGTAGCACCAGATTGGCTTTAAAATAGAGTTGTAAAGTAGTAGTTTGCAATCGAGACTAAGAACAGAATTTCTTCCAATAAGCCAGTTAATTTGAATTGCTTTTAGTTTCATTTGGGTTAATTTTGCTTCTATATGGCATTTCCATGTTAAACGCCGATCTAGATGAATACCGAGATATTTGACATGCGATTGTTGAGGCACTAGTTGATTATTGATTTTAATAGGGGGGCATGTTTCCCGACGCAAGGTAAATGTAATATGTACGCATTTTTGCTCATTGACCTTTATTCTCCATTGTTTTAACCACAGTTCTAGTTCAAATATATGATCCTGCAGGTATCGAGATGCTTCACGACTGTTCTCGTGTACGCTTAGGAAAGCTGTATCATCAGCAAAAGTTGAGGTTAGGGTGTAATTGTTTGTCGGCATGTCCGAGGTATATATAAGATAAAAAAGTGGGCCCAGGATACTTCCCTGAGGGACTCCAGCTTCAATTGTCTGAGGAGAACTTAAAAAATCACCTTCTTTAATAATAAATTTTCGACCGACCAAGTAGCTTTCTAACAGCTTGTGTGTGTTAACCGGTAGGTTCAGCTTTAATTTATGTAACAAACCTACATGCCAGACTTTATCAAAAGCTTGAGAGACATCGATGAAGAGAGCGGAGCAATATTTTCTTTCCTCAAAGGCTTTTCTTATGGCGTTTACTATCCGATGGGTTTGTTCAATTGTGCTATGTTCTCGTCTGAAACCGAATTGATGGTTAGGTATACACCCATTGTCATTTAAAATTGGGGTTAATTTGGACGCTAAGAGCTTCTCAAACAGCTTTGATATATTAGATAATAAGCTGATAGGCCTATATGACTCAACTTTGGAGTGATCTTTTCCTGGCTTTGGTATCATCGTAACTAATGAGACCTTCCATTTTTGAGGGTAGTATTCAAGTCGTAAAATAGCATTAAAAATTAAAAGAATAGTTTTCTTTGCTATGCTGGGTAGCTCCAGAAGCATTTTGTTGCTGATCTTATCAAAACCAGGAGCCTTCTTGGGGTTTAAATCACAAATAGCTTTTTCGATTTCTCTTATCTCAAATCTTAGGGGAACCGCTGCTCTAGCAACAACAGGTGGTAACTCGGCCGCAATATCGTGAGATATGTTTGGGGTAAATACGTTTTTTAAATGATTAACAAACAGATTTCCTTTTTCAACATCATTTCTTGCCCAACTACCATTCAAGTCTCTTAATGGTGGTTTAGAGACAACTGGCCTTTTGAGATTTCTAGCTGCACGCCATAATGAGTAGTCTGATTGTGGGGTTGCATCAAGTTCCTTAAGATATTTTTCCAGAGAAGCCGTTTTCTGAGTCTGCAGTAACTTTCTAAGCTTTTTTGTACACTCTTTTAGTAAGTTCTTAAGTAACGGGGATCTGTGCAATTGCCACTCTCTTCGAGCCCTCCTTTTTTCAGACAAGAGACGCTCGACATCTGTGGAATATATTTTAATATTTTTTGTTTTTTTGGGGGCAATACTGGAATGTTGAACAGCTAGTTTCAGAAAACTGTCAAAATTGTCAATAGAGCGATCTACATACTCCGGTGTACTAAGCGGAATATTTTCTGTGCAATGGGTGCTGAGGTATTTTCTATATTTTAACCAGTTAATTTGCGTAGCTGTCGTCGCTAAGTGACCAGTCGGAGATACAATTCTATTGGGGTTCATTATAGTAACAATTGTAGGTGTATGGTCAGAAGATAATTCTAAGGAAGCTTCAACATGGATCGTTTCTATGGGGATGTTTTTAACCACGCCGAAATCGATAACATCTGGAATTTTTTGATGATCAGTAGGCCAATATGTTGGTTGTCCGCTCGCTACCACATTTAAATCCATTTTAGAAATTGTGTTAAATAAGACACGACCCTTTGGTGTTATAAGTCGTGACCCCCAGAAGGTATGTTTAGCGTTATAATCGCCAGCAGCTAGGAAACAGGGTCCTAATGATTTAAAATATTTACAGTATTGGCTTTCTGATATTGAAAATCTAGGCGGTGAGTATAACGATGAAATTACTAGATTTCTATTTAATTCCTCAACGCAAATGTTCGTTGCTTGGAGATAATCTTCGCGGTGATCAAACATTAGGTAGTGTTTGACTCGGGTTTTAATTAAAATGGCTGAACCTCCACAAGCTCTATCTCGAGGGTCCTTGGTATCATATAGTGTATAACCATTGATTTTAAACGTATTTCTTGAGGTCAAATGAGTTTCAGAAACCATCATGACATCAATTTGTTTATTTTTTAGAAAGTATTCTAATTCATTTTTATGTTGGCGGATGCCGTTTGCGTTCCAAAAACAGATTTTTAAACAGTTCATGGCTTGTTAAGTACAGCTTGCAATAACATCGATTGCATTCTTAGAATTTCCTGCATCATATTACCCATTGTGTTCGTAAAATTATTAACTGTTTGCACTAATGTTTCCATGGTTTTTTCAAGACGACTTAAATTAGAAACTGGAGTTTCATCATTACTTGGCGAAGCGCCTTGCATTGGCACATGGTTTGATTTAAGGACGTTAGCATACGAGGTTATGTTATTACTAGGCTGCGGAGCTTGAATGCCATTAGTGTTTACTTGATTTGGTACCTGCATTTGTGGGGGATTAGTTTTCGGTCCAGCCGACTGCTTGACGATAGTATATACAGGGCATCCTCTATAATTGGCAGTGTGATTTCCGCCACAGTTGCTACATTTTTTTACATTGGGGTCATTTTTAGACTTATCGCACTGGACTGTACAATGTAATTCTCCACATACGACGCAAACAGGGGGTAAATAGCAGTATGCCTTAGTATGGCCAACTCTTGGCAATTAAGACATTGAACGGGACCATTTCTTTTGTGCGGCTCCTCTATAGTTATTCTTCTGTAGAGAATATATTTTAAATTATAAATAGGATGCGTTTCATTTTTTTTAAGCTTAATGTCGCCAGGTTCTAATTCTACCCGAAATAATGGTTGGGGATTTTTTTCCCTGTTTTTAATATTTGTAACGTTTTTTATTTTAAAACCCTTCTCTTCCAAAAAAGTTTTAATTTCATCTGGGTCCACGCATGAGTCTATGCCCTTGATCACTACCTGAAGACCTTTGCTGCTCTTTAGTTGGTATGTGTAAAAGCTTTTTTTAAGGGCTTCGAATTTGTTAGTTAATTTACGAAAATCATTCTCATGATTAACCTGTATTTTTGTCTCATTTATATTTCCACGCTTGATTGCAGCTACGTAAAACGAATTTTCACCTATTACCGAGATCACGCTCTTTATTAACTCACTTGAGTTTTGCTCCCTTAGATATATCGGGGGTGGCTTAGAAGATTTAATAACGTTTGGTGCTTCCGAGGATTCATCCTCCAGAATTGCAAAACGATTTTGAGAGTTTATTTTATCAAAAGAAGGTACTTTTGAAGCCGAAGCAACTGCTGCAGAGGTAGGGCTGCGACCCCGTTTAAGCACTGTTATGTACCTGTCCATACCAACTTGTACTTGAGGCTTTTGACCACTTTTTACTTGAGATGTTTGCATTGCATCTGTGTTAGAGTTCATGGTACCATTTGTTAATAAGATTGTGTTTGCCGTTGTGGCAACACTTGCAAGTGTGAGGTTTATATTTTTTAACGTATCACCATCAACCGTCTTTGTAAAAAGAGAGGGCGAAAGGGATCGTGTTCTAAAAATTGGTTTAGCCGTTAGGTAGTTACTATTGTTTTCTTTTGTTTTATTTATTACAGCATTGTCTTCGTTAGCATGCACTGTCACATAAACATTTCTATCATTCAGTTTTATTGTTGTTTCATTGTTTTTATTCATGCAATAAATTGTTTTTGTTTTTCACCGTTTAACTGTGCTTTTAATATTTTTGTTATTTATTGTATTTTACAACAACAAAAAAAAATAAGAACTTTAAACTAAAATGTTTTTGCTCAGAATATGTATGTATACATACACATGTATGAACATTAGTACGTATACATATATTTTTACTAGTTTTCTTTATTTAATATTTTTTTCGTATTAATTGTTCACTTTATGTTAAATAATTAAAATAACAAAATATATCATTTAATTTCAAGCGTCCATTCGCTGTTTATATAACAAAATCAAATGTGATTAATTAAAAATTCAAATTGTATGCGGAGTTAAGAATACACGTCTGTATCACAACAAAGCACGAACCGAACTGACAAAGCACGAACCGAACTGATTTTCAAAATAACGGTATGTAATTTTTTCTGCTGGAACTATCAAATTACTTTCTTAGCAAAAGTTTAATAGTTTCTTGTGAGCTTTAGTTTACATACAATTGGGTGGTACATTACGGTGGTACGAGCAGAGATCGGCTGGATAAATTCTAGAACGAGATACTAGAGGTCAATGGCTGGTTAGGGCAAAACATTGGTATTCTTGAGAAAAAAATATATCATACTTTAAGATCGGACTCTAAATGCCTAAGATATACCGAACCATGTAAAAATATGCCTAAGTTCGGCAAAAAAAAAACCTCCTTGCAAAAATACTTTATATTAGAGGGTTTACGGCGCACTTATTTTCTTCTCTAATGTTCATATTACTATTCATTTTTCTGTGGGTTTTGTTTGTGACTTATCAAAAATCTGGTTGAGGTCTACTGATTCATATGCGCATGCTTATCCACCAAAATTAAAACTTAATTAAAATAAAATTTGGAGAACATTTAAAATAATAACATTATTTAATTTCTATAATTTCTTAAAAACAATATTATTTTTTATATATTATATTTTTTTTATTACATTTGTGAATTGTTTTGATTCTATTCAAATTAACTTTTTATGATCAAAGTAATTTTTGGGAATACAAAATTTTTAATTATCAAGATTTTGTTTGTCGTGCTTAATTCTTAACTTTTAAGGAATACAAAAAAAAAGAATACAAATTGAGAATTAAGCACGACAAACAAAATTTTGTTAATTAAAAATGTTTTATTCTAAAAAATTACTTTGGTAATAATCTGGCACGGCTTAAAAAAACTAAACTGGCAACATGCTTTATTTTTTGCGAAAACAACAAAGCAAGTTGTTTTTGTTTTCATTTTGTTTTTTCATAACCCACAACTGCAATTAATGTTGGGAGAATTCCAAACAACTGTAGTGGGGAATGTAATAAAAGATAAACTTACTTTTGATGCTTCTGTTTCACCTTTGATATTGTTACAAGTAAAACTGTTGCTTATAATTCTTTGGATGAAGTTTCCTAATGATCTGGCCTAAGCAACCAGTGAAATGCGCATAGAAATAGCTTATCCCATCAACAATAAATTTCAGTGTTTTTATCAAGAATAAAAATTGGGGATTTAGCACGACAAACAAAATCTTGTTAATTAATTTTTTATTTCAAAAACTAGTTTGATTTTGGTGTTTTTATTTATTCGAACAAAAACCGGTTAACCGGTTATTTTTAAAATGCTTAACCGAAAACGTTTTTTTTAAATAGCAACTATTCGGAATATTTGAAAACCGGTTTTTTAAAAAAGTCGAATAATCGATCTTCCTAGTATTTGTGATATTCTCCCAATTTTATTTTAAATAAGTTTTAATTTATTAATGGCTAAGCGTGCTTATATGCATCAGTAGACTTCAACCATATTTTTAAAAGTTTAAAAACAAAACTTTTTAGCCAGGATTATATAATTCAAATGATTATGTGTCAGCATTATAGAAACGAACAGTAATTATTATTATTAATTTAATTTGTGTTTCTGTGCTACAAGATTTAGAATCTTATTATTATCGCACAGAATTATTACAATGTTAATTAGCATAATTATTACAATAAAAAAAAAAATATTATATAATTTAAAATAATGTTATAATAAGTAACAAAAAAAATAGTAAAAAATTATAAAAAATTATGAAAAAAAAAAAAAAAAAAAAAGCAAGAGCAAGAGCAATACAAGCATACTTTATACAATTATAAGACAAATCAAAAACAATTATGGTTAATTGTAATGTTTAAAAATTTCTTTTTTGAATTGCAAAGCGTTACTAATAAATTGTAGATTTGGCGGTAGCTCGTTCCAAAGACGTATAGCAAAAATATAAAAATGATGTTCAGAGAAAGAGGTTCTATATCTGATTTGTATCATATCATTATATCTTCTAGATCGAGTAGGGACTAATCTGTTAAATAAGTATTTTGGTTCACATGTGAAAAGAATTTTATGAAAAAGTAACAAAGTTCTTATCTTCAAAAGATCAATAATGTTAACCCCAAAAAGACGTTTCTCAAATGCTGAGATATGATCATATTTTCTTAAGTTGAAAACATATCTTAATATGGAGTTATAAGTCACGGTAAGTTTTTTCTTAGTAATAGAATCAAGGTTGGCAAACACTTCACATCCATACAACAAAGTAGGTATAAGATAGGTTTTGGCAAGCAAAATACGAATATTGAGTGGGGTAAGGTATTGAGTAGTCCAAAGTGTACGTATCATGGAGTAGGTTTTTCCGGCTGCGGCATTAATATGGTCAGACCAAGAAAGAGTATTATTAAAAATGATACCCAAATTTTTGGTTGAGTTTACAACTTGAATTGGTTGATTATTAATAGATACTGTTGGTACAGTAATCAAGTTTACTGACTTACGGGTTATAATTAGGCATTTCGATTTAGATGGATTAATGCAGAGTCCATTAGCTGTTGCCCAAGTGTGTACATTAGCCAGATCTGCATTCAATTTATCCACGCATGTAGTAATTTTATCTATTTTACTATTTATATATATCTGCACATCGTCAGCATACAAATGAATTCTGCAGTATGATAGATGTTTAACTAGATCATTAATATAGATCGAAAAAAGAAGTGGACCCAGAATTGAGCCTTGAGGCACACCCTTAATCACAGGCAAAGCACGTGAATTTTGGTTATTAGAAAACACAGATTGGAAACGTCCAGATAAGTAAGACGATATGAGTTTGGTAGACGAGGATGAAAAATTAAACATTGTTAATAGTTTCGTGCATAGAATATTGTGGTCGACCGTGTCAAATGCTTTAGAGTGATCTAAAAGAACAAGAAAACATATATCACCATCATCAATACATTCACGTATATCTTCCGACACATCAATAAGGGCGGTAACGCAACTGTGCTTATTACGAAAACCTGATTGTCTATCAGTTAGCAAAGTATTATCCTGTATGTATTTGTTCATTTGTTGGTGAAGCAGCTTTTCATACACCTTCGATAAATATGGTAGAATTGCAACAGGCCTGAAATCATTATTGGACTTTGGTATAGGAATAATTTTGGCATATTTCCAATTTTTTGGAAAGTCACTTTTCGTTATTATTGTGTTAATAATATATGTTAGATAAGGTAACACTGCAGGCAACATAGCTTTAACAAATTTGGGATGCAATCCATCATATCCAACAGCATTTGATTTAACAGCACAACAGCTTGAGAGTACATCTAACTGCGTTACACAATTGAAGTAAAACCTGCTTTTATCTGGTGTGGGATTGTGAATGTCATTATAGAAATTATAATTTGCGGGAACATTAGGAGTATTTATAAACGACTCGTTAAGCATTTCCACATCTATTTTAGTGGAAGTATTTGGTTGAGTTTTTCCAACACCTATTTCACGAATAGTCTTCCAAGTTTTTGACGATCCTACAGCAGAATTAAAACGATGGTAATAATACGCAGCTTTAGCACATCGTATCTTTTTGTTGACTTCTGTTCTCATTTTACAATACTCTTCATGTAAATACGATGTTTTAAAACGCTTCCAGCTTTTGTATGCAATATCCCTGCGAGAAATCATCCGTTTTATATCCATATTAAACCATGGTTTGTTTTTAAAATTTTTATTAATTTTTTTCACAGGCACAGACATATTAAAAATGTGCAACAGATTGTGTTCAAAAAAGTTTAATTGGTCTTCAACAAGTGGCATATAATAGATCGAGTCCCAATCGATTTTATAAAATTCGTTAGAAATTATATTAAAGTCCATGTGCTTAAAATCGTAGTATGTTACTATATCGTTAACTGTTTGCAGTTTAAAATCATACGTTAGAAATATCAGATCGTGTTTTGAAAAGCAAGGTACCGATAGTTGTTCATAGAGTAAGACTTTGTGCTTACAGCTAACGAAAAATATGTCCAGCAGTGAGTCAATTGTTGACGTATAATGAGTTGGTATTGTGCTATTAGTTGGAGTTAAGCCATAGGTTTTCATGCAATCAATTAAATGAACTTCACATAGTAAGTTGGAATTAAAGTCACCACAAATTATAACATCCTCATAGCATACAGTTAGTGTTTCAAGTTTCTCTTGAAAAATATTTAAATCAATTTTACGATTAGGTCTATAAACACATCCAATAAGTATTTTTTTACCACAAGCAAAGACTTCAATAAACAGATATTCAATTTTTTCTCCTGGCAAAGAGGTACAGCACACTTTACTTGAAATCCCTTCTCTTACATATATTGCTACCCCACCACCACGAGGTTCTTTTTTTCTCTGTTTAGGTTGACCCGTATGTGTATTACTATTACGTTGTTCACTATCACGTTGTTGACTTTCAGGTTGTTCTACATCACGTTGTTCAATATCACTTTGTTCAATATCACGTTGTTCACCTTGAATTTGAGAGTTACTATTACATTGCCCACCTTGAATTTGAACTTTAGCTTTCCTATCCCAACGATACAATGTAAAACCCTTCAAACCGATAATATTATCCGAGACAGATTTACCCAACCACGTTTCTGAAACACAAACTACATCAACACCGGAATTCTCAAAGATGTAACGAAATTCTTCCATCTTATACCTTAAACTTTGTGCATTAATATGACAAATATTAATACCAGATCTCTGTTTACATAAAATTCGAATCATGTCAGACGTAATATCATTGGAACTGTAATTTAAGCTATCGTCGAACATCATTATTTAAAAAAATATGTTTTAGATATGCAACGCAAGCAAAACAAAAAAAATAAAAATTTTAAGCAAACATGTTTTTCAAAAATTTTAGAAATATAAATACAGTTTAAAAAGTATAAAAAGTTTTTAAGAAAAAATAAATTGTAAAAGGCAAAGCAAAAATATAATTTAATAAAGTATAGTATCAAACATAAAAGAAACTTTATAAGACATAATTTATTGTACATAATGGGCTTCATTCTCATAATTGGTCTGTTCCTCACGGTAAGACTGATTCTGATCACGAAAAAAACCATCCAGTTCTTCAATGCTTTCCACACGAATAGGTTCATCTTTTAAGTTGAATTTTATATACACAATGCCCCGCATTGTAAAGACCGACTTCAGACGATTTGAGTTTTTGTAATTAACTGCTGATTGCAGTATTTTATAATTATTCATAGTTAAATTTTCATTAACAAAAAACGGTCTATCCGAATCTATCCCGATATGATTTAATAACAGCGAACATTTATTATTTTTACGAAAAGTAGCGATAGATTTAAGGACAAAATTTTTATCATAGGGCGACAGTAACTTAACCATTATTACGGCGTGAGGGGAATAATCATTTCCCTTATTGTTGTAGTTTTGTAAACGGTATATAGATTTAACCGCAGGAGTATTTATTTTCAACAGACAACATATTGATTTTAAAATATTGTAAAGGTCTTCGCCGTCCTTGTATGGAATACCGTTGATTCTTAAATCAGACGCGACAAGTGAATTTTCCTGACGTTGCAATTGTGTTTTTAAATTGTTAACTTCATTTTTTAGGCTTATAATATCATCCACCACTGTTTCAAGTTTATTAACACGCTCAGTGATGTTATAAATATCTCTCTTCAGTTCACCGAATTGTTTATCAAATTCATTTAATACTCTTTGCTCACTTTCTTTAATTAATGTTTTCATTACCTCGGTTATTTTTTCAAATCTATTATCAACTATATTGAGCATATTAAAGGGGGAATCATTGTGTGACAAGCGAGGGGTTTTCAGAACTGCATCAAACAGTGAGTTTTGTTGTGGCTCTCTACTTCTTTTTGATGCAGCAATGGAAGTTTGCATGGTTGTGTTTGTTTTGATGTTACTCTTATTCGAGTTCTTTGATGTTCTGCTTTTTGTTATAGGCATTAATATTTTTGTATTTCTTTTCGTTTTATTTTATTTTTATTTTATTTTATTTTTTAAGCTTCAATTTTTGTAGTGCTTTTATTTTTGTATGTTTTGAATTCGATTGAGAAGATGACAATCAAGAGTTTAAAATTATTTTTGTTTTTTTTTCTCTTTGGGTTTTGTTTGATTTGCGATTTTAATTTTTGTTTTGTCTTTTCTGTATTGTTTTTAACACAAGAAATTATTTAAATAGTAAAATTATGTGATAAAATATACAATTTTTATAAAAAAATTAGTATGCAATTGGTAGCAGATTTGATAACGTTTATGTTTGTGTAAATCACTTATTTTTAATGTATAAATTTAAATGTTTTTGATTAAATATTACGGAGCGAAAATTAAACTTGACCAAAAAAAAAAAAAAAAAAAAAAAAAAAAAAAAAAAAAAAAAAAAAAAAAAACAATGTTTTTGTCGGTATATTGAAAAACCCAAAATCGTTAACGGACAGTTTATCGGTCTAATAAATTTATGTCGACTTTAAGTAACAGTTTGTTGAAACATTGAGAAAATGGCCATAAGTATATTTAACTAAACTGCATTTTTTAAAAAAATAAGTCCTTAATTTAGAAATGGACTTTAAAATCGCTCAATATGACACAATTTAAAAACGATGGTTTTGAATAGATCGACTTTCATTACATACCCGGCATTTTAGCTCTATCCTTAGCTTCTGTTACTGCTTCGTAAATTTATTAACTAATATGCCTTCTTTTTTTATTATATTTATTAATTTGCTTATTTTTTTTAAAGAATCATTCATATGTATGTTTCTATTCTACTATAAAGTAAAAAAACCTATTACATATTTAAGCAAATATAGATCTAAACGCCATGACATAATCCGCTTTTCGATGTGTCACGAAATGTTATTCGATATCAAATCCAAAAGCTTCAGCAGTTACTTCAAATTCTCTCTCATTTTATTGTTTGAAAGTGAAAATGGTAGCATTGTTGGGAGGATAATAATATGTTCACAGTTAGGTTTTTAAACGCATTTAAGCAAACGTGATTAAGCTCTTATCCCATCAAAATCAAGATGATTTACCAAACATTGAAGTGATTTGTTAATCACTTCAAATTGAAATGATTACAACTAAATCATATTATTAATCTTATTAATCACATAGAATCCTATAAACATAACTCAAATTGAGTATAATGTAGATTCACCCACACAAAACGTACCTTTTAATACCTCAAAGAAATGTAAATTTGTTTGTTGTGTTTTATTTCTTGTTTAATCAACTGCCATTTTAATCATCTCAAATAAAATCTGTACGGCTTTGATTAACTTAACAAACATTTTGCTTAAACGCGTTTAAAAATCCAAGTGTGAGCATAGCATAAGTATCTATGTATATGTTCTCAAAATAAAATATTTGACAACAGCTTTCTATGAAAAATTTTAAGTCAAATTGTATGGAAAATGCAGTACTGTTTGAAAACTTATTTGATTACGAATGCGACGATTTGGAACCAGAATTTCGGGAACTTTTTTTACAGAATAGAAAATGTTTTCTAAACTAATATTGTCTGTTACGCTGTGTAAAGGAAAAATAATTCCACTGTAAGAGTAAAATATCCCCTAACAAATTTTAATTTGTTTTTTTGGCAAAAAAAAAAAAAAAAAAAAAATTATATCATTTTTTTAAAAAATAGAATCTGGGAATTAATTGCTCATGGTGAGTTACACTTATTATATAAATTTTCATATTATAATATTTTTTTTAACTTAAAAGATCACTGTCCTTCTGTCACTTTAAACAATTCCTTATTAGTTTTAAATACACATACACGACATACGAGCTAAAGTACTTTTCAGCTGGAATTGCATCGTTAAATGTGGAGCAGTAGAGGCGTTTAATACTAAAAATAAACGAATCTATTCGTTAAGTTTTAAATGCTTAATTTAATTACTAATTCTCGTTAATCAGCCTTCGTCTTTTACTTTTAAAAATGTTTGTTTTAATTTAAAAGATTTTGTTATTCGTGCTTAATTCCCAGTTTTTATTCTTGATAAAAACACGACATTTATTGTTGATGGGATAAGCTATTCCTATGCGCATTTCACTGGTTGCTTAGGCCAGATTATCAGGAAACTTCATCCATAAAGATTTTAGAAAAACTAAAGATATTAAACCAAATAAAACTGTTAAGCGTATAAGAATCATAAGCAACAGCTCTACTTGTAACAATATCAAAGTTTAAACAAAAACATCAACAATAAACAGTGAGTTAATCTCTCCTTACATATTTCCCACTACAATTGATTGATTATTTCAACATTATTATTATCAAAAGTAATTTTTGGGAATATAAAATTGTAATTAATTATTAAGCACGAATAACAAAATCTTTTAAATTAAAATTTTATTTTCCCAAAAAGTACTTTTGATAATGTTTGTTTTATTCATTTTTTTTTTTACTTTTACTTTTCAATTACGGAAGCCGAATGGCCTACAATTGAAATCTGTTGAGACATGCAAGAGAAAATTAAAATTTTAAGGTATTTAAATGGTTTTTTAATTTGAATACAATTAAAATTTTAAAATTATTTGATATGTGATAAGAAGTATCTTAAATCAAAACGTAATTTTCATTTAAAAGACAATTTTTACACAATTTTTTTAATTCTTTCATAAAACTGGGAAATTTGTTTAAATTATTGCCGAAGGAAACTTTTTTATTTTTTTTAGAATATTTTACTTTTTATTTAAATCTTCTTAGCTAAAAATATCCCTCAATTGAGGGCGTGTGTATTTATAAAATTCTCTTGTTTTCCTTTATTCTTTTGACTTTAATTGAATTTTGAATCTTAAAACTTAAATGCTTTAGTTATGGCAGGAACATTATATATCGTTTTTACTTAAGGGTTGTAGACCACAAACCTAGTTTTGCTACTTGTTGTCCCGTACATTTTTCAAGTTCGAAAAACTCAAACAAAAATAAGTTTTGCTCCAAAACATGCCGAAATTTGTCTGTGCAACACTGCATTTATTAATGGTAATTGACTTATTCGAAAAAAGTGACATACTCGGGTGTGTTTTATCAAAATAACAAACATAATAATAATTTTGAAGTCATCGAGGGCAAACTCCTTTTCGTGCGGAATTTCTCGAAATTTACAGAACCACATGATACAGATAATTTTTTTTTTTTTTTGCCTTTTGATACATTTTTGATACATTTCCCGAATTTTCAATGTAAAATACAGCTAGAAAATTTAAAAAAGTATTTTCCAGCATTCTAATTATCTGAAGTTTTATGAATTATTTATATTTTTTCTATAGCACAAAGCATGTTTGGGTCATGAATTCGTCAGTAGTAGTGGCAGCAAAGTCAATAGTGAATCAGTTCAGTTTAACCATTGACATTTCTTACAGGGTATTATGTTAGTTTTTTAGTGTGTGTGGGTATGTACCCTGCAAATTATAGGACTAGTCCAAACACGCGTGTAAAATGGACTAGGACTAGTCCAAAAGTAACCGAAACGTATGAATAAAACATGGCCTATTTAACATTACGATGTCCTAGGGCAGGACCATATCACCCAGCTTTGGATTACAAAGGAGTAGTCTTAAGACTACTCCATGGTATACTCAAGAAGATTAGTTTTGAAGTCGTTTAAAAACGAAAACGTGTCGTTAAAAAACGAAGACATGTCGTCTCACTTCAAACACTTTTTAACATTGACATGGTCCATTCTTGCATTACATTGGACCAGTCAATGGAGTAGTGCATTTTATCAAAATGGATCAGGTAGTCCAATATTATTTGCAAGGTACCCTATATAAAGGGTCCGCCAAATAACTTCTTTTTTTTTGAAAATTCTATATAAAAAACTACTGAATATTTTCTCAAATTTCTTTTTTTATTTGAAAGTACAATCCTTCCGGTTAATAATGAAAAATAATTTCATTCAAATTGCTGCCTCGGCTGGCCATGCGGTAGCCTACACGATCGGTCCAATTTTTAAGCACATTATCGATTGTGTGCAGCAGTATTTCACCAATGGCTTCACGAATACTGTCCTTTTAAGCGTCAATTGTCTCTGGCTTGTCGGCGTAACACTTATCTTTGACGACACCCCACAAATAATAGTCCAACGGTGTCAAATCGCAGCTCCGAGGTGGCCAAACGACATCAGCTCTGCGGCTGATAATGCGATCTTCAAAAACAGGGCGCAAACATCGAGTGTAGCTTCGGCTGTGTGGCACGTAGCGCCGTCCTGTTAAAACCAAATGTTGCCAATATCCTCCTCTTCAATTTTTGTGAACAAAAATTCGTTCAACATGGCCCGATAACTATCGCCATTGACTGTAACGGCCACTCCTTGCTCATTTTCGAAGAAAAATGGCTCAATTATGCCTCTGGACCAAAATCCGCACCAAACAGTGACTCGTTTTGGGTGCATCGGCTTTTCAATGTATGCGTGCGGGTTTTCTGTGTCCTAAATGCGACAATTTTGCTTGTTTACATACCCGCCAAGTTCAAAATGAGCTTCATCTGAAAAGATGATTTTTTTTTGGCAAAATCGGCATCTTCTGTAAGTCGATCGCAGGCCCACTTAGCGATTTTTTAAAGTAATGTCGCAATATTTCCCAGCGTTGTTCAGGAGTATACACAACCATATTCGTTCAGCGAAAGGATAAAACTAATTATCTGTCAAATCAGACATGAGCTAAGTGTTACCATTCACGAAATAAGCACTAGTTGAAAAAAAAACGCTAGATGGCGGACCCGTTATAAAGGGTGGTAAAATTTTAAGGAAAAAAACAACCTCCGTTCTACTTCATTTTCCTTTTCCCCTCATATTCGTATTTGCTCCACAAGAGTAATTATAAATATTTTAAGCGGTTTTTTGTTTTCCAATAGAACAAAAACATGGCAACCCTTACAACATGCACCGAACTTTTGGATGAAAAACGTGCGGACGAACTCCCCAATTCCTACTACTGAGTTGTCAAAAAATTCATCCGTCTCTCTTTAATTAAAATATGAGAAGTCCACTGTCAAACACCGCTAAGTTAAAAAAAAACAAAATTCCGAGAAAATCGATTAACGGAAAATTGCACCAAGGTCTGTTATAACTAGCTATTAGTTATAACTGTCAAAAACATATTGTAAACTGGAAGTTAAATAGTAAAACAGTTTTTTAAAACCGAAATGCCAAGCCATATAGAGAGCTCTGCAGGAGTATTGAATAATTAAGCAGAAATAGCGCTAACTTACGGAGTTTTATAAGAGATTAATAGTGGCTAAGGGAAGTATTTAAAAAAACAAATAAAATGGTGGCTTTTACAGAATTGTAATTTATTTTAACTTAGCGGTGTTTGCAAGTACACTACTCACATATAATACTTCTTATTTTGTTAATTAATTTTGTAATCCGGTATTACGATCTACAACTTTTTTTATACTTTTCAACAAAATCTTTTTTTATTGACATCTTTTATATTTTGCTTAGCGCTGTCAATTAAGTCTTAGCTTTAATTTATAGAAAGCCCTTTTGTATGTTTTGTTCTCTTTTATGTACACTAAGTCAGTTTTTACGTCCGATTTTTGCAACATTCATTTAGCATTCTTATTAGCAATGTTAATTGTGAATAAAATTTGTCAACCAAAGAGGAAATAACCAAAGTTGCTTGTGTTATTGACATATCGACCAACGAACACAACAAATAAAATGCAATGTTGTGTGTAGTTGTTGTAGTATTGCCACCACCGTTTGCATGAATTTGCCTTGATTACAACACTATACATTTTTAATAGTTTTAAATATCAGTTTTTTCTACAACAAATATCAAAAATATGGTAATAAATTTGTTATCCAATAAAACACAAAATTTCAAGCAAACTCTCAATTGTTAAACAATTTCAGCCTAAATTTATATTTTATATATGTAGACTTAATAATCCAAATTTAATTATTTTTTAAAAATTTTCATTAAATTATTTTTATGAAGAAAGGAATTTTTACAACATGAAAATTAATTAAAATTGTTATTGATAATCTTTCATTCTTGACCGTGGTCGGCGCTCGAACCGCGGCCGGCAGGTTACCATGACATGTTTCGATCTCAACCACTCGATCTCCTCAGATGGACAAAAGTACGAAAAAACGGAAGTACGGAAAAACATGTAAAATCAATTAAAAAGGATAATCATTCAAAAAAAGCAAACTTCGATCTCCCAGTTAAAATACAATTTGGTTTAAGGATTGATGTTTAACAATTGACGTCAGCGGTCGTCGATGGCTGCGAGTGTAAAACGGCAAATCCATCTGAGAAGATCGAGTGGTTGCGATCGAAACATGTCATGGTTCGGTTCGAATCCCGGCCACGGTCAAGAATGAAAGATTATCAATAACTATTTTAATTAATTTTCATGTTGTAAAAATTCCTTTCTTCATAACAATAATTTAATGAAAATTAAATTTAATGAACTTGAGCCTAATTAAAAATATTAAAAAATTTGGATTAAAAACCATAAAAAGTTCAACAAAATAACCACAATACTAATTATTGTAGACTTTATTTATAAAATGTCTAACAAAAGGTTTATATTTTTCACAAATTATTGATCTAGAATCGCAAGTGCAACAGGAATTGAAGAAATTTTTAACAGAAAAATTATAAAAAAAACATCATAATGGGACTCTTACAAAAGGAGAAGGCATGAGACTGGAAGCTAAAACTCTTTCGACTACAAAAGGTTGTGCAGGGAAATACGAACACATTTGTAGTTACTTATTTTATCATAAAATATTCAAGCAATCGAATGTTATTGAAATTATTTATGTAGGAATAAAAAGATTTTAAAAACATGCACAATCTTACTCACACTTGCACTTAGTCAGAAACATAATTCCATAAGAAAAGTAGTTGTCCTTTTGTGTGCATCCATGTGAGATTGTAGGATTCTTGGTAAGAATATGAAAGTATCTTTGTGTGGGTGTGTGCTTGTGTGTGTGTGTGTGTGTGTGTGAGTATTTGTGTTGTAGCTTTTTATTGATATGCTCTTTTGATATCACTTGACTTGGTCAGGACAATGTATGTACATATATAAAGACATTTATATTCTTTTGTGTTTGTATAAAAATATTTCCTTTGTGTATGTGTGAGTGTCTTTATATAAGTCGTCTATACACTGATAGCAACATGTATATTGAATACTTTAGGGTATTTTACATTATCACACAAGTCTTACGTATTTTAATGAAAATGCATCTCTGATATATTTATGGTATAAACATTTTTAAAAACAAAACAATAACAACAATCATGACACGGTTGTAGTTTCTTAAAAATACGTAAGCTTAGTGTGATAGTGGAAACTGCCCTTAATTAATACCAATGGCTGTAAATATATGTTTAAGAAATCACAGACATGAATTGCAAAACAGGTCATTCCCATAACAAAAACATAAAAAAAAGATAAAACATACAAATGAACAGGTTGACTTTGTTAATGGAATGAGTTAATGCAAGGCAAAATTATTTGTAGAATGACAATGGGTCGAGTGAATAAAAAGGTAGTTTATGCTACATATTACTAAGTACAAGCACTAGCTTTTACTTTTCAGTACTAGCTATGCTGAAAAGTTTAAACTACAAAACGTGTGAATAGCTCTTTGCTAGTGCTAGATAGATAATGCTTAAAAGAGGAAGGAAACGCTGGAAAATGCGACTATTAAATTAAATTAATTACAAAGTGCAAAAATCTCAAAAATTAAAACTTATTACAAAAAATATAAATGTATAAAACAGAATAAAAGAAAAAAATGTTTATTTCCCCAGTAAAAACTTCGCCTACAAAATAATGTGTTGAGTAATCAGAAGAACATAAAAGCACTACTTACAATTCTACTGAAAGAATCAATGCATTTTACAAGGGATGTCCCAAAATTAACGCATTTAAAAGTAAGTCATTATTTTTTTTAACTTCATTCATCCAGAAAAAAGTAGTTATAGAAGTTGTTGTAGAAGTAGAAGTAGAAGAAAGCTACTAAATAATCACTGATAGAAGCTATTCACTTTGAAAAAGTAAGCTAAGTTTTTACTGGGTCCTTTTTTATGTCTTGAATCGTTAAACAAGTACTGTGTATTGATATTAAAAAAAAAATCCTTGTAAGTAATTTAGTTTGTATGCGAACATAAATAAATATATTTTTGTATATTTATCCGTTTTTTTTACATTTTTCTTTTTAAAAAATTTTTTATTTTATTAAAAAAATGCAACACAGACTTTCTATGGCAAAAGTCTGTACCGACTGTTGAGAAGGCTTTAGGTTTAAGGCTTGTTCTTCTTCTAGACGTTGAAGTTGAAGTTGAATGCTACGAGATTGTGAGTGTTGAGATTGAACAGATCGCTGATCACTAATACTGTGGTCAGGAGAATTTGATCTATGTTTTCTGAAATATTTACGTAATTTTTTCTAAATATTTTGTTGCATTTGGTGCAAGTCGCCATATTGTCAGTTAGGATATTAGGACCGTTTTCTAATTCTTTATCCATTAGTACTTACTCTGAGATTGGCATTAAATTGATGTGACACAAATGGAGGTGCAGCGAACCACAAAAATAATTTTAAAAATGTTGAGAAGGCTTTCAGCCGAGCTAGCAACTTCCACGGGATTTTGAATAAAATGCAAAGGCTCAATAAAAGACTTGATGTATCATGCAATTGTATTTATATTAAAATTCCTTTAAAAACAATTAAAAAATATTTTCAAATATACATAGTAGGTCTAAATAATTTTTACATACTTTTTGGTATGAAAATTACTGGATATAAAAAATCTTCTTGGCTTTCAGTATCACGTCTAGGTCACCTCGCAATTAAATTTTAACAAAAGAAAAAGAATGGCGAAGGCGCCAGACGCCTCTTGACAATTCACTTTCGTTAAAAAATACAAATGACATCAGCTTACGTATTATAAATTTTTTCGGATCTAAAATAGTGTTGCAAGATTAAAATTAAATTAAATTATGGTGTTTTGGGAGTAGCGTTAACACCGACCTTTATGGGGTGTATCATAAAAAAACTTAGTGGTAACGTCAATGACTATTATCAAAGTTATTTACGGGAATACAAAATTTATCATTAATACGATTTCTGTATGACGTGCTAAATTCCCAATTTTACATATTTGATAAATACACTGAAATTTATTGTTGAGGGAAAGCTAGCTTCTATGCGCATTTCACTGGTTGCTTAGGCCAGCTCATCAGGAAACCTTTTCCTAAGATTTTAGAAAAGCTAAAAATATTATACGAATAAAACCCTAAAGCGAATAAGAATTTTAAACACTCAAGGTCTTACTCGTAAGTAACAATATCAAAGCTCAAACAAAACACCAACAATAAACAGTGAGTTTATCTTTTCTTACATCCCTCTACAATTGGTTGGGTTCTTTCCGACTCGAATTGTAGTTATAAGTGGGTAAAAAGAAAAAACAAAATTAAAAAACAAATTGTTTCATTCTATTGTCTTCGTAAGAAACCAACAAAAAAAAAAACCAATTTGCCAATTCAGTTTTCTGCACGGGCACATGCGAGTATATTATCAAAGTTATTTACGGGAATACAAAATTTATCATTAATACGATTTCTGTATGACGTGCTAAATTCCCAATTTTACATATTTGATAAATACACTGAAATTTATTGTTGAGGGAAAGCTAGCTTCTATGCGCATTTCACTGGTTGCTTAGGCCAGCTCATCAGGAAACCTTTTCCTAAGATTTTAGAAAAGCTAAAAATATTATACGAATAAAACCCTAAAGCGAATAAGAATTTTAAACACTCAAGGTCTTACTCGTAAGTAACAATATCAAAGCTCAAACAAAACACCAACAATAAACAGTGAGTTTATCTTTTCTTACATCCCTCTACAATTGGTTGGGTTCTTTCCGACTCGAATTGTAGTTATAAGTGGGTAAAAAGAAAAAACAAAATTAAAAAACAAATTGTTTCATTCTATTGTCTTCGTAAGAAACCAACAAAAAAAACCAATTTGCCAATTCAGTTTTCTGCACGGGCACATGCGAGTATATTATCAAAGTTATTTACGGGAATACAAAATTTATCATTAATACGATTTCTGTATGACGTGCTAAATTCCCAATTTTACATATTTGATAAATACACTGAAATTTATTGTTGAGGGAAAGCTAGCTTCTATGCGCATTTCACTGGTTGCTTAGGCCAGCTCATCAGGAAACCTTTTCCTAAGATTTTAGAAAAGCTAAAAATATTATACGAATAAAACCCTAAAGCGAATAAGAATTTTAAACACTCAAGGTCTTACTCGTAAGTAACAATATCAAAGCTCAAACAAAACACCAACAATAAACAGTGAGTTTATCTTTTCTTACATCCCTCTACAATTGGTTGGGTTCTTTCCGACTCGAATTGTAGTTATAAGTGGGTAAAAAGAAAAAACAAAATTAAAAAACAAATTGTTTCATTCTATTGTCTTCGTAAGAAACCAACAAAAAAAAAACCAATTTGCCAATTCAGTTTTCTGCACGGGCACATGCGAGTATATTATCAAAGTTATTTACGGGAATACAAAATTTATCATTAATACGATTTCTGTATGACGTGCTAAATTCCCAATTTTACATATTTGATAAATACACTGAAATTTATTGTTGAGGGAAAGCTAGCTTCTATGCGCATTTCACTGGTTGCTTAGGCCAGCTCATCAGGAAACCTTTTCCTAAGATTTTAGAAAAGCTAAAAATATTATACGAATAAAACCCTAAAGCGAATAAGAATTTTAAACACTCAAGGTCTTACTCGTAAGTAACAATATCAAAGCTCAAACAAAACACCAACAATAAACAGTGAGTTTATCTTTTCTTACATCCCTCTACAATTGGTTGGGTTCTTTCCGACTCGAATTGTAGTTATAAGTGGGTAAAAAGAAAAAACAAAATTAAAAAACAAATTGTTTCATTCTATTGTCTTCGTAAGAAACCAACAAAAAAAACCAATTTGCCAATTCAGTTTTCTGCACGGGCACATGCGAGTATATTATCAAAGTTATTTACGGGAATACAAAATTTATCATTAATACGATTTCTGTATGACGTGCTAAATTCCCAATTTTACATATTTGATAAATACACTGAAATTTATTGTTGAGGGAAAGCTAGCTTCTATGCGCATTTCACTGGTTGCTTAGGCCAGCTCATCAGGAAACCTTTTCCTAAGATTTTAGAAAAGCTAAAAATATTATACGAATAAAACCCTAAAGCGAATAAGAATTTTAAACACTCAAGGTCTTACTCGTAAGTAACAATATCAAAGCTCAAACAAAACACCAACAATAAACAGTGAGTTTATCTTTTCTTACATCCCTCTACAATTGGTTGGGTTCTTTCCGACTCGAATTGTAGTTATAAGTGGGTAAAAAGAAAAAACAAAATTAAAAAACAAATTGTTTCATTCTATTGTCTTCGTAAGAAACCAACAAAAAAAACCAATTTGCCAATTCAGTTTTCTGCACGGGCACATGCGAGTATATTATCAAAGTTATTTACGGGAATACAAAATTTATCATTAATACGATTTCTGTATGACGTGCTAAATTCCCAATTTTACATATTTGATAAATACACTGAAATTTATTGTTGAGGGAAAGCTAGCTTCTATGCGCATTTCACTGGTTGCTTAGGCCAGCTCATCAGGAAACCTTTTCCTAAGATTTTAGAAAAGCTAAAAATATTATACGAATAAAACCCTAAAGCGAATAAGAATTTTAAACACTCAAGGTCTTACTCGTAAGTAACAATATCAAAGCTCAAACAAAACACCAACAATAAACAGTGAGTTTATCTTTTCTTACATCCCTCTACAATTGGTTGGGTTCTTTCCGACTCGAATTGTAGTTATAAGTGGGTAAAAAGAAAAAACAAAATTAAAAAACAAATTGTTTCATTCTATTGTCTTCGTAAGAAACCAACAAAAAAAACCAATTTGCCAATTCAGTTTTCTGCACGGGCACATGCGAGTATATTATCAAAGTTATTTACGGGAATACAAAATTTATCATTAATACGATTTCTGTATGACGTGCTAAATTCCCAATTTTACATATTTGATAAATACACTGAAATTTATTGTTGAGGGAAAGCTAGCTTCTATGCGCATTTCACTGGTTGCTTAGGCCAGCTCATCAGGAAACCTTTTCCTAAGATTTTAGAAAAGCTAAAAATATTATACGAATAAAACCCTAAAGCGAATAAGAATTTTAAACACTCAAGGTCTTACTCGTAAGTAACAATATCAAAGCTCAAACAAAACACCAACAATAAACAGTGAGTTTATCTTTTCTTACATCCCTCTACAATTGGTTGGGTTCTTTCCGACTCGAATTGTAGTTATAAGTGGGTAAAAAGAAAAAACAAAATTAAAAAACAAATTGTTTCATTCTATTGTCTTCGTAAGAAACCAACAAAAAAATTCAATTAGCTCGAATTAGAATCAATTATTTTGATATTTTCAAAAACAAAAAAAAACTACAATATTCATAATATGAATTTCACACATATATATATTACTTATGTACATATATTACATACATGCTTGGGTATTCAATTAATCGGGCTTTTGCTTTAATCGGTTAATCGCTCGATTAATTAACCGAGGTTTTTGTTTAATCGGTTTATTATCGGTTAATTAATCGAGCGATTAACCGATTAAAGCAAAAGCCCGATTAATTGAATACCCTAGCATGTATGTAATATATGTACATAAGTAATATATATATGTGTGAAATTCATATTATGAATATTGTAGTTTTTTTTTGTTTTTGAAAATATCAAAATAATTGATTCTAATTCGAGCTAATTGAATATCTAATTGCATTATCAGAAGTCAATTAGATTTCTAATTGTAAAGGTTAACCAATTTTTTTTGCTAATGGCAACTAATTGCAATTAGTTTTACCATTAGAATAAAAATTTCAATTAGCTAATGGGAATTAGTTGAACTAATTCTAATTGTTTGATCAATTAGAGAATATAAACTAATTGCATCAATTGCTAATTCTAATTGGAATTTAACATGTATGCATACTACATACATTAAAAAAAAAATTTATTTTTATTTCAATATTGTAGCAAAACACAAACTTCAAGCACCTCAATCATAAAGTTAAAAAAATTTAAGCAGAAACTAGTAAGAGTGCTATATTCAGCTATGCCGAATCTTATATACCCTTCACCATGATGAGATAAGAACAAAAAGTTATCTACATAAATAACGTTCTAAAGATAGGTATAAATAAATATTAATTGAGCCGCGCCAACTTTTCATTTCGCCATGCCGAAGAATATAAAAAAAACAAAAAAATTATATATGTACCTAAGCCCGTTTCCTCTTTTGCCAAAGTTGATGTTTGAAATTCGTTTTATAACCTTAAAATCGTTGTTAAGAACATAAAAATATCAAATAAATACAATAAAAAAAATTCTTTTTGGGATTCGAACTGGCAATATCATCCGTCTCAGGAGAGAACTTAACAACTCGGCTACGAATGCTTTTACTGAAGAAGGGTTAAATTAATATATATTCAGTCACTGAGTTTGTTTCTTTATTTGAGCGGCATATCATGTACATGCAATAATGTGTATGTGGATGCGTAAAATTAAATACATTAAAAATAAAATCCACCACTTGTAGTGAAGGGTATAAAAAAAACAACAAAAAAAAAACACATTACCAACACTGTATTACCATAGCCACTGCATGACCGTAGAAACCATAATTAAATTGGTTTGTATGGTGTGTTTATGTCGTTTTGGTAATAGAGTGGTGGTATGGTAATGTCACGTCTAATTGGACCTTTAAAGGAAAAAATTTGAGGCAATAGTGGTTTTTTTTACTCATATCTCAGCCATTTTCGGACCGATCTTGCTGACTTTCAATAGCAAAAAATTCCGGACCATATGTGACATAAATCTATAATAAGCTGGCCCACATCATATATGGGGTCCTCGGAAAATCCATTTCAACGGACAGACGGACATCGTTAAACTTCTTTCCTCATAAGGACCCAGAATATATTTACTTTATAGGGTCTTACATCAATATTTACGAAATTAAAAGCGGAACGACAAACTTATATATACCCTTTTCCATCTGTGGTGAAGGGTATAACTAGTCGTTTTATGCATTCAATCGTTTTTATTCACACATTTTTTGAGTGGAAGAACTAGTTTCTATTAGTCAGTATAAAGTACAAGCTTTAACTCAAATTTTTATTCATCTCAAAGGTAGTTTAAATTTCAAAATTTCAAGTATTAGCTACAGCTACCTTTTTATTCAAGCGGCCCAATGTTCTTGTTCGAACATGTCTGAGCGCATTTGCATGCTTTTGTATTGACAGTGGTTTTTTTTAGTTATTTTTAAATTAATTCTGCTCTAAAAACTGAACAAGAATTACAATTTCACCACAATGTATTTGTTGTTGTTTGGTTTCAATTTGAAATTAAGACAACATTTCTTTATGGAACTTTGTAAATTAAAATCTCCCTAAATAAACTGATTGGGATTTTTTGTTAAGAATTTTTTAAAGGATTAGAAACAGTTTCTGCAAGGTTGTTGTTATTTAATTTAGATATTTAAGTTAAAATGAGAATTTGGTTTGGGAATGTATTTCATGCTATTGGTTAATGGCACCTTCGTTAAATGTGCAGTAGATGTAAAATTACAGTTCACAATCCTTCAGAAACAAGGAAAATGAAATTTTTTATTAAAAGCATTAACAACCATTTCGTATAATAAACCAATTTTCTTATCATTTTCCAGATATGTACATTAGAGCGACCCACCAAAAAAGTGCTAAAGAAAGACTAAAGAAAGAAAAAAAAAAATGATCTACGACTTTTTGGAGGCATATTTTTTTGCTAATTAAAAAAAGTTATTAAATTTTATTGTTTATATTTAGCAATATGCCAAAATCGACTTTTTGCGAAAAAGAACTTTTTTATTGTTGAAAATGGTTCTTTAGGGTATCAGAAGCAACTTTTGTTCCGCGACTTTTTTATAATTCCGTTATTTACAAAATTACCGTTATTTTTAGGTTCTTGAAGAAAATCAAAATTTTGACCGTTAAATTTCCAGAATTCGACTAAATGTTGTTTGGCAACTTCGTACAAAATCATACTTTTACAGAACATATGAACTCAAAATATTTGCAAATACAGGGTGTTTTGATGCATTTAAAAAAAAATTAATTTTACGCCATCTAGCGGCAATAATTTGTGCTAACAATATTCAACAATTAGAATGGTAATTTGAATGAATACCTTTCCAACAAAAAAATACTTGAAAATCTGATGAAAAATAACCGAATGAGAAAGAAAAGATCTATAAGATAATGAAATAGTATCAAATTTATATTAAAATATGTATGTATGTAACTTTTATTAAATTGATCATTAAAGTTTACATTTTTAGTTTTGCGAAAAAATTTTATTTTATTTTTTATTTTTTTTTTTTATTTTTGTTTTTTTTTTTTTTTTTAAATTTTTTTTTTTTTTTTATTTTTTCGTCTGTTTTTTATTTAATAAATCATTTGAGAACAGATAATAACCATAATAACCATAAATTTACGTTTTTTTAAAAATTTATCCTTTTTTTTTAATTAATCAATAAAATTTGTCGAAAATAGGCTGTACTGTTTGTAATACGGCATAAATTCGGCTGAATATTATGCCTTGGGAGACAACATAGTTGTTGATGACTAAAATATCTAAAATTCTGCGGTGGTGCTTGAAGATAACATTTCTACTTCAAAAGTTATAAGTAAATGAAGGTCAAAAAACCCCATTTTTTTAATTTTTTTCGCCTTTTTTTTACATTTTCCTAATTTTCTTGTAAACGAAAAATACGATCGCCACGCACCACCGCAGAATTTTAGATTTTGATGTCATTAACTACTGTGTTGCATGGCAAGCCATAATATTCAGCCCAATTTGTGCCGCGCTAAATGTTAGAAGTAGTATTTTCTTACTTCCAAGTTTTGTTGTTGCCACTTTGTTTTTTCAGTGTATTATTCCAACAAAAACCAAAAATGGAAGATTACTACCCAAACTAACTATTCAACACATAAAAACATTGATTTTGTAGCTATTAACATAAATAATGCGTTAAATTCATAAAAAGTCAAAAAATCCAAGTTTTAAGGGCCACCCTAAATATCTGTTTTAGGACAAGTGAGGGGCACTCTAATAAGCAAGTAGGGTACTTGACTCTACCCCCGAAGTATTAAAAATCATTCGGCATTCATAGCTTGAAAATGAAAAAGTTAATTTTTTTGGCATATTGCTATTTATATTTACAAAACTATGTATTTATATATATTTTTGCAAAAATCTAAATTATTTACATACAAAGATGATGTACAAGGCAAAAGAAAAATTTCATATCCATATTGCCCTATTTAAATCGAAGGGTTACCACCCCATTGCATATTTGTCAAAACGCGAACTAGAACGAATTTCAAAAAAAGCTGAGACCCGTATTTAATTAAATTGACTAAAGATTAAAATATGTTAATTTGGCATTTTTATTACAAACAACCCCCAACAAAAAATTAAAAAAACCGTTTTTTACAGAATATCCTTAAAAAAAGTACATGAATGATAATCCTTGGACTAATCGTATATACAGTTGGACACGCCTTAAAAAACCTTTCTTATAATACCCATATTGTATATGTTGGTAAGGAAGCAGATTCCCAAATTAACAAAACATGCAAAAATATACCCTTTTTCACGAGAGGTCAAAGCTGGAGCCGAAATATTTTAAATGTCATCTTAAAAAAGCCCAAGGTTCATTTTGAAGAGGGTACACCTTGAACGAATTTCGCTTCCATACAACTTGAGTCGCTCTAATGTATATATGTATATTATTTCACTTTTCCTGATGATGCTAACCAATGGTTAGCGAAATATTGAAAATAATTAAATTAGTAAATATTTAAATTTGGTTTTTTCATAAAGAGATCTCAAATAAAAATATCGTATATTTGAAATCTATAATATTTTTTTTTTTGGAATAAGAGGGTTATATTTTTATATATGTACGAACATGCAATTATAATTCACTATTGTTAAGCTTTTATCATTATTTTTATTAAAAAAATGAATGATTTCACTGTTTCAGTGAAGCAGTAGAAAATGTTATCTATAGAGAACAATAAACAGCGATTCTCTTCTTGTAGTGCTGGCGAAATATTGAGATGTGGGAACCGAGCATTTTTCAATTTTCATAAGTACTCAAAACTCAGAAGAAGAAACTCAATACTTTTAATCCCGCTTATATTTTTTTCGGATATTGTGTATTGATCTAAATGCTTGTTTCTAATTTGGAAACTTTGGCCCTGACCGTTATCCAGATATATAAAAAAAAACAGCAACAACAAGAGCTTTATGGGTACTTCGTTGGTATAAACTTATGTCACATGCACTCCGTTAAAAATTGCTATATCCAGCCAGATCGGTCCATAAATGACTGCCACATAAGTAGAAGACTGCGATTGCCTCTAAATTTTGTCATAAAATCAGCTTTTGTTGTTTTTTTACTACATAAGTTTGTCGTTCCGTTTGTTATTTCTACAATATTGCTTTTAACCCTATAACGTAAATATATTCTGGATCCTTGTGAGTAGCAAAGAAGATATAATGTTCGTCTGTCAATGTGTATGTTGAAATGGGTTTTTCGAAGACGGTAAGAGGCAAAATATAGACAAGATTCTTATCGCCTATGGTGAAGGCAGGGCTGCCAGATTTGACGATTTATCGTCATTTTGACGATTTTTTGTTCCGAATTTAGCAAAGTGCCGATTTGCTGATTTTTTCTAAAAAGTGACGATTTTTTCAGTCTACATTTTCTGACAATTTCGTTTTTTTATCTTGGAATGTTTGGCAGCCGTACCTTAACAAGAGCGGGAGGCGGAACGTTTTCTTTCGCTTAGCTTTTACGCTGATATGCCATACCAAAGCAAGAGCGTAAACTTTGTGTCACGAACAGTAGTGATAGCTTTCTTGTTTAATGAAACCCACAAAAAAATGTAAATAAATATGGAGATAAAAACGCTAGATTGACTAAAAAATAGCTAAATTGCCATTATTAATTAACAATTGCAGCCAACTTCACATTTAAACGAGCAGTCAAAATCGGGTTTTCCAATTGCAAAGTGAGCAGGCCGCTTTATTCAAAAAGTAGAAAACGCGTGCTGGTTTTGTTTGGGTACGGCTGATTATTTTCAAAGTACAAGAACAACAATGTTACCCTTTGTTTATCTATCATCAAACCATCATCGAATGAACCTTTTACTCTCTGTATAAATCATATTTTCAACAATTATAAGGCGAGCATTTCACAAGAATATCAACATGAGTCTCATACGATTCTTGACATGAAAGTCTCGTTAGATTATCTTTACCCACGTCTTAAACGATTCCCACGATTGAAGAAGCAACTTTGCTGTGCTATGGAAGAATCTCACTCGTGTTACAGTTTTTCCCGTGGGAGGAATCTTCTTCGATTAAAAAATGCGGTCATTGACGATCAAACACGCTTTTCATGAGGCTCCCAGTAGCTCTAACACAATTGAAAATGCTAGCTGGGTATGAAGTAATTAATTTAAAAAAAAAAAAAGTTCAAACAAAAATTTTTTAAAAAAAAACTAAATTTTAAGTTGTCTTTTTTTTTGACGATTTTTCGAAACGATAAAGACGATTTTTTTTATTTTTCTCAGGAAACTGACGATTTCCTCACAAATTTATCTGGCAGCCCTGGGTGAAGGGTACTTTTTAAAATAGAGAACAATTCGTTTTTCAATAATGAAGGGAATATCAGATTTGGCAACGGCAAATTAACTAGTTTTGACCTAAAATTTATTTCACCAAAAAGTCGCTCCTTGGTGAAGCAAAAAAAAAAAATCACATTAACCAAAAAGTCTGAACAATTTTAGAAGGAAAAACCACACACTCCCAAAGCTCAACTTTTACGCATTTAAAACAAAATCACTTTTAACAAGACAAAAAGAGGGGTTTCAACAAATGTTTTTAAGTTCTTTTTTTATAGAAAATATTTTTTGTTTTCTAAGTGGTATTTTTTCAAGCAAATGGTTTTTTTACCATGCAAATTTTTTTCTTTCTTGTTTACATGTTCCAGATTGTTTTTCAAATCGATTTATGTTTTAAAATCGTATATTGTCAAGTGTTATGCATTTTTTTTCGAAATCTCTGTTGTTGTTATTTGTATTTAAAAATAAGAAAAAACTTGTTTCTAAATATTTCGCAATAATTTAAGTATTTTATTTCTTAAGAAATAGTAAAGTATAACATTTTAGAAAAAAAGGACAAATATGCATAAAAAATGGCAGAAGAAAATGCATCAACAATAAATCTGCCTTTCTACCGATTGCTCGCTCGATAGCTGAATAAAAGAAAATATTTGTGAATACAAATACAAATTAATACAAAATAATACATTCACATATGCAAGAATGACTAAATGAAAGAAAAAATTTCTTATTTGCAAGAAATAACATTTTTTGTTGGCTTGTTGTTGCAAAGAAAGCTAGGAACATTCGTTAAATAAAAATGCATTTACCTGCTTTTTACACGCAACTTAAGCAGCACTTTGTTGCCTCAACACAAACAAAGAATAGACATACGGTTTGCTACAAAATAAAAGCGACATTAACATCTGAATTGATTTCCTGTCGATATCGATCAACGTTTCGCATTATTTCCCCATTTTATTCGTAAAAAATTAAGTAAATATTGGATTCAATCAGTTATGTGGATTGACTTT
This sequence comes from Pollenia griseotomentosa, assembly GCA_963931875.1. Lineage (NCBI taxonomy): Eukaryota > Metazoa > Arthropoda > Insecta > Diptera > Polleniidae > Pollenia > Pollenia griseotomentosa. The sequence continues at coordinate 21,094,765 of OZ007561.1, forward strand.
ATTGGATTCATGCAAACATTTTTTGCTTCTTTACTTCTTCTATCTTAAGGGACTTCTATTGAAATTTGTATTCGGCATAAAAATTTAAGTTTATCATTTCATCCATAAGTACGTATGAATATTAATATTTTGATCTCGCAGGAACAAATCCTATTACTGAAACACTTTAAAAAAATCAATACGGAAATATTATGTAGTCACTGCCTTAATAAGCGTAGTACGGAGTTTGTTTATGTCGAATATATTTAGAGCATTAGCAATAAGGTTGTTCTCAAAAGCATGCACTTTATTTTAAAATATTGTCTTTAATGTAAAGTTTGAACTGGATGGAAATAATTTACACATTAAATCAAAAAGAAAAAACAAATAATTCGAAAAGTCCATTTTCTTCCCAAAAGTCATATTGTCACAGAAACTTCACAAACTTGACCGAAAAGTCATAATTTTTTTGCCAATTTGGTAAAAAGCCCTAATAAGAAATCAAATGATTTTTCTAAAAATAATTTTTTTTAAACAAGTTACAAACATTTTTCACCGACACATAACAATTTCACTAAAAATCAATTTTTCACAAAAAGTAAAATTAAATTTTTTTACTAGGAAAGACAAGTATATACATACAAACACTCACACACGTAAGAGTGCAATATTTCGCTATACCGAATAGTGCGATACAAACAAGGAGTTATAAAAATACCGTTCTTGTCCAATCCCGACCCAATTTTGACAAGGTTCTTGTTCCTAATTTCGAATCTTTGGCTCTTGCTGTTCTCCAAATATACTTAAATATACAATTTCTTTGTATTAGAAGTGCCACGCGGATGTCGGATGTTGTGTATTGATAACACCAAGAAGCTTGTATCTAACTAGGAAACTTTGGCTCTTACTGTTCTCCAGATATATCCAGATATATGGATGGGATGTGCCACACTCACTTCTCCAAAACGTATTTTTCAGAGGTTGTTCATTGCTACTCCAGCTATGTGTACCAAATTAGGAAATTTTTTCTATTACCGTTCACCGCCCACTCCTCTAATCGCGGCCACATTTTGTTGGATGTTGTGTTTTGATAACCAAGATGTTTGTAGCGAATTTGGAAACATTAGCTCTTTCCGTTCCCCAGATATATAAAACATTATAATGAGTTTGTATGGAAGCGCTACGCCCACTTCTCCAATCCCACCCATTTTTTTTTAGAGAGATTTTGTATTGATAACGAAGATGCTTATACCTTATTTGAAAACTTTGGCTCATGCCGTTCCTTAGGTATATAGACAAACGGAATAAAATAACAACAAGATCAAGGGATTAATGGGTAAAACTGGTGGCAGTCGTGATGTTTCGCACATATCTCAGCCACTTATCAACCGATCTGGCTGAATTTCAATAGCAAATTTTAACGTAGTGCATGTGATATAAATGTAAAACAGACATGACCCTACCATTTCTGAGGTCTTCGAAAACCCAATTTTAGCATACACACGGACAGATAGACTGATAGCCATTGTTAAATCAACTTCGCATTTAATAAAGACCCAGAATACATATTTCTTTATAGGGTCTAAATATTGTGGAAATTACAAACGGAATAACAAACTTATATTTATGTATATAACCTTTCAATCTGTGGTGCAGGGAGGGGGTGCTTTAATACCACGTGTTTAATCTTAATAGTTTTTAAGATATTTAAATTTTTTGTTTAATAATTTGGGCACTAAAAAAACTTCACAAGCTAAAATCAGCAAATGAAACACAACTTTTTTGTTTAAAGTTCACTTTGAAAGTATTTGTGTATTTATTTTTATATACAAAAAAATCCAACTTTTTTATCTATTTGTAGTTCAGCACTACCGTTAGTTTTAACATATTCAGCTAAACATTTTTGATGGTAATATGGCGCAACACCATGTGAGATAAGGCCATGATAGCTTTATCTCTCATTCAATAGGGAGATAAAGGCTTTTATTTCATTTGAATAGGAGATTTCAGTTTTGAAGAACTTTTGCATTTTTCATTGATTAATAGTTTTCTTATTTTTAAAACGGCAAATCCATCTGAGGAGATCGAGTGGTTGCGATCGAAACATGTCATGGTAACCTGGCGGCCCGGGTTCGAGCCCCGGCTACGGTCAAGAATGAAAGATTATCAATAACAATTTTAATTAATTTTCATGTTGTAAAAATTCCTTTCTTCATAAAAATAATTTAATGAAAATTAAATTTAGTGAACTTAAGCCTAATTGAAAATATAAAAAATTTGGATTAAAAACCATAAATGGTTCAACAAAATAACAACAATACTAATTTTTCTTATTTTTATAATTAAGAGGTAATGATTTTCCCTTTTACGAAATGTTTACACCTAATGTAATGTAAAAAGGGAAAATCAATAGTATTCTTATTTTTATAATAAGGAAGTAATAATAATAATAAAGCAAAATTTGCACACCTTTGTGTAAACAAAGCACTATAAAATTTAGCAATTATTTTATGAGGTGGTGCATTAACACAAACGGCAATAAGGCAAAATCTGCTTTATATCACTTTTAAATGAGATATAAGACAAAAAAGTCGATTTTGCTTTATTTCCAAGCAGGATTGGTAATAAAGCAAATTTTGTTTTATTTCCCATTCATATTTTTTAATATTGTTTGACTATCTGCATACAAATTTTTTCTTTAACACTATGTTTCCTATTCTATGTGCATTCTTTGAAGGAAAAAAATCTAATAATATTAATAATAATAATAACATTCTGTAAAAAAAATGTCTTTCCGGAGACACTAAAGTTAAGTATTGAAATCTGGCTTCGCATACTAAAGTTTTTCCGCGTGGCGGCCTGCAGCCGTGCTTACGGGTCTTCTCCTCCAGTAGGACGTGGCAGGTGGCTTCGCTGAATAAATTTTTCCTGCGTGCGTCACAAGAATAAAAAAATTTCTTTTCCCGGAAACACTAAAGTAAAGTATTGGAATCTGGCTTCGAATACTAAAGTTTTTCTGCGTGGCGGCCTGCGGCCGTGCTTACGGGTAGGACACGGCAGGTGGCTTCGTTGAATAAAATTTTCCTGCGAGCGTCACAAGAATAAAAAAAATGTCTTTCCCAGAAACACTTAAGTAAAGTATTGGAATCTGGCTTCGCATACTAAAGCTCTTCTGCGTGGCTGTGTGATTGATAAATAGAATATTCTGAAAAAATATGGCTTTATCTCTCATTTGCGAAAAAAAATATGGCTAAATCTCTCGTTTCGCAAAATTTTAAATATGACCTTAAATCTCAATGATTGGGCAATAAGGCCATTATGGCTTTATCTCCCATTCAATTGAGCAATAAAGCCATCATGGCCTCATCTCAAATGGTTTTAAAGCATTCCCCCTCCCCCCCCCTGCGCAGGGTATAAAAAAAATTACAACGATTCACGAATTCGTTTTAAATTCCACCTTCTTTATCATTCATCTAGCATTTTAGTCGAAAATCTGTTTTCCACGAAAAAGTCACTTTTCGCTTAGAAATCACCTTTTTTTTAAAAAAAGTCACTTTCTCTTTTAACGTCATTTTTTCACTACAAAACGCGTTTTTTTTACTGAAATTCTCGTTTTTGTTAAAGAAGTCACATTTTTACAGGAAGAAATCCATTTTTTTGCATAAAACTCACTAAAAAGTCACTTTTCAATAAAAATAATTTTTCATAAAAATCCACTCTTTTCTTTTAACGGAATAAACATTACTTTCTCAGTCACTTTTTCCCTCAAAAAAGTTTCTTTTGACCAAAAAGAAAAGTTCTTTGTTCACCTCAATAACTCTTTAATAAAATCATGTCACTTTTCTTTGACCATACGTAGTATAAACTGTAGCAACTTTGTTTTTTATACCCACACCAAAATAGGGGATAGAGTATTATGCATATGTTCTGATGTTGTGGCAAGGTGGCTATGTGGCTATCTGTCCATGTAAACCTTGTGCGCAATGCACAGGACGCAATTTCGGAGATAATTTTACAAAATTTTGTACATAGGTTCTGACCGACGAATCGGTGTATACTTTCATATAGTCCCCACCAGCGTTACCGTTGGTGCCACTAAAGTGGCAATTTGCTACTTTTTCGACTGCTTAGATACTATTTGGCCACTTTTACAAAATGCACCCAAATGTGGTACTTTTTGCGATTCTTGCCACTTTTTTGATACTTTTTACGCTAGAAAAATATACTTATTTTCTTTCTGTTTTATTATAACCCCCAGCTTTAATATATGTAAAACTGTTTTAATATATGTATATGTAAGCAAGTTTATATGAATTTTTTTTCTTGTCATGCGTGGTTAGCTGAAAATCGGTTTAATAAACTTTCTATTAACCTGTTTTATTTATTATGAATAAGGGGATAAAGATATCTCACATATCGATGGTTTTCGTCCGCAACCTCGTAACTCAAAAACAACTACTTTTCAGAAGAGACAAAATACAAGATTCTTTCCCGATCAGGGTCTTTGTGCACATAAACCATTTCATTATGTTGGTATTTACATCAAATTTGGTCCAAACTTATGTTTTTGCAATCAAAATCATCATACTAAATTTTATTGGAATCGGTCCATATATAACCTATCTACCATACAAATACTTCTCCCGGAAAAAGCTTTTAATGTCATAAATTCCTTATGAAATGTTGGTAATAACATAAAAATTCGCGACAGTAACTTTTTAGCTAGCTACTATGTCATGACAAAATTTTCTTATGGGTTTAAAAGTAACCATAGATCTTATATAAGGCCCCATTTAAAAGTCTCATATAGATGAAGTTATCTATATAATATACGGCACAAAAACATTTACATGAATCTTAACCGAATAACATAATTTTATTCAGGTGGGTTCATGATTGCCCATGGGTTCCAAATAGGGTACACAATCGAAAAATTTTTAAATACTGTGGTGAAGGCTATCATATGGTCGCGCTAGACCGACTATACTTTCTTACTCGTTTTTTTTTAATTTAGTTTACGGAGGCACCCTAATTTTTATCATACACCCCAACCCCCCACCTGTATTGGTGCTTAGAAACAAAAAGATACATACAAATTTTGTGGATGTGCTTATATATTCATATTTTCATTCAACTATTTACTTATTTATTCATCCATCCATCTATCTATACGAACACAAACAAGTCCTGGTAGTTTCGTCAACATAGATTTCCTTCTTATGCTGTGATTTTGACATCGTTTTATGTTTATTGAAAAGTTGTATACAAATTCATTTCCTTTTTAAAGAGCAAATTTACTTACATGGAGAAGATATTTATGGCAAAAACGGTCTATAATATAGACCACTTAGGGAGACGTAAAACAACAATAACGAATACAAAACGTATTTAATATTGACAACAAAATTTAAAAGATATTCTAAAAGATTAGGGACTATGGTATACGATACTATCCTGGAAGCAGCAGCAGCAGCAGTAATAAAATACCAATTTATATTGTGTAAAAATTTAATTTGATTTGTAGATCACAAACAACCGATTGGGATTTAAAGTAACAATTTTTCTGAGAATTGAAAATACAGTAAAATCCCGAGCATTCGTTATCGAAGCGACCGACTTCTTTTAACGAATTAGATGAGTTTTCGAAATTTAGAGAATGCGATGTAACGAAGTTAAGATTAAATAAAAACGGTTTATTGTGGTTGGAGTTTAAGGAGGTTTAAATTAAAAAGCAAATTAATTAAAAAGTTTACAATTTATTAAAACCAAACAATGTTTTTTTGTTGCAAAACAAATTGATTTTTATTACGAATAAGAGGGGTCTCACCAGACTTTGAATTACAAGAAAAATACCAACTAATGGAGGATCAAAATGTATGGGATTTTTGCGAATTAAAGGCTTTGTCTCAAGGAACCGTTTAATTTGAATTGATAAGGATTTTGAATTAACGGCATATGAACTATCGCGATTTGACTGTATTATAAAGGAAAAAACTATTTGTTTTGTTCATATTTGAATAAATATTTGCTTATCGCTATTTATTTATTTATTAGTTTTTATACATTTTATTTATGTCTGTGAATGTTTAATAAATTCATTTTCTCAATATTTTGTTTATTTGGCCTTTTAAGTTACGTACGGAATACAATTCATGGTTGGAGAAATAGGATTCCGTTTCGTTTTACAACTACACCATCGAAAGGATTTATAAATGGAATTGTGTGTGTATGTCTGTGTGTGTTTGTTATACAATCGAAACTTAATCAATGCTTATATCCTCTGCTCAAGGTGCTCAGTAAGCAATTCATTTAAGCAGTTTTTTACTTCTATCTAACGTTGATTTTTTAGTGCAAAAATGTTTGCACTTCCAATTTAAAAAAAAAACGAACATAAACAGTGGTTTAAGCGAAATCTCTTAATATTTTCATAAAAATAGGAAAAATTGCTTGAAAATAAAAAACTAAGCGGAGTACTTAAGATAAACTTTTTTTGGGGGTTAAAAATAGGAAAAAAATAAAAGTTAAATAGTAACCTAAGGCTTATCTTAGTTCATATCGAAATACAGTATGATCTTGGTACCCTGATAAATCAAAAATCTCTATAGTTTGTAAGAAACTTTTGGTCCCTCGAAAAAATCGCGCTAAATCACAATAATTTCATACATTTCGGTCCCCTCGATAATTCGTATTTTTTCAATACAAAACCTGTTTAACCTCTTAATCTTCAATCACAATTTTTAATTATGTCTTATTCCTTCCCAAAAATTTGTATGAACTTGCAAATGACGTTTATAAAAATTTTATGTATGTATTAAGTTTTGAAAGAAAATTTGAAAAAAATGTTCAAAAAAATAATATTAAATATGTATGTACATTAGTGGGGTCCCACTTTTTTTGGGATTTTCATGGGTGCTCAAGCATAATTTAAGAGCTTATAGGGTAAAGCATTTTTGAGATTTTTTTTCAGATTTTTTCGGAAGAAGTTTAGAGGTCGCTCAAGTCGAACTTTTGCCAAAAATCGGGCCTGCGGGTTTAATAAGTTTTAATAACTCTGTAAAAAACCACGATTTTTTTCACTTTTAAGGAAATAATTTAAAACAAAAATGTCCAAGCTTTATTTTGGTGTACAAAGACTATACATTTTTGCAATGCATTTGTTCATATATGCACCTTACATTAAAATTTTTCGTCATTTTTTCATAAATTTTGTAAATAACGCTTTATTAATTTTTAAATCTTTATGAAAATGAAACAAACCAACAATGCAGTTTGAAAGATCAATTTATTCTAAATAGTCTAGAAGCGAATATTTTTGAATTTGCTCTAACCGTTACTGAGTTATACCGGTTTTCAGCTTTGTTCCCAGTTTATAATATTATTACTCATACCGAACAAGCAAACTAAAATCCAATGTTTTGTTTTGCTTTTTGTTTAAAAATCATTTATTGGGGTTCTTACGACGTAGTATATGCCCTGCATTAAATTCTGAAAATCAGTTTCAGAAGTGGTGACAATTGATCTTTCAAACTGCATTGTTGTCTTGCTTCATTTTCATAAAGATTTTAAAAGTTATAGAGCGTAATTTACAAAATTGGAACAATTTTGAAAAATTTTAATGTAGATTGCATAAATGAGCAAATGCAATGCATTGCTTTTTTTGGGACACACTAATGTACATACATATGTACATAATATTGTGATGGGAAAAATTTGCAAAAATTTTCTTACTTAAAAATGTGTGTGGTTGCGAAATAAATGTTGCTCTTAATTGAAGAGCAAGTAAAAATGTTGCTGCCATTGTGAACGAAACTTTAAATGAAAATACAAAAGACACATCAATCATATTTCCTTTTACAAAAAGCTGTTTTGCAATATTAGACCATTTGGCCACTGTTGCCGCTAGTAAGTTGATTGCAAGTTGATTGACATACCTTTAAGCGATTATTAGCGCAGCAATTTTGTAACGCTGCAAAGACTTGAACGCAAAAGTATCGCAGCCACTATTGTTAAAACATAGGAACATTCAAACATTCATTCACACACACGCGCACATACACAGTTTTTAGTGAAATGAAAAAAAAAAAAAAATAAAATAAAAAATAATGAATAGAAATTCCCCTGGAGTTTTTTCCATTTCTGCAATTTTTCAATTTAATTTAAAAAAGAAAAATGAGAGAAGTGAAAAAACTCCCGTAGAAATTTTATTCATAATTGGGCTGAATAGAAAAAGTTTAGTTTATGGGCGTGACAAAGAAGATTCATTTTATAACAAAAATTATAAAATCTTAACAATTTAGACAAATATTTAGAAGGGGGGATTTGATAGAAATCAATGGGAGTAGGTGAATGAAAAGTTCTTAAAGGTGGAAGGACATAGCACGCGTTAGTGCGACTTCTGTATAGACTTTTGTCAAAAAAGTTAAGCTAGTGTATTTTTATAGAACAAGCTACATGCAAAATATTTTGACGCGTTTGCACCAGAAAGTTGGTTAACTTTGAACTTTTTAACGCGTTGTGTATTGTTGTCAAGTAATCAGCTGACAATAACAAGAATAATTTAACAAATTTGTGAGTTATGAATGAAAAACTTACTGCCTATTTCACGATGTCGCTCGAACGTCTACGTTCGCACAAATAACAAATAAAACAAAAACAAACTTCAAAAAATTGTTTTTGTTTTATATGTTATTTGTGCGAACGTAAACGTTCGAGTGACATCGTGAAATAGGCAGTTATTGAAGAGCTTAAAAATATACAATATTTATATAAAAGAATAAATTCAATAAAATAATAAAATCTTGATATACTTTCAGGTCCGTTTTCAATGCACAAATAAGTAAACAGATCAAAAAACAGCTGACAGGAATGGTTTTTGTAACGCGCGTTGTGTAACATGCAATTTTTCATGCGCTAAAGTTTTTAAACGCACGACAAACGTCGACGAATTAACGCGTGTTATGTACTTCTGTCTTAAGGTTTATTGCTATGAAGTTTGGGTGTACAACACAAAAGCCGGTGGCAGACTTTAACGAAGGCGAAAAAAGAATTACAATAGAACAACTCAATACATGACAGTTTAACGGAGTCGATGAAAATAGCAAAAGTGTACTCAAGTGTATTCTATTGTTGTGAATGACTGTGTTTGCATATTGTTATGTGAACAGTAGTAACAGCAGTGACAACAACCACATAAAAAAACTGCAACAGTAGCTACCAAAAGTATTGAAAGATTATTCAACGCTGTGTTCCCTTATTACAACAGTAACATCGATGACTACAACAACAATTAAATCAACGCAAATATATCGATATTGAAACGTTAAAAACATTCGCATACACAAATAGTCACCCAAACCCTGATACAATAATAAAGAGATAGTGGGAAATAGAAAAAATAGGAATACTCATTCACTGGGTGAAAATGAATTTCGTGAGACAGAGGACTGGCAGAGAGGCTGTAATTGAAAGTCGTAAGGAATGAAAAACGTTAATGAAAGGAAATAATTAAAAAAGTTGCTTGCAATATTAAAACTTGGAGTTGGATGTCGATTAAAACGTTTCCAACTTACCAACAGCGATTTGTATTTGGTCCTTGAACATATAAATGTTTATAACAGTGAATGAACCTGAGTGTGTCTGTGTGGGGTGCGTGGGTGCCAATGTGTATGTGTATTATTGTAGTAGCTTTTTCGTGATGTTTGCTGATGCTAAAGGCACTCTTCATTTTGGTATTGAGGCCAAAAGTGTAATTGTTGCTTCTGTTTACTATAGTTTCTTCTTAGTTGTTTGTATTTATGTTGATTAAGATGGATTGGATTGGATGGTTTATTATAATAGGATTCGCAATATTTATTTATTTAATATTAAAATGTTCTTTGTATATGAGTATGAGTGTTACGTGAATTTTTAATTAAAACATATCAATATGCGTATTACAACAATATGATACAATATTTTTAAAAAATGGAAAATAAATAAGGGGTTAAGGTCAGTTAGCAGGGTCGATTTAGAGTTCCCTCTTATTTTTTTTTTTATTTTTTAAATTTTTCGTAATTTTCATAAGCTCTACAATTATAAATTGTTTAATTTCAAGGTGTTATAATTTGAGCGGGTATTAAGACGATTTTTATGAACTTATCTGATTTTTAAGATTTTTTATTTAACTTTAATCATACCGACATAAAATATTACAAATCCTACCAATATGTGTGTCTGAGACACATAAGTGAAAGTTTGAAGAAAAAAACTTTAGTTAATTTAAAACAAGTAATTTTGGAGAAAATTATTTATTATTAAACACATTGTTTACATAAAAAAATCGTTAAAACATTGAATCAAAAAGCAAAATGTGAATCACAGACACATGTTGGTACACGGAAAGAGTTATTTACAAAATATGGCTTGAACCAAGAACATTTTGCCTGATTCTCGTCCAAGCCAAAAATTACTTATTGGCTTAAGTAAAATGTTTCTTTTAAAATAATTTTACTAAATACGAACAAAATAAATTAAAATCAAGAAATTATTTTAAAACTTTGGATTTTCTTGCTGAAACGAAATTGATTTCGTTAGAAAATAAATTTCTTTCAGTGTAAGATTAGGATTTAAAAGTCTCTTTTATAAAGTTTGTTATTTTTTTTGTTTACCAATTTTTTTTTTAATTACATTTAAAGGCTAATGTAATTAAAAAAAACGTTGCATTTGCCTCTGTACCAACCATAATGTGCTTAAGTTGGCTTAAACAAATGTGCGAGTACATGTAAATTACATGAGACAAAGCATATTGAGCTTAAGGAAACTTTTTGTTTAATTTTAAGAAACTATCATTTGCTTAGGCAAAGTGCGAAACTAATCGCACATTCCGTACCGAATCAAATGTTTTTCGATTTTTTTTTGTTTTTATATCCTTCACCATAGGTGGTGAATAGGGTATATAATAGTTTGTCATTCCGTTTGTAATTTCTACAATATTGATGAAAGACCCTATGAAGTATATACATTCTGGGTCCTTATGAGGAGCGAAGTTGATTTAACGATGTCCGTCTGTCCATTGAAATAGAAATTCAGCAAGATCCGTCCACAAATGGCTGAGATATGAGTTAAAAACCACGACTGCCTCAAATTTTTTCCTTTAAAGGTCCAATTAGACGTAACATTACCATACCAACACTGTATTACCAAAACGACATAAACATACCATATAAACCAATTAAATTTTGGTTTCTACGGTCATACAGTGGCTATGGTAATACAGTGTTGGTAATGTGGTTTTTTTGTTGTTTTTTTTATACCCTTCACTACAAGTGGTGGATTTTATTTTTAATGTGTTTAATTTTACGCATCCACATACACATTAATGCATGCATATGATATGCCGCTCAAATAAAGAAACAAACTCATAATTTTTAATTTAACGCTTCTTCACTAAAAGCATTCGTAGCCGAGTTGTTAAGTTCTCTCCTGAGACGGATGATATTGCCAGTTCGATTCCCAAAAAGAATTTTTTTTAATTTTTTTAATTTAATTTTTTTATGTTCTAAAAAACGATTTTAAGATTATAAAATGAATTTCAAACATCAACTTTGTTTTTTTTATATTCTTCGGCATGGCGAAATGAAAAGTTGGCGTGGCTCAATTAATATTTATTTATTCCTATCTAAAGAACGTTATTTATGTATATAACTTTTTATTCTTTTCTCATCATGGTGAAGGGTATATAAGATTCGGCATAGCCGAATATAGCACTCTTACTTGTTTTTTTTTTAATATATTTGAGAGTTTTTGTTAATTTTTGACAGTAGATTAAGCAAGGCTATGCATATTATGGTTGGGCCTTTAAGTTTAAAGCAGCATAAAAACTTTTTGTTTAATTTATTTTTTTATTTTAGGCCTTTCAGCTTGTCACCACAAGTCCGCTCTTACGCGAAATATTTGCTTAATTCTTATTCAGTCCAATTAAGAATTCATTTCATTCGATTGGCAACGCTGTGTAACATTCTCTTAGAGTTTGTTTGACTTTTATGCTTGAAGAAAATAAGTACTCTGTAGCATGCACATATTGGTACACTGATGGACAGACAGGCGGAGAGAGTCATACATACAGATATACTAACAACAAACCATCGACTAAAACTTGCTTTTGATTCAAATGATGATGACGATGATGAGTGATGTTTGCTATCCAATCCATTTTGATTTGCTGCTTCGACTCGCTTTTAAATAAAAAGGGGTTTTTTTTTAAGCTAGATAGAACTTTAAATTGTAAAAAGTAACACAAAAAATTAAATTTTGATGAAATATTTTTTTTTATCGTTTCAGTATACTCTGACAAATCATCATGAATAGACTCACGCTTGAACAACGCTACGAAATTATCCAAATTTACTTTGAAAATCAGTCGTCGATTCGCGCAACTTATAGACGACTTCGTCATTTTTATGGCGTACATAATTGTCCATCTGAACAAGCCATTCGTCGAACTGTGGATAGATTTCGTACCACATACTCTCTAGAGGATGCAATAACACCAACACGTCGAAGGAATGTGCGTACTGAAGAGAATATCGCCGCTGTAAACGAAAGTGTGGAAGAAGATCCAAATTTATCGATTCGTCGTCGGTCGCAGGAATTGGGGCTCTGTCCGTCCACTACGTGGAAAATTTTGCGCAAAGATCTCGGCCTACACCCGTATAAGATCCAGCTGGTGCAGGAATTGAAGCCACGAGACCATTATATGCGTCGTTCTTTCGCCGATTGGGCTCTAGAGCAGTTGGCAACTGACCCGTTGTTTTATCGCAAAATTGTGTTCAGCGATGAGGCGCATTTTTGGCTTAACGGGTTTGTTAATAAGCAAAATTGCCGCATATGGAGCGAGACCAATCCACAAGAGACCCTACAGACTCCATTACATCCAGAAAAATGCACCGTTTGGTGCGGTTTTCACGCTGGTGGCATCATCGGACCTTATTTCTTCAAAAATGAGGCCGGAGCTCGCGTTACGGTCAATGGAGATCGTTACCGCACCATGATCAATGATTTTTTGTTTGAAAATATGGATGACATTGATCCGGAGGAGATGTGGTTTCAACAGGATGGCGCTACGTGCCATACGGCGAACGCAACCATCGACTTATTGAAATCAAAATTTGGCGATAAGTTGATTTCGAGAAATGGACCTGTCAATTGGCCTCCAAGGTCGTGCGATTTGACACCTCTCGATTATTTCCTGTGGGGCTACGTGAAGTCACTGGTTTATGCTGATAAACCAGCAACAATTGACGCCTTGGAGGCCAGTATTGTTCGTGTTATTCGTGACATACGGCCAGCAGTGCTCGAAAAAGTGGCCCAAAATTGGACGTCCAGAATGCGCTTCGTCAAGAACAGCCGCGGTGCCCATATGCCCGAAATCATTTTCAAGTGTTAATGTCACGTATTGATCTTTCGAATAAAAAAAAAATTTTGATTACAATTTAATTTTTTGTGTTATTTTTTACAATTTCAAGTACTATCGGGCTTAAAAAAACACCCTTTACAACACACTGATTTGTTTTTTCATATACTTATAAACAAACTAGCACACCATACAGACACTCATTCTCATTATGCAAACAGTTGCTTTATTGCATTGTAAGCAGAAGTTATGGTGGCAAAAAGAGGTATTTATTGGTAGCGTATATTTGATACTGCTGCTCCGTGTATGGACGGACCAGTAATGCTGTGGGTAAAAAAAGAGAGTATTAGTAGCATTCATTTTAGACGACTTTAGTTAGTGTTTGACTTTCTGACCTTTGGCATCTCATCAAATCATCCTTGTACGAGTTATAACATTCATATCCTCTTATGCACTGAGTATAGGATATACACACACACAAACACATTTACATAGTCTTTCTTACCATTCATCAATAAATACTTCAGTTTGTAAATGTAAGTAGCTAGCTAAGTATGAAGGTGCTTTTGTGGCCTGCAGAAGATATATTATGAAAGATCAAATTTTTATTTGAAGTTAAATTTTTGGCTTTTTTTTAGTTTGAAAGCTAAAGAAGAAGAGAACAACATTCCTAATTTATAAATTTGGAAAAACTCTTTATTTTAAGATTGTTCTTTTATTTATACAGTTGTTTGTATGGATGCACAGTGGTTCAGTAGTAGGACATAGTGGTCAAATGACGATGTTCGATTTTTTCACCGTTAGTTCGCTCTCATACTCACTATAAGTGGTGCTACTAAAACATGCAAAAAGATTTGCAATCAGTTGTTTTTTACATTTACTTTTGTGCATCGGAAGTGATCAATATCAAACCAACTTTCCTTATCTTTTTCAGCAATGCTAATAAAGTTAATTTCTTATGCGTGTTTTTCAAAGAAAACAACATTTTTGACTTATTGTTGTACAATGGATATTTAAGTTGAAGGTGTAACCGTTATTATTATATATTTAATAATTTTTTAAGCAAAACGTATTTTGCGGAAAGCGGTTCCACGACAAATCAATTTTCACGTTTATTTTTTACGTCTTTTTTTCCATAAGTTATTAACTTTGTTGCCGTCGTATGACGCTTTCAAGTTACATATCAAAATATTACTCTATATCTGTACTTTTAATTTAAAAAGAATTTATCTGCGTTTGTTTGCGAATGTGCATGGTACAGAGGGTCTTCGTCTCTGCGACTAGATTCGTAGCACATACATATTTTCCACATATTTTTTACCGTTTGTTGCCCACTGCACAGTTCATGTTGAAAAGAAGCTTCTTGCACAAAAAAAACTCTATGTTCAGCAGCACTTTGGGACACGATTAGGTTTAATTGTCGACAAAGCTCAAAGTGGCGGAAATGGCACAACCAATAACGGAAACACTGCAAGAACTTTTTTTTTTTTTAATTAAGCTATATCAGCTGAAATAACTGGCTTAGATCAAGCATTTATTGATTGGTGTCGTCATCTTTTGCAATGTCTTTCATCGGGATACAAAATTAATAGTGTAGAATTTAGAGATTACTCGTTAGGAACCGCGCGAATGCTTATTAGTACGTATCCATGGTATAATTTGCCTGCTTCAGTCCATAAAGTGTTAACTCATGGATCTGCAGTAGTTGATCACTGTCTAGTTTCCATAGGCGAGCTCTCTGAAGAAGCAGCCAAATCTTGTAATAAATTATTTAAGCAATTAAGACGTGACAACACGCGAAAAATTTCTCGTGTTGTCACTAACACCGATCTTTTGCATAGATTTCTCTTAAATTCCGACCCGTTGATTTCTTATTTACGTAAATTACCACAAAAGAAGAAGTCTATGCTACCACCTGAGTCTTTGCGTATGTTAAGTTTTTGAAAATAATGTACAAATGTTGTATTAAATTGCCGTCATAAAATTTATTATTTTTTCTTTAATTAATAACTAGCATTTTTGGTAAATAAATTATTATCATCTGTTTTTAGAAATGAAAAATAATTATGAAAATACTCAAACTTCTTTAATTAATTTTTCCTGCAAAAAAACAGCTGATAACATGAATGATACTCAAGCTGCGAGTTATTTCCAGGGCTGTGGAGTCGTTAAGAAAAAGTTATAACTCCGACTCCGACTCCTTTTGGTGAAATTTTTTAAGTACGACTCCGACTCCGACTCCGACTCCTACTCTAACCTAGCATTATTTAAGAGACTAGTTTTTTTTTTGACTTTAAACTCTTTTTTAATTTAGTACCTGTTAAATGGTTAAATATAGCAAGAAAATGATTCTGTAAAAATTTCAAATCGATATTTTAATTCTAACGTGCCGCGCACTGAGCTTTAACATACTTGTTACTAACATATGAGTAGGAAAGCTGCAAAAAATTTTATTTGGATTTTGGAAAAGTTGAAAACAACACCAAGTCCAATTGGCTTATACGTTAAAGGCATCAAGTGTACTTAGTGTTGTTTACCACAATATTAATAGAGGCAAAGGACAGTCCTTTTTTGTAAATTGTGAAGTGAGGTCTTTTGTTTTTAATATACATTTTATTTATTAAGTCAAATCATTCTCAGGAAAATTTTATAAAGTTTATTAAAACATGCATATGCGCCTTAAGTTGTTAGTTCTACAATTTATATAACACATTTTGAAGAGAAATGTAACGTAAAAAAATGTTGTTAGCCTTCTATTATTTTTGGGAAATAGTACCCCTTTTGTTGTTGGACTTGGTGCTGTTTGTCTCAAGGCATGGAACAGTACCATAGAAGGTAACGAACCTTTTATGACGTAATTTTTTAAGTATATCATCGACATAAAAAAAATATGTTAGGATCATATAAAATATTCGTACAAATGCACATTTTTATAACATAAACATCATTTGCGATTATCAACATGTTTGCGCGGTCTGCTGTAAAGTTTTCAAAATGTGGCTTGATGTAGTTTATCTCCCACCTGCAGAGTTAAAAAAAAATGTGAATTTTTAAACTGCTAAATTTAAATCTTTTTCTTCAGTGTACTCGGCATTGCATTTTTCCGTTCCTAATTCAATATTATTATTGTCCAAGACCGAAATTTGAAATTGCAAGTCTTTATTATCTCTCCAATTTTCCCTAAAGTGAGTAGATAAAAGTATTCTTGAATCATTTTTCCCACGTTGATGGGAATTATATCTGGAACAATGTCATGTATTTTTCCGAGTTCCTTTTCCTTTTATTCTATTATAATTCACCTTGAAGGTTGGAACTTCAAATGTAGTTCACTTAATGCTTTCACCACAGGAGCTTCAGCTGATTTCAAGTCATATTCATGAACATGACTACAAAAATATTTGTTAATATACGATAAAAAAAAAACAATATCTTTACAAATTTAATTTTTAAATTCCTTAATTCGGCTCTATTTTATTAACGATATCTTGGCGAAATTCAAATAGTGAACCCGCTGGTTTTTGTTACAGAAATTTGAGGTCACATTAAAACATAGAAAAGGACACGCTTTGATACAATCTATATAACTATTCTTATAAATTGGCAAAATAAGATGTTATCTCAATTTTTTAATTTTTGAAACTCACCTACTGATAAAAAAAGTATACTGGTCCTTATTTTCTGACTTCACAATTTCAAAAAGCAGAAACTCTTATGGCCAATTCCACTAATTTATTAATATATCAATTTATGTTTAAAATTTGTTTTCTTATGTCAAATAAAAATAAAATTATAAGAAAAATTATATTTAAATATGAATTGATATTTAAAAAGAATTGGAGAAATTGGTCATTAAAATTTTTTATTTTGAAAAATATTAGAAAAATTTTAATGCAAAAAAGTCGGAGTCGGAGTCGCTAGTTTTTGTGGGTACTTCGACTCCGACTCCGACTCCGGTACAAAAACCTCAACTCCGACTCCTCAACTCCGACTCCGACTCCACAGCCCTGGTTATTTCATAACAAGGGACAAAATAATATACATTTTCCGGAAATTACGAGGTAAATTATCTTCTGGCGTTGATAAAATACCAAATATTATATTAAAAAATGTTCCCAATGAAATTATTTTCGAATACTGTAATTTATTTAATAACATGTTAAATAACTCTTACTTTCCGACTAAATGGAAAGAAACTAAAGTCGTAATATTACCTAAAAAGGATAAAGATTTAAGTAACCCAAAATATCTCCGTGCTATCAGTTCACTTCCTAATATTAGTAAAATATTTGAAATATGTATAAATAACAATATTAATGCATTCTGTAAAGAAAAAAAATTAATAAGTGAGAAACAATTTGGTTTGAAATACAAACATTCCACAATAAATGCAATAAATTTGTTGACTTCAAATGTCAATTGGAATTGGAATAAAAAGCTCTGCACGGACGCATGTCTAATAGACATGGAAAAAGCATTTGACAGCGTATGGATTCCAGGACTCATATTCAAATTAAATAATTATAAATTTCCATTTTGCCAAATTGTATTAATCTATAATATGATTACCAATAAAACTTTTAAGGTGTTTCATCAAAATTTTGAAAGTAAGAATACGTTTACAATTATAAACGGTTTACAACAAGGTACGGTGAACTCACCAATTCTTTTTAATTTATTTATACTAGATCTCTTGAGTGAAATTGAAAATATTATATCCTTCGCAGATGATATTATATATCATGCTGATAGAACCATTGAAAAAATAAATCAAAATCTTCAAACTAATTTTAATACGGTAGAAAAATATACAATGGATTGGATTATGATAATTAACGCACAAAAATGTGAAACAATCCTATTTAGACCACCAGTTGAAAAGTGTAATGCTAATATAAAGCAAAATTGGAAACAATTTGGAATCAAATCTAATTCAAATAATATTAATATCCCAAACAAGGATACAGTAAAATACTTAGGTATCTACCTAGATAAATTCTTATACTTTAATAATCATATAAACGAGATATTAAACAAAGCAAGAAAAGCTTTTTTCATATATAAATCTTTATTCTACTCAAAATATGTTAAACCAAGAGTCAAAATTATTATGTACCAAACATTAGTACGACCTATAATTACGTATGGCTGCCCTATCTGGTTCAATATTTCACCATCTTATATGGAAAAATTAAGAATGTTTGAAAGAAAATGTCTTAGGGCTTGTGTATCTAAATTTAGATCTTCAGAAAGCAATTATGTAAAGTATATTTCTAACAATACTTTGTACAATTTATCAAATATAATAAGAATAGATAATTTTAGTATATATCTAATAAGAAACCACATCACAAGATGTATAGCATGCTCAAGTAATAATCTAATAATGGCTCCATATTATACCAATAAAGGGTATATTATTTGGAAAAGGGGTTTGTACCTCCAGAAGCCTTCTTGTAAATGGTGGTTAAATTGTAAGGGCCGAAGTTGAATGTGAACCACACCTAAACGCCAAGTTTTTTCCGAATTTTATTTGACATTTCTCTATTTCAGACTTACTCAATTTAAACCATGGAGAGATACACAATCCAACAACGTGTTAAAGTTATCCAGACTTATTATGAAAATGGATGATCAATTTTCGGCATCATCGGGCCGTATTTTTTCCAAAATGAGGCCGGTCAGGCAGTAACTGTGAATGGTGTTCGCTATCGTGAGATGATAACGAACTTTTTATGGCCCGAATTGGAAGATATGGATGTGGACGATATGTGGTTTCAGCAGGACGGTGCCACTTGCAACACAGCTAACGAAACAATGGCTCTTTTGCGCAACAAATTCAATGGCCGTGTTATCTCACGTAATGGCGATGTCAATTGGCCGCCAAGATCATGTGATTTGACACCGTTGGACTTTTTTCTTTGGGGTTATTTGAAAGAAAAGGTGTACGTCGATAAGCCAGCAACAATTCAAGAGCTAAAGGATGAGATAATTCGGCACATTAACGGCATAGAACCTCCATTATGCCTCAGGGTCATCGAAAATTTGGACCATCGGATGGAGGTGTGCCGCCGTGGTCGCGGCGCCCATTTGGCCGATATTTTGTTCCATACATAATTGAGTAATACCAATATATCATAATAAAATAAAATTACAATAATTTCCTAAATAGTTTGTGTTTTATTCAAAATCAACATCGGCCCTTGAAATTTAACCACCCTTTATTTAGATAAAATTAATATCATACAAAATGAAAACTTAGTCCCGATATTTTATCATAACTATAGACGGGCTAACGTGAAACGTGTTTGTTGTAATTCAACGACAAACGATTTTAGATATAGTACAAGTATAGGTAATAACGTATCTCGTATTACTCGAAGACTATAAAATAAAAAATTTTGGTGGCTAAATCTATAATTGTTGTACTATTTTCCTTTTATTCTTTTGACAAACTTAAATGAACTCTAAAAAAAAAAATTGTAAGGTTTTTTTAAATTTTTCATTGCAAATAAATAAAATAATATATTCTTCATTGAAGTACATAAAATATAAGATATACCTACAAAAGTAATTATTATTAATATTATTTATACTAGAGAGCTCTTGTATGGGACATTGTATAATTTGAATTTATATTGTTAACTATTGTTTATGTAGTTTAATTTTTTATAAAAAATGTAAATAAATAAACGCTGTAAAAAAAAAAAAGAAATCTATGCTATCACCTGAGTCTTTGCGTATGTTAAGTTTTTGACAATAATGTACAAATGTTGTATTAAATTGCCGTTATAAAATTTATTATTTTTTCTTTTATTAATAACTAGCATTTTTGGTAAATAAATTATTATAATATTATATTTAAACACTTTTTTTTTCCTTATTTCACCCAAATTAGCCCATAAATACCGTAAACATAAATATTCATATTAATTTTGATGACTATAGCAGAGTAAACTACGTATGGCCGCCTTCCTTAGAAACTTGAACCACTGTGGGATGTGGGCTATCATTAATTTATTGGTATTTCTTAGGTTCCTATTAAAACAACCAAACCAAAAGGAAGCATTACGAATGCATGTGTGAATGTCGAATTGATATTATAGATACTTGTCTAGTATATAGAAAGCTATATTTTTGTCTGAAACCTTCTCCGTAATAGGCTTGCGTCTAGTAATTTACAATCTCGTCTATAGTCTTGTCTTAAGCCTAGTTCATAGTCCCGCCTATAGTATTGTCTGAACTTTTGTCTATAGTCCTGTCTATATTCTCGACTTTAGTCTTGTCTATAGTCCTGTCCTAGTTAAGTCTATAGACACGGACTAGAACTTCTCAATATAAATATAGCTTTGTTTTTTGTATTGTCTCTAAAAGAGGTCAAACTAATATTCATGCAAGAGCATTCATACATTTATGTATGTGCACTCTTTTTTTTTGTTTCTAGAAACTAAACTAATCCACTTTTCAGTTTATTTCTGGCATCGTTTTTAAAATACATGGTGTTTATGTTGGTGTAGATAGGCATTAGTATGTGTATGCTAGGGTATTCATTTAATCGGGCTTTCGATTTAATCGGTTAATCCCTCGATTAATTAACCGAGGTCTTGGTTTAATCGGTTAATAATCGGTTAATTTTGTTATTCATCGGTTAACCGATTAATAAAGTTTTGTTATAAATTAAGTTATTTCAATAAATAAAAATGCAAAAATTATTTATTATTGGAGTCTTTTAGTCTGGGTTCACACTATGAAAGTTTTCTTTCAGAAAGTCTGAGTTTATAGGTGAGAGAGGAGAAAAGAAAAGCATGTTCTCTTCCCCAAACTCAGAGTTTCTGAAAGAAAACTTTCATAGTGTGATCCCAGACTTAGTAAAAAAAAAACAATAAAATAACGAACAAAACAATTCTTAACCCTAACTTGGGCAGTATTTACATTTGTAAATATTCAAGTTTTAAAATAGCTATAATTTTTACATTTAAGGTCCTATGGGGCTAAGATTCAGACTCAGTGACTAATTTTTCATGTTTTTCCTGACAATAGAAAATAATAAAAAAAAAATACATAAAATTTACATATAAAATAACCAAAAAACATAAAAGTACACATACATATTTACAAATGTAAATACTGCCCGAATTCGTAGTAAAAATTGGTGCCCAAGTTAGGGTTAAACTAAAACGAGCAAACAAAAAAGTAATAATATGAAAAACACATTTTATAATTTATACATAATATTTGTATGCATTTATTAAAAAATCAGCTGAGATTTTTTCATTAATTATTTCAATAGTTTAAGATCTTATAAAATGATCTTTTCGAAAAATGATGAAAAATGAAAAAAGATTCAAGAATGATAAAAACAAGATTACGCATTGCACATGTTTACAAAATTCAACTGTTTGATATGACGTCACTTAAGCATATTATACACATTTTTGGTTTCTTGTGTTTCTATATTTTAGCTGTACTTATGCGCTGATGGGACGCAGGTGAGCAGAAACATTTCATTTTTAAAGCTGAATGCATTATCTTGGTTTCTTTGTATCATGATTCAGATTATCTAATTTCTCAGTCCTTTTCCAGGATTTCTCTTAACATATAACATTTTCCATTATGCCATTATTTCGGCTAATTTTGTTAAAGATAGTTTGTGTTACAATCGAGAGTTTCTTCTATTGTTAGGTCATCATCTGACTCATCCTGGCAAAGCAAAAAATGTATTTCCAAACCCCTAGTTTCTGTTTTTGTACTGTATTTTAAGAATGTATTGCTGGAATACATATGTATATACATATATACCTTTTTTATATGAGACGAAACAAATAATTAAAAACACTAAAAAATGTGTTATAATCCTCCAAAAAACTAAAAAAATTTGTAGCATCGGTTAATCGGTTAATCGACTGAAATGAACCGGTTTAATCGTTAATCGAAAATGGCCAATTTTAAATTAACCGATCACTTAATCGAGTACTAATTAATCGGTTAACCGATTAACGGTTGACTGATTGAATACCCTAGTGTATGCACATACACCTTTTAAAGCTTTTTTTTTTTTACAGGAAGAAAAATATACATGTTTGTGGATGAAGTGGTATATGTAAATAAAAATTTTTCCATTTGATTTTTGGTCGAGAAATTAAACTTCTCCTTTGCATAACTAATGCAAAAATTTAATTTCTTATGCAAACATAAAATTTCACTTTTTTTAAGATTTCAATTTTCTTACATCAGGACACTCCTTCGTATTCGACTTACAGTCAGGATGTATTGGCGTGTGTGCGAGTGTATGGGTGCACAAAAGGCTGAGTTTTAAAAAATATTGTAAAAAGTAAAATAAAAAGAAAAAATTAAATCAGGGCAAACAAACCATAAAATAGTTATTATTTCATGTTGGTTTAAATAACACTTGCTAATAAATGCTCGCACACATACATATGTATATTCGTCTATATAAACAAAAGTTTACAGAAGGGCGGACAAATATTCATGAACGCGCATTTAAAACTTTTGTTTTCTGGACAGTGTAGGATATTTTAAAGAGTTATGTATGTGAGAAAGAGTTTATCAGTTTGTGTATATCGTTGTATTTGTATATGGAGTGTGTTGTGGACTTCAACAGGAAACCTTTTGGCATACCTTTCTTACATGTTATATTCAGTAGATCCTTATTACACGGTGTTCGAAATTGACACTTTTTTGAGACAAGCTGGCTATTTGGCTAAACGACTGCGCATATTTTTCAGTTACACGAACATATGTTGTGCAACCTCCTCCGTTTTCGAAATAACGGTTTATCTCGAAAACTAGACCCAATCTAAAAAAACGCCTAGCACCACTAAATTCAGCGTACCCGAATTATGTTAAAACGCCATGTGCCCGGCTTGTCTATTTTCCAACTAGCACAGTGTTATTAAACCGTTGGGTACATATACAACGCAAACACAAATACAAATATTGTCATCAACACAAATACTAAACCAACAAACACGAAGTCGGACTTTTGATATAAAATGCCTTCATCATTTGACATCAAACACAATTCTCAAGCCTTTTTCAATTGCTTGATTTGAACATTTGTATTTAAATTGATAATAATTTTAATATAAATAATAGACATAAAATGTTTTAGCAATTTGATATCCAAAGGACCCTTATTTCTAGTTAAAAATTATAAATTAGTTGTGAGTAAAAAAAATTAATTTCAAAGTGTAAGAATGTGAATAAAAATAAAACGGGAAGGAAATATAAGTTTGTTGTAGGATCGAGGTGCTACGCCATGACAACCCTCAAAATAAAAAGAAGCCACACAGAAAAAATTCTGCAAAATTGTTTACCAACTAAAGCATTAATAAAATATATAATCAGTTTTAATTAAACATTTAATCAAGTGAATTAAACGTTTAATCAAGTGAATTAAACGTTTAATTAATACAACTGGTTTCATTGATACTATTTATTTGTTTACTGGTGCAAATTTAATTAATTTGAAGGTATAATGAAAGTTTGTTAAGCATGCTATGATTTTCAAATCACTATCAAACGTTTGTTGTTTGAGAAAAGGTTTGATTTGAAATCATTTTGAATTTGAAATCAAACTTCGGTGTTTGTTGGGTATAAGCCTGTACTAACACAAACCAAACAATACCAATAAAAGCAACAAAACAATGACAAATGCTTACATGTAAAAGCAATGCATGCTTCTTCTGTGTTTATGTTTTCTTCCCATTTTTAAATGTGCTACTAGAAATATCCTGCTTTATACCATTATCACCACATATACAAATGTACAAACATTCTAAACATACCCAAAATCACTGCTTCTTATTTTGCATTCCCTTCAACTTTTTACTGACTGAAAGTGTATGAATGTATTAGTGCATCTTTTGTTTTAAGGATAAATGTCAATTTTTTGATTTATGGACTAAAGGTGTGTTAATAGTTTGAATGTCGAGCGGCAGACATTTTACTAGACGAATACACTGAAATATCTGTTTGTAAAGGGATTAGGGAAGGGCCGACTATAAAGTATAGCATGTTAGTGTTAGTTACTCATACATACCATAACTTTGCGGATTTTTTTGTTATTTTTTAAATTTATGCGTGTTTACAATTATGCTCAGTAAGGTAAGAGTGCAAAATTTATTTAACCCGTTTTTGATTCGATTTTTTTATAGATATGCTGGTCATTGTGTTGGGTTAGATGATTTAAATCAAATAACAAATAAAAAAAACCTTAAAGAAAGAATTTCAAGATTTAAAAATAAAAACATTAACAAATAGTTCCTGTAAAAAACGCGTTTTGAAATTTCACTTTTTCGTTTAAAATAAGACTCTTTAACTTGATAAAAGCTGCATGTAGGAACTAACATGCATTAGAACATTAATTTTTGTTTTCATTATAATACTTTTTTGTTATTTATTTGATTTTCTTATTTTTAATCAAATCTTAAAAGTTAAAAGTCCAAAGACATCTATTTTCATATCCGTTCAAAAGAACCCACTTCATGCAATCGTTGTATATATTGATCTATGTGAGTTGAGGTAGCTCGTTTCACTGCCATAAGCCCTGCAGCTTCAACATGGTAGCCAATATCTTCACCTGACCCATATTTTGAAACTATGCAGCCGAGGAAGCAAAATTACTACACGTTTTCAATTTCTGTTCCATCAATGAAAAGTTTATCTGTGTGTTTGGTAGCTGTTCGCATTAACTTGATCTTGAACTTAGCTGGCGGGCACCGCAGTGGTGCAGTGGTTAGAACTCAAAGATTTTCTGAAGATAGAATGTGGTGATTCTTGAAACATGTTAAAATCAACCCGGGTTCAAATTTCAGCTCAGCCAAGAAAAAATTATCAATAAAAATTTTAATAAAAATTCCAAGTTCTAAAATTCCTTCCTCAGTGAAAAAATTTTAATGAAAATTAAATTTGATAAACTCGAGCCTTATTAAAGAATATAAAAAAAAAAATTTAAAATTAACAGTTCAACTAGAAATCAAAATTGTTTTGATCTTTTTTATATTAACTTTAAGGTCATTTGTTTAAGAACACCCAGTTTTTTTTTGCTACTTTCCAAGCTCTGAGCCATTACAAAGGTCATCTGCGTATGCCAGATTATTTAGTTTCGAAAAATGTGCCCATTGAATGCCATGGTGTGAGCCACAGTTGGTTTCAACGGTATGCAACCTTATCGGACACCTTCGGCTATTGTCAGATTCTGAGAACATTTTCCTTTGTCTAACAAGTAGTTTGTTGAATCCTCGCACATACTTTTAATAATTTCAATAAGCTTGTCTGGCACATAGTTTTTCCTTAGAATTTTCCATTTTTGCACTGTGTCATAGACACGCTCCAAATCTATAAATAGTGCATATAACGATGAGTTCAATTCTTTTGCTTACTCTGTGACAATTCTGAGCTGTGCAATGTGATCTGCACAGGAGCTTTTTTCTCTTAACGCTGCCTGATCATCTCTAATATACTTTACGAGAGGCCTAATATTTTTAGTCATATTACTATCTGTATTGTGTATAAAATGTAATTTCTCTCCAATTGCTACATTGATGCAGGCAAACTTTTTTTGGTATGTTTGGTATGTTTTTTGGATGTTTAATTTATGAGTCCATCCATTATTTCGGGATGCTTTCTACGGCCCAAGAATCTTCGATTATAGGATTATTAAGCCATAGCCAATAAAGCCATACGGCCTTATTTCTTAATAGTTAAGGTTTAGTTCTTTGGGCAGCCATCAAGAGACGCTTCATTTGGGTCCTTCAGTGATGCCACTGCAGAATTCAACCAATTCGTCTTTCTAAAGAAGAGAAGAAGCGAAGATAGATTCTCCAAGCAGGCAAACACCACTTTTCTCTGGTATTTTTCTCTAATGCCCCCGATATTTGACGAGAACAAAACACAAAATATGAAAAAGTGAAATGCCCTGTTTTTAACACCTGGCAAAAATTGTTCTTCATCATTATAGCTAATATTTTAACGCTTTTTTAAGCGATTACAAATAAATTTTTGGGCTTGTTTCCAATATTGCAATTTTTCGCGAATTTTAGCCATTTTCGCGATAGAAGCGATTTTTTTTTATTTACAGCTTTAACGATTTTTAAAAAATATAAGACATTGCTATTATGCCGCTGTTAGCAAATGGCCGCTAATTAAGCAATTTTTACCGAATTTTTGCCATTCCTTATAGTTTTAAGGACTTTTTATCAATTTTATGGCTCATTTGATATAATAAAATTTTTTGCAATTTTTCGCTAGTTTTGCAAACTTTTCCGAATTTTTGCAATTTTCGCGTAGCTTTGTTGCTCTTTGTCGTCGCCGTTTTAAAAAAACCCCGTATATAAACATCATATATCACCATTTTTACAGGGCACTAACAACACTCTCGATTTATTCGGGGCGAAAAGTGCAATACCTTATGCCATAAGTAAGGGTGAGTGCCTCGGTAGGCTAGCTGGTAGCGAGCTAGTCTATCAGCGCCGAGGTTGCGGGTTCGATTCCCGCCAGAGACTCTGGTTTCTTTCCTGCAGACAAGCATAGAGCTTCGCGGGATTAGCTTAGGAAATTAAAAAAAAAAAAAAAAAATTTAGAATAAAACATGCTTCCCTCCCTTTTAGAGAGCAAAACATTTTCAAAAAAAACGAACACAAAATTCCTTTTTTTAAATTAAATATCACATTTTTTTGTAGAAAAGAAAACACCAATTGCCAAGCCATAGTGCCCTTAATATGTGGTTTGGTGTGGATTGGCAATTCAAATTTACCTGCGCAACTCTATAAGACTTTCGCTTGATAAATGGCTAACAGTGAGCCATTGGAAGGCCAACGAATTGGTCGTCGTTTGGCAAGCTCATCTGCTATCTGGTTGCCCGGGCAGTCCGCTTGCCTTGGTATCTAAATTGGCCTTGCTATTAGTAAATATACATAACTATATCCCTTGAAATGCGATAATATCCAAGCCGCTGGATTAGGTGAGAAGAGTGAGTAATAAGGCCATATGGCTTTATTGCTTACACCCAAGTGCAATAACACCATAATTGTTATAAACCAAAATGGAAATAACGCCATAGCAAACGAAATGGTTATAGTTGCACGTTGCCAAAAGAATGAGTTGCTATTGCAAAGTGTTGAAAAAATATGTTACAGGAGATGGTAAGATGGAAGACCGGCTTTGTTCTATGAAAGAGGCTAAAGCCCTTGCGTTCGGTATGCCGTCTTTGCATAAAGCTTTGGTTATATATTTTTGTCTTTCTTTTAAGGTTAAATAAAGCCTAATTTCTTCTTAATAGTCTTGAGCATAATCTGCTTCTATACTCCTATCTAGCATCCGCACGCAGAGAAAAAACATGTTTAAATATGGTCACCTCCAACAAAACTATTTTTAAGGAAAATTTTAAACATATTGGCCCATAACTATAGTCAAAAACAAAGCATACTTTAAGAGTTCTAAAGTAAACATTTATTAAAAATATGCTTTTGATCTACTATAGACAAGCAAAAACATACTTTACACGTTAAAGCCGATGTTAATTTTAAAACCAGCTGAAGTTGTTTTTAACTCATTTAACAACAGCATCAGCTGTTTTTCGCCAAACAAAATAGTGCTTGAAAAAAGTTATATTTCAAGATATTGTCCGATTTTTTGCAATTATTATTGATTTGGAGGAAAACTTTTATGGAAAGAAACACAAAATGCATTGTATAGGCCCTAATTCTGTAAAACTCAACGCCAAAAATTACATTGAAAGCAAAAACGAAGCCAAAATATTTTGTAATTTTGTTGTTGCTTTTTACACAAATTCATATTGCGTGTTAAAAATTTTCAACTCCACAAGATATGCAGTGTTTTATTTATATTTTAATTTTCAATGTCAGCTGCTTAGAGTTGCCTCTTGCTTATGTTTTGTTGTAAGTTGTATGAAACAATTTTCTACATTTGAGGTGGCACCCAGTTAAAGTCGGTTCATTTTAAAACACACTTTAATTTCGACTATAGTAGCACAATAATTAAAAGAATGTTTTTATTTTAAAGTTGTTTTTAAAAAGAACCGACTTTAGCGTTTGACTATGATTATGGGCCATTATGTTTAATTTAACCATATAATCGTCAACGACAACCATATTATGGTTATTAATTAATCCTCCACCAAAGCCGCAACCATATTATGGTTGCCTCTAATTTTTAGAGCTGTCAACCGATTAAGAATAATTCGATTTATCGATCAAACAAAACCAAACTCTTGTTCGAATAATTTTAAAACGACGATTTTCGAATAATGAATAAATCGATTAATTAATGTCGATTAATCGAACAATTTTTTTTTTTTAATGAAAAATAAATTAAATAAAAGCTTAGAATTTGATTTAATCTCATACGTTTTTAGTAATTTTATACAAAATGTGGGAAAGTTAAAAAATATTGTTGCCATAGCCCTGGCTGTAATTAATCTCAATTTTTAGTAAGCAAAAACCGTGTTGAGTACTCATAGTATTTCAAAAATGTATTTTATTTTCTTATTAAACAAATCTTAACAAACAATTTAGAAAATTAAAAATACGAGATGACAATTGGTTTTAACAGTTCTTTTGGCGCTTTATGAGAAGAAATATACTAATTGTATTAATGCTTGTCCTCTTCCATGATTTAAGCACGGACATGCATTGATGCAATCAGAATTCGTCTAATAAAGCGCCAAAAGGACTGTAAGAATCATTTGCCATCTCGAATTTGCAACAAACGAGTTTTGCAACGCACCTTCTTAATTGTATCAGCTATTTTATTTTAAAATCAAACGTTAAAAATTTTTCAAGAAAGGGGATTTTTTAATTTCGGGTGAAAAATTTAGAATTAAGCAAAAAGCTTAAAAATAAAGAATTGATTTATGTATATAAATCATATCTTGAAAGTAGACAATTTTGTTATTTGATTATATTTTTTTTTTTAAATTATATGTTTGTGTATAACTTTACCATTTTCGTAAGTGTCACAATATTACCATTGAAAACGATGTAGTGGAAGATAATTCAACGACATCAAGAAATGCCGAACTTGGTCCAATAGAAAAATAATTTAAGCGAGACAGTGGCTATTCTATAGAAGAAATTGTAGAAAGAAGTTTGGCTGTAGATGGTAGGTATGCCAACGCCTTTCGAAAATCCAGAGTTGTATCGAATTATTTAAGAAGTTAAGGGTTTTACGATGGCTTTAAGTAATACAACGATATGGAGTTAAGATAAAATATTTTTTGCATCAAAAAAGAAGAATTCATAGCGGATGGAATGGAAGATTTTCCATAGTAATTTTTTTGCAAAAATAATTTTTTTATTCGTTATTCTCATCGATTAAACGAATAATTTTTTAGATTTAATTGTTTGATCGAACGAACAAAAACTATTATTTGAATTAATCGAACAAAGTTGAAGGCGAATAATTAAAAAATCGAATAAACATGTTATGGTTAAGTATGAAAATAATTTCTTCTAAAATAAACAATAGTATTTTCCCCTTTTCCAAGAGCAACATGCTTTTATAAGTGTTAAGCATATTTTAGTAATTATTAACAATAACATGTTTAGAGGCAACCATAATGTGTTTGTGGCTTCTAGATGGAGGACTAATTTAACCATAATATTGTTGTCGTTGACGATTATATGGTTAAATTATATGTAATATGTTTAAAATTTTCTTTAAAAATAGTTTTGTTGGAGGCGACTACATAGAAAAATTTTTTTTTTCAATTCAAACAAAAAATTTGTAGAATCAAAACATTTTTTGTCTGAAATCGGTCCTACAAACAAATTCGCATATTCAAACAATTTATTTGCATTTCGTTTATTGAAAAAAAACACTGAAATTCATATAAATTTCTAAAAAATAATTTTGCTAAATCAAACAATAAAGTTTTTGCACAAGCAATGACGCGCACACAAGCAAGCACGGTAGAAGAAGAGAAGATGAGGGCAGAGCAGAGCGGCGGCTGGCTTTGAGACTGGCTTTGAGACATGTATTTCTTCACCTGCTGTTTCCTTTTCTTGGCTAAAGAAGAAGAAATGTAACCAAAAACGGCAGCAGACCACTCGATATATTGTTCATCATCATTTTTGTATTTGATGTATTTAACTAAACAGTTTTAAAAAATTGAATACGGGATTTTATTTTACATTCTTTTTTCAAACTTTGAAACCAACCAAAAATTTATTTTGTTTCATAAAATGTTGTTGTTGTTTCTGTTGTTTAAAAAGAGTGAAACGTTTTTTACCTGCTATTGTTATTGTTTTTTTTTTTACTACATACAAACATCGTCTCGCTATTTTATCATCTTTCTTATTGTTGTACTTTTTTAAGGCGTCCAAAAATAGACTGTATGTGTTTTTGTTGTTGTTCTTATATTTCACATAAGGAAGTGTTGCTAACGATCAAATAAAAAATGCAAAAAAACGACAACATTAAAGAGCGTTAAATATTTCATACAGACTTTTGAAAACTTGAAACCAATAACGCGTATATTATTTTTTGAACAGCTGTCAACACTTTTCTCGGTTAAATAAAAATCAAACAAAAATATTAATTGAATCAGTAAAAAAATTTGTAGATATTAAAAAAATTTTCAAACAAGCGTTTGTTTGAAAATTATTCAGCAATAATTTTTTCTGTGTATATTTAAACATGTTTTTTCTCTGGGTGCGTACTTAATGTTTTCTATGATCTTGTTTGTATTAGTTTTTTTTTTAGCCTTTTGGACATTCAATCTAAGTTTTCTATACGCTTGCATACGTTCCTGTATACATATATCATTATAGTTTTGTCCCTAGTCTTGTCTCTTTTATATCATTTAAAAGAAATCTGTATATTATGCCTAATAGATCTTAATGAAGTTCAAAAAATAGTTCTTATACGATTTCTCCATACTTTGCCTTCATATAAATTTGAAAAAAATATTGCTTGTACACGATATTCTAACTTTGGTTTTAGCTCTTTAAGGCCTTAAAAACTAGTGGTCGTCTGTTAAAAAAAAAAAAAAAAACCCGGTTCTATTGGATCAACAGTAAAATACACGACTATTACTTTGACTCAGAGAAACCAATCTGGCAATTCAAGTAGAGTAGAAGCTAACTTTATAAATTTAACTCTCAGTCTCGCCCAAAGCGAACTGTAATTCTGAGGTAAAGTTTTTGAAAAGAATGGCTCATTGTGGGTGTGGACTTATTTTCGGTAATGCTGTAGATAAAAAAAACGAACAGGAAACACTGTTACAACATAATTGGCATTAATGACAAGTTGATGAATAATTTAGGCGACTTTTAGCCTACATATTCGTAGCGGGAGCGGCATTCACAAACTTAAACTTTAATTAACAATTTGTAAATTTTTCCCAAATGTAACGCCTTAAAATGTTGTACTCGTTTATAGTTTTCGCTTAATTATTTTATGGCGTGTGTTTATTTCAAGTTTTCAGTTGTAGTCCGCCATACGTGGTTCGATGTTTTTTTTTTTTTTTTGTTTTGATTGTAAAAAGAAGCCTTAAGTTAAATATACATTGATTTACACCTCTCATAATTTTATGGTATGTTTAAGAGTGGGCTGGTTTTTTATGGTTGTTGTTTAACAAAAATTTATCTGTTTTTTTTTTTGAGGCCTTTAAGAAACTCCCAACCTTGTAAAAAATCAAAAGTATGTCTTTGATGTTATTTTACAGGAGACATTGTTGTACATTTTTTCATTTATTTCCACTGTTTGTTATACAAATATTGGATTTCAACTTATTTTGTAAAAAAATACTTATATTTCTAATGTTTAACTCATTATTGGAAAGGAAAATGCTGACCAAGGACCTCTGGGAGTAAAAATGGCTTTTCGTTTTTTTCTGTTTTACTGGCCTGTTGGGTTGGGGATGATTATAACACTGATTTAAAACTAACAAGAATAAAAGCAAAAAGAAAAAATAAAAAGAGATCATGATTTTAAGCCAGCAGGCATGAAAAAAAACCATAACAACAGCAGTAAAAGAAGAAAAGGTTTAAATTACAAAACATATAGATACACAAAATGCCTTTTTGGCCTTTTAAAAATGCAAAAACCATATCGTAACTATTGTTTTGAGTATGTGAGAGTGTGTAAGAGATACTTGGATTTTTACATTCAAATCACTTTCCCGAGCCGACTGGCTTAATGTTGGCAGTTGCTTTTGTTAGTTTTTTTTTTCCCGACATTTTATTTAAATCGCAAAAAATAAAAAAAAACACAAGCTTTAATCTAAATTCACAGATACTGAATGAACGTTTTGTAGAAAGTAAAAGTTGGGTGAGTAAGTGAATGAACGGATAACTGGCGAAGTGACTAGCATGAGTTGAACTGAGTTAACTAAATCGATTTGCATAATAACAAAACAATGGTGTAGGCTTACGCTAAAACCTAGAGTCAACAATGCACTAAACAAAATAATGAGAGATTAGTGAAGTGAAAAATGGGAGATTGGTGAATTTATTTGTTTAAAAGTCTACAAAAGTTTAGTTGCCCCCCGTTTCCACATGCAAGAGCAAGTTCGAAAAACTCAATACACTAACACTTTTGCACTAACATTATTACAGTTTTGATACTTTCAGCCAATCGGCTTTTTTCTCGATTTCTCGTTGATAATACTTATACAGTACCTGCAAGTAATTACTTGCATGTGGAAACGTAGGGTTATTAGCCCACGTGGTTAAGGCAATGAAAGTTAAAGGTTAATGAGCAAAAATTCATACATATAAGAATTGATAAGGGGTAACATTGCTGGGTGGTTTGAAGGTCACTTTATATGCGGACGGCCGGGTGGCTCCTAGTGCTTTGATGGGCCATCTTGTGAATTCTAAGTTAGCGGATGATTGTAAAAGAGCCCAAAGGGAAATCTTAGGGGTTTATGTTGTGAGGCTATGCTGGGTACCGGGATATGGATAATGAGTTGGCGAGACTTGGCTTGGAAATGAGGGATACTTTCTACGTGGAGATAGTCCGACCTCCAAAAGGCTTTTATTGGGGAAGAATTGAATAATGGTTTTAATCTTTACATATAGCAATAAAGTCAGCGGTGACATAAATTTGTTTGGAACTTCAAGGTCTGTTAATTCACGAATATGTTAGACTAATAGATTTACCAGAGCATTGCTCATCACATATCGCTATAAAAAAAAATGATTTTTAAAGGAGTATTATTTTCCGAAAGGGTTTTTTTGCGATCAAGTTTACTTCTATGCGAGTTCTTTAGCACTAAATTATATAAAACAAGTAAGAAAGTATAGTCGGTCAAGGCCGACCATATGATACCCTACACCACAGTATTTAAAAACACATCATGCTTATGTGTCCATATGAATATGGATTTATCTATGTTATAAACTTAAAATCGGTTTGAAAGCTTGTGAGAGGCAGAAATTGCCCCCTACTTCCCCTTGTGGTCCTATTTTTGAAAAACTGTATAGATTTTGCGTCCATATAGATATGGATCTATCTATGTTTTAGATTTCATTAAAAACGGTTTGAGAGGCATAAATTGCCCCTATCTCCCCTTGTGGTCCTATTTTTTAAAAGATGCATACCTTGTGTATCCATATGGACATGGTTCTATCTAAGTTTTAAATTTCATTAAAATCGGTTTGATAGTTTCTGAGAGGAAGAAATTTCCCCCTATCTTCTATCGTTGTCCTACGATTAGGCCCATTTTCAAGAGGCTTGGTCCTTGTACCAATAAGAACCTATGTCCTAAATTTTATCAAATTATCTCCAATATTGCGACCTGTACTTTGCGCACAAGGTTACATGGACAGCCAGCCAGCCAGCCAGCCTTCCAGCCAGCCGGACGGACATCGTTAGTTCGACTCAGAAAGTGATTCTGAGTCGATCGGTATACTTTAGGGTGGGTCTAGGACCAATATTTTAAGGCGTTACACACATCAGCACAAATGCATAATACCCTCTCCACTATTGTGGTGTGGGTATAAAAACTAAAATATTCATAATATGAATTTCACACATAAATATATTACTAATGTACATATATTACATACATGCACACATATTTAACGTACGTACTAACTGTTTAATACCTACAATGACCGGGTATATTCGCTTTCAGTAATACGAGCTTTTCAAAAGAAAAGTCCGTCAAGCGACATTTCTTACCATATTGTGCTGTTGGAATAGGGATTCATCGGCTTTCAAAATCTTTATTAAATCAGACGTAGCCAGAAGACTTAATCTGTGGCTAGAGCACCTGTGGTGTTTAGGGAGGCAAATCTTGTTTTGGAATTCCGATATATCATGGCCGTCGTCGTCTTCCATCTCAGAGGCATTATCAACTTCATACTCCTTAAGAGCTTTGACTTTGTCTTGCATCTCAGAGGCATTATCAACTCCATACTCCTTAAAAGCTTTGACAAAGTTTGACACGTTGTCAGTTACGGATAGAACAATGTTTTTTCTATTTAAACCATAATAAGTATGTATGTCGGTCATGATATGACCAATTGTTTCCGCAGAGTGAACTCCAAACTTCCTTTTGCACGCCAAAGCAGCTGATTTCCTCTTAAAATCTTTATCAGGCCAATTGTCAGGTGTATCCGAAAAAGCTTCTGTGATAATTCTTTGGAAAAAATTTATTTTTATCAAAATAATTGATTCTAATTCGAGCTTATTGAATATCTAATTGCATTAGCAGAAGTCAATAAGATTTCTAATTGTAAAGGTAAACCAATTTTTTTTGCTAATGGCAACTAATTGCAATAAGTTTTACCATTGAAATAAAAATTTCAATTATCTAATGGGAATTAGTTGAACTTATTCTAATTGTTTGATGAATTAGAGAATATAAACCAATTGCATCAATTGCTAATTCTAATTGGAATTTAACATGTATGCACAAATGTAAAACAACCTAGCCGCTATCATGTCTGGAGTCTCCGGAAAATACATCTCAAACGTGAGACGGACAGACGGACGGACGAATATCGTTCAATCAACTTCTCTCCTCATAAGGACCCAGAATATATATACTTTAAGGGCCATTATTACAACCTAATGATAAAGTTGCTGATAGTTAACGTGAACAATAGCTATCTTGAACGATAAAGTGACCAATAAGTTTTTTCCATTATTACAACTGTCCGATAAAATAAAAAATGTTATTTATATACTGTGGCAACATTGCAGTATATACCGACTACTTTTGGTTGTTTAAAATACGTAGTGGCAACGACTTAGTTTTGTTTAATTTTTTAATTGAAAACAAAAGTTTATATATTGTGCTTTATTTCGGTTTTTATTTAAAATTGTTTTGTTTTTTGTGTTTTATTGTGTTAAAAAAAATGTCGAAAATAAATAATGAAAGTGAATCTGCCAGAAAGAGGAGATACTGTTGGTGGATATGGTGGAAAGCAACAAAAGTATTTTGAATTTAAATAAAATAAACGCTGTCTGTTGTCCATTTTTTTAATTTTAAAAGTTTAAATAATTTAATTTGACATTAAACTGCAATTGAAGTTACCATATCTTCAGCAGAAAATATGGCATCTTCAAGTTCTTAAAGTTCACTTGTAAAGTTACCATGAGGACAAACCTGATGTTAGCTTATCAGTCACTTTTTAGGTTAATGTTAAGTTGTAATAACCAAAAACTATTTATCTGTCAGATAGCATCCTAAAAATAACTATTTGTAAGTTGTAATAATGGTCCTAAAGGGTCTAAGATCAATATTGTGGAAATTAGAAACGGAATGACAAACTTATATATACCATTTTCCACCTGTAGTGAGGGGTATAAAAATTCTAATCAAACAAAAACTATACGAAAATTTACATGACTTTCCCAAAAGATCCGAACTCTGACAGCGAAAGGAAAGTAAAAATATGGTTGTTAAATTGCAACAACATACCAGATTAATTTTCTTTTTCTTATTTAAAGGCCAACAACCAATAAGTGTTTATGTTTTGTAATAAAATTTCATATTAAAACGGGACTTAGACCTTTTACGTTGCATTGCAAAACAACAAATTAAACATGTAAAACCGTATTTTTTTCTGCCAACTATGTATGTTTTGTGTACTCTATTGAGCTTCATCAGAAACTGAATTTTAAAAAAATATGGCCTTATCTCTTTACGTTTGAAAGTAACGATATATATTCCTTAAAAAGTATTTTGTTATTTAAAAAAAAATATCGTTAATACGAAAACATTTTACATACAAAAATTCGTTAATTAAATTATTTATTTAGTAAAACTAACGAGTTTTGTTTTAGTGTTATTGATACACTTTAATACATCCATAAGAATTCCGGAATGCTCGTAAATCGTTACTTAAATAAAAAGAAACCAAAAAATCAAAAAAGAAAAACCAAATTTGATTACAACATTTGAATGTCTGTGCGTTTGGTTGTCTCTCGGCCTACTGCTGATTTTAGTACCCCCAGTCAAGTGGCAGGCAGCTGTATTTAACGTTTATTCTTCAATTCATTACATTTGTGGCGTAAATACTTTAGACAACAATTCGTTTAGTATTTTTTTTTAGTTCTTTTGGGAACATTGTTTGTTGCGGGTGCAAGTCGCTGAACTGGAATAAAATTTTTAAACAATGACATGCTGTCTGCTGCTGTTGCATGAAATTCTTCTATTTTTTATTTGATTTTATTCCAAAAATAAACTGGATGATTTTTTTTAGTTAAATCAGTGAAAATAGTAACTGATGGATTTTTTTTTTTTTTTGGTATAAAACTTAACTTGATTTACTTTTTTTAATCCAGCTGCACAAAGTTGTATGCTGTTTGTTTGATTTTGATCGAGACGGTACTGCAAGTTTTCTTTAGTGAAAAAAATTCGTTAACGTAAAAATAGTGACTAAAATATTTTTGCAGCTAATAAATTCACAATATTGTGATTTAAAAAAGGATATTTTCAAATTAAAGAATCTTCATTATAATATTTAAATTCTTTATTAAATTGAACAAAAATTATTTTTAATTGAAAAATATTTGTTAATGTAACAATTTGCTTAAAAACTTGTTTTGTTTCTAATACAAATTTTGCTTGAATTAAACAAAAATTATGTTAGTTAGTATTTTGATCATTGTAGGATAAATTTTTAGTTACTTAAATTTCATTAAAAATTATTTTATTTGCGAAAAACTTTGCTTGGAATGAATAAAATTTCTGTTAATCTTATTTAAAAGTCCCTAATATTATAATATTACTAAAATGTTTTCTTAATTTTCTAAGTAAAGGTGATTCAAGTAGAGATACTTTTTTCAATAGCAAATTTTTGACAGATCACGTGTGAGTCGTGTCATGCTGTCATTGTATTTTTGTTTAGTATTGTTTGGCATTTCATAATGGAAGCCGCTTGACCTTCCCAATCAATCAATCAGATTTATTGAGAGAACACTTCAGTGAGCACATAATTTCACGTTTTGGGCCGGTCGATTGGCCACCAAGATCGTGTGATATCACACCGTTAGACTTTTTCCTGTGGAAATATGTAAAGTCTAAATTTAATGCGGAAAACCCGTTTTGATTCAGGCCTTTGAGGAAAACATCACGCGTGTCATTCGCCAGTTATCAGTCGAAATAATCGAACGAGTCATCGAAAATTGGACTTGACGGATGGACCAACTGCGACGTAGCAACGGCCAAAATTTGATAGACATAATCTTCAAAAAATAAATGCCAAAGAATGTTTTTTCAAATGATAATAAACATTCCCCATTAAATTTGAATTTTCTGTGTTTTTTTCTTTATTTTAAGTTAAAACATTTTGCTTACACGAAATCAATTTTTAACAAAAACATTTGTATATTTTTAATAAATAATTGATAGTCTAATAAAAAAATGTTCGTCAATATAACAATTTCACTTTAATTTTATTGACTTTGCAAGATTTTTTAAAGAAAGTTTGTTATTCGAATAAAAAATTTGTTCAATAAGTTGATTTTATCAAAATATTGCAAATGTTTCATATTGAAGAAACTATTTTCCTCTTCTTTTATTCAATATTACTTATGATAAATAGTTTTGCTTAAACGATTTTATTTTCAGAATTTTGCAAAGTCCCTGCTTACTTGGAAGACCCAAGCGAATATATTGATTTAGTATGGAGCAGTCATACTCATCGAGTCTTCTTAAATTTCTTACTTAACTTAATTTATAAATCATTTGCTTAATTAAAAAAAACATGAAGTTTTTTTCTAAAAATATTATACTTGTGAGTAAAATTCAATTACACCCCTTTAAACTTAAAAAGCTAAATAATTTTTTCAAAATGTTCACAAATAACATACCGAAAGCCCTTAAATCTCTTCGTATTGTTCACAACAGGGATGCAAAATGAGAGCTTCCAAATGGTACCATCGTGTTATAAAATTGTACTCTTCAGACATATTTTTTCTTAATTAAAAATCAAAATTCACTTCGCACTTGATCAACAAGAGGGTAGTGACTCAAAGTTTTTAACTTTTCACTTTTTGGAAAAAAATCAGCACTTAATATTCATATCTACCTGCTGTGAAAAAATCGTGCTATATTGTCTCCTTTTTGATAATGAAACGGTTGACTTAAAAATCCTTTTTCATATGCCTTTAATGTAAAATTAAAATTTGTTTTGCTTCTACTGAAATTTTTTTAAATATTGAGTTAATACCCTCTTGTTGATCAAGTGCGACTTGTACGTTAAAATAATATACCAAAAAACTCAAACATTATAAAACAATTTTTATGTAATATATAAATTTTTAAATATATAAAAGTTACAAAATATCTCTTGATTGAGTTTTATCAAATACATGTAGATAAAAAATAACATATTTGGTACTTTAAAATTAAAGCAACAAAAATGTGTATAATGTAGCAAATCTTTTTTTTGTATCAGGTTCGAAACTGTAGACACGTACATCGTATTTCATTCTTTAGTTTTTATAATATTTTGATACGAAAAAGCTCTTTCTATATTGGAAGATAAATGTTAGACTTTTACTATTTCACGACCAAGTTTTGATAGATCTTTAAATATTAATTTGTTTGATTCATTTTTAATGTAGAAACCTTCTTGTAAAAATAACAAGTACTTTAATTATTTACCACTTTTAATACTGATATGCAATATTAGTTGCCAAGTAAAATTAAAAAAAAATAATAAAATGGGAAAATTTTTAAATTGTACAAAATATTTTATTGGTGTACCATTTTACTTTTAAAAACTCTATTGCAACAAAAATGATAAAATTCTTCCAACTTTTACATCCCTGGTGCCCAATTCAATTTCTTAATTCGACCTTCAGTGCGTATGATTAATAATTAATAATAACAATTATACTCTCGTGCCATCATTTAAATTCTCATCTTTTTTATAATTTACTATAACTAAATAGAATATTTAATTTTTTTTTTTTTTTTGCAACATCTAGACAACAGTTATCAGTAGGGCAACCAAAACAGCACTAAAAAAACAGTTTTAAGCTCTAAAAAAAAGCGTTTAAAAACATGAAAATAAGCTGTTAAAATTAAAAAAAAGCAATTTAAACTTGTTTATGTTCCACTTAGTTCGTTTAATACGTTGTTATAGTACATTATAAGTTGATGCAATTAATTTTCGAAAAGAAAACTATGTCTGTTTGGATTCAGCAAGTTCTTGTACATAGAAAAAGTTCTTCCTACATCTACAGATGTTAAAGGATCATATTTAAAATTGAGTATTTGCTCGAAGTATATTTTATACGATTGGACTCACAATTCCGCTTTCCTCCCTAAATATAACCAATATTTTTTATTTAAAATTTTTTATTAACTTTGTCTCCTATATCTCCTGAAACGCGGGACATTTTTCTTATGGTCCATAACTATGTTCACTTAGAAAACCTATGAAAAATTTTTTGTTTCCAAATTGCTTAAAACTTCGTGAAAAACCCCAAATTTGCAGAACTTATCAATATTTGATATACAGAGAAATTCTTAATAGCTAAAACTATATTAAAAAAGCAAAAAATAAGACGTTACTATACCAAAAGCGTTACCTTATACAAAAATTATATTAAAAAAGAAATAAGACGTTACAAAGTATTATGGTAAAAGACGTTACAGACTGAGGAATTTGATCGTAAGAATGCAGCTATGGAATTTTCGAGAGAAAAGAACTTAAACAAGCAAATAATAAAATAAGTTGATAAAAAGGCTTAATATCGGGTGTTTTTTTCAGTGGTATAGAACTTCGAATTGAAATAAAACACAAGAAAATCGTTTTAATGACCATCAATTTGGCTTTATTGGAAGGATAATTTTATGCCATTAATGTTTAAATATGATTTCAGGCATGTGGCCGCCGCGGCTGGCTCGAATAAAGCCAATTCTACAGGTCCAATTTTCAACCACTTTTTCGAGCATATGGGGCCGTATGTCGGTAATAACGCCACGAATGTTGGCTTCCAATTCCCCTAACGTTTCTGGTTTGTTGGCGTAGACGAGCGACTTCACATATCCCCAAAGAAAATAATCCAATGGTGTCAAATCACACGATCTTGGTGGCCAATTGACAGGTCCATTCCGCGAAATTATGCGCTCATCGAATGTTTCCTTCAATAAATCGATTGTGGCGTGCGCTGTGTGGCATCCAATTCGGGAACAAAATAGTCGGTTATCATGGCTCTATACCGGTCTCCATTAACGGTAACTGCCTCTCCAGCATTATTTCGAAAGAAGTATGGCCAATGACTCCACCAACCCATAGAGCACACCAAACAGTCAGTTTTTGTGGATGTAATGGAGTCTCAAGGGTCTCATGTGGATTCTCTTCACTCCAAATGCGGCAATTTTGCTTGTTGACATAGCCATTCAACCAAAAATGAGCCTCACCACTG
The DNA here is from genome assembly GCA_963931875.1 of Pollenia griseotomentosa. Lineage (NCBI taxonomy): Eukaryota > Metazoa > Arthropoda > Insecta > Diptera > Polleniidae > Pollenia > Pollenia griseotomentosa. The sequence goes on from OZ007561.1 coordinate 21,136,013, forward strand.
AACAAAATTTTGCGATGAAAATCAGCATCGAGATCAATCTCATTTTCGGCCCATACACCAAAATCACGACGCATTGCATGGTCTCGCGGCTTTAATTCTTGCACAAGCTGGATCTTGTAAGGTCGCAAGCCAAGATCTTTGCTCAAAATCTTCCATAAAGTTGATGGACAAAGCTCCAATTGCTGTGCACGGTGGCGAATCGATTCATTCGGGTCCTCTTCAACACTTTGCTCTACAGCGGCAATTGTTTCTTCGGTGCGCACTGTTCGACGTCTCTGCGGATGCGTATATCACATAGAGTAAACGTAGTGCGAAAACGATCCATGGTTAACCGAATTAATTGCTCTGATGGACGATTATGTCGACCATAAAATGGACGGAGCTTGCGGTAAACTTCGCGAACTGAACCGTTATTTTCGAAATAAATTTGCACGATTTGCAAGCGTTGTTCTTTTGTCAACCTGTTCATGATGAAATGGCAAACCAAACTGAACATAAATGACATTAGAGTTGCCAGATTTGACCACAAAATGCCAGTTTTATCTCTATTCGAAAAACAAACCTGTAAAAAAACATAAACACATAAAAATTATACACAGCAATATAAAAAGTACGTTACAGTACCGCTAAGAAAGAGTTGCATAAAAATCAAGTAAGAAAGTATAGTCGGTCAAGCCCGACCGTATTGTACCCAACACCACAGTATTTAAAAACAAGTTTCGCGAGTGTATGGCTATATGAATAGGTATCTATCTATGTTTTAAATTTCATTAAAATTTGTTAAATAGTTACTGATGGGCAGAAATTTACCCTATCTCCCCTCGTGGTTTTTTTTAATGCATACCTTACTTGTCCATATAAATATGGATCTATCTACATATGTCTTAAATTGCATTTAAATTGGAGGGCTATACCCTCTTCCTGGTAGCAGCTTGTATAGGGGCTATATTAAATTGTGGACCGATTCGCCCTTGTGCCAATTAGAGCCCACGTACCAAATTTCATTAAATTATCTTTAAAATTGTGACCTGTACTTTGCGCACGGGGTTACATGGACAGCCAGCCAGCCGGACGGTCATCGTCAGATCGATTCAGAAAGTGATTCTGATACTTTGGGACCAATATTTTAAGGTGTTTCACACAGCAGCACAAATGCAAAATACCATCTCAACTCTTTAGTGTAGCTATATATATAGGTTTTTGGGGATGATATTGTTCAAGTGAAGCACAAAATATTACCATAACGTTGAACGATTTTTTTAACCAGAGTTGTTACAGCACAGAAATGGTTGACTTTTTAGTATTTATAAAAAAAAGTTGCACATAAAAAAAAAAATAATAATAACGATTTTTGGAAAATTTTATTATATTATCTTTGTTTTTTTATGATTGGAATTTGTGTTCAATCAAAATCTTTCTATCTTGTAAACCAAAAAATAAGCATTTGCTAAGCATTTGCTTTTTTTTGGTTGCCCTAGTTATCAGTCAAAATTAATTGGTAAAGTAATAGAAGCAAATTTTGAAAAAATGAAAAATGTGTCTGTGAATAAAAACAATTTATCAACAACGAATATTTATTACATTTGTGAACTTATAGGGAAATTTGTATTATTTACTTTTTATCAGTTCAATTTGAAACCCGGTTTTCTATTAATGGTTTATAAATTTAAAACAATTTTTCTATATATTTACATCTCCTCGATAAATGTTAAAAATAAAAATATATAATTGTAATGTTATACAAATATTTATTTTGGGGTTAAAAAACTCTATTAAAGTGTTATAATTTGTTTAAGAAAAAGTCGTATGTTGGTTTTTTCAACGTCCTGTGGGCAAAAGTGAGGGTTTTTTTACAAAAATGTGATAAGATTTTCTTACTTCAACATTTTTTTTATCGAAATTTTTATCATCAGGAAGAATTTACTTTTTACAAATTACTAAAATTTTTATTAATTTCAAAACTTCTTTCCCTCTTTAATTGTTTTCCAGATAAACAGATATTTTTGTTTTCGTTGTAGGTGCATTTTACTTGAAATATCTACACGCGTTTTGCTTCACCTTCACCTTCGCTGTTGTGAAAATAAATTATTATTTTAAAGTGAAGACATATCACACCAGTACTGCCAGCTCTTCACTACTAAAAATGGCTTAATTTTTAGTATAATATGCCTTAATCGCGGCTTAAAAATGGGTAATCAGGATTTGGTTATCTTTTTATTGTAAAAATCAGGAAGTCGAAGAGGACAGCTGGGCGTGAAGATTGAAGATGCGGCAGATTGACAACCTTCCTGAATCACTCAGGCTGCAAAAGTACTTTCTCAAGATCACACAAATGGCCTTTGCACGCTCAAACGGCCAGATGGTACGTTTACTGAGTCGCCAAAGGAGACCTGTGAGATCCTTATTTAGCCCGTTCAAATCAGCTGGGCCAGATGGAATCCTACCATGCTGCCTGCAGCAACGAGGGAGAGCTCTCAATTCTCATATGGCTAGGATCTTCAGATCCAGTTTACTGGCATGTCACGTGCCAGAGCCATGGAGGGAGATAAAAGTGGTTTTTATACCCAAGGCAAGTCTGAACAATTGCCCAATAAGCCTTAGCTCGTTGACCATGGAAAAACTCGTAGATAAAGGATGAATATCTATCGGAAACCCCGATACATCGCTTTCAGTTTGCCTATCAATCGGGCAAGTCTACGGTGACAGCAATTCATCACATTGTGGGCACGATTGAGAAGGCACTGGAAGCAAGGAAAATAGCTCTGTTTGCATTTATCGACATTCAGGGAGCCTTTGACAACACTTTCTACAAGCCAATTAACGTTGCTCTAACGAGGAAAGGTGTTCCAGTTCTCATAAGAAACTGGATATGAGAGATGCTAGCATTCAGGGCGATCAAGTTGGATCTGTGTGGCTCAGCGAAGACCATTGAAGCAAACAAAGTTCCACACAGGGTGGCATTATATCACCTCTATTGTGGACCTTGGTTATCGACGAACTATTGGAGATCCTTAATAACCTGGGCTTCCGAACTTATGGCTATGCTAAAGATCTGGTTATCAGTGACCGGATTTGATAACGCGACGATTTTGGAAGCAGGGTCTGCTGCATCGGTAATTTGAACAATTCAACATAAAAAGTGTTGCCGAATTGAATTTTTTAAAAAAAGGATATATGGGAGGTAATAACGAATCCTTTGACGGAATTTTTTCCAAACTTAAAATTTTGTTTGTTATTATCATATAACAACTCCAGGCAAAATATTATTTTTCTGGGTCAACTCTTTCTATTTTTGCACAATTTTGTTCCACATCAAAGTATTAAAGAAATTAAAAATTGGAACCAAAGTTTATTAACAAATATTGAAGCAGAAATTTAATTTTTACTGTATGTTTACAACACATGGCTGTAGTTAGTATTTCATGCAATTTTATTAACTCCAAAGACTAAAAAATTTTTTAAAAAATTATAGATGTTTTTTATATAATTTCATAAAAGTACACATTCATTCCCGTATTTTTTCCGAAACTTCCCCCTCTGTGAGATTGTTGCATTTTTCGCTTTATTGTGGTTGTGCGGGCTGAGTTTTTGAATTGCATCGTTTGGGTAAAGTGATGTTTTCAGTGGGAGTTTTATTTTGTTTTTTGACGTGGTGTAGTATTTTTTTTTTTATAAAGTAAATAAAATTTAATATAAATATTGATTTTGTGGTAAGGGCACACACAGCTACACAAAAACACACAATACACACACGAGTAAACTAACACAAATTCAAATACTAAATAATTTTTATACCCACACCACAATAGTGGAGAGGGTATTATGCATTTGTGCTTATGTGTGTAACGCCGAGTATACCGATCGACTCAGAATCGCTTTCTGAGTCAAACTAACTATGTCCGTCCGGCTGGCTGGCTGGCTGTCCATGTAACCAGGGCTGTGGAGTCGTTAAGAAATAGTTATATCTCCGACTCCGACTCCTTTTGCTGAAATTTTTTAAGTACGACTCCGACTCCGACTCCAACTCCGACTCCGACTCCTACTCTAACCTAGCATTATTTAAGAGACTAGTTTTTATTTGACTTTAAACTCTTTTTTAATTTAGTACCTGTTAAATGGTTAAATATAGCAAGAAAATGATTCTGTAAAAATTTCAAATCGATATTTTAATTCAAAGGTGCCGCGCATTGAGCTTTAACCTACTAGTTACTAACATATGAGTAGGAAAGCTGCAAAATATATTATTTGGATTTTGGAAAAAATGTAAAAAACATATACCGCCCGATTAAATAAACCAAATGAGCTGAACTTTTTAATTCTAAAGTGTTATGACATTCTTGACTTATAACTCAACAGTTTAGAAATTTAAACCAATTGAAATATAGAAAAATAATGGATTTAATTTTGGAACGAACGAGTTTTGTTACGAACTTTCGAAAGAAACGAGTTGTGCTTCAATCCGAATGGGATCATTGAACTTTAGTATATTTTAAAGGCTACATTAATTTATTAAAATTATGCAAACAGTGCTAAAAAATGTAAAAATAGTTCTGTAGGGGAGAGATAAACTACACCAAAAAACGTTTTTTATACTGTTGAAATTTATAGATGTGTGAATTTCCATAAGTCCTATCTAATGTAGCTTTCGAGATAGAAAAGTTGAAAACAACACCAAGTCCAATTGGCTTAGACGTTAAAGGCATCAAGAACTCGCCATTGCATTTTTCCGTTCCTAATTCAATACTATTATTGTCCAAGAGCGAAATTTGAAATTGCAAGTCTTTATTATCTCTCCAATTTTCCCTAAAGTGAGTAGGATAAAGTATTCTCAAATCATTTTTCGGGTTAACCCCCACATTGATGGGAATTATATCTGGAACAATGTCATGTATTTTTCCGAGTTCATTTTCCTTTTATTCTATTATAATTCACCTTGAAGGTTGGAACTTAAAATGTAGTTCACTTAATGCTTTCACCACAGGAGCTACAGCTGATTTCAAGTCATATTCATGAACATGGCTACAAAAATATTTATTAATATACGATAAATAAAAACAACATCTTTACAAATTTTATTTTTAAATTCCTTAATTCGGCTCTATTTCATTAACGATATCTTGGCGAAATTCAAATAGTGAACCCGCTGGTTTTTGTTACAGAAATTTGAGGTCACATTAAAACATAGAAAAGGATATGCTTCGATACAATCTATAAAACTATTCTTATAAATTGTCAAAATAAGATGTTATCTCAATTTTTTAATTTTTGATATGAAAAGTATACTGGTCCTTATTTTCTGACTTCACAATTTCAAAAAGCAGACCCTCTTATGGCCAATTCCACTAATTTATTTAAATATCAATTTATGTTTAAAATTTGTTTTTTTATGTCAAATTAAAATAAAATTATAAGAAAAATTATATTTAAATATGAATTGATATTTAAAAAGAATTGGAGAAATTGGTCATTAAAATTTTTTTTTTTTTGAAAAATATTGGAAAAATTTTAATGCAAAAAAGTCGGAGTCGGAGTCGCTAGTTTTTGTGGGTACTTCGACTCCGACTCCGGTACAAAAACCTCAACTCCGACTCTTCAACTCCGACTCCGACTCCACAGCCCTGCATGTAACTTTGTGCGCAAAGTACAGGTCGCAATTTTGGAGATAATTTAATAAAATTTGGGAAATTGATTCTTATTGGCACAAGGACCAAGCCTATTGAAATTGGGCCGAATCGTAGGACCACGAGGAAAGATAAGGGGAAATTTCTTCCTCTCAGAAACTATCAAACCGATTTTAATAAAATTTAAAACCTAGATAGAACCATATCTATATGGACAAAAAAGGTATGCATTTTTTAAAAAATAGAACCACGAGGGGAGGTAGGGGACAATTTCTGCCTCTCAAACCGCTATTAAAGAAATTTAAAACATATATAGATCCATATCCATGGACACATAAGCTATACAGTTTTTCAAAAATAGGACCACAAGGGGAGGTAGGGGACAATTTCTGCCTCTTACAAACTTTCAGACCGATTTAAATGAAGTTTATAAACATAGATAAATCCATATTCATATGGACACATAAGCATGATGTGTTTTTTAGTACTGTAGTGCTGGGTATCTTATGGTCGGTCTTGACCGACTATACTTTCTTACTTGTTTTTATATATATTTATAGTTTTTGTTGTCTTTTTTTTGTGAGTAGTGTGTGTTTTTTATTGCGTGTGTTATATTTGTAGTACCAACAGCAGTTTCTGTTTATTTATTTATTTATTTATTTATTTATTTATTGTCTATGGATTAATCCTTACAGACATTTTAGACATTAAAAATTACACTTAAATAAAATAGACTATAACTAACATTTGATTACATTACACAAATTTTATGATCAATTAAGAAAAGCAATTATTAATCTACTTATTAACTTTGGATCCAACGAATAATCAATAAATCTATATAATTGATTGAAAGTGTTACACATTCTTCTAAGAGGGTCAGCATCACCATAATTAGCTCTAAAGAATTTAATGGATAATGGTATGAAATTTCGAGATGGTCGTTGAGGAATATTAAATGAAATCTCATTAATCTCATTGTTGCTAAAGTTGTCATTGCCGGTTTTTTGTTGTTGTTGCTGTTAGTGGTGTTTTTTGTTATTCAATTCTCACTGTGTGTGATAGTCAATAAATATAAATGCTTTATTATAATCATCATCATTCTTCGTGTATAGAGAAGTTGTTGTGCTATTTGTTGTTTTCGTTGCTGACTAGTGTGGACACCTATTAAAGCCTTACTTTAGCTCTTGTTTTTGTATTTTATGTTTATTGCTGCTGTTGATCGATTTTGTTGGTAGTTCAAAGATAGAGAGAGAGAGAGAGAGAGAACGGGTGTGTGTGTGTCTGTATGTGTGTGTTGCATAGTGTGGTATAATGCTTACATTAAATTGCTAACAGCACAACATAACATTTGCATTTACAAGTAATCCCACTGTTACCATTGTTGTTTGTTTGATTGCCTCATTTTGTCTGTATATAAGTGTATATTTTAAGTGCGGTCAAGTTTTTGTGTATGTAAATTTCTGTATGAGCTACAAGCAACATTCATGCAACTCAATTTAAATTGTCTACTTATACAGTTACACAATTGTAGTTACTAACTACTCTCGCATTTTTATTTTTTTCTCCCCAGTATTTCTGTGTTTTAACACTTAAACAAATAAAAAACGGAAATAATAAAGCATGGCACAATTGACAAACAAAAAAAACAGAAAAAAAAATAAATAAATAAATAAATGAAACTATGTGGCAAAAAATTACAAAAACTAAACGTGCAGACGAAGTTTAAGGGTCTATCCTCTCCAACAACACCCATTTAAAGATATTTAAATCAACATTTACCCCATACAATCTATAAAAAAAAACCGGAAAAAAACTAGCTGGATGAAAACTAAACATATTCATACAAATTTATTTGCATATAAATACAACCAACCAACCACATCATATAATGGGTATACAGAGTGGCCCAAAATGACCGAAGGGGTTTGAGTTCATTGTATCTTTATATTAAAAACATACCCCCGTATTCATAAACAATTTTCAAATTTAAGTAAAATTATCATAGAAAATTTGTTTTGTAAACCTTTATTAAATTTAAAAATTGTTTATGAATACAGGCAATAATGATAAAATATTTTTTAAAAAACAGTATATAAATGGAGAATATTTTTGAAAAATATATTTTGCAAGTGGTGGCCACTTTTTGCTTCGCAAAATGCTGAAAAAAACAAAGAAAAAAATTATAAATATGAAAATTGTAAGGAATTTAAACACGGTCATTTTGGGCCACCCTGTCCAAACACATAGTTGTCGGATTGCAAAAATACTACAAAAACAATAGAAAAGAAAGCTTTCAAATGATCAAAATAAAACTTAAAGTATGTATGTATATGTAAAGTAAACCGGATGTGGCATGCAATATGAAACTTCCGTTTGCATTTTATGGTGCTTCGCCAAATTTTCACAGTTTTTAATTTGTACGTACAAGCAAATACACACATATTCACACACACACATAAGCCCAAACTCATACAAACACTAACAAACATTTAAACCTCTACTTTTGCAAAACGAAAAAATTGTTATTCACATGTGTATTTCCACAACTGCATGTGTGGGAGCTTGGGACACATTTATTTGTTGATTTCATTTCCAATTAATTTTTAGTGTGAAATAAGCGTAAAACAAAGTAAAAAAACTATACAATTGAATTGGTTGCTTGATATTAAACTTTTTCCTATTATTATTTTTTTTTTTTTTTTTTGCTTTTTGTTTAATATAATTATTGAAAACAAACAAAATTTAATTTGAAAAAATTGTTCAATATTTTCCACTAAATTTGATTTCCATTTTTCTCATTTCAATTAATTTTATTTCTACTGGAAAAAATTTCATTTCACTATCTGACCGATGTGAGTTTGAGCATGAAATAACAATTTTAAAAAAGAAACAAAAATACCAGAGATCAAATTGTTGAAATCAATGCAGAAATACGAAAATAAGTATGCAGCACGTTAAATTCAGAACCAAAAATAATCAAATTTCTGCAATAGAAAACCAAATAATTATAGGAAAATTATTTCAGTAGTTTTAACAATTTTGAAATATTTGGAATATTAGAACAAAGGCATACAAACGGTGAGCTAATTACCACAACTTGTGGAATTAGTTTTTATATTGGGGTGCTTAAAAAATAACACAAGATTTGAATTAAATAGAAAACATAGATTCCTTTAATTGGGTGTATAGCCTAACAGCCGTATTCATAAAAACTTATTGATGATTAATTGACCGTTTTTAAGCAAAAATTGCTAAAGTTGTATTCATAAACTAAAAATAGTCTATTGAACCTTTAATAAACCATTCATAAAGTAAGAAAATTTATTGTTGGATTTGCCCTTCTTTAAACCAAAAATAAAATGACATTTTAAAAGGTGTTTGCATTTTATGATTTTATTTTTGTGAAATATGTTGAAAAATAATGACAAAAATGTTTTATTTATTACAAAGGACATGTTAAATACATTTTACTAATTTTTTTTTTTTATTTTAGACAGCCAATTTAAAGTTGTATTGATAATTATTTAAAAAAAATTTATATGATTTAAATGAATATGTTCAGGGGCAAATGCAGATATTCTCTTTAATTATTTATTAAATTATTGCAACTAGTTGTTTTTTTTTGTTTAAAACAACAAATTATTGTTCAAAAATATAAAAAAAAATAAAATAAACAAATCATAATAATAGTGATGTTAATAAAAAGTAAACAAACTTTTTATTCGATTACTTTCTTATCGTATAATTAAAAAAGGTTCAAACACAAGTTTTTATGATACCTTTCGGAAACATTTTGTTCAGAAACTAAAATAATATGTAGTTTTATTTGATAAGAATAATTTTGAAGGTCTACAATTAAAAAAAAATTATAAAAAAAATTTAAATATAGAATATCATGTAAACCGAATAGAAGTTTCGTGCATCACTAACAATAAAATGGCAGCCAAATATAAAGAAAGTTGCCATACTTAAACAGAAAATCGCTGCAAAAAGTTAATAGTAAAAAAGCTGTTATTGTACGTTTATGAATACAAATTTTTAAAAGAGGTTTATAAGACAAAAAGCGTTTAATAGTTATTACATACTATAAGCTTAAAATAGGAACTTTTTATGAATATGGCTGTAAAACTGAAACAGATTATTGGCAAATTTTGAGCGATTATTGTAAAATATTGTTACAATTAAAATAATTCTAAGCTTTTTGCCCATCTCTTGGAAAGAAAGCCAAGATATAATCAAGCCATTTCTCATAATTGCCTTGATGGATAATTTCGGATTCATGTCTGTTCGCGTTCCAGTCGCTACTTTTGTGACCTCTACCACCACTTAAGGTGAATGAGGGTATACTAAGTTTTTCATTCCGTGTGAAACTTTTTTATTATTCTTCTAAGTCCCATTTATTTAATCTGTCTCCTGAAGTAGTATGTATGTATTCGCGCGGGACTTTGTATTATTCTAAAAGTATATGCAAACTTGTGAAAAGTTGTCGTTTTCCTTTCTAAATATGTTGCAAAAATAAATGGCAAATTTGTTCCATTTCTTACCCCCAGTTATAAATGACTGATAATGCCCTTTTTGCATATGCGCTAAGTAGTTTTTTATGCAAGCGAGTATTTTTTTATACACTTTTTATTGTGGTTGCCCACAATTTGAGTTGTTTTGTGATTTTTGATTATACTGTGATAGATATAAAAACTTTTTGTTTTTCTTTTGTTTTACTTTTATTTAAATATATTTTTTTTTTGGCGCAATTTTTTAACAACAGCTGACATTATGTGCGTTCCTTTACTTTTCCAGTAAAATCCAGTAATATGAATATAATAATATGAGTAATATGAAAAATTTAAATCCAGTACAAATTTGTAAAAATTTTGGGGTAAACGAACGCAGCTATTAATTATTGAAAATCAGTATTGTTAACGCTTATTGCAATTTAAAGAAAATTTAATGTTCAAAATTGCTACAACCGTGGTGAATATCGCTTATTAGTACAAACTTTGCATTCAATATTACTTACTTTACTTTTTTGGCGAGTAATAGTTGTCACGTAAGGAAACTACTCCCCAATTTTATTTTTTCATTTGAAAAGCCATTAAGGAATAATTTCACACAAAATTTCATACAAAAACTCGATATTCGATTTTTCTAAGTTTCCGACTTTTCCGGAGTTATTTTCCAAAATTTTTTTCCGTAAAAACCTTCTCCTCGAATATACGAACAAATTTTACAGAAATCGTTACAATTAAGAAAACAATTCCGAACAACTGAAAAGAAAAGAACAATGTTGATGTCAGATTGCTTCTAGTTATCCTAAGCAGTTTGGAATTGACGTCCAGAAAAATCGGTTCAGTAAGATGAGAGTTATGAAACCATCGCCCCAAAAAAAATTAATAATTTTGTTACAAAAACTTCCATAAATTCGTTCTACATGACTATAAATTATAATGTTTAATTTCGTGAAGATCGGTCCGTAATTTACCATAGGCCTCATATAATGAATGATTGGTTTTTACCACAAGTGGCGTTTAAATCTATTTTCAAAGATATAATATATTTTTATTTCCTCAGACCTCCAACAAGTGATGGAGATTGGACTTGTCCGATTATCTTTTCTGATTTTCTTTTCACAAATTAAACATTATAAATAAATTTCATACGCCTAAAGTCACAAATTGTATTGCCTATTTACATAAAGATCAGCATAAAAACGTAAAAAATGTATTGCTAATCCTTAGAGATAACTTTAACATATATAAAGAACGTTTCGCTATAAAAAAAACATCAAGCAAACTTAATACGAATATACCAAATTAATTGAAACATTAAATGTCAGACATAAAGACATTACAAGCATTTGCATTTAAAGACTTGAAGAGTTTTGCAACAAATTCAATCAAATTAGCTTCAAAGGAATAGTAAAAAAATTCAATTTAATCGCTTAAGTGTCTCAAATGAAATAAAGAAGAAAAAGGTTTCCCTGAAATACGATACAACAACTCTGTTTAAGGGCAACGTAATATGGCCCATATTTTATTCACTTGACTATTAATAATTTATTTTGTTATTGTACTATTTGTTTTGGTTAGTTTTTGTTTTGTTTCATAGAATTTGTTAGGAAAATAGACCTCAACTTGTGTGTCAACAACAATACCCAGCTACATATATTTACATTTATTGACACTTGGTCCAATTACTCAAGTGTCCATGGTTGGAATTAAGAAATAAATATAACAATAAAATGAAAAAAGGCAAATGAAAGACACAAAAGTAGGGGAGTGAAAAAAGTAAAAGTCTGAACTAAGAAAAAAACTTTAAAACTGATTTGGAAAGAGTAATACAGCAAAATCAAATCATTTAAAACAACAATAATCAAATTGAGTTTGAAAATTTTTTAAAGGATTCAAGCGAGAAACAACTACTTTTTTATTTGTTGCTGCTGATGATATTATTGTTGTGCAGTTTTTGAGTCTTTTGTTTTCATTTGCAAATAACCATTTTTCCAAAGAGTTCATTTAGTGAAAACAATCACATACACACACTCCCAAGCACATACTCGTGCATGTATACTTTGCTTGATGTTTTGGTGAGAAACCCACTCGACTCGCAGTTTCCCTCTAGTTTTTATTTTATATTTATTTACATTTTTGCTTTTTTTCTATTTGTATTTTTTTTCTAGCCATTGATTTTTGCTTTGTTGTGTTTTTTCTCTATTTTGAAACTGTGTCTGAATGTGTACACTGATTTAGAAGTTAAATGAAGTGAAAAGTACTGTATAAAAACTCATCTGTGGCATTTTGACAAAACATCTTAAGCCGAGATAAGATAGCTAAAAAGTTTTTAAAAAAACTCGGTGAAAAAATAATTTTTATTATATAATAAAATAAACCAAATTAAAGAAAAATTTCGTTTATAATATAAAATTTTAAGAATGTAAGCAAAAATGTTTTTTGAATGAAAATTCGTATGATAAACAACGTTTTTTTTTTTAATTTTTTAAATTTGACTTAAAATGCTTAGTAAAAATGCCACAGATGTGTAGGTGGTAAGTTTGCATAAGTAGGTGTTTCCGAGTGTGTACGAATGGCAGGGCGACCAATTGATGACTTGGGCCTCATAAAATCATTTAAAAATTGAATGGTGTATTAGTATTTGATTGTGTATCTACACACATTATAAACATCACATTCATACATACATTTGTATGTTAAACTGTGTGTTGCAACAATTGCAAATATTTTCTTTTCAAGTCTTCAAATTTCTGTTCAAATTATACTCTTTTGTATTATTTATTTTCGTTGGTAAACATTTTCTAATAAATCCAATAAAGACGAATTTGTCGCGGCAAATGAACGGAAGAAATGTACAAACTCCTGTTGGTAGAAACACAACAGCAGCATAAAATGTAGAAAAAAAACCAATAGAAGTAAAAAAATACAAAGACATACTACAACAACCTTTTTATTTATGCTATGCAGTGTCCTCGTTAAGCTTTAAAAAATTTGAACAATAATGTTTTCGTTTTACATTTTTAAACTTTTTTTTCTTTGCCGTTTTCACTTGTTTCTTTTATGTTTGAGGAAATATTTTCTTGTATCAGACAAAATTTTATACACTATTATAAGGATAAAATTTTTTTTCGGAATTTGTACTCTCTACAAAAAATATGAATATCAACTTTTTGTAAAATTTTCTAAAAAAAAGCAACTTGTTGTGAAATTTCCTGTAAACAGCAAATTTTTATAAAATTTCCTATAAATAACAAATTTTTATAAAAACTTTCTATACTCTTAGGCCAGATCGTCAGGAAACTTCATCCAAAGATTTTAGAAAAACTAAAGATATTAAACAAATAAAACTGTTAAGCGAATAAGAATTAAAGGCAACAGTTTTACTTGTAACAATATCAAAGTTTAAGCAAAAACAACAACAATAAACAGTGAGTTTATCTTTTTCTTACATTCCCCACTACAATTGGTTGAAATTCTTCCAGCATTAATTCTGTGTCTTGGTGTTAAAAGGGCCAATGTCAATATTTTGTTGTTTTATGTTAATCGTTGCATAGGGTGTCTTTTATTACTCGCTTTTATTTTGCGGAAACAGTCAAGTTCTAATTTAAACCAGAACAGCTTCATAAAGGCTTTGCTATCCAATTTCACTAAGAATTCTTCTATAAAAAAAAACAATCAATTTATATTGTCTAAACGTAAGTTTAGAAAAATTTAAATTTTCTCAAAAGTTAATATTTTGACATTGGCCCTTTAAGCACCAAGCCTCAGAATTGTAGTTGTAATTAGGTTAAGAAAAAACAAAATGTAAGCAAGAACAACTTGCTTTATTTTTCTCGCAAAAAATAAAACATGTTGCCAGTTTAGTTTTTTAGCCGTGCACTGCCAGTTTATTATCAAAGAAGTTTTTTTGGGAATACAAAATTTTTAATTTACAATTTTTATTCTTGATAAATACCAAATTTCTCTAAAATCTTCTATAAATAGAAATTTTTTCTAAAATCTTCTATAAATAGCAAATTTTTGTAAAATTGTAATATTTACTATAAAAATTAAATTTTTGTAAAATTACCTATAAATAGCAAATTTTTCTAAAATCTTCTATGAATATTAAATTTTTATAAAATCTTCTATTAATAGCAAATTTTTATAAAATCTTCTATAAATAGCAAATTTTTGTAAAATTGTAAAATTTACTATAAAAATCAATTACCTATAAATAGCAAATTTTTGTAAAATATACTTGGGCTATTCACAAGGTGTGCTATCAAGTCATATCGTCATTATATTTTATATTCTACAATTGTTAAAAAAAAAATATTGTCGTGTTTGGAACAAAAATAATAATTTTAATGCTGTGTTCATTATTTCGTCGTAATTGTACATTAGATATCTAAATTATAAGCGCTTGCCCACAGCAGTCATATATATTTCTTGTAATTATTTTAAGACATATGACTTTACAACTTTATGACAACCTTGTAAATATCCCAACTATAAATGGCGAATTTTTGTAAAATGTACTATATATATACTATGTATACTATAAATAGCAAATTTTTTTAACGCCATTTGCTGTGAAAAGTAAATCTACTAAAAGTTTACTTTAACTTATTTAAAATTAAAAATTCTTTTTTTAAAATGATATTTATTATTCCACTTTTTTGTTATTATTTGCCTTTTGGTAGCTTTCTTCTTGTTATTTGTAAATATTTTTGTACAGATTTTCTTGTCCTTTCTGCAACGTTTTATTGTACAATTTTATTTCTGACACTTCGCACGCTTTGCTCGTTTAACATTGTATGACAAATACTCAGGATCCTTTAAAATCTCTAGTCGATTTAACAAGGGGTTTTTTTGTCCACTCTCCCTGAAAACTCTATCCACCGATGGGGTTCTCATGTATTAAGCAACAATGTTCGTTTGTATTGCTGTTTATGGCTATTTACGAGTTTTTTGCGTTTTTATAACAAATTTTGTTTCATGTTGTTGATGTTTTTTAGAGCAAAAGCTGCTGTTTTGCAAAGAAGAAAAAACTAAGAAAATATGTCTGTGTATGTTTTTCTTATATTCATGGTACCAAGTCAATTGACATGCTATTGTTGCCTTCCGCACAAGTCCTGCTGCAGACCAACAATCTTCTATGATGTTATGATGTTTTTGTACAACTGAGTTATTTTTTTTTTCGAGTTACAGTAGTAGTCATCTAACCAAACTCTGCTTATTGTATAACTATTAAACGTTAAGAACAAAATAATAGGATTTTTTTTTTTTTTTTTGAAAACAATCATTGGGGAATAGTAAAAATTGTTTGGGTATCATTAAATCGCTACTGGCTAAAATTGTTTAAATAAGGAAAACAATCGATTGCTCAAGTATTTTATTTTTTCGACTTTAAGAAACCACTGTTTCTGTTTAACATCTTCAATCGTTTTTTTCTTAAATTTTTTTCCATCTTCTGAGTTTTTTTTGTAGTTGTATGGAATAGGCAGCTGTTTGGTTAAGTTGTCGTTTATCTTCTCTTTTTATATTTTTGGCATATAACAATCACTCCTTAGTTTATATTTTGACTAATATATATTTTTTTGTTTTCCTTGTCTAGTGTTTATTTATTTCCTGGCTATTTTGTTGTTGTTATTTTGTTTTCGTTTTTTGCACCTTTAATAAAATATGAGGGCCATTATCTTTAAAAATTGATGATTGCTTAATGTAAATACCAATTATTTTGTCATTTTGTTGGTACTGCTGTTGTTTCAATACCAAAATAATTTTGTTTGCTTTTATAAATTCAAATTATCAAAATATCAAATATATTAGGCAGATGCCAGATTGGAAGGGAAATAAGTTTTGGTAAAATACTCTGTACCCAATTTTTTATCATTTCTTTTTTTTTGATCTATTTAAAGTTTAAGAGAATTTTTCGTAAAAGGCAAATTAAGTCAAAAAAGCAGTGTTATCTCACGTCGTGGCGAAGTTAATTGGCCGTCACGATCATGTGATTTGCCACCGTTTGACTTCTTTCTTTGGGGATATTTAAAAGAAAAAACGTCAATAAGCCAATAACAATTCAATAGCTAAAGGATGTCTCAGAGTCATTGAAAATATAGACCATCGGATAGAAGCAGGGGGAGCATTTAGCTAATATTTTGTTTCACACGTGATAATAAAAAATATTTAGATAATCCTCCGAAAACTTTTTGTTCTATTAACAATTAAAATCGTGGGTTTTGGTTGGACCAACCTTTATTTAATTTAAAAAAATTTACTGTATAAAGCAAATTCTTTAAAAATTTTCCATAAAGAATTTTTGTTAAAATTTCTAATCGAAAGCCAACTTTAAACAAATTTTGCTACATTAAACGAATATTTGGTAAAATAATTACAAAAGGCTACTTTTCGTTAAATTTTCTACAAATAGCGAAAATTATAAGGAATTTAGGAAATTGGATTGACGCTGCCAAATGTCCATTTCTTATGTCGTTTGCATGATAACAGGTCTTTCACACAGATTTTCTTTGCTGTTGTGGGAATTGTTATGTTGGTGTCTAAATATGTTCGACTGTGTGTATAAGTTTTTTTTAATTCCCAGGACAACTCTTAAAAATAATTTTTGTAGACTAATTTTGTTGCCGTAAAATAGTTATTGTTTAGACAACAATATTTACGGACAAATGAATTACAGTGTTGGTTGGCGGTTCGACGGGCTGGATGGCCGTTTGTTTGCTTGTGTTGTTTAATTACATGCCGATTTGAGTTTGTTTGTTCAACATGTTAACTGTGTAAATGCACGCAAACAGATATTCATTAACATCCACACTGATACTGACTTACAAATTGAGCTGTTTTCAATGGTTTTGTTTTTTGGTTCAATTTATTACAAGTAATTTTTTTTTAGTATTTTAACAAATCAGTTGTTTGTTCAATTGTGTGTTTTGTTTAATTTTTTCTGTTATTGTATGTTTATTTATTTGTTTTTTTTTTATGTTACTTTACAAATATTTTGTTGCAGAGAAGTGAGTATTTGTATTTGGTCGGTGTTGGATTTCTGTAACAACTTTTAATAAAGTCTACCTTTATGTAAATTTTTGTTTTTAACTCCATTAACATCCATTTATAAGAACGACCGTTACAAACGTTACTGCCGACCGGTTGACTGACCTTCCTACTCACACACAGACACATACACATTGTACATTTCACCATATATGGATATATCCAATAATTTCATATTAAATATATTGTAACAGGTGTAGTTTGTGCTATATAATAAAAACCTCTGTGGATTTTTATTATATTTTTTTTTGCTTATTTATTCTTTTTTTTTATTCCGGTTTAAATAATATACCAAAAGTATGAGTGTGTATATGTGTGTGTGTGGCACGCTTTTCCAAAATGGCTTAACGTGATGATGGCGTGAAAAGTGCCACAAGCTAGTATTTTAATTAGTACAGAATTCTGTATGTTTTTTGTTTTTTTTTTTCAATTTCATGTGGTGCGAGTAATCACATGCTCGTGAATTATATATAAAAAATTTATTTTTTAACCATCCATAAAGTCAAGCAGTAAATAGATATTTTATTTAAGTTCGCTCTAAAATGGCAAACAGAATTCTATGATATTGATTAAACGTTGGCAATATGAAATATAAGTAGAACTTATAGTAAATAAATCCAAGGGTTACA
Source organism: Pollenia griseotomentosa (assembly GCA_963931875.1). Lineage (NCBI taxonomy): Eukaryota > Metazoa > Arthropoda > Insecta > Diptera > Polleniidae > Pollenia > Pollenia griseotomentosa. The sequence goes on from OZ007561.1 coordinate 21,153,824, forward strand.
AATGCAAGCACATATATAAATAAAATTATATTATATTAATTCTTATATACAAAAACATACATAAAGAAATGTTTTTGTAAGAAAATTAAATGGATTTTTTATTCTTAAGTGCCACAAATAAATTATCTTTTTGTCTCCAAGGATATTTAATTTATTTTTATATAATCAACTAAATTTTTTTTTTCAAAGTTTTTCTTGGGATTCAAAAAATTAATTAACAAGGTTTCGTTTAAATGTGCTAAATTCCCATTTCATACTATTGATAAACTGAAATTTATTGTTGAAAGGATAAGCTATTCCTATGCGCATTTCACTGGTTGCTTAGGCCAGATCGTCAGGAAACTTCATCCAAAGATTTTAGAAAAACTAAAGATATACAAATAAAACTGTTAAGCGAATAAGAATTATAAGCTCAAGTTTTACTTGTAACAATATCAAAGCTTAAACAAAAACAACAACAATAAAAAGTGAGTTTATCATTTCTTACAGTCCCGACTACAATTGGTTGATTTTTTGTCAACTCTAAATGTAGTTGTAAGTGGGTAAAGAAAAAACAAAAATAAAAACAAATTACTTTATTTTATTTTGCCAGTTCAGTTTTATTTACACTGCCACATGCATATTAGTTATCAAAGTTTTTCTTGGGATTCAAAAATATAATTAACAAGGGTTCGTTTAAATGTGCTAAATTCCCATTTCATACTATTGATAAACTGAAATTTATTGTTGAAGGGATAAGCTATTCCTATGCGCATTTCACTGGTTGCTTAGGCCAGATCTTCAGGAAACTTCATCCAAAGATTTTAGAAAAACTAAAGATATACAAATAAAACTATTAAGCGAATAAGAATTATAAGCTCAAGTTTTACTTGTAACAATATTAAAGCTTAAACACTACATTATAAAAAATTTGTTATATTGGCGAACATTTTTCCATTTATGAAATTTTGTTAAATTGATAAAAAAAAAAAATAATTAATAATAAACTAGCTTAACCTTCGCTTTACCAATATCCACCCTGGTGACTTTGTCGGTTTTATTTCTTTAATAACTTTCTTAAATTTGTTTCAGTTGAAAGGAACTTTTAACTCACTAAACAAATTAAAATAACATAAAAACAAAATTTTTTTTTGAATGACGAAAACTTGTTTGTCGCCTATAAACATATGTGCAGTACACAGGTGTGTATTGGTAAATGTTGTACATAAAAACCTTTGGTAAAGCGAAGGTTAACCAGTGCACTTGGTTACCCTCATTAAAACAAAATTAGTAGAATTTATTAAATACAAACTCGTGTGTTTATAGCATATCTATTTGTACAAAATTTGTCAATTTTAACTGTATCCGTTTCCCAGTTACACAAATATCTCCTTTGTATAGAAGTTGCCATGCCAATCTAGCCCACTTTTTGGCAGATCAATATACTAGATAATGAAGCTTTTTGGAAACCTTTGCTGTCCCAGTTGTACCAAAATTAATATTGTCGTTGTAGAGAAGGTCAATTTCTGTTATCCAGCTAACTTTTTCACAGATGTGTATTAATAACCAGGTTATTTGTATCAAATATCAAAAATATTTTTACCGGTTAATAATTTTAAAGGACCTGGCAAATTTGTATATTATAATATTGTACTTAAAAATATTTTTTTGTTAATTTAATTAATCTATTGTTTGCCTATTGGTCGAAATTCGATCATAATTAGTTATGCACATATGAAGAAAGTATTCATATAAGTTATATATGAATTAACATGTTTCGAGCATTTGCTTTTTATCGTTTTAGTGGATCGATTTCTCAAGGGACTTATTTCCGGTCCATATGTTATCTTCCACCTAAGTTTATGAATGTTTAATTCAGTTTTGTAAGTTCAATAATAAAAAAAATCAGAAAGTACCAATTGAAAATGAAAAAAGTACCAAAAAGTCTGCTCTTACAGTTCTCAATCTCTCTGGACTCTGATTATGTTTAATTTTATGTTTCTAATTCCAATATAAAGGAAAATTCCTCTTAGTTTGGGAGATACGAGGTTAAAGAATTTACCCTTTCAGGTTAAAATTAAATATATATTGGGCACTGCCGTAAGCAAATACCTTTAAAATGGTGGATTTGTTGTTCAAAGCAATTTACAAACAGAGGAGGAACGTATTCTTTACTGTTTTGCCTTTGCCGATTTATAATCAATTTATTAACGAATTTTCGACAATATTTTTTATACGATTATTAAATCTGACGACTCTGACTTAAAAATGGAAAATAAATAGTGTAAGATAATGTGTAAAATGGCAGAAAGGTAAATTAATAATAACCTAAGTACATTTTAATATGATTAAAACGATTAAAAATGATTAAAATGATGACAGTTAAGTATATTAAGTATTAAGTATGATTTAGATTTCTAGTTTTTTATCCGATTTCAGTGCAGTATGTCTTAAAATGTTGTAACAAAATGGACTTTAGAATAAAGTTATAAAACTATGAATTGTTATTCGTTGTGGTATAAACATCTTCTGACAAGACAATTTTTTTGGAAAAACATTAAAATTTACATAAAATCTTAGATCTGATCCACGATAACTTAGGCATTTTTTATCCGATCAGAGATAATTAAATACTAACTATTCGACGCTTAATACACAAATAGACCATTATCTGATAAATATGATGATTACTTTATAATGAAGAAATTATCTATGCACCAATAATATAGCTATATGAAATGATAATATGGTTATTTGAAATTTATCATTATTGTCTAACATGGCCAAAGTATGATAGGCTACAACCATATAGACCAACAGAAGAATGTTGTTCTTATATTGGAATTGTTCTGCATTTCCCACATTTCCTTTATTGTCTTTTGCATTGAATTGTTATGGATAATCGATGTCTGTAAGCAATCATACGCACACACGATGCTAAACTTCAACACCCGTATGATTATTAAATTTAACAAACGTTTATTAAGGACAATTTTCATAGTAAATTTGTTCTTTAAACCTTTATTCAATTTAAAGGCACAAGTCTTTTATTGAAAAAAAAAACATTCATAAATTTACATGTACAAAAATACTCAAAATCACATACACTCTTATACTATGTTTACACTTGGGTTCTTAAACGCGTTTAAGCAACTCCAACGTGATTAAGCTCTAATCACATCAAAATCGAGATGATTTCCCATACAGTGAAGAGATTTGTTAATCACTTCAAATTGACATGATTACAACTAAATCACTTCATTAATCACATAGAATCCACTGAACATACTTCAAACTGATTATAATGTAGAATTGGCCAACATGAACGTGTACAACCGGCCACGATTTCTGCTTAATGTTTTTATTTTTTTCCTTAAATAATTCATAAATTTTCACAATTTCATCATTAAAATGATTAAAATAATCTTTTGATAACTTTACAAAAGTATTTCTATCAATATTTAATACTTTAAAGAAATATAAAGTTTTTGTTTTATTTTTTTTTTTTTTTTTCTTAATCATCTGTCATCTTAATTATCTCAAATGTAATGTCAACGGCTTCGATTAGCTAAATCCATATTTTGCTTAAACGCGTTTAAAAACCCAAATGTGAACTTACATTAATCAACATTTCACAGAAAAAATTCTACAAAATTTTTCACCAATTAAAGCATTAATCAAAAATATAATCAGTTTTAATTAAAAACCTAATCAAGTAAATTAAACTTTGAATCAAGTTTAATTAATACTTTTAACTGGTTTAATTGATCCTATTAATTTTTTTACTAGTGCAAATTTAATTAATTTTTTATTTTATATCACAAAATTTTTTAATTGAAATTAATTTTTATTTTTTTCTGTGTTTGCTTTAACGCATTTAAAAACCCAAGTGTGAACATAGCATTACACAAACTAAAAAACGAACCGAATTGAAATGCAAGAAAAGGACGGGATCTGAAATAACTGCAAAAGTAGTATATATTTTTGATTTATGCGTTCGCATTTTATTGGGAATGTTAACATGAATGCAATACATGTGTAAAACACAATACGTTGAAACGCTATTTCACACAAGCAAAAACCAAATCAAAGTAATGCAACATTCATTTATAAGGTAAAAATAATGGCTGCAGAGAAAGACGGATGCCACTGGAAATATTTATGTTTTTAGTCAGATCAATTAACAAACAGACAACAGACTGACTAACTTTAAAACTGGCTAAATGGCCATTGAGTGACTGATGACAGAATCAATTTATTCAACACTGACACTGCACTTGGTTGAACTGTTAAAAAAAGTTTTAAATGGTATAAAATTGCTTGAGTTTTAAGAAGGTCAAGTACGAAATGGATTTTGTATATTGAAAAATGATAAACTATAACTTTTACATTGTATAGAAAGCAATCGTATGCATTATAATTCTGTTTTTAATAATTTGTAATTGTAAACTACGAAATGTCTGTGTAAGTTAAGCATAACATGATAAGCGCGTATGTCTGTGTGTTATTTTTTCTTCATATGAATTGGTTATGAACGTCAGTACATTCATTTTGCATAAAATGCTCAATGCTTAATTTAAAATCGTTTTTTGCTGCTTTTATAGCTTTTTGCCTGTTCTTTTCATTTTCAGAGATTTATAAATAAAGAGCATCATAGTCTGTGAACCGTAAAGCCACAAGAAAACGTAAGAAAAAAAATTAACGTAAATAAATTCAAGGACATTACTTACAGAACACACTTTCAATTATACTTCCACACCCACTCTGCTGTGCCACACACACCCACTCCAATTTCACGATTACAACTGGAAATGCGGCCACCATATGCACATTCCCTTACATACACACACACATATAGACACACACGCATACAAGCAACAACATTTAAAGAACTGCAAAGCACATTGGGAAAATATTAAAGAAAAGAGGAATTAAATGCGTTATTGTTTAATCGACCGTTTAACCCTTGTCGTCCCAACTTTTACTACGAGAGCCTTTACCCAAGTACAAGTGTGGCCAATTAATTTTTTCCAAAGAAAACTATTTTTTTGAATGATTTTTTGTAGCAGAATATATTAACGAACATTTTAAGTGATCATCTACAATGTGATCGTGATAACGTCAACATCCTAAAATGTCAACGCTTTGTTATTGACATTGTGTATTCTAAAATGTCAACCAAATCACAATAAGGAGGACAAAATTTATATATTTACTTCAAATAATAACAAATTATAATTATAATATTAATGTTATTATTATATAAAAGTGAAAATATAAATTTACATTAAAAACACAAAAACATTCTTTAATTATGTAGTCAATTTATAAATTTGCATTAAAATTACACCAACTACACCTGTACTTGATTATACTTTCTTGGGTGTCTCGGATTTGGAGCTCCTCAATGCATTGACCTAGGACAGAAGAACAGAGGTGTTAATCGTCGCAGATTTGCAATATCTTCCTAGATCCGGAGTTTCAGCAAAAATTCTCAAGCTGTTTAGAAGGTACTGTCCACTCCTGTATCCGGGTATAAGAACTAGAGTTTAAAGAGAGGAAGCAAAAGAGAGAGTGTGAGAACATGTCAGAAAATAGGTTTGACCCCGTTTTTAAGGCTCAACCAGAATTTGAATAACGTGGCTTAGCAACTGAGCGAATACATGTTGATTATATGTGTCAAACCATATTGATCTTAAGGAAACTTTTTTTCTAAGTTTTATAAAATTGTAATTTGCTTAAACAAAGTGCGAAAATTGTCGCATATTCCGTACGGAATTAAATGTTTTTTTTATTTTGTTTTTATTTTTTTAAATGCATTTAATTGGCTTTTCGTTTATTTTTGACAGTAGCTTAAGTTTGTTTATGCACATTTTGCATGGGCCCTCACATCAATATCCTTTCAGAATCGAAAATTTCTGTATGAATTTTTAATCTACATATTAAAAGTAAACTGCTCTGTAAAATCGTATTTATATAAAACAGAACATTTTTAATAACATTAATAACACACTCAGTTTTTTGAGTTAGTGCTTTTAAAAAAATTTTTCTACAGCATCAACCGCTTGTTATGCGGTAACCGCATGTAAGACTTTGGGTCTACAGAAAGACTCTGTTCCGACCTTTAAAATCGTACCTCGTAAAAAAATTATACCAAAGATATATACAAATTATAACTAACAAATTTAAAAACATAAGCTTGACCTAAATTTGAAAAAAAAATAAAATTTTTAATAAATTATAAATTAATTATTATTCCTCACTTTCGCTCCAAAAAACACCCACTGTGCAAACTTAAACGGTAAAGAAGGCTGAAAAATAAATTTATTTGATGAAATACAGCAACTGGAATTGGGCGAATGAAAAAAAAAATACTATATCAGATTGTAAATGAATTGGCAGTGGGAATGGTGTTGATAGTTACAGTGGTGCTCTGCTAGTAGTCGATGTGGGCTGGTCGGGGATAGCAAAATGAGAGTGAGTGAATGTTTTATTTCTTGACATTTAGTTTTCCTTTATGGTATTGTAGGTAACGCGGTAGTTCACATGAACTTACTCCAGTAACGTAAAAAATTAACGAGCTGTGGTGGCTAACGGAATGACTGATTGACTGGCTGACAATGACTGATAAGTACAGCGTTAAATTGATATAAAGTCATAACTCAACATCAGTTTTAGCAGCAAAGCCATTGAAATTCTCGAAAAAAGGACTAAAACGCAAACATTTTAGTTTATCGTCAATGCAAGAAACAACAATAATAATGGCATTCGTGAGTAAGAACCCAGCAAACATAAGCTCAAACGATATTTTAAATATTTGATATCAACCGTTCCTTTATTTGTTGCTGAGAATGTTTTAATATTTTAATTTGAGATTATATTTTTTTGTTTTAATTAAATCTTTCTCAAATTTATTTTTTAACTTTTGGTATGTTTGCTGGGTATTGCAAGTGGATTTTTGTTCGTATGTGCACGTGTGTGTGTTAATGTTGGTACAGTAGTTTTTACTTAACTGTCTTTTGTTTACGTTCACTTTACGTTATTTTTTAACTTTTGGTATGTTTGCTGGGTATTGCAAGTGCATTTTTGTTCGTATGTGCACGTGTGAGTGTTAATGTTGGTACAGTAGTTTTTACTTAACTGTCTTTTGTTTACGTTCACTTTTGAAAATGAATAATTTTTGGCATTATTCTTTATAATCCCACACAAATTCCATTTTTCCTATTCCAATTTAAGCTGTTTATAAAAACAAAAAATCGCAAACAAGTCAAGTTGGCATCATTATAATTCATTTATTTTGTTTGCATGTACCTACATTCATGCATGTGGTTTGTGGTTACATCCACTTTACCACGATTATATAAAAGAAATAGCAAATTTAAGGCCTGGAACAGAATAAAGTAGTTGTAGTAGTATTTGAAGCTGACGAATGGTCAGTAGCGTTAACGTTGTACTACAGCGAATATTTTGTTCCCCACTTTATAATTTCCAATTTTACTATTTCGTTTATAATAAAAATGCATAACAAATGACTCCAGGTTGTTTGAACGTCATTGTTATTATCAATTTATTAAAAAAACGTTCTTATTCTTCTTTCAAACACTTTACTTTAGCTGCACTTTTATGCAGGTAACAACAATTGCGTAGCTGCACATTAAAGCAGCTAAATACATTTAAGATAACTGCATTTTTGATTTATCTGCACAAAAAATCGTGCAAAGGAGATTGTGCAGCTAAGTCAAAATTACTGTTTTTGCTATTTTTCCATCTGCAATGTGTGCTGTTTTTTGTTGTTGTAGTCGTAGTTCTTTTAGCTCTTCAGCTAAAACCAATTTCATTTGAGCTTGACTCCGCTTAACTTCTTTCATTATTTCATTGTACTGCCATATTACTAAGCTTTAAGATTTCGTGTTATCGACCGGCAATAAGTCTTTCAACTTTACTCTTCTTGCATTAAATTTTTTTTTTCTTATTTCGTATAATATTTTACATCTTTTGGTTTTATTCGCTGAGCATTTTCGTTGCGTTAGAGGAATTGAGAACAGTGGAAAATATTTATAAAGTAGCTAGTTTTGTGAATACAGAGGCAAACACACATTGATTTCATATGTAAGTAATAAGTTTTCGGTAAATTTTTTTTTACATTGGGGAAGCAAATAATAGCGTTAGTTTTGAAGAAATACAAAAGGTTAAAAAACAAGCCTTAACAAGCATATATTTGATTAGACTTTTATGAAATATGGTCCGAATCCCTTACGATTGCAATAGTATTGGTACATTAAATAAAAGCTTACAGTTATGGATTTCTTCTCATTCATGGTCCTTTAAATTTAAAAAAAGCTAAGTTATATAAAAAAAAATTTTATAGGAGAAGTAAGAACTCTCGATATTGAAAAATAACTAGGGATGTAACGAACAGCGATACCGACACCGTTAGATCGGCGATACTTCAGATTATCCGATTTATCGGTATCGGCGATACTTTACTGTCGATACGACGATACTTTTTATACTTTTTTTGAGTATTTTTGGACAAACGATTTAATTTTCCATGCTTATTTTTGCATAGCAACTAAGAGAAATAATTCATTCAAAAGAAGAGCATCAAATCATAGCGGAATAATGAAATTGTTGAAATAGTCCCAAAATTTAGCAGCTGACTTAGCATTAGATATAAATAAAAGATTTGAGGCTTAAGAAAATATTGAAACCTGTTGCTTATCTACAATTCTTGACCCTCGATAGAATGCTCGCACATTTCAAAGACAATCGACTTCAATCATATCTTAACATGTCTCTGCATTCCGAAAGTTTTGAAAACACGGTCACCCCTACAGGTGGTACAAGTTCTGATAAGCCTTAAAGAACTGGCCTTTGAAACGCTTGTGAACAATTTGTAGGAGGATCCGAGGAGGATGAGCCTCTTTGCATCCTTTGCTGTGACCCTGCTAAAGAAGAAGTCAAAAGATACCTTAGAACTTTTAATATTTCTGGAGACGCCTATCCACTTGCTTACGGCAGCAATGACATGTTATACCCAAAATTAGAAAAAAGGGCAGAAATTTGTTAGTTTTCCAATTTATTCTGTCGCATCTGAGAGACTATTTTCCATTGCAGGTCTGATTCAAACGGAGTTGCGAAAAAGTCTATCTGCGTAAAAGTTGAGAAAACTTTGTTTTTGAAACAAAAATCTTATATAGTCAATTTAAACATTAATGCACAAATGTTTAAACTATTGTCATAATCTCAAATATAAGATGTTTTCTAAAGTATGTCGGGGGGCTGGACACGAATATGGCACTCATTTATTTCTCTCAAGAAGGGATTTCGAGATATTCGAGAAAATCGCTATTTCGAAAAATCTCAAGAATTGTTCATCGAGATTTAAAAAAAAAATATTTTTTACGTTTTTTCAATATTGAACATTTTCAGTCTCTCCATAAAAACAATTTTTTCTAATCTAAAGGTAAGTAACTCAGTGAATTTTTGTCCGATAATAAATATAAATATGTGCTGAAAGAGGAAAGACATATTTATTCAATAGTTTAAATATTGTACAATTCAGATAAATAATTCTTGAGATTTTTTGAAATAGCAAAAACGATTGTAAAATTTTTTTTTTATTTCTTGTTAATTTCATCATAAAATTTAAATTTAACTCTTTGTTTTTTAGATCTTATTAAATTTTTAATATTAATAACCTCTTACACTGTAAGTTTGCATAATACAAAAATTACTCTACTTGAGTTTTGTTAATTACTATAACTATAACTTGAATTCAATATTCAATGTTCGTATCGGTAACGATATTGGCGATATTTTAGTTTTAGTATCGGTATCGGAATCGTATCGGCAAAAAGGCGTATCGTTACATCTCTAAATATAACCTTTTTAAAAGTTTTTTTTAGTAAAGGCTTAGTTTTCATTAAATAACTAATATTTGGAAAAAAGTCTAATTACATATCGAGCCTTTGCTGCAGTAGTCATAACTAAAATTTTCTAGCACCTTAAAATTTAATTCTTCTTTCTAGAGTTGAGTATGTAAGATATACATAAGTAAGAAATTTTTACATAATATGAAGAAACGATATGGCTATTAACTGCACATTTCTAGGTAGTAGGCGTTCCACTGGGAACAAATCGGCACCGGACTAATTATTGGTTGTGGTTTCTGTAAGTATGCTTCCTGCGGAAAATGCTTGCCTTTTAGGAAGATTGTCTTTGCGGATGATGAGCTTTTCCTTTGAAAAGATGCTTTTGGTTATTACATGGTGGTTTTGCATTACTAGTTAAAGAAGCGGGAAGGGAGAGCCACTGAAGGGCTTATTTTTCACCACTTGTGAAAGAAAATTCGCCTGAGGGAGAATCATCCCTTGCTACTCAACAGATGCTGCTTGCATATTTTCAAAAGCAGTGAGGTTTGGATAGCTCCAGCTCCTAAGCAAGGGGCGAATATGTAATCTTGCCAGACACAAATCGCTACCTGTGTGTGCAAGTTGCTATCACACTCGGGGTCATTTGTTGAATGCATTGCTTGTTAAGTGGTTAAGTACCTCAATAAGGTTGGCCTTAGGACAGAAATCCATGTAAACCTTTTCCAAATCTGTTACGTTCACTATTGCTTCATTCGGTATTCACTTGCACATTTCTTTTACCTCTTTTATTTCTCAAGGAGTCACAATGGTCCATTCTGTTATCCGGGTGAGGGTGTTAAGAATTGACTTCACACCAGCCTTTTTAAAAAACCTAACCTCATAACTTTAGTTTGCTTTGGCCATGATTTGTAAAGTAGGCTTTTATATGGTTTGACTTGACTAAGTGTACTTTCTTACTTACACCGCTTAAAATGGTAAAATTCTTGAAAAGAAATATTTACATTTTTTCGGGTTTTAATAACGATGAAACGGAGCGGTTAGGTTGAAGTCGAATTGCAAGCCCTACTTAAAACTAGTTTTGCTTTATTTTGTATATTTTTATGTTGTATATTTTTTAACAAATAACAATTATATTTATAGAGGTCTGCAACGCTTTTATCAATTGAGCCACGTTTTTCCATAATCTTTTTGAACTTTTCTCAACTTATTTTGACAAACGTTTTCCACAAAAAAACATCCTTTATACTTGGAATTGATTTTTCTTGTTTGTACTTGCAGTTTTTGTTGTTGTTATTATTTATAAACATACATAAGTATATTCTTTTGGCCAAGTTGGTTTTATCGGTTTAAAAAAAGCTTTCTACCATGGCAAAATTACAACTGAAAACAAAATGTTAAGATTTTTTTTTTGGTGAAAAGTGCATTTTAATGCTCTTACAGCTGCTACTGACTGCCATGCCTTGCCGCCGCGGCACAGAGGGGTGAACAGTACCAAAAACGAGGATTAATTAAAAAATAAAGTTAGTTTTTCGTATAAGTATTTGGTTCCATATAAAAGTAGAAAAAATTCAACAAGAATAACTATAAAAATCTATGTGGTTTACTTTTTTTGTTATACGCTGTCAAAGTTGAATAATATTTTATAATTTCGAAATTTAAGTTAAAAAGGGAAAATCAAGATATTTTAATTGAGATTTGTGAGAATCGTTTCTTAGAAAACACTATTTTTTTAAATGGATCCATCAACTTCAGGTATTTGACTAATTTATTAATAAATTTTCGTAAAAAAAAATATGGAGGAATTATTTAAATTTTTTTTTTTAAATTGGTTAAAAAAATATGTTTTTTTTTTAAAGAAATGTGGATTTTCAAAATGTTTGTGAGAATACTTGGGCAACACTTTTTATATATTCTTAAAATATGGTATTTCAACTTGCATAATAAAAAATAAACCTTAGCCGTTTTTGCCCCGTTTGAAAATAAAGGGTTATCCATTTTGCGGTTTCAAAAGTTAACGTAAATAAAACAGATATAAAATATTTTTTTTTTCATGATATTTCTTTTTTATTATAAAGTTTGAACGTTGACATTATGTGTGAAACACTATATCATTTAAATGACCACCGCGCGAAGTGTTGCAAGCATACTACAAAAATGGTGATTCTGGCACAGCCACATATCGTTCTTTAGGAGGAGATTATGGTTTACATAATCGTCCAACAACGCAAGCAATTGGCGAAGTTGTGAAGAAATTTGAAGAGACTGGAGCGGTTACAGATTTGTAAGGCTCGTTCCGCTGAAAATATCGCTGCTGTAAGTGAAAGTGTTGCTGAAGAGCCGAATGTGTCGATTCCTCGTCGTTCTCAGCAATTAGGTCGTATAATAACCGACTTTTTTTTGCCTGCTATTGAAGAATACGACTTGATGAATTAGTGGTTTCAACAAGACGGTGCCACATACCACACAACTCGAGCGAATATGGCTTTATTGCAAGAGACATTTCCTGCCGTGTAATTTCTCGTCGTGGCGACATCAACTGACCACCAAGATTTGACATCATTAGACTTTTTTTTGTGAGGCTACGTGAAAGACAGTGTTTATGCAGATAAACCTTTAACTCTTGAGCACTTAAGAACCAACATTCGTCAAGCTATGGCTGAGATACCGCCTAATATGTGTCAAAAAGTGGTCCAAAATTACCTCAAAAGAATCACTGCTTCACTGAAAGAAAAAGTTGTTATTCTTGTTATGGACAATTTAATCTCATATTGACGCTCTTAATTGAGTAAAAAACATAGTTTTTTTATCCAAAAACTACACTGCCCCGGTAGGCTAGCTGGTAGTAAGCTAGTCTATCAGCACCGAGGTAGAGGTAAATAAAAAAAAACAAAAATAAATAATAAAAAAAAATAAAAAATAAAATAAGAAAAAAATTTTTTTACTTTACTGAAAGTATTCATCCAATGAATAATATTCATAGAGGTAATGTAATGCTTCATTAAATACATTTTAATGAAACAGGTTTTATTGATCCAACGAAGCGCTGCATAGGTTCCTTTTTAATGCAATTTTTGATGGGATTAATGTCAAAATTCATTGGTATTGCGAAGAAAATTCTTTCAGTGTTGCAACACTTCGCATGGTGGTCATTTAAATGATATAGTGTTTCACACATAATGTCAACGTTCACACTTTATAATAAACAAGTTAAAGTGCTATATTCGGCTGTGCCGAATCTTTGATACCCTCCACCGACAGTTCGAATGTTTAAGGAGTAATATCTGTATGATGTCTTTTTATTATTATTATCTTAAACTGTGACGATTTGTTATTAATTATGGTTTTAGGAGACTAAACTGTTTTCCGGGAGTAGGGCATATATGGGGCCTAGGGTAAATTATAAACCGATCTTCACGAAATTTCACAGTATCATTTATAGTCCTATAAAATTGTGACGAGCCAAAATTTGTTATGATTGCATTATTTTTTACGGTTTTAGGCGAACTAAACTGTTTTCCGGGAGTAGTGTTTATATGGGGCTTAGGGTAAATTATGGACCGACCTTCGCGACATTTTACAGTGTAATTTCTAGTCGAATAAAACGGACTTGTGCAAAATCTTATGTCATTCCGTGCATTTTTGCATCATTTATGTTAGTTTTTGTAACAAAATTATCAAGTTTTTGAAGGTGGTGGTTCCACATTTTGATTCATAGCTCTGGTCCTACTGAACCGATTTTGCTGAAATTCAATCCCAAACTGCTTAGGATAACTACAAGCAATTTGACACCTAGCTTGTTTATTTCTTTTGAGTTTTCAACAGACGGACAGACGGACAGACAGACGGACATGGCTAAATCGACTTAGAATTACTCAAGCAGCCAGAATATATATACTTTATGGGGTCTGAGATGAATAATAAAAAAGTTTCACACGGAATGACAAACTTAGTATACCCTCTTCACAACTAATTGTGGTGGAGGGTATAAAAAGAAATATCATGAAAAAAAACATTTTATATGTGTTTCATTTACGTTTACTTTTGAAACCGCAAAATGGATAACCCGTTATTTGAGATTTTGTAAAACACATTAACTTGTTTTTTCTGTTTTGTTTCGTTTAAATGATTAATTTAGTTTTTGCTATGTTTCTGAAATTCAGAAGTTTCTGCTAAAATTACAAAAATTGGTGTAGAATTGATATAAAGATTGCGTATAATACTTATTGTAGTGTCCTTTGGACGGGATTCACTTCAAAAATTTCACGAATTTACCAATAAAACCGCAAATCTTTTCGTAAAACTTTACCCATGATTTTATATGCCTCCCACTTTACACAAATTCTTAATTCATGGCCTTTTGATCTATTGCCAAAAGGCCAACATCCTGAGGAGGCACAAGAAGCTCGTTAAAAAGATTTTAAAAATTTTAAATTAAATGCAGTCGCATAAAATAGAATAAAGACATTTTTTTATCGGTTTCTTATAAATTCAGATCCTTTAATTTCAAGCAAAAATAAACATTATGTTAAAAAACTACATAGTTTAAATTTACCACAAACATCACTTGCTTTGCTTATTTTGCTAAATCTTTCCGATGTTGATGATGATAACACATGAAGGTGAAGATAATTATGAAGATGATTTTTAATTTCATATTTTAGCAATGAATGTGCCTTATCGAAAAAATTACATAGTTTTTTTTTAGTTTTTAGTTTATTAAATAAAACAATATTAAAATTCCGCAAAAATTTTGCAACAAAAGTTTTTTTTTAATGGGTAATATACACAGAATCCAAAAAAAAAAAAAAAAAAAATTTGTCCTAGACTACAAGCTTCCCTGTATTAATCCTCGTTTTGCATATGTTTCACTCCACTGTGCTGTGGTATCGCTGTTGCAGCAGCTGAAATTTATATTTTTGCTTTTTTATGAAACCATGTTGCAGGAGAACAGTTTAATGTGAGAAATAATTTTAAAATGAAAATGGTTTTTGAAATAAATATGTTTGGTTTTTCTTTATTTTTCTGATATTTCACATGTGTTTTATAAATGTGAATAAAAGCTTAAGAGTTACTATGAGTGCGAGTGGTTTTGTGTGTGTTTGAAAGTCTGAACGTGCGTTTATGTTTGAATCTGTGAATAAGTTGCGAAAAGCAAAAAAAAAAAAAAAAAACAAGTTAGAGTGTTACATTCGGCTGTGCCGAATCTTTGGTACCCTCCACTGACAATTTGAATATTTCAGAAGTGATAGCTATATTTATTTTTAATTTATCTTTATAAAAACAGACTTCACCATTTAAATTGGTTGTGGCTTAGACCTATATTAAATTATTGACCGACAAATTCTATTATGATATCATTATTTATTACGGTTTTAGGCGTACTAAACTGTTTTCCGGGAGTAGGGTTTATATGGGGCCTAGGGTGAATTATCGACCGATCTTCATGAAATTATACAGCGTCATTTCTAGTCCTAAAAAACTGTGACGTGTCAAATTTGGTTATGATAGCATTAATAATTACGGTTTTAGCCGTACTATACTGTTTTCTGGGAGTAGGGTTTATATGGGGCCTAGGGTAAATTATGGACCGATCATCACGAAATTTAGTGTCATTTCTAGTTCTAAAAACTGTGACGTGCCAAATTTTGTTATGATAGCATTATTTATTACGATTTTAGGCGTACTAAACTGTTTTCCGGGAGTAGGGTTTATATGGGGCCTAGGTTAAATTATCGACCGATCTTCATGAAATTATACAGTATGATTTCCAGTCAAATAAAACGAAAATTTGCAAAATTTTATATCATTTCGTGCATTGTTCAATCATTTATCTTAGTTTTTGTAACAAAATTATCAATTTTTTAAAGTGGTGTTTCCACATTTTGATTCATAGCTCTGATCCTACTGAACCGATTTGGCTGGACTTCAATCCAAAACTGCTTAGGATAACTACAAGCAATTTGACACCCAGTTTTTTTTATTTCTTTTGAGTTTTTCGAAAGTTTCAACAGACGAACAGATGGACAGACAGACGGACTTAGAATTACTCAAGCAGCCAGAATATATATACTTTATGGGGTCTGAGGTGAATAATAAAAAAGTTTCACACGGAATGACA
This sequence comes from Pollenia griseotomentosa, assembly GCA_963931875.1. NCBI lineage: Eukaryota > Metazoa > Arthropoda > Insecta > Diptera > Polleniidae > Pollenia > Pollenia griseotomentosa. Next base: position 21,169,796 of record OZ007561.1, read on the forward strand.
AACTTAGTATACCCTCTCCTCAACTTATTGTGGTGGAGGGTAAAAAAATCGTAACATCTTGTTACGAATTTAACATTACAACACAAGTGATAAAGGAGCATTTCGTAGCCAAAGTTTTTTTATTTTATAGCTTTTATTTATATTATTTGATGTTGTTTCATTTTTTTGTTTTTTTTTTGTTGATGTTGCATGTATTAAGTTAAATAAAATGTTTATAGTAGTTATTTACCACAAAATAAAAGCGAGCATTATATAAATGTTGAAATTAAGGTTTATGTTAGTATTTGTAAGAGTATATGTGTGGCTGTATTACATTTTATAACCAGTTTTTTCCTCCAGTTTTAAGATAAAATTGAAATACCAACTATCAAATGATTCCTTGTTGTAGCTGGTTTGAAGTTTACGCTGCAGGACACCAACAATTTTAAAGCTTCTGATAACAAATACAAGGAATGCTTAAAAATTATAATTTTAGTTTTTAAAATGAACTATTTAAAGTAAATTCGAGTAAATGGTGGTGCATTGAATAAAATAAAGGAAAATATAATAAAGAAAGGGGTTTTCTCTGGAGAGCGTTTTAGCGTTTAAAATTAATTTTTTGTTAAAACTTTGGTTTAAAAAGAACTAGTCTGGAACTTAATTAAGGCTGAACTTTAGCCTAATTTAATTATGGGCTTAAGGGTTGTTTATTTTTGTTATAAATTCAAAAGGTATTAGTTGTTTTCGATTTATTGATAAATAATTTAAAAGGTATTAGTTGTTTTCGATTTATTGATAATTAAAGTACTTTCGGTAAATTACATAATCTTGGTGCCTATTATCGCCAGCGGTTTCAAAGCTTTTTGTCATTGCGGAAGATTTTCTATGCGGAAGTTTATTTGCGAAAATTATTTCAATAACCGGTTAATGTTAAAGCAATACAAAAGTTATGCACACACGCACACATTATATTCCGATTACACGAAACGAACAAGACAAAAATAGTGAACAATAAGAAACTAAATGCCATTCGGATAAGACAATAAAAAAACCATAAATTGAAAATTTTATTCAGTATTTCGATGGGGAAATGTGGAACTGGTTACTGAAGTGGGAAAAGAAAAAGATGTTTAAGTTTAAGTCAGGAGAAACTATCGAAACTTTTTGGTGATTTGTGGAATTTGAAAAAAAAAAATAATAACTAATTTGTTTTTAAAATCTTTCATAGAAACAGTCAGTTGAATATTATTAAATAAATGGTGCATTTTAAGGGGTTTTGGTATAAGGGAACTAAAACTTGCCAATAATTTCATAGGATTTCGCAAGGAAATTAATTTAAAACAAAAATTTTTGAGTTTTTAGAAATGGAGGTGTAAAGAGAAAAAAGTGTGTAAAAATTTGACCAAACTCATGAATTTTCATTGCAGAATGGTGATAAACATTTTTATTTAGAGGTTTAGAAATTTGTTGTTTTATTGTTTTGCTAATTTGTTAAGGCTTCATTTGACATTTTTTTTTTATATGAATGAGGGTATAATGAGTTTGTCATTCCGTGTGAAACTTTTTTATTTTTTATCTCAGACCCAATAAAGTATATATATTCTGGCTTTTTGAGTAATTCTAAGTTGATTTAGCTATGTCCATTTGTCTGCCCGTCTGTTGAAAATATTCTCACTTTCGAAAAACTCAACAGAAAAGAGTAAACTTGGTCTCGAATTGTTTGTAGTTATCCTAAGCAGTTTGGGATTGAAACCCAGAAAATTGGGTTCAGTAGGATCAGAGCTACGAACCAAAACCCTAAAAAATTTATCATTTTGTTACAAAAACTTATAGACACTATTTCAGAAAAACAGTTTAGTACGACTAAAACCGTAGCAGATATAGATATTGCGGTAAAATTTGTTCTATATAGCTTTATATGGCCAACAAAATGTCATTAAATTTTGCGATATGCGGTCCATAATTTACCTTAGATCCCATATTAAGCAGCCTTCTGAAATTCACTGTAAACACTAAAACTAATTTCACTGTTTTATTAAAATTTATTCAGTTTTATTTTTTTAATACCAGAAGTCACTCTTCAGAATTTTGGGATGATCAATATTTTACCTTGAGTTCAATATCAATTTCCCTCCTAAAAATTACTTAAGTTCGGCTAAAACTGTTACAAATCATGATATTATAGTCAAGCTAGTTCAAATTTGTAAGAGGAAAAGTATAAGACCGAGGCCACGCCATGAGCGGCAGAGCGGCGAGTTTGAGCGCCAAGTGGCTTATAACTGAGCGTCATTTCTGAGCGGCTAGTTGTGAAAATACCATTGTCCAGAGATGTTTGTTTAATGTTAAGAGGCTATTCGTATTCATATAAAAATTTAATGCGTTTAAAAAAAAAACTAAAGGAGATTTGTGGTTCTTCCTATAAATCAACCATTTATATACAATTCAACTAAAATTTCTAGACAGATTAAGGCAATACTGCCGTGTGTCTGTGAAATTCTTTGATTTTCTGTTATCAAAAGTTAACACCAGATTGATATAATTTGTTTTGCCATAATAGCGGTCGACTTTGTACAGATGAAATTATAAGCTCCCCATTCACTTTTGCCATGTTTATTATTTGCTGCTCAGAAAACAACTAAAATTAGAACAAGTTTTATTTTTGAGCGGCGCCGCTTACCAGCTCATTAGGTGGCCACTTCAGTAGTATTTCATTAATTTGAATTTTTTGCCGCTCACCGCTCTGCCGCTTTGGCGCTCATTGCGTGGTCTTGCTTTGATTGTTGGTCAATGATTTAATATAGGTCCAAGCCGCAAGCAATTTAAATGCTGACGACTGCTTTAAAAAGATAAATTAATAATAAATATACATCATATAGATCCCACTCCTGAAATACTCGAACTGTCGGTGGAGGGTATAAAAAATTCGGCACAGCTAAATATAGCACTAACTTGTTTTATTTAAATTTTATTATTATATTTTTAGCTGTTCAGAATGTTTTATTAAACGACAATAAAGAAAATTGAAGTTACGTGGTATGATTTATTCCATATTAAATTTATGGAACATTTCTGTGGCATTTTGACAAAAAAATCTTAAATCAAATTTAAAAAGTTAAAAAAAAAAAATGTTGTTTGCACCAGTAAACAAATTAATTATAACAAGTAAACGTTGAATCCACTTGATTTAAAGTTAAATTCCCTTGATTAAACCTTTAATTCACTTGAATAAATTTTTAATTAAAACTGATTTTATTTTTGATTAATGCTTTTACTGATGCAAAATTTTTTTCTGTGTACAGATTGACAAAGTCATTTATCATTATTTAAGATATTGTTTATATGGTTTAAATCAATTCGATCCCGTATAAAAGGATCCGAATCTAACGGGTCCGCCAAATAACTTTTTTTTTTAAATGCTATAAAAAAAAACTACTGAATATTTTCTCAAATTTATTTTTTTATTTGAAAGTACAATCCTTCCGGTTAATAATGAAAAATAATTTCATTTAAATGGCTGCCTCGGCTGGCCATGCAGTAGCCTACACGATCGATCCAATTTTTAAGCACAATATCGATTGTGTGCAGCTGTATTTCACCAACGGCTTCACGATTATTGTCCTTTAAAGCGTCAATTGTCTCTGGCTTGTCGGCGTAACACTTATCTTTGACGGCACCCCACAAATAATAGTCCAACGGCGTCAAATCGCAGCTCCGAGGTGGTCAAACGACATCAGCTCTGCGGCTGATAATGCGATCTTCAAAAACAGGGCGCAAAACATCGAGTGTAGCTTCGGCTGTGTGGCATGTAGTGCCGTCCTCTTGAAACCAAATGTTGCCAATATCCTCCTCTTCAATTTTTGTAAACAAAAATTCGTTCAACATGGCCCGATAACGATCGCCATTGACTGTAGCGGCCACTCCTTTCTCATTTTCGAAGAAAAATGGCTCAATTATGCCTCTGGACCAAAATCCGCACCAAACAGTGACTCGTTTTGGGTGCATCGGCTTTTCAATGTATGCGTGCGGGTTTTCTGTTCCCAAAATGCGACAATTTTGCTTGTTTACATACCCGCCAAGATCAAAATGAGCTTCATCGGAAACGATGATTTTTTGGCAAAATCGGCATCTGTAAGTCGATCGCAGGCCCAATTAGCGAAGCGAAAACGCATTGGATGGTCAGTTGGCTTCAACTCCTGAACCAATTGGACTTTGTATGGCGTCATACCAAGGTCTTTATGCAAAATTCGTCTCAATGATGTCTCCGGAATGTTCAATTGTTGAGAACGACGGTGAATTGATGTTGATGGCGCTTCACGCACACTTTCTGCCACAGCAGCAATATTCTCGGGTGTACGCACTGTTTTTGGCTTTTGACGCTTTGGTTTATCTATGAGGATGCCAGTTTCTTTCACGAACATACGGAGCTGACGGTGCTTCTCTTCTTCCAAAATCCGTACGCAATTTTTGCAAACATTCTGCAACATTACCATGATTTTCAAAGTAATGTCGCAATATTTCCTAGCGTTGTTCAAGCGTATATACAACCATAATCGTTCTGCGGAAGGATAAAACTAATTATCTGTCAAATCAGACATGAGCTAAGTGTTACCATTCACGAAATAAGCACTAGTTGAAAAAAAAAACGTTAGATGGCGGACCCGTTACCAGCTTTTGAAGTTCCAGTTCATCGTACTAATTATGCCTTCAAAAAAAATTCTAAATCGCATACAGAATTTTGCACATCAAAAGACAGTTTTAAGTTATTTCTTTTGAGTATTTTATAAATTTTATATATGTATTTATTCCAATTATTGACTTTTTTTTTAACTTTGTAATATATTTTTCTATGTAAGTTTAGTTGCATAGTCTATAAGGAATTTTGTTAGTATTTCATCTTTAAATAATTTCTGATTGAGAGGTTGTCAAACAAACAGCTTTTAAATATATCTATCTTCCTTTTCACTTTTGTTTTTATTCTCTTCTTTTGTCATGGTAATCGTTTAATAGATATTTGTTAATTCGAAGATTGAAAAAAGTTTTCTGTATCTATATTCTCGGAAGTAGTGTTGAAGAAGTCGATAAGACAAATTAGAAAAAAAGCAATTTCATATTTGAGAACAATGGCAACTATTGTACTTGTGTTTTATTGAGTTTAGCCCAATTCATTAAAAGTGTGTATAATCAATGTGGTGGTGAATTTATTCGAAAATCTAAAGCAGTTACAATTAACGATAATATTGCTACTACAAATTTGCTTTACTTTTTAAATCACATTTATTTTGTTACCGACTTCCCCAACTCTACCTTTAGTCGGTTTCCAGCTTTTGTACCCCCTGTTTTTGTTTGTTTTTGTTATTATTTGGTGCTACTATAAGTTAACACGCCAACTTTGCTACACCACAATTCTCACAATTCCAATATATTTTGTCACTTTGCTTTGCGTACGTGTTACTCATTCACAAAAGATAAAAACGGCAGTATTTAAATAAATCTAAATTTTTTTCGTCATCTTCATCTTATTTTTAAACAGAAGATGGATACTGAATGCGTCCTCTGGGAAATACTTAATTATCTCTAAAGTTCCATAAAAAGTATCAATGAGAAACAGTAAGGGAAAGTTTTGGATAAAAGAAGTGATTTTTAAATTTGGCAATTTTCTCTTAAAATTTAACGATTGAGCTTAAAAACTTATCTCATTGAGAACGAAGGTTAATCTTTTTAAACATCATTGTATTGCAAACTGTATTAGATTTTAAGAAATATGTATAAAAAGTGGATAGCATGTAAGCTCTCAAATATGTGGTAGCTACACATATTCAAGGGTAAATCTGTATTGAGATGGGAAAGCTAATGCGACTGGAACTTTTTTAAAAAATTTTCGCATGGGACTAAACTAGGGGCTCCATAAACTTGATTTCAACAGCACAATGTACAGACGAAAATGGTTTAAAAAACTTCTCTTGGAAATCAAAATGTACATAAACACTAACCCCGTATTAATAAACGAACGATGAAAATTTAACAAACGTTCATTAAGGACAATTTTCAAACAAAACTTGTTTTGTAAACTTTTATTATATTTAAAAATTTCTTAAGCTGAAGGTCCACACCATGCGTTCATGCGTAGATGCGTATGATACTTTTTGTGCATTTGATGCGTTTCTAAATGCAAGTTACATGCAATGCGTTTTATGCACCATATTGTTTTTTTTTTATCAGCTGTTGTGAGAACATTTTTATTAAATAAAAACCGTTTTGGCAAAAATGGAGAGTGTTATTGATATTTTAATAGAATTTCATTAAAAGAATTCAAAGAGGACAAAGCTTTTATTATACATATATTCGTGATTTTCCACGGTATCAATAACTTTCCAGTTTATGGCATTTTTTAAGAAAAAAATTAACACAACAAAGATGACACTCAGAACATAAAAGTAATCGATAACTAGAATGGCAAATTTTGTTCGTGGTAAAATTGTGCTAAAAATTCATTTTAATGTTTTTTCTTCTTTAAAGTTTATGAAATCTTTATTACGAAAACATTTTCTTTTATTAAAAACCTTTTTTAATGCAAAAAAATAGTAAAAAGTAATCCACCACACAAACATATTTATCGATAACATTGAAAATAAAATATGATTTGTCATCCATGGCCATCAATAACAGCTGACTTTTATTCACCACACATGCGACGGATACAAAAGTAGAAAGTAAACCTACTTTGATGCGTTCATACGTCTATGCATTCTATGCATTTTGGTGTGTAACTTGTCATATGCAATTACACTGATTCAACTTTTTTGTCAAATGCATAAAAAGGACAGACGCATAAACGCATGGTGTGGACCTTCAGCCTTATGAATACGGGCGTAAATGAATTTTAAGACTAACATTGCAGTTAGTCACAGTCGAATTATATTATAAACATACATATACCCATATTCACCTGCGTTGACGGGCATAAGTTGTAGCACTAACTCGAACTTCTTAACCCTTATGTGCGCACCAAGGTACCCGGGTACCTTTGGCGTTTTCAACAAAGTTTTTTTTCATTGAAATTAATAATCCTTATGTCTGAAACTTCTTGAGAACTCCTAACTTTTAAAAAACTTGGTATTTTTGTAGCCGAACAGCTAAAATTATTTTTGTAATTTGCTTGCGAGACCAATTTATTCCTTAGACCCTAAAATGCGCACCCAGGTGCCCGGGAACCTGTACGTGTTCTATATTCGAATGTGGCAACTGTTAGTATATTTTTTTAAGTTCTTAGTAGCTCTGCATAAACTAACGATAGTCTACATTCATATATAAAATATTAGCCCAAACAGAAACATTAGGAAACCAAAAATTCAATGAATGATAAAAAAAGATATACAGTTTTAGTGTAGATCTTTTGAGCAGCTTATACACATTAGACGACTAATGTAATGCTTAAATACTTAATATATTGTTACGTTACTGACTTAAATAACGTTTTGGTTTATTTCCTTTATAATAAACCGTTTCGAGTTCGTTGATTGCAGTTCAAATAAAACTAAATAAACACAACACTTTAATGTATAACACATATTTATTAAGAACTTAGTCACTTTAACAACCGTAATTTACAGCTTTTATTTTCAACTCACGGACTGCAGTTTATTTTCCCCATTTTTGTTAAAAACTACACCACTGTGTAATGTTACTAGTTCTTTGACTGTTTGGTACTCGCATTTGGAATGAAGGACTTTAAGGCGACAAAATCTTCTGGCAACATGCTGTCTTTGGCTTTAGATTTACACTTGAAAATTTTAAGTAGAGAATGTAAAAATGCATATTTGTTTATATAAGTGTATGTGTGTTAGCAAGAAGGAGGAACCAATGAAATAAGTTTAACAAAATAATGTCAATTGTAAATTTGATAAGAAACGAAATAAAAGTAAACATCCGCAGATTTATTTTTCGAATTGGATGATTCCAGCATCAGCTTCATTTGTGTCTCCTCAACCGTTGTCCTAGCCATCATTAGAAGCAAAAATCACACAGTACTGCCAGCATAAAAATCCTCTTAGGTTAAATTTAAGACAAGTAAGAAAGTAAAGTCAGTCAAGCCCGACCATATGATATGATAAAAACATGGATCCGCCAGAAAAAAGTTATGTTATGAAGTTGAGATTCATTTAAAAGTTCTTTGTGCCGAATATTAATAAGATATCTTCAGCGATATAAGTTTTTTCTCAATATTTATTAAATGAATCTTCATATATTTAATATGAACTAACAATACTTAGTCAACTCTTATTCTAATACTTTATTTTATGTCCTGCCAGTGTCGGACAGTAATTTTTCCCATCATGGCTTATGTTCACATATAAAGTTGTTTAGCGATCTTCTAATCGGATGAGTCTTCGACTTAATCGAAAGATTTCGAGCGAATGGATTTGTGTGCAATTCAAGCATTTTTAAATATGTTGCAGCATTTTTCTTAATCATTTAACATAGTCTGGGATCACACTATGAAAGCTGTAATTTTTCGGCTGTAATTTTTCGAAGATTGTGATTTTTTTAGAAATTAGAGGCGGAGAATTTACTTGTATTTATTTATTGGTTATATATTTATTTGAGTTCATTTTGCCTCAGAAAGTGATTCTTAGTCGATCGGTATACTAAAAGGTAGATCTAGGACCAATATGTTAAGGTGTTACTAATGGAATGGATACAACACATACAACACACTTGAATAAATGGATAAATACAATTATTAATATGTATTTGCAAATGTGTTAATCATTACCAAACTCTTGAACATCACCATGAAATTTTTAACAACACTCACAAGTTTTAGGTGTGTTCTGCCTCCAATTTTTGTGGGCGCCACAAAAACACCAAAGTTTAAAATACAAACGAGTTAAAAAAAAATTGTATAAAACTTAAAAAATAGATACGTGGCTTGGAAGTCTGTTTGGTTGACTTTAAGTGGATTTAGAGCAACTGAAACTGCCGGCATTAAGAATAAATAGATATTTTATTATGTTGCTGCTTTGTTTTATGTCGATTAATGTCGTTTCATTTTATAAGTTATTCCTTTTTTCGCTAGAATTTGCAAACCGTATTTTCGTTTAAAATACATAAATAAATCCATACGCATGAACAGATAAACTAAATATATATATATAGACATACAAACACAAGAGTGATACATTAATGTTCACAATTACACTTATGCATACACAGAAAAAATATCGCAAGAAGATTTTTAACAACACCGTCTGTTAAAAATATAAAATTTTAGTTCAACAAACTTTTTATTTGATTCAATGAAATTATAAATCAAAATTACACTTTGCAAAATAACACTCAATAAAACGTATTGAATAATGAAATATTTCTACATATTCAATAAAAACAGTATTCAAATCAGAGTAAAGTTAGAATTTATACTACTTTTGTCCGTTCTTTAATATTTTTGTGCATGAATTCAAACATTTTGGGCAGCAACTCTTTTTATTGACTCAATAAACTTATTTGTTGACTTAAAATTCAATAACTATACCTACAACTTTTTTATTAATACCACAAAACTCATCATCGCAGAAAATTAAAAAATTTGTTAATCAAATATGCAATTTTTGTATTCAAATATGAAAATTATTTTTTTCTGTGTACCTTTTTATAATCATTTAGTTTCGTGGATATGTTTATCGTAAAATGCTCTTTAAGATTAGTACAAGTCTATTTAAACTAAAAAAACTGAGTATAAGACCTTGAAAAACAGAAAACTTTAACAAAATACAAATAAATTTTAAGTTTTATACATAATTATTACAAACATTGAAGATTGCGCAAATAATAAAATAAATTTTAAGATTCAAAATTTATTTCTAATAGTCAAAACCATAAAAAATGGGAAACTTGTAAAAAATCGAGTCTAAAACATACAAAATTTGCAAAAGGATTTAGCGAAAATATTGCATTTTCGGTCTTATGTCAATTGAGTAGTCTACTTGCAAGCAGAGCTTAGTTAAAAAAAAACAAAACTCTGAGAAAATCAGTTAAAACAGTTCTTTAAAATTGAAATGCAAAGTTATATACAGAGTTTTGCAGGAGTATTTAATATTTTGGCCCTATGCTCCTTGTAGGAGTTTAAAGGAAATAATATATATATATATATATATATATATATATAATATTTAACCAGAAAAAAACCTTGCGGTGTTTTGTACGTAGTGTTTTTTCCCGGGATTTCCCGTCCCGGGAATTTCAATTATTTTATTTCCCGTTTTCCCGGGATTTTTCTTGCGGGATCCCGGGAAATAAAAAATTCCTCATAATTTCAGAAAATAGCTATTTATACTGTGAAATTGAGTTTTCTATTCTCTAAAAATTAGCATCTGTGGATGGGTTGTGTATTAGATCAATTACAAGAAGTGAGTTTATACGTAAATCAATGTCTCCTGATGCAATAAATCTACTAAAATCAGAATGGGCAGTGCAACAGATGATAATTATTACATTTAGTAAAGTGAAGAGTTAATAAAGTACATTAATTCAAAATAAGATCCAGGCAGTAAAGTTTCATTGCCCATGAACAAGTCTTAAAAATAGGAGATACCGAAACATATCGCTCCTTTATTGCAACATAGTAATATCTACAAAAACAAACGATCTTGGCAAAATGCGATAAAAGTTTTCAAAATGTACCGACTTAAAGATATATTTTGCTATAACTTCGGTTCAGTTTGAGATATGACTAAGATTCAATGAAGGAGCGATATGTTTATTAGGTGGTAAACACACATTTTCAATTTGTGTTGCTTTATATACCCGTGAAGTGCGGGGAAACCGAAATAAAATAACATTTTGGAAACGCGTGTAAGATACTATGTACAACATACAACTTGAAAAACACATTGTCCTAAAGATTACAAATGGACCTATTGAAATGAAAAGGTTTGTAAGAAGCAGTCCGGTTGATGCTTTTTTTTTGCATTAACCTTGACATTCATTTGACTGATACGTTGTTTATAAAAAAGAAAAAATTGCTTGTGATTGAGAATCCGAAGCATGCTACAACAGTGCACTTTTAATTATTTGTCCAACCTAAAAAAATGAACGAAATTTTTCGGAAACAAGATAATTAGTAAATAAAATCAGGAAAATCATTTTTGAAGACTTACTAAGCGCTTTGAGTGTGTCAGAAAGTTATTTCCTAAGCCGTTAAAAAATGTTATATATTTCTTTAAAATATTTTATCTATTTTATTAATTAACTTTATGATCTCATATCTTGAGTACCTTAATTTTTATTTTGTTTTTATCATTGTTTTATGAATTAAATTGTTGTGTTTATGTTATCTTTTTATCTTGTATCCAGAGCATAATAATACTGAATAAAAGCATAATAATAGGGAATAAAGGCGTGAGGTGATAATAGTTCAAGCTCCTATTTTAATCTTCAATTAATTTCCCAGTAAAAACTTCGCCTACAAAATAATGTGTTGAGTAATCAGAAAAACATAGGAGCACTACTTACAATTCTACTGAAAGAACCAATGAATGGGACATCCCTTGTCCCAAAATGAACGCATTCAAAAGCAAGTCATTATTTTTTTACTTTAATACATTCAGAAAAAAGTAGTTATAGAAGCTGTTATAGATGTATTTATAGAAGAAAGCTGCTAAATAATGAGTTAAAGGAGCTATTCATTTTGAAAAAGTAAGCGAATTTTTTTCTGGGTTTTTAGTATTGAACCATTTATTTTAGTTTCTTTGTAAACAAGTTCCCTTACGTTTTTTTATAAAAGTTTTTTCATTTATTAATAACAAAATTTACTTTGTATTATTTATATGGAGCGGGATCCCGGGATCCTGGGAGATTTAAAAAAATTTCCCGCTTTCCCGGGAAACGAAAAAGTCCGGGAAAAAAAAACTCTATTTGTACGACATTGATAACGAGTTAAGTGGGGAATTAAAAAAAAAATAAAATGGCGTCTTTTACAGAATTTTTATTCTTTTTAACTGAGCGGTGATTGCAATATATTGAAGAAAAAGTCACATAACTGCCTACACAGAAAAAAATATTTCAAGAACATTTTTACCAACCCAGTTTGTTAAAAATCAAATTGTAGGTCAACAAATTATTTATTTGATTCAATGAAAAAATTTATCAATATTACACTTTGCAAAACAGCACTCAATTAAACATATTGAATAATGAAATAATTAAATATTTTTTCATATTCAATAAAAAAAAAAAATATTGAATCAAAGTAATGACAGTATTTTTACAACTTTTGTCCATTTTTTAGCTTATAATTCTGATTCGCTTTTAGTTGAATAATATCTTTAGTTTTGCAAAGTCTTTTTAAAAATGCTTCCTGATGATCTGGCCTAAGCAACCAGCGAAATGAGAATAGGAACTAGCTTCTTTCCCCACAATAGATTTTAGTGTATTTCTTCTTCTTCTGTCATCCTTCTCTCCCGTTTAGTGTATTTATCAAAGAATAAAAATTGGGAATTTAGCACATCATAAATAATAAATAAATAAAGATTCGATAAACATTTTGTTTGATTTAATTAACATTTTCAACAATTTATTTTAACAAATCACGTAAAAATTTTGTTGAAAAAAATTATCTTGGGCAACAACTTTTTTTATTGACTCAAAAAACTTGGTTGTTGACTTATAATTCTACAATTATACCCACAAACTTTTTTATCAATACCGCAAAAATCGTCATCGCAGAAAATTCAAAAATTTTTGTAATCAAATATGTGATTTTCGTATTCATATATGAAAATTATTTTTTTCTGTGTAGAAATCGCCCCTAGGTGGATAAAATGTATGACCGGCCTCCATTATTTTTTTGTCCTTAATATATTTCTAAAACTTACTTGCCCCTATCACCATCCATTAAGTGGGCTTCCAAACAAATATGTCGGTTTATTGAAATTCTTAGAATTGGCCCCTGCAGCGTCTAAAATGCTCCTAGACTGCTCAAATGTATGACCACTCCAAATTTATTTTTCATTTTTATCATTTGTTTATAATATACCTACCCGCCAATCTTTTTACTTGTTCCAATTTATTTTATTTAATTGAAAAAATAAATTATAGTGCTTTATGTGTATATTTGCAAATATAAAAACATACACACAAAATTAAAAGTATTTTATGTTGTATAAAAATTTCTAAAAATTTTTTTAATTGTTTCAATTAACTGCGTTTGATGAAAAAATATTTTGATTTGTGTTAAAGTTTACGTTTTATATATAAACTGTTTGGCTGGTGGTCTTAACTTTATTTAGTATTGAAAGTGTTTGATTTCAATTAAACCTATTTCTTGAAACTCAGGAGTAAGAAAAGTTCAAACCTACAAATACGTTAATTGATATGATCAATTTTTTGCAGGTACCAAATTAGTACCAAATTTAATTAGTTGTACAAATATCATACTTATATATTAATTGAACTTGATTTTCAATTTTTTTCTGTGAACTGATTTTAATACCAAGTGATAATTAAATAAATAAGTATAATTAAAATGTTAAATATTTCATGTGTATAAATATAGTTTGTGCAATGTTTAAAATCTGTAAAACTTTAACAGAAATTTTCCAAAAACAAAACCAAAAATTAAACATGATTCATTTTATTTATAGTGTTCGAGTTTTTGAAGTCTTAAATTAAATGCTACTTAAATTTGTGTTATTAAAAGTTTTAAATCGAATCCCTCTAATATTTATTGTGCACATGGATGTGCAAAAGTACTTGTGTTTGTTTATAACTCAACAACAATTTTATGTCATTAGCATTGGTACTACATATTATGACTACAGCTACTACTAGTACTGCTTCTGTCACTTCTGGTGTTGGCCTCATGTGTACCCATACTTAAACCTTCAAACATGTTTGTTTGTTAGTTTTTATGTTTTTAAATATTTCCTTCTAAAACAACTAGTACACAATGGCCCATAACGAAATTATGTTATTGATACCAGTTTAAATGATAATAAGTATTCCCTTTGCATACGCAAACTACTATTCTTTTCTTTCGTTCTAAGATAAAATCAACATCAAATTTTTCCTGACAGCTTTTTGGTTAATTTAATATTTAGCAAACACTTTTAAGTTTATAGCCAGCTTAACGCTTATAAATATTTTGGGTCAAAAACATTTATTTAAATTAAGAAATAATATAGATACAAACTGCAGGAAATAGTATAACATTAACTTGTTTTGATGTTTTATTATAGATATTTATGTATTGTGGTGATGCCATAAGCGAGAGAAAAAGGAGCAGCCTTTAATTGACATTATTTTTAATGCACACAAAAAAAAAAATATTGTGATGCCAAATAATTTGAGCATTTGACGATGGGAAAACGTTTTTGAGTGCATGTGGATTACATCATTAAAAATGGTTTAACTAAGTGTTAAGGTGATTCAGTAGTTTATTGTTGTGTTTTTGAAAAAAATTATGTGTTTAGAGAGATTAAATAATTAAATATCTAGGGAAATAAATACATACACACAGAAAAAAATACCAATGTAACATTAACAAGGAAAAATGTTGATTGAGAATCATAGTAAATTTCTGCAAAAGTATGCCCTTTATTTAAGTTTATCATTATTTCACATTAATTTTAAATAAAATAACCTTAAATCACGTTTATTTAATAATATTTACTGTTAAAATAAAAAATTTTAATTTAAAAGATTTTGTTATTTGTGCTTAATTCCCAGTTTTTATTCTTGATCAAAATTTATTGTTGATGGGATAAGCTATTCCTATGCGCATTTCACTGGTTGCTTAGGCCAGATCATCAGGAAACTTCATCCATAAAGATTTTAGAAAAACTAAAGATATAAAACCAAATAAAACTGTTAAGCGTATAAGAATCATAAGCAACAGCTCTACTTGTAACAATATCAAAGTTTAAACAAAAAAATCAACAATAAACAGTGGGTTTATCTCTTCTTACATTCCCCACTACAATTGATTGGAATTCTTCCAACATTAATAGTAGTTGTAAGTAGGTTAAGAAAAAACAAAATGCAAAAAACAACTTGCAAAAGCATGTTGCCAGGTAGTTTTTTTAGGCCGTGCACTTGCCAGTTTATTATCAAAAGTAATTTTTGGGAATACAAAATTTTAATTTAAAAGATTTTGCTTTTTATTTTTGCTTTTGCCACTGCTATTGAAATTTTTAATTTTTTTCCAATAGCCAATGTTTTGTTTTTCGTTTGTGCAAAAAAGCAAATCTCCTATTTTGTATATTTTTAGTTTTTGACAATTGCTTTTTTACCAGCCAGCGACAAAAATGGACAACCTAAAAAGCAAAAGCTAAAAAAAAATATTTCGCCTTTTGCTTTTTTACTTTTTCCTAAAAGAAGAGCTAGTTAAAAAAGACAAACTAAAAAAAAAATCCAACATTTTTTATTTTTCGAATTTATTTTATGAGTTACATTTCAGTTATGTATTTTATAAAGCTTTTTTGTAATAGTTCTATTCCTTAAATTTTTGAGGAATGACTTTTATACACCACCAGACTATAATATTGTATTTTCTTGTTACATTTTACCTTAGCTATCTAAAATTCAAAGAACAAAAATTCTTCACTGGCTGGTTATAACAAAAAGCCGATTCAATAAAATGAAAAGCAACTGAAGTGTGTGCTAAAGGAGCATATAGGCGACATGTTTTTGTCATCTGACATGTCAAATTTTCAAGTCACATGTAATTGTGCATGTCTGTCAAAATCGCTGTTTTACATAAGCTTTATAATATTCGGTCACAAACGTACATGTAATTTGCTTCTGACATTGTCTCTGTTTTTTTCGCATTTTTATTGCAGAAACCAAAGTAGTGCTCGGTTTCAAAATAGCTTGCTGCCGCCATGAAAAGTTTTATTTGCGCCGTAAAATAGTTTAGCCATCTTAACATTTTTTTCTTTAAATTCAAAGATACCAATTTCGGATTTTATAATAAAACGGTTTTTATATATGTATACATATATTGACATAAATTCTATTCAATGGTAAGATGATCAAACATATCTCGGTATTGTAAAAAATTAACTTCAGCCGGCTAATGATTCCGTCAATAGTGGACGCCACTGCCGGTTTCTTCCCGGCATAGCTTTCTGATGTCAGATGGTTTGTCAGAAGAAAATAGAGCACGCTCTAATTGAAATTTTGTCAGATGACTTTGCGTCTGACTTTTACAGAAGCAAAGTTAAAAAGGTAACACACGACATGTATGTATTTTGCAGTGGGAAATTTGACATGTCAGATGACAAAAACATGTCGTGTACGGGCGCTTTAAAAGCAGTCTGAGCAGAGCTATTAGCTCTACAAAAAGGCAGATTACAACGATAAAATACTGATAAGTCTGCTTTCACACGTTTCATCTTTTGATGCTCAACACTTATGTTTTTAGGTGAGGGAAGAAAGAAGAAATGGGGTTGGTACGGAGATGCCTGTACTCGGTCAGTACGCTTTGTGTTTTTATTCGTTGGCATATGCACAAGGATGGTTGTATGTAATTTTTTTCTTTTCTTTTTCTCTTTGATTCGCTGTTAATAAAATTGTTTTTGTTTTGAACCGAAAAAAGTTGAAACCGATTGCTACGTGTGAATATATTGGCATCTTCAAAAGGGAATTGAAAAGAAGTTGAGCATCAAAAGATGAAACGTGTAAATTTGGACTAAGTGTACAAGCAACATGGTTTTTTTCATGGTGGTGAGGAAAAATAAATTGTTGCCTTTCATCAGTAATGTTGTAGTAATGTTGTTGTTGCTTGACAGTTTGCATGACTACAGCACGAAATGTGTGTGTGTGTATTTTGTTTTTTAAAATATTTTCAGTTAAGGCAACCAGGCAAAGTCTGTTGGAATTTTTATTGTTTAGAAAACAAAAACAAATTCTTGTTGTGTTTTGCATGAAAAATATCACTTGTCGTCGTCGAGTATTTTTTCGCAATAATGTGCCTTTCAGCAACCTTTTGCGCTGCTTTTATCTCCTATTTTGCGGCTATTAGCATGCATTGGTTTTTGATTAGGCGGCTGTTTGACAGAAGCTGTTTGTTTCATTCTTTTTCCTACATATTTTTTCCTACAACATAAAAGTGATTGCCGTTGCTTTTTGAGTGCCATCAAATAATAAATTTTTACTTTTGTTAAAAAAGCAATAGTTGGAAAAAGAAAGTGTCCATTAAAAGGATACTTTTCAAAAACAGTGTGTTTATTTTGCTGCTGCTTTTGAAAAGTGTGGACTTTTTAGCAGTGGAACTTGTCAGCTTTTTAATTTTGATTTTTTTTAATAGGAAAAAGGCAAAATTTGGCTGCTTTTGCTAATATGGCGATAGCATTTTAAACCCTGATAGGAATAGCTTATCCCATCAACAATAAATTTCAAGTGTTTTTATCAAGAATAAAAACTGGGAATTAAGCACGAATAACAAAATCTTTTGAATTAAAATTTTGTATTCCCAAAATTTACTTTTGATAAAAAAAATATATTAAAAAATATAAATAAATATGGATTCAATATTGAATCCATAAAAACCTGTTTTATATTAAACTCAAAAGTTTATCTTGTTAAATTAACAAGCATACATACTTAAGTATGTACATTTTTTTATTTTAATTTTTAAAATGTGTTATTAACATACCCAATAAAAAATGGAGCTTCCAACAAGGCAGGTTTGTAAGGGAGAAACGTAAAGATTTTGCTTACCATATCGCTTAAGGAAGACATAACTTTAATATGGCGGGTCCCCATTTTGAAGCCATACATTTTTGCTTTATTCAGCGCATACACAAATTGGTGAATATAAGGATCAGCTTTTTATACTGAATTCTTGCTCCCGTACAAACCTGCTTTGCAGTAAGGGAATAGTGTATCCTAAAATGTTTTATTTTGTTTTTTAAATTTGTTAAGCATTCGTTCACTGGAAGTAGATAAGGTGAAATGTTGATAACTGTGTTGCTTCTTTGAAAGCTAGAAATAAATAAGTTGGTTCTCGACAAGTCTGAAATAAATCGCAACACTTGAAATTTTTATTAGTGACATTTAATTCAAGCATATGGTAGTCCTTAAATTAAAGCACCGAATTTTCTATCGGCACAAACATTCGCTTTAAAATTGTTCTATTCGAGGTTTTTTATTAGTTTTCCTGATTAAACAGGAAAAAAGAAGAAGATATGGACACTTTGCTTAATGTGAATATAAAATGTTCATTGTCATTGCCAAAACTAGTGGCATATAAAGAATCCAATAGCAACAGTAAGGTAATTTTGGTACTACGCATATTACCACTAAAACTTAGTTAGCAAAATAGTACACTCAAAAAAATAATAAGACTAAATTTAAGTTAGATATCAACTTAATTTTAGTTTATGAAATTTCCTTAAACTAAGTTCAAATTTACTTAAAAAAAAGAAATTTAACTCATAATAAAGAAATTGTATTAGACTGAAGTTTACACAAAATTTTGGTGAACTTAAAAAACTCCTACAATTTTACTTAATTTTCCATTCTAAAATGAAGTAAATATTACTAACATAAATTATAAAATTTCTAGTTTTCAGAAAAAAAATCGTAATATTTAAGAATTCTTATCCTTAATATTAGTACACAAGATTTTGTATGAAGAGTAAAAACTTAAGTACATAGCTTCCTTAAATCTAGTTGAAATTTATTTATTAACTTAAATCAAGTATGTCAACTTCTGAAGTTTATGTAAATATTTTTTTTGCAGTAAAGAAAATATACTTGATTTTAATAACATTTACTAAACTTTAGTAAAGTAGGCATAGCATATGCATTACTAGAATTTACGAAATGTATTCTTCAAATTAGAATATTTATTTCTTAAATCGATTATGTTAATACCTTAAAAATAGGTAAATTTTTCACATGTTCTTACTTAGACAAATATTTGTGCTTAAGTTAAGTTTTACTTGATTTTAGGAATTAAATACTTTTAAAAAGTTTATCTTTAAAAATATTGACAACAGAACAATTAAGAGCGCTATATTTAAATGTGCCGAGTTTTGTGTACATAAAACAGTTTGTGAAATAAAAAGAAATAAAGATAAGTGAGTGGTAATTATATTTGGTGAATTTCGTTTGATTTGCTTAAATAATTTGGAGTTAGTTTTTAAAATCATTAAAATTTTTGTTATTTGGTAGATAGGTTTTTTGTTCCATAATTTTCATTCTCCTTTACTAATTCAACTGACTTTTTGATCTAGTTTGATTTAAGTTAAGAGTGATGAAATTCGAAATCTTTTCGTTAAGTAGTTTAAAAATTATTTGATAATGATTTCTAAAAAAATTTTTGATTTATTTATTGGGTTATTTGGGTTTTCAAAACTAAGAATATTTGCTGAATGCTAGAAATATTTTAGTCAACTTTCATTGCCCTATATCCTTTCTTTCAAACTCTATTGTGCTTTCAACAGACATACAGGCGGACGGGCATTAGTTTTAGATGACTTAAAGTATATAACTTATGAACAATTATAAAATTCTAAGGCAACCTAGCTATGTATTTTGATGTGTTACAAACGTAATGAAAAAGCTAATATACCCACAATATTCTTTTTTAGCTGATGAATAAAAAGAGACAATAAATTATCCCGTTATAATCGTTGCTTATTAAGTTTACTTGTTTCAAAACCAAATACAGTAGAATCGCTTTAACTCGTGCCGCGCTACTACGAAAATCTCAAAAATTCCAAAAAAAAAAACTGTTAGTACCTTGGCAAAGCCGTTTTAATTTCCTCTCAGTAATTCGTTTTTGATTCTTAAAATTCAAATACCTACACCGTCTTTTCAACCTGTTATTCGTAATTCGTAATTATTGTTGACAACCTCTTTCAAAAAGAAAACATTAAAAGACCTTAACTTTTTTGCATGTATTTTTTGTGATTTTGAATTAATTCAATGTGTTTGATGCAATTTTTTGTTTTCGTAATGCGTAAAAAATTCCTGACTCCATGCGAATACGCATTAACTGGATCCTACTGTATTCATTTGGAGTAGGTACATACATAATTTTTAAAAGTGCCACCCAACGTTGCCAGAAGTTTATATCGAAAAGTCATTATTTGACAAAATAAAAATCATGTTTTTTTGGGAAAAATAACAAAAATATATTCTATAATTTTCTAACCCTAAGTCTAGACGAGCAATTTGTTTGGCAATTATTGCCGTAGCAACTATCAAATTCTATTGCTAACACTTGATATTAACGTGTGGACTGCATAAATAAGTATGTATTTGGACACATGTTCAGCAAGAAATTCTTATAATACATTGCTGAGCAATTATCTAAATTATGTCCAAATTAAATATCAGTTACAAAAAAGGAAACATTTTTAACTTAAAACGTTTACTGCCTGCCGTATTCACAAAAAATTAAAATGAATTTGAATTGTAGCTATTTTAAAAAAAATGTGTATGAAACTTTTCCCTTAAAACACATTTCAAACTTATTTTATTGTTTATGAATACGGCAGTTAAAATTTAAATACAAAATTTACAAATTAATAATATGTTTATTAAATATATGTTTAATGTTTATTGTTGATGTGTTTTGTTTAAGCTTTGATATTATTACAAGTAGAACTGTTGCTATAAGTCTTATACGCTTAACAGTTTTATTTGGTTTAATATCTTTAGTTTTTCTAAAATCTTTATGGATGAAGTTTCCTGATGATCTGGCCTAAGCAACCAGTGAAATGCGCATAGGAATAGCTTATCCCATCAACAATAAATTTCAAGTGTTTTTATCAATAATAAAAACTGGGAATTAAGCACGAATAACAAAATCTTTTGAAATTAAAATGTTGTATTCCCAAAAATTTAAATTACTTTTTGATAATAACGGGCAAGTGCACGGCCTAAAAAAACACTTAATTGACAACATCTTTTGTAAAGTTGTTGTTTTTATTTTATTTTGTTTTTCTTAACCTACTTACAACTACAATTAATGTTGAGAGAATTTCAACTAATTGTAGTGGGGAATGTAAGATGAGATAAACCCACTGTTTATTGTTGATGTGTTTTGTTTAAGCTTTGATATTATTACAAGTAGAACTGTTGCTATAAGTCTTATACGCTTAACAGTTTTATTTGGTTTAATATCTTTAGTTTTTCTAAAATCTTTATGGATGAAGTTTCCTGATGATCTGGCCTAAGCAACCAGTGAAATGCGCATAGGAATAGCTTATCCCATCAACAATAAATTTCAAGTGTTTTTATCAATAATAAAAACTGGGAATTAAGCACGAATAACAAAATCTTTTGAAATTAATAAAAAAAATAATTAAAAATAAATTGGTTACCAGAGAAAATGTAATTATTTATTTACATACAAATTCCTGTTCTGTGTTTAGACATAAGTTTACTCCACTGTGAAAAAAATATTAAACATAGAACATTTCGGTGACGTCATTCTACCGACGTTTTTGCCTAACCTTACCTTTACCTTGTAAATTTCATTTCTGATATTACTATGTAAGAAACCGTAAAGTAAAAAATCTTATATTCTTAACGAGATCCCCAGTTATATTATTTAAAAAAATCAAAGTTATGATGAAAACATCATTCTGGCAACGCTGTACCCACCTCTGCTAAAATCATAAAAAGGAGAATATGAGAGAATAAATTTTCCCGCTATAATTCTTGCAAATGTACATGAGCCAACAGGGTTGTCAACTTTCGAAATTCATAAAACAAAAAAGGAAAGAAATTGTAGTAAAATTTAGTCTTGGGCTTAATCGTTCGTTTAGGTGACCGGTCATTAACGTTCAATTCGAAACAGTGAACGAGTTCGTTCATTTCGTTCAGTCGGTCATTTCAGGTCACTTGTCTTTTGGGTCGGTTGATCGTTTGGATCAGTCGGTCTTTTGTATCAGTTGCTCTTTTGTGGTTTTCGTTCAGTCATTCACAATTGATTGAATACGGCAATGTGTTAAAAGAATATAGCAATATTCATTTAAGAAATATGTATACAATAATAGAAAACAATAAACACAAAGCAAATTCGAAGAAACATTTTGCTTTGTGTTTTGCATTGTTTTTTGTGAATGACTGATTCAAAAGACCCAAGTGAACCATATTGAACGATGTATTATGAAAATGTGTAAAGCAATGTGACAATGAGTAAAAGAAACAAGTATATTATTCTGGCATAACAAACATATACACAAGAATAGTACTGTTGTTTCTTTTCAATCAGTTGTTCGGTAAGCAAGTGAACCATATTGAACGATGAGACTGAACGGCCGTTCAACGTTCATTTGACTGATTCGTTCAATTGAACCGGGTCGTTCATGACCGACACAACTCTAGTAAAATTGTACTTTTCTTTAAATTCGGTAAATAAAAAATAAACAAATACAATTTTTATAAAATTTTTCGCTCCTTATTAATAAATAAACAAAAAATATCATAAACAAATAACAACAATAATTGTAAAAATCCCCACCAAAATGTTATCCGTAAAATTTTACGATGTCAATTTACTTGGCAACATTGTGTATAAACCAAAGTATGTATACCGGTGTTGCCGGAAAGAAATTACCCAACATCAACAAATAAATTATTTCTACAATTTTTTATTTTCGATAAATGCTACATATATTAATCTCAAATTTGAGAGAAAAAAAAAAAATATGGAATAACAGAACAATTGTTTTAATTTAATATGTTTTAAACAAATCCTTCTCTGAACATACCTCAAACTGAGTATCATGTAGCATCGGCCACAATAAACGTACCTTTCAGATGTATTTACCGACCACGAATTCTTACATATTTTTTTATTTCGTCTCTCAATAATCCATTAACTTTATAAATTCTATAATAAATAAGTAAACATTTAATAAGAAAAATACTTGCTTGCATAAAAAGTATTTAGCGCACATGCAAAAAGGGTATATCTGACACTCAGTTATAACTGGGGATAAGAAATGGAACAAATATGCTATTTATTTTTGCAACATACATATTTAGTAAGGAAAACGACAACTTCTCATATTTTTGTATATTTTTTTAAAATAGAACAAAAACCCGAGCGAATGGTAGCATACATGGAACATTATTGTCAGAAAAGAAAACGCCATTAAATTAGTTTGTTAAACAGCTTAAGTGAAATGTCAACGGCTTTGATTAACTTAATAATCAACATTTGACTTAAAAACGATTTGAAACCCATGTGTTAACATAGATAGCATATGTTGAAAGTTTTTTTAAAATAAGGAAATTATAACCGAAAAATTACAAATTGAAAATTATTCCAATTTGGATAATTATAAACATCGGCAACACTGATATGCCACTCTTTGCAAAAAGTTTTTTTGGCAATGTTGTTGTTGTATTATGCTTTGATCACGCACTTTACATATGCATATTCATCATGTGCAGGTATGGGCACCACTACGTTGAAAGCTTTGCATGTGTGCCATTGTATTGGTTTGTTTACGTTTGCTTTTGTTGGTTTTATGCTCTTTGTTTTTTGTGTATGTATACACATCGCTCGCTCTTTTTGCATTTTCATTTTGCATTTGCCCATACATGATCATGTGCTCTGTGATATTCATTTGTAATAAAGTTGTTGAAGGCAAAAGTCCTACAGTGAAAAAAGTGTTTGAAAAAAGTGTGTCAAAAAAAGTGTAAAAAAGTGTTTTATATAATTAAGAAAAATAAAATGTAAGTAAATTGTATTCCTACGTATGTACATCTATAAAAAAGTTTAAATAAAATAAGAAAAAACCCAATAAATCAATATTAATATTATTGTACAAAGGTATAATTTCATGCAATATGCATTTTTATAACGGGAACCTATGTACATTTATTTAGTTTTCTGCGCACTTTACATATATACATACATATGAAATTAGACAACGCCGCTGATGTTAAAATACAAAAATGTTTTTACATTTTAGCATCAGCGGCGTTGCCTTATTTCAAAATTGATAACAGCGACATTATGGCTAAGTCTAATTATAATTAAAAATCGTTAAAGATGTAAAGAATCATAAAACTTACAGTGAAAATATCTCTTATCGAAAACATGGCAAACATTCGCAAAAAAATTCAAAATTGGAAACAAAGTCTACACTTTATTTTAAAAAGTTAAATCGGTTACAATAATATGTCGGAAAATAGCATAAATAGCGCTAAAAAGTGAGTGAAGAACAAAAATAATTGGAGATGGGATTTTTTTTAAGGTAATAAAGTTTTTCAGTTTGCATCAACAGTGTGAGGGGAAAACTGACAAAAAGCAATGATTGTGCGTTTTAGTGTTTATCATGCATTTCTAGCCTTTATACACTAGGTAGAATAAGTCTGCGTACACACTTTTATAATTTTTTTTAAATGTTATCTTTTTAGTGTTTGATTTTATTCCATAAATTTTTTAAATTTTGCAATACAGACAAAAGTATTTACAACATTTAAAAATTAATTGTTAACAATATTTAAAAATTTATCTTTAACTTCAAAAAGTGAAAATGTTCCTATTGTGCACAAAGAAAATGTCTGCGTACAGAATAAAGTAAAATTTGATTTTCAGAAGGTTTTTATTTGACAATTAATCAACAACAAAAAAAACAAAATTAAAGTTTAAGACACATATGGAAAAAAATCAAATTTTACTTTCTTCTGTACGCAGACATTTTCTTTGTGCACAATAGGAACATTTTCACTTTTTGAAGTTAAAGATAAATTTTTAAATATTGTTAACAATTAATTTTTAAATGTTGTAAATACTTTTGTCTGTATTGCAAAATTTAAAAAATTTATGGAATAAAATCAAACACTAAAAAGATAACATTTAAAAAAAATTATAAAAGTGTGTACGCAGACTTATTCTACCTAGTGTATAAAGGCTAGAAATGCATGATAAACACTAAAACGCACAATCATTGCTTTTTGTCAGTTTTCCCCTCACACTGTTGATGCAAACTGAAAAACTTTATTACCTTAAAAAAAATCCCATCTCCAATTATTTTTGTTCTTCACTCACTTTTTACCGCTATTTATGCTATTTTCCGACATATTATTGTAACCGATTTAACTTTTTAAAATAAAGTGTAGACTTTGTTTCCAATTTTGAATTTTTTTGCGAATGTTTGCCATGTTTTCGATAAGAGATATTTTCACTGTAAGTTTTATGATTCTTTACATCTTTAACGATTTTTAATTATAATTAGACTTAGCCATAATGTTGCTGTTAGCAATTTTTTGCAAATTTCCGCTAATTTTGCAATTTTTACCAAAGTTTTCTTATAGTTTTTCTGCATTTTAATCAATTTCATAACTTTTATGATATATTAAAAATTTTCGCGAATTTTTGCTCTTTCAGGCTTTCGTCTTCAATACCGATACGTAAAAACAAAAACTTGCCGATATTGTGGCATCGATAGCTTTTGGCATTAGGAATAAAAGTTCCACTACGATATATCAAAAAAATCATTTCGGGGACCCCAAACTTTTATGTAAGGGATTTTTTTTGTTGATAATAAAAAAATCGGCTGATTTAAATTTTTTAAATATTACAACTCGAAAAAAAACGTTTATTCGACAAAAATATATATGTACATTCGAAAAATTTGAAATCGGCGAACTTCTTTTTATTACCTACTAAAAAACCTTAAAATAAAAGTTTGGGTTCCCCAAAAATGTTTTTTTTTAAATATATTGTAGTGAAGCTTTTCCTAATGCGAAAAGTTATAGAAAAATCGATGACACAATATCGATTGCTAAATTTACCAACCCTAACGTATATATTGGAGAATTTTCTTATTCCAAAAAGTTTATTGATAGCAAATTTTAGTTTTTAATGTATATAAATAATTAAATCATGGTCATATTACAGTATTTTTTGTTGGTATGGATAACGATTTGGCTCAAGTTCTTAAATTGTTGAAGGCTGAAGCATTCCTGCAAATTTTTAAAGGTAAGTGCGCAGAAAACCAAGTCGATGAATATCATCTTATTTTCGATAAATTCTTTTGTAAAAAAGCAGTTTTATATTTACCTTTTTTACTTTTTTATAGAACACGGTTTTAATGAAGGTAATATAAAATACTTTAATAGTAAATGTTTGGACCAAATAATTCCGAAGAACTTGTATGGCCCCAGATTGGAGTTTGAATTCAATTTGAAAAGGTGGCAGGAAGATCAGGTACGCAATTGTTAAATTCGGAATTTTAGTTTGAATAAATAATTTTTTTTTGTGTTTATATTATATGCCTTTTTAAATTATTCCAGGGACTGTCTGTTCGCCACGATCGTGTAAGTAGCAGCCTTCAACTTTTTCAACAAACGGGTTCAGCTGCAACAAACTTGTCGCAAGTTAGTAATAATTTTAACGTTGTAAAAAATTATTTTATATTTTTAAAATTTTATATATATATATGGGGGCTTTCATGTCAAGTGACCCAATTTTTAAATCGATGTCTTCCGATTTGGATGAATTGGATAGTAGTTTAGACACAAATTTTTAAAAAGTTCGGTCAAAAGTTTCTGAGTTAGAGGGGGTCAAAGTTTGACATTTTGGCCATACAGGCGTTCTTTCTCATCCATCTAACTTATTACCTATTGGTGTTAGAAAAATTTGTCCAAAAAAGCTTCGATAGCTATTTGATCAGTCTTTTAAAAAATTTTTTTTTTATTTTAAATGTTTTAAAAAAACAAAAAAAATCTTTTTTCAAAAGATTAATCAAATAGCTATCGAAGCTTCTTGGGACAAATTTTGCTAACACCAATAGGTAATAAGTTAGAAAGTGTTATTTCCGAAAAAAAGACGTTCAATGTATATTAATATAATATTATGGGAATTAGATTTTGGCATAAACTTTATCATATACCTCTATCTCATATTGTTTATTCCACGCAGATTTTTGTTATGGCAATGTTGCTTTAAATTCAAAATTATAACATCATTGCTGTGATAATTCTTTTGGTTTTGATTTCACGTTGAATAAAGATTACCCCCTGTTCTTCTTCTTATTGAGTATTACAAGTTTAAAAATTATAATAGTTGAGCTTCAGAAAATAATTTTGTTTTGCTTTTAATTGGTTCTGTTTGCTGTAAGGTTCAGAATTTACATTAGGCCATTGAATTATTGGTTTAAAGGATTGTAGATGCAGGTCATAGCACAATTGCTCTTATCGATCCCCATTTATAACCTCGCATGAGGGTAAGCGGTGCGTAATTTAGTTTATGAGACACTTTCTACTTGTCTAAATTGCTCTACACAGCATTTTCACGAGTAAAAATGTCTTCTAGAACAAAATGCCCGCTCGCTTATTTCAATGAGCCAAGATCACAAATGTGATTGGTAAATACATGGTAGCAATTAACAGACCAAAACAAGGCTGGTTTTATAAACCCTAAATTATTTTGCTGTAGGGTTTCCTAAGTACATCTTTTTAAATTTTAAACTTGTAATAAATCAATTAACATTAAAATTTTAAACTTGGACTATTGAAATTCTGATTTTTATGCCAAAATCAATCCATATTTTATTTAAATTTTGTCAACATATCGCTCACAGGCTGCAACAGTGGCACAATTCAAAATTTATTGTATTAACTTGTTAAAGGATAAAATTTTGTATGTCATTTTCAGAAAAATTACTTAACTTTGAAATTAATAGTTTTGTGCTTGCTTCAGCAAAATATAGCATCGAAAAGTCACCATTTAATACAGAAATAAATAATTGTTTTACAAATTTAACTCAATGTCAATGCTATGCATCTTTTAGTCGATATGGTACAACGTATAAAGCAGGATTTGTAATTTTTAATTATGTTCCTACATTTGAAGCATTTAAAATTGAAGAAATATTTTCATTAGATGGAAAAATATTACTTTTTTGCAAACAACTGAACGTTATTTCTTATGAAAAAAGTTTTGTATCATATCTAGTAGATGAGAACTCATTACACTTCAAAACATTTTTAGCGACCTCTATAAAATCTCCTCCTATACACCAAATATTATTAAACAGTAGTTACAGTTTTTTAATGCCTATATGTTATATAAAAATTATATAAAATGAAATCAACAGTTTTGGTATTTGTTTAATATGCATAGCTTTAATGTAATCTTAAAATAGTTTTTAGAACCGAATGTAAAAAACCATTAGATGTAAATATATCAAAATCAAAATAATAATAGTAATATAAATGTAAATATTTGTATAAAATTGTACTGCATAAGTTATTTAATAAGAAAAATGAAAAAATAAATATAAATGTAACTATTTGTATAACATATAAAAAAACAAATGGAAAAATAAATGACTTTTTTGTAAATAAATAAGAAAATAAATAAATTAAAAACGACTTTTTATTTAAGCTTTTAGTACTACATTCTACTTAAAGTAAGTTCACTATACTTTCATTAAGGAAATTCAATACTTGATATTACTAAAGTTTTTATTTAAACTAAGAAAGAATTTATTTTATTTGAAGTTTATCTTACTTACTTTGAGTTTATATTTGAACTCAAATTTAGAACACTTTTCTTGTACTAAAAACAAATAATACTTAAATTCAGTTAATGGTTTGTACTATAATTCAGAATTTTTTTTGTTCTTTTAAGTAAAAACTTCTTAAAATCAAGTATAACTTTTTCATTCAGTTAAGGAAATTTCTAGTCAAAATGATATCTTTTGAACTCCAATATAAATAAATCAAACTTTAAGCAAGTTAATTGAAGTTTAAAGCATTCTTAAAAATAGGAAAAATAAACTCACAATAGGACTAGGTTGCCAAATTTTTAACTTAATATTAGCAAACTTTTACTCAGATCATATAAGAATGTAGTAAATTGTAGTAGAAAATGAACTCGCTTTTAGGAATTATTATTTAGTAAAAAGTACAATTGGTTTACTGTTTGGTAAAAATGTACTTGATTTTAGTTTATGCAAGACAATAATTTGTACTATTTTTTAAGGAAATTTCAAACTTAATATAAGTTTTATTTTACTTGGAGCCAAATCATTCCCGAATTTCTTTAAGTTAAGTTAAATTTACTTAAATTTAGTAAACTTTTTTTTGAGTGTATTGTGACATAAGCTGCTGGTAACATTGTGGATTAAGCAAAAGCCATTTTTAAGATCAAAATTTATTAATAAATAAATTTATAAACATTTCTGACTAAACGGACTCTGATTTATATGGTAATAGAAATAACGACAAGCGTTATGCTGGCTTTCCACATAATACGGCTATCTTTTTTTTAAAGATTTTAAACCAATTCGCTGTCAATTTCCAACTTGAAATTTCCAAGGAGCAATTCTGTCATACCCGAACGGTGCTTTCCCTTTGTGATCAGTTTTACTGCAAAACTTACACATACAAACACACAAAAATACACTTATATAAGGAAAACTGATAAAGAAATTCTATACTTAAAGCATTTAGTATTTGTGACACCATTCACAATTAATTGCCTCGTATATTTTTCGATTGTACTTAACCTATTTGTACCATTCAGTTCTTATTCTGTGCAGTTCTTTTCTTTAAAATTGTGTTGTGTTGTATTTTATACTGGTTTTGTTTTATTTTAAACCATAATCCTAATCAGACACAGACTCAGAAACAGCATATGACAAGTTTTTTTTTTATACTAAATTGTGTTATTGTTATTGCAAGTTGTTTGTAAAGAGTACAATGCGTTGTTGGTATTATACTCTGTAAAGTAGTCGTACTTGTATTAATGCTTAAAATTGACCACATTAATACGAACAATTTCACAGATCTGTATTAAATACTCATACAACAAACAATCTGCCTGTTTTTTTTTTTTTTTTTCTTAAAAAAAGAAACAAAAACTTTGTGTCGGGTTTTCAAACCTGTCAAATGCATGCGTCCAATACAATTACCCAGAAATGTTTGAGTGCGTGTGGAGGTTCATGCATCTAGTTGGGTAAAGCACAATGTTCTAAAAACTTACATTGAATGTTTCCTCTTTCGTATTAAGAGGCATATGACCAACACACCTACAAAAGACAACACTCAGCATTATACCCTGCAAATAATAGAACTAGTCCAAACCATCGTGTAAAATTATGCCCACATGGACCAGTCCAAAAGTAACCCAAACGTATGAAAGAAACATGATCTATTTAACGTTGCGATGTCCAAGGGCAGGACCATATGACCCAGCTTTGGATTACAAAGGAGTAGTCTTAAAACTACTCCATTCTATACTCAAGAGGATTAGTTTTGAAGTCATTTAAAAACGTTAAAAGTCGAAGACATGTCGTCTAACTACAAACACTTTTTAACAATGACATGGTCCACGCTTGCATTACACCGGACCAGTCCAGGGAGTAGTCCATTTGATCAAAATGGAGCAGGTAGTCTACTATTATTTGCAGGGTACTAAAAGTATGATTCAAATATAATAGTTTTTATTCAACATGTACATTGTGGAAACAAGAATGTTAAAAATTCTTTTTTCATCTTTTGCTATTTTCTAGCAAAAATGGTTACATAATGATTCCATACATTTAGTAATGTGCGGATGCACAGATATAAAATGTTCTTATGAGTGTATGAGTAAAATGCAAAAGTTTTTACCCCTGCATTTAAGTTCATATATAAAAAGATTCATAAAGACTCATATTTATACAAACAGGGATATATGACCATTAGGGCTATTACATTTTCACAATTTTTGCGAATATCAAAAACATGCAATCGTGCAGAACATTAAAAGGTATTAATAAAAAATATGATAATTTTTACGGATTGTTAAAAAAGTTCACGCAGGGATCGGGTTGAAGTTTGAAAACAACAATTTTTATCCCACGGCAATTTAAAAAAAAAAAAAATACACCTGATATTTGTATATAATCCTATACGTATCACTTAAATGCTATTTTGGCTTTAGATTTAGAAAATTTCCTACGGTTTTCAATTCATAGCGGTTTAAAATTTCTTGGAAGGTTTTAGAAATTTGCTTCCCTGTGTGAGCTTTTTTTTCGCAAAACGACGGGAGACAAGTGTTTTCATTACTTAAACATTCTTGGCCACTCCGTGGTACTATGCCAAAAATTTGGTTATAGCGCTAATGACCATACACTTTTACATATGCCAGTGTTGCTGGTATATGTGCTGCTCTTATTATCATAAATTAATTATCTGAATACGTAACAAGGACCTTTCATTAGTAGCTTAATTTATGGAGTGCTTAGAAGTGTGGAATTCCATGCCAGCCATTTAACTTTACATCAAGTCCAATTTTAGTGAGCCAAGCAACAGAAAAAGCAATAACAGAAGAAACAGCAGCAGATTCTTAATAATTTAAGGTTAATAAGTTTACCGCGGCAGGTGTACGACGAAGGCGACGACGACGATTCATTCCAGAGAACATAAAGGCATGGGCGTGGGGGCTTCACAGTCATTCGTTTCATTGAAAAATTAAACTTGGAAACCTAAATTTGTTGATACAGTAATTGTTTGAAAGCAGACTATACCGAAATAAATTAACTGAAATGTGAACTACAACCTGAACTGAACGTTGAACTAACTTAAAATAAGAACTAAACCCAGAACTAGAACTAAACTAACATTTAAGCTTAAATAAATAATAAATAAACATAAACTGAACTAGAATCTATTTGAACCTAAGGAACAAACTAAACTAAACGCTGAACTAGAACTTTATATATCTATACATCTCTATACTCTATACATCTGAGAGAACCTGAACTAATGTTTAGACTGAATTAAAACTTGGGACAGAACATAAACTTAAAGTTGAATTAAATAAAATCTAAAGTGAACCCTAAAACAGAGCTAGACTTGAGATAAGCTCGAACTTTACCTGAAACCACGCTTAACAAGAACCAGAACAAGATCTTGAACCAAAACTTGAATTAGAATCTGGCAGTCGTGATCGAGTACTTTCTTGATTTGAAAGCAATTTAATATCTAATTATTTCAGTCAATACTGAACGAATTGGAATTATTTTTTCGTTATTGTAAAGCATTCATTTGAGTTTCATAATACTGAAAAAAAATTTCGATTCGTTCAGTATCGACTGAAATAAAATTGCATTCGAATCGAGAAAGTACTCGATCACGAATGCCAGAATAAGGCCCCTGAACTAGAAACTGAATAATAATCTGAACTTTAACTTGAACTAGAAATTAAATTTGAGCCAAAATATTAACTAGACTTCATTAGAACCTAAAGTGGAATCATAAAAAAGCTAGAGTAGAATTTGAACTAAAACCTTTACCTGAATTAAACTTTAACTTATTTCGCTTATCCATAACAGATAAACTCGAGTTAAAGTTGTTAGTTTGAAGTTGGTATTAAAAAGTAGGATGCTTCGACTAGACCTTAAATCAGGGCGTTCAGGTTCACCTAAAATTCAATATTAAATATGTTCCGATTTTTGGTCTGATTATAATTATTCTAGGTTTATAATCAATTTATAATCAATATATATATATATATTGTTACGAAAGTAGCTTTAGTTAAGAATTAGTTGTAATTATTAGTTAAGAATTAGTTGAATTTATTAGTTATCTTGTATTTATTAGTTAACTTGTATTTATTAGTAATTTTATTAGTTTACATTGTTATTAAAAATTGTTATAATTTAGTACACTTTAATCCCAATGTGCAGAAAGCCCTAGAAATGACCGTTAAAAAAGCTTCAGTGTAAGAGGTAAAATTATGTAAAGTGGTGCCATAAATCAAATTAAAGTGTGGTGAAATAGTAAAGCCTCGAACCTTCGAAAAACATTTCGAATGTTCTAGACAACCAAATTGCGGTATAAATACTAGCGGCCACTAGCGTAATTAGATCATTCTAAGTTCAGACTTTGTCAATAACGTATAACGCTGAGAAAATTATAGTTGGTTGTGAATAAAAGCTATAAATTACGGTTGATAAAAAGACTTTGTACTAAATAAAGTTGTGTTAATTGTAAACAGTGTTAAAAGTGTTTGTGTTTTATTTATTTTATTAAAGTTGCAATAAAGAACTCAAAACGGTTTATTTTAAAGGAATTAAACCAAAACGTTATTGAAAGGCAGTAACGTAACAATATATTTATTTATATATTTATATAAATATAATAAATACAAGCCTCCATCCAGAAACTAACTACTTACTGATTTGGTTGCAGCACTTTTACCGGCCCATAAAGCGCACCAGACCAGACTTTTTTTGTAAATAAATTGTAAATTTTCACTTCAATTCTTACAATTATAAAGTCTGTATGTTGAGCCAAAAATGAGTCTCATTACTGAACGGAATATTACGATTAAACTAACCCACTGTGTAAGGTCATTATTATCCCTATCACCGAAGAAGCAGCGGTCGTTCGGTTGTTGTTCTTCGATTAGCTACATCATTAAAGTTCGTAGCCCGAGATCTTTTTGCAAATATTTTAAAAAAAATGGAAGTTCAAAGCTTCAATTGCTGTTAACAACGGCGAATCGACTCCTTTGGGTCTTCCCAATATTACGCTTTTCAAAAGTATTTCGAATCCGAAGTTTACTAAATTAGTCAATCAAAAGTATTGACTATGAAATGGACTTAAAGCATAATAACATTTTCGAACTGAACCATGGTTTTCGAAATTAGTTTGCATGCTATGGTAATGAAGTTGTCCGATCTGGCAGCTTTTCAAAAATTTAACACCCGTCGGAAATTACAATTTCAATAACATCAGATATTGAAATGTTACTGCTGCAATTTATTCAATTCAATAAAAACTGCTTACATTTTTGTTCAGAAACGTCACACTGTTAGATCTGAAAGTCGATGGGTATTGTAAAACGGAACAGCGAACGGATGAATTAAGCACTGAAAGGAAATGTGGTTTGCTATTCAAAATGTATATTTACATATGTATTGTTTGTGTATGCATTTTTGATGGTGTAAATCTACTTATAAAAATTTACTTATAACTTGGCTGATCAAATTTATTAGTATACAGTGTTTACTATACACGTGTAGTAGTTCTGTAGTCATTAATAAGCAGGACAAGTTTTTAATGCTTTTTGCATGAAAAAATATGCTTTTGCATATTTTTCATGTTTTTCCTAAAAAATATGCCTTGTACAAATTTGCAGGCTTGCAGCCTTTCTTTTCAAGAACTTAAAGAAATTAAGTCTGGTTAAATTTAAAAAACAAACGGTTACTGAACAATTTTAGATGTTTTGTTTTTGATAATGATTTATTTCAAAATGCCAAAACAAACTAAAAAAACTCGAATGGTGACAGATAACCGAAACACTTTAACAGTGTATTGCTTCGTTCTGTTTTGTGTGCTTTATATGAAAATTTAATTTCAGACTTAGGGTGTGTGTGAAACGGTAGCAAAGTGCTATGGTGAAATGAAATTTGTTTGTGGTACAAAATTTTCATATTTGTACTGTGTGAAATTGTAACATTTTGGCAACGTAAAATTTTGACATAAAGAAAAAAAAAATTACTAGTAGTTTTGAGGAAATGAATAAATTAATCAAGTTTTTGCCAATAATCATTTCAATTCTGTTGGAAATGAGATCGTCCCAACTATTTGATGAATTCGTTTTGATATATTAACAATTTTTACAAAAAGTGTGGGCAAAAAAGCTTATACATATGTAAATACTTACATGTTGTATAATTCTTTTTAATTTTTTTTGCCACTGGTCCTGCTTTAATATTATTTTTTATTTTGTTAAAACAAATTTGATGAAAAAAAATAATTTTGTGGTTGTCAAAAATTTCTACACTAATGTCAAAATTTATACTAGCCCCCAGGGCTAGTGAAATTTTATTCACCTCAATAGTGTCAAAATTTTACTTCCATGAGTACTTTGCTACCGTTTCACACACACCCTTAAAAGAAAAAGTTCAAAATATTAATAATAAAATATTTATTGATAAACTTAACAAAGTTTTTCATGTAAATGTTTATTTTAATAAAAGCCAAACCGATAAATATTTTGACACATTATATCCATGAGAACTAATATTATTTAAGTGTACGCCAGTAACATCGACTGATGTTGTACGTATATTTTCAAAATAATTGTTTAATGATTAATCGAAGATCATTTGATTTTGAAAACTTGAAAAATACATGATTATACTTCGTAATAAATATTTGTTCAAATAAAACTAATTAATTATTATTAGTTTGTGTTCTTCCGCGTGCGTTTTTTTTTTTTATATGTGCATGCATATTTTAAACGTTTTTGTGGAAATTTAAACTTGCCCTGCCTTAAAGTGCAGAATCGTTTTAGAAGGGAGGGCAGCATAAATATTTAATATGCGAGTAAATTATAAAATCATGAAAAAATTAGCAAATTAGTTCTTTCCCCTCATCCGACTACAAGTCTGTCGTCATCTTGTTAACCCAGCAAACGAAATATATTGTAGAGTTGTAGTCAGGGCGGTGAAGTCGTCAAAAACACATTCTTGCTTCGACTCTATCCGCTGACATTTTTTAATTACGACTCCAACTCCTACTCTTACCTTGACGCTAAATGTATATGGGACTGGTCCTTATTTGACTTTAAACTCTTTTTTTTTAATGCTGTACCTTTTAACCTTCGCTTTCATAGTATCTAACGGGTTAGATATTTAGGTTTTCATTTCTTAATAACTTACACAGATTTCATCAACTTTTAAATTACTTTCAGCTCAGTTATTAAAATTTGGTTACTTTCTCGGAAATAAACAACCAAAAAATCTTTTCGGAAGTTTTCTTATGTTTTTGTATATGCGGGTTTATAAATATATACCGTCATAGATAGTCTGGACAAAAAACTTACTAGCTACCATTTGGTTTTCGGATCGAGATTTTATTTGACCCAAGAAGTTCAAGAATATTCTACGTCGAGAGTTTTTAACTGTTATTTGTGTGCTTTTTTTGGCATATATGTTGTAAGCTGCTTGGCTGGAATATCCAATAAATTAAAAAAACTTCGCCAACGGCCAATGTTTTCTTGCTCGTTTGGTTGAGCATTAAGACAACATTTTGCTTATTGTGTCAACGCCTTTACAAAGTATTGTATAACATTAAATTTTCTGATTCAAAATTTTGTTACACAAATTAAAGGTACAAAAATGTTTTAATGAGAGCGAAGGTTAAATAGTTAAATATTACAAGAAAATTATTCTGTCAAAATTTCAAACTGAAAAGAATTTTTATTTTGGAAACTTTGTTAAAATTTTTTTGCCAAAAAATGTTGGTGTCGAAGTCGCGAGTTTTTGTGTGCACTTCGACTACGGTACAAAAACGTCAACCACGACTCTTCAACTGCGACTTCACAGCCCTGGTTTTAAAAATTGAATACTTATTATCCGGCCGTTTTATCCTACCTTGAGATATCGGCAAGGTGTGAAAACGGGGATAAAAGTAATAAATAACTTAGCACCACTTTCTATTTCTGACTAAAATTGTATCTAATTTTAAATGAAGCTTAAGGTCGATTCACCCATGCGTTCCGAACAATATTTTTGACCGGACAATAATTTTTTTACAGAGAGTGTTCTGCAGAACGATTCACTCAACTCGGAAACAAACTAACCATATGGTTTACAGATGTAAACGATTATACAAAGTGGCAGCACTGTTAGCAAACTATTAGTTTTTTTTTATAAAACTAATTTACTAGCAAAAAAAATTTATCAAAAAATGTTGAAAGTAAAAAGAACACCTAGAGGTAAGAAAAATATTACAGAAAAGAAGAACAAACGGTGTTTTCCACACACTTGTTCCTGAGATGCGCCTTCACGACGTGGAATCGTTTATAAATTTTCACCGTATGGACCCCAATACGTTCAATGAAATCCTTGCAATTTTAGGACCTGATTTGCGTGGTATACCTATTCGTAAACCAGAGCATATTACGCCGGCAGAAAAAATATTCACCCCTATCGTGAATAACAAGTGGAATTTTTGTTCCCATGAATTTTCATTCCCCTCGAAGGGGAAAAAGCTATCGTGAATCTCATGTGAAAATTTTTTCATTTTTTTTTCCAGTGAATGTAAAAAAGAAGAAAATTAGAAAAAATTAAAAATCATTGAAATTTTTGTTTAAAAATATACACGTATATATTTTAAAGGAAAGTTAAAATAATAAATCTAAATAATTAGTATTGGAGGGATAGGTTTGATAACAACGTTAGTTTTTTGCACTTTTTAAATTTTATGTAGTAAAATATTTTCCAAAATTCTGCCACCACGTCTTTCACAAATCCGTCGGCAATCAACCTGTTGTTTTGCATTTTGTTGACCAATATATCGGTTTGTGCCTTATTAACGGATCTAGCACTTAATATTCGATTTATAGGAGGAACTACTAACATACACGTTCTATTCCCTAGCAAAAATAAAGTGAGAAAATCTAAGGGAAATGTGAACAAATTACGAGGGAAATAACTTTTCACGATAAGGGGAATTTATTCCCGTGAACATTTTTTCACGTTATTATTCTCCTTTGAATTACATTTTTTTCATGGGAGCTGTTCATGATCGCAAATATGTGAAAAGGGGAAAAATTACGAGGGAAAAATTATTCACCATATTGGTGATTAAAATTTACCATTTAAAATTTACATACGACCAATTCCAATAGATTTTTCTATTTCCGTCCATATATTTTGTTTAAGGTAAGTATTTTTATATGAACGATTGCCCATATCCTCAATACATTCTCTTCCTGGTTTTTTTATTTCTTCAATTAGTTTCAGGGCAATATTTTCTTTAACATCCATCTTTTGTTTTTTTTTTAATTATTCAGCACAAAACGAAAAATGTAATATGTGTCAGTTCATTTTGTTCGGCACAAGAATTAAAATTAAACCAATTCAAGAAAAAACGTGCCGAACAAAATCATTGCTCTCTCTCTCAAAAGTAAAACGTCAAACTCAATATAAAAAAAATTTTGTCCGGACAAAAATTTTGTTCGGAACGCATGGGTGAATGGAGCTTTAAACAAATCCCAATTTTTAACTCTTTTTAAAAATTCAAAAACATTTGAAAAGTGATTTTTAAACTTCAACTAAAAAACATATTTATTATGAATATTATCCTTAATAAACGTTTGTTAAATTTAATAATCGTTTATGAATACGGGAGTAAAATTTTTAAATATAAAAAAAAAAAATAACTTGGAAAGAACAAAATTGAAAAAATTATAAAGTTTTTCATTGTAACTCTGTAACTCTGTATATTCTTGACTAATCTATACAAACGACCCATGGTTATTTTAGTAATATTATTATAATATATATGATTATAATTATCATTTTTAAATATATTTACATTTTGCCTCCTTTTCTTCTGTTTTTTTGTATTCTTTCTGTCAAGACTTTGTTTGAAAACCTGAAAACATTTTTTTATAATGTTTTTTGTCCACTTTTGTCGACATTTTATTTGTACAACTTGAAGTACAAATGTAAACATCAGAGCTATTTTAAGAACAATTGTGATTTTTAGTTTAACACTTAACTTTTAATTTTTGATATTTTTAATTGGGCTTGAGTTCATCAAATTTAATTTTCATTAAATTATTTTTACTGAAGGAAGGAATGTTTACAACATGAAATTTTAGGTGTAGGTAAAAGTTTTAGCAGCAGGTTAGGACATTGCATGGATTTTCGATCAACATGTTTTGCCAGTCAAATCAATTACACGATTTGTTGCGCATCTGCTGTTGTATCCATCCGGTTTCCTTAGCTTAAAAGAAAAGCAGAGATATTGTTGTTGGGCAATTGGAATAAAACACCTCATTGTCTCTAAATTAATCTACGTTTAATTGGCTTAAGTGATGAGATTCTGTTTTGTATTTAAATTTTTAAATCAAATCTATCCACATTCTAACAGTAATGGTTTTGAATTTTTTTTTTCCTTTTTACTGTTTTAGAATTTTTTTGAAACAATGAATCCGATTGTATTAACCCTGAGGTAAGTAAGCATTTTGTATAAATGAATGTATACAAGCATATTACGGATGTATGGTTGGCTAGATAATCCTGTATAACTTTAATTTCCATAAAGTTTAATTTTCCAATAAACAACAATGGCAGTAGCCAGCATGTTTTGGGTTTTGGTTTTAATGAAATAATATTTTTAATTAATCTATTAAAATCTCATTAAAATTAAATACATATTGTGTTAACTGAAAGTCTGCATTTGCTTGCCCATACACAGATAACCGAATACACGAACACACACGTTTACAATAAGTTTTTGTATTTACCCAACAAACACGAAGTCAAACCTTTGATATGAAATGACTTTATCATTAGACATCAAACACAATTCTCAAACATTTTTCAAATGTTTGATTTTTACATTTAAATTAAAATTTATAATGATTTGAAAATAAACATTTGACATCAAATGTTTTATGAATTTAATGTCAAATTGGTATCAAATGTTAAATTCAAATCAAAACTTAACTTGGCAATACTAAAGTAAAAAATAAATGTAAACATTAAAAATGGCGATTAAAGTTAAATTTTTACTTCGTGGTTAATGTGTTTTACAAGTGAACGATTTATTTCTTGTGAAAAATAAAAATTATTTGTAAGTAAATACAATGATTAAGAATACGAATAAAAACAAAAATAAAACGGGAAAGTGAAGAAATTAATGGTTGGTTGTATGATTGCGGTGCTACAATCCTCAAAATAAAAGGGAGCCAATTATTTCGTCTTTGCAAGAATTAGTGGACGGAAAGAGCATTATTTCATATTTCAGCTATGGTGCCGAATGTTTATCTCACAGTTTGTATAAATAAATAATGAATTTAAATTAAAAAAAAAAATATTTTTATTTATGTTCCACATGGTGTTATAATCCACATTTGAAAAACGTTTGAAGGCAAGTTGAAAATAAAGGAATTTTTCAATTTTTTGTTGAGAATGCTATGATTTTCAAATGATTTCCAAATCATTATCAAACGTTTGTCGTTTGAGAAAACGTTTGATTTCAAATAATTTTCAATTTGAAATCAAACCTCCGTGTTTGTTGGGTAAAATTAAATTACTTAACATTCACCAGAGATTCAACATTAAGATATTTAATATAAACATACCGCCGGCTCCATATTAAAAGGTTGTAAGTGAGGCGGATAAAATATGAAGAAAATTAAGTTTATAATTTCTTATTTTTATTCTACTATTTCTAAATAAAATAACGCAACAATACAAGAACGTGATGGATCAACACAAAAAGTAAATTGATTGAAACTATATAAACTATTTAGAGTAATCAAAAAAGGTCGATCAACACTTATAATTGAAACCGTATTTTTACACAAAAACTAAGTTTTGACATAAAAAACAGCCCTCTAAACAAAAACTAACTTTATTTAAAAAAAAACTGATTTTACATAGAAACTGAATTTTTCTAAAAATACACACAAAAGTCACTTTTTAAACCAAATGACATCTTTTAGTCATAATCAATTAAAAAATAAGTTTTCTACAATGTTAAACACACACATATACATTTTTGCAAATTTATCATTAAAATTTACCAAAACTTGTGATTACTAACATGGGAAAAATGGATTACATACATCCACTTCAGGACAGATTCGCCAATTTTGCTTATTTTCATTTTAGATAATTCGGGGTGGATGGCGTACAGAAGGTTAAATAAAGTCAGAGGTAGGTGGAGGGTCATACTTAATAACAATGGCAACAGAGTATTTAACAGAGAAGCAGCAGCAGAGCAGCGTTACCAGAGGAGTTAACAAAGATGCGTCGGTAGGGAAGTATTAATAGGGTAGTCTAAAAGTGCAAAGAGAAGCAGAAGCAAAAGTGTTTAACGAGAGTTTACCCATATTGGTTCAAACGTAGTCGGAATGTAGCAGCTACAAAACAACATTAAAAGAAGGTGAAACAAATAAGTCAGGCTCTGTTCGTTTTTGAACCGCAAAAGGCCAGAGCCGGTAAGAGAAAAAAAAAATATAAAAAGAAAAATATAAACAGTGCTATTGATTTTATAGCGGGTTGCTAACATCAATCTAATGACAGAAAAGAACATGG
Organism: Pollenia griseotomentosa; assembly: GCA_963931875.1. NCBI lineage: Eukaryota > Metazoa > Arthropoda > Insecta > Diptera > Polleniidae > Pollenia > Pollenia griseotomentosa. The sequence goes on from OZ007561.1 coordinate 21,210,814, forward strand.
CACCAATCTAGAATTGCTTACATCCAACTTATCCAGCCTGAGATTAACATTTAGTCTAGAAGGAGCATAGAGCATAGAGCACATGGACGTATCCGTATACATTTCTGAGGCTTTCACCCGGAAATCACAAGTACGTAGTGTAGCATGATACAAAGAAACCAAGATAACGCATTCAGCTTTCAAAAATGAAAGGTTTCTGCTCATCTACGTTGCATCAGTGTATAAGTACAGCTAAAATATAGAAATACAAGTTAACAAACATGTGTATAATATGCTGATGTGACGTCATATTAAACAGTTGAATTTTGTAAACATGAGCAAAGCGTAATCTTGTTTATATCATTTTTGGTAGTGGTGTAGAGTCTTAGATTACATCCAAGACAAACGATGTGTACGAGTTAGAGGGCAGGAGTGGTAAGGCACTGGCTCGAGGTTTAACCGAAGCTTCAGGAATCAGCAAAACCTCCAAAGAAAGAGCTGTGTAAGTGAAAGTTTTGGAAATAGTTATAATTAAGAAAAATAAACAAAAAAAAGGACGAATAAATCGCTAAAAATTCAAAATAAGTGTTTTCTTTTTAATTAAATTTATGTAAATGACTCTGGACGCGGCTGAGTTGCACCCTAGCTTGCAACCTGGAACAACCGGAGGTTGCTTTCGAACGGTAGTTTTTCTTTTAAATATTTTGTACTTAAAGTAGTTGATGGACTTCAGATACACTTAATTCTACTTTAAACTCTAGAGAACTACTTAAAAGTTTAATATTTTATATAGGACTATATGAGCATGTATTTTTTAACTCAAAGTGATTTGAATGCACTTTTCTTATCACATATAAAAGGAGATTTTAAAATAGATAAATAAAAACATATTTTTAGTGTTGTGACCATAAACACTCAATAACAACCAGATTGCTGCTTTATTAGAGTCATAAACAATTTTTGCCATAATATCAGCTCCAATAGAAAATTTATTTTAAAAATCACAAACTTAACAAGAAATAGAGTTAAAGTGTTTGCACTGTTCTGGTGTTTGAGTATCAGGTGTTCAATTGTGGTAAACTACTGGCTTAGAATCTGAAGCAGTTGCCTAAAAGTATGTATTGTTACACCGATATTTCAGTTCTTTTGATAAGAAGTATCAAAAGCTTAAGGATTAGTAAGATATTTCTAAAAAGAGTTTAAAGTTTTATAAAATGAATATTTGTTGCTGACTTTTATGTATTTAGACTTGTACGTATGAACACTTATTTGCAGACTAAACATTTTTAAACAAGTAAACAAAAGTATTTTGTGAAGAAGTGTTCAGTGTTAAACAATCAAAAACATAGAATACATAGAAACGATTTAAAAATGCACTTTTAAAGTGATGTTTACTTTTCTTATTGGAAGACATTTGAAAACATTCTTCAACTTTTCTTGATTATATATAAATTTTAAACTAAAGAATTACAAGACCAAAATTATAACCAGAAATTTAAACTTGACTATAAAATCGACTTAAAATGCTAACCAAAAGAGCAACTTTGTTTTCTTGTTAGCCTCTACACTAGAAACGACATAAAGAATTAAGAGGTACAAGAAGTATTTTTCAAGTTGGTTTTTGTACGCTCCCAACAAACCAAAACAACTTTGGGCAGTTGGAAGTACGTAGCGAAGGTGGCTGGAAGCCAGGCCAACATTCACTAAAAGCTTGCTTCAAGTCTGTTTACTCTTAACTTTACAGAAACAGACATCAACACATGCATTTAACAACCATTTTCTTTTCATTATTTCCGTATTTGTTTCTACACACACATAGACATTTACCTATATACACACAAACATATTCATATTCATTTCAAGAATTTTTTTTATACAGTTGATACGTTGACTTATAAACCATAAAAGGGAGGTGGTAGTAGTTTGGCATTTGCCATGATTTATTGTTCCATTTCCTTGCAAAGACTTTCACACACAAGAAAATGCCTACAAAAGGAAAATATAAAAGAAGGTTTTTCTAAGTTTTACTTTTTTCTAATGTTTTCTGTTCTACTGTTTCTTTTGGCTCTCTTGTGTGTGACTTAAGTGTGTCGAGTTGTAAGAAATAAAAACATGCATTCCTTTTTTTGGGAAAGTAACATCTCTTTGAAAATCTTTTTACAGTGTGTGGCCATATAAGAAGGATACATTAAATGCATTATTGTAAAGATTCATCAAAAAAGTGGTTTTGGATTTCATATAAAATATTAAGGCAAGAATGAAAATAACAATAAAATTTCAATTTATTTCATGTTACTTGATTCCTTTCTTCATCAGAATATTTGAATGAAAATTAAATTTGATGAGGTTGAAGTCAATGAAGTCAATATGTATGTACTACTTGCCATATTCAATAGTGATTTACTGTAATTTGGAATTATAGGATGGATCATGGAAGCCCAACCTTTTTTTAAAATATTTGGCAATTAGTATTTCAAGTGCATGGACACTAGACCGGGTCGACCTCCATACAAAAACAAAAGTTGTGCCAGTCACCCCCTAGAATGAAAGATATGTCAATGAAGTTTCTAAAACATGAAAAAATGTTTATGCCACGCCCCAAAATACAGCACTTTTGGTTTTTTATATATAGCGCTGTCATTTAAAGTCCGATCTTATCATATCACATATCATTGTTCATGGCGTGACAGTGGCTTCATTTTTGCCTTTGGTGACTTTTCAATCCGACATCAAACTCTGGGCGCCACCTATGCCATCTCGGATCCTTCCCCCAAATGAAAATTTTTTTAAACGTGCCAAGAAAGTCCTTATAAAACTAAATATGTCTAGCTTTTATTATACTTATTTTATGCCACGCCTCAAAATTGAGCCCCTTTTTTCTTTTTCACATACATATTACATTAAACCAGGTAGAACCCAATACAAAAACAAACAAAAATCCACCAGAAAAAAAGTCATATTTATTAAGTTTCAAGAGCTTACTTTACCACGCCTTAAAATGCAGCCATTTCTGTTTTATACACATTTATAGCATCGCCAATTGAAGTCCAATCCCATCGTATCGTATATCATTGCTAATGGCTAGAAGATGGCTTAATTTTTGTATTTATTGTTTTTTATGATAATTATGATATCTGAGATCATTCCGTTCTTATGTTAAATTTTTTATAAATAGAAAAGAAACCCTTCTGATTTTTTGTAAGTCAAGTTTTTTTAATATTCACTTTTTACCCACGCCCTTTAATTATGCTCTTTTTATTATTTCCTCACATAGCAATTACATCGCCCCTTGTAATCTTATCAAAAAATATCGCGTATATTTGCATGACTTGTGTCGTGGATATAATTTTTTTAATTTCGGTATTTGTACTGTGAAAGTTTTCTGAAACTGTTTATAAGTAATTTGCTTTTTAATACTCAATAGAACAAATAGGAGCTATTGTAATAATATTTATTTCAAAATCTAAATTAAGACATTTGTAAAAGAAAACATAATGCCAATTATGCAACCTTGGTGCGGAGTTAAAACAAGAACTAAAAAAACTAAAGAAACTGCATAATTCTTGAAATAAAAAACTACAAAACTAATTACATACATACAAATGAGTGCTAAACAAAATACTTATATGAAAAATTATAAATTAGGTAGTTGGTGTACGTAAATCTTTACGAGACTCAAGGTGGCTGTACTTCTCTCGACTTCTTATCTTAGCAAAAATATATCACATTCGCTTTTCATCAGTTACTTTGCTTGCGGATTCACTTACTACACGTACAACACGTTCCGTATTTTGAGAATGGCACGGAAATTCTAAAGATGTAAATTTTAAAGTTAATATTTAAATTTTACATTGTATATTTAATATTTATTCATATGGATGTAGCTTTCTACATTTTGATAAGCGTACCTGGTAATTTAATTATCTCATGAGAGGAATATTCGTAATGTACCAGTTGCTCATCGGTGATCAAATATAGACATGGTGGCTCTGTCACTTGTAGATCATTCCACATAATTGTATCGTCATATGTTTTGGCATTTAAATTAATGTATCCTTTTGGTGTTCGGAATTCCCGAAGATATGTTGGTGGATCTAATCGAATACTTCTAATTTTTTCATAGCCCTGATACCGTATAGCTGGATTTGTATCTGTTATCATTGAGATAAGTACACTTTCGGAATGCAAGTAAGTTGGGTTGGGTTTTATTGTGGAGCGTATTGCATTCTGAGTTTTTTGGGGTAGATCTAGAGTCCATTGTATATATGTATTTAAACATATGACGACTTCCATGTGTGAACTATGGCTGGTTCTTCACAAGAAACCAAAATGGTGCATAAACGTTTACTACAAACCGAACTAAGTTTATCAAAGTTTCTGATGGTTTCTTTTTTTGATACATAAAGACGAAGTTATCAAGACGCTGTTGTCAACCATCGCGCTGCATTTAATGGACCACGGTTCTGTTTAGCTAGTACGTTATCACAGTAGCCATTATTAATTGCTAAGACCATACGATAAAGGTAGAGTTGGTCGTCACGAATGTTTTAATCGCTTATATTATCAGGCATACCCCATTAAAATTGGATGAAAATCATAAACGACCTGCAAACAAATGTTAAATATACTATTGACTATGACGGAAAAATAATATATTTTACTTAGAGGATACTGACGGCATGATATTACCTCACTCCCAAACTCTTCACCCCAAATTCCCGGCCCGATTTGCTTTCCAACCAAGTTTTTCGATAGTGCTTTAAGTGGAAGTTCGTTAAAATAAAATAGGCGGACATTCCACTGCAAAGGTCGTTGTAAGTGCTTTTCCATACATGCATTTACTCCATACTTGCCATCATATGAAATACATTTTAACACATTATCACTTATAGACGATGCTTTCGCTTCCGTTCTAAACTTGTTTCGTTCCCTTTGAATTTTATTTGTATCAATAACGAGGTTATCTAAATAGTGTATCATTGATTCCTTAATATCTCCATATTCCGTAGGTTTTGTGGCCATTGATATTATTAAATCTTTTATAAGTGTTGTTGCCAACCGGGATCCATACCGATCTGACGTGCCTGTGCGATCTAATGCTAAACCAAAATTTTGCAGTGATACATCTGAAACTTTTATTTGCTCTTTGATTGTATTTACGTCGTTACATTCCGTATTATACTCATCTTCATCACTTGATGCTGGAAAATATGATTCTATGTAATCTAATGAAGGATCTCTTACAGAAGTGCTTCTATTCTCATCTAAACAAGCAAATTGGCCGTTATCTAAGCTTAAGAGTCTTATTTTACACTGGTCAATAAAAAAACTTAATATATTTTTGGGAATTTTGCTAATTTCAGGGCAACTACATTTGGCCATCGTTTCAGCATTACACTTGCACTTTGAAATTCGAAATAAAACATTCCACTCATTCTCAAAATACAAAATAGGTTTTTTAAGAATTTCATAATACGCACTAACATTTTTCTTATTGATGTTTTACTCAGAATTGGAATACATGTAGTTTTCCACAAATCACAAACCACTTTTATAACTGTTTGAATATACCGAGGCAGACTTCCATATTTTTTCACAGTTGTGGTACCAAATGATTTTAAATATAAGAAATATTGAATTACGTCGCGATTCGTTGGTAATTTTTCTTTTGGAAGCTCAATTGCTTTGAAATACATTGTGTTTTATTTTTTATTGCTTGATTACTTTATATGCAAACTAGTCAATATTAACCGTTTCTTTAACTAAAGATTAAAATCTTAACGTGAAGTAAGATTTGACAATTTGGCTTTTAAATAAGTTGAAAAACGTCAAGATCTTTAGTCGTAAACATGTTAAATATTTGTTAAATAGTTTTACATAGGAAAAATGAATAATGTACCCAATTTTAGAAACTTCTTCATGATACATTTAAAAAATTAGACATTAGAACGGATTTGAAGTTGGACTAAAAAAGCACTAAACACAAAAATTAAGTCATATTCTTAGCCATTAACAATGATATACGACACGATGAGATTGGACTACAATATATATGTGCATAAAACAGTAATGGCTGCATTTTAATGCGTGGTAAAGTAAGCTCTTGAAACTTAATAAATATGACTTTTTTTCTGGTGGATTTTTTTTGGTTTTTGTATTGGGTTCTACCTGGTTTAATGTAATATGTATGTGAAAAAGAAAAAAGGGGCTCAATTTTGAGGCGTGGCATAAAAGTGAGTATAATGAAGCCACTTTCACGCCATGAACAACGATATCTGATATGATAAGATCGGACTTCAAATGGCAGCGCTACATATAAAAAACCAAAAATGCTGTTTTTGGGGCGTTGCAAAAAAAATGTTTTCCTGTTTTAGAGACTCCATTGACATATCTTTCATTCTAGGGGGTGACTGGCACAACTTTTTTTTTCGACCCACCCTAATGGACACTTTGTTTGAAATTTGATTTTTATAATGGATCAAAATATACTATTGTCAAGCTATCGCACGAACAAAATTTAATTGGCTGTATTAAATCAGTAGTCAAAGTCAGCAAGGTCGTTCTTTTTAATTTTTTTTGACAGACACCAGTGGGCATTTCTTCGCATTATTTTCCATTACGGAAGCAGTAGAAATATAACCGGCTTCGCGCAAATTTCAGTGAAATGCATGACTAGTAAGAAAGTTGTCCAAATAAATGGTAGACTCATGTCGAAGTCATACAATTGCCATCAGTGTTCGAAAATAAACACTAAATATCGCTCTTTAGTGTTCGGTTCGATAGATTTGTGGAAAACACAAACGCTAATAGTGTGTAGAAAATCATTAAAAAATAACGTTTCCTTGTTTGTCATCTTTTGAACACAAAAATAATACTGTTTTTATCCAAATTAAAAAAGATGAGAACATTTAATTCCGTTCGTTTTTTTTTTTTAACACAAACTTTATTGTGTTCGGTTCAGCTCATTAATGTTCGTTCATTTCAGTTGTGCGTAGCGCCCTTTTGGTTTCATTTTTTACAAAAACAAAATACACATACAAATAAAAAAACAAAAAGCCAGAAAAATAATTTTACACAGTACACATACAATCTGTTTGTGCTGCAGTTGTTGCTAAAATTATTAAGGGTTATGTTCGTCTACACAACCACTAAAAAATAGATATCGCTCCTTAGTGTGTGAGCCAAACGCTAAATAATGATCTGCTTATTTTCGAACACTTATCACAATAGTTGAAATGAAATTGAATTGAAAAAATCGCTAAAACTAAACAATCGTAAAAACACGAAATATCTGGACCTGAAAATCAATTTCAAAATTTCACTAATTGCACTTATATTAAATTAAAAAGTTTCAGAAAAACAATTATTTTTAAAATCAAAATATCATGATTTTTTTAATGTATTTAAAAAAAAAAAATTAAAAATGGCAAAATATCTATTGATTTATATCGACGATAGAAGTGATTTACTTCTTAAAATTCTTTAATCTGTATTATAAGCCAAAAGGTAACTATAATTCCTTGTTGCCAAATCCGGCACCCTAATTTTTTGTACTTGTTAACATGTTAATTTGCTTACGTGTGTTTGGCTGTACAAGAGTGTTTTTATGTCACACAAATAAGCTAGATGGACACATTCAATTTCGGTTAAAATAAGACCATAATTTACCATAGGTCTCGTATAAAGCCAACTTTCAGAAAATACTTTAGTACGCATAAGACCATAACGGATAATGCTATTGTAATACAATTCAGTCTCTCGCAGTTATAAAAGACAAAAAATCACACTGTCAACTTTCATGATGATCGTTCCATAATTTACCATAGGCCCTATATAAGGCCCACTCTCGGAACTTACCCGTAAAATCATAACAAATATTGAAACATCAAATATTCGCCACATCCGAATATAGCACTCTAACTTGTTTATTTTCTTTTCTTTTTTTTACTGAAAAACTGTTGCAAATATATGGGCTGGTTTTTTGTGTCTGTTTCAATTCGTATTTCTTTCTTTATTTGTTATTGTTTTTTATTCTTTTCGTTAATGTAAATGGGTTTTTGTAAAACAAAAAAAAAAAAAAAAAAATATTTCGGATCATAATTTATGTTTTTACAAATGTATTTTACTAGGTAGTGTTTTAATGTTCATACATAAATGCTTGTCTCCGTCTGCATCTTCTGTCAAAATGTATGAGTATGTGTGAGTGGAAGGGTATTTTGAGTTTTTTTGGGAACAATATGTCTATTTTTATGTATTTTAAAGGGTTTCTAATTTTGCTGGAATTTATGGGATACAAATTTTCTACAAACTTTTCAATATGTTTCAATGGTTTGTCATTAAAAATCTTTTCAGAAGTTTTATTCTAACAGAATTTTTTACTAGAGTTTTATGCTAAGTTCACACTTAGGTTTTTTTAAACGCGTTTAAGCAAAATGTTGATTTAGCTAATCAAAGCCGTTCACATTACATTTGAGATGATTAAGATGACAGATAATTAAGTAAAAAAAAAACACAAAACAAACACACAAAAAAACAACAACAAACAAATTTATATTTCTTTAAAGTATTAAAAATGGATAAAAACACTTTTATCAAGTTATCAGAATTCATTATTTTAATCATTTTAATGATGAAACTGAAAATTTATAAATTATTTAATTAAAAAAAAACAATAAGCAGAAATCTTGGCCGGTTGTATACGATCATGTTGGCGATTCTACATTTGAGGTATGTTCAGTTGATTCTATGTGATTTATGAAGTGATTTAGTTGTAATCATGTCAATTTGAAGTGATTAACAAATCACTTCAATGTATGGGTAATGATCTCGATTTTGAAGTGATTAGAGCTTAATCACGTTCGAACAGCTTAAACGAGTTTAAGAAGCCAAATGTGAACATACTATTGTACAAATAATGAGCCGATGAAATGTTTAAGATTAGTGTGAGTTGCATTAACCCAACCATACGTTGCTCTTATCTCGAAGTGAATGAATGCGTCTACTAAACACAGGTAACCACTCACGTGTATTTTTGTACACTAATCCATTGCTTAGGAACTGCAGTTATCTACTGTAAAGCAGATTTTTTTAGCTACAGTATACCGCCCACAGGCCGAACCTTTCTCTTGCAATAGTTTTCAAATCTCCCTTCCCACGATTTGGGTTTTAACCACAGACATCCAGTAATCTCCGAAGAGACTTCCACAATAAGCAGTCCAGGAACTATAAGGTGTGGCAATATATATATATATATATATATATATATATATATATATATATATTATATAATGGGTGATTTTTTAAAAGCTATAGGAAAGTTAAAAAAACACATAAAATGCAGAAAAATGCATGAAATCTTTATTTGACTCGATAGGATGGTCCATGTAATTTAATGTTTGAAGATTATTTCATGAAAATGTTAACCGTGACTGCGCCTCAAATGGGCCATTCGCTTAGTCCAATTTTGGCATACTCTTTCCAACATTTCGGCCGGTATCTCATGAATAAATGCTTCAATGTTGTCTTCCAATGCGTCAATTGAAGCGGGCATGTGTGTATGGACATGAGCTTTAACATAGCCCCACAAAAAATAGTCTAAAGGCATTAAATCGCACGATCTAGGCGGCCAATTGACCGGTCCCGAACGTAAAATAAAATGTTCACCGAACTCGCCTCTCAATAAGTCCATTGTTAAGCGTGCTGTGTGGCATATGGCACCGTCTTGTTGAAACCACATGTCATGCAAGTCAAGCTCTTGCATTTTGGGCAAAAAAAAGTTGGATATCATCTCACGGTAGCGCTCACCAGAAGTACGGTCCAATGATGCCACCAGCCCATAAACCGCACCAAACTGTGACTTTTTATGGATGCATTGGTAGCTCTTGCAATGCTTCTGGCTGATCTTCACTCCAAAATCGACAATTCTGCTTATTAACGTACCCATTGAGCCAAAAATGAGCTTCGTCGCTGAACACAGTTTTTCGATAAATTTTTTGATAATTTTTGATAATAAAATTCAATAATTTGCAAGCGTTGTTCGTTTGTAAAACGATTCATGGTGAAATTATAGACCAAACTGAAAATGTTTGACAGTGAAACAAAACACGAAACGTGCGTCAGCTGTTTAAACCAGTGTTGCCAAAAAGATAATAGCTAAAAAATCACCCCTTATAGATATATAGTTATATAAATTTAATTATTATGTATGTTTTTTCGACCTTTTTGTTTTAACTTCAATAAGTAAACGAATAATTAAGCTCAAGGCCTTAGTTTTTTAATTAATTTTATTTATTTATTTTAATAGTCAATATTTCGTAACCCTACGGGAAACATCTTCAGGATAAAAATATAGAAATTTTTATTAAAACGAGTAACAATAGACGTTCATTAAACGACTGCCCGCTAATCCGATCTTTAGAGTACAATAAAGGCCTTGAGCTTAATTATTCGTTTACTTATTGAAGTTATATAAATTTTTTAATAATTTTTCAACATTAAATAGACTAAAATTTTTTGAAAATTTGTCATTCTTGACTGACCGGAGGACCGGATTTGACATGTTTCGATGGTAACTACATTATCTCCTCAGAAATTACCGTTTAACACTCACCACCATTGACGACAGCTGGCAATGAATAATCGAATATCAATCTTTAAACCAAATGGTATTTTTTACTTGGTGAATCAAAATTAGTTGTCGTGAACGGTTATCTATTTTATTTGATTTACATGTCCTTCCATACTTCTGCTTTTTATACTTTTTGTCAGGAATTCTTTTTGAAGTCCAAAGAACATTTTTCTGTTTTTTCTTTAATTTTTGTCTTTTTTTCTTGATTATTTCAGCACAACTTGCAGGACAAAAGTAAACATAGAGCTTGTGCCTTCGCTGTTTAACAATAATTTGTATTGTGGTTATTTTATTGAATTGTTTATGATTTTTAATTCAGATTTTAAAATTTAATCAATCTTAAGTTCATAAAATTTAATTTAAATTTCTTTTTTTTATTTATATTAAAAATAGCCTATCTATTTATCTTGCTGCATTAAAAGTTAAAGTTTTGAATACTTATTTACATTACGTATCAAATAAAACGGTTTCTCACAATTTGTCCTCTTTGTGTAATTGATTGTTTCTTAGAACATTTATAAACTTTTGTTTATTTACTTGATTAAATAAAGATATTTTAATGAGAGCTAAATAATTCATAAGAATTTAAAGTTTAATAATTCATGGATCGAAATGAATTTGAGGCCTTCTCTTAACCATCAGCTTAAATAATGAGTGGAGGTTGAATTTGAATGCATTTAATATTGAAAAATGTGCGTTAAAAAAAAAAAAATCATACACAGGTCTCCAAATAAATGACAATTCGTGTATGCTATTGTGTGTGTAACGCATTAAAATATTTGCTCAAGATCTACTTTTTGAGTTAATCTAACGATCACCCTAGGGCTAGCTGGCCGATTGTTTGACCTTGTAAACTTTGTTCTCAGAGGTCAGTTCGAAATTTTAAAGATAAGTTGATGCAATTTGGTATATATACGTCTTAATTGTTATAAGGAACCCTCAAGTGATGAGAGTCGGTCAATAATTTGAGACTATAATTTTTATAAAAGCTTTTATTTTATTGCAAAATTTTGTGCTGTTAGGTCCTGAATTGACCATACACGGAAAGAATAATTTAATAAACACCAGAAAATATGGCTTGAGACAAGAACATTTTGCACGATCTCGTCCAAGCCAAAAGTTTCTTATTCTAAATATATGTGTGCTTGGTTTAAGCAAAATCTTTCATTATTATTCAAGAAAATTTAATAAATACGAACGAAATAAGTTAAAATAAAGAATTTGTTTTGGATTTCTTGTTTTAGGAAACGAAACGGATTACTTTAGAAAATAAACTTCTTTCCGTGTAGATCCCATATAAACCCATTTCTAAGACGATTTAATTGGACATAAGATCCGGCACAAAAAAACTCTTAATTGTATCTTAACTCCATATTAAAATTTTATTTTGCAGGGTATATGATTTCAAATGTGTAGCAAATAGGTTAATTTTGCATGCTTATTTTAGATAAAAATGGCAGTCAGTATCCATCTGAAACACTTAGAACTTATGGTTCATTATGGTACCATAGCGTTCCACATAACATAACGCACACTATAGGAACAACTCGAACTTCTAACGGATTCGTTGTCTGAATTTGATAAAATTTCGCAGGGTTTAGGCTATTCAGGCTATTTACATTGATATGGAATGATAATTTTTTTTTATCTGTGGCGTCTGGGTATTTTTCTACCCACTTCGGCATAAATGTGTTCTAAATATACTTTTTTTATTAACACAATCTGGCTACGATTTGGCTACAAATATTGGGTTTTAGCTTCAGCGACAGGATACTCTTACATTTTTATTCCATATGCTGGTGCTTCTGCTAATAATGATGCTAATTATGGTCTTGGAGAAAACGTTGTACTGCGATTATTAGAAAATATATCGGATCCATCCCAACACAATGTTACATTTGATAACTTTTTTACAAGCCACAAGCTGCTGTGCATATTATCTTAAAAAGGCTACTTTGCGACAGGTACTGTTCGCGACAATCGAACCAATTACGCATTGCTGGAAGATCACAAGTTAATGAAAAAGAAACCTCGAGGTTCGTCTGATTTTTGGTTCGATAAAAGCAATAATTTGATCGCAGTGCGTTGGAATAATAATTCGGTAAGTATATAAATATTTACATAATCCTATATATATGTATACCGTAGATAACATTCTTCGATATGTATAACTTTTGTTGAAGGTGGTCACTGTAATGTCCAATTTTTTGGGCGTGGATCCAATGTGCCGTGCGAAGAGATTTGACCGTAAAAACCGGAAGATGGCCAAAATTGTGCAACTATATCTAGTCCACGCATACAATCAGCGAATGGGTGGAGTTGATTTGTTCGACAATGCCATGAACAATTACCGCATCCCAGTTCGAGGGAAAAAATGGTATTGGCCGCTGCTCCCAAATGCAATGGATGCAGCCATGGTATATATCTGGAAACTACACTGCATGTGTAGAAGATGTGACGGTGTTCCAAAAAACATTAAAAAAAAAATAACAAATCTCAATAATAAAACAATGATTTTAAACGTTAACTGGCAGAAATACATAATAAAACAGTTTTTGATTTCTTAAAAAAATTGTTTTTTACTTAAAACTTATTAGTTGAGAACTCTTTAGTGTCGAAGTGGGTATTTCAATACCCATGCCGTTATTTTTTACATATATTCCAAACGAGTGGAGCAACTAAAGTAAATATTTTTTTCATAACAGAGCATATATAGGGCTATGTAGGCCCAATATGATTTATGGGATTTTCCTTTCCCCCCTTTTACAAAGCCGTTCTTTTTTAAACAAATTTTGACATTACAAATTTTCCTACTTTTGACCAATTCATTTTCCCCCAAAAATTTAATGCTAAAAAATCCCGTTAACCCGTTTTGCAAGGTTCAATTCCTTGTCTATCAGTTTATCAAACCTAACTTTAAATATAATTTTTCCAAAGTGACTCTTTTTTTTTTTTTGGGGTATTTTTCTACCCATCCGGCGTGAATGGGTTAAGCTCATTGATAGTTCCTGGCTTATACTCTATCTCTTAAGTACCCCCAAAGAATGGAAGCATAAATCGAAAGCCTTTAATTCAAGCGAATGTGGTTGAAATTAAAATCTAAAAATCGCTGCAATATTTTAGCGTTTAAATATCGGTCAGGAGAGCCATAGTTGGCCGAGCTGTGGCTCTATCTTGTCTCAACCACAATTCTAGATTATTATCTTACATTGGTCCATAAAAATGTTCAATCATCGTATTGAATTCCATTTACAAAAACAGCAAATTGTTCGATGTTTTCGAAAAAACTTGGTTTAATGGTCTTTTCTGACGTTAATTCACACCATACTGGACATTAAGGTAGGTGCGTTTGATGTTTGATAGTTATAATTATACACATAATCAACTGTGTGCTCCTTTTTCAGCAACTCTATTTATTCACGTTACCATAAAGCGTAAAATGGACCTTATCGCTTATTGTGAGCTTGTTAGTTAAATTATATTCTGCATTCAAATAAAAGTTGAACAACTTTGTTCTGTGCTTAGTCTTTTCAGCATAAGTTTCTTAAGTAAGAAAAAAATGTATTTCTTAATAAAGTCTGACTGAGTTCACACTATAAAAGTTTTCTTTTACAAAGTCTGAGTTTATTCGTGAGAGGGAAAGAGACATGCTATTGTTATCTCCCTTCTCATCAATATATAAGTTGCGTATAAGTATAAGTAATATTATATGGAAATAATTTGTTGAATGACTTAAAAATTTACCCCAATATATTTCTAAATAGTGTCGTTACAATGTGCAAAAAATATGCAAAATAAATTTAATTTTTTTAAGATGCAAAAAAGCTTGTAAAACTTGCCCCCAATATAAAATAATTTACAAATAAATCGATTGAAGTTGTTTCTCAGCAAAAAGGCTGTTTTTGATAGGCAACTGTTTTATTTTGTTTTATAGTGCTTGGTTAAACATATAAATTCGCAAACAAATCCGTCCCTTGCCCCAGTAATGAGCGTTGCCATTATGCAGTATTGTATGAAAAAATGGCTCTCATTACGTTCAGTTATTAAATGTATTTTAATTCCTTTAAGTCGTTTATAGTTTGATTTTGAAAGAGAAACCCTTTTTATCACAAATGTACATTTAAAAACATTTATGGCTTAGTTTGGTAACATTTGAGAGTACAAAGTCGATACTGTATATTCATTTCTTTTGTACAAATATTTCGAAAATAAATTCATTCCCCCAAAATCTTGTAAAAATATGAACTATTGCCATTACTGCCGAGCCAAAGGAGTGAAAGAAAGAAAATGCCCTTTTTTATTTTGTGCAAATTGTATGGTTTTATTTCTAAAGTTTTTTTTTGTGTTTTGTGGTCTAATTTATGGACAAATATGGTATATGATACATATGCTTTGAATACAAATTTTCAATGTAAATAATTTTCAAAACGATTGTTTACATACAGGGTGTTTGCAGCTTTGGAAAGGAAGTAGAAAAGAAAATTTGTCTTATTCTAAAACTTTAAATGTATTTAAGTATCTCCACATCTTATATTACATAGTAACTTAATTTCCGTAATTTTCAGCTTTACTGGTTTTTTTTTGCATTTCGAATAAGGATTACATTTTGTGAATAAAGATTTCCTTGTATTTTTCACTTCATTTCCTGTGGCCTTAAAAGTGAGTTTAAATTACCTCGTCTGGGTTTCTAATTACAACACTTTTCTCCCCTAGTGAGTATTTATTTAAATTCTACTAGCTTCAGATTTTAATTAAATTACAATAGTTTATTATTGTGTTGTTTTTAATGTTTAAATTTCCTTAAAGATTATGCTACTTATTTATTCGATTATTTTATATTTCTGTTGTTTTATTTTCAATATTTGAAATACACACGCACACACCATCTATAAAAAAATTTTGTTTCTCAATTACCCACAATGTAACAAAATTTAATACTTTTCTTACTTCACAAAGTACGAGTAAAAACAACCCAGTTGGCCATGTGTTCGAGACAACGTCGACGACGCGTACAAGACCCATAGTAAATCGCTGACGACATGTTGGCGACAGCCAGAGCAAATCGACTTTTTCGAACAAAGGGGACCAAAATCGTACACGACAATTTGAGCGACACTATCATGCACATTGTCGTTAACGACCATATGGGTGACAATGTGGTGAAAGTTGTCATTGGCGACTACATAAACGACTTTTTTCTCATATCGTCGTTGATGTTCTATAAGCGACATTACCTTAATAGTGTCGTTGATGACAGTATTGCAGATACTATCCACAATTTAGTCGCCGATAGGTTAATGACAATACGCTTTTTCAGTAGAGTTTTGTATAGAAATAGATAGATATGTATCTGTTGCATTTTGACAAAACATCTTAAGTCAAATTTAAAAAGTTGAAAGAACTGTTTTTATTCATACGAGTTTTCATTCAAAATTTTTGTTAACGTTTTTAAAATTTTGTATAATTAACGAAATTTTTATTTAATTTTGATTTATTTTATTTTGTAATAAAAATGATTTTTGAATATTAATAAATTATTTTAATGCTAATAGTTATGTAAATATGTTTGTTTAATAACTCAAAATAACTCAAATTAAATTGTTAATTTCATTCATTTTATTAATTTAAATTTTTTTTTTATTTATACACAAAATTTTTATTGCTTTTATGTCAACTTTCACTAGCACTTTAAAAGCTCTACTGAATAATTTCTTTTAAAATTATTTTGTATATTGTTTTTTAATACAAAAACAAACAAAAAAAATATTGACAACTAGTCCCATGTTTATGAGACATTTTCATAAATTTGTTTTGAATATCACCTTATTTAGAACAAGATGAGCGACAATTTCATGCATATTGTCGCCAATGCGTTTTGAAACAGGACATATTGCATGCAATGGTCGCTTACGTTGTCCTCAATAAAGCCTTGTTGAAGACAAATTTAAGAAAATGTCTCATAAATTTATACACGACAAAATACATGTTTTATTACTTAAGTTGTCTTCATCAATTTTATATGGGCGACAAATTTTAGAATGTCCTGAGGACATGGTTGACGACATTTGCATCTATGACCATTTGGCCAACTGGGAAATGTTTGTTAATGTGTATGTATGTATGTTTTGGGTATTATGAAAATTATTTATTAATTATGAAATTCAAAGTTATGAATAAGTAATTTGAGATTATTGTTATTAATGCCTGGCACTAAAACTCGCTGTTGCTCGCACCATTTTTATTTTAATGTTCTTTGGTTGGTTTTGTGCTAGCAGGACGAAAAATGGCAGTCAGCCAGCCTAGTCCGGAAGTCAGTCAGCTAACCAGCCTACAAAGAATAACAAAATTAATGATTGAATAAATGAATGAGGGGTAAAAGAAATTAATGAAAATGTTTTGAACCAACATTAAAATAAAGTTATAAGTACCTACGTGACTCTGTGGGTTATTTTTGGAAAAAAATAGCACGCTTTCTTATTATTATATTCTGATTTGCCGAATCTTATATGCCATACTCGCAGTATAACAAAAATAATTTTTTACCGTTTAAAATTTCTAAAATCTGGACAATAATTCTTAAAGCTCTGTAATTTCTAAAAACTGGAATGCGTCAGTACCCTGGTAGGATAGTTGGGAGTGAGCTAGTCTACCGTTTTAAGGGTTGCTGGCGGCGTGAGTTTTTGTAGCTTTTAATAAAAATGGCAAGGAAACACTCATGAGCGGCATAGCATCGGCATAGCTATTAACTTAGAGTATATGTGGTACGCCAAAGCCTGTGAGAAACCAAGTAAAGTTTTGGTGGTGTCTCCATTTTGAAAAGACTAAACTACTCGCCAAAAAGCATAAATTGTTGTCAGCTTGCGAGGTAGTGGACCCATTCCGTCACCATAAGAATCGTAGTATCCAAATCTTCTATATCGCGAATAAACTGAAAAGTACTTAGTCGCCGTGGAGCCTCTGATTCCTAACCATTAGGGCCATGATTTCACAGGAAAAATAAAAACCTTTATCTCGTTTTGAGGGTCGTCGCAGCTGCTTATTTTCACATGAATCTCTATCACGCAATTACCCGTTAAAATTGATAGCAACTTGGAAATTTCTCTCCAGCTACATAAGATGCATTAAGCGTTTTACATTGCTACTCTAAATTTGTGATCCTACGGTGCCAAGAATGTGAGATTTCTTGCCGGCTTCGCTTTCGAATTGCTTAAAAATTTAATTTTTAGTCGTTTCATTGGAAATAACAACTGCTATCGCCGTGAATATATTTAAATCCGAAGCTCCCCCGTCATACCCATTCATAAAAATTCATTCTGTCATTACCATAGTGGTTCCTTTGTGTAGGAACTTAGACTAGGGTGATGTCCGACAAAAAATTATTCTGTAGTTCTACACTGGCCAAATAGAAGAGATGTGTGTTTCGTGGTGGGAGCGCAGTGATAAGATCGCCGCCCCGCTATCGAGAAAAATACCGAATGTTCCTACCAGCCTGAAAAATATTGCACTCATCCGGAAGACGATATGATGTTCGTACACTCAGTTTCTCAGAAGAAAACGTCGGAATAAAACCTCTGTGTGCACTCTAATGGCGTAATTTGCTGTCTGGTTTCTTTTGCTCCATTTTCGACTGAATGGAACGAAAACTTTTAAAACCTTTTCATCCATATCTCAGGGATGACATATTCAAAATTCCTAATAATTGGCCGAATATTGTGCTCAAGGTAATTGGAAATTCAAAACAGTGTATAAATTCGTGCCAACGTTTCCGCGACATTTAAACGATATCTTGTTCCATTAGTAATAAAATAGCTTGCAATCTTAATATCATAACTAGGGCAACCAAAAAAAAGCAAATGCTTATTTTTTGGTTTACAAGATAGAAAGATTTTGATTGAACACAAATTCCGATCATAAAAAAACAAAGAAAATGAGCTATATTTTTAGGGCTTTTTTTTTTGCTTATTTTGGCAATATCGGCTTTTTTTTACTTATTTTGCCATTTTAAGATAATTTTTCATTTTTTTCATACGAAAAAAGCTTATTTAATAATATTTTGCAAAAATCGTTTCTATTATTTTTTTTATGTGCAACTTTTTTTTTATAAATACTAAAACTTCAACCATTTCTGTGCTGTAACAACTCTGGTTAAAAAAATCGTTCAACGTTATGGTAATATTTTGTGCTTCCCTTGAACAATATCATCCCATTATCCTATATTATCTCTGTATGTTATTAAAGCTACACTAAAGAGTGGAGAAGGTATTTTGCATGTGTGCTGCTGTGTGAAACACCTTAAAATATTGGTCCCAAAGTATCAGAATCACTTTCTGAATCGATCTAACGATGTCCGTCCGGCTGGCTGGCTGTCCATGTTACCTCGTGCGCAAAGTACAGGTCGCAATTTTTAATGATAATTTAATGAAATTTGGTACGTGGGTTCTAATTGAAACAAGGGCGAATCGGTCCCTAATTTAATATAGCCCACATACAAGTTGCTGAATTGAATTGAGAAATAAGGCCATATGGCTCTATTACCATGTAAGGAGTAAGGAATAAAGCCATAATGGCCTTATTTCTCATTTAAATTTTTTTCTTTTAATATAATTCTAGTTTATTTAAAAATTGTTTTGTTGTTTTTTCTCCGCGTGGATATATTAAATATATAACGAAAACACTTTTGGGCGCAAGGATTTTCTGCTCTATGGTATAACAAACACCGGCTTTGCTAACTAAAGCTGCTCTGCATAGCTGGCCTTCGGCCGGGCGCAAGGATTGTCTCCTCTATAGTATAACAAATACCGGCTTCGGTAACTTAAGCTTATTGCCTATGACTTTATTGCCTACGGCTTTATTGCACGGTGCCCACGGGGGGAGATAGGGTCAATTTCTGCTTATTAGTAACTATTGACCGACTATACTTTCTTACTTGATTTTTATGAAACTCTGTCTTAGCGGTACTGCAACGTACTTTTTATAGTGTTGTGTATAATTTTTACGTGTTTTTGTTTTTAGTATTAAGCCTTTTTATCAACTTATGTTATTATTTGCTTGTTTAAGTTCTTTTCTCTCGAAAATTCCATAGCTGTATTCTTACGATCAATTTCCTCAGTCTGTAACGTCTTTTACCATCATACTTTGTAACGTCTTATTTCTTTTTAAAAATAGTTTTTGTATAAAGTAACGTCTGGTAGTTCCCATTCTCTCTTTTTTTGGTATAGTAACGTCTTATCTTTTGCATTTTTAGTATAATTTTAGCTATTAAGAATTTCTCTTTATATCAAATATTGTTAATTTCTGCAAATTTTGGGGATTTACACGAAGTTGTAACAAAATTGGAAACAAAAAATCCTTCATTGGTTTTCTAAGTGAACATAGTTATGGACCGTAAGAAAAATGTCTCGTGTTCCAGGGGATATAGGAAACAAAGTTAATACAAAATTAAAATCAGTTTCATTCAAAAATTAAGGGTTTTCGGTATTAAAAGATATTGGGGATATTTTGGGAGGCAAGCGGAATTATGAGTCCAATCGTATAAAATATACTTCAGAGCAAATACTCAATTTTAACTTTGCTGCCTTAACATCTGTAGACGTAGGAAGAACTTTTTGTACAAGAACTTGCTGACTCCAAACAGACATAGTTTCAAAAATTTATTGCATCAAATTATAATTTACTATAACAACGTATTAAAGGAATTAAGTGAAAATAAACAAGTTTAAATTGCTTTTTTTTTAATTTAAACAGCTTATTTTCATATTTTTAAACGCTTTTTTCAAGAGCTTAAAACAGTTTTTTTAGTGCTTTTTTTTGGTTGCCCTAATCATAACTAACCCTACGTTAATTACTTGCAAGTAGTGTATACGTATTATCAACGAAAAATCGGGGAAACAACCGATAGGCTGAAAGTCCAAAAATTGTGTGAATGTTAGTGAAAAAAAGTGAGTGTATTGAGTTTTTTAAACTTGCACTTGCATATGAAAACGGGGGATAAATTTAAATTTAAAAGCAAAATACGTTGCTTAAAATAAAAACCCCGTTACACACACACACACACACACTTTTCCACACAAACCAAAACAACAAAAACTTTTTACCCAAATCACACAAAACTTCTCATATACAAATTACATGGCACCTAATTAAATCTAACCCTGCCAATACCAAAATGAAATATGGTGGCAAATAAAACCAAATTTAGAGAAAAAGTATTAAGTACGCAAAAGTAAATAGGATGGTAAGAAGTGGCAGAAGAAGAAGGAAACTTTTCATTTGGTGTGGTGATTTAAATTAATTTCGTACACGAATGGAAATCATGGTACAATTGTACTTTTTTTTAGTACATTTTGGAGCATGGTACTACCGCTGCTTAATTGGTACAATTTAAAAATCTCAACGTTTTACTAGTGTCCACTTTAATTTTGTTTTGTTCTCTTTTTTGACCCTGTTTTCTTCTTTTTAATGGTCAACTATCGTTCTTACGTAGTTTTAATAGGTATATTTTAAACTTCATGCGCTGTAATATTCGTTGTTTACTTTGCGTTTGTTATGATTTTATGCGGTGTAAAAGGCTAAGGCCCGTTTTCAAAACTTACCACTAGCGAAAGGTAACATTTTATTGACGGTAATAAAAGTGTTCAATTATTAGAATTTTATTTTAACCTACCGGTTAGGATGAACCTTCCTTTAACCAGTCGCTCACTTAAGGTTAAAGTATTAAACTTTAGAAAATATCTATTGTAATATTATTGTTTGGCCATGAAGGCTTTTATTATTACAAAATTTTTCAAATAAAAAAAAAAAAAAAAAAAAAGTAAAGTTGTAATAATTGAACACTTCTTAAATGACCGATAAAATCCAAACTTTAGGTATTGGTAAGTTGTGAAAACTGGCCTGAAATTTATAAATTTTTAAAAACACAATTATACAAATTATCTAAAATGCAGGTCAAGTAAGCAATTGAAGAATCGAGAATGTGACAAATATTTTAAAAATAAACTTTAGGTATGTAATATTTGTTACTTTTATGTTTAATTTTTTTTTTTGTGCAGTTCTTAATATTTGTACCCGTTAAGCTTGTTTTTTTTAATAAATATTTAAAAATGGTACCCTAATGGATTAAAAAGTAAATTTTGTTTTCATAGTTGTTTTAAAATTATTAAATCCATATTTCATTCCCGATTTCGAAACGTGCTGATGAGGGATTCAATTTTTAAAATTAGTGGGGAAAGTAGAGTTGAAAATAAATCTCCAAGCAACTCGGCTATCAATAGAAATATATTGCATGGAAAATTGATTTAGTTTGGTCTTGGGTTTATATGTGTAAGGTTTTTTAAACAGACAGTGAAGGGTAAAGAAAGTGTCTATTGTCTACAATAAAAAAATATTGTAAAAATAATTTTTTTAGGTATGTTTATGCAAAACTTATTTTTGGAATAAACTTCTTAGCTAGCATAGGCTGTTTGTTAGACGATTATGTTTAATATACAACTCCTAAAAGAATCTTCTGATGATTTATTTATTACTTTTTTTATAAATTTTTTGACACGCTCGTCTTTTAATCTTGGAATGGACCTTTTGCGACTCTCTGTAAGAGTCATATAACAATTACTACATAAGAGCGTTTTTGAAATATGAAAATTCTATTGTCAATACAATTTCAATAAAACAAACCGACCTAAGGATCTGTAAAAAAGGATTTTCCGACAGGAAAGTGTTTGCTTTCGCAACCTTAAAGGTTTGTTTCATGTAAATTGTAAGAAAATTCGAAGTTTTAACATGAAAAAGACGCGTGATGCCCCTTTTTAGGTAGCTCAGTTATACGGCTGAGCATTTCACGAGTTGTTAAATAATCCCTACATGAGTCTCATACGACTCTTGGCATGCTTTTTAAAAGACTCGTTAGATAATCTCCAAATACATCACAAACGATTCCCTTTACGATTAATATAAGCGTCTTTCGCTGCGTTATAGAAGAATCTCTCATACGAATCAGAACGTGTAACAGTTTCTCCCGTGCTATGAATCGTCTACAATTATAAAATGAACTCGTCGACGATCAAAAACACTCTTTGTGAGATTCCCAATAGACTCCTATACGATTGAAAATGCTAGCTGGGTTATTGCAATAATTCTCCTAAATCGCTCATTAAACTCAAACAAATTTTAACAGCAAATTGAAATAACTTCTGTCTTCTTTCGAAAACTTTACAAATTATTTTAACGTTAATTTATAAATTTATTATTATTATTTAATTAAGCTTGAGGACTTTTTTTTATATAAAAAATATTAAATTAGATTAACAACAATTTTAATATATTTTTAAATTACTTGCTTTTATACCGAAAATGCCAGTCAGAAATATTAACAAAGTTAGAAAATTAATTTGCTTTTAAGCAAACTTTTTACGATTTTCTATTAAAAGAGCGAAAGGAACGAGCGAGCGAGTGAACGAAAAAACAAACGACAGACAGTGTGTCCCTATAATTTAAAACATTTGCAAAATTTTTCAATCAACAAGATTTTGTAATTCGTGATTAACTCCCAATTTTAATACCTGATAAAACACTGAAATTTATTGTTAATGGGATAAGCTATTCCTACGCGCATTTCACTAGTGCTTATAATTTTAATATATTCCTTTAAATTTCTGAAGTTTTTTTTGTTTTTTTGCTTTCTGCTACTTTATTTTGACACCATAAGACCACCAGTTTTTTTTTGCAAGGTAGCAGGGGCATACATATTTTTGCGTGCGAATTAGTAAGAATGCGTTTCAAAGGTGTGTGTTTGTTTCTTTAACAACGATAACGGTGACAACAACGATGAAGGCGATATGTCAATATTGCCATTATGAAAAAATATTTCCGTAGTTCATATTGATGTTGAATTTTCTGTTTAATTTGTAAACTTCTTTTATACTTTTGTATATATTTGGAAGGTGGTGTATAACCCAGCAAAAACTTACAATTCTACTTTTAATTACTTCTGAATTCATAACTTTGTAACTTTATTTGCCACTTTTTGGATAAATAATAATTTATCTTAAATGAGTAATAATTTTACATTACAAAAAAAAAAAAAAATATTATAATGATTTAAATAATTTATTATTATACGATTTTAAATAATAATTTAAATCAATTTGTAAAATATTCCGTTAATATTTGTTAGACATTCGGTAATACCATATAATTTTGATGTGAAATCCATGGAAAATCCAAAAATCAATCAAATGTGTGTAAATATATACATGAATATGGTCCAAAATTACTCCCACAGTATTTTTTTTGTTATTAGAACACTACACTCATAAAATTATTACAGTAACTGATTGTAGGTTATTAAATTCGTTTTCCGTACTGTGTAACTTGAATAAAAATAAAGTTTTTTACGAATAATTTTATTTTTCAACATTTATGTTTGTTATTCATAAAATAAACTACCAAAAAATAAAGTTTTTTCGTATATATTTTGTTATGTAGTTTGATTTTTGTTGGTTAAAATATATTTTTAAAAGTAAAACTTTTCAATTTTAAGGGACTTACTTGTTTGAGAGATTATTGTTTACACTTTCTGAAAGAACAAATAATATCGTACATGTTCGTTATATAAACTCATTATCAAAATTGCAATTTTATATTCATTCAGTCCGTCTTTGGAATTCGCTACCCACGAATATTAAATTTATAAGCAACGCTCGGCAATTTAAAAACGAAATTTTGAAATTGTATGCTACAAATTGAATCTTTTTTTTTATTTTATTTTATTTTTGATTATCATTAATTTTTTATGATTCATATTAAAATTATTTATATATTGTTTTATACTAGCAACATTTGTGTTAAACAATAATGTTTAAACTAATTCAATAATTGTATATTAATTTTTATTTTTTGTAATTTTTTGTAATTTCTACCAAACAGATTATTAAAACTATGTTATAATTTACGTTATAAAAATCCATTACTTAAATTATAAGATTTTTAATCTTGTTGTATTGGAAAGCAAATAAATAAATAAATAAAAAATAAATATGCTGTTTAATAAATAAAAAATTTCAAAATTAATGTAAAAACCATTTTAAGTTGTTTAAAATGAATTTTCCTTTGAGTTTAAATACATAATATTTTGAGTGTAGTAGTTATACCGATCTAATGTAAACGTTGATTTTTAAACAACATATTATTTACATTTGAAATACGGTGTAAGAGCTGTAAATGATTTTGTGCACACAAAATATTCTTTATTTTATGTTTTCTTATATTTCGAAAAATTTATTATTTGTACACTTTCGTGCATATAAGAGCAATTTTAATTAGTGTGTTTTTACCTTTATGAATTAATTTGCAATAACTTATTTTTGGTCTTTTTTTTTGTAACTATATACATATTTAGTATTGTGGTTTTTTTGTTGAACTATTTATGGTTTTTAATCCAATTTTTAATATTTTTAATTAGGCTTACGTTCATTAAATTTAATTTTCATTAAATTATTTTTATGAAGAAAGGAAGTTTACAACATGAAAGTTAATTAAAATTGTTATTGATAATCTTTCATTCTTGACCGTGGCTGGGGCCAAATTATAAAAGATTACTTTTAGGGCATCGGAAAAAAATAAGTACTTTTTCTAATAGAAAAGTAAGAAGTCTTCTCGTCAAGTTCTCATTATTTTTCTGCTTATTTTGTGAGCAAAATTTTTGCTGGGAGTCTCTTTGCTGTCGTTGCCACTACCACGCTGCTATTGATTATTTAGGTTTTATTATGGCGCTGTCAAGCAGCAAAAACAATATGCAAAAATCGTGTTGCCATCTTTATGATAGTATTGATGGTTAACAACAAATACACCATACTATACACACAGAAAAAATACCAATGTAAAATTAACATGGAAAAATAATGATTGAGAATCATAGTAATTTTCTGCAAAAGTATGCCCTTTATTTAAATTTATCATTATTTCATATTAATTTTAAATAAAATAACCTTAAATCACGTTTATTTAATATTATTCACTGTTAAAATAAAAAAAAAAATATATTAAAATATAAATAAATATGGATTCAATATTGAATCCATAAAAACCTGTTTTATATTAAAATCAAAAGTTTATCTTGTTAAATTAACATGCATACATACTTAAGTATGTACCTTTTTTTTATTTTTAAAATATGTTATAAAAAGAAGACAATTCCCGTATTCTTTTAATTAAAATTATTTAGTTAAATAGTACATCAAGTTTTCAAAGTAGAATGATGACGAAAACCATATTGGGCGATTCTGCTGATGCTTCTGTTATCAAAGGAGAATACAAAATAAGTGAAACATGTGTTACAAGGGGTAAGTGTTTTGAATTATTCTTAAATAAATGCATATGTTGTCTCTGAAGCTTCTTCACACTGTTATAACACACTATAACCAATTTGATTCTACATGAAATTCACGTTGTTTCAACGTGAAATAACTTTCATTCAACGTGATTCAGATTGTTATTTCAATATAAATTACATTTTGCTGTAACTTTACTGCAATGTTAAATTAACATGAATTAAAGTTATTTTAAAAGAAAAAAATGTTGTTCGAAGTTATTGTAAAATCAGGTTGAATTAACATGAAAAACGTATAAAGCAAAATCACCACCGAAAAATTTTAAATCAACCTTGTTTTCTACGTTTTTAACTTGATTTTTTTCTGTGTATAAATTAGTTTTGTTGTAATTACTTGCTATGCAAATCTTGAGTGTCAATTAGTTTTGTTGTCAATATAATTAAAACACAATTTAATCTCTGTTCATTTTCCGTTTATTTAAACAAATCAAAAATAATTAAATAACTTTATTTAAACAAATCCAAATATAACTATAATTACAATTACTTGCTATGCAAGTCTTGAGTGTCAATGCTGAACTAACTTTTAATCTGAAAACTAAAGAACTCTACAACTTCTAGAGGAAGAAGAAGAAGCCACGGCAAAAATGCTTATCAGCATAAACGGACTCACATTTCATGTGAACGGAATTTGCATGTAAGAAATGCAACGTAGCGTCTGCTATGAAAAAAAGGTATTATGCTTATCAGCATAAACGGACTCACATTTCATGTGAACGGAATTTGCATGTAAGAAATGCAACGTAGCGTCTGCTATGAAAAAAAGGTATTTTATTCAGTTATTTTGGGACGCGCGTGCAGCGCTAATTTTGAAGAAGTGTTTATTGTTGCAATTTTTTTATATTTCACAATAACTTTTGTTGCTGTACTTTCGTACCTTAACTGTTCCCCCCTTTAAGCATCGGACGTCCCCGTCTGATCATATCTGCTAAGAATATTGTTGATTTCAACCTTACGTTGCCTTTTGGCGAGAACGTATGCAACGCATATTATTACAATAAGAACAAAAAGAGAGGCTGAGGTGTAAAAAGCTCCTCTTACTTTCAAATGAAGGTGCGATATATGGTCTAGGTTTTCAATATTTAAATCATGAAGGTATTGAAGTGATAAGATAGCGGTATGATCAGTTAAGTTAACAGTGTGAGCTATAGGAATTTCGGGGCTTTTAAAAGCAATTTTTCGGCAATTTTTGAATTCCGTTGAATTAACTTTTAAGGTATTGTCAAAAGTTATGAGGTATGTACCCGTTTGTAGGGTTTTTGTTACATTCTCGTAAATCACTTTGGAGGGTTGATTATTTATAACAACAATGCCATCGTCAATCTCTTTCAGAGGTGGCATATTATGCGCGGAATTTGTGTTACAAGTTGCCGTGTTATTATTTAATAAAGTGTCTAGGCATGAAGTATTTTCAAGGTTAAATGTTTTACAAAATGAAGTTGTAGATTTCTTTTTACAATCTTTTAACATGATATATTTGTAGCCACATTTTGCTACATCACTTACTTTAAATGACAAAATTTTATTATTATGAACGACTGGAAAAATTATTTTTTTATTACAAAATTTTATAATTTTTGGAAATTTTATCAAAAACGTAATAACATTTTCGGTTTGCAAAATCTTTAGTTTTGAATTTACAATTATCTCAGTAATGCTTACATTTAAATCTATTTCGGATTTTAAAACAAAACTTACTTCCGAGCTATCTAACAGAATGGGATTGATCATTTGGAGTTTCCCCAAGGTTATGGACAAAGCTAGGTTATCTAGTTCCCTAAGTACTGCTCTATTTCTTTCGCCTAACAAACTATAAAGGTATCCTGAATCGATTTCAGTAGCCTTAGTTTTACTTACAAGTGTGTTCACAGTCGTAGTTAATTTGTTTATTTGCGATTGCATATCGGTGTTTATGATTATCTGAGCATTACTTGCAGTAACTAATTCATCTTGTTTGCTACGCACTTCGGTAAAGTCATCGTAATCTGGCGTACCAGCTATGTATTTTAGCGCGGTTCCAAGAACGTTAATGCTACGTGCGTGCCTGTGGTGTATGCGCAGGGATTCTATTGTCTTCTCTATTTGGTCCACATCTGATTCCAGCAGTTTTCTCATGTGCGATTTTGGTAGTAAGTCCGTTAGATTTCTGGTTTCTTCTGCTATGGTAGTAAAGTTTGTCAAGTCCGTTACATGGGCCAACATTCCATAATTTTCATAGATTGCAACATTTCCGTCTGCTACAGGAATATAGTGTGAAGAAGTATAGTCCAGGATGGTGGCATAGCTAGCGAGTACAAAGACTGCAAATATTAGGATGCTGCAATGAGGAAACGAATGTTATCTTTATGCACTATTTTGTCATCAATTTTAAGAGTTGTGCCTAGATCTTGTTGGACAGTCTTTTCGACAAAAAGTTTGCTAATTTTATTCCCCAATCTCTTATTAACTTTCACAAAAACTTTATCTCCAGGATTATATGTTTTAGTTACTGTCTTTTTGTTATGATAATCAAGGTCTGATTTTTGTTTGGCAAGAATTTTCGCACGAATACTTTCTTTCAAGTTTTCTGGAATTGATTGAATTATATCTATGGGCTTATGGTTAGTAGTAGAATGGATTGTTCTATTGTATTTCGCAGTTGCCATTAAGACAAGCTCTGTAGAGTCATCTATTGCGTACTCTAGTTTTAGGCATCTTGCAATTTCCGCAAGTGTTCCGTGGAAACGCTCGACTTGGCCATTAGAGGTACTATGCATGGGTGGAGTTGCGTAAATGTTTGCTCCGAAGTTATTCTTTATTAACGATCTTATGGTTTGTGAAGTTAGTGACTTTTCGTTGTCGCAAACTATTGTTTCCGTGCCTTTGTAAAAGTTAAGTATCTCCAGAAGGGCTGGTTTAACGTCTACTATCGCTCGAGAGGGTATAGGTTTTACAATAGCGAACTTAGAAAATTTATCGAGACATGTTAAATAGAATTTCTTGTCAGTATTGTAAATATCGACATGGAGGATCTCGCCTGGGAAGGAGGGTATGGGGGTCTCAGCGATCTCATGTTTTTTTGGATGTCTTTGATATTTCGCTAGCCGACAGATTTTGCAGTTTGCTGTAATTTCTTTTAACTTTTTAGCTATATCTGGGAAAAAATAATCCTGAAGAACTTGTTTCGTATTTTCTGAAACAGAACGGTGTGCCCTATTGTGTTCATTTGTTAAAATTTCAATTTGATCACTTGCGTTAAAGATATCTGTAACAAATTTATTAGCGTACCTGAATTTTACAGAAGGGAAATTCGATATAAGAAGGTGTTGGATTTGAGCAAGGGTATGTAAATCACAATTAATCGCGTTCACTACTTCTGGGTTTATGCAGTCCTTAATAGTATTTAAAAGATCGTCAATTTCTTGATATGAAATGCGATGTCGAATGCGATTTTTAAAAAGAATTTTTGTTTCTTTATTTTGTTCTGAACCATGATTGATTAAAATCTGGTTTTTGAAACAGTTAATTGGGTTTTCGACCGCGGGAATAATTTCGGTGAGTGACATCTCACTTCCACAAGCTTGTAGTGAGCATGTAGATGTGGTATCCATTGTAATGTTAACAAATTGTCTGGAAAGGGCGTCTGCAACAATATTGTCTTTGCCGGGCTTGTAGAAAAATTTTGGCGAGTACTCTTCAATGAAAGCTCTCCAGCGCTTTAATTTAGAGTTTGGGTTTTTATCAGATATCGAAAAGGTTAGGGGTTGGTGGTCGGTGAAGATGTTTAAATTATTTACCCCGTAAAGATAGTGTCTAAGATTTTTTAAGGCCCATACGATAGCTAAAAGTTCGCGTTCGTTGGTTGCGTAGGTTTCTTCGGCGGGTGACAAGGTCCTTGAAATCATGGTAATTGGACGACCATTTTGAGAAAGAACGGCGCCAATAGCATGGGATGACGCATCAGTCGTAAGGTCAAAAGGTCTATCGAAATTTGGATAAAGGAGAAGTACATCTTCGGAAGAAAGGATATTCTTAATTTTTTTGAATGAGTGAATAGCATCAGCATCAAGGTCAATTTTAACTTGCTTCGAATGTTTTGTCCCCACATGACCATTTTCTCCACGTAAATATTTAGTCAGAGGTTTCGCTATAGCCGCATAGTCTTTAACGAATTTTCTATAATAACCGGCCAACCCTAGAAATGACCTTAAGCTCCTTAAGGTTGTTGGCGTTTCGTAATTGACTATGGTTTCAATTTTCTTTGGACACGTTCTGATACCGTCGGTTGAAACGACAAAGCCCAAATACTCGACAGAGGTTTTAAAGAATTTGGACTTTTCTAAAGAAACTCTCATGTTAGCATGGTAAAGTTTTAGTAAGATGTTTTGGATGTCATCTATATGCTTCTGCTCAGAGTCAGAAAATATGATGATATCATCGATATAAACGTGACATGACTTTCCGATTTCATCACGTAAAACATCATCGATGGCACGCTGAAAAATGCTCGGGGCGTTTTTTAATCCAAATGGTAAACGACAGAACTCGTATTTACCATTATTCACGCTGAAAGCAGTTTTTTTCCGGTCGTGTTCGGCCAAGTTAATCTGGTGGAAGCCACTTTTTAAGTCCAAGGTTGTAAAGAACTTAGATTTGCCAAGATTTGAAAGTATAACAGACGGATCAGGTATAGGATATTTATCAGGGATAGTTTTTGAATTAAGTTTAGTGTAGTCGAACACGAGGCGTTTATTGGGCTTGCCCAATTCGTCTGTGCCTTTCTTGTCGACAACCCAAACAGGGCTGTTATAGGGAGATCGGGATGGCTTTATAATGCCATTTTTTAAAAGTTCCTTAACCTCCTTATTGACAAATTCTATCATCGAAATGGGGTAGGATTGGTATTTAGAATATATGGGCTCCTGATCTTTTGTTTTAATTGTTGCGGAAATTTTCGTGTTAAAGGGTAAGGCTTCATTCGGGTTAGCGAAAACACCAGCATTTTCGTTTATTATTTGGAAAAATTTCTTTTCTACATTTTTTGGGATAGAGACATTTTCTATTAAAGAATTCACTGCATCTAGCTTAAGATATTTCAATTTTTCTTCGCCGCCGTTATAATAAATCATGTCTTTTTCTGTGTTAATCACGCCCTTTATGCTTTTTATGAAGCTAAAACCTATGATACCGTCAAATAGAGACAGGTTCGGTAAAATAAAAAATGTTTCAGTATGATTTAGGACATTTACTAGTGTTTTGTTGTTGATTGTATCAGCACCATGAATGGATTTGACTAAAAATGGTTTTTCGACTTCTTTAATGTTTTTTAATCCGTTAATATTGGTGATATAACTTTTAGAGGCACCAGTGTCGATTAAAAGTTTAATGTTTTTGCCACCTATCATTCGCTCAATGTAGGGGAGAACTGACCCTCCCTTAAAAAATTAATCTCATCTTCGAAAGGTGGATCAGAAAAAGTAGGGTTTTCATACGGCTCTTGGTTACCAGAGAAGTTTGGCTCATCGCCGTAGTCATGTGTTTCCAAGGTTTCGAAACCTTCGTTTTGCAACATCTCTTGGCCAAGGTGGTTAATCCTTTGGACCTTCTGAGGGACCTGTCTTTCGGATGTTAAACCTCGCTTTTGTGTTTGAAAACCCTGAAAGTTGTTTGTTCGCACCGTACGCATGCTTACATCAGTGTCCAGGGATTGGGATACTGGTTGAGAGTCACTAGCTTGTTGGCCTACAGGCTGAAAAGGATTTTGGGCGAAATTTCGGAAATTCGAATTTGCAACATTATGGCGTTGTGATTGGTTAGATGCCTGTTGAGGGCGATTTTGATAAAATGGAGTAGTTTGTTGACCGACAAAGTTTTGCGGAGGCTGAGAGTAGTTATTTTGCTGACCAAAGGAGTTCTGTTTAACATGCTGTATGTTTTGTCTTAAGGCTGTGTGTGTTGAGGGACTCATTAAAGCCTTGTTTAAACCATTACTGTAAATGGCAGCAAAATGATAGCGGTTTTGATTTGCTTCTAGCTCTTGTGCTAGTGCCAGAGCTGATGGCAAGTCTGCAGGCTTGCACGAAAACAAGGTGTCACATAAGGGCTTTCTAACTCCCGAAACAAAGACACGCAAAGCCTGTTCACGGTATTTTTGGTTCAGTGACTGAATCAAATTGGCATCTCCTTCATTCGACATTATAATTTTGTTCACGATCGCGGTTAACTTACGCTCTACTTCGTCGTAAAATTGGATAATAGTTTTCTGTCCCTGTCTTAAAGTGGAGAGCTCTTGCTCTAGTGTAAAGATGGATTTTTTATCCATGTAAGTAAAATCAAGCCGTGCTATAATAGCCTTAAAGTTAAGGACTGTGTTATAAGTGCTTAACGCAGCATCTGCGTTACCCACGACTTTGTTTCTCAGAATAGCTACCGCCTGGTAGTACTTTGAGCTCCCTACATAAGGTTCAAATAACTTATGGGCTGTTGTGGCGGCCTGACGCCAAGAGACATATCTGGTGGGGTCGCCTTTAAATTCTGGGACAGATTTAATTATATCTAGAGTTTCCTCACACGACTTATTGGGTATTATTTCTATTTCCTTATATGGTTCTACGGCAGAAGGTGGCTCTAAGGATTGGAGTCGCCTAGTAAGGTCGGCAATAGTTGCTTCAAAGCTTTCTTTTGTTCTTTGGACTGCTTGTTGGATAGCAGTGTCCAAGAGAACTTGCAAATTTTCAGAATTCATTTCCTCTTTGTTCTCAATTCTTTTTTCAGAAATTAATAGTGATTGTAGCCTAGCTAAAATAACGTCAAACCCTTCAGGATCTTCCTGTGGTCTTGACATGAACTCTAGGGAAAAACCAAAGATCAACTCAGAATTCTTTTCACGTAAATTTCATTTTAAATTGCAAAGGTAATAATAATAAAAATAAAAAATTTTTACGAAATTTCAAAAATTTAGATCCGATTTGTTTTTTTTTTAAAAAAAAAAAAAAATTTTATAAAAAATAATAGATAGCAATCAATAGTAATAATAAAAAATAGAATTCTTACAAATAAATCATCACGGCTTTGGCTCCTTCTGGTTCTAAATGCAACTTTTCTGGCTGGAATGTAACTGCTCAAGACTCGGCTTCACTAAGGGTCCTTTGCAACTGCTCACGGCTTGGCTTTTCTAAGTTGTTGACTGATGGATTAGTTTTTGTTATATTTTTTGCTTTTTGGTGATGAATGCTTTTTATATTTTTAAGAATTGTATTAGGTTTTTAGCACCAGTATGGTAGTAATTTTTTAAATTCTCAATAAGCAATGTAATTTTTATTCACAAGTATGGTGAATGTCTTTGTTGTTTAAATTTTAATTTTTTCTTAAACACTGTTTTTTATTATAAAAAAGTTATTTTTCTTTTCACTTCAATGATGACTTAGTTTTTATCTGCTCACTGTATGGTGATTGTCTTTGTTGTTTAAATTTTAATTTTTTTTTAAACACTGTTTTTTATTATAAAAGGTTATTTTTCTTTTCACTTCAATGGTGACTTAGTTTTTATCTGCTCACTGTATGGTGATTGTCTTTGTTGTTTAAATTTTAAATTTTTTTTTTTTTTTTTAAACACTGTTTTTTATTATAAAAGGTTATTTTTCTTTTCACTTCAATGGTGACTGTTTTTTTCCGTTGGGCGCCAATTAGTTTTGTTGTAATTACTTGCTATGCAAATCTTGAGTGTCAATTAGTTTTGTTGTCAATATAATTAAAACACAATTTAATCTCTGTTCATTTTCCGTTTATTTAAACAAATCAAAAATAATTAAATAACTTTATTTAAACAAATCCAAATATAACTATAATTACAATTACTTGCTATGCAAGTCTTGAGTGTCAATGCTGAACTAACTTTTAATCTGAAAACTAAAGAACTCTACAACTTCTAGAGGAAGAAGAAGAAGCCACGGCAAAAATGCTTATCAGCATAAACGGACTCACATTTCATGTGAACGGAATTTGCATGTAAGAAATGCAACGTAGCGTCTGCTATGAAAAAAAGGTATTATGCTTATCAGCATAAACGGACTCACATTTCATGTGAACGGAATTTGCATGTAAGAAATGCAACGTAGCGTCTGCTATGAAAAAAAGGTATTTTATTCAGTTATTTTGGGACGCGCGTGCAGCGCTAATTTTGAAGAAGTGTTTATTGTTGCAATTTTTTTATATTTCACAATAACTTTTGTTGCTGTACTTTCGTACCTTAACTTATACAATCAGCACTTTTCAGAACGGTTAAAGTAAAAGATTCCAAATTTGCAACAAGGAATTTGATTATCAATACAAAACATTTGTCAAAAAAAAAAAAAAAAAAAAAAAAAAAAAAAAAACGAGATGACCTGAAAAAGAGAGAGTGGAGATGGGAGGCTCCATAAGGGCAATATAAATTTCTAAATACCTGGAAGTACACTGAAAAGAAAAATCAATCCATCCTTACTTTAATCGGTATCAATAGTACGGCAAGTAGGGATTTCTTTGCACCGTACAAAATGCTTCATTTAAGTAAGCATTGATACAAGTGCCCCGTAAATAAAAAATCCGAAAATAGGATTGACAGATGTAAAAGTGAGATTAAAATTAATCCAAAACTTTTCTTGATTCAATAATTTCTAGGTTTGTGTAATCCCGAATTCGTACATGACAGAATCCGAAAGTGGCGTGATTCTAACCTAAACACTTACCCCAGAGAACCAGAGTGAGTCTTGTTATCTATTTACTGTATCTACCTAGCCGTTAGTTATAAATGTTTTGATTTCACCCTTGAAGTAGTCCCCCCTTTGCTTTCAGAAGAACACGTTGTTGTAAGACACGAGCAGCACGCCCGATGTGGTTTTCGTAATCATCCTACTATAAAAATTTGATTTATTTGACTATATAATTTAAACAAAGTGAACTCTTATTTTACTTTTTAAACATAAAAATAATGTATGTATTTTTTCTTTTGATGTTAGTATTTCTACATAAAACAAGCAACACGTTTTAACTTTACTTTTAAAGTTTTGTTGTTGATTCATGCACACATATAGAATGTAGGTTAGCACGTCTAGCGAAAAGTTCATTATTTTATTTACATGATTAAAATATTTTATACTTATTTTTAGAAATTCTGGGAGTTGTTTTTGAAGGTAATCCAATGTTGGATTGTTTTAAGTACTTTTGTACTAAAATTTTTAAGTGCGACTCGTGCTAAAAGTTAGTAAAAAAAAATTGGATTTAGTACGAGTTTTTTCTTTCTGTGTACATTTCTAACTTTAATATACATAAATATTACTAATTTTGTTGCAATGGAGGTAGCAAAGCGTACCGGGTTATGTTAGTGAAAAATAAAAAAGAAATATGTTTTATCGTATGTACAAATATATTTTACAGATCCGACAAAAAAATGCCTAAACTGAGAGTAAATATTTATGAAAAAATCTCGTTTGTATATTGAGTAAATTAAAAACTTGCTGCGCTCTAAATATTTGTACATTCAACAATAAAAATTGTTCATCGATATCTGGGTTAAATATTGAATAATCTTTCTTTTTCCTTTTTGTTTTTTACTTTTTGGCACAAAAAAGACCCAAAACTTAAAAGATTTATATGCTTAATTTAAATATTTATTAATCGCTGTGATGTAGTAGAATGAAATATATTGTTTCAGCTTTTCTCTACTAATTTCAAGTCAAACAAAATTTAAATTTTTACTTTAATTCATAAAAGGAGTTTTTCATTTTAAGCTCGGAACCAACTAGAATGTACTAGAATGGCAACGTTAGATGACGGATGGTATGGTTGCTATTTTGCTTATTGTTGAAAATCTCATTAGAGTTGTTCTTTCTTTTTCTTTCAACAAATATTCTAAAATTCATTAAGGCTTTTTTTTTAAGATAATGGTTTTTTTCTTAGCAGCGAAAAAGAATGATGTTGTGTTGTATAATTTTAATAATAAGTGTAAATGAGGAATTTCAACTTCAAACTTACACTAATTGTTTAACACAAAATAAGAGATAATAAATATAGAGTATTAATTAAAATGTAAAATATGAAAAGAATAGCGACTTAAAATATTTTGTAACTATCTTCACGCTCAAGGGTCCGCAATTAGAATTTTATAATAAAATGCAATTTTTGACTTTTTATATTATATTATATTATTTTTTATATGAGACTTTTTGTGTAAAAATTGAATAATCTTTCAAAATGTGACTTTTCTATGTAAAAGATGTGACTTTTTATGTTAACAATGAGTGCCTTTTTGTGAAAAAAGTCCGTTCCAATACTTGTGTAGTAGTTTGACCTTCTTTCTTTAAACCATCTTTCGATTTTTTACAGAGTCTTAAAAAAATTCGAGGAAATTGGAATTTCAAATTAAAATTTATATAAAAACTACAGATTCTAAATTTTAAGAATTCTATTTACTGAGATCTCTAATTTGTAAGAATATTTTTAAAATTCACTTTTTGCCAAAAGTCAGTTTTGATTACAACATCTGCTTTTGTTTAGAAAGTGGCGTTTTGTAACTTAATTTCTGTTAATTTGAATACATCCCAATTCTGTGTTGGACATGCTAAATGTAGATAGATTTTGTCCGAATAAGATGTGCATTTAAATAAAAAATATGAAGTTTCCTGACGATCTGGCCTAAGCAACCAGTGATTCGCATAAGGATGGCTTATCCCTTTACCAATAAATTTCAGTGTTTTTATCAAGAATAAAAATTGGGAATTAAGCACGACTAACAAAACCTTGTTAATATCTGGCAATTATTTTATTATTGTTACTTATAAACTTTAGTAGGTCTTAAGTACTTCTATGGGAACGAACAGAGTAAATTCTCTTACTGATTATTTCTTTTTTCCCCCACTATTCTTCTTAACAAAAATTCATCAATGTTAAACTGGCCATAACCCTGTTTAAGCAATATTATACAATTTTTTGCGCCAGTTTAAGTTGTTTTAGTATGTATGTAGTAAACGTAAATTTGTTTTAACGAAGCGATTGTGTTAACCAACAGACATACAGACAGTTTGTTTTATAAATTTCTGTATATATCAATTTCCTTTATGATACTGAGAAGATAAGAATGTTGTTGAAGATTCCATTTAGTAAACCGCTTAATTTAGTATAAATACACAGCTACTTACATATGCACACACACATACATAAATCTACAAAATAAACAAAATAATTACATAAAAGTGACTTCATCTTTTAATTGCCATACTTGTGGCTCAAGATTCGAAAATACCCAAACATTTTGTTACAATTACAACTACACTTACATAGACATAAATACATATATACTCATTCAACATAAAACAATTACTAAACTTGCAAGTCTACTTTTATTAGTTTAAGGACAGAAAGATTCAACTATAAAAGAAGCAGACGGGAGAACTGGTATGCGCTTCTATTTTTCCTTTTAAAGAAGGCCGCATTGTAAATGATATTTTATTCATTTCTCTGTGCATTTTTTGAAAGTCTTTTAACCCTAAAATCACCCTCAAAAAAACTAACTTAAGTTACCCTCGTGTGTGGTTTTTCACACATATTCAATGTCTGGTCTGTCTACTTTACTGTAGCGTGGCATTAATGATGTATTTATCCCGTTGGTGATCAACAACAAACCACACAAAGCTTTCTTTAAAAAACATACATTGCATGCAGTATATTCATACCTACAATTTTTTTTTCTGGTGCAAATTACAAAAAACTACAAACGAGGGTAACTTACGCAAGTTTTGAAATATTTATTTACTTAAATATATTTTTTTTTTTCAAAAAATTGTGTTTTCAGTACTAAATTAATAATGCTTACCTCAACAATTTTTTTGTTTATCGTGTAAAAATGATTCCTTTTGTGTGCTTTTTCACACAAATTTAAATTTCCATTTTTAATAAAGGCCGTTCAAAATCATTCATCCAAACACCAACAGCTATTGATAAGTTCGCTTTACACTATAAGCATCAAAAATTTTGCTTAGATAAGACTAAATTTTTATAAATATTTTTTCCGAAGGACTTCTAAAAACTTATAAAGTACACAGCAAAACTCTACACACCTAGTAAAAGAGTCGATCGGTATACTTAAAGATGGGTCTATTTACGTAAAAAGAAATGAGTTTTTTTAATGGTAAATAATGATGAATGATGATCTGGCCTAAGCAACCAGTGAAATGCGCATAGGAATAGCTTATCCCATCAACAATAACTTTCAGTGTTTTTATCGAGAACAAAAATTGGGAATTAAGCACGAATAATAAAATCTTTTAAATAACTACTTCACATTACTTTGTCGGTAAATTTTTCACCAAACCTTATGCACATTTGTATTTTATACGAAACCAGGAACTAATTTGTCTTATTACTCTCCGCAATGAAGCTCTGGACATTTAGTTCTTTGTTCCATTGGTATGTTTATAATTTGCAACATTTCTAACATGAAGCGTCGTTTGTAGTTTGTTTCTGTATTTAAAACTGTTGTATTTTCAAAATCTGGTGTATGATTGAAATTGGCACAATGCAATGACAATTCAGTTTTTTGAGAAGATGTATTTTTTTCTGATCAAAAATACAAAAATACATCTTCTCAAGAAACTGCATTGTCATTGCATTGTGCCAATTTCAATCATACACCAGATTTTGAAAATACAACAGTTTTAAATACAGAAACAAACTACAAACGACGCTTCATGTTAGAAATTAATTAATTTTAAGACAGATTAATTAATTTTAAGACAGATACGGACAATGTAGCTCAAAATTACAGACATTTAATTTATAAGAATAAGATGGGAAATTAAATAAGTTTACAAAAATGTAATAGGATAACTTTTGTTTCCTGTGTATAATTTTTATTAATTTTCATAATTGACAATTTTGTTTTTTCATTAAATTTTGTTTATAAAAATTTGTTTGAAATATAAAAAAACCCTGAAGAAACTATCCATTGAGAAAGCGAAATATTGGATAAATTTTAAATAAATATTCTTTATATAAAACGGACCTTGAGCTTGAGAAATTATTGAAAGGAAATAATAGTTAATACGTAATGTTGTTCTGGGAAAAATTTGCAAACGGTTTCTTTATTTAAAATGTGTGTAGTCGCGAAAAAAATTGTTGCTCTATTATGAACACCAGTGAAGCACTGTTGGGATTTGACAATTCTTAAATTGTACTGTTTCAATGGCAAAATTGTACCAAATTGACATAATTTATACCAACATTTCGATATAAAATAAAAAAGTATCCAGTAAAAAATGTGCTCCAAAAGGAGCATGTTTTATGTATGAATTCATACCTCAAATCGCTTCAAACCTGCTGATGGGATGCCTGAATTTTGTATGGGGTGTTCCCGGTTTGGAGGACTATTTTCTGCTGACAATAAGCACTTCTTTTAAAACCTTCTTCGTTATCAGCACTAAAAATTTTTTTGGATATTGTTTTACTGGGTGTACATAGTAATTCATAACATTTTTTTATTCAATAATAATAAAAAAAAAACAAGTAAAATTTGATTCCCTACACCACAGAATACAAAGACAAATTTGCTAGAGTGTACGCTATTTGGGACACAAGGGCAATCAAGGACTTTCTAAATAAAAATTATGTTAGGAGGTTAAGATTCATGTAAAAGTTTTTTTGGCCGATTATTATTTAGAGATCGTCATCTACTTGAGATTCGTTTTACATTTCGCATTCAGGTGTGTCATAGAATCCAAGTCGGTTTTGCTCATTTTCGGTTTTGTGAACCAATATTGGTTTCATTTGGTGTCATGAAAACACGTTAAATGTTTTGGCTCATGTGTTTACAGCTGTAAATTCAATTTTTGTTTGTTAATTTTGTAAATTATGATTCTTGCGCTAAAATATTTTTAAAACCTGTGTTTTTAATTAAAGGAAAATGTTAAAAAAAATAAGAAGTTTTAATACAGTAAACATATGAAAAAAAATGCCATTGTTGTATTACTTGCATTGCATTTGTTGTTTACATTTGTGTAATTTTATTGTTTTGTAAAAATATGTACTTAGGTGTAAAGCGAATTTATAATTAATACAAAAAAAATGTTGCTTAAACTTAAAAATAAATAAAGTTACCGCTGCTGTTGTTCCATATTTGCTGTTTGCAGAAAAAGTGAGAAGAAGACTTTTACCTTCTAACGTAAACTATTTTTACTATTTTACCAATTTTGTTTACTTCCATCTGTGGAAAAAATCTACAGGCTCAGTACGCCGGGAGTAACAGTAACGTTGCAAATCAGCAGCTTCATTTTGTTGTATGTAAAGCAATTACAACGATTATAGTTAGCAGTAAGATGTTACGTCTCAATCTGAAAGAAATAGATTGGTCTTACTTTTTGCGGTAAGGTTAAGTTACTGTTACTCCCGGCTAACTGAACCTTAATTGTAAAAAAAATAAAATAAGAACTTAAGCTTTTAACAACCACATTAATTCCAATAAAAAACAAGAGCTGTAATCTGCTTGGTTTATTTTCAATAAAAACCCGATATCATTGGTGTCTGTGACACCTAAAACCGAAACTAATTTTCGTTCGAACAAAAAACCGATAACATTGGATTTCACGTCTTTTTTTGTCTGTTTCAAATCCAATACCGATTAAATTGGTTTCTATGACACCCCTGAATAAGATGGATTAAAGTCACAAACACAGTTCCGGAAAGAAGTCTGTATTTGGGCTATATGGAATTATATTTCACTACTTTCATTAGGCTTCGTCCTTATGAACTGAAACAAATGTATAAAATTTCATTAACCAGTAAAAACTTCGCTTACTTTTTCAAAATGAATAGTTTCTATCACTCATTATTTAGTAGCTTTCTTCGCTGCTATTTGCGTTAAGAAGCAGTTATTACATAACTACTTCTTAAAACGTATTATACATATGCAGGGTTGTTAGATGTGACGATTTTTCGTCATTTTGAAAATACAGTAAAATGGCGATTGACGATTTTTTTATTAAAAGTAATAGTGTTATGACGACTTTCTGGCATCAATAAAACACTAACGTAAAAATAATTTTTTCGAAATACATAAATTATTGGAAAAAAAAAAAAATGCTTCCCCCCATTAGTAATTCAATTTCTATAATTATATGAATACCATCGATAATGCAAAATATATACACTAAAGCCCCTATTTGCGTCGGTCCTATTTGTGTTTAATTTGTGTTTAATGGGAATTTAATTCTGGAAGTAAGTTATTCTAAGTATAGTTGCGTGTTAGGATGTAAGAAGTTAGTTCTTAATAAGAAGTTGTGTAGAAAAATGAGTGCAAAGAGAAGAAAATGCATTAGTTTGGAACTAAAATTGGAAGTAATGAAGAGTTTCAAGTCTGGTGAAAAGGCAGTTGATATAGACAGAACCCTTGGTTTAGCACCTTCAACAGTAAAAACGATTTGCAATAGTGATAGCGTTAACAATTAGTCGAGTTTATTGCAAATGAGATTTTATTTTTTATTTAATGTTTTTGTGAATATGGATAAATTAAATAAATATCTTTTTGTTATGTTTTAATGAAAATATATTTTTTCTTATGTATTTCTTTTCAAATGATAAATATATTTCAGCCCGCTTGCTGAAATAAATAGAATGAACTTTAATCATTAATAGAATTTCTTGCTAAAAATTTATATTTTTGCACCACTCAATTATATTGTGTCTGATTTGTAAAATTTAAATATTTGACGATTTGTTGACGATTTTGAAAAATGTTTGTAACAACCCTGTTCATATGTATTAGTCATTTTTATAATGAATGAAATAATCACTTACATGTAATGATTTCCAAACGTGATTCAAAAAAAAAAAAAAAATATTATTTTAATGAAAATGGATTTTGGATGCAATCAATGCCATACTTTTCAAATTCCATTTTGTTAAATGTGAATGCGTT
The DNA here is from genome assembly GCA_963931875.1 of Pollenia griseotomentosa. Taxonomy (NCBI): domain Eukaryota; kingdom Metazoa; phylum Arthropoda; class Insecta; order Diptera; family Polleniidae; genus Pollenia; species Pollenia griseotomentosa. Next base: position 21,252,724 of record OZ007561.1, read on the forward strand.
AATTTTGGGACATCCCTAGTCAAATTCATTGCTTCCTTCAGTAGAATTGTGGAGTTGCTTTTTTTATTACCCAACGCATTGTTTTGTAGGGGAAGTTTTTACTGGGCAGATTAACACCACTATTGCTGTATATACAAAATAAAGAAGACGCAAACATTTCACTTTTTTTAGCAAAGGCAGACAAAAATGTAGACAGGGTCACCAAAACAAACGACAAAAGTGGCGACTTGGAGACACTTGATCCTTGGCTTCCTAGAGAGATATATCTATGTATGTATGTACTTAATATGTGCGTATAGTAAAATATATAACATCATGAATACAAATGACCAATAACGCAATTTTTTTGTAGTTCTTCGTGGGTATTTTTTTGTAAACTGTACCAAAATAGAATGAATTGTATCAGTGTACCAGGAAAGTTTCGATGGTGCCAAATTTGGTACAATTGTGCCACAAATCCCATTAGTGCAGTGAAGATGTTGCTGCCTATTGTAAATAATTATTATCATTTATTTGAATAAATTTTTTTTAGTTATATATGACATTATACATTTGTGTAACCAAAACTTCAGTTATTCAATAAATTATAAATTCAATTTGTTTGTAAATGATTTAGTTAATTTTTATTCGGTAAAACTGTTTATAGATTTTAGCAAATAATTTTTTTATTTTTATTTGGCAAATAATTAATTGCAAATTATTTCCGCAGCATTTATTACATTAAGCGCATTTAGACAAATAATAAAATAAATTAAGGAATGTGCCAGTATGGATGTGACTTTTATTGGTGCTAGAGTTTTGCTGCAAATCGGAAAAAGCCCTGTAGGGAAATTTTGTATTGTTTCTTTCTGCTCTTCTTTTCTGACACTTACTCAAATAAAATGGAAATTTCCCAAATTTTTGTCACGTTTCCAACTTTATAGAATCACTTCTAGGGAATCTGCTGGTGGCCAAAATCTGTAGTGCGAATAACACAAATTTAGTTAGAGAGCAGAGATTTCCAACAACAACAGTTTGATTCGATAAAGTGTGGAATTTTATACTTTTTTGTTCATAAATTTACAACATTTTTCTCAATTTGAAACCATTTCGTTCTTTATTTGACAAGAAGTGACAATTATTAATTTGACAATGATTTATGATTTCTCAATTTGACAACATTTCGATCATGGTTTTACAGCGTGTGGTAATTTTTACTCAATCGTTCCCATTTGATCATGATTTTAAAACGTGTGGTAATTTTTAATATGAAATTTTAATTTAACAACATTTCCTAAATGATTTGACAACGTGCTGAATTTTTTACTTTTTGTTCTTAGTTTTACAACATTAAGTTTTTAACATGAAAACGAATACGGATTTTCCTTTATCGTTCCCAATTTGACAACATTTCGCTAATGATTTGACAACGTTACTATTTTTACATTTTTGTTACGAATTTGACAACGGATATTAACAAAAACATGATAATTTGCTTATGTTGTTTGGATTTCAGAAGAGGTTTTTTCATGCTTTGTATGAGTTAAGTGTTATTTTCATGTAAATACAGTTAAAAGCATAAAAGTATGTGTATGAGTGGTAACACTAGTTGTAGTAGTCAAGTTTCACAATATTTTTGTACGACTGTTTGAAAGAAATAAAAAAGGAACCACTACGCCATTATTTCCTCTATGCTGCTCTCTTAGTTCTAACAACAAAAATGTACTTATTTTAACACAAATACATACATACGATATACTTATAAGTACTTAGGTATACCTAAAAGTACATGTGTGTGGATGTATAAAGTGTTAGACAATATGTTGTTATCTTTATGCCCGCTTGCGACGTAATGATGTTGCAATTTAGAAACCATAATTGCAAATAGTTTCTCATTTCCTTAATTGTCATTGCTAACTTAAGATGAATTTAATGCATCCCCAGCAAATTCAGCTCTGGTGAGAGGGAAAGAGTTCAAATGTGGGAAAAATAAAGAAATAAAGCTTTTTTAACATAAAGTAAAAAGAAATTTTTTGTTTTCATATATGAAATTGGATTTCTTTTATAAATTTCCCAACACCAAGTGAAAGAGCTTCTGACTTTACGTATCTGTGTGTAAACAGAAGTTAAATTATATTGTTTACAAAAATTATTTTCAATTTTATAACGTTGTTGCTTGCACTTAAATTTTTCATCAACTTTTTAAATACATTTATTCCTTAATGTTCCGGCAAACACTCTCACAAATCCTCATATTCATACATTTGCTCGTTTATTTGTTTTTGCAATTGCTTATACATACAGACTTAAGTTGTTTTATTTTTGTGTGTATGTATGTTTTACTATATTACACCGCAAAGTTATTTGTCAAGTTTTATTACATCGAATCGACTCAGAGAAGAATGTATTTACACATTAACACACAGAACAAAATCACACGTGTATATTGCACATGTACAGGTATTTACTGCAATGCAATAATCATTATTTATAGGTAAGTGTGTGTAATTTCATGTTGTGTGATATTGCATTGGTGCGATTGTGTGTAAATGGGTTTTGGGGTGGTGATGTTGGTTGCTGAAAATCAATGGATAAAACAATCGACATCGTATAAAACAAACAGGTCGATAAAACATTCATACACTTTTGTAAATAACATACGAAGTTTAAAGGTGGTTTGGCATAAGTTCGTTATATGAAAGCTTAAAAAAGTCACTTTTTATACAAGAAGTCAGTTTTTACACAAAAACTCACTTTTTACACAAAAAGTCCTCTTTTATAAAAAAGTCCTTTTACACAAAAAGTCACTTTTTACACAAAAAGTCACTTTTTACACAAAAAGTCACTTTTTACACAAAAAATCACTTTTTACACAAAAAGTCACTTTTTACACAAGAAGTCACTTTTTACACAAAAAGTCACTTTTTACACAAAAAGTCACTTTTTACACAAAAGTCACTTTTTACACAAGAAGTCACTTTTTACACAAAAAGTCACTTTTTACACAAAAAGTCACTTTTTACACAAAAAGTCACTTTTTACACAAAAAGTCACTTTTTACACAAAAAGTCACTTTTTACACAAAAAGTCACTTTTTACACAAAAAGTCACTTTTTACACAAAAAGTCACTTTTTACACAAAAAGTCACTTTTTACACAAAAAGTCACTTTTTACACAAAAAGTCACTTTTTACACAAAAAGTCACTTTTTACACAAAAAGTCACTTTTTACACAAAAAGTCACTTTTTACACAAAAAGTCACTTTTTACACAAAAAGTCACATTTTACACAAAAAGTCACTTTTTACACAAAAAGTCACTTTTTACACAAAAAGTCACTGTTTACACAAAAAGTCCGCTTTTATATAAAAAAGTCCTTTTTACACAAAAGTCCTTAGATACACAAAAAATCCTAAATAAAGAGTCACATGTTTTACACTAAATGTCGCATTTTTTGCGCAAAATTATCTACTTTTTTCACAAAAAGTCACACTTTTTTTAAAGAAAAGCATACTTTTTGTACAAAAAGTCACACTTTTTACACAAAATCTCAGAGCTTTTACATACAAATTCAGAACTTCTAGAAAAAGTAGTGCGTTTTAAACAAAAAGCCAGAGTCTTTAAACAAAAAGTCTCACTTTTTACACAAAAAGTTTACCTTTTTTCAGAAAAAGTTTGCCTTTTTTCAGATTGTAATTCCTTTTTTCGGCAAAAGGTGAATTAAAAATGTGTGATTTTTATGATGCTGAGCTGATTCTTTCCAATAAATTTTAAAATGTTGCTCGATTTTGTGACTGCATACATTTACTTATTGCTTATATATAACTTTGTATATATGCAGACAGTTGTCAGCATCAGGAACAGGTTAAGGAGTGTGAGATTTCATATGTGAAAACAAAGTAAAACTAAAAGAGTAAAAATATCATCACTTCAGTTGAAATGAGTTCAATTCAATACAATTCCATGCGATATGATTGCGGATAGGCGACATATAGCGTTGACAGTTTCATTAAAATGTTGCTTTTTCACTAGCAATTTATTTGCATTATACTCAAGTGACATTAAAGTACAGAATTGAATCGACAGCTTCTCGAATTACCGATAAAACAAAAAAAAAAAAAAAATGATACAAACACAAGCATACCAGACATCCAATATATCAGAAACATACCGGTACATCTGACAATACATACTTACATAAATTTATACAGAATTACATACATTTTTTTGTAGTCGTGGTATTGATTTTTAATTTTATTTCAGTACAAAACAAAAATATTCCTCTACAGATACATATACACTTGCAATCACACACACTGACACATATTGCAATTTTTATAGGGTTTGTATCAAGGTATATTTACACAAGGTAGACTCATTTGGGAGTGTAGACATGCTGCTCTTAAAAAGGAACCGAGATGTCAAAATTGTCTTCATATAAAACAAAAACAATTTAACGCACACATGTACAAATTTTGGCTCATATACACGCAATTTGACGTTGGGGTTCCAACTAGGGGTAAACAGCAGACAAACATATGGGCCAACGAGTTTACCTTGTGTAAATATACCTTGATTTGAATGACGGGTTGAAATGTTTTTTCAATTTTTTTTTTTCAATGACAATTTACATATCAATTACTTAAAGTATTTTTAAATTATTTTAGCTTTAGATTTATTGTTTTAATCAAGGCGAATTTACAACAGGTGAACTTATCTTGCTACGTAAGCAACAGCTGATAACTAACCTTGTGACAAAATGGTATACCGTTCTAGTGGTTCTGGGGAATCTTTACTAAATTCTGTAATTTGCGCTTAAAATTATGAAATTTAAAACTTTTTTAAGTTATTACATTTCAAAACACACAATTTAAAATTGAAAACAAAATGAAATATTTGCTTGAATTTTTGACACAACGTTAAAATATTATAAGACCACCTTGTATGAATTCGCCTTGGTTTTAATGTTTAATTAATAATTATTCGGGGGAAATTTTAAAATACTTTTGCGTTCAACCTTGTTCTGCTTTGACGAGTTTTTACAGCAAGTCTGCAATATTTGTGTGTGTGTGTGTGTGTGTGTGTGTAACTAAAAATCACCTGAGATTGAAAAGTTATTGGTTTATTTCAATAATTCCAACAGTTTCCTGTTGCTGTTTTTAATATGACAGCTATATATAACGGATATTTGCACAAGGTGTCGTATACCTGTATATCTGTACCTCTATGCGTGTGTGTGCGTTAGTGATAATGAGATGTTTTCCCTCTATTTTTAATGTAATAAAGAAAACTACATACATTAACATACTTAAAATTCTATGTAGCATTCTATTTCGGAAACGAAATTTAAATACATAAATATTTGGTTTTTAGATCTAACATCATTGTTAGCGCCACTACCAAAAACCCTAAGTTCGGATGATCCGTCTGATAGCACTTAATTTTAAACATAGAAATGTTCATATCTTTTTGATTGTGAATATTTAATTTTTAACGAAACTAAAAAGGTGGTACTAAAAAAGCCATATTTGGGAGCCTAATTGATCTGCCATTTTATTCATTAGTAAGTTCCAGAACATTTAAAATTTAAAATTTAAATAATTTAAAAATTTGTTAGATTTTCTTAGTGGTTTCTAAACCAAAAAGTATGTAAACATAAATATGTTTTGTAATTACACATTTCCTAATTAATATTATTTATTTAGGAATTTAAATAGAAATACATTTGTTGAATAAATTAAGTTTTTATGAAGTTTTTGGAAGTCACTAAAAGTTACCCTAGGCAGGCGTGCCTTTAACAATCATATTCATTAATATTTAGATTTTCTGTTATATGATATCATCTTATTTTTTATTTTTAACTTGGAAAATATTTATTTTAAAATCAGTTTCCCTTTGATTACTAGTGTAAAAAGTATCACATAAATATCTTTAATCCAATAATGAGATTAAGTGAATTGTAATATATAATTTTTTAGGCCAATAAATTAAACTAGGTAAAATATATAAACTAAATTTAGAGATAAAGTTAACAAGAATTTATATATGGAGCAATTCCATATGAAAACGATCAAAATTGGCAAATTTTTGGACGACCCCTCTCCGATTTTAAAATAAATAGTCTCAATCGATTGCCCGGCAAAAAATAATGTACCTACATATTTTTTTTTTTTTTATAGTGACTGGTTTAGTGGTGGTGTACACCACTGTCATGTGACAAAATTGAAGAATTCTTCATAAGGGACCTCATTGAAAGTTGTTTTAAAAAAAAACTACTAAAGCGATCGCAACGAGTGATAGCTCGTTGGAAAGGTATTGAATCAGGCTTTGATTGAAAAATAAAATTTTCCTAATTTTTCTTAGAAATTTACCTTTAAATTTTCCCATGAAAATTAAATTTTCCGATTTTCCACAGAAGCTCCTAAATTTTCCGGCAAATTTTTTTTTTTTTGGATTCCTCATAATTTTTGCTTTAAGAATCAGCAATAAAAAAATTGGCCCCGACTCCTTGTTTGGACAGGAGAAGAGCATTTAAGAGACCACCTTGTTAAAAATACATTTTAAAAATTACACTGTGCATGAAATTGACACTTTTTTTTCGTGACAAGCCGGGCACATGGCGTTTTCACATAATTCGGGGACGCTGAATCCAGTGGAGCCCGCGGTTTTTTCAGATTGGCTCTGGTTTTTTGATTTTATTCACAAAAGTCGCCAAATTTTAATTAATTTAAGAATTTCATAAAACGCAATATTTGTATGGGAGCCCCCTAAGGGAAATTCTTAAATTAATTAAAATTTGTCGACTTTTGTGAATAAAATCAAAAGTTGCAAACAGATTTTAATCATTTATGGCTTGTTTTGTTTGTAGCTTCGTTTTTTATAAGTCTGCAAAAAATTAGAAGCCTAGCTGCATTTTTTAATTTTTTATGAATTTTTAAAAAACAAAAATTTCGAAATTTTGGTAAAAAAATTAATTTTTTTTTCCAAAAAAAAATTATGTTTCAATAACGACTACTCATATTAGAAAAAAAGTTTTACTTTTCTGAAATGAAATTTTATTGCGGAATTTCGGTTTTTTTAATAATTTCTATAAACTAAACCGTTTTTGAGTTACGCGAATATATGTTGAGCAACCTCCTCCATTTTCGAAATAACGGTATATCTCGAAAACCAGAGCCAATCTGAAAAAACCGCGGGCACCACTGGATTCAGCGTCCCCGAATTATGTGAAAACGCCATGTGCCCGGCTTGTCACGAAAAAAAAGTGTCAATTTCATGCACAGTGTAATTTTTAAAATGTCCCTTTCAATGAGGTCCCTTATGAAGAATTCTTCAATATTGTCACATGACAGTGGTGTACACCACCACTAAACCAGTCACTATAAAAAAAAAAAAAAAATTTAGGTACATTATTTTTTGCTGGGCAATCGATTGAGACTATTTATTTTAAAATCGGAGAGGGGTCGTCCAAAAGGTGATCGCTTTCATATGGAATTGCTCTATGTGAATGTATTAGTGAGAAATCTGTTTCCATAGGGGTTTTATTATTATTATATTCACCAAAGGTGGAAAGGATTTACACTCCCCGCCAGATGAATTGGACCCCCTTTGTGCGACTGTACTTATCGGTGGTTTATTTTGTGTTTTAAATGTGTGTATGTTTACTTGCTCTGTGATCAGATTTGTGTTTTCGAAAAGTCAACTTATAATTTTTCTTATATTTTGATTTCTGATTGACCCAAGTTGTTTATATTTTTTTCGTCACTTTATAAGGACACCTCTCAACAACTTTAGTTTTCTTAAGCAGGTGATCAAGTACAATAGAAAAAATTGGCTTAATGCAAATTGAGTTATTTTATTAAATGTTTTTTTTTTTTTCATGTGTCGAGGAAAACCCTCAACAGAAAAGCTGAAAAAATATAAATAAAATTTTTTAAGGAATCTGAATAATCCATCCACAAAATTGCTGAACGAATTAAAGAAAGGCGAAATTTGGTATCTATTTTTTACGGAATGAGTTAAATTACGGAAAAATATAAAAGGGCGTAGTAACAATGTACTTTCGGCAACTGATAAACGTGCTGTTCTCAAATTCTCACGACACGACTACCCAAAAAGAGAAGCTAAAACTGGTGTTTCGACAAGAGTTAGAACAGTGCAGGGCGTAAATTCGAAGGATGAACATCTGAAGCGATTAAAACATAAGAAAAAACCACCACTTAACGATGCTCGAAAAAATATGCCCTTATCGAAAATTATTTTCAAATTTTCGTGGCTTAGTTGCAAAATGGTTAGTGTATGTAATTTATTGAAACACGCAAATATCTAAAAAATCTATAACGTTAAAATATATAAGTACATATTTGCATTATAAGACAATATTAACCTCTTTGAAAATTTATTTAAGAACTCCAAAATTTTAATAAAAGTAAATAATATTTTCGACGAAGAACATTTTGGTATAATTTTATCTGTTTATTAAGATTGCAAATTAGAACAAAAACGAAAAAAAAAACTCATTAAGATGAACATATGAGTTGGAAATCTTCTTCTTTCTATATGTTCCTGTGAATCTTCATAAAAATTTTCGAAATCGTCAATTTGGATATCAATTTCCTCTGAGCAGCTGCATTCACACATTTTCAAAATGAAGAGAACAAAAATTGTGTTATTTTTAAATTTTTCTCCTACAACGGTGTTTACTATTCAATTTTTTTTAATAATGGCAAAATCAAAAATAGTTTTTATAACAAATTGAACACATATTCAGAACTAACTTGTCACTGTAAAAATTTTGAGTGCAAGTTTTTTTCAATTGATGACTTAACACACATATTATCAAATAAATATGGAGATGAGCGCTTTTCGAAATTCATTTTAAAAAGACCTGTTTTTTACTGCTATGGAAAGGGTATGTAACCATTCATTCTCACAGTATATCGGTCTATATGTGTTCCTCCAAAAACAGCACAAAACTAATTTTTTAAAAATTTGAGCCTGAGCCCTTTTCGAAATAAATGATAGTTGTTTCGTGAAAACAGCACTTTTTGTAAAAAGCTACTTTTTTGAAAATAAGCAAATTTTTGCAAAAAAAAAAGTAAATGTACTTATATGTAAAAAGTACCTTTGTGTAAAAAGTACTTTTTGTGAAATGGTATTTTCTAAAAAATAGCCTTTTTGCTAAAAACAAATAATCTTTCCAAAAAGGTGCAACAAAAAATATAGTTATTTCAGTGTATTTATCAAATATGAAAAATTGGGAATTAAGCACGTCATACGGAAATCTTATTAATAGTAAATTTTGTATTCCCAAAAAAAAAACCATTGATAAAAATATTTTTGTTGAGTAATTGCCTGCAAAATTGTACAATATGCACTTGTAGGCCATTTACAATACAACGAAATCTACTACTTACGAGATTTTGAGCAAAATCTAGATTTCCCATAGAAAACAAAAATCTACTTCGTGACAAGATTTTGACGACATCTTCTCACTATTGTACTTAAGCCGGTTTTTTGAGATGTGGATTAAGTTTAAACTTAGTTTAACGTAGTCTGAAACTCGGATTTTTCAGACGAAACGTGATTTTTTTAATATTTTACACCAACATTTTAAGCAAAACTATGCTGTTCACTCAAAATTTTGGTTACAAACTTGCTAATGGCAACACAAATCTGTTTTTAGGTTAAGAAAACCTAGTTTAACTGAGATCTCAAAAACCCAGATAAACAGATAAATAATATTGATTGAGCAAATGAAATTGATTAAAAGTATAAGGTAATGCAACGTTTAAAATGCCTTTTTCTTTTTATGTATGAATATATTACATAAAAAACTTTCAGTAAGCAGTTTTTGTGATGAGAACAAAAATTCGCTAATGTCAATAAGTACAATGTAATCACTCGATTTTAAGAAAGACTTTAAATCAAGTTTACTAAATTTCGTTCTAATGTGAATAGGCTATTATGTATTAGTTAATGCAAAGAATCTTGCGAAATATGCCAAACTTTGTTTATCAAGCAAAAAGTTTCAATATCTTGCCCTGCTATTTGTACAAACAATGCAGGGTGGTAAAACCAATATAAGCAAAGATTTAATTAGATTATTTTTTTATATTTCGTCCATTTTTTACACTGAACCAACGAATTACGTTTATTAAAATATTTTCGTTGGCTCAAAGAATTATTCGTTAATATATAAAAAAAAAAATACTTAAATTTTAATAAACGTAATTTCGTTTGCTAAACGTACATTTTCATTGGATTTTTGGTTCAGTATATGTACATTTTTGCATTATCCACTACCTTATTCGTACTTTTTGTGGTTAATGAAGTAAAAAACACATCCGCTTTTTATTATTGGTTGTGAGTATATGTGCGTGTATATATGCGTGTATTTTCCTGTCTTTTTTTTTTTGTTTACATCCTTTTTATGAGGATTGATTTACGAGTGCCACTACAGGGTCTGTTGAAGTGGTTAAGTCTTATTTAAGTTTGTTTGTTTGGTTAGTGTGTGCACTCATATTTATTTTTATGGTACTGAAATTATAAGAAGTAAAAAAAATAAATGATACAGCAAACTGCATTTAAACCTACACTATTTGTATTATGGTTTTACTTGTTTGTGTGTAAGTGTTAGCGAAAAAAAGTCATGTATGAATAATACAAAAAACTTATAATTAAATTTTGCAAATTTAACTGTAATTAAATGATGCTGGTATTTTAATTTTCTGTCTTTTATCCTTTTAAACACGAACATAGTGTTAAATTTGTTTTTTGTTTCGGATATTCTACAAATAAAAGTGATGGACTCTTGCTAAGGTAATAAATTAGTAAACACATGCGCGCTGAGTGTTTTCAGATATATAAATAAATTTAAACGCTTAAACAATATTTATGATTTTCTCTTTAAGCATTTGATAGAGTGATTTTCGATTTAATTTTAATATATCACAACTTTGTCACATTTGGTGGTTATATAGCAGACCTGGGGGGTCTCAATTACATTTTGTATTTAATTACACCTATAATTACACAATTACATGTAATTGTAATTGAATTTTTTCAATTACAATTACATTTTTTTTGTAATTGAAAAATAAGTAAAAATCAATTACAATTACATGTAATTGTAATTGAAGTTTTCTTAAATTACAATTACATGTAATTGTAATTGAAAAAATTCCAATTACAATTACATGTAATTGTAATTGGAAAAAAATCCAATTACAATTACATTTAATTGGAAAAAAAATTTTTCATTAAGTAATTTAAAAAAAACAAGTAATCATTACTTTTTTAAGTATTTATTGTCAAAAAAGTATTTAATTACAAAAATTATCAATTACATATTATAAAAAAATTTCAAACATAACAAGTATCCTATTTATATAATTAAACAAGGTGTTATATATAAAAATAAAACAGAATGCAACAAGTAATGTAACAAAAATAACATTTGAAACGAACATTGAAGTTCTGTTTGAACTTCACAATTATAACAACAACCTTATTTATTGGACTAAATAAGGCGTGCTTAAATACTAATATTCTGGTATGTGATGAAAACGGTCGTTTTTGATTTCGTTAAATTTGGAAATTTTAATAGTGATTTGTAAATATTTTTTAATATCGAACAACAAACAACCTTAATATCGATGCAGCAACAACAACAAGAATGTATTACACAAAAACCGGTTATTAACAATCATTTTTTTTAGCTACTAGTAAAAGAGAAATGTGATGTATGGCCTTTGGTTGTTTACTATTTTTATGCATGCAAAAAAGAAAGAGTACAAAGTATGTTTTTGTTGTTTCTTGTTAAATTTATGTTTCGATATTTAATATTATATTCTAATATTTAAAAGAAAACGTTCATCATTCTACCGAACTTTGTACAATACATTTTAATAAATTCATAATTATTCTATAATTTTTTTTATACATCCAACAATTTTTTTTCATATAATTTAGAAAATCGTTTTAAGAATTTTAAGTTTTATTTTATGGTTTTAAAAATGTAATTGAATTTTGTTCAATTACAAGTAATTATTTGTTGATTAATTACAATTACAATTACTTGTAATAAGTAATTGAACATTTTCAATTACAATTACATGTAATATGTATTTGATTTTTTTCAATTAACAATTACAAGTAATTGTAATTGACATTTTTCAATTACAATTACATTTTATTGTAATTGAGTTAAGTCCTTACTTCCAATTACAATTACTTGTAATTGTAATTTAGACTACCTCAATTACAAATTACATGTAATTGTAATTGTAATTGAAATGTAATTGAGATCCCCCAGGTCTGTTATATAGAAGGCTACTTTTTAGTATCAAAAGAGAAACTATTGAACTAAGCTAACCCTTCGATGTCTCACATGGTCTGGCCAGACGATATTTAACTTTTATATGCAATATTATTTTTTGTAGCAAAAGTTTTAAGAAACGAAGGCTAAAAATTCTACAAGTTAGTCGTCGAATAAAAAAAATTTGGAATCATTTGGATCACGTTTAGGGCACAAGAAGGTTGTAGAATATCGAAGGGTTAATATTTAAATACAAAAAGTATTTTATTTTCACGAAATGAAGATATGAAGTAGTTTCTCATTGTATATATTAAATTAATGGCACAGTTTTTTCTGACTTCACGTTTGTCATTTGATAAATAAACACGCCTTCCTTATTATTCGCTGGTATGGATTTTTCACCAAAGTTGTACTGCTGGAGCGGTGTTCTTCTTCCTCCAGTAAGACCGCAGTCTGCAACACACTGTGGGCATTTAATTATACAATCAATCACGGCTTGCTTGCAACCGACCCAATAGTAGCTTGCTTTTAACATCTTTATCGTATTCCTTACGCTTAGATGCCCACCACCAGTACCGTCGTGTAATTTCTTCACAACTTCGCATACTTTAGTACTTCAATAAGGTTTTTAACCGTTTTGCCATCAGTGCTTTCCCATGTACGGTATAGGCAACCATTTACGATCCGTACGCTATTCCACTGCGCCCAATTCGCTTCCAGCAGTGGACCCTCCAATGTAACTTCTTCAAGAGTCGGTCTTTTACCCTCTTTCTAAGCCTTCATAATATGCGCCAATGTGGGATAATTTTTCTGCGCCGTCGGCCAGTCTTCGCTGGGTTCCACATGTAATAAGCGAATCACATTGATGCGTCTCTTGCTGTCAGCCTCCATACAGTGCTTGCTCTTATGTTTACAGGGCTATCTTGAATATGTGCTCGCTTTCCCACGTTTTTCATCTTTGGGATGACAATTTCATATCATCACTAGTGACTAGCTGTCTTACAAGAGATTCACTTCCATTCCCAACGTTAAGGGGTATTTCTAGACCATGCCAATTCATAATTTGTCATCCCATATCTAGACTAATGCCTTGACGAATCATAAAATCTGCTCCAATTATGAACTCGTCCATAATTTCAGCTACAATAAATTCATTAAAAACGATCATATCGGCCGTTCTTATTTCCACTCTTGATTTGCAATAGACAATGACAGGCTCTCGCGTAGCAGTTCGCAAGTTTACACCGCTTAGTGGCTCGACAGCTCCCTTTATCAAATCAGCTCTTATAATGGAATGTCCTGCACCAGTGTCAAAAGTCAAAATGCGGACTTCACCATTTATGTAACCACAATTCGTAATATTTCTGTTACTCGTTTTCACAACTTAATTAATCGTGGGACCATCAGTTTCCCCTGCACTGCTAGCTCTTCTCAGCTTTAGTGGTGGCTCCCGCGATAATTATTGATTTACACCTTATCTAAGAATTATTTATAGTTATAAGTTATCTTGTAAGTTATAGTTTAATGTCATATTAGTAACTTGAAATTGTCATGTATAATTTTCAACACAACTGTATTACCGCCTAAAAGTGTATTAAAATTATAAAAGTTACTACATGAATTTCCCAGTCATTTCTAGGAATGGTTTTAGAACATAATAAATTGTTATTACAGGAAAGTTGAGGAAAAATCTAGAAATAGTTATGAAATATAAAAAGGGGTGACTCATGATTAATAAGTTCAGTTTTGTTTGGAGGCATTAATTGGTTCAGTTCGCAACTAACAATTGTAAACAAAATACTTAATTTTAATAAAGTTTGTTAAGTTGAATAAGTGTGTGTATTTATTTGGTTTTGCAATTAAAAGAACTCAAACGCGTTTATTAAACAAAAAACGTAATAATACATATAAACGAATAATTACACATACATATAAACACTATAACGTTATTTTTTATCATACATGGGCATACTGCATTACTTTTTTAGTGCATTACGCGTTTCAGTAATCAGTAAAAAGTACTGATTACTGAAAAAAAATCAGTATTCAGCAAATTTTACTGGTTATTGAAAACAAAAATCAGTATGCAGTAAAAAGTACTGAATACTGAAAAAAAAAATCAGTATTCAGTAAAAAGTACTGATTACTGAAAAAAAAATTAGTATTCAGTAAATTTTACTGATTTGTGTAAAAAAATGCAGTAATCAGTAAATGATTGATTGTAGATACTGTCTTCCTTAAAAATAATACATACACATTGTATGAATAGTGGCGTGTTTTCACTTTTTTAAATTATTTAAAAAGGAAATGTGTTACTGGGTAAAAAAAATTTATTAACATAGTTAAAACAACGAGTTATTTTAATTTACAATGAATAAAAAAATTAGAATACATGCTGTGCTATATGCTGTTCGCTTTTCTAAGCACAAGCATTTCAAAATTTTTGTCGCTAAGTTTTTGTCTTCTAGAGCGATTCATAATCCCAGCAAAAGAAAACAGTCGTTCTACAGGTGCTGATGAGGGTAGTGGGGTATTGTATTTTATAAAACGTTTTTTATTGCATTGTGCTTATGCAGGCAATTTGTTGTTGTATCCTGTTCGGCCAAGTATAAAATTGTTTCCTCGAGATAATTCCCCACATCGCTTAAATTGGACTGTACATCATCATCTGGTTAAGAAAATTGGATAATCAAATATACATATTAATATAAATATCAAAGGAAAATAAGGAGCAAAAGTTAACATCACCTTCTTCTCCAAAATCTAAAAATGAATTTTCCGGCGTTTGAGGCACAATACGGGTTTCAGTATCCGGTATCTTTCCGTATTTTATTATATATGTATTTAACATTTGTTTTACATCTTCCTCTGTTTTTGATGTAGCCGTTTCCAGTAGAGGTTTCAAAAATCGGAGCTTTATTTCAGGTATAGTTACCGCCGCAATGATAGCATCCCAAGCGTCTGGCTGTACTTTGAAATATTTTTCAAAACTTAGAAATAAAGCCTCTTTTATTATTTTTATCGATAGAGCTAAGTATTTTAACTTCGATTGCTTTAAACGCCAAAATTTTACCCTTAACGAAACTATGGTGGGGACAAAATATCCGGATCTCTGCCCGAGTCATCACTATCAAAATCGGAAATATCGCAAATTTTTTTAATATTTTTTCACAACAAATTATTTATTAAAAAATTCCAAATATCTGCTACGAAAGAATTTCGGTACCGTTATAACATGAAACTTTTTTTATATTTTTATTAGTTGCAATCAGGGTTGATAAGGTTGGTACAATTGTACTTTTTTTGGGACAATTCAAATCTAAAAAGTACGCTGGTACAAATGAATTTTAAATACCTTTGGTTTTTGTTGTATTAAATTTTTGTTTTTAATAATAAAATAAAAAAAAATTTATAAAAAAAATTATTTAGTACTATTGGGGGCGAAAAAGTACGATTTTAAAAGTTTTCTAATTTATCATCCCTGGTTGCAATTTTTACAATTGATAATGTTTTTAATAGCACCGGGTGGTTACTGCATTTTTTTACACAAATCAGAAAAATTTACTGAATACTGATTTTTTTTCAGTAATCAGTACTTTTTACTGAATACTGATTTTTTTTTTTTTTTTTTTCAGTAATCAGTACTTTTTACTGAATACTGATTTTTTTTTTGCAGTAATCAGTACTTTTTACTGAATACTGATTTTTATTTCAGTAATCAGTACTTTTTACTGCATACAGATTTTTGTTTTCAATAACCAGTAAAATTTACTGAATACTGATTTTTTTTTCAGTTTTCAGTAAAAAAAGAAAATACTGAAAAAGTACTGGTACTGAAAATTGCCCATCTATGTTATTTATGCAAATTTTAACAAAAGTGCAAAAGACTGCAGCTACACTTTAACTTTTTTACACTCAACATTAATTTCCATTAAAGATTTTTCCTAAAAAACATTTATGAAGAAAAAATATTAAGAAATATTTTTAATTGTAAAATGTTTAAGCCCGATAAATCTTAGTAAAAGGATAGGTGTTAAACGAACTGTCATACCGCGCTCACCTTTTTATATTTTTAATCACTATACTTCGGCAAAATATCATGAACAGTATTTAGTATTGTGGTTAATTCATTGAACTGTGAATGGTTTTTAACCTAAATTTTGATATTTAATCAGGCTAAAGTTCATTGAATTTTATTTTCATTAAATTATTGTCATTAAGAACAACATGAAATAAATTACAATTTATGAATAATTACTAATTCTTGACTGAACTGAGAATAGAACCCCGGTTTTTCACGGACATGTTGCCCTGAATTTCGATTGTAACTACAAAATCTCTTCAGATGGGTTTTCCGTTTTACATTTACCGCCATTGCCGACGGCTGGCAGTCAAAAGTCAAACGTCAATTTTTAAACCAAATAGTATTTTAACTTCTGGTAGAACGAAACTTTTAATTTTAAATTGATTTACATGTTCTTCCTTACTTCCATTTTTCGCATAATGAACAGATTTACGCCTGAATTCTAGCGTGACCCATATTATATACACACAATTTCAAAACTAGTTTACATATCAGGGCACCCCCTTATTTTTTTGCTAGCTATAAAGCAAGTATCATGGCAAAGCTTGAAAATAATATTCCTATTGGAAGACTGTGCTCAACGACATGTAACAATAACCCAGCGGTACCAATGTTAGTAATTTTGACTAACACTGTTCTTATTTTTGGGTGTAACTTTTTTACTGTTACCAACAGCTCTCATTTTTTTGTAGTCTCATTCTGTGGTGAGGGTCATGTTATTAGAAAAGGCTAACAATAAGCATTTGTGTAACTTTTGACATATGGGTAATTCCAAAATATTGAACGTGACAGTCGTACTTATCAAAAATGCAATAACATTTTAAATAGTAAATATTTTTACGTTCTTTTAACCCTTAAATTATAGCACTAAGAAAGCACTTTTATATATGCTTAAGTTTATGGGGGGTGCGATTCTAGGTCAAAGATAATGGCAAAACAAGTAGCGGTTCGAACGTGAAAAAAATAGAAGTGCCATGCGGGTAATTTGTGTCAATTGTTCCAACAGACTAGTCCTGGGATTTGTGAAAAAAAACTAGTACAAAAAGAAAGAACACATGACCAGTGAAAGGAGAACCAATCATTTAACAGGTATATAAAGAACCAAAAGGTGGAAAAAGTAATGAATTACAGTATAGTCGTCACCGATGGTGTGGGATTTTTCTAAAATTTTGTTCTTGAATTTAGTTCTAGGACCTGTTTTATTGAAAAAATACTACATTGTATCGAAATAATACTACATTGTAGTAACTTACACTAAACACGTTCATCAAGAATAGATGTGTGACTGGTCAAATGGTGTCAATTGACACCTTCCAATGACAACCCCCTGTAAAAGTGATCGGTCCCATTCATATAAAGTGTTAGAACTAGAACCGGAGCCCACCACCAAAGACCTATCACGGGACTACTTTGGTGTGAGTCCGCTTCCCTCTAGGGTGGTTTTTGTGGCCATGTATAAAAAAGCTTAATTCAGCGAAACCTGGCACAATTTTTTAGTCATACTATTTTCAGAATTTTACGTAGCAATGTAACATTAAAATGTCTTTGGTTTGATTCCAAAATCTTCTGTATTTTTTTTTATTTAAGCCAAAATCTGGTTCGATACGTGACATTTCGAACGTGACATTTTTTCCATAATAATTTAACTGAATAATGATTAAAAAAAAAATAAAAAGTTACCGTTAATCCGAATAAGATATTTCTCTTCGAACTCTTCCTTAGATTACAGACCATGTAAGAAAATTTTTTTGGAATAATTTTCATCAGATTTCACCTCTTTTAAGAAAGATAATATTAAAGAAAACATACAATAAAACATTCTCACAAATAAGAAATTACGTTTGCACAACTTTGTAGTCTGATTGTTTGTCTAATTGAACAAATTTATGGGTAAATTTATAAAATTAGTAAAATCTAAATATTTCTCTATAACAATATCGTAAAATAATCAGCTTTTAATAACTTTTTAATTTTCGGTCACGTTGAACCTTTTGATGGAAATGCCCATATATATGTACGTTTTTATGTCTTGTGTTTTTAGCAGCAATAAATAAATTTAATCAGGTAATAAAAAACTAAAGTTAATATACAATGGTTAAAATACACAACTTAAACTTAATTTACAAACAGATACCTAGCCACATCGATGGGCTTTTTGCACATTTAGAGACACTTAATCTTTGAATCCACTTTGTGTGCATTTTATGGATATTTCTTTTCAATTTCGCCTAAAATGTTTCATTTGTTGTAACCTTCCATTGTAAAGTAGCTTCCTGTTGCAATAAAAAATTTTGTAAACAAAGCCCGTATTATAACTTTGATGGAAACTGACTGTTTTTCTAAAACAGCTGAAACGATATTATTTTTAAGTTGACTACTCTCACATGTACTTCATATCGTTAGATCTTTAAAACTGCATTTATTTGCCAACGCACGTGAGATTTTGCAGTATATCATATATCATTTTTTATATGTAGAAGAGTTATTACACTATATCAGAGTTATCGATAACTTTTCTATAGAATATCAATGATATTGTTAACTTTTTATACCAAATAATAGTTGTATTTAAATGTTTAAGAAATATAAAAATTATCGATAACTTTTTTAATAAATATTAAACTTTTCGATAACGCTATATAAAATTAATTGCAAATTTATATGTTATACTTTAATGCCCAATTTTCAGGATAATATTTAAATCTATATTAAGTTAATTTTCATATAAACTTAAATCGTATTTAAATACAGATTGATTTTTTGAGTTTTGTTTAAAAACTCTTATTTAATTAAGATAAAAGTATGGCAGCACTACTTAATACAAAAAAATATCATAAAAAAGTGTATTTATTTACAAGGTGACCCTAAAAAACAGTTGTCTGCTGTTGCTTTGCCTGTTGTTGTTGTGTTGGTTTAATGTTGAGACCACCTTGCTAAGTTTTTCCAATGGAAACTTTAAATGAATTTAAATGTACCACATCGGTGAATTAAGTTACATTTAAGTATTTAGTGAAGTAAATAATTTTGTATTTAAAACGATTTAAAACATATTTTATAAAATATGAAGTGGTCGATTACATTTTTAAAAATATAAACGTTATCGATAACTTTTTTTAAAAGTTCTTTAGAAAACTTAAGTTATATAAAAACTATCGAAAACTTTTTTATAATACATAAAAAATTATCCATAACTTTTTTATAGAATATAAAAATTATCGTCAGCTTCTCTATAAAAGTTACCGATAACTTTTCCATAGAATATAACAAAGCTGCATAAAATTACCTTTTTTTAGAAAAATAGATAGTAAAAAAACATTAAAAAAAAACTTTTCTAAAACATTTACTTCTTTAAAAATACACTTTTTCAAAGAAAAGTACCTTTTACGAAAAATAGCTTTAAGGAAAAAATTATTTTTTTAAAAAAGGTACTTTTTGTCTTCTCCACTGTGTCTGCTATAATTTAGTTGAGATCAAAGACCGTTTTGTACCGTAATTTGTGTGCAGAGCATCGTTATTCATATGCATTGCGCTGTTGTGCGATTTAAATATGTACACTTGAACTAGTTCATAGTTCAACTGGTTGTTGTATCGTGTTAATTAAAAATCAATTATACTCAATATTGTGTATGATTTGTAAATGTAGATTTTTGTTGTTCTACATGCAGTTCACATAAGATTTTTTAATTTTATTTTCAACATTTTTTATTAATGTGAATAATTGGATATACAGCGATTTTTTTTTAAATGTAAAGATTGTTTAATAAATAAATATTAAGTTTTTTAGTTTAACAGAATTCCAGCAAATAGCTTTTAGATTTCAAATATAATAATCGGGACATCTATAAAATAAAACTTTTAAGTTATGTTCATAGACACAGTATTCACATGAATATTTGCATGCATGTGCTTTTATTTTGTAAAGCTACGGTCACACTTATTAAATATTTGATCAAAAAAGCGTAACCCCTACTTTTGTTAATAGTTAGTGTGATTTAAAATGGTCTTAATATTACAAAATAAACTAATTATACTACTAGACATAGCAAAAAAAGTTTTTTGTAAGATGTGGTATTTTAATCAAAATAAATATTGATATTAAGCGAAATGATTTTTTAGTTTGGTTGTTGGTCCCGTTTTTTTCGTCAAATATTTGATAAGTCTGACCGTAGCTTAAGTTGTCGCGCGTTTATTTATTAACCAATTATCATCGTCATGATGATCACTATCATCATCGTTAACATCCTCATCGATTGCATTTTACGCACGAATAATATTTGCGGTCATTTAACCATTAAGATTTTAATATGTGTTTATTTGTCATCAGAATTGCAATTCAATTCTTGCGCTACACTCGAGTACAATGTGCGAATTTTTGTCGCAATAAAAATTTAAATCCAATTAAACTAACTTGTTTAAATTGCTATTTATTGACCAACTTGAAAAAATTTATTGACAAGAACCCATTGAATAAACTCGCTTATAAAAATTTTTTTTTCTTGTTTTTTATTTTAAATTTATCTTTTCTTTATGATCTTTATAATTTTTGGAAATATTTGCAGATTTCAACATGACTTTTTCCCTTTTAACCTCAATTCATTTTCTCCTTTTTATGAAACATAAATAAATTAAATACATTGCAAAAGACTTTATAAATTGGCATATTTATGTTTAATTGTTATTTTAAATCATTGTTAAATATAAAACTTTATTCAAAACTTTTTATTTGGTGATATTTTATATGTGTATACATTTTATTTTCATATCCATTTCAATTATATGTGTAAATTTGAGCATCACATCAAAATGATTACATATAAAAAAAAATTCTTGCGTTTTTATTATTTTATTTTAATTATTGTTTTTATTATGGTCAACTGATTTCCAATTGCGTTTAAGGTTATTCAAATTAAACTGGAGGACATTAAGCGTGTAAAGCCCTTATGACCCTACATTTTGAATGCATTGTTCAAGCTTTGGTGAACAGTACAAATATAATGTAATAGAACAATTTACCAAGTGCAAAGATTTCAGCTGTATTAAAATAAATAGCAAACTGCCAAAAAAAAAGTAAAATTGTTCAACTTAAAATTGACATTTCAAGCTTGAAATATTAAAAGTGTTTCTAAATCCGCGGTTTATGGGCAAATTCAGCGATTTACGGCCTTTTGTTTGTTTTGTTTTTATGTTTCTCATAAACAAACAGTTGATAACATTTCATAAAATAAACAAAACCAATATAAAAGAAAAAAACTTTGTTTACATTTTGTATAGTTTGTTCTTTCTAACATTTACTGTTTCTTTCTATCAATTCTATATCAATTCAATGAATAAAACATGAAGTGTCATAAGGGCTTAAGTTAAATGGAAATTGAATAAATTTTTTAAGGATTGCATCTATAAGTAATTTAAGCTATAGTGACGCTTATTTTCTAAAGAAAAGTTGTAAATATTTTATAGAAAAGTTATCGATAACCTTATTATTCTGTTAAAAGTTATTGAAAATTTGTATGTTTTATAGAAAAGTAACTAATAACTTTTACTTTTTTTACAGAAAAGTTATAAATATCTTTGATGAAAATTTTAGATAACTTTTTTATAGAATATAAAAGTTGCTGATCATTTTTAAAGAATAAAAAGGTAACCGATAACTTTTCTATAAAACATAAAAGTAAATGATAGATTTTATAGAGTATAAAAGCTACCGATAACTTTTCTATAGAATATAAAAGTTACCGATAACTTTTCCATAGATCTATGGAATATAAAAAGTTCCAATAACTTTTCTCACTTTTCTTTTCTCACTTTAATAAAGTTATCGATAACTTCATACTCAAAAAATTTTTTTATCGAAGCTAACAATAACTTTTTTCTGATATAGAAAAGCTGCTGATAACATTTATATTTTTTTTTTAAAAACTTTTATATTCCATAGAAAAGTTACCGATAACTTTTACATTCAAAAGACAATTCATCGATAAGTTGTATATTATATAGTTAAGTTTTATACTTTATAGAAAAGTTAACAATAACTTTTATGTTTGATACAAAGGTTATCGATAAACTTGCTACATATTGCAAAAACAAATTAAATTTTTTGCAGAAAAATTATGAGCTACTTAAATATTCCATAAAAGAATTTTCGATAGCTTAAATATAGAAAAGTATTTACTAAACACAAATTTTTCAAGTTCGAGACACAAAACTTGATAAATAATATATAAAAAAAATGCTTGTGTATAGTTTAAGAACTATTAGAAATGAAAGGAAAGAAATCAAAAACTTT
Source organism: Pollenia griseotomentosa (assembly GCA_963931875.1). Lineage (NCBI taxonomy): Eukaryota > Metazoa > Arthropoda > Insecta > Diptera > Polleniidae > Pollenia > Pollenia griseotomentosa. The sequence continues at coordinate 21,275,389 of OZ007561.1, forward strand.
TAAATTCTCTAGAAAAGTTATCGATAACTTAATTAGTTTAGAGAGAAAATCTATCGACAACTTAACTCTTCAGTAGAGAAGCTATCGGCTCTATTATAATTCATAAAAAAAATTATCGAAAGAATTTATATTTTATAGAAAATATCGACATCTTTTATATGTTTAAGAAAAGTAATCGATAAATTGGATTTTAATAGGAAAACTAGATTAAGGAAAGAAATTTTTCCTACTTTCTGGAAATTCTATCGTTTTGTAAGCTTTTATTTTGTAAAAAAATGCTATCGATAGCTTCGATAATCTATAAAAAAGTTATCGATTTTTTTAATATTTTATAATATAAAAAAATTGTCGATCTTTTGGACTTTCTATTGAAGAGTTATTGATTACTTTAATACAGGGCTGTTTAGTCGACCGACTCCATCCGATGAAATTTTTTTTTAATCCGACTCTAACTCCGACTCCTGCTCTAACCTTAATGCTAAATGTATATGAGAATCGTCTTTATTGGATTTAAATTTCTTTTATTTTAATGCAGTACCTTGTAAATGATTAAATATAGCAAGTGAATAATTCTGTAACGATTTTGAATTGTTACTTTATTTCTAACACGTGCCGCATTGACCTTTAATATAGTTATGTATATTAGAGTTTGCTAAAAACCGTAAAAATATGAAACCGCGGTTTCGGTTTTAAAATGATTAAAACCGGTCGGTTTCGGTTCGGTTTCGGTTTTGAAAATATCCAAGTAAAACTACACTTTACGTATGTAATTCAATTTTTAAATTGGTTTCAATCCAGGTACTTTTATTAAAAAAGGAACATTTGTTTCATTGTACAAAAAATACTTAAGAATAAAAAAGTTATGTTTTATTATCTAAATAATAAAATTTAAGAAATGTTAAAGCATTCAACGAAGAATCGTTTAATCGAGATCTTAATTTTGTGCAAAAGTTACCAGCAACTGAAAATACTCTTTCGCTTTCAGTTGAAGACGGCTTAATTGTTTGTATTGCCTTGTGAAGCAATAATATGTTTGTTGTTTTGTTATTAGTTTTTTTGTAAAGAATAAATTCTTGACGGAGAACGTTGAAATTATCACCTTTTTGCTTCACGTCTGTTAAAGCTTTTTTTATAGCAGATTCCAATTCTTCCTGCAAGGAATTGTTGTCATTTTCTTCATTATCAGAATCTGATGGACTTTCACTGTTTGGATACAGACGTTTTAATAGTTTGGTTGCAAAATTAATAATTTCCGCAGTGGGAGTAATTGTGGGATTTAAAATATACCTCGCCAAGTTAACTATATCTGTATTTTTTCGTTGTTGCATTCTCTTTTTAATAGACGTTAGCAACTTTTGACTTATATCTGTAACCCACGTAATTTTTGGTAAAGAAATTCTAGAGCTCCTTCAGCTGTAATAATATTAGCATCTGAACGACAAATAGCTTCAACAGTAATTTTAATTAACAGTAATGATTCTTTAAAAAAAATTAAAAACTCAAAATTTATAGCATCCAATAAATGTAAGGCTTCCAATTCTTCTAAACTTTTTTTAATACATTCTTTTAATAGCAATAATCTCTCAAGCATTGGTATGATTGAATTCCATCTAGTTGGGGAGTCTAAAAGTAAACTTAGCTCGTGGCCATGCTTTTTTTGAACGTTTATTTGTAAAATATTGTTGCGAACCGAAGAATTTTTAAATATCGAACCACTTTTCTTACATCTTCCAGATTTAAATTTATATAAGCAATCATTTTTTGGGTAGTATGTCCACCACTTTCGTCCTCCTCTTCATCAAAATTGTCCTCGCTTTCATCAATTTCAATTTGTTCAATTTCTGGATGATAGCTACATTTTTCATAAACCACATCCATTACCGCAAGATGGATTCCATGGGCCAAACATAATTGAAGTTCTGTTGGATTTTCTAGCCCGAATTTTATATTAACTGCTGCTCCATCCGCAGTACATGCCACAATGTCTGAGTCCAATGAAATGCTGAATTCAAGCAACTTCTTCCGTACAAGCTCTTGTGTTTTTCCAGAATTGCATGTCCCAAAAATACGACTAAGGCCTAGGCTATAAAATTTGCCATTGGAATTATGTAAATTTACGTTTATGTATCGTCTACCTCGAGTACTAGTCCACTCATCCATTGTTAAGCTGTATTTTTCACCTCCAGATTTTTCATTCTTCAGACGTTCTATTATTAAATTTCTCTTGCTCTCAAAATCTTTTAATATTAAATTCATTACGTTGGTTTCACTTTTAGGCAGAGAAAAGCCTTTAGAAGAAATTGATTCTCTTATAAATTGGGATTGCGTTATGCTTCTAACAGAAAACCCATCTACTGTTGCAAGCTTGGAAACAATAATTTCTAATGAATCTTTTTTTACGAAAGCGTCCATTAATTCTTTTCTACGCTTTAAAGAGTTTTGTGCAACTGCTTCATTAGTTTTACCCTTTTCAGTGGCAATAGCATGTACCACTCGAAAGTGATTTGACATGGAACTTGTAGATCCTTTTAAATATTTAAGGGATTTCTTACAAATATTGCATATTGTTATGTTAGACTGGTGCTCTGATAATTTAAAATGTTTCCAAACACCAGATTTTAGTTCAGACATTTCTTTAATAAAATAAGTATTATACAATAACTAATTAAAAGCTTTAATATACTGCCAACTTTTTTAAGCAAATAAGAATAAAAAGTTTAGTTTTTCACTTTTCTTGTAATAAAACGGCCAAACGTTTGTTTACGGATAAGCGTAGCAAAAGAGAAATGCAAAAAAATAACAGGATGGTTCTTTTAAGTACCTATTTTAAATTTTAGAAATTTTTGAAACACCTTGCAATTGTTGCAAGCTGTTATGTTTAAACTTATTTTATGTGATGTACGAGTATTATATATAATTTGCAATTTCTTTAAGCATAAATATATTTTTAAAGTAAAAGCTAAAAACCGAGGTTTTTTTGTCGGATTTCGGTTTCGGTTTTTAGGCATTAAAAACCGCGGTTTCGATTTCGGTTAAAACCGAACAGCAATCCCTAATGTATATACATATTTAAAGTAGAATGTTCCTTATTTTTTGACTTGAAATTTTTTTAAGCAGACCCTCTTAAATTTTTTTTATTAAGATTTCGTTTGTCGTGCTTAATTCCCAATTCTATATGATAAAAACACTGAAATTTTTTGAGTTCTTGCGAAAAAAATAAAGCAAGTTTGTTTTTGTTTTTCTTAACCTACTTACAACTACAATTAATGTTGGAAGAATTTCAACCAATTTAAGCTTTGATATCGTTGCAAATAGGACTTTTTGAGTCTTTGCAGTTCTCATTAACTCTGCATTTTTATTTGCTAATATCTTTTCTTAAATTTTCTAAAAAATGTTTGGGAGAGTGTTGAAATGCGCATGGAAACTAGGTTATCCTACAACAATAAATTTTAGTGTTTTTATCAAATAAAATTGGGAATTAAGCACGACAAACAAAATCTTGTTAATTAAAAAAAAATTTTTATTCCCAAAAACTACTTGGATAATTTCTTTTATTTCGGAACATATAAAAAAATTTTTAAATTCTTTAAGCCGAAAAATGTTGGTGTCGGAGTCGCAAGTTTTTGTAGGTACTGCGACTCCGACTCCGGTACCAAAACCTTAACACCGACTCTTCAACTCCGATGCAATAGCCCTGCTTTAATATTTATATTAAGTTTAATACTCTATTGAAAGCTTATCAATCTCTTGTATTACGAAAAAATGTCATCGATAATCATGATGTTCGATAAAACTGAAGTCGACTTCCTTTAACAGTTCATGGAAAATTAATCGACAACTTTTATATTCTATAACAATTGTATCAATATTTTCTATTCTAAAATAAATTATCGATAAATTCGATATATATATATATATATAAGGTTGTTCTTTTAAGTGTATACAAATTAGTAGATGCCTTTTTTTGCGTTTACATATTTTTTTAAATATAAACAACTTTCGAATTGGTTAGCTTTGTAAACAACTAAGCATTTCTAAATTAATGGTTTTTTACCATATTTAATTAAAATATTTTTAATCAGAGTAAATTGTGTTGCTGATTTTTGAACATTCCTTTTTGTCTTAAAGTTTTTGTCAGAAATAATAAATTTTATATAATTTTGCCTCATAATTTATTGTTTATAATAGGGTGTTCAGTCGATTGATTCCTGTTCAATTAATCGAACAATTTTAGCCGATTAATTGTTCGAATAATTTAAAATTGCTAATTTCTATTAAAGGATTAATCGAAGAGTTTATACCGATTAATCGAATAATAATAATAATAATATATAGCATTTCTGTTAAATGTAAAATTTGTTTAAAGTTTTAAGTCGAATGAACAAACCAAATGAATGTGTCCGTTGGAATTGAAAAAAAAAACAGTCATGTTTAGTGAGTAATTTATCCCATACCTATTTTGGTTACAATATAACAATTAATTAAAAATAATAGTTAATTAATTAATAAATGAAGTAAGATTAAAATTGAACGATAATTTAAATTCAATTACTATTTACAAACTGACCGTAGTTTTTCGTGGTTTTAAGTGTTTTTCTTGCAAAAATATTAGGTACTTAAATGAAGTAGATAAAATGGAATATTTTTATGAACTTTCATTACTGGGTCGTTTTCAAAATTTGCTCTATTTTGAATCCACTTCATTTCGATTTCTAGAACACGCCCTTTTTTTTAACAAAATGGTTCATGCGTTACTCTCTCTAGAATGACTTTGGTTTAAAATATGCATGAATGATCAATCTAATAACGCTAAATGCAATAGGTGTCCAAAAGTGTATTAACCTTTAAGTCACCCTTGTGTGAAAAACCACACAAAAGGAATAATTTTTACACGATTAACAAAAAAGTTTTTGATGTACTCTAAATAAACTTTTTAACTTTAGCAATATAAATTAAGTACTAAAAACACATTCAGCGATTAAAAAAATATTTTTTAGTAAAGTAATATTTCCAAACTTACGTCAGTTACCCTCATGTGTGGTTTTCCACACATATGTTGTTTTTATGTTATTTGCACTAGAGACAAAATTTTCGCCGATTTTTAATATTGTTGCGAACTGCACACAATGTATGTTTTATAAAGTGAGTGCTTATATAAAATATACAAAGCTTGTATGGTTTGTTATTGATTACCAACGGGCCCTATGCTCCTTGTAGGAGTTTAAAGGAACTAATATATATATACCAACGGGATAAACTGTTACGTAAATACTGGATACTGTTACGTAAATCATGACTTTGATAGCAAACGTACTATGGCGCCACAGTAAAGTAGACGGACATTGCTTATGTGTGAAAAACCACACACAAGAGTAACTAAAGTAAGTTTTATTTGAGGATGATTTGAGGGTTAACGTAATTGTTCTTTAACAACTATACTAATCTTACCACTAGACAGTGACTATAACATAGTACTTGCAGAAGATGCTCCACAACAAAATAAAAGGGGGCTACAAGTGGTCCAATGAATAAATATTTAAACAAGATACTTTGATCGATTCTCTAGAGGAAATTATTTGCAGAAGCATAGCAGAAGATGGAATGTCCGTGAGAAAATCCAAAGTTATATTAACTCTTTTAAAATCTAAGTGCCCGAAACAGAAGCAACAATTTGGAGCCACATTGACAAGTTTTATTGCAAAAAGAATGTTTATTTACTCAAGTACTAATTTTTTCTAAAATTAAGAATTTTTCAATTAATCGATAAATTTTAAAATTTTATTAGTTTAATCGAATAAGTTAAAATGCCAAATATCGATAAATCGTTTAATCGAACAAAAACCAAGCCCGATTAACTGAACACCCTAGTTAAAAATAAAATAATTCAGTAAAAACACCAACAGCTTATACTTTGTAAAAAACTTATTCTTACATTGAGCGATAAAAGTTTGCACATGCATATAAACGAACAATAAACACATTAAAAGCAAAAAAAAACCTGTTGCAACATTTTTATTATGTATTTGTTGAGTGTAAAAATGCTTTTAAATTAAATCTTTTTAATCCAAATGAAAGCGTAAAAACTTCCCCTTTCACACAGTTATGAGTGGTCAGCTGAAATGTTACGTAAAAACGTTCTTCAAGTTCATTGTGAATGGGAGTTGATTTTGTTGAGAGTTTTTACAACTTTAAATCCTTTTATGTGAAATATATCTAGTATTTTTTTTAATTTTCCTTGTTACTAGCGTCAGATAAAATAACTAACATCAGAATAAAGCCGATAAAGATAGATAAACTAAAAAACAATGAGTTTCAAATATGACAAAAAAAAAAGAATTGAAAAGGAAATGGAAAGCAAATCAAAGTCGAATTCCTGTAAATGTATTTCGAACTTGTATTTATTTTATTTATTTATGTGTCCATTTTTTTCATGGCGGATTGGAAGTTTAATGTGTCACTACAATTCTAACCAATTAACTTAGGATAACCTTAACAAATAGTTTAAGTTAAACTATATGCCAAGATTCGTTCGCAGCGTACAAAAATCTTACAGCTCGACAGGAAAACAAATTTAATAAACGCTTAAAAACAGCAACAACTAAGAGTTTTATTTCTATTATTCTTGTTTTTTTCTGCACTCCCTCGCTCTTAGTAAAGTATTTATTTTGCAGCAGTGTACACTAAGAGAAAAACCTTTGTAAATGTAACGATTTTTCACATTCCTGCTACGATGCTTGTCATTGTTTTTGAGCCAACGTTACATATCATTCCTGCTACGAAATTCGTTTCATTTAAGTTGTAAATCGTCACAAACACGATGACATTTTGTCATTAGTTCTATGACAAAAATACTACAATAAAATGTAAATTTTTGAATAAGTTCAAAACGACTAAATTTTCAAATGAAAATTTATATAGAGATTTTGCCAGTTATCAAGAAAAACGCATTTCAAGCTTTTCATATGAAATCATGAAAAAATGAATTTTTAATAGTGATAACAGATTTAAGCTCTAGCTCGAGAAAACGCATTTAAATTTGTTCATATAAAATCATGAATACTTTCACGTTATGTACATAATTGTTATGCTGGGTACACACTATGCAATGCATTTACGCAATCTAGCAAACTAAATTCATTTTCATTAATTTTTCATTCATTCCAGATCGCATCAACATCAAAACGCTTTGATATTTCGAGGTTGCATTGAAATATATTGCATGTAGGTTGCACTGTCTGTACCCAGCATTAGACACATCCAACTTTATACACAAAGCTTATCGATACCTTTGATTTTAAAATATAAAGTTATCGATAACAATATTTTTATGTAGATTAGTCTTTGTTTTTTATTTTATCGATAACTTTGATTTCAAAATAAAAAGTTGTCGATAACATTATTTTGATCCATATTAGTCTTCGATTACTTTGGTTTTTTATTATTGGTGAGTTATCGATAACTTTAATATTATATAAAACAGTAATAGATTTTTTAAGAAGGTTGACAACAACTTTTTTACAAAAATCTAAAAATAATAATATAGATTAGATTTTTAAACACACCTAGAATAATTTGTTCGTTAAAAAGTAATGTTTTTTACTGGATCACCGGCCCATCGCTTCTATCAACGTATATTCAACTGAAATGTAAGAAAATTTACTATGCAAACATACACATACCCCCTTTCATAGGCCCCTACTCATTAATGCAATGAAAATTTTTACTATTGATACAAAATTGTTCATTGCAGTAATGAAATTTTCATTTTTACTATGACACTTCCAAAACGGGAGATTTCTTACAGTTCGTTGTATCATTAATAATAAGAAAAAAAATAAAAAAAAATAAGGTGCCACTGTCATTATGTATTATATTTTAAATTTTTCTTTAATTTGTATGTATTTTCTTATTATTGTAACATACAAATTGGCTAAGTCGAATCGTTGTTTTGAAAGCCATATTGGACAGCTGTATTTTAATCGCCTTATAATTACTAAATAGTTTTTTGTGATCTAATTTTATAAATTAATTTATTAATTTTTTGTATCTAATAAATGGAAATTTTATAACGAAAGTGTTTTTGTATGGTTAAAAGTGCTTTCTGTTTGTATAAATATTTGTGCTTATTTTAATTCTTTTTCCAGCCTTAATAATATCACCAAGTTGTTTGGATCCTTGGCGGATATTCTGGAGCTGTAACCCAAATCCACCCCTAAATATAGTCCATACCCCACGAATCGTATCGGCGTTTCGTCCGGACCTCCATAGGGCGTAATCTACGTTTATTTAGTTCATATACTGTAACTTGTGATTAATTAAATGATATTTTTCATTGTTCTACGTTTAATAGTTTACAGTGAAGTAAATTGCAAGTAACTCATTTACCAGCCCGCGAGCAATTTAAATAACATTTCTTTCGTTTGACTAGTTTGTTCTACTCCGTAAAGTTTGTGTATTTAAATTAACAATTAAAGGAAAAAGAATAGGAGCATTTTATGCACCTGTTTTTCTCTAGTTGTTTTTTTATGAATTTAAAATTATAAATTACGTTAATTAGATGGCGAGATCATTGTATTTACGACACACATTTTTTTATCTACCCCAAACTACATGAGTTTTACAAGTTTTGAGTGTTCATATAAAAACTAAGTAACGTTAGATTATGTAAATGAAAATTTAGTTAATGTTATGATACGTTTCGTTACATTAATTAAAAAATAATTAGAGCTACTATTTTTAAATTCTCTTTATCTTTTACTTTACTAGTCGTAAAGATAATAAAAACGTACGTTTCATAAATGAATTGAATTATTTTGTTTACGCCTTCTCCATGTGATGCTATTTTTGTATTTGTGGTAGTTATTTTTGAAAAATACGAATAAAACTTTTTGCAAATAGTAGGAAGGTTTTCGTTACAAAAATGTAGTTCTAAGAAAAATTGTTAAAATTGTTGTTGTTGAAAATGACAAAAAAATTAAAGACATGCCATAGTTTTAATGAAGAGATAAAGTTTACAAAAAAATCGAAAATTCGGCTGCAAAAACCACAAAAAATGCATATAATTAATATCTTTATATTGTTATAATCAATGTATTGAATTCTTAAATGTAGAAAAATAATATTTTCTTTGTCAATTCTAAACTTCCTTCGGGCTACGTAAAAATATCATTCAAATTTGAAGGGTGCTCCAATTTCTATAATTTTTCTATGAATAGATACAAATGATTTACTCCTTAGCGTGAATTTTTAATATTTTACTGTTCGGATTTATATCCGTAAATCAAACATCAAAGTTTTATGCAACCCGAATGTAATTTTTTTCTTATTATTAATGATACAACGAAATGTAAGAAATTTCCCGTTTTGGAAGTGTCATAGTAAAAATGAAAATTTCATTACTGTAATGAACAATTTTGTATCAATAGAAAACATTTTCATTGCATTAATGAGTAGGGGCCTATGAAATGATTTCATCCAAGCAAATAGCGGGTTTTTTCAGTGTACTCTGCATAGAAGGGGGTATGTGTATGTTTGCATAGTAAATTTTCTTACATTTCAGTTGAATATACGTTGATAGAAGCGATGGGCCGGTGATCCAGTAAAAAACATTACATTTTAACGAAAAAATTATTCTAGGTGTGTTTAAAAATCTAATCTATATTATTATTTTTACATTTTTGTAAAAAAGCTGTTGTCAACCTTCTTAAAAAATCTATTACTGTTTTATATAATATTAAAGTTATCGATAACTCACCAATAATAAAAAACCAAAGTAATCGAAGACTAATATGGATCAAAATAATGTTATCGACAACTTTTTATTTTGAAATCAAAGTTATCGATAAAATAAAAAACAAAGACTAATCTACATAAAAATATTGTTATCGATAACTTTATATTTTAAAATCAAAGGTATCGATAAGCTTTGTGTGTAAAGTTGGATGTGTCTAATGCTGGGTACAGACAGTGCCACCTACATGCAATCTATTTCAATGCAACCTCAAAATATCAAAGCGTTTTGATGTTGATGCAATCTGGAATGAATGAAAACTTAATGAAAATGAATTTAGTTTGCTAGATTGCGTAAATGCATTGCATAGTGTGTACCCAGCATAACAATTATGTACATGACGTCAAAGTGTTCATGATTTTATATGAACAAATTTAAATGCGTTTTTCTCGAGCTAGAGCTTAAATCTGTTATCACTATTATAAATGCATTTTTTCATGATTTCATATGAAAAGTTTGAAATCTCGATAACTGGCAAAATCTCTATATAAATTTTCATATGAAAATTTAGTAGTTTTCAACTTATTCTCTTCTTAAACACACAATAACTTTTTTTATTTAAAAAAAAAAAGCTTATTTTGTCTTAATCTAATTAAATATTAAATCATATATGTATGCGTTTTATCAGATTGCAGTGTTCAGTTCAGCAAAGTGAGATATTTGATATTATGTCACTCTATCATCCCTGAACAAAAGGTCCTTGCAAAAAAATTTGCCACGATATATCCTTCGCATTGTATGTTTTATTTTATTTTGCGAATAATTTTAATGCTGTTGTTCTCTAATTTTCCTCAGTATGATCTCGTACAGAACTTTGGATTGAAACATCATTTGTCTTTTATGTGCTTTCTAATTTCATTAATGAAATACGTTAAATTGTTTGTATTGTTGATGCATCAACTAACTATCGTATTTGTAGCAATAACACTACTATGGCCGCTGCTTCACTTCTACTTCGGTTGCAGTAGTTATACTTGTCCGTTTTAGCATGTAAATCATGTTTTGTTAAATGGATGTTGTTATTTTATTTATTTTTTTTTTATAAGTATGTTCAATTCCTGTTCAACAAGAATTAATCTAATATTTAGAGTACAGGAAGGTATTATCGATGAGCTGAGTTAAGACGGGAAAAGACTTATTATTTTGTAATAATCAGTGTGTGGGTTTTTGTATTTTTAGTCATACATTTTTTTGTCCCACCATTTCTGAGAGATTTTGTGAAACTGAGCTTTTTGGCTGGTCAATCACGTTCATAACGAAATAAAGTGAAGCCAACAAATTTACTTTTCTATGTCCTTTTGTGCGAATGTGTGTACAGTAGCACAAAGAAACAGTGAAACACTATTCAAGTTGAGGAGGGGGAAACACTCAAGTGAACAGTTTGAATTAACAACATTTTTCATGACAGACAAACTTAAGAAAAAACAATTCCCTTGTCATTGTAAAGTAGAGTTTTTCTTTTAAATTATACATTTCTTTACTTTTGATTTACTCGCAAGTTTCTGGCTGCATTAAGATCGACCATTTTCCATACAAACGCACAGATACTACTGGCATCTTCCGCTTGTCCTATTTGATATTTAAAAGAAAAATAATGGTTAAATCTTTTTTATAACTCACTCACTCTTACAGGCGAAACGTAAACTATTGGTTTAAAAAACAATTCAAGTTTAAGCTCTCAAATTCATTTCAACACGTTAATGAAAAAAATGAGAAAACTTTTTAATTTGATTTTGTGGCAACAAATTATAATTATTTAAGAAGAAATAAAATTTGTTATTCTGAAAAGTATAAAAAGATGTCAAGTCAATTAGTGCGAAATTTAAACATTTTGATTATCTGAAAAATACAGATATTTAAATATTCATAAGATGCCACTATTGACATTTCATTTGTTCTTTTTATTTGTGTTTTAAGATATTTTCGTAAATACGTAATACGGCTCTAGGGCTTAATTTCTATTCGGTAATGCACAATGGGTTCAATCGAACTATAATACATAAAATTTAAGAAGTTCGAAGTAAATGGTGCGCACTTTTTTATATTGATATTTTTTTTAGTACCTATATAACTTTTAAAATATTTCTTGCAGGTACATTTTTACAGCAAATAAAGCTAAACTTGCTCTAAATTGATGAGGTTGTATTGAAACTAGCTTTTCAAATAGGTTTCGCTTTTTACCCTAAAATCACCCTCAAAAAAACTTACGTTAGTAACCCTCGTGTGTGGTTTTTCACAGATATGCAATGTCTGTCTACTTTACTGTGGCGCCATAGTACGTTTGTTATCAAAGTCATGATTTACGTAACATTAATGATGTATTTATCCTGATGGTAATCAACAACAAACCATACAAACCTTTGTGTATTTTATAAAGCACTCACTTTGCATCAACAATTTTTTTGTTAATAGTATAAAAATGATTCCTTTTGTGTGGTTTTTCACACAAGGGTGACTTAAAAGTTAATTCGATTTTTGTTTTATTTTAACGATTTTCTGTAATTATCATTTTCAAGCAGCATTTTGGAAATGTGACAACAGGGGTGTTTTTGACTTTTTTTTTTGAAAAAGTTAGAAAAAATTATTTTTACTTACTAAGAGGTAAAATATGTACAAAAGTACGGGAACGACATAAGAGTCTTCTATTCCGTAACGTTGGGATCTTCGGCGAGTTGTAAAAAAATATATAATAATCTCAGTGTTTTCCACCCTCCGATGAGTGAGAAGGTCCCTAGGGACCTTTTTGCCTTTTCAAACTAAAATTACTCCTACTTCGGCCACTACAATCCCCCCCCCCCCCCAAAGTTACTCTGTATCAAGAGTATTTTGTTGCGCATCTTCAAGCCGATCGGATCATTACTTTAGGAGTTATTGAGGTTTTAGTGAGAATAGTACGCGGACGTGTGAATAGGTCCATATGGACCTTGTACTGAATTTCACTAATAAATGCATGTTTTTGGGCATCATATAATTTTTTTTTTGTTTCAACACATAATTTACTTGTTCTGAACACAAAGACCTAAACTCAAAGACATAAGGGATGATGATAAAAACAAAAAATTCTAAGTAAAAAATTCTAAGAACAAAAATACTAAGAACAAAAAATTCTAAGAACTGGTTTATTGCTAGTAGTATAAAATTAGAATATTTTGCCTTTCCTTGAAAGCAATAAAGTTCATATATGTAGAATTTAGTTATAAACAATAAAAACAAAAAAAAAAAATCCAAAAAAAATTTTTTATATGAAAAGAACATGATTTACAAAAAAGGTCCGTAGGGACCTTTTCACACGGCCGTGAAGTTCAGAACTGTCACTCATTGGAGGGTTAATGGCTTCCAATGCCGTTCCTGGTTTGGTATACACAAATGCACATTGCATTTTGAACATTTATATCTGGAATATCCATGGCAGCCTTTATGTGTAGTGAACGGTTTGACATAAAACTGATATTTCAGGACAAAGTTTTTTTTTGTTTTTAAATTTTTTTTTCAAAACCATCTTTTTCTTTTCAAGACAGTTTTACTTCTCGAGGAAAGTAAGCACAAATAACCAAAGGAACACAATTCTACATATATTTCCTGGTCATAATTAAAGTACATTATAAAATGTCCAGATACAATCCTTGTTGTTTTAAATTTTTTTGACGTAAAGCATGCACGAACATATCTAAGGTGATAGAAAAGCTTTTTCTTTCAAAACCTTTGTTCTTTAGTCATGTCTATAAAGAGTACTCAAGCAACATTCGCTAGCAACATGCTCTTAACATAGGTAAGGTAGACATTACTGCTAAAATATGTTAAATTCTAAGTATTCAGAAAACAATTAAAAATTACAACAATTTAATAGTCAATGTGACTTTTGAATAAATTATTTAGAATGCTAGCTAACAAAAATGAGATCACTGCTCTTCATAAATGTAATTAATGTCAGGATATTTGTATCAGGTTGCTAGACATGGTTATTTTGCGTCGTCATTGCCATCACTAAGTATATAAAGCTTGATCATGTAAATGCATTTTAACAAACCGCCAAATTTTTTATTTTTTTATATGTATTTTACTTTGCCCTCATTCTGGTGCGAGCTTTGATCTTCTGGCAAATAGCCATGCTCGATCACTTTAATTGACATCGTCATCGAGCGTGCATCATAATTATTAAAGAAAAAAAAAATTTATCCGCTTTTAAAAATCAAAGTGTAAGAGATTTTAAGTAAAAGTGATTAACATTTTTCTGTTTTTTTAAATCCTGATAAAAGAATATTTGGTGATATAATTGAAACTGAGAAAAATCAGTTCGAAGTAACAGCGAAAATTACACAACCGTATTCGGAGAACCAACCTTCATCGTCCCAAAACCTTGGTTAAAGACCCACGAGGTCGGTGCAAAGCGTCAGTGTATTACGCTGGAAAGGTAACTATTCAAAACCTCGTGATCAATATTATACACTAATATTTAATTTAAAAAATCCACACTCTAACAATAGGTTTCCATACCAAACCACGTAACACTGAACCGTATTAATTAAAAATTCAGAACTAGTAACCTGGGGAATCAACCAAATTTTTCCATTCGGGTGAAAGACTCCACCCGCAGGATTGTGACCAACGTAATTCAGGTTGTTACGCTTATCAACCGGGATTTTACCACGCTTTATAATAACCAGTTAATAGCAACTACTACGGCTTACATTTAGTGCCCCGTAACCTAAAACCTTAATACCATATGAGTATTATATCATCGCATTTTCCAAACATTTTTTTATTGTGAATTTAAAGAAATTCTCATTGTTTCCAATGTTCCAAGATTGATCCCACCATGATTAAATCATTATCCTTATGAATTTTAGTAAAAACATAAAAAAATCACAATTTGAAACATTAAAAGTTTCAATAATCAAATTTGCTTACACTTTCCACAATCAGTATTAAATCTGCAACAAAAAAAAAAAAAAAAAAAAACAGAAAAAAAAAACAATAGCATTTTTTTCGTATTTAGTATTACTTAATACAACCCAAATTTCAATTTTCACCACTCATAGCTTCATTTTCATTATGCAAAGTAAAAAAACTAATTTAATTTAATAATCCATCAACAAATTTCGATTAAACCACCATATATTTTCATAATGCAAATTATACCATTCTTAAACTAATTATCTCACCTGAACTACCTACTGTAGCGATCGTAATTGGCTCATGTACTTTTTAATTTATACCAAATTCTTTTGTTGTTCGTTTGCTTAAGGCTTAATTATTTATTTACTCAAAGCAAAACAAAAGTCAAAGGCAAACAGAGCAAAAAAAAAAAAAAAAATTTGATAATCCAATAATTTTGTTTGTGAAACAAAACCTAATGATCATTATTATTTATGAATTTTGCAATTGAGTTTTTTTTAATTACCGAAACTGATCATTACGTTTAACACCTAATTTTAACTTTAAATTTTAATGTAAATAAATATAACATTAAAAGAGTAAATGAAATCAAACTTATGAATAGTAAACAGAATGTTAACAAAATGTTGCAAATGTTTGATTTATGTTCCTAATTAGACTACTATCAAATTGATTTATTATTATTATAAGTACTCATAAGATCTAAGGTGTGAGCATTAATAGGCTTAAATGTTGCTAACGTAACCAAAGGTAATCTTGCAGACTTATTTAAAAAAAAAAAAAAAAATTTGCAGCAATTAATTTCAGCGCTTATCCACATGTACATCGTAATCTTGAAGGCCTTCCAGAACAACGACCACCTACATGTTTGGTAAGTCCACAAAATTAGAAATTTCATTAACATTATTGTAAATGTATGAGCCGCAATAATAGTCTTTAACTACTTATTACTTCATTAGTCTGATCGTAACAATTTCGGTTGTAAGCAAAACCAAAAGCTTAGTTGTATTCTTATTATTGCTGATACATACATTTACACATTATTATATTTTGATTACATGTTCTAATTGTTCTCTACCTGTGCTTAAATTTTTTTATGATAAAGTTTCTTTGATTTAAAAAAAAAAAGGGGGAAAAGACCACACAATATTAATGCTCGCACAGTTATATGTATATCAGTATCTATTTTTTTTGTTAATATGAATAGCTTAGTACCTATAATGAAGTTGTTAAGATACATACAATGAAATTTAAGCTAAGGAATATGCTAGTTTCATTCTCGGTAATCGATTTATACCTATGTTTTTTCTTCGTTTTTTTTAATAGAAGTTTAGGTTTAAGCATGTTGGATCTAATCATAATTACATATGTAAATAAATACTGAAATTGACAGAATGTCTGAATAAATAAACTTAAAGTGTTTTCTTAGGTTGATAACGAGTTAGGTGTAGTTCTAAATGGGGTCCTAAACGAATATTATGGTCCTTAGGACATAGAGATTGGGAGGGTTATGAGACTAGCCTATGCATAACATCTTATAGTGCTTCAAATAGGGTAGAGTAAGTAAAATGTGTCTTGTGTGTTTAGATACGTGACTATGATTGGGCTTCAGTTGATAACTTATAGTCATGGTGGTCCCCTTAAATTCTTATAATTAGATAATTTTAAAATAGGGAGTCTATAACAAAATAATTCTGTATACAAACCGGATTTTGTTTTAAGGGAGGACCGAACCTCCCCGCCCGACTGTTAGCTAGCTCTTCAATGGCTCCCGCAGTCCTCTCTTGACAATTTCTAAGCACACTGGGTTTTTAGTAGACTCAGTAGTCTTCAAATTTAATTTGTTTGTGTTCATTACAGTAAAATAAATGGCGCCCAACGTGGGGCAGAAAGTTGAACAACCCATAGTTGCTTTCTGTTCCTGATTCCGATAGATTTTGTAGATTTCATTAACTTCTTTTTCAGAAATATTTTTGATAATTTTTCATTTCTGAGAAAATATCTTAGTACACTTGTGAGGATTTTCGTTAATTTGCGTTTGTGAATTCAATGACCGGCAAGTCAATGGTTCGACCTTTTTCTTGGCTTTGGGGAGTTATTGAATAGTGTTTCTGGAAAATGATAGATATTTATATCAAGTTGAATATTATTTGGTAAGGACTAGTTATCAGACCTTCAATAAATTTTAGGATCACAGACTTTTTGCAAAGCGAAACTCTGTCCAATTTTTATGTAAAGAATAGAAAAAAAAATGTCTGGTTTGTCATTAAACAAGTTTTAAGCTTGTTGATATAAACTTCTCCATAGACTGGTTTATTGTCCTACACATTTTATCAACTCAATAATACCCACTTATAACATCTAATTTAGCGATTATCAACCTAAAGAAAACACGTATTAAAAATATATTAAAGTTATTAAAACTCAATACTTCCTAGTAAATTCTTTTTACTTTGAAATAAGATTTATAATTGTTTTCAATGAGGAATCTGTAATTCCTAAAAGTAAGTGAAATTGTTAAGAACAATTTGTTATTTTGTGTGGAGTAAATACAGTAATGCTTAATGGTATAACTAAATGAATTTAAACCATATTGCATCTTATTAGGATACCTCACGTTTCCTTAAGCTTAAAAATTCTTAAATCCATTTTGATAATACCTATTTAGATTCAATCCCAATATAAAGTTGCCAAAGGAAATATTTTTGAATAATTCTCTTGTATTTCGTTAGAAGTTATTTGCACATACATGTATAAATGTAAACCTGTGCCATTTATACCTTTACTAAATCAGAATATAGATTTTTTTTGTTAAATACGTTGTAGTCTATTTGGTCAAATTGTAAACAGATAGTTTGCAATGTGTTAATTTTGATAAGTCTATAAATTCTGAATACATAGTTAGTTTGTTTAATCATATTTCTAAGTTACAAACGTCAGAAGGTTTCGTTAACGGCGGAAAAATTTAATAGTTAGGTTTGTCTATTGTTTTACAAAAGTTTAGGATTTGAAGTTTTTTTTTTCATTGGGAATACGTTAACAATTTTTTTATAATTTATTTATAATTTCTTTTAATTATACAATAACAACAAATTTTTTTATATGTTTTAAATTGGAGTTTTTCTGAATTTTGTAATTGGTACTAGGACCCATTTTGGTTTATATTTTTTCATAATTTTAAAATTTTAGTTCAGATTGTGTTTTTAGTTAATTCTTTTTTTTAAGAGACAGATGAGTTTATATAGAGTAAAAATATATATAATGGATTAACGATTTCATTGGATTTGTTTTTCACATAGTTGCTTTTAGTAATTAAAACCAAAAGTTTTGAATTTTTCATATTTCAATAATAATAATTGTTGAAAATTTCAGGAAAATCTAGAAAAGAATTAGGAAAAGTAAAAAAAGTCACGGATTGGACCTTAATCATATAATACATTTTTTTAAGATCCGTGCTTGCCTCCATTTTTGAACACGTAGGGAATACAATTTACTTCGTTGAACTGGTTGAAAATAGAAATTAAACGAAAATGTCTCTCCCTAGAACACCACCATGTGAACCTTCCGGTGCTGTGTCCCTGTTACCTTTTACTACGCACCAACATTGCCATTAGCGGCAGAGCCAACCCAAAGTTCTTCGTCAGTTTTTGAATCAGTTTGCGAAATTTGCAATAATATTATGGCTGGAACTGATGATTGTTTGATTATTACAAACTGTCATCATTCATTTCATCGGTCATGCATCGAAAATTTTCTATCCAACACCGCAGAGTGTCCTACTTGCAAAAGTTCATGTCAATTAGCTGACCTAAAGAAAATAAATTTTCTAGGGAAACAAACTCAAATGGAAAAATCAACTAATAGAAATCGAGGTCGGGGTGCGACAAGAAAGCACTATAATACCCGCTTCCAAGCTCAGACTTCATTCCAAGATAGTAAATGCTCTTTTGAAAATAGTAATGTGAATAATGAGACAGAGGAAGTCGTAACACCAGTGCGTATGAGCCAAACTATTCATGCTTCGAACCAAACTAATCCCCCGAATTCCTTGTTCCGTGAAAATTCAAGAGTTACGGTAGATTACGATCATATAAATAGGATGATAGAGACAAATCTTACGCGAGTACTTACCAGTTTGAACCTTGTTTCTAACCCAAATACTAATCAGCCACAAATAGTTAGAAACGAAAATAACTATACGGAAAATAGAAATACGAATAGAAACAATTTTGCCACTAATTCCGGTAATCGTATTAATACACCATCCAATAATACCAACTTTTCCAATTATAATATGGACAAAATAACTGCTATAATTTCTAGTTGGGGTATTAAATTTGACGGTTCTCCGAATGGTCTTAATGTAGAGGAATTTCTCTATCGAATTAGCTCACTTACATATGACAATTTTAATGGAGATTTTACTCCCATCGTTAAAAATTTAAATGTGCTTTTGCATGGGAAAGCAAAAGACTGGTATAGGCGGTACAGAAAACAAGTTGAATCTTGTAGTTGGGTTGAATTTTCTGAAGCCATACGATCCCAATATCGTGATTTCAAATCTTCATTTGACCTTAAAGAAGAGCTAAGAAATAGAAAACAAAAAATTGGAGAAACTTTCGACGTTTACTTTGAGTCAATCTCGTCCATTATGGATAGATTACCCTCTCCCATTTCAGAAATGGAAATAATAGAAATATTGACCCGGAATTTGCGGCCTGAAATCCGCCAGGACCTACTTTATGTTCCAGTCCACTCCATTTCTCATTTGCGCAAGTTAGTGCAAATGAGAGAATCGTTTCATAATGATGAACATGTTCGCAAATCCTTGGCGTATCGCCCTCCAAATACTTTAGTCCCAAGAAGACATATTGCTGAGGTTGAATTTGTAGAGGATAATAGTGATCTGAATCAAATTAATGTGCCCAATCGGGAAGTTTACGCAATTCAAAATCAGGAAAAAGTTTTGCGTTGCTGGAACTGCGACGAAATAGGTCACTATTGGGACGATTGTGTCAAGGAGCGAAATATTTTTTGTTACGGATGTGGAGCCAAAAATATATACAAACCCCAATGCTCCCACTGTTCATCAAAAAAGATAAGTCGTTCAAAAAACCTAAAACCGTTGGAAACAATGAAGACGAATCAGTAAATTGCCCTGAAAACATAAAACAAATCGATGACACTGAATTAATTTCCCCTGATGTTTCCCAAGATAAACCTGTTTCTGAAAAAATAACCATTTTGAAAAGATGTAAAGACCGTTCTAATATCCAGAGTGACAATGTAGATTGTGGAAAAATTATATTTCCAATTTTACCATACCATTTAAAATGGCAGAATTATATTTCTAAACGTAATGAAATTTTTAATTACTCTGAAGTTTGTGGAATTTCGCGGCGAAATTCGAAACGATCTACAAAACGAATGCGTTTATTTTATAAAACACGCCGGAAGTGTAAACAATTTTTAGTATCTGCCATAATAAGCAATTCTTCAGACCAACGTTTCTACGCTAAAGTTTCTTTTTTGACCTTTCAGGAGTACGGACTCCTTGATACCGGCGCAAACATTTCGTGCATAGGTGGCGAATTAGCAAAACACAATTTCTCCAATTTACCAAATTTTTATAAATGTCGCACTGAAGTCAAAACGGCCGATGGCCAGTCACAACAAGTCAGAGGTTGGCTATCTGTGGAAATACAGTTTAAAGAGAAAAAAAACGTACTAAACCTTTTCATAATCCCGTCAATAACTCAAAGGTTAATACTTGGTATTGACTTTTGGAATGCCTTTAATTTGATTCCGAACATAGTTGAATCCGTAGAAGTTTTTGATCAGTCGTGGATAAATTATTGCCCTCCTTCTGCTAATCATAAAGCGTCGGAAGTTCAGTCCATGGAAAATGTAAAATCTAATTCCACCTTGGATGAACCAGATTTTCCACTAAATTCGTGCCAACGCCAACAGTTAGAGGCTATAATAGCATTATTTCCAAACTCTGAAAAACAAGGCTTAGGAAGAACTGGCCTAATCAGGCACGAGATTGATATTGGAGATTCCAAGCCAATCAAACAGCGATTTTATCCAGTTTCTCCGGCAGTGGAGAAACTCATGTTTACTGAGATTGATCGGATGTTGGCATTGGGGGTAATTGAGCCATCTCAATCCTCTTGGAGTTCTCCTATTAGACTGGTTATCAAGCCAAACAAGGTACGTCTTTGTCTCGACGCAAGAAAGCTGAACTTCGTCACTAAAAAGGATGCATATCCGCTACCATCAATAGAAGGGATTTTTTCTAGGCTCCCAAAGGCCAATATTATATCCAAATTGGATCTTAAAGATGCCTATTGGCAAATTGGCCTAACCGATAGTTCGAAACCTTTGACTGCGTTCACCGTACCTGGTAGGCCCTTGTATCAATTTGTAGTCATGCCATTTGGCCTAAGTAACGGACCTGCAACTATGTGCCGCCTTATTGACGAAATCATACCACCCGAACTTCGTAACTCTGTCTTTGGTTACCTCGATGACCTTATTATTGTTTCTGCAGATTTCGAAAGTCATTTATCGTTGTTAGTGCGAGTATCTGAGCAATTCAGGAAAGCTAATCTTACTTTAAACATTTCTAAAAGTAAATTTTGCGTAACTCGGGTTCAATACTTGGGTTATGTGATAGGCAATGGTGGAATAACTACGGACTCACAAAAAATTAGTGCAATAGTTAATTGGCCAGTCCCTAAAACCATAAAACAAGTACGAGGCTTTCTAGGGCTTGCAGGGTGGTACAGGCGGTTTATCCACAACTTTTCCAGCGTAGTTTTTCCCATCACCGAAGTACTTTCCACCAAACAGAAATTCTGCTGGACTCCCGAAGCTCAGAAAGCTTTTGAAAATGTTAAAACTCTACTAACTACAGCCCCTGTGTTGATAAACCCCGACTTTACAAAGAAATTCTATGTTCATTGCGATGCCAGTGACTGTGGTATTGGTGCCGTGTTGGTCCAGACCGACGATGCGGGCAATGAGAGACCCATCGCTTTCATGAGCAAAAAGTTAAACACTGCACAGAGAAACTATAGTGTCACGGAGCGTGAGTGTCTAGCGGCAGTCGAAGCCATTAAACGTTTCCGGTGTTATCTTGAATTACACGAATTCGAGATAATCACCGATCATTCGAGTCTTGTTTGGCTCATGAGACAACCAGACCTCACTGGACGACTTGCTCGTTGGGTATTTAAGCTGCAAGGCTTCAAATTTACCGTAAGTCATAGGAAGGGCAAGGAAAATGTCGTGCCGGACGCACTTTCGCGCCACTGTAGTGAGGAAATTTCTATGTTAACCTCTACAGAACCGGAAATAAATTTAAATTCACCTCATTTTCTAGACCCTGATTACGGGGAATTAAAAGCGAAAATTAGTTCTGAACCGTCCAAATATCCCGATATTAAAGCTCTCGATCAATACATTTATATTCGAACCGAGCATTACAGCGTAGAAGAAAATCAGGAGCAAAAGAGCTGGAAGTTGTGGGTACCAGAAAAGCTGCGAATGGATGTTATATCCAGGGCACACGATGATCCAATAGCATGCCACGGTGGCATGGTGAAAACTATTGAATTGATTCGCAGGAATTTCTATTGGCCAGGATTAGTTAAGGACGTTAGGGATTATATTAGAAAATGTGATATTTGCAAGAGTACGAAAGCACCAAACTACAACTTGAAGCCAGAAATGGGCAAACAGGCTCTTTCTATTCGCCCGATGCAACGTTTGTATATTGATCTGTTAGGTCCCTATCCAAGAAGCAAATCAGGCTTCATTGGATTGCTTATTGTGTTGGATCATTTAACCAAATTCCACTGGTTGTTTCCAATAAAAAAATTTTCCTCAAACCTTATTATAGATTACTTGCAAAAACAAATTTTTGACGTTTTTGGAGTACCAGAAAATATTATAAGTGATAACGGATCTCAATTTCGAGCAAACGACTTTAATGCATTCTTAACTAGTTATGGAATCAATCACATATACACAGCTGTATATTCACCGCAAAGTAATGCATCAGAACGTGTAAATCGGTCCATTATAGCAGGCATTCGAGCATATCTGAAATCGGATCATAGACAGTGGGATGGGAATATATCCAAAATAAGCTGCGCCTTGCGGAATTCGTATCATCAGGCAATACAACGTACACCATATCACGCAATGTTCGGATTGGATATGATTACGCATGGAAGTTCGTATGCATTGCTCAGGAATCTACAGTTGCTCGATGAGCCTACTTACCACCTATCACGGGATGACCATCTTAATTTGATTCGTTGTTCTTTAAGAAAACATATAAGGGATGCTTACGAAGTTAACCGCTCTCAATACAACCTACGCACCAGACCCCAATCTTTCCAAAAGGGCCAAGAAATCTTTAGGAGAAACTTTGCTCAAAGCAGTAGTGAGAAAAACTTTAACGCTAAATTGTCGCCTTTGTTTATCAAATGTAGAATCAAGGAAAAATTAGGAAAACATTACTATCTTATCGAAGATTTTCAAGGTAAAGTAGTTGGAACATACCACGCCAAAGATTTACGCACCTAAACCGCTTTTTCTCTAGCTAATCATTATATGTAAACATAATTATTATCTAGTTTTGTAGTGAACGGTTTGACATAAAACTGATATTTCAGGACAAAGTTTTTTTTTGTTTTTAAATTTTTTTTTCAAAACCATCTTTTTCTTTTCAAGACAGTTTTACTTCTCGAGGAAAGTAAGCACAAATAACCAAAGGAACACAATTCTACATATATTTCCTGGTCATAATTAAAGTACATTATAAAATGTCCAGATACAATCCTTGTTGTTTTAAATTTTTTTGACGTAAAGCATGCACGAACATATCTAAGGTGATAGAAAAGCTTTTTCTTTCAAAACCTTTGTTCTTTAGTCATGTCTATAAAGAGTACTCAAGCAACATTCGCTAGCAACATGCTCTTAACATAGGTAAGGTAGACATTACTGCTAAAATATGTTAAATTCTAAGTATTCAGAAAACAATTAAAAATTACAACAATTTAATAGTCAATGTGACTTTTGAATAAATTATTTAGAATGCTAGCTAACAAAAATGAGATCACTGCTCTTCATAAATGTAATTAATGTCAGGATATTTGTATCAGGTTGCTAGACATGGTTATTTTGCGTCGTCATTGCCATCACTAAGTATATAAAGCTTGATCATGTAAATGCATTTTAACAAACCGCCAAATTTTTTATTTTTTTATATGTATTTTACTTTGCCCTCATTCTGGTGCGAGCTTTGATCTTCTGGCAAATAGCCATGCTCGATCACTTTAATTGACATCGTCATCGAGCGTGCATCATAATTATTAAAGAAAAAAAAAATTTATCCGCTTTTAAAAATCAAAGTGTAAGAGATTTTAAGTAAAAGTGATTAACATTTTTCTGTTTTTTTAAATACTGATAAAAGAATATTTGGTGATATAATTGAAACTGAGAAAAATCAGTTCGAAGTAACAGCGAAAATTACACAACCGTATTCGGAGAACCAACCTTCATCGTCCCAAAACCTTGGTTAAAGACCCACGAGGTCGGTGCAAAGCGTCAGTGTATTACGCTGGAAAGGTAACTATTCAAAACCTCGTGATCAATATTATACACTAATATTTAATTTAAAAAATCCACACTCTAACAATAGGTTTCCATACCAAACCACGTAACACTGAACCGTATTAATTAAAAATTCAGAACTAGTAACCTGGGGAATCAACCAAATTTTTCCATTCGGGTGAAAGACTCCACCCGCAGGATTGTGACCAACGTAATTCAGGTTGTTACGCTTATCAACCGGGATTTTACCACGCTTTATAATAACCAGTTAATAGCAACTACTACGGCTAACATTTAGTGCCCCGTAACCTAAAACCTTAATACCATATGAGTATTATATCATCGCATTTTCCAAACATTTTTTTATTGTGAATTTAAAGAAATTCTCATTGTTTCCAATGTTCCAAGATTGATCCCACCATGATTAAATCATTATCCTTATGAATTTTAGTAAAAACATAAAAAAATCACAATTTGAAACATTAAAAGTTTCAATAATCAAATTTGCTTACACTTTCCACAATCAGTATTAAATCTGCAACAAAAAAAAAA
Organism: Pollenia griseotomentosa; assembly: GCA_963931875.1. NCBI lineage: Eukaryota > Metazoa > Arthropoda > Insecta > Diptera > Polleniidae > Pollenia > Pollenia griseotomentosa. Next base: position 21,300,254 of record OZ007561.1, read on the forward strand.
AAAAAAAAAAACAGAAAAAAAAAACAATAGCATTTTTTTCGTATTTAGTATTACTTAATACAACCCAAATTTCAATTTTCACCACTCATAGCTTCATTTTCATTATGCAAAGTAAAAAAACTAATTTAATTTAATAATCCATCAACAAATTTCGATTAAACCACCATATATTTTCATAATGCAAATTATACCATTCTTAAACTAATTATCTCACCTGAACTACCTACTGTAGCGATCGTAATTGGCTCATGTACTTTTTAATTTATACCAAATTCTTTTGTTGTTCGTTTGCTTAAGGCTTAATTATTTATTTACTCAAAGCAAAACAAAAGTCAAAGGCAAACAGAGCAAAAAAAAAAAAAAAAATTTGATAATCCAATAATTTTGTTTGTGAAACAAAACCTAATGATCATTATTATTTATGAATTTTGCAATTGAGTTTTTTTTAATTACCGAAACTGATCATTACGTTTAACACCTAATTTTAACTTTAAATTTTAATGTAAATAAATATAACATTAAAAGAGTAAATGAAATCAAACTTATGAATAGTAAACAGAATGTTAACAAAATGTTGCAAATGTTTGATTTATGTTCCTAATTAGACTACTATCAAATTGATTTATTATTATTATAAGTACTCATAAGATCTAAGGTGTGAGCATTAATAGGCTTAAATGTTGCTAACGTAACCAAAGGTAATCTTGCAGACTTATTTAAAAAAAAAAAAAAAAAATTTGCAGCAATTAATTTCAGCGCTTATCCACATGTACATCGTAATCTTGAAGGCCTTCCAGAACAACGACCACCTACATGTTTGGTAAGTCCACAAAATTAGAAATTTCATTAACATTATTGTAAATGTATGAGCCGCAATAATAGTCTTTAACTACTTATTACTTCATTAGTCTGATCGTAACAATTTCGGTTGTAAGCAAAACCAAAAGCTTAGTTGTATTCTTATTATTGCTGATACATACATTTACACATTATTATATTTTGATTACATGTTCTAATTGTTCTCTACCTGTGCTTAAATTTTTTTATGATAAAGTTTCTTTGATTTAAAAAAAAAAGGGGGAAAAGACCACACAATATTAATGCTCGCACAGTTATATGTATATCAGTATCTATTTTTTTTGTTAATATGAATAGCTTAGTACCTATAATGAAGTTGTTAAGATACATACAATGAAATTTAAGCTAAGGAATATGCTAGTTTCATTCTCGGTAATCGATTTATACCTATGTTTTTTCTTCGTTTTTTTTAATAGAAGTTTAGGTTTAAGCATGTTGGATCTAATCATAATTACATATGTAAATAAATACTGAAATTGACAGAATGTCTGAATAAATAAACTTAAAGTGTTTTCTTAGGTTGATAACGAGTTAGGTGTAGTTCTAAATGGGGTCCTAAACGAATATTATGGTCCTTAGGACATAGAGATTGGGAGGGTTATGAGACTAGCCTATGCATAACATCTTATAGTGCTTCAAATAGGGTAGAGTAAGTAAAATGTGTCTTGTGTGTTTAGATACGTGACTATGATTGGGCTTCAGTTGATAACTTATAGTCATGGTGGTCCCCTTAAATTCTTATAATTAGATAATTTTAAAATAGGGAGTCTATAACAAAATAATTCTGTATACAAACCGGATTTTGTTTTAAGGGAGGACCGAACCTCCCCGCCCGACTGTTAGCTAGCTCTTCAATGGCTCCCGCAGTCCTCTCTTGACAATTTCTAAGCACACTGGGTTTTTAGTAGACTCAGTAGTCTTCAAATTTAATTTGTTTGTGTTCATTACATATGCTTGCATCTGCTTTTATTTTCTATATATTCTGGCCAATGTTTCATATGTCTTTTTTGACGTCGATGGGCTGTCTTAGTTACCTGCACCTAAGTGCTGTTTTTCCTTTGAAAGGAATCATCATTTCATCGATGCAAAGGTTTTCTTCTTTTGAAAGAGTATAGGACCTTTTTAGAAACATATTCATTACAGGTCAAACCTTATAAAGTTTATCATCTGATACTTCACTAAGTGTAAAGGCTCAGTTAGCCGGGAGTAACAGTAACGTTGCAAATCAGCTGCTTCATTTTGTTGTTTGTAAAGCAATTAGAACGGTTATAGTAAGCAGTAAGATGTTACGTCTCAATCTGTAAGAAATAGATAGGTCTTACTTTTTTACGGTAAGGTTAAGTTACTGTTACTCCCGGCTAACTGAGCCTTAAGTTTTATACAGTTACGAATAGAATTAAATCGACTTCTTGCTATACTTTCGGAAAAACTTAGAATATTTGTGGGTTTCTTCCAATACATGTCTAATCGAGGATATCCAATTGATGCAGTGTCATTATCTCTAAAACCAGAAATTTTAAAAACTCTTCCCGTGTAAGATTGATTGACGTTAAGGGTTTCATCATAGTTGATTGGTTTGTCGTTTGAACAAGTTGGTCAATAAATTCTTCTGTATAATATTCCACAAAATATTTCACAGGAACGTTTTCACGATAGGTAGAGTGCTAACAGCTAAATAGCGCTTCAGGTGTGGTCCAGGGACATTTTCTTCATCGAAAGTATTTAAAATTTTTAGCAACATATTTACATTATGGATTGTCAACCGGTATTTCTTCGATTTCATTCTGAATTAGCAACAATTGTTTTGTTTCTTAATATCTTTGTTTTTACTTTGTATTGTGTTAACTTATAGAAGAAAACAAGATCTTTATATTAGTATCTTAAATGAAATACAGATTCAAAAACTTTAACATTTTCTTTTTTTGTAAAACCTATTTTGTACACCAATGAGTTTTTGCATTTATTTCACTATTCATCGCAATCTGCAACCAAAAAAAAAACTTGAATATTACTTTCAAAACAACCAATTCCTGGTTGTATTATATGGAAAAACAAGACAAGCTACACTAAAAGGTTATCATTGAGGAACAAAATTAAGTAGATTTAACTTCTGTTTACCTTTTGCGTTGCAGTTTTTAACTTTTGCTTAAGAGTTTCCATGACATGGCGAAAAATATACATAAGAAAACTAACAACAACAACAACAACAACAACAACAAATGACTTCGAACATAAACAAAGACAAAACTTTTTAATGGTTTTCTATTTGTATGTATGTGTGTGTATGCAACAATCCCTGTAGTAAATAAAATAGTCAGTTGCAAGAAACACTAACTATAAATTAACACTTTTTCAAATGACTACAAATTGGTTTAAATCTCATGCAGATATCAACCAAACATATTGCATAGAGGCACACGTAAAACACAAATAAAAGCAAAAAATGCCATGAAGTCAAATGAAAAAATATGTACAAACATATTAAAATAATTAAAACAAATTTATATAATATGTATTTTGTTCGACCTTTAATATTTCAAATATTACTAAATTTTAATTTGTCAGTTATTGTTAAATTGTTTATAATTTGTTAAAAAATTTATAAATTAAGAAAAAAACCCTGAAGAAGGCACTCAAGGAAGTGCCGAAATATTGGTTTTAAAATAAACATTAAAAGTTTTTTATAACAAAAAGACCTTAAGCTCGAAAATTTAGAAATATTTTAAAAAAAATTTAAAAATTAAAGCAATTCAAATCTGTTTATGTACAACACAGAAAGAAAAGCACTCGCGATAAGTCAAGTTTTTTATGATTACTTTAATTACGAGTCGTACTCAAAAATTCAAGTACGAATAACACTTAAACGTACTCAAAATCGAAAATCAATCCCGGAATTTCTTGAAATAAGTATGAAATTCTTAAATCAAGTAAAAAATAGATTTAACTTTTCGTTGTGTTTAACCCTCTGGTTTACGCATGTTTTGATTTTCTATATACATTGAAAAAGGTCTGGCCATACTCATGTGTACCACGAAGGGTTAAAAAGTAAATTTGAACTCTTGATTCTCATTCAGTTTATATTTTTGGTTAAATATGTACATACATAAGATTTCTAAAAAAAACCGTATCGGGCATAATATTGGTGTTTTACCATTCTGTAAGGTGTTATACGGGTAAGTAAATCAATCATTATAACCTTTTCTTTCTAATTTCTAATTTCTTAATAAAATCAAAAATCAAGCGCATTTTGAGATTGATTCAATCTTAGTTTTACATAAATCAATCTAATTTTTGGATTATTTTAAGTACGAATTCGGGTTAAAACAATTTTATAATTCTTAATCAAGCGTAATTTGAGATTGATTCAATCTTAGTTTTATTTAACTCAATCTCATTTTCGGATTATTTCAAGTACGTAACGCGAATGAATATGGATAATTTAAGTATTTTGTGATTGAAAATCCGTACTTGAATCAATCTTTGTGTACTTGATTCAAGAAAATCCGTACTCACCGTACTATTAATACCGCTTCGGATTGATTTGAGTACGTATGGATTGATTTTTCTTTTGAGTGTAGCAATTATGTAGCGTTTTTATTTTAGCACTATTATACATCATCATTTAAATCAATTTGATGCAAAATTTTCTTTTCTATCAGCCCAATTATGAATAAAAATTCCCCCGGAATTTTTTTCCTTTTCCCATTTTTACAATTTAATTAACATAGGAAAAATGGGAGCAAGGAGAAAACTCCTGGGGAATTTTTATTCATGATTTGCCAGTATATGTATAGATATACATATGTATGTTCATACTATATTTTTTTGACAAAAATTATTTCAAATTTAAACAACTAAACTATTAGTTAACTAAAAATTGGTTGAAAAATAATTAATAAGTAGTCAATTTAAAAGTCATGCAGAGATTACCAATTGATACAGCCTATGACATGCCCATGTTAAAATAATAAGTCGTCGACAAGGAAAAAAGTCACTTAATCAACTAGATGTGGTTATAAAAAAACCAGTTTGAAGTTACTTAAAAATGTGTTTGACTTAATTTTCTTGTTTAGAATTGTACTTGTTGTTATAAATTTGTTCGCCTTAAAAGGTTTTTGTAACGGGCCGACCTTGGTAAATGTTTGTTTTTTTTTTTAACATTTTGAAACATTTCTAGCAGAGATAGTGTTGAGATAGATACTGACTTTAGTCAGAAAAGTTTAACAACATACTAAGATTTTCCTATTTTTTCAAAAGAAAAAAAGTATAAAATGACAAAACTTATCTACTGGCTACAAATTTGTATGCTCAAATGTGAAACAAGCAAAATAGCAAAAACTTAAAAAAAAGTATAAAAAGTAAAATTAAAATCACGGCTTGAAAAGACATCAGACAAGAGAAATCTTATGAGCACAGTTAGGTAAATGGTAAAAGTTTTTTCTACTCATATCTTCTTAATACTTTTTGCTATTTTTCGACAACTTTTTCTCTAAACTTTGTCATTATGTTTGAAGATGAAGACCATAAATATGTGTGAGAATGAACACATTTCATGAGTGTTAATGAAACACTCAGCACACACAACGTTTTGGGTTTACATATGAGTTAGGTCATACAAACATGTCTTATGCATAAACATAAATACTCATATATACATACATACTCATGCCCATACATGCGGAAGACATTTAGACATTTCCTTAATAAATTCTTATTTGCTTTTAACTTCAATTGCTACCATTATGTGAACGAAGTCGTGATTGTGATTTAGTTTGCAGAGAGCATAGAAAATGTTAAACGTTTTTCATAAATACCAACAAAAATTGTTTGCAAAGTTTTTTAAACTTTTCCTTCTTGCACTTATGAACATACATGAATATTGCTCATGTTCTAAATTTCTTAAGCCGAAAGAGATTTGTGGCTACAATCGTGGCTATGTTTTGTATTTGAATCGCAGCATAATCCCTTTGTTCATTGTTAATATTATTTTTCTTAGCAAAAAGATTAGTTACATACAATTGCTATTTGGTTTCTTAAGGATTTCGTATTTCATTAAAAACTTTTTTTCTAACAAGAAAATTTAAGAAACAAGTTATAAAGTTATATTCAGCTATGCCGGATCCTTTACACCCTGCACTATAGTGCGCTAAAAACAGAAAGTTATATAAATAAATTCATATATTTATGTGGGGACGGGAATTAACGGCCGAACGACAAGAAGTGGCAGCTCTAATTAGGATTGCAACACTGACATGACAAGGAGAATTGACTAACGAATGACAGGGAAATGGACGAATAGAGGGTTGATCGACGAGAACAGGAATAGACACCGGCAGTTGAATTTTAGATTTTTGACAGATAACTACATTATTTCTATTACAAGCTTTAGCACGTCATCCATTTACAATTTATATTGTTGCCACCTGTTGTATGTATGTATCGATGGTTAGCTGGCTGGCTGGTTCAATAAAGGATGTGTTTATATGTGTGTGTACTAGAAAGTTGCTACAACCAAGCGAGTGAGTGAGGTTTATGTTTCTGTTCTTCGCTTTTATATTACGACGCGCTAAGACCCTATTACTGTGGTAATCCTTTTGACAAATGAAATTTTTAATAGTCTCACATCACACAAAATGTAAGACCTTGACGAAAACATACAAATACATAAAACCAGTGGCAAAAACAAACATGTATAAGTGAGCTACGATTACTAATACACTAAGAATAATTTATAATTTTTATATTAAAATATTTACCAGATTTCTTAAAAGCTCCTCAAGTAAGTGACAAAAGTCCGTATAATATGATTTAAAAAGAAACAAATTATTTTTGCATTTCTTATTTTTCTTTCTCAAAAAATTCTTTCAAGTTGAAATCATCCTAAAGCGGCCCATACACTTGCAATAATATTGTATATGATATTCGTGATATTTCCATTTTGTCCTATATTATGCAATAAGTCGCACAATGGTCTCATTAATTCAATAAAAAGGGGAACATTACCTATAGGAATAACATAAACAACATTGTACAATGTTGCCAACACATTTCAATCTTTTAGTTGTGCAATAAAAATCAAAAGTCTTTTCATTGTTGCCAATATATTGTGCCACCTTCGAATATCACATACACATTAGCGATATAATTGTAAAATACGTAAAATTGAACAATTTTATTGGAAGTGTATGAGCCGCTTAAGGCTTTTAATAACAGAAAAAAATTCTACAAAAATTAATATTCCATTAAAATATTTGCCCCTGTGCATATGCTACTAAATTCATTTAAACTGTGCGTATGAGTAATATTTTTAATTACAATATTACTCATACATTCTTACACAGTTTCGCGTACAGCATTAAGGCTCAGTTAAGCTACGGTCACACTTATTAAATGTTTGACCAAATAATCGTAACCACTACTCTTGTTAATAGTGATTGAGATCTAACATGGTCTTAATATCACAAAATAAACTAATTATACAACCATACATAGAAAAAAACTGTTCTTTGTAAGATGTGGTATTATAATGAAAATTTACAAAAGAACATTGGTTTCATTTAAATCCTAGATTTATATGTATACACATGAACAAGTTGGTATTATAGCATTTTGTACCAAATTTTTTAACTGTTACTAATCTATTTTGTATTTGTATGGAAGGGGCCAGGCCCACATCTCCAATTTCTCTTATTTCGCTCTTTTCTTAGAGAGGTTGTGTATGGATAAACCAATTATTCTCTTACCGTCTTTTAGATATAAATAAACTTATGTAGTGCCCCGTTTACTTCTGCTATCTTGCCCAGATTTCGTCGCATGTGATCTATTGATAACCAAGATGTTTGTACCTTATTTTAAAACTTTTGTTCTTTTGGTTCTCCAGATACACAGAAGAAAAAAAACTACAAGGAAATTATTGGTAAAACTGGAGGCAGTCGTGATTTTGGCTCATAACTCACCTATTTTGGACTGATTGGGCTTCAATAGAAAATGGTATTGAAGCATATGTGACATAAATATATACCATTCAAGTCCCCATATCAACAGGCAAACATACCATGTTAAATCAACTTCCCTCCTTATAAAGACTCAGAATTTATATACTTTATAAGGTCGATGAACAATATTGTAAACTCATATAAACACTATACCTTGGGTGAAGGGTAAACAATAAACTAACCCCTTCGAAAAGATGTGAAACAAAATACTCCATCGTTTCGCGAGATAATTAGCTCTGATTTGAAGTGGTAGTTGTGTTAAGAAGCGGCTGATACAGTTATTCTGCTCGCATGTCTACCCGCAACGAGCTTCTCGGCAACTTAAAAGCTTTCTAAATCAAGTGCAAACTTAGTTAAACAATTTGGCGAATTCGAGTTAACGAGTTAAAAGTAAATAAGTTACGTTAACATCCAGGAGAGGAAATTTGCAAACATATTGGAACATTTCTATAAAAAAATTTTCTGAAAACAGCTTTTTAATATGAAAAGGAAACTTATAAACAAGGCAGGTTTTCTATGGCATATGCCATTTTTGTAATTATTTCGATAACAAGCCATTTTTGGTCCAGCTTGCCCAAAAATACATTTTTTTGCAACCTAAATAAAATTTGTAAATAAGCTTAGCGAATATAAGGATGAATCTAAATGAATGTTGGCAAAATCGGCCGTAAAAAGTGACATAGTGTACATAAAAGAGCACTTTTAATGCATGTGCTCAAGTCTCTTGAAATTACAAACAAAAGGGCTTTCTATAAATGAAATCTTAGACTTAATTGACAGTGCTATAGAAAATATTAAAGATGTCAGTTAAAAAGATTTTGTTGAAAAGTTTAAAAACAAGTTTCAGATTGTAATACCGGATATCACGATTAATTAAAATAAGATATAGTATATGTGAGTAGTCAGTCCACTTGCAAACACCGCTAAGTGAAAAAAATAAAATATCTTTAAAAGCCGACAATCTCGTACAAAACTCCTGCAAAACTCTCTATATGGTTTGGCATTTCAATATAAAAAAAAATGTTTTGTAAATACAACGACCTTTAGCTGCTTAAGGCTAAATTACACTATCTCACAAGTCTTACGTATTCCATAATACTTTGTGAGATAGAAATCTAATGAGTTTTGTTGCGACTGTCAAAAAATCTAATTTAACATGACAGTTTGTGTTCACACTATCCCACAAAGTATAAACACTCACACATGAAATAAAATGCAACCCTGAACCAATGAAAAGTATTATTATTTAGAAATTTTTTAAAAAACGATGAAGTCATATGGGATGTCAAACATTTTTCATAATACTTGTCATTTTCGTGACACATTGCATTCACACTATCACACTTTGTCATATTACTTAAGTTTTTGACATGTATTAATAAAAAAGTATAATAGAGTAATCTAGCCTTTAACTCCGATATCATCAGCGAATACCAGTGCATAAAATAAAAAATGGGCTCTTAGAATTGAAACTCTCACGTAACAGTTGCCAGTCAATTGTATTACAACGTATTTTCTATTGGGGTATTCACAAGGTTGTCATAAAGTTATAAAGTCATATGTCCTAAAATAATTACCAGTTATTTATATGACTGCTGTAGGCAACCGCTTTTAATTTATGAGGAATCAATGAACACAGCATTCAAATTTTTATTTTGTTTGAAACACAACAATATTTTTTTTAAACAATTGTAAAATATTATTTAGGACTTTATGACGATATGACTTGATAGCACACCTGTTGAATCCCCCATATATGTATTTAACCTGGAATTTACACATGAAAGTACTTTTATTGCAATAAGAGTATACATACTATCAACGAAAAATCGAAGAAACAGCCCATTGGCTGAAAGTAAAAAAATGATGTGTGTGTTTGTGAAAAAGGGTGAGTGTATTGCCATTTTCAAGAAATTGCTTTCATGTATAAATCATAGGTGGTTCTTTTTTTATGTGTATTTAAACATATTTTACATAATATCGTCATGTTCACCATTAATTTTAAATTTTCATAAAAAATTTCTGTTTTCTAATCCACATAACCTGTTATTATCTATATATATAAAAACGTTTGTACCGCGTATGTGCTCCTCAAGAACCGCTGGACCGATAAACACCAAACTTGGACAATAAATCAGGTTAGTCTCGAACCAGTGCCCATGTTCTGTAACTCTCGCGTCGAGAAACTTTCGATTGAAATGAAACAAAAATGTCATATATTGAAACAAACAGCTGTTTTACTCGCCAAAGAAATGTTACCACTTTAAACTGGTAAATAAACTTCCGAATAAAAATGGGGCGACAAAAAATTTTAACACAAAAAAACAGTTAAAAATGCAAAATACAAAGAATAATAATAATAATATTTTGTTCTTGGCACATTTTTTTATTGTTTAATTATTTTGTTTTTAAGATTTTTATATATTACATATACGAATGTTTTCCAAGCTCGTTTGCAAACAACAAACATTACGTAATTTGGTATAGCCGACGGTTGTATTTTCGCCGCCGTCGTTGAACAATTTTCAATTTTAGTAAATTTTGGTCGCCGTCAACGATATGTGTTACTGGCGTTCTCCACGTCTGCAATGTCACATCGGCTCCGAGTACAATGTTATGACATTTATAACGTAACGACGTAATCTCTTTTGATAGTTTTCGACATGAGTTACAGACACACTTTTTTCTAATTTTTCGATGCGAGAAGTTCTCACTTAAGTTACAGAACATAGGTACAGGTTTCTCTTAAGATAGGTGTTACAGTCGTCGTGATATTTAAATTTGTTTTATTTATGGAACGATTCGGATGAAATTTACAAAATATATTTATTAAACAAAAATAAGTTTCCTGATAAATTTTGATCCGCTAGATAGCGCTGGGGTTAACTATTTAATTTTTTATTTTTGGAATACCCCGAGCAGCGACGGTGCTAAACAGCTAGTTTAGTATATATATTTTATTCTAATCTATGTATGTATGTATAAAAAACGTAAAAATGTAAAATATAAAATGTAAAAGTTATTCAGAGGCACGTAAAAATATAAACAAACGCCCTTCACCTACATTTAAAATATAAGAAGAGCAACAAAAGAGAATAAAAAAAACTAGAACGGCGCCTGAACAATTCAAAATGAAATGTGCAACACAAAATAATTTAAAAAACAACATAAGCGAGACAAAAGGATGTGTAACCAACAGAATTCCTAATTCCTCCGCTGCCTCTGTTGCGCAAAAAGCAAAGGAAAAGCAGTAAAAAAATCAAAAACTTTTTTTTAATGGAGTAGTTGATTGTGTTACAACATTGCTTTCATAAATTTTTTTGGAAGTTTATTAAATTAGTTGTGCCTGACGTTACACACAAAAAGGTAAATATTCGAAAAAAATATTTATTTGAAAAGATTTAGATAAAATTAAACAACAGATTTCATAAATGCACGGTTTTGTTGAGATTATTTTGCAAATATTTAAGCAGTTTTTTGAGAGAAAAAATTAAAATTCTTGTTAAAAATATCTTATTACAAAATACAGTTTTTCAAAGGTACTTTTTTGTAAAATAGTACTTTCTTGCAAATCAGTACTTTTTTAAAAGAGATACTTGTTTGGTTAGTTGGTTTGTTTCGTTTAGTTAAAAATTTTTTTTTAAGGGTACTTTTTGCAAGTACTTATTTTTTAAAAAAAATCTACTAAATTTTTTACTTAAATTATAATTGCTGGTTCACACTCTTCCAGTTTTAGACGCCAAGTCTTGGGATTTAAGGAGTGAAGGGAAAAGAGAGAACCAGTTCTTTTCCTCTCTCTCCTAAAAACTAAAGACTTGACAACTTAAACTTCAAGAGTGTGGACCAGCACCAATATTTAGTAACAATGATTTTTACATTACAGAAAATGTACGTTTCCTCAAGACATTTTTTTTTTTTTTTTTTCAACAAGCTACTTTTTTGATCCAAGAAAATTTTTTGTAAAATGGTACCTTTTTATAAAAACTGCTTTTGGGTTTAAATCAGGCATTTCCAAAAATTTTTTGCTTATGTAGTAGTGAGTACCAGAGAGTAAACAAATTGAGAGAATGTATTCATTTACAGCCGAAATAAAATGTTAGTAATATATTTTATAAGTTGTATAACACAAAGGTACAAAATTAAAAATTTTTTGTGTTGATAAAAAATTTGTAGCAATTCTTTACCAATTCAATGTCGCTGATTTTAAAACTGCACTTTTTTTTATTCGGAAGCTTTTTGACTCTAAATCAGTTTGAAATATCTTATCAAACAATTGTAAAAAAAAATTAAGATTTTTATGTTTAAAAAATTCATAAAAAATAAATATTGCACGCAAATCACAGCTGATAGAAAAAAGTGCAGTTTTAAAATCAGCGACATTGAATTGGTAAAGAACGGGGGGTGCTTTAAAACCATGTGAGATCAGGCCATGATGGCTTTGTTGCTCAATTGAATGGGAGATAAAGCCATAATAGCCTTATTGCCCTATCATTGAGAGGTAAGGTCATATTTAAAATTTTGCCAAATGAGAGATATAGCCATATTTTTTTCGCAAATGAGAGATAAAGCCATATTTTTTCAGAATATTGTTATGCATGGTGTTAACATTCTGTAAAAGGGAAATCCTTAGTTATCATTGAAAAACATTTGTTTATTCTTGTGACGCACGCAGGAAAACTTTATTCAGCGAAGCCACCTGCCGCGTCCTACTGGAGGAAAAAATCCCTGACCACGGGCGCAGGCCGCCACGCGGAGAAACTTTAGTATGCGAAGCCAGATTTCAATACTTAACTTTAGTGGCTCCGAAACTGAAATGAGAGATAAAGCCATTTTCTAATATTGCTAATGTGAGCTAAGGCCATGATGGCTGTATCGTCCATTCAAATGAAAAAAAAATAAAAAGGCTTTATCTGCCTATTGAATGAGAGATAAAGCCATCATGGGCTTATCTCACATGGTATTAAAGCACCCCCCATAAAGAACTGCTACAAATTTTCTATAAACACATAAAATGTTTAATTTTATTCCCTTGTGTTATACAACTTATAAAATAAAATCTTCTAAATTGATACTTTTATGGCAGTTTCGTAATAGTAGAATGCTTTTCAAATGGGATGAACAAAATTTATTACGTTGCTTGGAGTAAATAAATTTTAAATCAGAAAAAATTTGTTCGCATAGGTAAGTAGTGCCGAATAAAGAGAGGCACTTAAATGAATTTTTGTTAGTTCAGGATAGAACTCGCCATCCAAATCTTTCCAGAACTCTACAATATTATTTTCGTCTGGAGCATTTACTTCGCTTCGTAGTATGATTAGTTCTGATTGAAAATCAAATTCGTAGATCTAATAGCGGTTGTAAAATTACAAAATCTTGAAACCTGTCTTGAAAATTATTGAAAAGTGTTTCAAATATTTCGGCATATTCATATCTTTTGTCGATTTCGAGATTTCTATAAAGAAGTGAAGTTTTTGGAAAATCGGAAAAATCACCAGTTTTAATTTGGGAAAAAATTAGAAAAAGTTTTGTTTTAAAATTGTGAATGATTTTTGACAAGTCGCATATATTGCGTTCCTTTCCTTGCAATTCCAAATTTAGTTCATTTAACATACTTGTCGTATCTGCCAAAAAAGCTAAGTCCAAAATAAAATTATTGTCTTTTAAACACTGTACTAAAACTTTTTCTATTTTCTCAGTTTCTAGGAACTGAAGAACTTCTTCTCTTAAATCATAAAGTCTATTCAGGCAATCACCGCGACTTAGCCACCGAACTTCTGTAAACATTTTCAGGTCACAATTCACAGCATTTTTGTTTTTTAAAAAGGTTACAAATTTTTGGTGGGTAAGCGCTTGATGTCCGCCTCGAATTTTATTTATTATATCCTCTGCTGTCTTCATAGCTGGGGTATCATTTATGAATTTCGATGCAAGAGCGGTCTGATGAATTATGCAGTGGTGCAGGTATATCATAACTTTTTACAAAATACCAAATGCGCACCTGAGTTTGCCTGCAAAAATGTATAGTCATTATAACAGGTCAAAGTTACGTTAAATAAATACCATAAATTAGTAAGGTTAACTCTTTACCGCCGAAAAAATGTATCCCACAAACTCGAAATTTTACAGGGGAAAATATTTACATTTTACATAAATAATATTTACATTATAAATTTTAAAATAATAGCTTTATTCAAACTGATTTTATTTTAAAAAAAACCTTCCCTGTAAAATTTCGAGTTTGTGGAATACATTTTTTCGGCGGTTATGGCTCGATATAATCGTAGCATAAAAAAGTAAGCAATAAAAATAGTGCGAAACAAACAAGTTTCATTAATACATCAATAAAACACATCTTCTTACCCAAAAATTTTACCTGCTGTCACATTTGCTTTTATGTGTATAGGTTTACACATAAATTGTAGGAAAACAAGACTTTTTTTAACTTGTTTTTTAAATATTTTTACTTACTTAAGAAAAGTGTTTTCAAAGAAAAAAAACCCACCGACGCGATTGGTACAGAAACAAAAATATTTTTACAAGCACAAAATACCAACAAATTATTGTGGCTATTTTTTCTTAATAATTTCTGCATTTAGGTACGTCTTTTTAACGAAAGTAAAAGTGACCCTTTTCAGGTACAAAGAATTTTTTTCACAAACAAAACACATATCGTTAGCTTAAATGCAAAACAATGTAGATATTATTTGAAAATTACAAATTAATAGAATACAATATTTTTTCCTTAATAATATATCGGTTAACGCATTTTTATCTGAAATATTAAAAATTGAATTTAAATCTCAAATAATTACCATTTTACAAAGTTCTTTGCTTTGCATGCAAACTTATAAAATGTTATATTATTCAACATTTAAGTCTTTAAATTTAAACTCTAAATAAAAATTGCACGCAAAGCATGGATGTTACCAAAAGCATTTTTGACCGCACAATATTTTTTGAGTGTAAGCTGAAACAAAATAATATAGCATCCGCTAGACATGTACACTTGTCGAAGTCACACCGACGACTGAATTGAAGAGCATAAAAATATGTGTTAGTATTGGTGTGCACAATTGTGCAATGAAATGGAAATCCCTGGTTTAAATGTTCTTTTTTGGTGTAAATGTTCTTATCTGTGAAAAGGTAATTTCTTTGTTAAATAGACTCTTTTTTGTAAAAAGGTGCTTTTCATATCCACACCAAAATAGTGGCGTATGCTTGTACGTCCAACTTTTAGTGTACCGATCGACTTAGAATCAATTATTGATACGATCTAACGATGTCTGTCCGCTCGCCAAGCTGGATGGCTGGCTGTACATGTTAAACTTGTGCTCAAGGTACAGGTCGCATATCTGAAGATAATTTGTACGTAGGTTCTATTTGTTACAGGGACCAAAAAAGCAAGAATCCATTTAAGATTTCCCATAGTCCTCATAAGAGCTTCTTTCCCGAATAGCGTCTTAGTGCACATAAGCCAGCTTATTATGTTATTATTTACATTAAATTTGTTCCAAACATATTTTGTTGCAATCTTAATCCTCTTAATATTTTTTTTATTGGATTCAGTCTATGTTTGACCATACAAATACTACTCTCAAAAATTGCTTTTAATGCCATAACTTCCTGATTTTTATTAAGATGTAATAAGGCGACAATGACTTCGATTAATACTACATACATTAGAGCGGGTCGATTTTTTTTTCGAAAAATCGCATATGCGGAAAATGTTCTACGGATCATTTTGAGAAACTTTGCTTAAGAAAGTATGGGTCTAAAACCGATTTGGATGCCGCGATTTTTAAGGGGAAATTTAGTTTTAGGTAGTATAAAAAATTGTATCAAATATGTTTACATAGAAGTAAATTACATGTACAAAACTTATATTTTTAGCTTTTTGACAATAATTGGAAGGTTTAATTTTTTGAAAAGTGGTACAGTGGTTTCCCGGTATTACGAACGATATGACACATTCGATTTTTACGATCGTAACATCAGTGCAATCAGCGAGTAAAAACCTTGAAGAGTGTAAAAAAAAAATTTCCTCTGTATATTAAATTAATGAAATTTTCGCATTTGAAAACGCAAAAATGTAATATTTATCAATTCGCAAACTTTAAGAGTACTTTTATTTTGAAATAAAATTTTACACATGTTTTTTCTTTAAAGAAATTGAAAAACTTTTTTGAAAACTATTCTGAAGTTTTAAAAAAGAAATCGCTTCCAGCGTTAACGAAAAGTAAGACCAGAGTAGAAAAAAATTTAAGAAAAAAGTGTTAATAGATAGGCTCGTTCGTTAAATTAAAAAATCGCTTGAACAAGTGGTGCCTTTTTAACGTTTTTATTTTTATTAAAAACAGTGCAGTTGCAATTTTTTTCTAACAGTCTAGTTTTCGTTGATAAAATTTTTTAATTTTTATTCAGTAAATTTTTAAATTCATAAATAAGTTTTTATAATCAATAAACGTTTGAATCTTTAAATTTATATTCAATAAAAGGAAAACAAAACATTGTGATAAGTACTAAGATTTGTGTGATTTAAGTTCAACTACGCGAGTGAAAAAATAAAACGTTCCGCTGTTCGGCTTTTTTATTGGCTATTCCATTTTGCATTTTAAATTTATAATCTAGTAAAATGGAAAATAATTTTTCATCTTCTTCATATGAATCTACCATATCTCATATGGCTTCCCCAGATATTTGCATTTTTGGACCACCAGCAGATTTTAGTGGCCTTAACTTACCAAGCAAGCGTGATGTATTAAAGTATTATTTCTTCTTGGGTTACCAGGCAAAAAAAGAAGGAAAAAAGTGTGCTTACAAGAACTTCACTGCTGACGTGTTAAATAAATTAACTGAAATATGGAATCGACTTTTTATTGATCTTATGAATGAAAAAAGCATTTTACTAAAACTAAACCAGTTCATTGAAAAGTACCAAAGAGAAATAAAAAGTAAAAGTAAATTAAATCGTTTTGTGGAATCGATTGATGATTTGTTTTTCATTGGAAAATGCAAATGTAATTTAAAAGTACATGAATGCAAATGTGGAGAAATTCCAAAAAGGTTGACATTTTTTATGCTAGATCAACACAATGATAGAAAACTGACTATTCCAGAGAATCATTCTGACCAAGTATCAACAATAGCAACCTTCCTACCAGTGAGTCATGATTCGACATATCAACCAAGCCAGTTAAACATGGAGGTGGAGGAGCTTATAGAGCTAAGTGCACCATCTGAGGATGTATTAATTTCACCGAAACCACGAGCTTATACCAAAAGGTACTCGGCTTTAAATTTCGCGATGATGTGCGACAGATTCGGCATATCTGACAGAGTAGCTTCAGGTTTAGCGACAGCTCTATTTAAGGATATTGACTATAGAGATGAAACTGGAGACCTAATAATTATGGATAAAAATAAAGTCGCCAGAGAAAAGATGAAGGGACGGGAAGCAGTACGCAAGAGTCAAGCAGGAGACACCAACCTATGCTACTTTTCATTTGATGGCAGAAAAGATGACGCATTAACAATGGAAAAAATTGACGGCAAATACCACCAAAGCATGGTTAAAGAAGCACATTTAGTCGTCCTTAAAGAGCCGAACTCGAAACTATTAGGATATGTTACAGTTCAAGCTGAAGATGCTTTAACAAAGCAAAGGCAGCTTAGCGAGTTTTTCAGCAAAAAAGGTTTCAGTTTTAATAATTTAATTGGTATTTGTAGTGATGGAGAAAACACTAACACAGGCGTTTCAAATGGCATAATACGGCGTTTCGAGATCGCATTGGGAAGACCATTGCATTGGTTTATATGTCTCCTACATTTTAATGAATTGCCTTTTCGTCACCTATTCGAATTTCTGGATAATTCGAAAACGAGCGGACCAAGAACTGCCAGCGGCTTAATTAGTAAACAAATTACGTGCTGTGAGAAAATGGTGGGAAAATAATTTTTCCAGAATATTTTTTTTAACATTTATTAAAAAAAGTTTAAAATTTTTTCAGAGGGTTGTTGAATTTACAGCCATTCCGCTAGAGAACATGCCACCTTCTTCATCAGACGAATGGAAGCTTGATTTATCTAATGACGTAAAGTATTTGCTTCAAATGGCTTCAGCAATATCGAATGGTTTTATTTCTGTTGACTTAGCTAACATAAAGCCTGGACCTGTAGCGCACTCCCGTTGGTTAACCAAGGCCAGCAGAATTTTACGATTGTACGTCGCAACAAGTTCACCCACTAGTTACTTAAAAACTCTAGCAGAGTACGTAATAAGAGTTTATGTTCCCATGTACTTTAACATCAAATACTACAATTCTGTTATTTACGGCAGTACGCTTTTATTTAAGTTTATTCGCCTCACACAGTTTCTTCCCTTGAATGTGCGGCAAATTGTTTACTCTGTAGTTCAAAATAACTCATACTTTGCTCATCCAGAAAATGTTATGCTTTCAATGCTTTACGATGATCGTAAATCAATACGCGACCAGGCAATACAAAAAATTTTGTACTACCGTAACAAACTTTGCGATGCAGAAAAACTTAGAGAGTACAAAAAATGTAAAATTAATTTTGACTGCTGCAATTATTTCAATATGATAGATTTAGATGATGACAGTATTTTATCAGAACCACCAATTACAAGAGATATTCCGTATGACTATTTGAAGGAATATTTAGAATTTCAAGATCCACCACTTCCTGACCCACAAGTTCCATGCCACATTCAAGGAACTGAACGATGCGTTAAACTTTTAACCAGTGTTTCTCGGCGCGTAACGGAAAAAAATCGTGAAAGTATTATGGCTGTGACTGATGTTAGTCGAAAAAAAAATCCACGCTTGGAAAGCAGGCAGGACTTAAAAACTTAGTTATTTAGTTCTTTTTTCAAATCTAGAAACTAACTTTGTATTAATAACAATACACTTAAAATTTATTTTATTCTTTCTGATTTTATTGCTAAATTAATAACTGCAAATAAAACAATAAATCGTAGAAAACTTAAAGGATAATTTTAGTTTTATTTCAATATATGGTCAACAAACAAAAGTATACCTTTCCCTCGATTAACACCTTAAAAAAAGTATTGTGTAAATCGAGGGATAAGTGTACTTTAAAAATAAGAAGTAAAAACAAAGGGTTTAGAAGAAAACTTAGCGTTTTTTTAACCTCAGTGGGTCCCTCACACTCATAAATAAGCTATCTGTTTAAGTTTTTCTAACAAAATTTTCTATAACCTGAATATGAAACTTCCCTTTAAAAATCGCGGCATCCGAATCGATTTTACACACATAGTTTCTTAGGCAAATTTTCTTAGAATTGTTCGTAGATTACTTCCCGCATATGCGATTTTTTCATTTTTTCCGTCCCATACAAATTGACCCGCTCTAACATACATACTTTATCATCACAAAACTGAGTAGGTCCAAGACTTATTATAAGTCCCATACAAACCCCTTTCCTAAAATCATTGGAAGGCAATAATCTTACATAGAAGAAAATATCTAAATAATATTCAGTACAAAGAACTCTTTAATGAATTTTAACCTTTAAACATAATTTTGTTTTTGCGGTTTTATGATTGCCCATGGGTCCCTAAAAGGGTACACTCGCAAAAACTTGCTTAAAAAATACTGTGGTATAGGATATCATATAGTCGGGGTTCACCGACTTTACTGTCTTACATGTTTTTTCAATAGATTTGTTTTCGTAAACAAGAATATTTTTTACAAAATTAATTTTTTCATAAGACGAATATTTGTCTGGGGTTACGTAAAATTTTAACCCCAGAATACTAACGAACGTAAATTTTACGTGTAGACAACATGTCAAAAAAAAAAAAAAAAAAAATGGGACATAACAATAGCATTAGTTTGTGCGTTTAAGGAGAAGATTCTTTAGTACGAAAAATTTACGTGGCGTTATTATTATGGTATTAAAATATATCGTATGATTCTAAGGTTAATATTAGGAATGCCAATCCCGAAATCCCGATCCCGGAATTTTCGGGATTTTGTCAATCCCGAAATTGTTGACTTAATTTTTTTTGCTTTACCTTTTTTTATAAAAAGAAATTCATTATGACATTCCCCATGAGAGGAAAGGGAACACAATATTGATCTTTAATATTTATTTGCTTAACTCTGTTAATACTGTCATTGAAAACGTAAGAAAATAGTTAAACTTTGTTCTTCTTTTCAAGCACGTCCAATAATTATAAAGAAATTTTAACGTGAGAAGTGCCGAAAATAATTAAACCAGAAAATTTATTAAAGAAAAAAATGTTTTTGAAATGCACAAAACAATTCACTGGTGCACCAAATTCAAAATTTATACTTTACTCTTTACAGGGTTAAATATTATTAACATAATATTTTCCGGGAGTTGACATCGAACCTACGGTAATTAATGGAGCGATTTCACAATATTAATGGCCGTTTTCTCATTAAATAATTATCTTTTTTCCCAATGAAAAACTGCACATTAAAGAAATTTGGTTTTCTCAATGTCTCATTTGCTTCTATTCTGTCGCAAAACTAACCAGCACTCATCTGCCAATTATTTATTTTCCTTTTATTTGCCGTACAGATAAATTCAATCAGCTGACTCCCATGTTTCACATGTATTTTGAGAGGTGTTGCCAGCTGAAAACAATTTTTTTTGTCGGTATATTGAGAAACCCAAAATTGTTAACTGACGGTTTATCAGTCTAATAAATTTATGTTGACATTAAGTAACAGACACTTTGTCGGTACATTGAGAAAGTGGCCATTTTATACACTACATAACTCCTACCGCAAGTGGTTGTGGGTATAAAAATGCGTTTTTGTTAAAATAAGATTTTAATGGTTAAATAAATAAATTGATTTTGTTAGTAAATTACGAATTCAAATTTCAATTATTTATTTTAATTCATTTAATAACATTTTAGTAGAATCTTACAAATAAATCAACTACTATGGGGACATTTACACGGTGTCTTTCCAGACATGTCTGTTTTTGACATTCTCTTTTGAACATGCTACCAAAAACCTTTTGTCTTTTCACGATGTCTTTCCAAACATGTCTGTTTTCATATCTAATAGTCTAATTTACATATACATACAAATTGAAAACATGAAAATTCATATAAACAAACATGAGAGCTCATTTCGTGTCTGTTTGGCAACCCCACTTTCTTCTCTACCCCGATCGCCTACAAACAAAACAGACGTGTTTGTTAGACATGTCTGAAAAGACATCGTGTAAACTCCCTCTATGTTGCGTTGTTCAATTAGAATATTAATTATTTTATTTATTTACCTTGAATGAACTGAGGTAATTAAATCAAATATAGCTTTTATGGTAATTATTTTTTTATTGAATCAAGTAACATATATGGTGTTTTCTTTTCTACAAAAAAATGTGACATTTTATTTTAAAAAAAATGCAATTTGGTGTATGTTTCTTAAAAATTTTGCTCTCGAAAAGGGTGGCTTCTTTTATTTTAAAATACTCATCCTTATCGGGAGCAAAATTTTTAAGAAACAGACACCAAACTGCATTTTTTTAAATAAAATGTCACATTTTTTTGTAGAAAAGAAAACACCAATAGTTAAAAATCGTACGTTAAGTTACAGGAAATAAAAAAGAAATAAAAAATTTTTTCTGAGATTAACTCGTTGCATTTCTTTATTATTTTCCTTGTTTGTCACTGCATTCGAATGCACTTAATTCGCTCTTATTACTTTTGGCGCTCTTTATATAATTTTTAATCTCACAAATTTCAGTTGGAGCAACAGTAAATAATATCATAAACTTTTGGGCCTTTTATTACATTCTTCCGTCAAGTTATTTTCAAGAAATAGTTAAGGAATGTAAGTAAATAACTTCTACGTCTTCTTTCGTCTTATTAAAAGCTTTTTTAAGTACAAGTATGTGTCAGGACTAGTTACATGCTAAAGGAATGCATTATTTCGCATATGCAGACAAACTCGCAAAAATAAAAGTAAAAAATAAGTTTCCTTCTTCTGCAACACACGTGCATTTGTACTTAGGAAATGACTGGCTGACAGACATCCATACTGACATTAGAACAGAAGGATGTTGTCGTATGTTAATGTCTAATTTTCTTACAGCTCGACGGTTATGTTATGTGCTTGACTATGTACACAGAAAAAAATTTTGCACCAGTAAACGCATTAATCAAAAATAAAATCAGTTTTAATTAAAAATTTAATCAAGTTAATTAAACGTTTAATCAAGTAAATTAAACGTTTAATTAAGTGAATTAAACGTTTAATTGATATTACTAAGTTGTTGACTAGTGCAAATTAATATTGTCAATTAAACGTTTAATACACTTGATTAAACGTTTAATTCAATTGATTAAACGTTTAATTCACTTATTTGGTCAACCAAACCAAAAAAAAAAAAATACTTAACATTTTAACCGGGTTTTCTAATTTATCAGCAGCGTTGAACGTAAAATCCAAAAATGGTTCTTGATCCACCAAAACAAAAAAAAAAAAAAAAAAAAAAAAAAATTCACAAATATAGTCCGAGTTTAGACGAGCGAACATTTGGAAGGAAAACATCTGGAATTTTCTTTTGTTTTTTCATTTGCGGTCACATAGACGAACATGTTGCCGGAAACATTCTGTTAATATTGTTGTTTTTTTCTCAAAAAGCAAGGTAAATGTCAACAAAGAAAATGAGAACAAAGCGTGTCGCCGAGTACCGAACACAAAAACCATTCTCTCTTCCCCACCCGTAATTTGCTAACAAACATAATGTTTCCCTTCCAGATGTTTCCCTGTCTAAATGGGCACATAGACTTACATTTTCAACCAGTTTTTCAATTTTTTTTTGCAGCGTCGAAAGCAAAATTGTTTTCGTTAAACAAAATCGATGGATACAACGCTTTAAACTCATAATACTTATTTTACATTCGAAAGTCGATGTTCGATAGCCAACGAAATAGGGGCCATAAACTTAAAATTCTTGCTCGGATAATAAAATGGCAGTAGGAATGCATTTTGTAAAGTGTGTGCTCTCTTCAAAACAATCAAGCCTGTCACACATTCCGACCGAAGTGGTTTGCACTACGAAGTTGCAAACCTGATCGAATTTGTTTTAACTTCTTTAAATTTAATTTTCGTTTTTTTTAGATAAAAATACGGAATGACTTCCACTTTCGATCGGAATTGATTTCTGCGGCAGGCCCTGATGTGTGCTTTATGTTTGCATAATGAGCAATCCCTTTGATGCAACGTTTTTTTTTTTTTGCATATCAAAATAGGCATATTTCTCTTACTACCGCCAAGAAGTAATGAAGAAGACTTAATCAGATGATTAATATACAACTGCAATAGATTTTGTTTTTTGTTGTTAAATACCTAAAATCGACTTTCAACCCTCCAGAAGTGTAGGAGAAGTTCCACTCGATGATTTTCAAAAATCGTCTTAAAAACTGCAGGGTTCGTACAAATACAAAAACAGATGTGATTTTAGTATGTAAAAGTACCAACGGGCCCAGCAGGAAAAAGGAGGCCTTCTCAAATGCCCCTGTATCTTTTTAACACACGTTGTCGTTGAGGGTATGCCTTCCGATCTAGCTTCTTTCTCAGTTACAAACGAATGGTAACTGGATCAAAAAAAAACAATAATTCTTTTGCTTTTGATTGCCAAAAAAGTTTCACCTTCTCTTCTTACTTCTCATAGAAGGTGAATGCGGAATGTGTGAATTATCTTTTACACGGAAAACCCGATCCCTCCTATGAGACCTTCTTCAGCAGTAAGATAAGAATGGAAATTAAATCAAAAAAAAAAAAATAATTTAGCAGGCCTTAAATAAGGCCTGAAATAAGAAGGTCTTCTAAGTTTTCCCGTTGAATATACGAAATTTGCATACACTTTTCGTTGCAAACATTACAGAGATACTGTTTGAATGCACAACATACAAATTACAACAAAATATTATTTAAAAAAAAAGCTAAAACTTATGCATACGTTCATACAGTCCCAGCGGGAAAACTCAGAAGACCTTCTTACTTCAGGCCTTTTTAAAGGCCTGCTTAAAAGATTTTTTGATTCAATTACTTTTCTTATCTAACTGCTAAAGAAGGCCTCATATAAAAGATAAGATACACCTTGCACACTCTCTTCTATGAGAAGGGAGTAGAAAAGGAGTAACATTTTTTGTATTGTTTTTTTGCACAAGCAAAAGCAAAATCAATTTTTTTTGGTCCCGTTACCCTTCTTATGTACCTGCTGAAGAAGCGAGAGCGGAAGGCCTTCTCAGCAATGACAACGTGTGTAAAAAAGATATGAGTATGGAATGGAGCAAGAAGGCCTTGTACATCCAAAAGAACAGAGGCCTTCTAGAAGGCCTTCCTACTCCTTCTTTTTCCCGCTGGGGCTATGCATGCATGAATGTACATATGTTTGTATTTGTGTATGTTTATATTAATATGTAAATTTTTGCATACATTCTTCTCTTATGCGTTTGTTGGCATTTACTAATAAATTCCTTGTTTTCTTGTTTGTTTTCATGTCTCAAATTTATGCACGCGAACATTTGCATATACAAATTTATATACTTCACTATATACCATAAATATATACTATATTCAGATTCCTGTAGTTCATTAAGGGATAGTCAATTAATTTTTGCCGTTTTTTTATAGAGTAAGTTGTTACGGATGACTCTGGGTATGCATTAATCCGACCATTCCTTTAACAGTTTCAATTTGTTGCCTGAACTAAACTACATGTAAGCTGATATTTAATTAAAATGAAGCCAGATTTGGGACTTGTGGTTAAAAATGAACCGATTTTTTTAAAAAGGTCTTTAAGGATAAATATTTATTTACATACTCGCAAAGAAGAAACGATTTTCTATATGATCATCTCATTTCGCTGCTGGCAACTCAGCTTCAGTTTTGTTTTTATTTCTACAGGGTGTTTTATATGTATTGTATGTCTACTACAAATAGATAAATAGACTGCGTTTTAGCTCTTATACATTTACAATAGTTTAAGTTTAAGGACTCGGTTTTCAAAAAAAAAAAAGTAGCTAAAGATAACAACAATTATAATTCGCGCTAAAAAAAGAAGCAAGTTAAAATTCTACATTCTCATTTCTCTTCACCTTGTTTTAGTGCTTTTGCGGGAATTAATAAATTTATAAATTAACTTAATATTAACGTATTTGGCAACTCTACTTTTCACTTCTTATTCTATCTTATATTTCTTTGAAGGGATTCACAATGGACTGTATTGGTCTCCGAGTGGAGGTGTGCCCATGGGCGCACAACCCTTCTTAACCTAACCTAACCTAACCTAACGTATTTGGCTTTCCGTCAACTTCCGGAGAATAAAAACGGCTCGTTTAAAAATGTTTAGAGAGCATGGCAGCTGCACCAAGCCCAAAACCATAATTTTTCGTGGGTGCCATAGAGAAAAGTTAAAATTAAAAATTAAGTGAATTCTTAAAACTTTGTTGCTGTTGCTGCTACTACTTGTTTTTTTTTTTATCATGCACTTACAATTAATTCACTTTTCTTGTAAATGTAGTTGCGTTGCGTTGTTTTGCTACTTTATGTGATTTTTCTTTTATTGTTGCTATTTTTTGTGAATTCTTGTTTTAAAGGCTGCCGCAGGCTATGGAAATTTTTGTGTGCAAGTTGTAAGAATTTCTGCACATTTTACAGTTATGACTTATATCTTTATGTATGTGTCTTTTATATTTAATATACAATGTGCTTCTATATGTGCTTGTGTATATAATAAAACAAATTATGTTTATAAATCTACTGACTGAATGTTAAAGTAAAAATGTTGATACGAACATGTGTGTCAATGTTACAATTAGAACAAATTTAATGTTCACATTAAAAAATTTTTTTTTCTAAGTTATTTTGAATTATAAATATGAGGAATTTTCTTAATCTCTTAATCACAAATTATTAAATGGATTTAGAAGAAGAACAAGTTTTGATTAACCGATTAATCGCCCTCAATTATCAATAATCAATTATTTAAATACAGATGTCCTCTCTGCAGATATTTCAAATGGGATTAAAAAGGAAAAATTAGGCCAGCATTATCCTATAATGATTAGTTGATAAGGGTCTTCGACGTTATGACTTCCAAAGTCGCGGCAGCCATTTGGCTGGTATTTTGTTCCATACATAATTGAACCATGCCAATATTATCATAATAAAAAGAAATGACAATAATTTCCTAAATAATTTGTGATCTATTTAAAATCAACATCGGCCCTTAAAATTTAACCACCCTTTATTTATATATTTGTTTATATATATTAAGCTGGTGAGGCCTAACTCCATTTGTGAAAATAAAAATGCAAAATTTTTTATTTCACTTTTCGCGACGTTTCGCGAATTTTATGTTCACTTCTTCAGAGGATTCATACTAAAAAAAAAGAAATTTGTATTAAATTAGTATATTTTAACCCTTATGCTAATACCCAACTTTATCCACATTGTTCAACACCTGGGGTACCCGGGTACCCATATAATATAATGCAATATTAATCCATATTTTTATGAAATAAAATTAAATTTGTAAACTTTTTAAAAGCGTATTAAATTATATTTATGTTAAAATGTGATTTTTTTACAAAGTTTGCATAACGACTAAAATTTTAAATTTTTTATCAGGACAGTATTTTTTATACATACATGATATATAAATGAGACTTCCCCGTGTTATAATACTAACGCTTTGGAAACTAAACTTATGTAATTGTATGATACAGAGTTTAGTTTATTGAATTTTTTGAGCAATTCAAATGTGTTTGTGTTATCCCATAAAGTGTATTGTATTGTATTGTATTGGGACCGGGGTACCCGGGTGCGCATGTTGCGATGGTTTAAGTTTAGGCAAATTTTTTGAGTATTAAAGGAGCAAAAAAATAAATCTAGAATCTGAATTCGCTTTCTTTAAAGTTAAGTAGCGACGATCCAGGAGCTTGTTTAAAATTTTTAGTTCTTAATACATTTTTTTCATGTTAATACACCTAGGTGGGTACCATGCTACCCGGGTATTAACACAAGGGTTAAAAAATATAAGTCAAAGCTAGTGGCGTCATCTACTACAAAACAACTCTATAGCACATTCAAAACAACTCTGTAGCACGCGCTTAAATTATCAGTATTTTATTTATTTTTATTTATTTATTTATTTATTTAGTGATTTTCTAATACAACAAGATACATTATCTTATAATTAGAGTATTAGAATCAGAGAAGCTAGTTTTAATATATGTAGGTGTCCTAATATATAAAATAATTTAGCAGATATAGTAATAATAGATAATTAGATCAATAATTACAATTTGTAGAAAACTTAATTAGAGTACATAAATATTTGAATTTTACAATTAATTTAATTATTTCGAATGCTATAAATGTTATTGAAGTTATTTTTAAATTTAGTTGCGTTGGTTGAAAGTTGTAAAGATACAGGAAGTTGGTTCCAGAGACGTATTGAATATATAAAAAATTGTTTCTCAGACGCTGCATCACGATGTCGAAGTTGGACTAGGCTGTTTACTCTCGAGGACCTCATGAACTGTAGGCGGTCAAATAGATATTTTGGTTTCATTGTCGTTATAATTTTGTGTAAGAGCAAAAGGTGTTTTAATTTCAGATAGTCTTCGAAGCTAACGTTGATCACACGACAGGAGTATTGAGATACGTGATAAAATTTTTTTAGACTATAAATATAGCGTACAATGTTATTAAATGTCGTTTTAAGCCTCATAAAGTCTTTTAAGTTACATCCAGAAAATATTTCCGATGCATAAAGAAGTGTAGGTAAAAGATAAGTTTTTGCCAGCAAAAGTCTTACTTTGGGTGGTGTAAAGTACTGTACAGTCCACAAATTCCGCAGCATACTGTACACTCTACCACATGCCTGGGTAATGTCGTCAGACCAGGTAAGTGTGCTGTTAAAGACAACTCCAAGATTTCTGACCGTGTTTACAACTTCAATTTTAGTATCTCCCAGAATTACGTTATTTTCAACATCAATATTAACCGATTTTTTGGTGATAATAACACATTTTGATTTTTTAGGATTAAGGCGTAATCCATTAGCCGATGCCCAGAGAAAAATTTGGTTTAGATCGTAATTTAGTTCATTTACTTTAGAGTTAATACAATACTTGGAGCTTTTCAGGTAAATTTGAATATCATCCGCGTACATTTGAACTTTTGAATATTTAATTTGTTTTGGTATATCATTGGAGTAAATTGAATATAATAGTGGTCCAAGTATCGAGCCTTGGGGGACACCTCTGACCACTCGCAGGGGTTTCGAAATAGTCCCCAAATTTGAGACGCATTGCCACCTATTAGTCAAATATCTATACATCAATTTCACAGCCAATGAAGAAAATTTAAACATTTTAACCAGTTTAAGGCAAAGTATGTCATGGTCAACAGTATCAAATGCTTTAGAATGATCCAGTAAGACTAAAAATGAAATATCTCCGTTATCCAAATTACCCCTTATTTCCTTAACAACATCAGTAAGAGCAGTTATACAACTGTGCATTGGTCTAAAGCCCGATTGGCGTTCTGTCAATAGATTATTTGAATTCAAATATTCAAAAACTTGTTTCTGTATTAAGTGTTCAAAGACTTTGGAAAGATATGGCAGGATTGAGATAGGGCGATATTCTTTATCTGTTTTAGGCACGGGAATGATTTTGGCTATTTGCCATTCATTTGGAAAAGTGCTTGTGGTAATAATTGTATTAAATAAATGTGTTATAAATTGTATTATCAAAGGAAGAATAAGTTTTATAAACCTAGGATTAATGTTATCCAAGCCAGTCGCGTTAGATTTAACCTTTCTAAATCCTTCAACAACATCTAAGGGTGTAAAACATCGAAAATTAAACTCTCCAGTAGGGATATTCATTGGTTGCATATTGTCATAAAAAGCGGCATAAGCTAAGGGCATGGGTATATTAATGAAAGATTGATTAAGAATGTTAACATCAACATCAGATACACGTCTACTTGTATTATTAATGCCAATATTACGTATTATTTGCCAATTTTTTTTTGTATTAGCTGCATTATTAAATTTGCTTGAATAATACGTAGATTTTTCTAACCTAATTTCATTAACAACAGCTTTTCTAGCCGATCGAAATAGCTCTCGGTATTCTGTGGTTTTGTAACGTTTCCACAATTTGTAAAGATCGTCACGGCGTTTTATAAGAATTCGGATTTCTGTTGTAAACCATGGACGTATTCTATTTTTAATTGTTCTAGTTCTCATAGGCACATGTTTATCAAATATTTTCATAATTAGCCCATTGAGTAATACTATTTGTCCGTTAGCTGACGGTAGGTAGTAAATTTGATTCCATGAAGTATTTAAAATGTCTGCTTCTAATGCCATAAAGTTCAAATTTTTAAAATCACGAAAGTTGTACGATTGCGGGGTGTTATTAGTACCAAGGTCATATGATGCATAAATTAAGTATCTTCTTTTTTATTCATTGTTCTGTTAATTTTCTGTTGAATTCTTAAGCTTTCTATTTTTAATTATTTATTTTTTAAATTCTTTACCGAAAACCGGTTTTTTTTTAAAAGCAATTATTCGTGCAATCCGATCCGATCGATATTTAAAGAAAATTTGGCTAAAGCTACGGTCATACTTGTCAAATATTAAAAAAAAAAAAAACGTGGCCAACAGGCAAACTAAAATAAAATTTTTTTAATTCCATTATATATTTCGATTTTAATAAAACATCGTACTAAAAACAGTTGGTATGTTTAAAAAATATATTTTGTTTTATTTCGTGACATTGAGACTATGTTAAATCTCAGTAACTTTAAACAAAAGTAGTGGTTATGCTTATTTGATCAAATGTTAATTAAGTGTTACCGTAGCTTAAGTGTTGGATTTTTTTAAAAATCCACTGCAACTGATTGCCCAA
The DNA here is from genome assembly GCA_963931875.1 of Pollenia griseotomentosa. Taxonomy (NCBI): domain Eukaryota; kingdom Metazoa; phylum Arthropoda; class Insecta; order Diptera; family Polleniidae; genus Pollenia; species Pollenia griseotomentosa. The sequence goes on from OZ007561.1 coordinate 21,330,074, forward strand.
ATTTGGTGTTACCAGCAAATTTTTTAAATAATTTGCTCTCTTTAGGAAATTTTGCTTTTTATAGGTAATTAACAAAAAAAAATATTTTTATTATTATAAAGCTACGGTCACACTTATTAAATATTTGATCAAATAAGCGTAACCCCTACTTTTGTTAATAGTTAGTGATATTTAAAATGGTCTTAATATTACAAAATAAACTAATTATACTACTGGACGTAGCAAAAAACAGTTTTTGTAAGATGTGGTATTTTAATCAAAATAAATATTGATATTAAGCGAAATGATTTTTTAGTTTGGTTGTCCCGTGGTCCCGTTTTTTTCGTCAAATATTTGATAAGTCTGACCGTAGCTTAAGTAAAAAATTACTATTTTACGCAATTTTAAAAGACTTAGGCCCGTTTTCACGACTTAACGATAGCTAAATGTAGGAAGTTATCGAACAGATAATGAGTTTTTAATTATCACAAGTTCTCTTTAACCTTAAAGTGCAGAATAAGCTAAAGAGAGGAACGTTCTACCTTTAACTTTTGTCGTAAGGCTTAGATTTGAGATTGCCATATTATATTCACATATTTTTTATATATGGCAACTCCAATTATACGTATATTTTGTAAATGTAAAAAAAGTACGTAGTTGCCAGTTCGTATTTTTATTTTGGCAAAAATAATCGGTATTTTCTTTAGTATTGCCACTTTTTTAAAAATGTTAAGTTTATTTTATACAGAAGTTGTGAAAACGAAAAATAGTTGAAGGTAACTTTATTCCTCACTAGTGCTAAAGGTAGCGTTAACTATATCGAACTTTAAAAGTAAGTCATGAAAACGGGCCTTAACCCAGTAAAAACTTCGCTTACTTTTTCAAAATAAATAGCTTCATTAACTCATTATTAAGTAGCTTTCTTCTATAACTACATCTTTAACAACTTACACAACTACTTTTTTCTGGATGTATGTAGGTAAAACAAGTAAGAGTGCTATATTCGGCTATGCCGAATCTTATACACCCTTCAAAAAGTTATTTACATAAATAACGTTCTTTAGATAGGTATAAATAAATATTAATTGAGCCACGCCAATTTTTCATTTCGCCATGCCGAAGAATATAAAAAAAACAAAAAATTTATATAGGCCCGTTTCCTCTTTTGCCAATGTTGATGTTTGCAGTTCGTTTTATAATCTTGAAATCGTTTTTTAGAACATAAAAAAATTAAATAAATAAAATGAAAAAAAATTCTTTTTGGGATTCGAACTGGCAATATCATCAGTCTCAGGAGAGAACTTAACAACTCGGCTACGAATGCTTTTACTGAAGAAGCGTTAAATTAAAATATATTGAGTCACTGAGTTTGTTTCTTTATTTGAGCGGCATATCATGTACATGCATTAATGTGTATGTGTATGCGTAAAATTAAACACATTAAAAATAAAATCCACCACTTGTAGTGAAGGGTATAAAAAAAACAACAAAAAAACCACATTACCAACACTGTATTACCATATCCACTGTATGACCGTAGAAACCAAAATTGAATTGGTTTGTATGGTATGAATATGTCGTTTTGGTAATACAGTGTTGGTATGGTAATGTCACGTCTAATTGAACCATTAAAGGAAAAAATTAGAGGCAGTCGTGGTTTTTTACTCATATCTCAGCCATTTGTGGACCGATCTTGCTGAACAATTACGGACCATATGTGACATAAATGTATAATTACCTGGCCCCCATCATATATGGGGTCTTCGGAAAATCCATTTCAACGGACAGACGGACATCGTTAAGCCAACTTCGCTCCTCATAAGGACCCAAAATATATATACTTTATAGGGTCTAACATCAATATTATAGAAATTACAAACGGAATGACAATTTTATATATTACTTAACTAACTAATATATAACTTATATAAATAATGACTTACTTTTGAATGCGTTGATTTTGGGACATCCCATGTAAAAATCATTGGTTCTTTCCGTAGAATTGTAAGTAGTTCTCTTATGTTTTTTTGTTTACTTACTACATTATTTTGTAGGCAAAGTTTTTACTGGGAATATTTTTATGGAATTATATAAAATTTTTATTGGAAATTAACAAAAAATAATATTTTTTATTATAAGTTAAACATTACTATTTTACGCAAGTTTTAAAGATTTAATATTTTTATGGGATTATATAAAATTTTGAATTTACATTTAAAGCACACAGAAAACGAAAAAGCTTAAAATAGAATTTTATTCTCATATGCGAACAAAAAGTTACCAAGTGAGTTCGTGTATCGAATGTCAAAATATTCGCACAAATCAAAAATCTTATGAAAAAATAAAGAAAATAATTCAAGATGATTTTAATTAAATTCCACCGGAAAGGAAACAGATACACCACCAATAAATCGTCCTGCTGTGTTTTAATGTTTTCAGCTTAGAAGGAGAATTTTAATGTTTATACATTGTTGTAGATATGTAGGTAAAGTTATTGGATGTATCTTATCTGTATGTAGTACATGCATTCATATAGAATGTTCTTTTCTAAAACACGATATTATTATTAACATAAATTAATGTTATGCTTTTAATAAACTGTGCGGGACAAAACAATTTTCCAACTGAAAAAGTAAGTTTTTCAGTTTTTTTTTATATATAAAAAAGTCCTTTTCATATAAGCATTTTGAAACTAAATCTTAGCATTAGGCATTAGTGAATCTTGTTCATTCGCCACTGCTTTGGAACGTTATATAATCTATGCTTTAATTTGAGCTTGTGTGCGTGTGCTGATTACACATACACAAATGTGCAATTCATGAGTATTTTAACCCCTAGAAACAATTTAATGAAACCCTGCTCAAAACAATCCAAAAATGAACCCCCCCTACTCTTACCATTTGCACGTGTAGGCAGACAGATATGAAACACAATCATATAAAATTTTTCAAATTTCCTAATTCAGAGTCATGTTACATACTCTTTAAGCGATAATACTTTCTGCTGTTACTCTTGCTATTGCTACCGCTTACATTGGTTTGTTTGGATGTTTAACTTCAGTTTTTTCATATTTTTATACCCTTCACCAAAGGGTATATATAAATTTATCATTTAGTTTGTTATTTCTGCAAAGATGATCTAAGATATATAAAGTATAGTTTGGGTCCTTTTAAGTAGCGAGTTTGATTTAACGATCTTTGAGTTTTCCGAAGACCCGAGAAATGATGGGGACTAGGGTGTTATACATTTATATCTTAAGCCAGATCGGTCCATAAATGACTAAGATATAAGCAGTAAAACACGATCACTTTAATTTTTGTCATAAATTCTCTGTTATTTTTATTTTTTTTATTTAAATATTTCGCCTTTTTTAATTATTACAAAAACATACACTCAACATACTTTTTTTCTTCTATTTGATAAGGTGTGTTCGTAGGTGAGTCGTCTAATATGCTTTTTTTATGTCAAGTGTATTTAAGATTCAGCACAGCTGAACGTAGAACTCTTACTTGTTTCTTGTTACTTGTTTCATATTTTTGTTCTGTGTTTTGTGAATGATTTGCAAACGTTGCCATTATGAAAATCGTGTTTGCTGTATCAGATTGTGTGTTTTGTTCTTATCTTTGTGGCCCTTTTTGTCGTTTTCGAACGACTTACTCTAACAACAACAAAAAATACATATACAATAGCATAAACAACGATAATGCTTATAACAAGACAAAGTTTAAACATCGTCATCATACAAAAGATAAAAAAAACAAACTCATATACACTTTCATTCAAGGACTCAAACATTTATACACAATTGACAGCTTGTATCGATATTGTTCCATGAATTTCATTGTAACAACTGCCAAAATGTTACAGTTGTTGCACGTGAGACCAATATGAAATTCCAACTAACTTTAGCTGAACATACCTACGGAACTAAAAAAAAAACATTTGTAAAAAAAAAAGTTCGTGGTGGTAGGACGAGATGAAATATTTAAGAAAAAAAAACTGAACAACTGGCCTCAACGAAATGGAAAAAAGGAGATATGCATTGTGGTTTGCTAAACCAGAAGAAAAGCTGTAAATATTATTTATAGTAAAATAAATGACATTTGCTTTAAACGCATAAAATGTCTAACACAATTATACCATGCAAAAATTTTCATAGACGGAAATCAATGAAAGCAAGTAATTCTATTTTAAATAGAATATTTTGCCCCTTGAAAGAAACTTACCGAAAAGTTTATCTTTATCCGCATTTAATGGTATTTGTCCAAAAATTGGATTTTTTTTCGAAAAGTTGCCATTTATGGAAAATTAAGTCCAACAAAATACACGGAGTTTCCGTTCCTTTAGAAAAAAGAGCTTCGATATATTGCATTTGCTCTTTCGCAAGATCTTTAACACCGAGCACTGAATTGTGCTATTATATATTTATATTCTATTGATCGGAAATTTTGCGAAAAATTGCTATCAATAGGATATTTTCTATTATAGAAAATTATACGAAATCATGCTATTTATATCGTTTATAAAACTGCAGTCAAAGTAGAAAAACTGTAATTTCTTCCACTTCTTCATTTGATATTGGCCAAAAAAGATCTGTTGCTTTTACTTCTGATCCATTAAGTGTAAACAGTCTGTGTCAAACCAACTCAAAAAGCGAAAAGTTGTACAAAAATTTTGGTTTTTTATTCGACAGTTTTTGGTTTCGACTGCAGTTTTTTAAACCCTGATTTATAGCAAATTTGACAAAAACTTGCTACTTACAGTTAGTTTGACAATAATATGCTATTTATAGCATAATATTTATAGTAAATATTAAAAAATATTTAATATTTATTTGCTATTTATAGTTAATATTACAAAAATTTGCAATTTATAGTAAATATTACAAAAATTTGCTATTTATAGTATATTTTACAAAAATTTGCGGCTTATATTAAATTTTAGAAAAATTTGCGATTTATAGTAAATATTACAAATATTTAACATTTATTTACTATTTATAGTTAATTTTACAAAAATTTGTAATTTATAGTAAGTTTTAAAAAAAATTTGCAATTTATAGTAAATTTTAATAAAATTTTAAATTTATAGAAAGTTTTTTACAAACATTTGCAATTTATAGTAAATTTTACAAAAATTTTTTATTTATAGTAAATTAAACAAAAATTGGCGATTTATAGTAAATTTTCAAAAATTGGCGATTTATAGTAAATACTACAAAAATTTGCGATTTATAGTAAATATTACAAAAGTTTGCTGTTTATAGTAAATTTAACAAAAATTTTCTATTTATAGTAAATTTTACAAAAATTTGCGATTTATAGAACATATTACAAAAATTTGATGTTTATAGTAGATTTTACAAAAATTTGCTATTTTAAAGTAAGTTTTACAAAAATTTGCCATTTATAGTAAATTTTACAAAAATGTTCGATTTATAATAAATTTTACCAAAATTTGCTGTTTATGAATAGTATACCTAGGAAAAACTTTTTGATTTTTAGTAATAGGTGGTAGTTATATCATACGTAACATAGTAAGTAGTTGTCATTACAATTGTCATTTTTCTTAAAACTTCAATAAATAATTACAAGTAATGACCTCAGCAACTACTTATTACCTCTATTATTTTCACTACTAAAAATCAGCTCAATTACTACTAATTGGTTGTATTGTTTTCAGTACTGAATATTTACTTACTGGTAACGTACTCTTTAACAACTTATTAGGTCTATTAGCTTGTAATTTTTGGCTTCTGGTAAGTATATTGTAAGTACTTACAATTCAACTTACTAGTAGTTAAATAATAACATCGAACAAAAATTCAGCCGAAAAATATGTAGTGTTTACCTTTCTCCAACAATACTTGCTAACTTACCAGGTAAGTAAAGTTTTTGCTGGGTAGTAACAAATTGTACGAAAATTTATATAACATTTAAAAAAAATAAGTTATTTTTAGAAAATTTTACGAAATTTTGCTATTAATAGAAATTTGCTTTTAACACAATGAGAGCAAGCATTTTTTCCCAATGTATTTCATATATTTTCCTTTCATTTTTCAAACAAAAATGTAACTTAAGTTTTTTTTTTTTTTAAGTTAAGTCAACTTCTACTTCAGCAACAATATGTATGAAATTGCTTATGACGTTTACTTATAATAATTTTATTTAGTTTCGAATGAAACACATAATAATTAAAGCGTAATATTGTTATTTGCAAAATTTGCAAAGGGATTTTTAATGTGTGTGGTCGCGGAAAAAAATTGTTGCTCTATTATGAACACCTATGAAAATGTTGCTGCCTATTGCGAACGAAGCTTAAATCATTAGATCAAAATCCAATAACATGTTATGGCATTACAGTCATAAGCAAACCGGAAGTTTGTTTTTTTTTTGTTTGGTTTTACCTTAAAATACCAAAAGCAAAAATCGTAAAAAAAAAATTTTGTTCGCCCAAATAATTTTTCTCCCCACATTTCCTACCAATTAACATTTTACTCCAGCATTTTTCTAGTATTTTATTTTATCTTTTTTTTCCTTTTTGAAGATTTTTTGGAGATTGAGTGCAGATTTTCATGGTGAGTGTTTCCTTAACGTTGGCTACTGTGTATTTTGTGCTTGAATGGTCTCATCTAATTTTCTGAGTGATTGCCGATTTCTTGGCAGTTTTGTAAGTCTACTTATAAAGGCAACTTTATATATGCTTTCAAAGGTATGCCACACAGAGCTAGTTATCTGAGTGCAGTTCTTTTTTTCTACCATTCTTAGTTATAAAATGGGAAAAACGGTAATATGACACTGCAATTTTTCCACCTGAGCAAGTGTTAAAAACTCGCCCGAATGAACCAATTTTTTTTTGTATTTTCTATTGTTGTTGTTCGGATAGTAGTTAAGTAGAAAATACTGTGTCTCACACAAATAAAAAAAAGGATATAGCATGGAAAAAATAAAGGTAACTTGCGTTTAAAGTGTATAACGAGGATTAAAGCAAACTCAACTGAACTAAACTAAACTCGAACACTGTAAAACCATCTTTTGGATGAGTTTAAGTTATTTTTAGTTTTTTCTGTTTTTTTTTTATTATTTATTTAGTGATTTTTTTTTTACCGTAAGGAATGTTACTAAACGAAGAGTGAATTATTGACCAAGAAGAAAGAAAAAGTGAAATTAAACTAAACTAAAATAAAAAAATAAAATAAAATGAATACCTACAGGAAATTGAAAAAGAGAACATATTTTTAAAACATTTTACAATACGGCTTTAGTTTTATTGTTTTTAAGGATTTTATATACTATTTTTTTAATGATCATGTTTTTTTTTTGGGTGAAAAATGGAAATTAAAAAAAACAAGAAACCTGACTTTTCACGATGTTTAATGTTAACAAAGCAAAACACTTAAAAACCTTAACCATTTAATTTATTGTTTAAAAGCAAAAATCATAAATAAATCTCCTTTGTCGCTTTTTATAATTTAAACAACAACGTCTTATCTTCATAAAAAAATCTTAGATATCCACTTTGCTTCAAGGCAAATTGCACAATTTTATGACATAAATAATTCTGCAAGCACACATTCTCACTAACTCTGTCATACATGCAGTCACTCACTCGCTGATTGACGAGCCAAATTGTCTCACTGTCTGCCTCACTAAACTTTTTACCATATGAGCGTTTTGTTATTATAAGTTAGACAACAGTGTTCAACATTATAGAAAAATTTTTTTAAGTATTTTTGGTACCTGAAAATGTCTCGAGGTACTCTTGTTGATATTTCAACTGCCTTGCAATTCATCAATTTACAAAATCGAATTATTTTAAATATATTTCATAAAATTAAGAACAATTTTGATTTTTAGTTGAACTGTTCATTTTTAATTTTTTGATATTCTTTAATTAGGCTTGAGTTCATCAAATTTAATTTTCATTAAATTATTTGCACTGAGAAGGGTATTTGACAACTTTGAATTTTTATTAAAATTTATTGATAATTTGTCCTTGGCTGAGCTGGAAAGGAAAAATTATCAATAAATTTTAATTAAAATTCCAAGTTGTAAAATTCTTTCCTCAGTGAAAACAATTTAGTGAAAATTAAATTTGATGAACTCAAGCGCAATTAAAGAATATCAAAAAATTTAATAAGATTCATAAGATATATGAGAACTTTTAACATAAAAGTTGTACTTATAACTTCACAACTGAACCTGCACAGCTTTTGTCTATTAAGCTTTTTCGCCAAGAAGCTTCTGTAAAATTAGTTTTAATTTTTTTTTTTATAAAAACCTTTTCAAAACTAAAGCTATATTAAAAACAAAAAAAAAAAAAAACGAAAAACGACTTTTAAAAAACTTTACTTTTTGAAATTCATTTATTAAAAAGTTTGTAAAAGCAGAAGCAGATTTTATACAACTCATGGTTTAGGTATGTTCACACTTAAGAAATATACGAAAAAAAATCTGAAAAAAGCGTAACGACTATACTGATTAGCCCTTAACATTATTTTTAGCAATACTAATTAATTAACGTTATTTCTGAAAAATCCTCGTAGAGTAAAACTTATAACTTGTTAAACGCCAGTTGATCAAGCAGACGTAATGCAAGATCAATCAAATGATTAAAATAAATAGCGGTTACGTGTGGGGCGTTAAATATTTGCTAAGTGTTACCATAGCTTAAGCTTTATTTATTACATGTACTTTTATTAAGCTTTTTGGGAAAAAGGTTTTTGATATTGCTTAACCCTGGATGGTTACTGTTCTTCGAATCGACGAAGCTGATTTACATTTTATCATATAATTTTTGTATTCAAATTATACTCTTTTTCAACAACGTTAGCTGATGAAGAAAGCTTAAAAAACATAATTAATATGAATACACAAAAAGCTAAGATTCGTATCAAATTTTGAGACAGATGAAGAACTTTTATTGTATATGTTTTATTTTATTTTTTAATAAAATGTTTTACTAAAAAAGTTTTTGTTGCTTTTTTACTTTAAAAATCGTTTTGCTAGAATTTGTTTTAAAAAGTTCGTCGATTAGACGAAGACTTACTTCAATTTACCAAAATAAAGAGTAACCTTTTAGAGTTAAAAAAAAATTTTACAAAAAATTATTTAAAAACATTCTTTTTATAAAAAAATCTAACTACAGAAAAAACGAAATTTTTTCACAAAATTTTTTTTCACAGAAAAAGCTTTTGTTCCAATAGTTTTTTTTTTTAAATTTTTTCACGAAAGAGTTTTTTTTACTTTGAAAACACGGCTGCCAGATTTGACAATTAAGCGTATTTGATGATTTTTGGGTAAGAAATTCGCTACTGACGACCGGACGATTTATACCCTAAATTTGATGATTTTTTTAAATGAAAAATTTTGTACAAGTTTCCAAAAGTTAAAATATAATTTTAAATTAGTTAAGCTTCTTATGCTGTGTTAAAACTTGGGTTTTTAAACAAGCTTAAGAAAAATGTTGATTAAGTTAATCAAAGCTGTTCACATTACATTTGAGATGATTAAGATGACAGTTGATTTATGAATAAATCACGACAAGCAAATGTATAAAAATACTTTAATAACGTAATTAGAAGATTATTTTAAGTATATGCATGATAAAATTACGAAAATCTATGAATTATTTAAGGACAAGATAAGGCCTCTAAGAAGAAATCATGATCGGCCACGAACGGCCGATTCTACATCATACTCAGTTTGAGATATGTTCAGAGGATTCTATGTGATTAATGGAGTGATTTAGTTGTAATCATTTCAATTTGAATGATTAAAAAATAACTTCAATGTATGGGAAATCTTGATTTTGATGTGATAAGAGCTTTATCACGTTCGCGTTGCTTAACCGTCGCGACGGTCTTACAAATGTTTTTGTTTTCACATTCGTAACGCATGAGTCTAGTCAGACCCAACCAACTTTTAAATAAATAAAACCAAATTTTTTTAACTAACAGGGGTGTGCTGGAAATCGCAAACGCAAAACGCAAGAATTTTAAAAGTCGTTTTTTAGTAAAATTTCTGTAATAAAAGAATTTTATGACAAATATTATACAAGCATTTCTCTATTAAACAGAATTTTATAACAAAAATTAGATTAAAAGTGTATTAAAAACAGCCTCCAAATTCTTGCGTTTTGCGTTTGCGATTTCCAGCACACCCCCCAATGTGTTATATTATACACATCTATAATTTAAATAAAATTTTAAATTCATTGTATGAAATAATATGAGTACATATCCATATTATTTTTATTTGTAATATACAAATTTACATATTTTGACCTGTCAAAATATTTCTAAAAACTGGGCCCAAATCGTCGCACACGTGTCCGAATGAACTTTCGTATCGAATAAAACTTCGTCACGTATCAAAAACGGGATTGCAGCATTCGAAAGCTTTCGAATCGAAATTTGTTTAATAAATGTAATAGATTTTTATGGTTGTATATAAATCAACAATGTTAATAGTTCCCTATAAAATATGTGTATTCGGTTTATCGGTTTTTGGCGCTTGCCAAAAAGAGCAAAATTTTCAAAAATTCGGAAAACTAAAGAAAATTTTACAAATTCAGTAAATTTGCAAAAATAGCGAAAATTCGCGAAAGTTTTTAATATATCAAACAAGCCATTAAACTAAAATAATCGCTGCTATCGCAAACATGGCTAAAATTTTCGAATTATTGCAAACTTGCAAACGACCCCTAAAATTTATTTGAAATCGCTAAATCGGTTAAAAAAACAAAATGTCAACAATTAACAAAAAAATTTACAAAATAGCGAAAATTTTTAATACAGTGTAAATTCGATAATCCGGACTCCACTAATCCGGAATATTCGGTAATCCGGACAAGATTTTGCAGCTCATTGCGTATTCTATAATCCGGATTGATTGAAACTCTATAATCCGGATTGAATAACACCCGTTTTTATTTATTTTTTTATTCAAATCACAGCATGCTTTGTAAAACCCAGTTAGATTAGTGTGATATGAGTATGTTTGCACATGCGTATTTTTGCTATGAATTATTATAATTTTTAATAAATACATACATGCGGTAATCCGGATAATTCGCTACTCCGGATTGGGGTCTGCAATCAATTATCCGGATTATCGAATTTTTACTGTAATTCGAACAAGCCATTAAATTGACTAAAGGTCCATAAAAGTATAAAGCTGCGTTCAGACTTATCAAATATTTGACGAAAAAAACGGGACCAACAACCAAACTAAAAAATCATTTCGCTTAATATCAATATTTATTTTAATTAAAATACCACATTTTACAAAAAACTGTTTTTTGCTACGTCTAGTACTATAATTAGTTTATTTTGTAATATTAAGACCATTTTAAATCTCACTAACTATTAATAAAAGTAGGGGTTACGCTTATTTGATCAAATATTCAATAAGTGTGACCTTAGCTTAAGGAATGGAAAAAATTTTGTAAAAATTGCTAAATTAGGGGAAATTCGCAAAAAATTGCTAACAGCGGCATAATAGCAAAGTCTACTATATATAGTAAATCGTTAAAGCTATAAGGAATCAAAAAAACTTACAATACAAAAACCGCTTCTACGCAAACATGACTAAAATTGCAAAAATCAATGTTATTATTTTTTTTGTTCTTATTGCTTAAAAAAAAGTTTAATAGTTACATTTTAAGCTATTTGTTGAAGAAACCTAATAATTATTCCCAAAAAGTTTGTAAATTGTTTGTAAAAAAACAATTAAATGTTTTTACGAAAGCTCTTAACCTATCGAATGACATTTCGAGTAAAGGCATTCGATCGACTGCTCGTTATCGAATGACATAATCTCAAATTTCGATAGAAGTTTTTTGATAACGAATGGGACGATTTTAAAAAGTAAAATTTCGATCAAAGTTACTCGATCACGAGTGCGACGATTTGGGCCCTGAAAAATAAGATCGTTTTATTTCATAAAATGTATTTAACATGTTTATAATATGCAATACAATTTTATTTGTAGCAAAAAAGAGAAATAAAATAAATGTTTTAGCCTTATGGATTTCCTTAGCAACTGAAACATTTAATTTTAAGTTAAGAACGTTGCTGACAATCGGAACACTTTAAACAAAAAAATTTTTGGAGAAGTTATATGAATATTCCATTTTGAATATAATATCGAACCAATTCGCTTGCAAGTTTTCAAACATCGTTTCTTTTCAAGCAAATACACGAATACAATTTGTTTTTGTTATGATTTTAAATGTAATATTTGGTGTGAAAAATCCCTTAAGCGCCTGAATTTGAATAGAGCCTTGTTCCATGGGCCCAACTCCAAAACGCATATTATTTTGAGGCAGCATACACCAACATTAAGTTGCTGCTTATTCCATTTTGGTCAAATATAGAAATAATCATGGGCAGAGTATTGTTGACAAGTTTTACATGTCAACAATAAGCAAACGAGCTTATTGTTGACATGTTACTAGTTTGAGTGCTTAATAAAATTAAATAAATAATAGATAATTTAACAAAAAATAATTTAAAACAGCAAGAAAGAAAGTTAAATATACGGCATCTTCTATACAAAATATATATAGGGCTGGATAGACCACGTGTGTTACGAATGTGATGTGTGCAGTAAAATTTCCTTTTATATCCTTTCCAGGATATATTTTTTTAGCTTTTTATATTAAACTAAATTATAGAAGAGTACCTGAAATTTCAAGTCTCCACCTGAGTCTTAAATATACTAAAATAACATTTTGAAATCGAAAAAGGTTTGGTCTGAACCCAAGCGTGAACAAAGCGTGAGATACTTTCATTCATTTAAATGATAGTCATTTCCATATATTAGCAGTGCGATGTATGTTCTTGTCGTTCAATTTACAAGCTCGTACCGTTTTATTAGATCCAATTTCAACAGCGCTTTTTTAGTTCATACATAAATTATCCAACTTAGTGTGTACATTTGAATGCATGTTTTTTACCACAAGTTTTTGTTTTCTTAGAGTATAGTATAAACTTTTATAAGAATTGAATTTCTTTTGAAAAATAATTGCTTAAAAGAAACATTTTTTTATAGGTACACTGTGCCATGCAATTCAGTTTAAATAACACCTGTCTGTTACAAAACTTTTTACATACGTGCCGTTACACACAGATACATACAAAGCCAAGCCCTAACTAAAATGTGTGAAGCAGTTAAGTTAGAAGACATTTTGCATCTTCATTCAATGTAAGTGAATAAACAATGCGATTTTTTTTTGTTTCACTAACTCTGTACAATTCATAGCACATACAGAAAAGACTTAGAAGAGATGTCAGCTATCCTTATTTTGTATGTGTTTGTTTGTATGTAATTTGCAATCAGGTTACCAACCAACAAACATGCAACAAAAAAAAAAAATATATAAAAAACCAAGAAATTAAATTCATCAAAATTGTATAAGGTGCAAACGGAATAAAAAAGAAAAGTGATATCTTCTGGCCTTTTTTTTGGTCTTTTTTTGTATGTTGCAACAAACCAACGCGCTTTGACTTGGTGTTCTGTTTGTTCATTCTCTCGTTCACTCGTTGGATACGTTTTATTCTTTGGGTTGCCAAACGTTTGTTGTGCCTAAATTTGTTAACCGTGTTATTGTTTTTGAATTATTACAGATGCCAGACTAATAAACAAGGCATATTTAGTGCAGCATTATAAAAATCTAAGAAAGGAAACAATTGAAAGCAATTGAAATACAACCACAAAATATACAGCTCTTCTCTCACCCCACTTTTCGAGCTCTGATCTTTAAGTTATGATAATGTGGAGCTTCATTTAAAAAAAAAACTAAGAAGACATATTTGTGTGACTGAGTGTATGTGTGTGTTTGTTTCTGTTGCAAGCAGAGAAGAATGTGGCTTTAAAATAAAGCTCAAGGGACTTTTGCAATAAATAAGAAAAGTAGCAGTTTGCAAAAACATCCTTCCACAATTGCACTAACTCACACGTACAAAAATACCAAGTTATCTTATATGTATTTGTTTAGTTTATTTTATATTATCTTTCTTTTTTATTTGGTTTATTCTTGCATGTATATAAATTAAAAGCACTGACACTTGTTAAGAAAACAAATATTAACCCTGCAGTTCATGAGAGGCAAAGAAGACTAGCTAATTAACTGGCGAAAAGGGAACAAGATGGACAAACCATATTTTCTCAAAATTTCAATCAGCTCCTTATCAGTTTTTACAAGTTATTGGCTGTACTGCTTGTTGAATAATATGTTAAGTGTTTGCAGAGAAACACTAAAGTTCTTTTTCGGGCTTTCCCAGGTAATCGGGAAAGAATCTTTAACAAATTGGGATCCCAGAAATTTCTGCTTTGTGTCTTTGATATTTCTCGAAGTGTGGAGTTAAATTGGTTTCGCAATTCTGATACAGTTTAAACATCTACCAATTGCATTTAATCTTGGATAAATGTACGCTTTCACAATGTGTGCAAGTTTTTAAATTGTTTATAAAATTTGTCTCGATAGTTTTGCCAACAAGCTAAATCGTTCCATTCGAAAGGATGGCTGCCTATTATCCAAAGAAATTAATTGTTTTATGCGGTTTTTATGCCGGCGGCGTCATCGGTCCATTTTTGTTTTTCGATGAAAACATCGGTAATCGCTAAAGAGACATAATATCAATTTATTATCGCGACCTCCTCGACGCAACGGTACTTGGGCGATATGTTGTTGCAATAGGCCTGCGAAATGTACCATATAGTGTTCAAGACAAGAATATTTTTAAGACCAAGTTCGACGAGCAAGTTGCCTCTTGCAACGGTTCTCGAAAATTGCCGCCTCATTTGTGCGAACTAATCCCTTTAGATACCTTCCTTGGGGGTTATATTAAATCGCTGGGTTCCACAATCATCCAACAATGTTAGAAAACCTGCAGGCCAACATCAAACGCAAATTTTCTGGTATTTTAGCTGATACGTGCGCTAGAAAATAGTTTCCAATCGTGTCAGCGTTAACGCGGCAGACATTTGGACGATGACGTATTCAATAAAAAATGGCATAAATTGTATTTTTATGTTTTTGTTTTGTGTGTTTGTACACCTTTTGACTTGTTGCCGTAACTACGTACATACAAACATACATATGTTGTACAGAGAATTTCATTTAGTTGCAAAAAATTATAAATTTTTTAAGAGAATTCCCAAACACTTTTAAAAATGAGCCAATAAAATGTCATTGAAATGTCATTTTTACCCACTTACAACTACAATTCGAGTCGGAAAGAACCCAACCAATTGTAGGGGGATGTAAGAAAAAATAAACTCACTCTTTATTGTTGGTGTTTTGTTTAAGCTTTGATATTGTTACTTACAAGTAAAACTTTGAGTGTTTAAAATTCTTATTCGCTTTAGGGTTTTATTTGTATAATATTTTTAGCTTTTCTAAAATCTTAGGAAAAGGTTTCCTGATGAGCTGGCCTAAGCAACCAGTGAAATGCGCATAGAAGCTAGCTTTCCCTCAATAATAAATTTCAGTTTATTTATCAAATATGAAAAATTGCGAAATTAGCACGTCATACAGAAATCGTATTAATAATAAATTTTGTATTCCCGTAAATAACTTTGGAAAAATATTATTTTAGTTAAAAATATATCTCAATGCCAGTTTACAGTTTTATCGAGATTCATTAAGTTAATGTTAAAAAAGATAAACAAATCAAAAAACATTTGATTTCGTTCGGAATGTGCCATTAGTTTTGCTCTTTTCTTAAGCAATTGTCAGTTTTATGAAATTTAGCAAGAAGTTAATTTAAGTTCAGTAAGGTTAGACATGTATGAAGCCAGCTTATGCATATTATAGTTGGGCCTAAAAACAAAACAAAATTGTTTGGAGAAACACCAAGAAAAAATACTTTCAAAAATTCAAATAGAATCTAGGAATTTGTATTTCTCATGGTGAGAATAGGGTTTTTTCCCGGGATTTCCCGGGAATTTCAATTATTTTATTTCCCGTTTTCCCGGGATTTTTCTTGCGGGATCCCGGGAAATAAAAAATTCCTCATAATTTTAGGAAATAGCTATTTATACTTTGAAATATAGTTTTCTATTCTCTAAAAACTAGCAGCTGTGGATGGGTTGTGTATTAGATCAATTACAAGAAGTGAGTACATACGTAAATCAATGTCACCTGATGCAATAAATCTACTAAAAGCAGAATGGGCGGTGCAACAGTTAATAATTATTACATTTAGTGAAGTGAAGAGTTTATAAAGTACATTAATTCAAAACAAGATGCAGGCAGTAAAGTTTCATTGCACATGAACAAGTCTTAAAAATAGGAGATACCTAAAAATATTGCTCCTTTATTGCAACATAGTAATATCTACAAAAACAAACGATCTTGCAAAATGCGATTAAAGTTTTCAAAATGTACCGACTTAAAGATATATTTTGCTATAACTTCGGTACAGTTTGAGATATAATACGAGAAGGTATGAAGGAAAATTTTAAGATATGACTATGATGCAATGAAGGAGCGATATGTTTATTAGGTGATAAACACAAATTTTCAATTTGTGTTGGTTTATATACCCGTGAAGTGCGGGGAAACCGAAATAAAATAACATTTTGGAAACTTGTGTAAGATACTACAATATACAACTTGAAAAACACATTTACCTAAAGATTATAAATGGACCTATTGAAATGAAGAGGTTTGTAAGAATCAGTCCGGTTGATGCTATTTTTGCATCAACCTTGACATACATTTGACTGATATAGACGTTGTTTATAAAAAAGAAAAAATTGCTTCTGATTGTGAATCCGAAGCATGCTACAACGGTGCACTTTTAACTATTTGTCCAACCTCGGTAAAAAATGAACGAAATTTTTCGGAAACATGATAATTAGGAAATAAAATCAGGAATATACTTTTTGACGACTTACTAAGTGTGTCAGAAAGTTAATTCCTAAGCCGTTAAAAAATGTTATATATTTCTTTAAAATATTTTATCTATTTTATTAATTAACTTTTTGATCTCATGGGTATCTTGAGTACCTTAATTTTTATTTTGTTTTTATTATTGTTTTATCAATTAAATTGTTATGTTTATGTTATCTTTTTATCTTGTACCCAGAGCAAAATAATACTGAATAAAAGCTTAATAATAGGGAATAAAGGCGTGAGATAATAATAATTTAAGTTCCTATTTTAATCTTTAATTAATTTCCCAGTAAAAACTTCGCCTCCAAACTAATGTGTTGAGTAATCAGAAAAACATAAGAGCACTACTTACAATTCTACTGAAAGAACCAATGAATTTTACAAGGAATGTCCCAAAATGAACGCATTCAAAAGCAAGTCATTATTTTTTTACTTAGATACATTCAGAGAAAAGTAGTTATAGAAGCTGTTATAGATGTATTTATAGAAGAAAGCTGCTAAATAATGAGTTAAAGAAGCTAATCATTTTGAAAAAGTAAGGGAATTTTTTTCTGGGTTCTTAGTATTGAACCATTTATTTTAGTTTCTTTGTAAACAAGTTCCCTTACGTTTTTTTTATAAAAGTTTTTTCATTTATTAATAACAAAATTTACTTTGTATTATTTATATGGAGCGGGATCCCGGGATCCCGGGAAATTTAAAAAAATTTCCCGCTTTCCCGGGAAACAAAAAAGTCCGGGAAAAAAAAAACTCATGGGGAGAACCATTTATTATAAATTTTCATATTATTCGAATGTGTTTTCTAAGTCAAATTACAATCCTCAAAAGCTTTTATACTTTAATAGTCCTGAAAAATATTGAAGGAATAAGACTATTGCAGTATAAAAGCTTTTGAGGATTGTAATTTGACTTAGAAAAAACATTTAAATAATATGAAATTTTTTAAAAAATTACCATATTAAGATTTTTAGTTTTGCTGCAGAATTTTTTTTTTCATATAGAACAACTAATTAAACTAAAAATATATCTTCAATTCATTAAAATGCTCTTCTACCAAGATAATTTTGAAATAAATCTCCTAAAAGCAACTCTGCCTTTATATGAACTATTGGGTTTTAAAAGAGAACAAGCGAGTCTAACCCTAGATAGATAAGGTACGTCTGCGAGACGTACGCTTTTTCAATTTTGTGCTTTTACTTTCACATGTGTTAACGTACAACTTTCTCACGTTCAATTATCTAAGTTGTTAGCAGCACCAAGTCGGTGGTGGCAGTTTTTGTGTTGTAAGTTATGTAAATAAACACAACATATGTCTGAAAGACCTATCGTTATCTTTAGTGTAACTTTTGTAGCGAAGATAACTTTGTGTTTTGGTTGAATTTTAAGTTATTGTTTTAAAAATGAGTTGTAAATGCGGCTTGGATGACGCAGAAACTGGCGCTCTTTTCATTGGAAAGTGTGAGCGAATCGGAAATTAATTATTGGAGGATAGTCTTCAAAAATATGTTGAAGATGAGCTTTTGACATTCTTGAGCATTACGAGAATATTCCTCCGATTCAAGAACCTGAACATATTACTACTTCTTCCGATAGCTGCGTTATAACGATATTTCGACCCACTTTAAGAAGTAAAAGTAAGTGGGCTACATCGAAGGGTGATGGCCGAATTTCTTCAATGAATATGGTTCGTACGGCAAGAGGACCAACTCGGGAATGCAAATCACTGTACGACCCAATTTTATGCTTCGAGATTTTTTTCAACCGAAATAGTTTCGGATATTGTTCAATAGACCAGTTCAATTTTAAGGCTAGAAATTCCTATTTTATCGAAAACTTTGACCGACAACATTGAACACATTTTACCAAATGCAGTTAGCTATGATTGAGGTTGTAGTGGAGACCAGCGTTAATCAAAAAAGAGATAATACGGTGGCTTCTGTCCATCAGAAATTAAACTTATGTCCAAAATGGTATGCTTCAAATGCGGTATACCTGTATGTGGCGACCACAAAACTTAAATTTGTAAATCTTTCACATAATGTTATTCAAATTAATTTTTTTTTTGGTTTATAAATGCCCATATTCCTGGGGTCGCGAACGTACGTTCGTATGCTTTTGATGAACAAATAATATAGAAAACAAAACTTTTCCTAGCATTTTTTTTTTGCGATTCGATAGCATTTGGGTAGATGTATGTTTAGTGCATCGAGTTTAAGTTTTTATAATGATAGTTATAAACATGTGGTCACGAACGTATGTAAAATAGAAGTCAATTTTGGCTGATAGTAGTGAAATGTAAAAATCTGCATAATGGAACGGCATATTCAAAAGTGATTAATTTATTTCAAAAGTGTATTAATGAAGGTCTCCATACAGTATTTACAAAATAAAATATCTCTTTTGGTTTTTGTTTAATTGGCTTATGTACCGGTCGCGAACGTACGGGTCGCGAATGTACGATTTTTCCATATGTTTTTTTATTATTATCACCATGCAGATTCCCATAAATATCTTCAAATTTCCTTAACAAGCAAATTAATACTCAATTTACAATTGATTGTAATGGAGAGATTATGAAGAAAGAGTGTAAACATAACATATTTTTTGCATGTAAAATAAGTACATAAAAATGTCTTTAGAAGTAGAAAATATAAGGAAATATAAAATTTTCCAGTTTCCAGCGCAATTTTCTCAAGTAAAACAGCTGAGAATGCTATGAAACCATTCTTTTATAACAACATAGATTTTTTTTATAATAATGAACAATAAAAGACGATGATTATCCACATTTTATTTTTTCATCCTGGTAGACCATTCTGGGGAAATGCCCATAAGTAAGTTAATACAGATAACACAAAGTACAAAGAAAATATTTATTTCAGTTTTTAGAACCGAACTGAAGTCCTTAATAAAAACTCTTTAATTTTTAATAATGCTAATAGAATTATTTAGTCTATATTCTTCGACCTTTTAATTTTATTTCTTCTTATTTTTAAATCAAGTTCAAGGTCAGGTTTTGCAAAAAATATTTATTTAAAGTTTATCCATTATTTCGCTGCCACAATGGACAGCTTCTTCAGGGATCTTTGGTTTATAAATTTCAAACAAATTTTTAAAAAACAAAATTTAAATTAAACAACAATAATTGTCAACATGAAAAAATAATACACAGGAAACAAAATTATTCTATTACATTTTTGAAACTTATTCAATTTCCTATCTTATTCTTATAAATTAAATGTCTGTAACTTTGAGCTACATTGTCTGTATCGGTTTTAAAATTAATTCTTCGTTCTATTGGTGTGTTGATTATTTGTAGCATTTCTAGCATAAAGCGTCGTTTGTAGTTTGTTTCTGTATTTAAAACTGTTGTATTTTCGAAATCTGGTGTATGATTAAAATTGGCACAATGTGTAGACAATGCAGTTTTTTGAGAAGATATATTTTTGTATTATTGATCAGATCTATGTCCTGCTAGTCTAGTTTTTAATTTGTTTTTCGTAGTACCTATATATACCTTACTACATATTTCATTATCCTTACCCTTGCAAGGAATTTTGTAAATAATATTAAATCTATCTAATTTCTCTGTTCTATCTTTCATTTTACTAAATAATCTATCTAATGTATTATATGTCTTATGAGCCATCCTATAATTATTGATGTCATAAATATTAGAGTTTTCCAGTCGTTCAGAAATTACCGGTACATAAGTTAAAGACTTATAAATCTTAGGTTCAGTAACCGTACTCCTACCACCTTCCCTATGTCCTTTGTACTGCCCAATCAATTTACAGATCAATTCTCCTGGGAAATTATTATCCTCTAAAATATTTTTAATTTTTATTTTGTTTCTTCTATGCAAAACTATATCGCTAATATTTAAAACTTTATCAATAAGATTTTTGGCAGTATTCATAATAATTCTTCTCGGATGTTTGGAATAATAATTAATAATTCTTCCCGAATTGGTTTCTGGTACCAATGTACTAATAACTTATTCCCCTTTCTTATAATTAATGTGTCTAAATATGGAAGTTTTTGATCACATTCCTTTTCAATTGTAAATTTAATATCCTGGTGAAAGGAGTTAAATATGTTTAACATGTTTTCCATTTCACATTCTGAAATAATACAAAATAGGTCATCTACATATTTTGTTATAATTTTTGGTTTAATAGTTAATCCTCTAATACAAGTATCAAGAAGCCCCTCCATAACTATATCTGCTACAACTGGAGAAGCTGGAGAACCCATAGGTAATCCTTTTTGTTGAGAATATATTTTGTGACTATATTGAAAATATCTACTATCATCTATGCAAAATTTGAGAATTCTTAAAAATATTTCTTTTTCAAAACTCGTATGTTCCCTAATTATATTCCATTTTCTTTCTATAATACCTAAGGCTACATCTATAGGAATACTAGGGAATAATGAGATTACATCTTACGAAATTATCTTTTCCTCCTTTTCTATCAAGATAGAAAAGAATAAATAAATGTTTTCAACAATACAATTCCTCATTATTATTTTCGGTGATATCCTTTAAAGGATAGAAAGAAGCATACGTCTTTCAGACGTGTCGTTATTAGAGTTGTCAACCGATTAAGAATAATTCGATTAATCGATCAAGCAAAAATAATCTCTTGTTCGAATAATTTTAAAATGGTAAAAAATATGGTAGCTATAGCCCTGATTACAATTAATCTCAATGTTTAGTAAGCAAAAACCGTGTTGAGTATTCATAGTACATATTTCAAAAATGTATTTTATGTTTTTATTAAACAAATCTTTGATAAACAATTGTAACAGCCGTTTTCTCTTTAAATAAAAGTTAAACAATTTTCAAGAAATGGGATCTTTCACTCTCGGGCGAAAAACTTAGAAATAAGCAAAAAGCTAAAAAGATAAAGAATTGATTTATAGAAATCATAACATGAAAGTGGAAAATATTGTTACTATAATTATATATGTACATATATATTTTTTAAATTATATATATCTTTGCCATTTGCGTAATGCTATGTTCACACTTGCGTTTTTAAGCGCGTTTAAGGAAAATGTTGATTAAGTTAATCAGAGCCGTTCACATTACATTTGAGATAATTAAAATTAAAAATTCTTTTACAAAGTTTTCAGAAGGTTATTTTAAACATATTAATGATGGAATTGTAAAAATTTATGAATTATTTAAGGAAAAATAAAAACATGAAGAAGAAATCGTGGTCGGTTGTACACGTGAGGGGTAAGTTTATGGTGTCCGATTCTATATAATACTCAGTTTGTGGTATGTTCAGAGGGATTCGATGTGATTTAGTTGTAATCATGCCAATTTGAAGTGATTAACAAATCATTTCAATATATGGTAATATCATCTCGATTTTGATGTGATTAGAGCTTAATCACGTTCGAGTTGCTTAAACGCGTATAAGAATCCAAGTGTGAACATAGTATATGTGCCACAATATTACCATTAAAAACGATGTAGTAAAAGATCATCCAACGACATCAAAAAATGTCGAACTTGATCCAATATAAAGAGAGACATCAGTTGTTCTATAGAAGAAATTGTACGCAGATGTTTGGCTGAAGATGGAAGGTCTGCAAACGCCCTTCGAAAATCCTTTAAGTAATACAAAGATATGGTATTAAGATGAAAAGTTGTACGCATCAAAAAAAAGAAGTCATAGTTAATTTGAGAAAAAATAATGAATAAAATGGAAGATTTTCCATAGTTGTAAATTAATGGATGTATCTTATTTAAAGTTGGTAATTTTTTTTAAAAATAATTTTTTTTTTCGTAATTCTCATCGATTAATCGAATAATTTTTCAGGTCTAACCGTTTGATAGAACGAACAAAAACAATTCTTTGAATTATTCGAACAAAGCTGATAGGCGAATAATTGACAACGCTACACTGATAGAAAAATGCATCTTCATATTGATGATGCCCTTACATCACAATTGTGACATCAATGTTACTACAAATGGCATCAATGATGCGAAAAGTAACATCAATCCAATGACTAACGTCTTCGTACAATTTTGTCATTTTTTAAGTGTCATCTATTTTATGACTATAGTGAAATGAATTCGATGCCACATTTTGTATATTATTAACATTATTTGCATGATTACAATGTATTATAAAAAGCAAAAATTCCCATATTCTATTTTTTTTAAATTATTTAGTTAAATACATGAAATTTTTAAAGTAGAATGATTACGAAAACCACATGAGGCATGGTGCTGGTGTCTTATTATTGAGAGTTCTGCTGTAAACAAAGGTCGTAATTCAACAAACTTGAAACAAACATATGAAACAAACATATATGGGTAAGTAAATAATAATATTCTCTCACTTTGACTTAAGTCAATTCCAATGACTTTGATTTAATGACAAACTGTCATTAAATTGATGCTAATGTGTCATATCTCCGATGTTACTGCGTCATCGCACTGAGGACATTTTCGTCATTTCTGTGATGTCGATGTGTCATCCCGTTGATGACATAATTTCATTTTGACCCTGATGACACTTTGGCCAAGTGATGTTAAGGTTGACATCACAATGATGACAAGTGACATGGGGTCAAAAACGAAGACACTTGTCATAGTACTGATGTCAAAATACATCAGCGTTATGACGCCTTTTCTATCAGTGTAGTCGTTATCCTTCCAGTACAAAAAATAACGTTATCTTACTAGGGTTAAGAGAAAATGTTTCTATTGGGGACAATAAAAACACCGAAAAAAGAAAGGATAAAAACAAAAAAAATCAACAACGGAGGTACCTATAAAACCACTAATGGCCTTATAATACATGCACATATAAACCAGATATTAAGCCTCTTATTTACTTTACCTAAACACAAACAAACCAATAAACATGAATATATCTAAGAAGAACATACAGTGAGATTAAAGAAGAGCCTTATGCAAATTATGATGGTAAACAACGATTAAGGTCTTGATTAACTTCCTGAATACTGCATGAAGCATTTATTGTTTTTACCCAAAAACAACAGGACACATTTTCAAACATTCATTAACACACACACACACACACCTTTGCAAACCAAATGACAAACAAACTCAGATAAACTAAAGCGAAGTGGGCACAAGCTGACAACCAAACAAGCAACAATACGAACCAACCAATCCGACCATTCAGTGAAACGCCATTTTATATTTAAAGTCTCTTATTTATTTTTTTTTTTATTATTTTTATCTAATTGAGTTAAAGTTTTAGCCCGCGTTTATTCTTCTTTATAAAACAAACATTCACCTGAATAAGAAAATGTTTAAGAAAAGTTTAAGTAAAGTTTAACCTTGTATTTTATTCTTAGCTAGATGAATTGTTCTCTAAGGAAATTAGTTTCTATCGAAGTGATCTAGTTGATAAGGTTCGTCATGTACGCAAGCTCTTTTTAAACTCGTTTGTGCTATTCGTCAACATTTTCTTTACACACAGCATCTTAAGGCGGATGCAATTAGATGCAAGAACGAAAGGATAAAGATTCTTTTCAAAACCTTTATGTTGACTTGGTATAACAAAACACATGCACAAACACATATGCAAGTGTGAGTGTGTATGTGTAACTGAGTGACGTTTTAGTTGCAAATTTTGTAAACGACTGTTGACGAGTATCTTCTATAAAACACCCACTTTGGAATTTGCAATCTTTCATTTATTCTTTTCACACCTTGAGTGTTTATTTTGCATTTGTTTAAATTAGAATTGAATAAAAGAAAGAAACTGAAAATTGGTCTTGCAAAATAGATTGAAGATTTTAATAAACATCTTTACATTTTTATCTACATCTTTAAAATGGCCTCAAATTCTATAGAACATTTTAGAAATTTGCTCAAAATAATTAAAAACATAAAAGCTTACATAAAAATACTAGTTTAAAATATTTGGCAATATGAACATATCAAATCTAAAATTTCCTTTAGGTTAATCTTCTAAGTTAAGATAATTTTAAATAGAAAAAAAAATTGCTTATAGTTAGGGTGAGTTCCAAAACGTAAACCGTGAAGCATTTTACAATCTTATCTTTCAATCAGAGAACGGCTTTGTGTGATTGCAAAAAATTCGCATACAATGAACAGCATCAAATACACTCGCTTGCGTTCATGCAATCAAACTTGCGCAACCACATACATCCGCTATTGGCTTGCAATCATTCAAATAATACAGATCCTTTAGGTTCGTTGGTCAATTAAGATGTTTGTGTTTTTGGTTCGACAATGATTGCTAAAGAAAAAATACATACAAAAAAGCCAGAAAGCAAGCAATCATTACCCATTTAGGCATTCAGCAGTTGCTATGTAGTACGAAAGAAAAAAAAATTGAAAATTTCCATAGTTCTATTTCTGTTTTTAAATTATAATCCTATTTCTTCGAACTTTTTTATTAAATATTGTTCTCAATAAATTACTCAATCTTACGGTCACTTTTTAAAATGAATTAAAATAATAAGTATTGTGGTTAATAAAATATTTTAATTTTTATTTTCGATATTTCGATTTCCGTTGGAAATCTTCTTTTTAGGCTCGAGTAATTTATTGAGAATAATAAGACTGTTTTTATTTTTTTTTCATTTCTTAAAAAGTACAGCAGTTCTGAATGAACATACAATATTGTTGTTTTTGTTGTTAATGTTGCTTGTTGAGCTTAAAAAAAAAACAAAACACAAAAACAAATTGGACACAACAACTAGTTAATTTAAACTTATGCCTACAACAACTTCATACAACTCACAATCATACCAGCAAAGCGACTCGTACTCATACCTATTTACATTTTTCGTTGTCTCATCGAGTGGACAATGACTACTTCAATGCAGAAGCATAAGAATGCCTGCGTTTTGATTTTGAGCAATCGCGTTGTTGCGTGAGCATCAAGAAATGCAAACATAGTATGTTCCATCATCAAACTCACACATGCACAAATAAAATGTTAACGAAACGATGTCAATATTACGTTGAACTTTGTTTTGCAGGCATAGAAATGAAGGTACCCTGCAGATAACGAGACTAGTCCATACATGTATGTAAAGAGTAGTCCATAAAGGAGTAGGAGTACTCCAAAACTACTTCAAATATATGGGTAAAAGGTGATCCATTTAACATTACGATGTCTTAGGAGGGGACTATATAACCCACCGAAGTAGTCCCTAAACTACTCCATGGAGTACTAAAGTGGGTTAGTTTTGAAAGTACTCCATGTCATTACAGTATGGATGCAAATGGTTTATTTATTTAGTTTATTTATTTAATTAGTCTATGGATTAACTCCCTTCAGACAAAAATTACAAAATATTACAAAATTTTAAAAACATATTTAACATCATCTATTTAAATATAAAATTAAATTCTGTTTGATAGTATTAATATCCAAAGTTATATCAATAATACTGTACAGATCATTAAAGTTTACACATGCTCGACGAAAAGGGTCGGCATTTGCATAATTTTGTTGAAAGTATTTAATTGATAACGGCTGGTAATAACGTGTAGGGCGTTGGGGAACATTAAAAAATAAACTGTTTAACAGGAACTCCGAGCAAATATTGCCCTTAATTAGATTGATAACAAATATCACATTCAGCATTGTTCGGCGGCTTTTTAAAGTTGGTAAATGAATCTCCAATAACCTGGTTCTATATGGAGGAAGATATGTAGAT
The DNA here is from genome assembly GCA_963931875.1 of Pollenia griseotomentosa. NCBI lineage: Eukaryota > Metazoa > Arthropoda > Insecta > Diptera > Polleniidae > Pollenia > Pollenia griseotomentosa. The sequence goes on from OZ007561.1 coordinate 21,356,654, forward strand.
GGATTTGGGTAAGTGCTCCGTAGTATGAATAGCAGAAATTGTTTTTGTACAGACTCAATACGATCACTATGAACGTTGTAATATGGGTCCCAAATTATTGAGCCATATTCGATTATAGGTCTGACAAGTGCTATGTACAACTGTTTTGTTATAGATCTATCCGAGAATTCCTTTGACCAACGTTTAATAAATCCAAATACACAACGAGCTTTATTAGTACACATATTTATATGTTCAATAAAAGATAACTTAGTGTCAAATAATACACCGAGATCCAAGAAAACATTAACAACTTCCAATTTGTAGTCACCAATAAAATAGCAGCCAATTGGTCTAGTTTTTCTGGAAAAACGTATATGTTTGCATTTTTTTAAATTTATATCCAGTAAGTTTATTTGGCACCAATTATGGAATAAATTTAAATCCTGTTGTAAGTGGGGTTGAACAATGGAGTCAGCACAGCTTGAAAACATTTTTACATCGTCAGCATACATAAGTATATTGGAAAATTTTATTGTGGTAGGTAGGTCGTTGATATATAGAAGGAAAAGTATTGGTCCGAGATGACTACCTTGTGGAACACCAGAGTTGACTATAATATGTTTAGATAATGTATTATTAAAACACACACGCTGTTCACGACGTAAACGATACGATTTTATCCAGTTCAAACAGCAATTCGTAAATCCCATTAAATACAGCTTATGCAATAGAAGATCATGGTTAACTCTGTCAAAAGCCTTACTAAAATCAGTGTATATAACATCGGTATAATTTCCATTTTTAAAGCCATTGTTAATTATTGTTGTCAGTTCAAGTAAATTAGTCGTAGTTGAACATCCTTTACGAAAACCATGTTGGAAAGGTGTGAGTATGGAAGAGACTTGTTTACTTAAAATTTCAGTAAGATATTGTTCAAAAAGTTTGGGAATGACACTTAATTTGGCAATACCTCTGTAGTTCACTATATTCGATTTACACCCTGATTTAAATAGTGGAATAATAAAAGATTTTTTCCATAATTTCGGGAAGTAGCCATGCTTTATAGACATATTGAATAAAATTGTTAAAGGTATAGCTATAATATGCGCACAATTTATAAGAATACAGCTAGGAATACCATCGGGTCCACTGTAAAACGACGATTTTAGTTTTAATAATAATGTTGTCATATTGGCAGTAGTGACGAAAGGAAATGAGATAGGTTGTTGTTCAGGGATATAAAATGGATAACTTTCCGATGTATCATATTCCTCCATAGAGTAGGTTGAAGCAAAAAAATCCGCAAACATATTACTTGTTTCCATATGATTAGAAGATTCAGTGGCTAGGTATTTCATTAAAGATGGAAATCCGTCGGATTTTCTTTTCGAGTTAACAAATTTATAAAATGTTTTCGGATCGCGCTTAATGTTCATTTTCATCATATTTAAATAATTTTTATAAAGGTTATGGTTGAGTAAATTGTATTTAGCACGGTATAAAGAATATTTGGAGTAATCAATCAGTCGTCCAGTTTGTTTATACTTCTTATAAAACTTATTTTTTATATTCTTTAATCTTGAAAGAGAGCTTGAATTCCATGGAGGGCCAGATTTATTGACAACTGCATATTTAGGTACACAATCATCGATGTAATGAAACAGAGTATTATAAAAAGAATTTATTGTTGCATCGATTGCTGCCGGAGTGCCACTGGATAATGACAAAATTTCAAGCCAGTTTGTATTAGATAAAAAGAAATTTAAATCGCTGTAGTTAGTCTTTTTAAAACAGTAATTTTTTATACTATTGCGTTTTTTATCTGTTTTCACAGAAAATGGATAATAACAGTTGACTTCAATAGTAGGATGATGACGATCTTCAGGCCTAGTAATAGGATGGTGACGATTCAAAGTACAATCTTTAGGTTCATTTACAAATACCAAATCAAGCAGATGCTTAGAATCATTTAATAATCCGTTTATTTGAAAAAGGCATAAGTCCGATATGTTGTTTAAGAATTCTTCGATAAAATTGTTTATATTTATTGGAGCATAACATAAAGAATCAGGTAAAAATTTCCACGATAAATACGGTAAATTAAAATCACCAAAGACGAGGACCAAATCTTCAGGGTTAGTCGAAAAAAGAACGGATTTTAATGCAGTTACGTGTTGAAGATATGTTATTTGTTCCGAATTTGGAGGGATATAAGAACAAGTTATGAAAATATTATTGCAGTTTAATTTTATTTTGACTGCAATAAATTCAATATTGTCTATGGGAATATTGTCAACTTTGACGGTTTCCAAACATTTAGATACAGCAATCAAAACTCCACCACCAGTAGTATTTGTGACTCTGTCGCGTCTAAAAATTATGTATTTATTGCAGAGTATTTCAGAATCCAAAATATTGCTATTTAGCCAAGTTTCAGAAAATACAAGAATTTGATGGTTTAGATCAAAACTATCGATATACAGGTTAGATATTTTAGATTTCATACCATTTACATTTTGATATATGATGTTTAATTGATTATCGTAGTTGTTAATTAGTTTTTTGAAACATTAGTTGAGCGGGATGGTAAGTGAACAGTGTTAGTTGGTCTTCGGTTGTCTCTGTAAACATATTCACGAATCAATGCATTTACAGGCCAGAATCTAGGATCTATTAAACGGTCAAATATTTCAGATGATACCATAACTTTAAATGAAGCAATAGTTCTCGGCTGAGAATATTTAAACTTATGGATCACTATTTCAGCATCAAAATTTAAATTAGTTTTTATATAATATTCAATATCTTCAGTTGAAGTGTCAAAAGCAAAACGGGATATAAAAATTATTTTTTTAGGCGGAATAACTCTTAGAGTATGAATGTTATTAGAGTTCAGAGTTGGATGACTAACTAGAGGCGGAATTTCTGACGTAATAGGGATAAATGACGTTTCAGTATTAGCAGGTATCATATTTATGCTTGTGGATTCCATAGGGGAACGTAGGTAAATTTCTGATGGAAGGACATTTACATCAGCAGGAAATGATGGATTTATGTTGAAGTTTGTATTGGTATTACCGAGAGTTAAATTTGTATCGACATCAGACGAGGATGTAGATCCGGCAGCTTTTGAGGAGGTTATAAGTGGTGCAACAGAGCCAGAATTTGTCTTTTTACGTTTAGGAGACGAAACATTCACTGAAGATGTAAATTTTTCCAAATTAGGGTATTTGGTAAATAATTCTCCAAATTTATTGAGTTTAGTTTGCAGCAACAGAAATTCCTTATTGATTTTATTAAATTCATCTTTAGAGTTTTTAAAGAGGTTATAAAATTCAACACTAATAGTTCTGCAATTTGGGCATGTCCAGTGCAGAGATTTTTGAGGGTCAGCAAGAGCATCAGCATCGCGTGCTTTTAGGCCACAGCATTTCAAATGATAGCACCCCACGCACAGCCAGCAGGATACCATACGATCATTTCCAGTTATTTGGCAGCTTACGTTTGAACATTCCATAATTGGTAAAAAAGGTTTGACAGCACAGAAAGTTATGGGTAAAAAATGGTAATGCTATATTACAGCTTATCAAATACACAAACCACAATATTCTCAGAGTCGATAATGCAGTTCCAGAATTGCCAGAATAAACAGCAAATTAAAACATATGATCAATACAAAAACAATTGATTAGTATAGTGCATATAGATAATGTAAACAATGTTTATGCAGTATCATCGGCTTTATGATGATCTATTTTTTTAAAAAACACAGATGAACGATAAATCGAAAAAACACGAATTTTACTTTAAAGAAGAATGATTAAATATGACAAAGAAAACACGTATTTATGTAAAACACGAAATTAAACAGTAAAATTTCAAATTATTTTTAAGAACAATGCGAGACACACAAAAATACGTCAAAACACGACGAGTACACTAAAGCGGTAGTTTAAGCATTTTTCATTTTTTACTAATCGCCTTTTATGGCATGCCCTGTAGTCTACTATTGCTATTATTAAATAGTTGTTTTTTTTTTGCATTTTTTTGCATTTTGTGTTTCTTAACCTACTTACAACTACAATTAATGTTGGAAGAATTCCAATCAATTGTAGTGGGGAATGTAAGAAGAGATAAACTCACTGTTTATTGTTGATGTTTTTGTTTAAACTTTGATATTGTTACAAGTAGAGCTGTTGCTTATGATTCTTATACGCTTAACAGTTTTATTTGGTTTAATATCTTTAGTTTTTCCAAAATGTTTATGGATGAAGTTTCCTGATGATCTGGCCTAAGCAACCAGTGAAATGCGCATAGGAATAGCTTATCCCATCAACAATAAATTTCAGTGTTTTTATCAAGAATAAAAACTGGGAATTAAGCACGAATAACAAATCTTTTAAATTATTAAATATATTTACTTGGTATTTTTAATTTGTTCACCTTTTTTTCACAAATTTCACAAACTTTCACTTTTAAATAAACAATTAATAATGGACACCATCAGGGCTACCAATGTGTAATACTGTAAACTATAGAAAAGAATACATCATGCAGTTGTTGGCAGCACTGCATGCTAATTTCTTTTAACATGGTCCATATTACAGTAGATTGGACCATGTTGTAAGTAGTCCATTTAAGCCACAATGGACCACGTAACCCAATATTATCTGAAGGGTAATTTAAGGGAATGAGTGAATCAAGAAAAATTTTGATTTTTGCAGTTCTCTGCTTCTAATACAGAATTAGATAACTGTGCATCGTTAAACTTAATGTTACATGTTTGACTTCAAAGTATTATAATATTTTGGAACTGAGCCTTAATTTAGCAAACTATTGTAAAAATTTAGGGCAACTAATGTAATTTGTTTCATTACGTTTGTAACACCTTAAAATAATAGTTTGTTGTTGCTACGATAGAGATACGAGATGTTGAGCAGGATGCAATGTGTATGATTAATATTTACTACATATAAATATCAAGTATACGTAGGTTGCCAGATATATTGGGTAGCTAATGAACAGGGAAACCAAAAATATGCAATTGCATGTTTTTCCATGTGCGACCAATGAAGGCAGAAACGATATATTTATCCGTTTTAGAGCTTTTTTCGAATTTTGGCATCGATTTGTTAGTGCATATTTTTGCATATTTTACCGTATTCAGCATTTTTTTTTGCATAATTTAGTTAAGAGCTTTTTTGAAGTTTTGGCCCATATTTTGCCTTTTTGTTAGAATATTTTGATACATTTTGTTAGAAGCCTGCAAGAGTTTTAGCAGCAAAAAAAATTTTATTTTTGTGAAATTTTGGATATTCTGTTTTAAATATCATTTCGGCATCTACGTACATTTAATTTTTACTCAAAAATTGTAAGACAAAGGCTGGATGTCCTTAAAAATACATTTTATTTTTAACTTTCGAATTTTATCTATAAGCAAAAACCAATTATATATTCTCTTGGCGGTGTGTGTAATACATAGAAATCTGGACCAATCCTTTAGTATACCGAATCACTTCTTTAAGTGACCTAACGATAACCATTCGTCCGTCTGTCTGGTTTTCTTGTCCACGGTAATTTTGTGCGCATAGTACAAGTTTCAATCTTGTAGGTGATAATTGGTTCAAATTTGGTAAGCACATTTTAATTGTACTAAGAACGAAGTCTATGTGAATGGAGAGAATCGGTCTATAACTTTATATATTCCCCATCAAAACTTGTTTCTAAATAAGACTCTTTGTGTGCGTTAACCATCTTATTATGTTGGTATTTAGATTAAATTTGGCTCAAAAAATATTTTACTGCAAATTAAATTATTTTCGAATCAGTTCACATTTGCCCAAAGCTCCCATCTTTAAAAAGCTTTAGCTTCCTTTTAAATGTTTACATTAATAAACAAATATCTCTTTAAGACAAAAAATCTCATATGCATGTTAATATCTAGATAGTATTCGGCATAAATAACTCTTATATGAATTTTCACCTCTTAACATAGCTTGGTTTTTTTGAGCCGATTACTGCTCATCATTTCCAAATAGGGTTAAATTTCGAAAATTCGTCTGTAAATACCATAGTGTTTAGGGTTTACCGGTTATAATTAAAGCATTATTTTTATTAAATGAAACTGTTTGTTTTTTTCTTTTTACCCACTTACAACTACAATTCGAGTCGGAAAGAACCCAACCAATTGTAGAGGGATGTAGGAAAAGATAAACTCACTGTTTATTGTTGGTGTTTTGTTAAAGCTTTGATATTGTTACTTACAAGTAAGACTTTGAGTGTTTAAAATTCTTATTCGCTTTAGGGTTCTATTCGTATAATATTTTTAGCTTTTCTAAAATCTTAGGAAAAGGTTTCCTGATGAGCTGGCCTAAGCAACCAGTGAAATGCGCATAGAAGCTAGCTTTCCCTCAACAATAAATTTCAGTGTATTTATCAAATATGGAAAATTGGGAATTTAGCACGTCATAAATCGACCAACAGTTGGGCCAGACCCCTTTCGATTTGACTTAAGTTTGTTAAGCAGCTTACTTTTATCGTATAATAAATAAGTTTCCAAGATATTGAAAAAAATAAACTCGGCGAAATTTTTAATATGACGGAAATTTTGATAAAAAATTTTTTTTTATTTTATCCTTTAGTAAAGTTTGTTATAGACTGAAAACTCAGCATTACCTGTTGTCAATGGCTTGATAGTGTCAATAATTTTAAGATTTTTTTTCAACTATATTAAAATTATTCTGCTGACAATTTTATGAGGTGAGTTGTTGAACAAAATTTCCCTTACAAAAATGAAATTTAAATATATTTTATTCTTTTTATGTTTGAATGGAAAAGTAACAAAAAAATTATAGATTTTTTTTCACATAAATAAAAAAGTGCAACATTTCAGTGAAAATTTATGTAGTTACAAATGAGCCAGTGTAATTTAGTATACAGTAGACGCTCACAAATTAGAGCTTTCAGTAATTCGAACGTCCAGAAATTAGAATCAGTGTTTACAATACATTAAACGCTCTAAAATTCGAATTTATAGTTCTAATTTCAGAGCGTTTTTTTTTTTTTTGTTATTTGAAATCCGCAATTTATTTTTATTCTGTTCGAACATTTAAAACTAAAAAGGGGAATTACCAAATTTTAGATGTGTTTCCTTATTTGTTGTTTTTTTTGTCGCATTTATATATATTTGTGGCTAGTTTATTTGTGAAATTCGAAACATGTGTACATATTTTGGAAGTCTCTATTAAAAAGTGAAAGTGTATCATTCGAAATGTCAAATAAACGTAAAAAAACACTATCATTGGAAACGAAGGTCAAAATATTAGAAAAGCTTGACAAAGGGTTTGAAGGGAGTATTAATGTTACGACATCTTCAATCAGCTATATCAAATCACATAGAACAGCAATATTAAATGCTGTTTTCAACACATATCAGGAAGCAAACAATAAATCTTTGCACAGCGCTGAATACCCAAATATGGTAAGTCGTCTGTATGAGTGGTTTAAAGAGAAAGCTAAAAAAATATTTAGAGAGGAATATCCCAGATGAAAATGCATTCCGTGGAAGCAATGGATAGTTTTCCAAATATAAGAAACGACACGGTATTTTTAATTTTAAAAAATACATTTAATGTCAATCAAATAAAATTGAATTGAAAAAAATTTAAGTAATTTTTATTTTTTATTCGAAATAAAAACGTCCAGAAATTAGAATAATTCAGAAATTAGAATTGCCTCAAAAACAAAGCGGTTCTAATTTGCGAGCGTCTACTGTATTTATATGTGAGTATGTATTAATACTTGTAACAAAAATTTACTATTAAGAGAAAACTCAGCGACAATAATTTTGCAGTTGTTTTTTTATTTTCCGTAAAATTTTAATGGTTTTTGGCTGACTGTATCAACACCTCTTCATTTTGGTGGGCAATGAATTTAAAAAAAAAACCCAAACCGACAATTAAAAAGTGTCGCATTAAAAGTTGGTTTTGTAATCGAATGTTAAATTCTTTGTTGAAATATATAGGAATTTGTATCTGAGTATAAATGGGAATACATATCTGTAGCTATTAACTAGAAACTGTAATAAGAGCAGATTCTCGTTTTTACGGATAGTTAGTATTATAGAAATACAAACAGTCAGTTATTGAATGTAACACATGTTTAATTTTCATTCAAAATCGAGTCGTTTTTGTTTTCTTAAGTTGAATTTTTGAAGCTTGAACTGTTTTATAACATTAAAACATAGTTTGGAGTAGGCCATTTTACAAGAACTAGCATCATTACCGACTTCGTCCCACCGTCATCATTATCATTATATCAAAAAAAAAAAAAAAATAAATAAATAAATAAACATAACAAAGACTAGCCAAGGGTGTTTTCTTGCCTGCTGTTCAACCAACCATCCAGTCTGTTATTCAATCAATCGACCAACCAAACCAAACCAATTATTTGTGTTGATTTTCAAAATAAAAAATGGTCTAAATGAATTAAAAATAACATACCCAGCTAGCATTTTCTGTTTTAATTGAATCTTTAAGAAACCAGCTTCACGAACAAAATAGTCTCAAGTGAGCCAACTCTTCGATCATAAATGATAATCCCATTGTAAGAAAGCGGCACCGTACCGATAAATCTCCCTTGAGAATCATTTGTGATACAATTTTGAATACGAAAAATGTACGGCCGATTTCACCAAGTTCACTAAAAACTAACTATTACTTAAACTTCCAGTTAACAGTATGATTTGACAGTTATGACTAGTAATTAATTATATCTGAACTTGGTGAAATTGTCCGTTAGGAATCATTATTTGAACGAACATATATGAATTCCATTCCGCTCGCTTAAGTGATAACTAAGTTTTAAATTCAAAGATTTAGAAATCATATTTTGAACATATAAATGAGTAGAGCCAAAAACACGTTTTTTTTTTTTTTTTAATATTTACAATGAAAAATAAAAACTATTATGGGATTGTAAAGAAATACGAGTAAGAAATACGCAAAGGTAGTTGTTTTTTTTTCATTTTTCAGGGATTATCGAGAAATAAATAGTTTTTCGAGTTCTTTCGTCTTAATGTGCAATTTGTTCATTTATATAGAAACTAAACGAAATTTAACACTGCCCTCCTAAGGCATTCGTGTCAATTCTCTCTTTTTAAAATTTGTGCTCGTGAGTTGTATTTCTAAGCTCCTCAGCGTATCCCTTTTATTATCTCTTAACTGCACTGTCTTACTTTTTATAACATTGACTTAGATATCATTTAAAATCCATTTTATAACAACAAAAAGCATATTTATATGCAGGAAACCCGTTTTATTAATATATTTAGCTGCTTTTAATTTAACCCGTTCATGACCAACATTTTTTTAAGGACATTAAAAAAACGAGTAATAATTATAATTAAAATTGAAAAAAAAAAAATAAAAAAATAATTAAAATTAGCAAATAACAAAATGCAAGTAAACAAGTAAAATAAAAATGAATTATCAAAAATAAGAATTTCAACCCTACAATATGGAGTTTTAATAAAATTCTTTAATTTGTTTGATCAACCCCACTTTATAATTTATTGCGGAATTTCAATAAACCGTTTTTGAGCTACGCGAATATTTGTTGTGCAACCTCCTACAAACCGGCTAGCACCACTGGATTTTGCGTGCCCGAATTAGGTTAAAACGTCAGGTGCCCGGCTTGAACCGTGTACTCGTTGCTCAAAATTACATTATTTAAATTTTATTTTAAGATTATTTTTTATAGAAAAAAAACAGTTTGAGGTCAATTTTTAAGATTTAATATTTTGGAGGTATTACATTTTTCACCATATTGTTTGTAGCCCCGACTATTCTTAAAATGACACAAAAAACATCTTTGAATGTAAAGCATTTTTCAAGATATTGAAGAAATAAACTCAACACATTCGGCTAATTCGCCGAAATTATGACATTTTAAATATGACTTATGCCTAATAAATCACTGATGGTTTAAGCGCTGGTTTAGTTGAACTAAACTTGAGTTTATATGTAGTTTAAACTCAACTACTATAAATCCGCGTCACATGTATTATATGTTGTTAAAAAATTAACATGTGGCAGCACTACGATAAATCTTATCAAATTCATATGGTCTGTATTGGTAGTTTAAACGCCCAATTTTATGCGTTTAAAGATGGTTTATTTGTTTAGTGATTTATAGATTTGTTGGTTTAAACACATTTTAAACCAAAAAGAGAGTTTAACTTGCTCTGATTTTTTAGCCCTTAATCAATTATTATAAGTGCTGATCGACCGTTTTTGATTACTCTAAGTAGTTTATATAGTTTCCTATATTCAGGCTTTCGAAGTCAGTAATTAAATGTAAATTAAAGATTATTTATTTCATTCTCAATAAAATCAGACGTTTCGTTGGTATTCTTTCCAACTTCTTCAGGGATTGAGTTTTTATGAAAATCTGGCAGCATTGTAAAAATACAAAGTAAAAAGAAGTCAATAATAACAATAATTATAATCTAAATTTTTGACAAATTAACTTACAATAATCTTTTTTGTCAGTTTACATCATTTATAAATAACACACAGTATTTTGTTAAGGTGGACAGCACAACCCAAAATTTAAAATATTAAAATAAATGTATGTAAATATAAAAATTATCACAGAAAATTTGTCCTTTTTTGATCACAGTTGTTATTATTACAAAAGTATTGCAATGGTTTAGTTTGCATTTGTATTGTCTTTGTCTTTTTTTGTGTTTATTGCACTTGTCGATTTTTGTTGTATTCTTAAGCTCTCCAACGTGTATCTTTTATTTTCCCTTTTCTCTTTATCTAAAATTCTCACTTTTTCAAAAGTTTGGCTTGTGTCCGTTTTCAATGCAGTGTTATGCAAGTGCAGTTGATTGTTTTCCTCTTTTTATATCAGCTTTATGCTCGTCTATTCTCACGCTTAAATTTCTCTGCGTTGGACCAATGTAGATTTTTCCACACTCCTCATTATCACCGGCGTCACATTCAATTTGATAAACAAAATCACTTTTATCCCTACATTCAATCTTTGTTTTTATTTGTGTAAATAAATTATGTATTTATTGTCTTGTTTGATTTATGCGCGAATATTATTTGTTGGTCTTTTATTATCTCTCACAGTTTGTTGTTCTCAGTTAGTCTTGGAATAAACGGTAGACTATAGTATTTGGCGTTGCCAGATGTGTCATTTTGGTTTTTTTCCCTCTGATGAAATATTATTTTATAACTTTAGTCAGTCATGAATTGATCAACCCCGATGGAAAATTGTTTTTCATTAAGATATCCTTTATTCTTATCATATTCTTAAATTGAAATTTTACGTTGCTTATTTTTATAACTTTGTCAATTAGATTCATTGCTGTATTAATCTTCTGTTCCATAGGTTGTGTTGAGTGGAAATGCATCAAGCGTCCAGAAGCAATTGGTTTCATATACCAATCTGTTATTATTTTGGCATTTTGTCGAAATATTTTCATATCTAGATATGGTTTTGCATTGTGCTTCTCCCTCTCTAGAGTAAATTTCAGTTTGCTATGATATTAACTCATATATATGTTTTCAATATTATGTCTTCGTCTTTATTTTTTATTATGGCAAACAAATCATCCACATACTTTGTGATCAGTCTTATTCGTATATTGTTCATTTGTACTTCTTCGATACATTGTTCAATAAGTGGTCCAATATAATGTCGGCTACAGTCGGTGACAATGTGTTGCCCATGGGCATCCCGTATGTCTGTTGGTATAATTTGCCATCATGCATAAAAAATTATTATCATTTAAGCAGAATTTAAGTATTTTTAGAAATTGTGTCCTTGGAATAAGTTGTGATTTTGTGGCACATTCCATTTTGTCATGATATTACTTATCACTAGGTGTATAGGTATGTTTGTAAATAACGATACCACGTTCAATGATACAATAATCTCATCTTCGTCCAATGTAAGTGTATCCAGTTTTGTCTTTAGTTCTAACGAGTAATCAAATTTCACTCAAATCGAAAGGGGTTGGGTACTCTCTTGGTCGATTTGACATGGAATTACACATTTGATTTGATCATGCTCATGTACAAAACGATTAAAAAAAAATTTATAAAAATTTTTACATCTTGTAAACGTTTCGGAAATGTGACCCTTGTTTTCATACACTGGCTTAAGATCACTTTGGAACTCACTTGGGGATTATAATCTCATTAAAAATAAAGCCATTTGTCCATAAACATTTTAAAAAATTTGGAAATGACTTGAGAATTACGGCCATATTCATAAAAAGTGCTTATTTTAAGTTTACAGTATGAAATAACTATTAAACGCTTTAAGGCCCGTTTTCACGACTTAACGATAGCTAAATGTAGGAAGTTATCGAACAGATAATGAGCTTTTAATTATCACAAGTTCCCTTTAATCTAAAAGTGAAGGATAAGCTAAAGAGAGGAACGTTCTACCTCTAACTTTTGTCGTAAGGTTTAGAATTGAGATTGCCATACTATATTCACATATTTTTTATAAATGGCAACTCCAATTATTCGTATATTTTGTAAATGTAAAAAAAGTACGTAGTTGCCAGTTCGTATTTTTATTTTGGCAAAAATAATCGGTATTTTCTTTAGTATTGCCCCATTTTCAAAAATGTTAAGTTTATTTTATACAGAAGTTGTGAAAACGAAAAATAGTTGAAGGTAACTTTATTCCTCACTAGTGCTAAAGGTACCGTTTACTATTTCGAACTTTATAGGTAAGTCGTGAAAACGGGCCTAAGTCTTATAAACCTCTTATAAAAATGCGTATTCATAAACATAAAATAACAGCTTTTTAACTATTAACTGTTTGTAGCGATTTTATGTTTAAGTATGGCAACTTTTTTACGTTTTGTTGCCATTTTATTGCTAGTGATGCATGAAACTTCTATTCGGTTCACATGATATTCTATAATTAATATATTTTTTTATAATTTAAGATATTGAAAATTATTCCTATACTATAAAAATACATTTTATTTTAGTTTCTGAACAAAATTTGCCGAAATGTATTATAAAAATGTTTGTTTGAACCTTTTTTTAAATATACGATAAAAAAGTATTCGAATGAAAAGTTTGTTTACTTTTTATTAGCATCACTATTATTTTGATTGCTTATTTTCCTTATTTTATAATATTTTTCAACAATTCGTTCTTTAAAACATTAAAAAAAAACTAATTGCAATAATTTAAAAAATAATTAAAGAGAATATCTGCATTTGCCTCTGAACGCATTCATGTAAATCACATAAATTTTTAAAATATTTAACAATATACACAACTTAAAATTGATTGCCTTAAATAAAAAAACATTAATTAAATGTTATAAACATCTCCATATTAATAAATAAAACATTTTTCCATTATTTTTTAACATACATACATATTTCAGAAAAATAATATCATAAAATGCAAACATTTATCAAAATGTGATTTTATTTTTGGTTTAAAGGAGGGTAAATCCAACGATAAATTTTCCTTCTTTATGAATGGTTTATTAAAGGTTTAATAGACTATTTTTCGTTTCTGAATACAACTTTAGCAATTTTTCCTTATATGTGGTTAATTAATCATAAATAAGTTTTTATGAATACGGCTGTTAGTTTTTAGTCAAAAGTTTAACCCGTTAAAGGTAAGAAAGTGATTCAGAAATCGTTTAGGTACTATTTTGCAATAACTCTATAGTTTTCAAAGAAAGAGTTGATATAGAATAATAAATTTCCAGTGATTAATTTTTTATGTCAAAGTTTTGTTTATGTTAACAAAAAGTCCACGTTTTGTGCTGTGATTATTGTATTTTATTAAAGTTTTTGAAATTTTGATATTAAAATAAGTAAGGTATTGACCATAATTAAATAAAAATTAGCTAAAAATTTATTTATTTCATCACGTTCAGCGGCACGCTTTGATTTTTGTTTAATGTATTTTTTGACGTAAACGGTGATGTAATATCCATTTGTGGTGTAATGTTGTATTTGTTGCCGTAACATTGAAGGTACATAGCTGAATAGATGTAAGTCTGTGTTTATATAAAAAAGCAGTGATCTGTCCTTGTTTGCAACTATAAACGTAAAATTTTATATATTTGCGCATTCATTACCAAATCCCAAATACTTTTCGCTTATTTATGGTTTGCCGTTAAATCAGCATAAATAGGTTAAACACAAGTGCCAATGGTAAAATAATAAATTCCGTTCATTTTGTTCCACATCTCAGCCCAGCTGACTACAGTTGTTTTTATGATTTTTTTTTTTTTTGTTACGTCTTAGTGCCAAGAAATATTGTAACAGCATTGCGACGGCGACCAAATACTCAAAGCTGGCATTGCTGGCAGTCGTTGAGACATTTGAATAAAGAGAGTTCTTAAGAAAAACCATTATTAGTTATGGATACTTGTAAGAAGACCAAAGGTAGTCATTCATGGTTGGATTTTTTCCATGTTTTTTTTTATCTACATTTACATAGAAATGAAGCAAAAGAAAAGCACAACTTGAATTGCAATTTGTAGCATAAGCAGTGAATGAAGAAACGATGGTAAGTAGCATGTAGAAATAGATTGACAGAGATCCATTCCTCAGAGGCTCTGTTGCAACAGTTGAGTCTTATTAACACTTTCTGTTGCACTGGAACATTTCATTAAATTATGCACAAACAACGATGCCAGAAATATTTGTGTACCATAAAACGAAAATGATGACGATGATGGCTGACTTAAGTGAATGTGGGGCTTCAATAAAATATTTAAGTGGCTGCAATATTAAACAATCGTTGTGGTGGCATTAATAATTTTTTTGGGGGAAAGAAATAATATTTTAATATTGAAACGCTTATGTGTTTTATATTGACTATTTTGTAATGCCAAACAAAGTTGTTTATTCCTGCCTCTGTTCGTCAACGAAGAGGTATAAATATAAGTTTGTCATTATGTTTGTAATTTCTACAATATACCTCAGTGCAATATAAGTAGTTAAACTAAATGACCATAGCTACCATATAAATACGAGACTCGAACAAAGTTTCAAATGCCAAACTTTCTTATAAATATATCGATATTTTTATTAAATATTGCTGCGAAAATTGCCATAATAGCTACTATCACATGTCACGTTCTGGCAGATCCAGAATTGTCCCATTTAAGCCGACTTCCTAAAATCAGACAAGAAAATTCTTATAGATAAAGATATCTAAATAATATTCGGTACAAAGAACACTAATAACTATCTTAACTTTTTGGCGGCTATCGGAATGGCGGAATCACATCATCAGGCTTTAATAACTGCACTTTCTTCCTTGTTTTTTTGGGAAACAGGGCCCAGGCTCTAATTTAATATTTTTTTGTATATACATTTTGGGTACTACAGTGATATAATAAGAAGGTCTAGCAATGTTTTTAGTTCTTCAAAGCAGTTTGAAAATAAAATCCAGCAAAGCCGACTTAGAAGGTGGTAACCTTTGAACCCAAATATGAAGTAACCACCCAGAATGCGTTAATTGTTATTTAATTTTGCTCAAACTCGTTTTTATGACTGGACATCACACTACAAAATTTTGTGAAGATCGGTCATATAAAGCTCAGTCTCAGAAAGCACTATAGTATGTATGTATCTCTTAAACCGCAACCAATAACTATATTGCAGTAAAATAAGACTGCCATATTTTTATAAGACCAGAAATCATACAACCGGAATTTGTATAGATTTTTCCATAACTTACCATATGCGTCACATAAAACATACTTTGGGCAAAGACTTAAATACGCCTTAAGCCACAACGAATAATGATTTTGACCTCACAATTAAGATATAGATCGGTTCATAAATTATTGCTCCTTTACAAAGCACACTCCGAAAATATTCATACTCTCTGTGAAGGGTATCAACGATTCAGGACAGCCGGATATAGCACTTTAACTTGTTTTTATAACTTTTACCTGTTGCGGTGCATTTAAAATTGAACACTGTTTTGTCAATTTAGCGACATTTTTTTCTTATGTTAGAAACCACATTTGATTTACCAATTTTTTCAGATTGGTTTAACCCTACAGTCAATAACCAAAAAAATATACGTTAGTCAATAACCGGGTACCCCGCACTCACAATATTATTACAGTAACGGACTGTAGTTTATTTTAGAAATATTCCGTTCAGTCATTTTTAAATAAATAAACATTTAAAATTCCAAGCAAATTTATTTTTAACTGATTCTAACAGTTATTCAAGAAACTTAGTGCATATTAATACGGATTTTCAGTTGCAGTTAATATTGTCCGTTGATTGAGTTAAATTCTTCTTTATGTTAAAGTAAATAAAAATGTAATTTAAAGCAACGAAAAGTTCATTTAATTTTTACTGTCAAAAATTCAACCGCGAATTCCGTAAAAACAAATCAATATTCAGTTATCTTATATAAATTAATTGTCAAAAAATTAACTACATATTCCGTAAAAACAAATAAATATGCAGTTATTTTATAAAATTTTACTGTCAAAAATTCAACACCATATTCAGTAAAAACAATAAAATATTCAGTTATTTTATATAATTTTACTACCAAAAATTAATTTTTACTTATCTATAAAAAATGAATTGCTTGATTTGTGTAAGCAATTCCCCTTTTCTATTTGTTAAAATAATTTAGTTAATTACATCAAATTTTAAAAGTAAAATAATTGCGAAGCCATATCGGTCATGCTGCTGGTGTCTTATAATTGAGAGTTCTTCTGTAAACAACGTGGTCAGTACAACAAAAGTAAAACAAACGTGTGTAACTGGGTAAGTAAATAAAAATATTCTCCCTCTCTCGCTTATAAGAAAAACAAGCGGACAGGTGTCTGCCTGGTATTTTTTAGAAATTCGGCTCTTTTATGGAGTAAACGAAAATTTAATAAAATAACTGAATATTTAATTGTTTTTACTGAATATGGGGTCAATTTTTTGACAGTAAAATTTTAATAAATAACTGAATATTTAATCGTTTTTACTGAATATGGTGTTGAATTTTTGACAGTAAAATTTTACAAAATAACTGAATATTTATTTGATTTTACGGAATATGGGGTTGAATTTTTGACAGTAAAAATTAAATGAACTTTTTGTTAAAAATAAATGAAAAATAGGTAGACCGGTTTTTAATTGAACTTTCATTTATTTTTTATTAAAATTTCAGTTAATTTTATGTACAGAATATTGTGAGTGCGGTACCCCTTTGTAGATTTTTGCACATTTATATTAGAAAATATTGTTTTAAGTACAATCACATACAGATAGTGTTGCACAATAGGCCAATAATAAATATCCGTGTATAAAAATAATCAAATTATGTAGATTTTTTTTTAAATCGCTTCGCTTCACTTTGTAGCTATCAAAAGAAGTCGCAAGATTATATACATAGCAATTTTTTCTACTTCTTTGATTACGGTGCTTTTTAAAATTTTTGGTGCTTTTAAATAATATAAGCATTTAATTGTTGTTCTTACACATGCATGTAGGTCGGCTTATAGAAGTATCGCTACTTCTCTTGTAGGTATAATAAAGAAATAATTGAGAGAGTTTCAATAGAACATTTTATAGCGCTTGTGGAATTTTAATTTAAAATTGAGTACGAATGTCGCGAAAAGTAAAGTTCCTATTATAAAGCCAATACAAACATTTATCAGATGAAAAAAAGTTAATATAACTGATCTATTTTTGACGATATCGTTGATGATGAACAGTTAACTGAAAGAGAAGACGGTGAAACACCATATACTGGAAATGTTATTTGTCTAATGTTAATATTTACGATGAGTCTCCAGATGAAAGTGATGCTGAAATAAATATTTTGCCGTGTTGCAAAAGCACAATTTGTTATCGTATTAAAACTTAAGTCTTAATATTCCACGGCAACGTTGTGGGCCTGCACGATCAACGGATTTGCCAAAAAAACCAACACTTAATTGGAAATATGTAATAGTAAATGAAATGTATGCCTTTACTGATATTTAATTAATGACGGGTGCAAATTATTTATGTAATGATAATAAAGGGTGGTTAGATTGTAAGGGCCGATGTTCAATGTGAACCACACCTAAACGCCAAGTTTTTTTCCGAATTTTATTTGACATTTCTCTATTTCAGACTTACTCAATTTGAACCATGGAGAGATACACAATCCAACAACGTGTTAAAGTTATCCAGACTTATTATGAAAATGGATGATAAATTTCGAAGAAAATCATCTTCAGTGATGAGGCACATTTTCACCTCAGCAGAATTTCCGCATTTGGGCGAATAATAATCCAAGAGTGATTGTTGAAAAACCAATGCACCCACAAAGAGTGACTGTTTGGTGCGGTTTATGGGCTGGCGGCATCATCGGGCTGTACTCTTTCCAAAATGAGGCCGGTCAGGCAGTTACTGTGAATGGTGTTCGCTATCGTGAGATGATAACGAACTTGTTATGGCCCGAATTGGAAGATATGGATGTGGACGATATGTGGTTTCAGCAGGACGGTGCCACTTACCACACAGCTAACGAAACAATGGCTCTTTTGCGCAACAAATTCAATGGCCGTGTTATCTCACGTAATGGCGATGTCAATTGGCCGCCAAGATCACCGTTGGACTTTTTTCTTTGGGGTTATTTGAAAGAAAAGGTGTACGTCGATAAACCAGCAACAATTCAAGAGCTTTGGGGTTATTTGAAAGAAAAGGTGTACGTCGATAAACCAGCAACAATTCAAGAGCTAAAGGATGAGATAATTCGGCACATTAACGGCATAGAACCTCCATTATGCCTCAGGGTCATCGAAAATTTGGACCATCGGATGGAGGTGTGCCGCCGTGTTCGCGGCGCCCATTTGGCCGATATTTTGTTCCATACATAATTGAGTAATACCAATATATCATAATAAAATAAAATTACAATAATTTGCTAAATAGTTTGTGTTTTATTTAAAATCAACATCGCCCCTTGAAATTTAACCACCCTTTACAAAGATTTATTGGCCATCACATCTTATCCTCTATATTGAGCAACAATGGCCATTAACAGACTCTGGTCACTGCGACATTTTATACAACTTGACGATGTAAACATCCAGTGAATGCGAATGAGAATCCAGCCAAATTGGGGATTAAAGTTTTGTGGATTTGTGATGCAAAAAACTCCTATCCGTTCTATGACCAACTATATACCGGGAAATCACCAATGGGTCCTGAGATACGACAAGGAAAAAGAGTGGTTAAGGATATAAGACGTCATTTCCATAGTAGTTGGCGCACCATCACAATCGATAATTTTTTTAAAACCCTTGAACATTCCAATTACTCGCCACTTTTCATCACGATCTGCTATTTAATGCTGTCTACGAAAGCCGATACCCACAAATATAGCATTTAAACAATAAAAAGGCTGTAAAAAAACAAATTTATATGTTTTTTTTAATCAAAGTCAAAATAACAGTGATAATTTTTAAAGAAAAACTAATAAAACTTGTAGAGGTACCGCGGTACCCGGTCATTGACTCGCGTAGGTGTCGAATGTTAAACGGTTTTAAATAAAGATCTGGCTATTTTTTTTTCTTTTATAATCGCCTCATCTTCATTGTGAAAGAATTGCGAGCATTTTTAAGTTGGAAAAGTTACCCGGGTACCCGGTTATAATTTTATTTTTATTTACAAATTTTTTTTTATACATTTATTTTTTCAGTCTTAGAATTTTAATGAGATCTTTTTATTTTCTTGACTTCTTTTTTCAGAATTTAGAATTTGTATGCCATTTTAATATTCCAAGGTAATATTTTTTGGATTTAATTTCCCGTAATAGAGCTGTACATCACTCTCATTAGTGTGGGTCCCGGAGACCGGCTATGTAGAGAAGCTTAAGTTAGAGAATCCAAGTAATTAAAAATCCGGAATTCCAAGATACCATATTTTAAAACACCGAATTTTAATATTTCTAATAATTGTAGTTTTTTTGACCGGGCGCAAGAACTTTTTCGTCTGACTCAATGTTAAAGGAAATGAAGCCATTCGGCAGTTTAGCATTGACAAACAAAAATTTAATTGTAACACCTGTTTGTTGACTTTCTCTTATTAAATTTAATATGAATAAATTTTGTTTGTACATTTAACGGCATATTAAATAATGTTAAACGACTGTTTTAAGTGTTTCATCGGGACTAGCTTTTTAATTCTCCAACCAGCAATTCGTCAGTAGCGGCTATATAACGCCCTGGTCAAATTGTATAAGAATTAAGATTAACTTTTAGGTGACGATTATACAAGACATGGCGACAACGGCATTTTGGAAAACATGGCCAGGAATTAAGAAACGCAATAAAAAATTCAAACTGTTTAAAATGCGAATACTGTTTTTATTTATTCTTTATTGTTACTGTCGTTTTTGTTTTTTTTTTTTCTAAAAAAAATTTTGTTGTTGCTGATGGCGACGGGTGAGAATAAAGATGTTCATACTTATGATGATGATGAGGACAATGTTGATTATGATGTTGGTGATAAAAAAAGTAAACATCATTGGGGGACTCACAAGGTGTCATAAAGTCATAAGTCTAAAAATAATAACATGAAAAATTACGACTGTTGTGAACAACCCCTAATAATTTAGTGTACTATTTAGAATTTAAATCAGCTGACTTAGAACAAATATAAAAAATAAATATTTACCTAGCATCAAAATATATTTTAATTCTAATCAATGAAATTAACGGTGACGGCTACAAAAACTATTGCGGTTCGGCTCAGCCGCTCAGCGCAGGTCTCTTCTGATTAATTACGACAGCACAATAAACATAGCAAGCAAAGTTCTATTAATTTAAGACACTTTTTGTTAACAGAGCAACAACAATATTTTTAAACCATGGTAAAATGTTAGAACATTATGACAATATAACATGATAGGACACCTTGTGAATACCCCACATATTTCTGATGATTAGAACAATAAGAATTTTAGTTTTTTTCTTTTAAAAAATTTTGTTCGTTTTACAAAATTGTTTGCCACAATAATCACAAACAACGCGCCTTAGCTAAGAGTTTTTTTTTAATTTTATAAATTCAGGAGCCAATTGGTGTTTTTCTCTTCACACAAACAGAGATTTACTGAACACACGCATACAAAGATGTTTTTAATGTGCGCTTAATGGTGTGAACTTTTTGTTTTAGATTCTCTTTCGATGTCTCATTTGTTTTTGTTATTTCTGTTGCTTATAAAATTTTATTGTTATAGCAGCCACCATTGGTTGATCCATCAATTTAACTTTTTTAACGAGCAACGCAAAAGCCCTCATTTTAGTTGTGAAATTTGTTAATCTTACTTTCAATAAACTGTACTAATATACAATTTTTTTTAATTTATGTTACCATTTTGTGATATTGTTCACTTTTTGAGAGAAAATGTTTTTTTCGTTTTTTGTTTACTTTGCTAAATTATTTTGATGAACATTATTGAACCCAGAATAAAAAAGCAAAATGGCATCAAAAATATTTATGAATTAAATTAAGGCCAGTTAGGCAATTTAAGTTGGCTACCCATTCTGAATTCCTGGAGACTACACTGATAGAAAAGGCGTCATAACGCTGATGTATTTTGACATCAGTACTATGACAATTGTCTTCGTTTTTGACCCCATGACACTCTTCATCATTGTGATGTTAACCTTAACATCACTTGGCCAAAGTGTTATCAGGGTCAAAATGAAATTATGCCATCAATGGGATGACACATCGACATCACAGAAATTACGAACATGTCCTCAGTGCGATGACGCAGTAACATCGGGGATATGATAAGATCTTGGGACCAATATTTTAAGGTGTTATAAACATCAGCACAAATGCATAGAACCCTTTCCACTATTGTGGTGTTGGTATACATATTTTATTGTTATGGTAAAAATATTTCCCTTATTGATGAAATAGAATTAACTGTTGCTGAATGTAACCCATTCCTCAAATTACTTTTAACGATGTTTACTTGGCTAAATACGCTCTCTACTTCAGTATTAGACCATGGAGGTGAGAGCAACTTTATAGCAAAGATGCCCAGTAGTGGCTGATATCAGCAAATTAAACTCACACGTATACTTACGCTCTTTTGTTTGATCGTCAATCAACCAATAGGAAATCAGCATGTTGAGTGGGAGAGACAAACTACACTTGCAGAACTTCTGTGTCTTATTTTACATTTTAATCGTCATCGAGACTGCTGTGAGTTAACACATAAATTGAAATTATTGCGATTTATTAATGATGTCAGTCGAAAATTTATTTATGTTACAAAATGCTTTTGATGACATGCAATGTCTTATTTGTCATAAGACATTTAAAAAAACTAAGAAATATAATTTAAAAAAACATTTTGAAGATGTTTACAAAGACATTTTCAGGGGGAAGAAAAAGAAAAACAATTAAAAATGTATAAGAAAATTTTTATTGAAAAGTTGAAGGAATGGGTAAATCAATATAAAGAAAATGATGAAGATATGGTGGAGGAGAATTTAAAAATGGGTTTATCTAACTTAATAAGTTTATATATTGTAAAAAAGGAAGGCCATTTTATATTGAATTATATTTGCTCAAAAAAACGCAATAAGCTGAATTCTTCTAGTTTGAAAAATATACTTTTATTGCGTAACTGCAATAAGAGTATCAACTTAGAAGATTTTATTACTTTTTAATTGCAAATTGAACAATGATTAATTGAGGGAAAATTTATTAACACTTCGAAGAATCTTTTTATTTCGAAATATATCATACTATCCAGATGTCGGCATATATAAATTATATATGTATGTATTATAGATATATATATACCTATCAATACATTCACCAAGAGTATTACTAAAATATGTACATTCATTAATTTTACATTTCCCTTTGTTAAACAAAGAAACAGAAAAAAAATGACAACACACGCCACACATGTGCTTTCGTCGCAATCTCGTTGACGACTAAATAAAATGAATAGCAAATTGATTTCTTCCAGTGTTATTTCGTCACTCTCACCAATACTACTACCTTGGGCATCAATGCTTTATAGTCAATTCTGAAATTGCTAAAAAAAAATTTTGTTGCCGCCCACATCTCTTTATTAAAATACTTGCAACCAGAAAGAAACACCGATGTTTGTGTTGATCCATTTTATAAATTGAAATACTGTTGCTTTATTTTGAAAGATGTTTCATCATCATAGTTTATAGCGATTTTCAACATTTGTAAAAGTTGTGATTTAAATTAAAGGCGATTTAATTGCTAAAAATTTTTATTTTACTTTAATAAATAAATTAATAAAATAAAAATTATTCTTTTAAAAGGAAAACGGCAAAAAAATTGTATGGCTATACAAGTTGAAAAATGGTTAAAAAAATTGCTAATGGCTGAACTCATTTTTTAATGGCTAAACAGGGTGAAAAATGGCTAAATCTAGCCACTACATGGCTAAATTGGCAACACTGACATTCGGTTATATGTTGAATATAATTAAAAGTAACTTATGAAAAAGAAATAATTCCCAGATTCTATTTGTAATATTAAAAATTTAAACAAAAATCGTTAAATTAATAATAAAACTAAATTTAAATGAAAAATTTTTGAAAAATTGCTAAAATCAAATCATTTAATAAGAAAAAAAACTTAAAAATCGTTAAAGTTAAATCAAATCTATAAAATCGTAAAATAAGTCAAAACTCAAAAAACGTTCTAAAATCGCTATAATAAAAACATCAATAAAACTAAAAACAAAAAAAAAAAAATCATAAAAATCGCAAAAATTTAATCGAAAAGTATCTTAATTTCCAAAAAAATTTAAAGTGGCTTGTTTAACGGTAGACCAGTTTTTTATATAACCACCCAAATCCCTCAATCCATGTCACACTTTGTGTTGAAAAAGGTGGGTAAAAAACACGAAGTCATTTACGTTAGTGCTTATCAATATATACAACAGTAGTCTTTACAACTGAATGGAAGTTTCAGTACTATCTTATGTACTTTTACTCTTGTACCCATAAACGAAACCAACATTATAGATTTGCCGTAAATAACTTTATAGAAATTTGTGCTTCTCCTAAAAAATTTTATTAAGCAAAAAATTTTTTAAATATCCAAGAAAAATCTCACTTTAAAAACTCCAATATTCCACTGATGCTTAAAAAAGTTTACTAACTGATTGTCTGTCTGTTTTGTGGGTAATGTTTTTATATAGGTATGTGTATGCCTTTTGTTTGTGTGTGATTTGTAGATAGAAATATTTTCGTTACATACACTTTTTTCACTCGTTTGCGATACATTTTGATGACAAGGAGACATATTTACTTTCCAATCATTAAATTTTATAAACTTTTCAAAATGAGTGGACTTTTTGCGTCAAATGAAATAGCGCGGTTTTTAATGACAAAAATAAACAACACGGAAAAAATGTTTATCTAGACTAATCTATTCAACCTCGCGTCAATATAAAAAAAAAATTCCATAAATATTTTTAAATTTATATTTATATATGTATCAGAGAGGTAAAAAATAGAGTTGTCAAATTTATTTTGACCTGTTTTGCCAAATCCAAAAATCGCCAAATTATTTTTTTTTTTTTTATTTTATTTCCATATTTATTATAATTAAAATTACAATAAATCTTAAAAAAAAACTAAAAGCACTAGCAACAATGGCTATCGGCTTAATATTTATAAGGTAGGTGCATTCTTAAAAGAAGTATAATATTTAGATTATGTATTAGAGAATTAAATTTGGTTATGCAAAGAAAGTTTTCTTAAGAATTCAAAGACTATGTTAATGTTTTTGCTAGTTGGAGATTTTAATAAATCAACAATGTTAGAGGATTTGCAAATCGTTACTCGTAGGTTGAATAGGGCCGGGCAGTCTACTTATATGTGAAGGACCGTTAAAGATGAGCACAAAAAGTGCACAGTGGTTGTGCCGTTTTGTTCATCAGATGTTGGTGGGTAAGTCGTGTATGTGTTAGACGTAGCCTTGTGAAGCATTTATTCTGAAGGCAATTGGTTGATGTTGGGAGAAATATGGGCTGTTTTTTAGGATTGATGATTTTGTATGGATGATTGTATTTATTCCATTTGGATTGTAAGGAGATGTTAAATTTTGTGGTAGCGCATCGGTTTATGAATTGTTTGCATTTCGGTATAAATAAGAATGTGGGTTGCAGGTATACTGACTTTGCAGCTAGGTCTGCTGCCTCATTGCCGGTGATACCGATGTGGCTTGGAATCCATAAAAGCTTAATCTTATTTTTCATTTTTATTACTTGTTGTTGTATAGAAATAATTAATTCATTTCTATTATTTTGGTTTAATGCAGCATCAAATACCGAACGGCTATCTGTGCAGATAATATATTTTCTGTTTGCCTTTTCGCCTATCTTTAGGGCTTCAATTATTGCAATGGCTTCAGCTTCAAATATGGTTGCAACTTGGGGTAACATTCCCATTTTTTGCGTACATCCAGCTTCATCAGTAATGGCAAACCCTACATGTTTCGCAGTCTTTGATCCGTCGGTGAAGATGAAGTGCCAGTCATTCTTACTGTATTCGTTGAACGTTTCATAGAATAAAGATCTAAAGACATTAGGAGATGTATTGTTTTTGTTAAAGCTTTGCAGGTTTTTTAAGAAATTGTTGGATTCTAACAACCACGGAGGATGTAATTCCAACGGTGGAGTGTAATCATTTATGTTGTACTTATTAGCGATTTTAGTAATGTTGCGTATAGTTGAAGGGTACTTAAGCGCTGTTTTTCTCTTTTTTAACTGGTTAATATGTTGTTGTAGAAGTGATGAGCTGGGGCAACTAATTTTGTGCAGTAGACGATGCTGGAGTCTTTTTGCGTGAACTCGAAGAGGTTCAAAGCCACCTTCTGCTTGCATATTTTTGATCGGCGTCGTGCGAAATGCCCTCAGACTTATTCTAATGGCAGTGTTAAGAATATTTTCCACGGTTTTTAAAGCTGTCTTAGAAGTTTTATTGTATATAGCTAAACCATAGTCAATATTTGACAAAATAACGGAGTTCACTAATCTTAGCAGACTGCTTGTATGCATTTGGCTCTTAGTTGATGATAAATACTTAATAACGTTTAATCTACTTGTTAAATCTTTTTTTAAATAATTGCAATGATACTTAAAGCTATATTTATTGTCAATATTAAGACCTAAAATTTTACAATGATTTACATTTTTAATATATAAGTTTCTAAACATTATTTTGATTTCATTACAATTGCGTTTTTTACAGACGTGCAAATGATTTGTCTTTTCAAACGAAACATCTGCACCCGAAGGTGCCGACCATTTGTCAATTTTAAACAAAATTTCCTGAAATACTTGTGCGATTTTGTCATTTTCCTGTTCCTTGGCTATAACATAGAGATCGTCTGCATAAATGCAGTGGTCAACTCTATTATCCATGTTAAGGAGGCGACTTAAGTCGTCGAAGGCAATTATAAATAGAGTTACCGATAACGGCGATCCTTGGGGAATCCCGTTATCCAGAGGGAAAATATTTGAAAACGTGTCATTGACGCGAACAGAAAATTTTCTATTGGTGAGGAAAGATTTAATAAAATTAAACATTTTTGGTCCAATTGCCCATTTTGACAGTTTTTGAAGTACGACGTGGATTCCTATTCTATCGAAAGCTTTAATAAAGTCAATAGATAGCACAGAGGTATGTTTTTTAGCTGATCGATTTTTGCATATAATATGGTCCAGATATAGAAGGGCATCAGTGGTGCTAAGACCAGATTGGAAGCCAGTCTGATTACGTGACAGGAGTTTGTGTTTTTTGATAAACCACATTAGACGCCTAGATATGATTTTTTCAAGCAGTTTAGCAATACATGGGAGTAAAGAGATAGGTCGATATGAATCTATGTTGTCCATGGGTTTGTTGCCTTTGAGAATAGTTACCACTGAGGCTGTTTTAAAAAATTGGGGAATTGTACCCGAATCAAATATGTTGTTATAGAGGTTCAAAATACGGTATTTGAAGAATACCGGTACCATTTTTTATCATGGGATAGGATATTTTATCCAGACCTGGAGTTTTACCCTTAGAAGTTCTTAGGCAGTGTGATAATTCATGAATTGTTAAAGGTGACTCTATATCCGTAGATCGAGAGGGGCGTAATGTTAAAGCTAAAGAGGATAGTGTTTGTGATTTTTCAGAATTAAACAAATTTGAAAAATTGGAGTCTTTAGATTTGTCGGACCAATATTTGGCAAAAGTTTCAGCTATTTCGTTGGCTGCCGTTATATTGTTATTATTAAAAGAAATACACGAAATCGTCTGGGGAATATAGTTACCCGTTAGTTTCCTAATATTTTGCCACAGCGTTGCTGAGGATGCTGTTGGATTTAGATTGTTCGTGAACTCTTCAAAAGAATTTTTTTTTGCTACCTTTTTTGCCCGATTAAATATAGCATTATTTTTTTATAAATTACTAGGTTATCGGTAGACATGTTACGACGGAATGCTCTCCAAGATTCCTGTTTTTTATTTCTTAGCAGTTGGAGGTCGTGGGACCACCAAGGCAGAGTTTTTGTTCTTTTCCTATTAGATGATATTGGGATGCTTTCGTTTGCAGAAAGTTTAAATATCTTCCTTATGGAAGCTGCCTCTCTGTTGACATTTAGGGAAGTGCTATAATTTTCATTAAATTGAAAAATTTTTTGTTGATAAATGTCCCAATTGGCCTTATTGGTGTTAAATTTCGACACTTTTGTCCGAAGGTGTTGGGAGTTGGTGTGAAGTTGAGTCATAATGGGGTAATGGTCACTGTTGTGAAGATCGCTTATGATTTGCCAATTAAAAATTGGGACAAAAGATACAGATGAAATGGTAAGATCAATATGCGAAAAAGTATTGTGGGTGCTAAAATGTGTGGGCGAACCATCATTAAGAACGGAAAGATTTGAATTTAATAAGAAATTTTCAAGCGCTGTGCCCTTACTGTTCGAGCTTGGGGACCCCCATAAAGGGCTCCAAGCATTAAAGTCTCCAGTTATAATAACTGGTGTATTTATGTTCTTAATAGTGTCAGTCAATTCAGATATTGGCAAGGGGTCAATTGGAGGGGAGTAAAAAGAAAAAATTGTAAAAGTAATGCTGGTTTTTATTTGTAGTCCAACTAAGTTGAGAGATGGATTGGTGTCTATTTTATTATGGGGTATGTTTTTCCTTATGAGTATGGCAGCTCCCTGTTTGGAAGTTAAATTAGGATTAAAAAAATATCCGGAGTATTCCCTGGGAATAAACGGAGTAAAATCCTTACCACATTTAGTTTCATGTAAACATAATATGTCGGGTTTCTTTTCCGATATTAGGATTTGTAGACTAGTGTAATTATTAGTGAATCCTCTGATATTCCACTGTAAAATTTTTATTACCATGTATAAATTAAGAGAAAAAGAGAGAAATTTTTCCATAAGTAAGTATGTATGTGATTAAATAATATTTATATGTATATTTCTTATTCGTTTATTTTTTGATGATTCTGTTGATTCTAATTTTAATATTTTACTTTACAAAGAAATTTATGGCAATTATTCTGACACATCATCGTCAGTAGCCATAAATTGTATTTCTTTTACGGGAGTTTCAGAGTCTGAGCTGCACTCTGAGAGATCAATTGGTCTCAGTGGGGATAAATAGAGATTTTTGTTGGTAGCTAAGTTACCAGAGAGTAATTGTTTGTTTGTTGTTGGTTATAATTGTTTGTTATTCGTTTGAAGTTTGTTGATTGTGTCTTTTTGTTCGTTTATTTTGGAATTTTGTTTTATATTTGCGATCGTTTTATTAAACTCAGCAGTAAGATTTTTTATATGGCTTGAGCCTGAAGAGGAAGGGTTTTCTGTTACAGTTTTAGGTTTCTGAACATCGGAGTTGGGAGATAACATTTTTGTTGTTGTTTTGGAATTGGTAGAAGTGGTGTTATTTGCGGTAACTGCGGCGTAGGAGGTAGATGAAACTATTGTGTTTGATTTCTCTTTGTAAATTGTAATAGCATCACGCATTGAGCATTTTTGTTTTGTTTTTATTTTTAAAATCTCTTTTTGTTGGATAAACTTTTTACACTGGTTAGATGATGCGGGGTGGTCCTCTGCACAATTTGTACAAAATAAACGAGTACAGACGTTAGGGGAATGGGGGGGAAGGAGAGTTGTTACACCGTTTCATGGTATGGCCCAGCAGTTGACAATTTTTGCACCTCATTGGGTTTGGAATGTATTCCCGCACTTTAACTTTGTACCATGATATATCGATTGATTCTGGGAGATGGTATAAATCAAATGTCAAAAGAATTACCCCTGAAGGGGATTTTTTACCCTCAACTAATTTTTCATATTTGTAAATATCAACTACTCCCTGTGAATTCAGTTCCTCAATGATTTCTTTAGGAGGAATTTTTGAAAGAAATGGTGCAAAAATGGTTCCTTTGGTGAAATTTAGTTGTTCGTGTAGTTTACACACAATTGGGCATATACCAAAAAGTTCTTTAGCTGAAAGAAATTTATTTGCCGCTAAGTTATCTTTGACTAATAAGAGTAATTTGCCGTCTCTTAACTGAGTGATAGACACAATGTCTTTACTAATAAGGTGTAGTGCTCTTTGAATAGCGAAGCATGAATAGTCGGATAGAGGTTTTTTGTCGTCAACTGCAGCAATAACGATGTATTTTGGATTGTAGGTTTTTGAAGCTGAAGGGGGAAGAGTAGGAAAATCAATAGGGGATCCTCCTCTATTTCTCTTTTTCCTTTTGCTTTGGGGACAATGGTCAGCTAGCAAAGCAAACCGGTTATCCCCTATGAGGGGGGGCCCAGGGGCCATTGTGAATACTTAACACAATAAAACAAAGTACTTCTCTTTTTAATTAAAAAATTGTTGAGATAAAAAGATAACAGTTGATTTTTGTTTGTTTTTACTTTTTAGAAAGAAAAAAATGCACTGATCCCCATGCGCTTAAACAATTCACAGAGAATATTGAACTGTACCCGTTGAGTGCTAGTCGGAGACTGAATTATTTTTATTTATATTTATATATTTGTTTATACATACATATATAGTTATCTGGTGAGGCCTAACTTCATTTTTGAAAATAAAAATGAAAAATTTTGTATATCATTTTTTCCGACGTTTCGTGAATTTTATGTTATCTTCTTCAAGGGATTCGTCTATTAATATAAAGTAAAACCATCAACATTTAATAATACAATAAATATGAATATAACAAACTTATAGTAAAAAGAAACAAATTTGTATTACATTAATAATAATTAAATAATAAAAGCCAAAGCTACTATTTTTCAAAACAATCCTGTAACAGGCACTTAAATTGTCAGTACCTTCTTTTTTATTCATTGTTCTGTTTATTTTCTGTTGAATTCGTAACCCTCTAATGCCAAGTTTTAGAATAAATGGGAATATATTATGAAAACTATTTTTTAGGGTATTTTTTGGCCTCCAAGCCCGTACGATGAGTCGTTTACGTTCCAGGTGAGAAAACATCTAGTAGTACCTTGAGGTTCCCTTGGGTATCTAGTAATAAAAACACATTTAAATTTTGAGAATTCTGTTTGTTAGTTTGTATTGAAAATAAAAAGTAATGAAACAAATTAAAAATATTTGATTTTGTTTATGATAATTAAAAAAAACAATTTTATTATTTGAGCATCATGAATGAAGTTTGTACTTTGAACAAAAGCATTGTGTTCGAGATTGTTTACAATGCTTTAAGAGCTTTTAGGAGCTTTGAAAGCTTCTACAAATATTTTTCTAGATCTTTAAGCAATTGTAAAATAAATGGAAATTAATAAAAATTAGTTATATATTGGGCGTCAGTATAAATTTTGTAAAGCATGCTTTGAGGCACTCTTAGGCATTAGAGGGTTAAGCTTTCTGTTGTATATCTTTTCCTTGCGTTATTTACCTTGTCTAGTACACAGAAAAAAATAAAACTTGATTTCAATTAAAAAATTTGTGATATTAATTAAAAAATTAATTAAATTTGCACCAGTAAACAAATTAATAGTATCAATTAAACCAACTAATAGTATTAATTAAACGTTTAATTCACTTAATTAAAAGTTTAATTCACTTGATTAAAAATTTAATTAAAACTGATTATATTTTTGATCAATGCTTTAATTGGTGAAAAATGTGGGAGAATTTTTTCTGTGTATTCTTATAATAATATTCCTACAGATAAGACTGGACTATGTGGCCCATTGTGGCTTAAATGGACTACTTACAACATGGTCCAATGTACTGTAGTATGGACCATGTTATATGAAAATAAAAAAAAAAATTTGGGACACATTAATACATATATCTAAAACGCTATACACTTCATCATCAAGACATTCCTCATTGTCTTCTCTTTTAAAATACATTGTATAGAAACTAGATTTATTCTACATATCGCGTTAAAATAAAAAAGTGCTATTTACATTCATACATACAATTTATAACTCGAAATAACGCATCAATAAGTTCGAATTGCATTCTATTTCACAGGCGATTTTTAATGGAGTTCAATATTAACAATTGGAGCTAACAGCATGTGAAGACAGCAAAAACAAAATTTTTCAATTGGTACGTACCTGCAGTAATAGCTGAAAAACTTACCCAAAACTGATATAAAAAAGATAGGACACAATCGTTAAAATAATATTTTCAGTAAACGATAAATCTGTGGTTTTCACGAATAGTCGCGTAAGTTATAAAACCAAACTTTTCAGGAAAGCAAAAACAATTATTTTTTTCAATTGCGGGTTCTGTAGATGCTTTTTTAAACTTTTTTCTTTACTATCCTCTTAACAGTGACTTTCTACGTATTATACATAGTTTTCATGAAAAAATCCTCACAGGATCACAATCTGTAAAGGGATTAAAAATGCATATGTTTGATTGACTCATTAAGTGTGTGCAATATAACATCATATCTCCACATAAGTTCTTTTTTGTGAAAATAAATGTTATCATTTTAATCACACATGACGACTTACGTTGTTATTTTTAGCACACAAGTTGGCGACATAGATAGTTTTTGATACTTATAGCACAGCGTATGGACTTAAAATTACAAACATCCGCTCATCTGCTGTTGTTGCAACTAAAGAAGTCAACAATAAACGCACATGTACATATAAGTTGTTATTAATAGAAAAATTTTCAAAAAATACTTTCATATTTTTTGCACGAATAACAACATAACATCACATATGCTTTTTATTTGTAAACATATTCAGCAATTTTACAATTTTTGGCGATGTATGTCTACATAAATCGTTATAATAGCAAAATATTTTATTAAACAGTTAACTTAAGTTGTTTTTAGCAGAAAAAAATTAATAATACTGCATTATATTCTAAAAAGCTTAATACTTGTAAAAACCTAATGCAAAATGTTGCACTCTGACATCATTATCTCAATTTCGGTAAAAACCGACTTACGCGATTATTCGTAAAAACCACAGAAATTTGTCCACGATTCTCAAAACAAATAATGGCTTATCAAAAATAGTCAACAAAATTAAACAAGTTTTAAAATCGACACGTTAGGCGAGAAATCGACACATCTGACAACCCTGAAAAAACTAGAATTTAAAAAGAATTGCTAGCGACTTTAATATAAATTTATCAAATGTATATAAAAAAATTTTAAATATGCCAATTAACAATTTCATTGGGATTAATCAAATTTGTAAAGGAAAAAAGTTGCAAATTTCAAGATGTTAAAACTTTCCATATATAAAAGCTTTTTAATGGAAATATATTGTGTAAACATGTCATTTTCTTTTTATGAAAATTATATACATATATTTTATATTTGTCTTATTTATTTTCCCTTTTGTTGAAATTTAATGTAATTTAAATTAGAAACAAGAAATCCCCTTCAAAATAGCAGTGGTATATGCATTTAAGCTTATGTATTTTTATGAATTATTTGCACAGAGGTAAAAAAAAATGTACATGTATGTTAATATAATTGATAATTTATGGTTACATTCATAGAAATAATTTATAAACTACTAAAGTAATTTACAAGAAATATGCGAGCACAATTTTTTTTTTCTATTTTTTACAAACAGTAATACAACGCATATACACCCATACATGCACTAGTTAAGAGCATGCATATTTATTTATGTGGGGACGGGAATTAACGGACGAACGACAAGAAGTGGCAACTCTTATTTGGATTGCAACACTGACATGACAAGGGAAATTGACTAACGAATGACAGGGAAATGGACGAGTAGAGGGTTGATCGACGAGAACAGGACTAGACACTGGCAGTTGAAGTTTAGATTTTGGACTGATAGCTACATTATTTCTAGTATAAGCTTTAGCACGTAGTCCATTTTCAATTAAATAAAATTGAACTCTTTTAAATTTTAAAAAAAGAACATTAGTTTCGTTAAAATCCTACATGTATTCATGTAGATTTATTAGGAAGGCTTCAAGTTGCAACGATTTTTCCATTTCAAGAAAATTAGCTTTTACTGAAAAAGCTTTCAAAAGCAATTTTTAGTAAAATATATTATACAGTGTTCAGAAATGCACCTTAATTGAGTTTTACGCAATAAATGACGTTATTGAGCTCAATTATCCATATAAAATTGCAATTTAGCTATTGCTCAATTAATACGTAATTGCTATAAACATTGAGTAAAATTAAAATGCGACCCTGTCACAAGTGTGTTTAGTGAACAAAAAACAACTTACTGAACAAAGTGTTATGACATTTGGCAACTGAAATTACAACAAAACAAAGGCCCATTCATTATGTCTGCGCAAAAGCCAGATGTTTATTCCTTACATTTTGCTTATACATGTAAATTTTTTTTTACGTTGGATGTTGTATGTAATAGTTATATAAATTGAGTTAGCTTAATTGTGTATTTGTGAACAGAAAGATAATTATGTCAATAAACCGAATATTTTTTTATTTATTAATTCATTATCAAAAAGTTTTATTACAAAATATAGTTTATCTCATATGGCATTGTTGAGGCGAGTTGGCATTAGATTTAACTAAATAAAAAATAATTATAATATTATTCATAATGGCATATAAATGAAATTTTCTTTTTATTTTTACATTCTAAACTGTTTAACAAATGCTTCTTTGGGTGTGTGTGAAACGGTAGCAAAGTACTCATGGAAGTAAAATTTTGACACTATTGAGGTGAATAAAATGTCACTAGCCCTTGGGGCTAGTATACATTTTGACATTAGTGTAGACATTTTTGACAACCACAAAATTATTTTTTTTCATCAAATTTGTTTAAACAAAATAAAAAATAATATGGAAGCAGAACCAGCGGCAAAAAAATTAAAAAGAATTATACAACATGTAAGTATTTACATATGTATAAGCTTTTTTGCCTACACTTTTTGTAAAAATTGTTAATATATTAGAATAAATTCATCAAATAGTTGGGACGATCTCATTTTCAACAGAATTGAAATGATTATTGGTAAAAACTTGATTAATTTATTAATTTTCACAACACTACTAGTAATTGTTTTTTTATTTATCTCAAAATTTTACGTTGTCAAAAATGTTACAATTTCACACAGCACAAATTTGAAAATTTTCTACCACAAACAAATTTCATTTCACCATAGAACTTTGCTACCGTTTCACACACACCCTTTAAAGAGGATTTAAAAGTTGAATTTCGTTCAATATATTTAATATTTTGAGGTAAACTGTTGAACTCCCAACACCCAATACATTCAATTCTTTGCTTTGTGTCTTCGATTCTACATCTTGCCACTCTTAAATTTGAGCTACTTCGTGTGTTGATGGCTATTTGATTTTTCCCAAAAGATATTGTTTGTGACCAATATTCTGCAATGCTTTAAATATAAACACTAGCAATTGCATTTTATAAAGTCCAATTATTTTTGTATAACGAAAGTGTGGAATACGTTATCGGTAAATTAAAAACCGTTTTTAATGGCTGATTTCTTATACAAATACTTCACTTTTATCATTAATATGCTTCATGAGCGTTTTTTAAAGCTAAGATATCAGTAATTGCTCGGAAAAATTAAAACGATAATAATAAGCATAGACCTTCTTAAGTTTAATATGTAAATATTTTTATATATATTTTGTTATAAAACAATATTTCCACAAAATTATTAGAATTCTGACAAAAAAATAAAACATTGGTTGTACAAACAAAGTAGTAAGTACCAAAGTTATATAGCAGGGCACTATGAACACCTTCAGTAAAAGTAAGGGTAAAATATGCAACATGTTTTGCATGTTTTTCATCAAAATATTCACAAAAGACCTTGAAAATATTTCCCAGAGTTGTATTTTTTGTACAAACGAACAAAAAAATGTAGAACATGAACCATTAATGCAACATATTTCACAAAAAAGAAATCGTAATAAAACAAAAAAATTATATTAAATGGCTATCAATAGTTGAAACAAAAAATAGCCAGCTTCCTTAGTGTTGCCACCTTTAATTAACTTCACCATGGTCTAAACTTTATACTTTAAAGGCACAATTTTAAAAAGTACAGTTTGCTCTCAAGTTAAAGAAGTTCCTCCTAATGCCCATAGGCATATGCCTGTGTGTGAGTTTGTAAATTTCCTGGTACTCATTTGTTTCTTTCAGAGCGTACTTAATGCACTCACAGTCAATTAAGCACATTTGTTGTTCAAAATAACACCTGTTTTTCATCGCTGTTGTCGAACAAATGAATTGTAAGAGTCATAAACTAAAAACTATGAGAAAATAAACTAATTAATATGCATGTTTGGATGCAATTGTGCCATTTTATATCTGTTGCACACAGGGCTGCCAGGAACTTTTTTCCCTTGTCCCCAAAAAATTAAAAAAATATCCCCAAAAATCCCCAGATTCCCAAATCCCTAAAAAACAAAACCTTAAAAAATTAATATTTTTTGTTTGTTTTTTTTCTGATCAAATTTAAAATTTTTTAAAAAAAAAGGTAAGAAAAATGTTAATAAGAAATCCCCAAAAATCCCCAAATAAAAAGTTTTAGTCAAAAAAATCATTTTATTTTGTTTGTAGCGACTGGTTTCCGTATGTTTTCTTAAATCCTTTTTATGCGATTCCAGTGAGGAAATACAAGCAGAACAATATGCTGTTTTTAAAGACTAATGAGCCAATTTATAAGAATTTGGAGCTTGTTCAATCGGTTAAAGTCATCCTTATAATCAACAATAAAAATACATATATCCGTAATTTATTTAGTACTTCGATCCATCATATTGTATTGTATATAATGCATCATAACTACTAACCAATAGCCTAGCATTTTTTCCCCAATGTTTATTATATGATTTTTCATATTTACTTATTTTTGGGAAATACATTCATATTTGCTTCAAAATTGTCTTTAAAAAATCAAAAATTGTATGTGTTTTCAACGATTTTAGATTCTATTTTTAAATTCTTTTTTTTAAACACTCACTCAAGAAAAATAACAAGTTTATAAAGTACCTTTTACACAATTAACAAAAATGATAATCTTAATTAGGACCCTTTACACTATATAGGAGTAAGATAAAAGTTTTGCTATTTTTATTCATATATAATAAAAAATAATAAAAAAGTGTAAAATCCCCAAAAAATCCCCGAAATCTTTTTTGAAATCCCCAAAAAAATCCCCAATCCCCAAATGACTTTCCTTGTCCTTTTTGCTCACATGAAATCCCCAACTTTGGGGATAAATCCCCAAGTCTGACAGCCCTGGTTGCACATGTTGCTTACAAATTAAATAGTAAAATGAGCATTTATTCAGCAAATTAAGGTCGCACAGGTAACACAAGTATGCCCAGTAATAAAATCAAATGCTGAAAGGAAAAAAGTTAGAAAGTAAACTACAATTAGTTTCAATCATGTAGACATGTATCTAAAGCTAGAAAATTATATTTGTTAAATATTTTGTCGTCCAAGCAGCAATTAGAGCACTTTAGACTTCAGCAGCAAAAAACAATTTATAACGACAAAAGCAACAAACAACAAAAATAACGACAACAACAACAATAGCAGTTGAGACTTTGATCGAAAACGTTGGGGAAAAGGTAGAATCTAAAGCTGTATTTCAATAACTTGCCACATTAAATTGCAAATTATTTCGACAGTTTACAGGTCATTACTCGCTTGACTTCACTTTCATACAATTTTAAAAAATACACGTGGACTTATGTGTGTTGGTTTGATTGATTGTGTGTGCTTGAACATTGTAAATTAGCCTGGAGCAAATTAAAATTTTTAATATCCATGGGAATGTATTAAGTGTGTGTGTATGTGTTCAGGAAAGTGTGCACAATCCATGGATTTGTATTAAAACAGTTTAAATAAAAACGTATGCTACCGCAAATTAAAGACAGATGACAAATTTAAATTTCTTTAGTTCACCGTTCCAAAACAGGTCCACTCCGCAGTAAAGGAAGAATATACAGCCTAGCCTGTTCATCGATTTCGAACGTTAACGTTCGCATAGAAAATTTAACACAAAAACATTTAAGACAAAAAAACAACACAAACCAGTGAAATGCGCATAGAGGCTAGCTTTCCCTCAACAATAAATTTCAGTGTATTTATCAAATATGAAAAATTGGGGATATAGCACGTCATACAGAAATCTTATAAATGATAAATTTTGTATTCCCGTAAAAAAATTTGGTTTTTTTTTAAATATAATTTTCTATGCGAGCGTTGATGTTCGAAATCGTTAAACAGGCAGATACTACCACATAATTACAAATAACTACTTCTCCCAGCTAACATAGTAATGTAATTAAGTAAATCTGATATAAATTTTCTTCCGGTAACACACGCTGACCCCTACATTAATAGCCACCTGAAATTCTGCCTAATTGCCATAAATATTTCATTTATAAAAAGAATTTGGCTTATCGGGCTTCATTTACTCTTGATAAATACATTAAAATTTATTGTTGGCGGATAAGTTAGTTCCTGTGCGTATTTCACTGTTTGCTTAGGCCAGATCATCAGGAAACCTTTACCCAAAAAAACTTTATTTAAATAAAACTGTAGACTGCATGTTTATATCAAATTAAGAGCAACGATGTTGCAACGATTGAAGTACAAAAAATTAAGAAATAGATCCCATTTATAGCTTCCATAAAGAAATATTTACATAAAATTCCTTCATCCACCTTGAATTCCTTATTAAAGTTAAAAATTAAAGTAAATATTTTAGGGCACAATTTCTTAATACATGTTTCCAATGGTCCAAAAATCACTTTGACTTAAATAAATCTCTCGAGAAAAAGTTAAAATTATACCAAATTATTTAAGTACCGTTAGTAAGGTTAACTCAATGCTTATGATTCATAACACAGGATTTACAAATTTACAGTCTGTTTTTAGAAAATGAAAATATTTGTTCGTTCGTAAAAAAACGAACAAAATCAAATTTAGGTTTTCAAAATTTTAATAAACATTTCCGGTGAGTGACAAAAAAAGCTTTAATATTTTGCTACATATTTTTGGTTCTTATAAAATGAACATCCTCGTAATTAATCACAAAAAATGAAAAATAACTAGGATATTTTAAAGAAAAAAACCTAAAAAACTAATACTATTATAAAATATTCTATAGAGGTTCACTTATAATTATATAAATATGTATGTACCCTGCAGGAGATTAAGAGTTAATTTTCAAAATGCCACTAGTGCAATTACTAGAACAAGAGGTACTAGTGCTAATGGGGTTAGAGTTTTCATATAAAAATACTAGTTCTTATAAGTACTATTACTTGATGTAGTACGAGGGAACCACTTGAAGATTGATAGATTTTTTGTTGTTGTTGTTTAAAAACTAAAATTTGCGTACATATTAGTATTTTGATACTTATTTTTAAATTTGATTATAAATAGTTTATATATGCCATGATTATTATAAAAAATGTTAAAGTGTAAAATGCAAATTTTTATTTGCATTACTTTATATTTTTATGTGTTGCCATATATTTAAAACCAAGGTAATCAGTTTAAAACGATTACCGTTTGCTAAGTAAAAAAATATGTATGGCAAGCATGTATAAGGAATTATTGTATTTAAGTCGCTCGTGCGTAAAAAGTTTATTTTTTTTCAAAATTGATTAAATAGGTTTTTTTTATTTTAAAATGAATAATTCTAAGAGCAATTTTAAAAGAAAATTAAAAAAACAAATAAGTGAATACAAACGTAGAGTGTTTCGCCGCGAAAACTCGCGAAAAAATTTTTTAAAGGGTGTGAAGAATTTGATTTTGGGAATAACATTGACCCTCACCGCTTAAAAAACGAAATAAATCAAGAAGACATATTGCAAGTAATTCCAGAAAAAAGTGGTTCATTAAAACTAAACCTACAAGAACCTGCGCTGAAGAATTGTTTGCAATTTTGTCAGAAGAAGGCATGGATGTTCCGCTGTCGGTAGAAGGGCAACAGTATAATTGAAATTTTAGCGGAGCATAAAGTCCTTCTTTTAAAAATAGTTTCCAAAAATAATGTTATAGACGAGATCATGCAAATCTTTCCTATCAAGTCAGAAGATTAATAAGGTGAATGTTTTGATCTAGTCATAATAATATTTGCTTTTTTGCAGTTGCGACGAATGAAATCATTGTTAAAAGGAAATGTTGGGCGATACCTAAATGCAATTTAGTACACAACATAATTCACGATTTTAACGTTGATGGTACGCATGGCAAACAGAGTCTTAAAAATTTTAAATTTTTTATTCTGCCTTGATAGGTAAATTAACTAAAAAATTTCTTGATCGTTAAATCCTTTGAGTAGATTTTATATTTCATTATTTAGATGATATTGCTGCATTTTCTGAAGAGGCTGACACCGCGTTGAGAAAGGCAAAAAAAAAAAGAATTTTTAAATCAAATCGTTTTGAAAAATTAAAAAAAAAATGTGGAAACTGACACTGCGACTTAACAAAACCATTTTTTTATCATAAGGTTAGCCTGCCTTGAATAAATAGGCCTTTTATTTGCTTTTAAAAATAATACAAATTAACTTTTTAAAACTGAAAAAATGGTACAAAATATTTAATTTTTAAGTTATTTTTTTTTGCATGTTTTTATGTTGACCTTTTTTTTTTATTTAGTATGTATTTTAATAAATAAAACCATGCAAAAAAAATAATTTCATTTATTAGTTATTTTTACTAGGGCAACAAGGGAGTAAATCGATGTATTTTGGGAGATTTTTCTATACAGAAGAACTAGTAACAAACTGGTTCTTAAGCACCCAATTGGTTCCGAGTGTACTGGTACATGTCTAGAGCCAATAGAACTAGTGGCTTTCCGAGCACACTCAATGCTAATTTGAGCATTAAGATAGTATAGAAAAGTTTACAGTCGAGAACTAGTACTGGTGATCTTTGTACTAGTTTAGTACTAGCTAGGTACTAGTTCTATCTCCAGCAGGGTATTCAAAAAATTTTAGAAAAAATGGATTTACTACATACGCTCAAAAATATGTATGTACATTATAGTGGTTTGACATCCATACAAAAAAACGTTGTGCCAGTCACCCCCTTGAATTAAAGGGATACCAATGAAGTTTCTAAAACGGTTAATTTTTTTTTTGCCACGCTTCCAGCCCTTTGTTTTTTATATAGCATATCGTTGTTCATGGCTTGAGTTTTGAAGTTCTTGAAACTTAAAAAAAAATACCTTGTATTTGTGGGCGTCACTGGTGGAATTTTTTTGTATTGGGTTTTACCTGGTTTAATGTAAGATGTATGTGAAAAAGAAAAAAAGGACTTCATTTTGAAGCGTGTCATAGAAGTGTATATATTAAAAGCTATATGTACTAAGTTTTAGAAGGACTTTCTTGGCACGTGAACAAAATTGGACATTTAGGGGAAGCGTCCAAGATAGCATAAGTGGCACCCGAAATTTGATGTCAGATTACAAAGTCACCAAGGGCAAAAATAAAAACACTGTCAAGCCATGAACAACGATATGCGATATGATGAGATCGAACTTTAAATGGCAGCGCTATATATACAAAAACAAAAAAGGTTGTATTTTGGGGCGTGGCAAAAAAATTGTTAATTTTCTAGAAACTTCATTGACATATCTTTCATTCTAGGAAGTGACCGGCACAACTTTTTTTCGACCCACCTTAATGCACATAATACACTGTATGGCACCGTTCTTCCGAAAGTTGCAAAAAACTAGTGCTAACTCCAAATATCTTCTACATAAATATATGTTGATGTGCAGCAAAAGATCTTCTTTATTATTATGTATTATTATGTATGTTTTTAATTATTATGTATGTTTTTTCGACCTTTTTGTTTTAACTTCAATAAGTAAACGAATAATTAAGCTCAAGGTCTTTACTTATTGAAGATCTTCTTTATATATTTCTTTTATTAACTGCTATTATTGTTAAGATTTTTATTCAACATTTTGATTTTTTACTAATTTACTAACACTTTTTATTCTATAATTTATTTTTGAAATTTAAATTTAATTTTTGTAAACAAAAGCCAGGGCTTACCATGAACACAAAATCTTTATATGGAAAAAGAATGGATATGTACGAATATTAATGCATTGGCAATAATGTTGATTCACGAAAGTAAAAAGCTCTATTTATGTTAACCATGAATAGACGAAAGCTTTCAAAGGTTTTTTAAAAACCAAATTTTAAACATAATCTCATCAATACGAAAACTGTGAGTGAGAAGACTTGTGTTTTACAAAAACATACGCTATTTTAACCAGCGTTGGTGATAAGGGAATTTGTCCCCAAATCGGGGATTTAAGCACATATTTGGAACAGATTTTCGTGAGGAGGGATTTGGGAATAAAATGTTTTGAAAAACTTATTTTAACTGTAATTTAAGGTAAAGAGCTAACCTTTTTTGATATATGATTGACTAGTTTTTATGATTTCCAACAAATTACTTTTTTACTTATTCTAATCTATTGTTCGAATTTGCTTGCCACTAATTTAACTTCCATTGCTTTTTACCAAGACCACTTAGTTAAAAGAGTTTGCTATTTAAAATAAAACTGTTCGAAATCTGTATAACAAGAAATTAATCAAATCCTTAACCCTAAAGTTCTAATGATCGACGTTTTGACGAGCATCGCTCCCTTTAAACTAATTTACTTTTAAATGTAGTATATGCGAAAAACCCATATGCGGAGACCACAAAGTTGAGCTTTGTGACTCTTGCTCAAAGTGTTATTTTAAAAAGAAATGTTTTATTTTTTCAGCGGACAATTGTAAATAAAGATTAGGTGTCCAATTAATTTGTTCAAAAAACTGCCACGTAGTGTTATCTATAGGAATTAAAATTTAATTATTTTTTTATATAGACTTATAAGGTACTCCAATGGTCAATAGAATTTATTGAAAAAGTGTATTTGGTTTTAAGCCAAAGTTATAGGCATTTATAAAATACATCGTCGAATCGACGATCTTTAGTTACAACGTACGTAAAATATGGTAAGTAATCTAGGGTTAAATAATTTTATTACTTGATCTAAAATAAATTTTTTGTTACCGAAAAGGATTAAAGGTTATGCCTCAGTAGGCTAGCTGGTAGCGAGCTAGTCTATTAGCACCGAGGTTGCGGGTTCGATTCCCGCCAGAGACTCTGGTTTCTTTCCTGCAGACAAGCATAGAGCTTCGCGGTATTAGATTAGAAAATTAAAAAAAAAAAAAATATCCTATATGTCGATAATGTCAACATTTATGTATATGAAACAGTGTTCGCAAAGAACCAAACATTATTTAGCGTACGGTTCACAAACCCAGAAATGATATAAATTTTTTAGTGTTTGTGTACACAACCCTTTATACCGTTAAGGCGCTATTAGCGTTTGTGTTTTTCAAATTTCTACCGAACAGAACACTAAAAAACAGTATAAAATGTTTATTTTTGAACGCTCATATTACATCTTTTTATTTAAATTGATGAATGAGGGTATATTAGTTCATCATTCGGTTTGAAACTTTTGTAATATTTATTAAAGATCCATTAAAGTATCCTGGGTACGTTTAGACATAGACAACTACGCCTGTTGAAAACACGCTCACTTTCGAACGACTTTTGGTGTCAAATTGTTTCCAACTCTATTTAGTAGTTTTGCATTGAAATCAAGCATAATCGGCTCAGTAGAAAAAGAGAAACGGGCCAAATGTGAAGCAAATTGCACAAAGATAATTTACATTTATGTT
The DNA here is from genome assembly GCA_963931875.1 of Pollenia griseotomentosa. Lineage (NCBI taxonomy): Eukaryota > Metazoa > Arthropoda > Insecta > Diptera > Polleniidae > Pollenia > Pollenia griseotomentosa. The sequence continues at coordinate 21,399,923 of OZ007561.1, forward strand.
CCAAAAATGAGAACAAATTCGTTTATCAAAACTAGATGACACCCTAAAGATATAAGCGTACTCTCAAAACAGACCTAAGTATGCCTAAGATCGCAACAAATTATAATACTTTGAGATGAGGTTTTATTAAAATTAATTCATTATTTATCGTAGATCCCATAAACAGCCGGGTATCAAAACTATGGCACAGTAGAATAATAGCACTTTTACTTGTTTTTTTCTTTAAAGATAAGTTGGAAAATGTAATTGTCTAATTTAATAATTTTAAATTGGTGGCAAAATTGGGGACTTAGGTTTTGAGATGGGCCTTTTTGGGGGCAGCAAACTTTAGATTTTTAGATGTGGATCTCTGTAGTCATCAAACATAAAATTAAAGACATGAGTTAAAATGTTGCTGGCAATACTCATTTTCACATACATCAGTGATGGCAAACTTCTGCTTGTGATAACTTGACACTTTTTCTATCAACTATGTGAGGACATGGTTCTATATTATTTTGTTGAAGTGTAATTTAAAAAAATAAAAAAAAGAAAAGAAAATTTTTATACATATATAGCTTTGGAATTTAGTTTAGAAATTTTCAGAAAATTTCATTAATTGAAAAATTTTCATTGAGAAAAGATTTGAAAAATTACAATAAATTTAAATATTTAATCATTGTGAGGAATTATAATTCAAAGGGGAAAATAAAAAGGAAAAAGGCCAAGAGAAGATAAGATAGTGGTTTCAATTAAGGATCTAAGGGAGATTTTGAATTTAAAAGGTATTTATAATGAGTTTTTTTTGTGTAATTGGTGTAAAAATGTTTTTTTGTGAGCTTAGGCAGTTCATTTGTATATGGGCAGTTTCTCAGCATTAATACAATATTGGATACTGTGATCACTTAAGCGAATAATAAACCAGCTTTTAAGCCGGAAATTAAGCCGCAAAAATTTTTGAACTTTGGTGTTAAAGCTTTTTATTATACGGAAACTATACTTTCAAATTTCCTGACAATTCAATTAATTATCTACAAAAGAAGTGCGATTTTTCCCGAATATAAAAGAATAACGCGTTACTAATTTAACTTTAAAATAACTATCATAAATATTACTTACCATGCCATAATTTAACTTATCATAACATTATTTAATTTAACATAACTTAATTAATTTTACTTAACTTAATTTAACTTAACATATTTAACTTAACATAAATTTATTTTACTTTAATTCTCTTAACATAATTTAACTTATCAAAAAACTTAATTTTTACTTAATCATAATGTATTCAATGTAAATGTTTTTTTTTTTTGTAGTCACCAAATTTGTTTGAAATGTTTTAAATTATAAATTTAAATACTAACATACACACACATTCACACATACATACATTATACATACATACATACATACATAGTACAATATACATTACAGATGAAATAGGTACACATTCCAGATAAACACTGTTTAATACTTTCGTATAAATAATTAATATTAAAACAGAACCATCAATAAACCTCTGAACTTCAGGCCTGCAGTCTTCGAGGGAAATAAAATGTGGTGAGTTTTTACTTTATTATTTCAAATTTTACAAAACCAATAATACTTGAACAAACAAAAATAACTTATTTTTTTTTTATTTTTTTTTTTTTATTTTTTTTTTTTACTGTAAAATTTCTGTTAAAATGCATTAACAGAATAGAAAAATGTTAAAACTTAATTTTCATTTTTAAATAAAAACAATTGACATAGATTCCAATTTATTTAAAGTTTTAACATTCTATCATTTCTTTTAAAACAATTTATAATAACATATTTCATAACATTTTATCATAAACAACCCTTAATTTAAATTGCTTTATTGCTTTAGAGGTTTAAATATTTTATTTTAATCACCTTGCTGTTATCCCAATTAATTTAAACATCATGATATTGACTTTTAACTGTAACTTTATAAATTTTAATTTTATTTAATGGAAAAATTATGCTTATGCAAGAATTTATTGTGGAATTTTAGATTTTTGGGGATGTTTTCGATTTCTAAACCGAATAAATTTTGTTAAGATTAAGTTTTGTAGCACGTGTTAAAGTTTTGTTAGAGATTTTGGAAATTGGAATTTCTTCGAATTCCAACTCACGATGGCTTTACACAAATTTTACTTTGAGGATTTTTTTCTTTTAAATTTGAATTTGAATTTTATTATAGTTGAGATTTCTGTATCTGGTTTTATGAATTGGATACTTACTCCTATAAGATTTCAGTTCTTGTTGAATATTATTATTTTCGAATTGAATTTCATTTATTTGAGATTTATTTCATTTGACTTAATGGTTAATGGAGTACTCATGAAATTTAATTCACATTTTCTTTCGGTGTTATTCATTTATTTTTTTTTTATGGATGCAAAGTATATTTTATTAACATTTTATATATATGCCCTATCTAATTGTATTTAAGTGGAGTAGTGAAATACTATATTCTGAATATATATTTGACGTTTTTTTTTTAAGATTTAATTAATTGAAAATGGTTTTGACAAGAAGTCAGTAAAATTTGTTAGATTTAGATCAGCCTGCTAATGTAAGTTTTACGGTAAATTTAGATTCTGATAATGTTCAACAAATTGCACATAGTGCTAAGAGAACTCGTACAGGAGGTAGAGGTAAGGTTGTTCAAAATGGAACTTCTCATCAGGATGAGAGTAATACTAATGTTAGGCAAATAATATCAGATTCTTTAGGGAATTTTCGTAGTGAAATGACTTCACTAATAAGTAATGAAATTCGTTCTGTTTTACAAAATATGAACATCAATTCGATTCCTAATGTTAATAGTTCAAATAATATTCAAAATATTGATGTAAATCCTTTAGGTTCAAGAAATATAGACATACCAAATTCATTTCCTCGGAATGATCGTAATGTTCCATCGGAACCGTTTTTTGAAGAGAAAGTTTTGAACATCATTCGTAATTGGAAATTGAAATATAGTGGTCATGATAGTGATATGTCTGTTGACGAATTTATATATCGTGTAAATATGTTGACCACAAATAATTTAAGAGCAGATTTTGAGTTAATTTGTAAACATGCTCATAGTTTATTTGAGGGAAAGGCACTTGTATGGTTCTGGCGTTTTCATAGACAAAATGAGGACATTGACTGGATGACATTAACAAATGCTTTAAGAAGGCAATATAAAGTTGACTATAGTGACTTTGATATTTTAGAAGATATTCGCAGACGAAGACAGAAACCAAATGAAAACTTCGACGAATATATGGACGTTATTTCGGCAATGACGGATAAATTAAAGAATTCTATTTCAGATCAAGATTTATGTGAGACCTTGATTCGAAATTTAAAGAATGATATTAGGCATGAACTTTTACACTTGGAAATAAATAGTGTTTCACAATTGCGTCGTGAAGTTAAGAAACACGAAAAGTTCATGAAAAATGTACACGCATTTGAGGCTCGCAGGATTACTAAAGGACGTATTTCGGAACTGACAGATGGTAACGACAAGGACATAGTTTTGAATGAATTTAATGATAACCCCGAAATTTGTGCGATTCAAGGTAGTTACAAGTGTTGGAATTGTGATAAAATTGGTCATTCCTATATTGATTGTATGGAAACCAGACGAATATTCTGTTATGGGTGTGGAGTAAAGGACACTTACAGACCCACTTGTCCTAACTGTAGTAGGAAACAACAGGGAAACGCACAAAGGGATGTCCGTCGGAAGTAGAGCGGACATCCGAAAATAAAGAACAGGATATTTCGGTAGACAATGACGTGACTAATGAAATCATGCATCCTTTAATGAGACCATACCATAAACGATTAAGGGATTATGAAAAGGTTCGTTCACATATGTTTGGAAGTTCCGTAACATCTAGCAGATCTTCAAAACGAATTCGGAAATTTTATCAGAAACTTAAATCTCTTAAAAATTTCATTATTTCATCAATTGTTAATAAAGATATGGATAGTAGACCATATGTACAATTAAAATTTTTAGATGGTTTTTATTTTGCTCTTTTAGATAGTGGAGCTAATAAAAGTGTTATTGGTGGTAAATTAGCGATTCAAGTTCAGAATAAAAGACAATTTATAAGATGTAAAGGCAATGTACGCACTGCTGACGGACAAAGACAGGATATTTTAGGAACTATAATTTTGGATGTGACTTATCAAGGACAAACAAAATTGATTGAATTTTTAGTAGTACCGACGATACAACAGGACTTAATTTGTGGTTTCGATTTTTGGACGACTTTCGGACTGAAGATTGTAATACCGAATATAGGAGAAATTGACTGTACTAATGATAATCAGGACATAATAAAATTAACTTATGAACAGCAACGAAGACTTGATAGAGTAATTGCAGCATTTCCAAATTCAGAAATTGAAGGATTGGGATGCACTTCTCTTATCGAGCATTGTATTGATACAGGTAGTGCAAAACCAATAAAACAACGTTACTATCCTATTTCTTCGGCTGTTGAGAAGCAACTAAGCGGCGAAATAGATAGAATGTTGTCTCTTGGCGTAATAGAAGAGGCTCCAAGCTCACCTTGGTCTTCACCTGCAGTTGTAATTGTTAAGCCCGGTAAAATTAGGATGTGTGTGGACAGCCGTAAGCTAAATTCAGTGACAGTTAAAGACGCGTACCCTATACCCAACATTGACGGACTTATTGCAAGATTTCCTCCGGTTTACTTTATTTCAAAAATTGATTTGAAAGATGCCTTTTGGCAAATTAAATTGGATGAAAGTTCTAAACCTAAGACAGCTTTTACAGTCCCTAATCGGCCATTGTATCAATTTACAACAATGCCGTTTGGACTGTGTAATGCACCGCAATCGTTGTGCCGACTTATGTACATGGTTATTCCGTACTATTTAAAAACTCATGTATTTGTTTATTTGGATGACTTACTTATAGTTTCGCAGACATTTGACGAACATATTACACATTTGATGGAAGTGGCATCACAATTACGTAAGGCTGGGTTGACTATAAATGTGAAGAAAAGTTGTTTTTGTTTAAACAAGGTTAGGTACTTAGGATATATTGTTGGTAATGGAACGTTGCAAGTGGATGATGATAAAGTTAAAGCCATAAAGGACTTCCCAGTACCAAAATCGATTAAGCATTTACGACGTTTTCTTGGAATGACGGGATGGTACAGACGTTTTATACAAAATTATTCGACTTTGACGTATCCTTTAACAGAACTTTTAAGTAAGAAAAAGACTTTTAACTGGACTGAGCAGGCACAATTAGCTTTTGACATATTAAAGGACAACTTGACTAAAGCACCATTACTTGTACATCCAAATTATAGTTAACAATTTATTTTACAGTGTGACGCTAGCACTTATGGTGTGGGTGCAGTGTTAGCACAGGAGGATGATGAAGGGACAGAGCGACCAATTGCGTTTATGTCACAGAAATTAAATAAAGCTCAAAGAAACTACACTATAACAGAACTTGAATGCTTAGCTGTTGTTTTAGCAATTAAGAAGTTTCGATCTTACATCGAAGGACAAAATTTTAAAGTTGTTACTGATCATGCAAGCCTTAAATGGTTAATGAGCCAAAGAGATCTTTCTGGTAGCCTTGCAAGATGGTCACTTAAGTTACAGGGTTTTCATTTTTCAATAGAACATCGAAGTGGTAAGCAAAATATGGTACCGGATACTTTATCAAGAGCTCATGAGGGAGATGATTTTGTAGAGGTAATTGAAATGGAAAGTATTCCAGCAATTGACCTCGACTCAGATGCTTTTGATTCGGATGAATATCGGAAACTACGTGATGATTTTGGAAGTTCTGGATTACCAGATTTTAAAATAATTGATAAATATATTTATAAACGGACCGATTTTTCTCAAGGACAGATCGACGAGTCTAATTTGTGGAAACTTTTTGTACCGAAAGAACTTAGAAAAGACGTTTTATATTCAGCGCATGACATATCAACAGCATCTCATGGTGGAATTGCTAAAACGTTAGAAAGAATAAGACGACATTTTTATTGGCCAAAACTTGTGACTGAAGTTAGAAATTATATTACTAATTGCGACTTGTGTAAGACATCCAAGACACCGACAATGAACTTAAGACCACCATTAGGGCAAATAGTGAAGACAGAAAGACCGTTTCAGAGACTGTATATAGATTTAATAGGACCGTTGCCAAGGACCAGGACTGGTAATACTGGGATTTTAATCGTGTTGGATCACTTTTCAAAATTCACATTTCTCAAACCTTTGAAGAAATTGGTTTCGAAGCATATAATTGATTTTCTTCGGACGGAAATTTTTACATCTTATGGAGTACCACAAATTATAGTATCAGACAACGGGACACAATTTAAATGTAAAGATTTTGAAAAATTTTTAAGCAAATATGGTGTGCAACATATGTTGACCGCTGTTTATAGTCCACAGGCTAATGCAAGCGAACGTGTTAATCGTTCTATAAACGAAGCTTTAAGATCATACATTAGAGATGATCAACGAAATTGGGACATTTACATAAGCAGTATTAATTGTGCTCTACGAAACAGTATACATCAAACTATAGGTAAGACTCCATATGAGATAGTTTTTGGACAGACTATGGTGACACATGGAAAAGACTACCAACTTTTAGAAAAACTAAATCTTTTGGCTGAAACGGACATTCAAATTGAACGACAAGACGAGTTCATGTTAATTAGAGATTCTATTAGGGAGCATATATTAAAGGCATATGAAAAGAATGCACGCTTATACAATTTAAGATCGCGGACAAAGGAATATTCAGTTGGACAAAACGTAATTAGAAGAAATTTTACTCAAAGTTCTTAAATTAATTATTATAATTCAAAATTGGCACCTGTTGGCATAAAGGCAAAGGTTCTACGGAAGATTGGAAATGTGAACTATGAACTAAAGGATATAGATAGTGATTGTGTGGGAATATATCATGCAAAAGACATATGGACTTAACAAATGTAATTGGATTAGGAATCGTATTCAAAGTATGTCCTTTACAGAACCAGTTCTGCAGCTGATTTAACCTTGACACTGTTTCTGTTTTGTGAGGACATGGTTCTATATTATTTTGTTGAACTGTAATTTAAAAAAATAAAAAAAAGAAAAGAAAATTTTTATACATATATAGCTTTGGAATTTAGTTTAGAAATTTTCAGAAAATTTCATTAATTGAAAAATTTTCATTGAGAAAAGATTTGAAAAATTACAATAAATTAAAATATTTAATCATTGTGAGGAATTATAATTCAAAGGGGAAAATAAAAAGGCCAAGAGAAGATAAGATAGTTGTTTCAATTAAGGATCTAAGGGAGATTTTGAATTTAAAAGGTATTTATAATGAGTTTTTTTTGTGTAATTGGTGTAAAAATGTTTTTTTGTGAGCTTAGGCAGTTCATTTGTATATGGGCAGTTTCTCAGCATTAATACAATATTGGATACTGTGATCACTTAAGCGAATAATAAACCAGCTTTTAAGCCGGAAATTAAGCCGCAAAAATTTTTGAACTTTGGTGTTAAAGCTTTTTATTATACGGAAACTATACTTTCAAATTTCCTGACAATTCAATTAATTATCTACAAAAGAAGTGCGATTTTTCCCGAATATAAAAGAATAACGCGTTACTAATTTAACTTTAAAATAACTATCATAAATATTACTTACCATGCCATAATTTAACTTATCATAACATTATTTAATTTAACATAACTTAATTAATTTTACTTAACTTAATTTAACTTAACATATTTAACTTAACATAAATTTATTTTACTTTAATTCTCTTAACATAATTTAACTTATCAAAAAACTTAATTTTTACTTAATCATAATGTATTCAATGTAAATGTTTTTTTTTTTTTGTAGTCACCAAATTTGTTTGAAATGTTTTAAATTATAAATTTAAATACTAACATACACACACATTCACACATACATACATTATACATACATACATACATACATACATAGTACAATATACATTACAGATGAAATAGGTACACATTCCAGATAAACACTGTTTAATACTTTCGTATAAATAATTAATATTAAAACAGAACCATCAATAAACCTCTGAACTTCAGGCCTGCAGTCTTCGAGGGAAATAAAATGTGGTGAGTTTTTACTTTATTATTTCAAATTTTACAAAACCAATAATACTTGAACAAACAAAAATAACTTATTTTTTTTTTTATTTTTTTTTTTTATTTTTTTTTTTTTTACTGTAAAATTTCTGTTAAAATGCATTAACAGAATAGAAAAATGTTAAAACTTAATTTTCATTTTTAAATAAAAACAATTGACATAGATTCCAATTTATTTAAAGTTTTAACATTCTATCATTTCTTTTAAAACAATTTATAATAACATATTTCATAACATTTTATCATAAACAACCCTTAATTTAAATTATAATTAAATACTTTTATTTTAATTATTGAATATAATTTGGTGATTTAAACCTACATATGTTAAGAATGTTAATTTTTATTTGAATTAATAATTTAAACCGTAATTTTTATGTTTAAATAAATAATTTGTTAGTAGAATGGACCTTTAAACAAATTTTGTTTATTTCACGAAACATTTAAAATACATTAGAGAAGGGGAATAATGGGTTATTCGGAAATTTCAAAGAATAACGTTGGTTTTGGGTGGGTATAGAAATGGAGAGGTGAACAACATCTTAGACCTTTTCAAACATATATTAAAGTGTTTGCATCTATAGATTTTCGTTTCCTTTATTATTTGAATGTCGTTCTTTAAGTCTACGGTTATAAGTTGATTCATGAATTTCAAATCTACCTAATTTTAAATTTTATAGTAGTGGATTTATACTCTATCTTGTAAAAGATAACGAACCACCCCATTTTCCGACGAGCAAAGCTGGTGTTATAGGTAGATCTCTCTTTTGATAGATAGGGTCTCAGTTTTCGTCCGTTACAACTAGTTTTTACTCTGCTGTTGGTTTGTAGTCATTTCCTAAAAGAAAATAATCACTGGCAATGGTCAACTAATAAAATTTTTTTTTTTTTTTGGTAGAGTTTCTTAAGCAAAATTTTTAGGGCGAATAAACCGTTTTTCGGCAGATTGTAGGAAAATTGCATAGTGAGTTTAAACCAGTGTTCGAAAATAAACACTAAGGCCTAATTATGAAAACTCAACGCAACGCCAAAGAATAACATTGAAAGGAAAAACAAAATAATACACTAAACGACTAACAAAATCTTGTTAAATTTTGTATTCCCAAAAATTACTTTGATAATAAACTGGCAAGTGCACGGCTTAGAAAACTAAACTCTGGCAGAATGCTTTATTTTTGCGAGAGCAATAAAGCAAGTTGTTTTTGTTTTCATATTGTTTTTTTCTTAACCTACTAACAACCAAGAATGATAGAAATAAAGCTTACGCCTTGCGCATGTTTGATGACGTAGTAGTTCCCTTGTTTAGATTACCAAGTCTCTTTTATATGTGAATATCGTAATTTCTTACAAAAAATTTATGTATTACGTGTAAGTTGGCAACCCTGCAACTAATTTACTCAGAGAGTTCAAATAAAAAATATTATATCAATTATCAAAAAATTAAGAATTTTGATTAATATTTTATATTAAAAATATCATTACAATAAATAAAATTTTTAAAAGTTTTCAAACGTGTGTTAAAGTAGTGAAATAAAGAAAAATAAAATATAAATAAAAATAGAAGAGAGCAGAAAAGAGAACAAACATAAAGTGTGCAGTATGCAAATGCCAACAAATTAACCGCAAAAACAAAAAGGGGGAAATTGTGCGAAAAACTAACGTGTTGCGCGCTTTTAATTAAATGTCTATAGTTTTAACTTTAGCTAACATAGAGATAATATATATTTATGTAAGTCCAAAATAAAATTATAAAGAAGAAAGTAACTTCTAAAAAAAAATTTTCAGTTTTCAAATAATTTAAATAGAAAAGTAATAAAGTGTCCCACTGTCATGTTTACACATAAACATTACAGTTTGAAAGCTAAAAATTATTAGCCAATGAGAACGAAGGTTGTGTGACATCACAGTTCCTACGTGCGCATAAAAAAATTTTTATATCTGCATGATGTCGTAATCTTTATTTCTATCATTCTTGGTTACAAGTAAGACTTTTGCTTATACATAAGTAATTCTTAATCGCTTAACAGTTTTTACTTGTTTAATATCCTTAGTTTTTCTTAAATCTTTGGATGAAGTTTCCTGACGATCTGGCCTAAGCAACCAGTGAAATGCGAATAGGAATAGCTTATCCCTTCAACAATAAATTTTAGTGTTTTTATCAATAATAAAAATTGGAAATTAAGCACGACTAACAAAATCTTGTTAAATTTTGTATTCCTAAAATTTACTTTGATAATACATATTTTGTAATTTTGCTCACAACTTGTGTCGTTGAAACCGTTTTAAGACGGTATATAAATTTCTGTAGAAACCAACAACAAAATAACAACATTTTTATGACTTTGTTTTTGCTTTCAATGTAATTCATTGGCGTTGGTTGCGTTTTATATAATTAGGATTCGGTTCGATAGATTTGTGGGAAACACAGACGCTAATAGTGTAAATTGGTCAACAACTGCCTTTTAACTTGTTTCCCAAAGGCCTGGTTTACCAATTGGTTGCTGCATTCAACTTTTTATCAGTGGGCCTGAGTATATTGTTGTTATAACAATAACATCATTTAAAATTTTATAATTATTGTCTGTGACAATGAGAGCAAACATTTTTTTTACAATATAAATTTGTATAACTGCAAATATTAAATAATTTTTTACTTCGCAATGCCGCACAGAACACCCACACATACACATAATTTTTTTTTTTTTTTTTTGTTAAGTTCTTTACACGGTTTCTATTAGTGCGATTGTGAGTTTGTTTGTGTGCGAAATATAAATACAATTTTGTGTGACATTTAAATAATGATACCGCATATTTAGCAAACATTTGCTTAACATGATTATTAGCCCAGGTAATACAAAATTCAGTGCATAAACACACACGCAGCACACACATACGTAAATATCGATTGATAACCAAACATGGCCAATACAAGTAACCAGCAAAACAGCAACCACAAATACAACTAAAAGCTTACAGATATCAAACACAATTACAAGCCAATAACACACAAGTATGTAAATTAGGGGTATTCAAACAAAAAAAGAAAAGGATTAAATAATAATAATAATAACAGGTCAGAGTCATTAAAAAAAATATGTATGTAATAAACTTATTTATAGAATGGAAAACACAATTCCTTATAGACCATGCAAAGAAAATATACTACAAAATAACTAAAAAATATATAAACATTTTTGATAAAGAGAGTAGAACTGTTGCTATAAGTCTTATACGCTTAACAGTTTTATTTGGTTTAATATCTTTAGTTTTTCCAAAATCATTATGGATGAAGTTTCCTGATGATCTGGCCTAAGCAACCAGTGAAATGCGCATAGGAATAGCTTATCCCATCAACAATAAATTTCAAGTGTTTTTATCAATAATAAAAACTGGGAATTAAGCACGAATAACAAAATCTTTTGAAATTTTAATAAAGAGTGTTTTTTTAGCTGCATGAGAACTTAAAATGATGACACAAGACAGAAATATTGTTGGAATGAAATTTTTTTATTATAAACTGGTAGATTATTTCATTAAATTTATTTTAAATATGATTTCCGACATGTATGTCCATTGCGCCTACGAGTTACAGTGTCCATTTTCTCAGTCAGATTTTTCAGTACTTCTTTCACCAAATCTGGCCGTACGGCGTCAATGGTGCCTTGAATATTGGCTTCCAATGATTTAATGGATGAATTTTGGTCATCAACGTAGCCATTTAACCCTTAAGTGTGTACCTAGGCCGGGCCAGGCATGTTTTTTTTACTTTTTTCCAGTTTTTTCATATAATTATTAAATATATTAGAACAAATTTTTATGTATTCCGCAATCAAAGATTTTTTTTTACAATAACATGAGAAAAAAGTGTAAATTTAAATACCGTGGGTGTGGCAATTGGCCAAATAAAAATTTTGTGCATATTGTAACAACCCTTTTATTTATGTACTGTAGTAAATAAAATCAAAACGAAGCGTATCAAAGAGCATACGCTTCATTCTATTTGACAACAAACTGTTGCTGCTATAGCCACAAAAAACTCCATTTAAAATACAAGAGGTCCCAGCCAGGCCCAGGTGGCAGCTTGTTCCACACAAATTTGGTAACTACTTAAGAGTTAACCAGAAATGAGCTTCGTAAAATGGACGAAATGCGTTATAATCTATTAAACACTACTTCTTTCTGCTGGTTTTAGTTATGCAGTTAAGTTTTAATTGCTCTTTCTCCTCAGCAAGCACATGGTGCAGGCAATCATAAAACTGTGTGTAGACCAAAACACACAGGCGATTAGTAAACGCAATGAAATCACGTTGGGATAAGGTCATAATCACAGGTAGCGACCTTAATTTCATTAGAAAATACTTGACATATTTGAATGGTATCGTCAATGAACACTGTAGGATCTTGAAAAAGTCAAGGATGTGGATTCAATAAGAATGGTTTGAAAAGAATCAAAAGATTCCCAAACGGTACAAAAGGCCGAAACGAGAGGGCTTAGAAAGACATTCTATTAAAATTGAAAATATTTACAAGTTTGAATTATAGATTGGGCAAGTATTTCGTTTAGAATAAAAAAATACATTTCTAATTTGTTCTTCATTTACGACAATAAATGCATGCCACCTACCACTACTCTAATCTATGCGTATTTGTTTTTTTATTAAGCCAGTATTAGTAAATATATACACATTTATAAATTTTTTTATTACTATAAGCATACATTGATATAAAAAATATATAAATGTAACTTTATTATACATTATTTACAAAAGAAAATAATTAAACTTTTTTTTGGCCTTTAACGAGTTTAAAATGAATTCTTTTACTTAACCTTCCTACTGTGCTAGTTTGTGTAACACATATAGCCTTCACAACCGAAAGGTAGAACATGTGTTTCATATTTTTTTGAAACAATACACAATCGAGCAACGCGTTATTCAGGCTCATTATGAAAATGGGCGTTCAAATCAAAATGCATATCGTGCACTTCGTGATTCTGTTGGTCAATTTAATCGTCCAAATGTGCGTACAATCGGAAAAATCGTGCAAAAGTTTGAGCAAACCGGGTCTGTAGGAGATATGAAAACACCATTGCATGCTCGTAAATATTGCTGCTGTTTGCGATAGTGTGGCTGAAGAGCCGTCCACCTCAACTCGTCGTCGTGCCCAACAGCTGCACCTCTTACGCTCGTCGTTTATGAACATTTTGCATAAAGTCTTGCATTTACACGCTTTCAAGGTGCAATTTACTCAAGAACTAAAGCCTTTTGACCATTCCAAACGTCATCAATGGTCAGAATGGTGGCAAGAAATGGCAACAGAGAATGATCAATTTTCGAAGAAAATCATCTTCAGTGATGAAGCACATTTTCACCTCAGTGGAGTCATCAGTTACTATGGCCCGAATGGGAACATATGGATGGGGACGGTGCCACTTGCAACACAGCAATGGCTCTTTTGGCTCTTTTGCGCGACAAAATCAATGGCCGTATTATCTCACATGGTGGCGATGTCAATTAGAGGCCAAGATCATGTGATTTGACAACTTTTGACTTCTGTCTTTGGGGTTATTTGAAAGAAAAGGTGTACGTTGATAAGCCAGCAACAATTCAAGAGCTAAAGGATGAGATAATTCGGCACATTAACGGCATATACCCTCAATTATTCCTCAGCGTCATCGAAAATTTGGCAACATAATCCGATTTTTCCCTATACGTTAAAAAAATTTCCCTTACAAAAATCCCTACGCATTATTGTCATTAAAATAGAAAAAAACATTAGTAATAAAAAATAAATTTTGTTCAAAAATGTATATTAAAGCTTTGACAAAAAATAAGTACAAAACTTAAAAAATAATAATACATATCGCACTTGTACAACAATACTGTATTAACTCAAAATTGTAAAACTTTCAGTAAAAGCAAAACAATTTTTAATTTAGTATGAAAGGCATATGAAAAAGTTATTTTAATCCAACCGTTTCTTTACCAAATGGTAGATAAAATATCTCTATATTTTTACAGTGGATAGATGTCAATAATACCTGTTGACTTTTTCAAAAAGTAAAAACCAAAAATTTTGAGTTACATTGTTGTTGAATAGGTGCGATATGTATGTACTTTTAAAAATTCAATTTAGTGATATCTTAGAAAAAACATACACATACATATAAGTATCGCCCACTTTAAAAACCATAAACAACTCTGGAAATATATTTTTATGCGATTTTAGTGAAAAGAAAATTTTTTTACCGTTTTGGAAAAGAAAACAAAGAAAACAAAACGTTTTTTCTGTACTTATTTTATAAAAAAGTGCGATATGACAAAAAATCCCTACATTTTGTTAATTTAAAAAATCTGTCCGATTTTCCCTACGCTTATATTTTAATATCAAAAATACCTGCATGTAGGGATTTTCCCCTACTTCTGGCAACACTGATTATATTATATATAAATGACAGGTTTACTGAGCTTTCATTCTCAAAATTAAATTTAGGACATACCGCAACCGACCCGCATCGACCGCACGGGCCGAATATTACTGAATACACCAACACGTCCCCCAATATACCAGTACGTCTTGTTTATACAAACACGTGTACAGCACAAAAATAAAGATTGTAATAAATCCGGCAGCTATGTATAAAAAGTGTATGGGAACGTTAAGCCAAACAAATCTCTAAAAAAAAATACAAAACTTCTTAATTTATGCTTTAAAGACCGTATTAGTCCCCTTTTAGCTGAAGTTGTTTCCCTCTTTTCAAATCAAAATGACCATCAGTAATGCCCTTAGCATTCCTTACATTTCTAATCCTTTAAATGTTTCCTTTTACACCTCAAAAATAAATAATTTTATTTAAATTACGCAAATTGCAAACCTTGATCTATAGCTATAAATTAATTTTGTAAGATATTTAACAAGTGCTGGTGATTATTATAAATGAAATGTGCAACTAGAAGGGTGTATATGTTTTTGTCTTTTGTAAAATTGCAGGTAAATACATGTGATAACCTTAAAAGGAAACTATTATTAAATATATAAATAATTTTGCAATGTTTAATATAAATTGTTTTTGTTGTCTGTGCATGTATACGTGAGTTTAAGTGTTGCTTATTTAAAAGATTATTTTGTGTTTTGAAAATGTATTATAAACAAACAGGTTAATTGACCCAATTCTAATCATAGATAAATTTATATGTTTAAGCTTACAACAACAAAATCCTAACAAGAAACATATTTTGTAATACTTTGTTTAGGATTTATATGTTACATTTAATTAAAGTTCATACAAAATACTTGTAATTCGAGACACATTAGGAATGTTGTAATACAATTTTTGGCCAAAAACAAGTGTTAAGTGACATTTGCAGAAAAAAATGGCAATTTGTTAAATAAAGGCAAAAATTAGCTATTTATAGGAAATTTGGTAAAAAATTTACTGTTTATGGGAAATATTGCAAAAGTTTGCTGTCTATAGGAAAAATTTACTATTTTTAGGAAATTTTGACAAAATTTGCTTTTAATAAACATTTTGTCAAAATTTTCTATTTATAGGAAATTTTGATATTTATTTTGCTATTTATAGGAAATTTTGTAAAAATTTGCTATTTATAGGAAATTTTGTGAAAATTTGATATTTTTAGGAATTTTTTTGACAATTTGCTATTTGTAGGAAATTTAGTGAAAATTTGCTATTTATAGGAAATTTTGTGAAAATTTGATATTTATAGGAATTTTTTTGACAATTTGCTATTTGTAGGAAATTTTGTGAAAATTTGCTATTTATAGTCGATTTTGTGAAAATTTGGTACTTATAGGAAATTTTGTGAAAATTTGGTATTTATAGGAAATTTTGTGAAAATTTTCTATTTATAGGAAATTTTGTGAAAATTGGCTATTTATAAGAAGTTTTGTGAAAATTTGCTATTTATAGGAAATTTTGTGAAAAATTGCTATTTATAAGAAATTTTGTGAAAATTTGCTATTTATAGGATATTTGCTTTTTGTAGGAAATTTTGTGAAAATTTGCTATTTATAGGAAATTTTGTGAAAATTTGCAATTTATAGGAAATTTTGTGAAAATTTTCTATATATAGGAATTTTTGTAAAAATTTGCTATATATAGGAATTTTTGTAAAAATTTGCTATTTATAGGAAATTTTGTGAAAATTTGCTATTTATAGGAAATTTTGTGAAAATTTGCTATTTATAGGAAATTTTGTGAAAATTTGCTATTTATAGGAAATTTTGTGAAAATTTGCTACTTATAGGAAATTTTGTGAAAAATTTGCTATTTATAGGAAATTTTGTGAAAATATGCTATTTATAGGAAATTTTGTGAAAATATGCTATTTATAGGAAATTTTGTGAAAAATTGCTATTTATATTCAGTTAAATTTTTATGGAAATTTTGTGAAAATTTGCTATTTATAGGAAATTTTGTGAAAATTTGCTATTTATAGGAAGTTTTGTGAAAATTTGCTATTTATAGGAAATTTTGTGAAAATTTGCTATTTATATTCAGTTAAATTATTATGGAAAAAATTTTACGTTCGAAATGTCCCGTATCGAACCAGATTTTGGCTCAAACAAAAAAAAAATATAGAAGATTTTGGAATCAAAACAAAGAAAATTTAATGTTACATTGCTACGTAAAATTCTGAAAATTATTAAGAACATTGTTCTTAACTTGCTATTAATAGCATGTCTGCTATTATTCCAAAGTTTACAACAATTAACATCTCCCTTAAAATTTCTGTAATTCTAATAAATATATCCTAAATTTTTTAAACTAATTTTTGTTTTTTGAAGAGTTAATGTTAATAATGCATAAGTTATGATGGATCACACAATAACGCCAGCTATATGTTAAACATTGCACTTAGTTTTCTTATACCCAAAATCCACCTTATCGATTTGTTTTAACAGCCGTTTAAAATCCCTTACACATTCACGACACGCTAATCAATTTCAATTTCATTTTCTGACAGTAATCAACTAAAATTTAGTTTATTCAAACTCAACGCAATCAAAACGCTAAACCCTTTTATCTAATCACCGTCTGACAAAAATAATTTTCTAAAAGCAAAAACTTTAAAACAACACCAGGAACGAAATCTAGGGCCAGTCATTACATATAAAAAAATGTTTAATTGCCATGCAACTGTTTCAACAAAGATGTTAATGAGCCATCAGCAATTGATTACACTGTAAGTAAAGAGTACAAGAGCAGTACAGGTATGCATGCTGGATGTATTCTTAATCATTACGGAACAGTTTGGTTTATCATTGGTAAATATGTAAATAAAAAGCCATTAGATTTTCAATGTAAATTAACCCTTTAGGTACTTCTTTTTTGTTCTTGATAAAAAAAAAATATTTTTTTTTTCCATTTTATAACTATAAAACCTTATTCTATCTATTAACAATCAATATTCATTTTGTAGCAGAAGTGGTTTTTGAGCATCATACCATATGGCATAGAATGTATTTAAAGGAAAAGAAGAATATAATTTTAATTAAAATTTTTAATGCAATTTCAAACACTTTATAATCGAAAAGATGTATAGAAGATTTATGTTATCAAAAAACTATTAAAATTCATTTTCTTTATAAAATTAAGCTATTCATCTACATTCAGAAAGACAAATTAATAAAAAAAAAACACGATCATTTATATCAGTGTTTCAAAAGCTGCAGTTGAGATAGCAAAAGTCTTAAGATTCTGCTGTAACTACGACTTTTTAATTTTCCATTGGAAAAAAATAAACTGTTGCCTTTACTTTTGATTCATTAAATGAAAACAGTCGCAGTCAAGGCAAAAGCAAAAAACGAAAAGTTGTACACAACAAAGAACATCGACAGTCGACATGTTCGAAAGTGTTTGGTTTGACAGACTGAAACTTTTTAAAAATCCCGTAGTTACCGAAGATGGGACGTTGTATTTGTGTTTTGGTATTCAATTTTTTTTTTTTTTTTTAAATACTTCATGTGTACATAAATATTTATTTATTTAAATGCTTAACAATTATAACATTATAACATAACATTATCGTTTTCATATATATATGTATGTTATTTCTTTGGTTTGTATTTTAAAAGTTCTCTGAATTTTAATAAAGTCATTAAATTTCACTAAAAAAAGAATTTTTAGTATGTACAAAAATAACAGAAAAACAAAAAAAAAAAAAAAATACAACAAACTTACATAAATCAAAACAAAATTAAAACACAACGTCCCATCTTCGTTAACTTCGGTATTTTTTAAAAGTTTCAGTCAGTCAAACCAAACACTTCCGAACATGTCGACTGCCGATATTCTTTGTTGTGTACAACTTTTTTTTTTTTGCTTTTGCCTGGACTACGACTGTTTTCATTTAGGTCCTTATTTCGTAAAACACAACGCACGACAAAGTGTTATGTTAAAAGCAAAAACAAATTCATAAATATTTTGTAGTTTTGTTGTTGCTTTGTACAGAAATTTATGTACCGTTTCAAAATGTTCAACGCCTCAAGCAATGAGGCATATGAAATCCTAAAAACCAATGTGAATTTCTGTTAAAGGCAACAACAAAATTACAAAATATTTATGAATTTGTTTTTGCTTTCAATGTAATTCTTTGTCGTTGCGTTGTGTTGTGTTTTACAAAATTAGGGCCTTAATGAATCAGAAGTAAAAGCAACAGTTTGTTTTTGCCCAATGAAAAATCCAAAAGTAGAATAAAAAGCAATCTTTTTATTTTGACTGCAGTTTTTTAAACCCTGATTTATATTATATTTATCTACATACATACATATGTATATTTCTATATTATTATTTTTTTCCTTTGAATAAAATCTATACCAAATGGCATAGTATGATTAAAATAAAAATCGGACACCTTATTTGAACAACTTTTGGGATCTAACCTTTTCCTCAGTTATTAAGACAATGATAATCTGCTAAAAACCTTAATGACAGTTATAAAATAACATTATTTTCGAAACAATATTTACAAAATTACAAAGTGACCTTTTTTCGTAAATTACAAATCTTGAAATGCATGTTTGCTTTATGGCCTCTCAGAATGCACTGAGTGTACCAATCAAAATATTTTATTTTTCAATTTCAATAAAAAGCATAAAATAAAAATACAAAAACATCAAAAAAATTAATTTGACTGTAAAAACTGTAAAAAAAGTTAAGATCACTGTTTGTTGTTGTTTTTGTTTAAGCTTTGATATTGTTACAAGTAAAACTGTTGCTTAAAATACTTATTCGCTTAACAGTTTTATTTGTATAATATCTTTAGTTTTTCTAAAATCTTTGGATGAAGTTTCCTGACGATCTGGCCTAAGCAACCAGTGAAATGCGCATAGGAACAGCTTATACCATTAACAATAAATTTCAGCTTATCACTAGTATGAAATGGGAATTCAGCACATTTAAACGATACCTTGTTAATTTGTTACTATTTTGCCCCAAACAGGGGCTTGCAAAAACGACTATGGCATAGAATAACCGAAAGGGTTCACACTTATCCTTTAGATAACCATTAGAGCGTGTACTCATTTAGTATGCTGAATTACAAAACAAACACACTGACGAGTACAAACACACATGTGGGAACATTTTCTTCTGTCAAACACACTTACACTCAAACTTTAAACAATATCAAAACTTAACAACAACAAAAAAAAAAAAAAAGTGGTGACCCGTATGACATTTAAATTCTTAACTATTCACTAGAGAATATTGTATTAAAGAGAAAAAAATTCAACAGCTAGAAGAACAACAAACAAATTGACTACTCTACAAACTTATATCATTTATTTATTGATTAATGCTTCCAAAACGATGATGATGGTCATAGTAATAATAGCAAATAAAAACAACTTGATTATATTATTTCTGCTAGTACTTGCTTGAAAACATTATGTATTAGTATTGGTAGGTTGAGTGTAAAACTCATAGCAGGCGACACACAATACTTTGATGTATCTAGAACAAAATTGTGCAAAAATAGAAGGAGTTAACCTTGACTTATAATATTTTGTATGAAGGTATATATGATAATAATAAACAAAATTCCGTCAAAGGATTCATGTACCTCCCTTTTAATAAAAAATAAAATTGGCAACACTTTTTATGTTGAATTGTTGAAAATTACCATATCTATCTAAATTTAATGTTAAAATTCATGTACTTAACTTTTTATAAATTCTAGCAAGGATTTTTGTATGATACAAACAATTTAAATATTTCATAATTAAAATATTTCATTCAAAAATATAAAAAACAAGTACAATTTGGTGTTCCGGTAAAAGCATAAAAAATGACACTTAAACTCAAAATGTGGTGAATTTTTTTCTTTACATCAAAAGTACGGACAACGAAGCATATTATCTTTAAAAAACTGAAAAAACGGTGCATCTTGTTTTTTTTTTTAATTTGAACTAAATACGATTTTCATATTTTTTGCAAAAACAACCTGCATTTTTGTACGGCTATATAATAATGTCTAATAACGGTAGAGATTTTCTTGAAGTTAATTTCTTTAGAACGTTTATTTCTAAACACACTACAAAGAAATAAGGATAATTTTATCGTACAGAAAAATATTTATAGCTTTTAATATAAAGTACTAAATTATAAAAAATAATAAATGCGTGTGGGCCTCTAAAAAACATCATATATCTCTAACTTAGAATTAAAATGTGGTTAGTTTCTTTTTTGATTCTTAATAGCGGACACTTGGTTTATTAAACGGAATGAAAAATTTGAAAAAGTATGCACCTAGTTTTTTTATTTGTCCATCAAAAATTTTTTTTACTTTTTTTTAGTTACGGCAACACTTTTTTAAGATTCATCCAAAGCATTACTAAAGCCCTTATGACACTACATTTTTTATTCATTAATTGATATAGAATTGATAGAAAGAAACAGTAAATGTTAGAAAGAGCAAACTATAAAATGTAAACAAAGTTTTTTAGTTTTTTTTTCTCTTGTTATGGTTTTGTTTCAGGGATGGGGTTGAGAATTTTTAAAATTGTACCAACAACCTTTAAAAATTTTACTTTTTTACCCTAATTGTACTAAAAGATTTTTTTTAGTTGAAATTAATTTTATTTTTGTTCATAAAAAAACACCACAAAAAGGTATTATAAATCTTAGTTTAAAAATATCAACAAAAAAGTACAATTGAAACAACTTAGCCATCCCTGTTTTGTTTATTTTATTAAATGTTGCCAACTTTTTGTTTATGAGAAACCAAAAACAAAAAGCGGTAAATCGCTGAATTTGCTTATAAACCGCTGATTCAGCAACACTTTTAATATTTCAAGCTGGAAATGTCAATTTTAAGTTAAACAATTTTACATTTTTTTTGACATAACTTCATTTTTTATCGATAACTTTAGTAATATTTTTGACAGTTTGCCATTTATCTTAATACAGCTTAACTCTTTGCACTTGGTAAATTTTTGTATTACATTATATTTGTACTGTTCACAAAAACTTGAACAATGCATTAAAAATGTAGTGTCATAAGGGCTTAATACATACTTTAAATAAGGTGTGGGCTCATATCAAAGAAAAATTTCTTTTTTTACTAAATACTAACTTAAAAATTGTGGTACTTCTTTAAAATAAATTAAAATAGTACATGTATTAACTTTAATTTTTCTTATAAAATTTTATTAAAAATTAGGACAAGTTTTGCGACCAATAGCAGCAGCGAAACGCATTTAATATAAAAAAGGTTCTTCCTACATGTAAGATACGAATACAGTACAGTAATTTTTTAAACATTGGAACAACATTGTTTCACCTTATTTTTGTATATGGAACAAAGTACTGTGCGACATTGCCTGCCTGAACAAAACAAAAAATTTTCAAAATGTTCTTCTCTTCTGTAGCAACAAGTTAATATAAATTTTTCTACGTTGATCCATAGATGACATTAATAGTGACGTTGACGATATTGTGGAAAACATGAAATAACACTTCTACAAATACACAATTTTCAACACATACAGTGTTTGAAATGAAGCAAAGAAAAACATAATTAGTATGCATTGATATTTAGGTGATAAAATTTACTGCGTCAAACTGCAGTCAATAAAGTATACTTATTTTCAGTCATCCCTATATACATATACACGCACACTTATAGCAACAGTTACTTGAAAAGTATTCAGATATACAAACTACGTGTGTTAGAGCTGTAGATCTATGGCTTGTCAATTTAACCAGGTTTGTGTTTGTTTGTGAGTGTACGAAATACAAACACTTTAAACAGCATAATAAACAGACCCGAGCTGGAAAAAATTGGAATTCTAAAGTTCTACAATATTTGGTAGTTTATACACTAGGGTTATGACTTTTTGAATTTTCTTGAGAATATTAAAATTTACATGGCATAGCCGTGGAGGCCTTAAAAAATATATTATATAAATATAATAATATAAAAAATATAACGAAACGAAATTTTAGATAATTTTTTTTTTTTAATTTTTATAAAAGTAATAATGAAATTTTCTATGTTTTTTGCAGGGACTGCATATTACTATAATTTTTCATATTGAAAACAAAAATCAAACCGAAAGGGAGGTGCTACGTGTATAAGGGATAACCCAAGATAACCCTTATTACATGGACTACCTTTTGATGAATTTAATTTTTATTTTTTAAGTTTTCAAAAAAATTAAAATTTTTGGGATTATAATAACTTTTATTTTCTAAGGAATAAATAAAAATCAAGAAACAGTTTTATTTCTGCGGAATAAATACAACTTTTATTTTCTAAAATAATATTCAAGAAATAATGATTGAAATGTTTTTTTTTATAAAAATTTAAAAATAATTTTTTGTTATTTACTTATATTCTCATCAACAAAACATTTTTCCCGCAATTCCGAAAAGAAAACCGACTTCTCTAATCTCACCTATTTCTTTAGAGAGGATGTGTATTGATAGCTCAGCTATGTGTACAGAATTTGGACAAATTTTCTCTTACCGTTCTGAAGCTATAAATAAAAATATTTTGTGCCACGCCCACTTCTCCACTCCTGCTCAAATATTGCCGGATGTTGTCTTTTGATAACCTAGATGCTAGTACCTTATTGGGAAACGTTGACTCTTACCGTTCTCCAGATATGCATATAAAAATCAAAAAACAAGAACAACAAGGGATTTATGGGTAAGATTAGACGCAGTCTTGGTTTTTGTGTATCGATCGGTCTGAATTTTAATAGCGAACAGTAATATAAATGCGTTAACATCTATAGTGCGATTATCTGTTCAATTTTAACATATTTTAAATTGTTAAAAATATTTAACAGCAAAGCAAGAGTAAATTTTATGTAGCAACTTTTTTATCTTAACGTCAGGTATTTAAGCTAAAGGGCATAATAAACCACACAAAATGCTTGGCAGACACTCACATTGTTTCCGTTTGGGGTTTGCTAATAAACAACACAAATATTCTCCATACAAACATTAAATTTCATTTAGAACGGAGAGAGATTATAAAATAATGGCAAAAAAAAAGTAAGTAAAAAGTGATTTAAACAACGAGCTGTTTTGTGGCAAGCAATACTATTAAAAAAATTTAATTTAGTATTTAAAATTAATTGAACTGAAAAAGTTTGACAAATATCCAACATGTCTGCCAAATATTAAAAATTTTTAATATTTCTGCAAACATTGCTTCAAATGTTTGTCCAAACAGCAAACACCCAAATTAACAACACAAAATATTTGTACAAACGCAAAATTTTTACATGTTTGCCAAGCCATTTGTAAAGTTCATTATGCCCTTAACTCAACGGCACTGTTTATTTTGAAATTCGTAGTTATTTTTCAAAAAAAAAAAAAAAACAAAAAAAAAAGTTTGGCAAATAAAAGCCACATTAACATTTTAAAAATTCACACTATTTACATACATTTTGCAAAAATAATATTAAAAAATTTGTTTTTTGGGAATTTATTTCGGTATTAATAAAAATCAATAAAAATTTTACATTTTAGATGCAGCTTATGGAATTTCCGCTAATTTTATAATTTTTGCCGAATTTTTGCTTTTCCTTATAGTTTTAGTGACTTCAAATCAATTTTATGGTTTGTTCGAAATATTGAAAAATTTCGTGAATTTTCGTTTTTTTTTTTGCAAAAAAATTTTTTTATTTGTTCCGACAACTTGTCCTTTTAAGCGATTTAGCGATTTCAAATAAATTTAACGGTTTTTTTCTATGCTTGCAATTTTTCGCGAATTTTAGCCATGTTCGCGATGTAAACGATTTTTTCCTGTGGTTCTTTAGAGCCTTAACGATTTTTAATTAAAAGCTGCTGCTTGCAAATTTTTTCGAATTTCCGCTAATTTAACTTCTTTTACCGTATTTTTGCAATACCTTATTGTTTAAGTCAATTTTAAATTATTTTATGGCTTGTTTGATATATTTAAAGTTTTTGCTATTTGGTGCAAATTTTCCGAATTTTTGCAATTTTCACTAGACTTGCAAAACCTAAATGGGATTTTGTTAGTTTCGATAGTACTTCAATTAGTTCCACGCGAGAAGAAGTTTGCACTCGATGACAGTGTTCGTTAAATTGACTTATTAATTACAAAGATGCCACCTGATTCAAATTTTTAGCTATGTTGTTAAAATTGAGTTACTGACCTGCTGTATTGTTACCGCAAGCAATAAACTGTGTCGGTAAAATTAACGCTAACGTTAATCGTTAAAAGTTACAGAATTGCACTACTAGCCCCCGTTCAATCTGGGTTCTTCGAAAAACCAATTTCAACGGGCGGACGGAATTCGTTTAATCAACTTCGCTACTCACAACGATTCAGAATATAAATACTTTATAGGGTCTAGGATCAATATCGTTGAAATTACAAAGGCAATGACAGACTTATACGTATTAACTTGTTTTTTTTTTTTTATAGATGTAAGTTAAAGTAAGTTTAGTTCATCTGATAACAAATTTGTGCCGCCATTACAAAGTTTGTATACTGAATCTAGCCAAAACAGTTAGGCTTAGCTTAAAATGTTGGTGTTTAACGAAACAATTAAAAAAATCACATTTCGCCGAAATACTTCGAGTTGTAGACTACGTGAAACTAAGTTTAAACTTAATTCACATCTTTGAAACCCGGCCTAAAGCAAATGTTACGTAGCAAAGAAATTTTGTTAGCAAATTTTGTTGAGAAAACTCTTTTTAAAGTAAAACTCGAAAGATGCTGGTAGAAAGAAATTAAAGACAGATATATATTCATCCTACTCACATTCACGCACTTGTCATTTTGTAATTTAAAGTAGTACTTAATAGCAGACCAGTATAAGTGTGCTAAGTTAATACGTACTAGTATAAACAAATAAAAACTCAGATTTTGAACTAATCTTAAGTGTTTTTAACATTTATATTATCTTAAAATATCGCTTATCATTAAACTAAGTTCAGGCTTTCTTTTTTTGCCAAGTTTTGTAAGATTTTAAATAAATTAAAAATTAACTGTTGTCTAAACGACTATTAAGTAATTCACAGGTATCAATTAAAAATCACAAATTTGCTATATCCTTAATGAAAGCACTTAACTAAAATACAAACTCACACACACAAACATACATAAATAAAAAACAAGCGTTCCAACTATGCAACAATCACTTTGCGCTTGAATAAGCTAAACTGTAGCATAGCTGCATTTGAAAGGATACTAGGCATGTTCCTAGAACATGCTCTCAAACACTCTTTCAAACACACATGCAGTAATGTTCTTATAGCAACAGGAACAGAAACACAAATATCTATCTTTATGTACATATTTTTGTGTTGTAAACATATGCACACACAAACATACATAAACCTTTTAAGGAATATAAGTTTACCAATTGAAACACACATACCAATATACTCGTACTTACACCAAAATTATAAAATGCAAATGTCCTTGTGTGTACGTTTGAGAGTGAATTGTTTTTGCAATGTTGTATTTAAATGCTTGCATACATTGCAAATTCAAGTAAGCAACGTACCAATAACTCTGCTTTCACACGTTTCATCTTTTGATGCTCAACTCTTATGTTTTTAGGTGAGGGAAGAAAGAAGAAAGGGGGTTGGTACGGAGATACCTGTACTCGGTCAGTACGCTTTGTGTTTTTATTCGTTGGCATATGCACAAGGATGGCTGTATGTAATTTTTTTCTTTTCTTTTTCTCTTTGATTCGCTGTTAATAAAATTGTTTTTGTTTTGAACCGAAAAAAGTTGAAACCGATTGCTACGTGTGAATATATTGGCATCTTTAAAAGGGAATTGAAAAGAAGTTGAGCATCAAAAGATGAAACGTGTAAATTTAGACTAAAGAAACAAAGATCCACGTCTACACACACATTTATCTGCATTTTCATTTAAAATTTTAGAAATGAATGTGTGAGCTTGTTTAATACATGTATATATATATATATATATAATATATATATATATACATATAATATATGTATGTATTTCTAAAAAAGTATACTTATAAGTATGTATGAGTTTCAGAGTGTTTGTCTTTCATACTTGTTAACCGGCAAAGTGTTGTATTTTTAGAATTTAAATTGTTTACAATGAACATCCATTCCACACACACACACAATTCTTACACTGTGTATCATACTTTATGTTTCCCATCATACATTAATCCTTGAAATTAAAAAATAAGTTATTCAATCTTCAATTTAGATTTTAATTAAGAACAGCTTATATTTAATAAACCTTTTGGCTATTTCTGTCTTTCTTACCAACCCTAAGACATTCATAAATGTATGGTAAGTTGCTAACCAAAATATAATGTTAATGACTTTGGATAAATTTGAGTTAATGTCATTTTTGAGATCTTCATGTTCAAAAGTACATATGGGCAAAGTTTCAACCATTTTGTACGATTTTAAGGAAGTTATAGCAAAGTTTCCTTTTGTTTATTTTCATCAATGTAGGTGGAAGAAAATTAATTTTCAGTTAAAAATCTTGCAAAAAAATATTTAACATTCTATTGCTTTGACATGCATTTGACGTAAGTCTTGTTTATAAAATCTAAAACGGAAGAGTTTTTGAATTATGATTAAAGACTTTGTCATTAGTCATGTGACGTATGAGTAATATTTATTTATTGTGCATTTACATGAACCTATGAGTGTTCATAGTACAAACATTCACATATGTAAGATCTAGTTTTAGCTAGCTTTAAATTAGGGTTAAGTTAAAAAATAAGCCACTGTCTTATTTTTAGTCTGATTTAAAAGAAATATTGTAGATTTTGCATTGTTTCCACACAATACCATCCTTTATAAGATTTTTAAGATTTATTTAAGATTAATTTTTTTTTATCAAAATACATTAAAAATTGACGACAAATTTATTTTCGCGAGACAAATAGATTGTTGTTATCTTAAAATAGAAAAAAATAAAACAAACACTTATTTCAAAGATCACCTCGAAAATTAACGATTAGCAAAATTTTCTAAAAATATTAAAAACTACTAAACCAAAAAAAGAAAAAAAAATTAATTTTTTTGGACAAAAGTCTCTAAAATTTTAAATAATTTTTAAAATTTTTAAGGGATTAATCACCCTTGTCGTGGTTGGCGAATTTAAAATACGCCTGTTGGGTAAAAGATTAAAGAGAAATTAGTTATAACTAGGGCAACCAAAAATAAGCACTAAAAAAACAGTTTTAAGCTCTTAAAAAAAGCGTTTAAAAACATGAAAATAAGCTGTTAAAATAAAAAAAAAGCAATTAAAATTTATGGTTTATTTTCCACTTTATTCGTTGAATGCGTTGTTACAGTAAATTATAAATTGATGCGATAAATTTTCGAAAAGAAACCCCTGTCTTTTTGAAGTCAGCACGCTTTTGTACATAGAAAAAGTTCTTTCTACGTCTACAGATGTTAAGGGAGCATATTTAAAATTGAGTATTTGCTCTGAGGTATATTTTATACGATTGAACTCGCAATGCGGCTTGCCTCCCAGTATATCCACAATATCTTTTAGTACCGAAAATCCTTCATTTTTTAATAAAACAGATTCAAATTTTTTATTCCCTTTGTCGCCTATATCCCCTGGAACACCGGAAATTTTTCTTACGGTGTCCATAACTATATTCACTTGGGAAACCAATGAAAGATTTTTTGTTTCCAATTTGGTTACTACTTCGTGTAAAAACCCAAAATTTACAGAAATGAACAATATTTGGTTGCGCAAATTATTTTCATTCATTAAAGCCTGGCATATACGCACTGCTGAAGAATCTGTAGAGTTTAAATTTGAAAAAATTTCTACGAAATTATCAAAATATTTGGCATAATAATTTACAGCCATTATCCACGTCCCCCATCGAGTTATCACTGGTTGTGGAGGTAGTGGTATATCTGGTGCTGTTTCTCGTAAGATTTGAACCCTTGCAGGAGATTTAAGGAACGTTTTTTTAGCATTTGAAATAAATTTGTCTACATTTGAGTAGTATTCTCTTATATGTTCACAAACTCTGTGAACTCCATGTGCAAGACAGGTTACGTGAGTTATATGTGGGTAAAATACAGCAATGGCCTTTGCAGCTTTCACCATATATGGTGCGGCATCACTTACAAAAAGAAAAATTTTCTGTTTATCTAGGTCAAATTCTTTCATTGAATCATCAAACAAACGTGCAATAGTGGAATGATTGACTTTTTCTAATACAGCTGTTTTTATTAAAAATCTTTTTTCTGAAATATTTTCATCCACATGCAGTATACCCACAACAACGTTTGCCACAAATCTGTTCGACGCATCGGTGGTCTCGTCTATAGAGACCCAAATAAAATAATTTTGTATTTCTTCCTTTATTTTGTTAACTGTAGATTCATAAACTATTTTTGTATATTTGTTTCGAAGAGACGATTCAGATGGAATATGGAATGATGTATAGTTTTGAAGATAATGTTGTACTTTTAAATGTCGAATTTTGTATAATGGTATCTCTGCTGATATAAAGGCTTCACAGAGATCAATGCAAAATTTATCGGCGGCCGATGAACTTGTAGAACTTTGTAGAAAAGTTTGTTGTAAATTTTTTTTTGATTCTCTTTCTTTTAGATCTTTGTGCTTTTTTGAATCCAGGTGTTGTTTTATGTTGTAATTTTTATCAACAGATAAAGGTTTTGAGCACACGTTACACACTTAAGCTGATCCATCAGTTTTTAAATCTGGATACTGTTTGACTAGCTTGCTCAAGTAAACCGATTTGCTTTCCTTGACTTTAGGCATTTTCTAAATAATAAAACAATAAACCAATTTTAACAAAGGTTTTAATAAATTAAAAAAAATTTATACTTACATCCAAAACGCAGAGGCTATGAAGGTAATTTTATCTGTTTTTAAACTAAGACAACTTTAAAAAGTTTTAAAAATTTTATGCTTTCAACAATTCAATGAAATTTTTAAAATGTAAATTTGTTGACAGTAAAAACTTGGCTACTTTGATTTAAACGTTTTTTTTTTCAACCAGAGTTGTAGCAGCACAAAAAGTAAGGCGATTTCATGAATTCGCCTTGACAAAAAGGTGAATTTGTTAGTACAAATAAAAAAAGTTGCCACATCAAAAAAAAAAAAAAAAACATAACGATTTTTGCAAATATTTATTAAATAATTTTTTTTTTCGTATGAAAAAAATGAAAATTTATCTTAAAATGACAAAATAAGTAAAAAAAGCCGATATCGCAAAAATAACTAAAAAAAAACCGATATTGACAAAATAAGCAAAAAAAAGCCCTAACAAATATAGCTCATTTTCTTTGTTTTTTTATGATCGGAATTTCTGTTCAATCAAAATCTTTCTATCTTGTAAACAAAAAAAAAGCAATTGCTTATTTTTGGTTGCCCTAGTTATAACCATAAGTAACGTGAAAAAATAAAAAGTAAATAAATTTTTTATTTACATTTTTTTTCAGAATTAATTTTGAAAAACGACTTAGCACCGAGCCAAGAACCAAAGCTTTTTAATTTTATTATGTCAACATTCGATTATTAAGACACAAAGATCATATCGAATAATGTGCGATGAAAAAAACCAAAATTGCAAAATATAGTGCATCCAAAATCCAACAATAATTTTTGAACATGAAATGCACCAACTTGGTTGCACATTAATTTTTTGTTTATCAAATTTTTTCCGAAACAACGAAAAAATGTCAGTTAATGTGAATAGTATCGAAAACTGGACAATGATTGAACATTTTTAGGCCCGAGGTAGAGAACAATCCAGGATTTAGATACAATCAAAATGGAGCCACAATCAAAATGGAGCCATAACTCGTCTAACTATGACTCCCCTGCACGCAGTATTTGATAATTATAACGTTACTTATGCGCCACTAAATTAAAGTTAGCAATAAATAAAACAATCGTCGCAATTGATAAAAACAAAAATTAATAAAGAATAATCGCGAAAAGCAATATCAAATGAAAAATGTCGAATTAACAAGTTAGAGTGTTATATTCGTCACCAATATCTAAAAAGTTCTTGCGGTTTGACAAAAATCATAATTTTGGAACAGAAACAACATTCTCGGATCTTTAACTTTTTTGTTTATAGAAATATGTTTGAAATCAGGAAACAAAATAAAAAAAAAAAAATAGCAACAAATGTTCAAGGCTTTTGAATTTAATTAAAAAAGTCGAATATATTAAAAACAACTTAATATTTTTTCTTTCATGGAAAATATCACATTAAATTTTGAAAGATTAGAAAACGCAACGTATAAACGGGAGAAAGATTTAAAATAATAAAAAAGAAGCGTTTTTTCGACAAAAAAGTTTCCGTATAATGTTTAACATTTTTCAAAAATCGCAAAATAAAAAAATATATTCAAGAAAATTTCGAAATTTGGAGAAATCAATAATAATAATATAATATAAAAAACGCTGAAATAAGAAAAATTAATAAAATTTTTATGTCTGAAATACGTTGCAAAAAAAAAAAATAAAAACATAAAATTAGAAAAACTATTAAAAATGTTTTAGTCCAATATGGGCATTTCCATGAGAATGTCAACCACGGCTCAAAAAATTAAAACACTTGAAACTTTTTTCAAATATGGTAGAAAGGAAAAAACACCCAAACTTTACTATGCCCAGGTACTTATAGCTTATTACTACTTTTACAGTGCAAGAAATAAAAGTTTTAACTCACTTTCTCATTGATTAATTTTTAGTAAATGCAATTCACAATTTTATATTTTCTGCCGATTAAATACAGATACTGGCAACCCTGGAATTATGCTTTAAAATTAATGTTACAACATTAATGTACAAGATCCATGCGGAAAGAACAAATATATAGTTCGATTAGAGGTATATTTTTTGGTTTGTTTTGAATGCTTTTCTAATGTCACGTACGTGGTGTAAAAACATCATTTGTCATTTGAAATTGATCAGTCTTAAGGGTTTCAAAATAAAAGTTCAAAGCAAGATATTTGCTGCAAAAAAATATTGATCGGATTTTTTTTTTTTTTAAATTGATATAATAAAAATTTTATAAGCTTTTAAAGCTCGTCACGTACGATATTGTAAGTACTTAAATGCAACTAAATGCATCATCTTATTATGTTAGTATTAAGTTTAAATTTTAACAAACCTCATTTTATTACAATCAAAACAATCTTAAAAATTTTTTTGGAATCGGTACATATTTGTCCGTAGCTTCCATACAAGTGCTACACACGAAAAAAGCTTTTAATGCCATAACTTTCTTATAAATGTTGGTAGTGGTATACATTAAACCTGGCGACAATGACTTTTACGATGTTATGACATGTATTCGGGTAGGTCTAGAATTAACCATAGGTCCCATATAAACCCCCTTCCTTTAATCGGCTAGGGGCAGACAAATCTCATATAGATGGAGATAACTAAATAATATTCGGCACAAATAACTTTTATATAATTCTTAATCTCATAGCATAACTCTGTTCTGGCGTTCTTGGTTGGCCATTGGTCCCAAATAGGGTACACTCTCAAAATTTTGTTTAAATAATATAGTGTAGGGTTTTTATATACATATATTTCATGCCTTGTAAATACTATAAGAGAAAAATCTGTCACGTACGGTATGTCACGAACGATATTGCATTTTGTTAATTATAAAACCATCCAAAAAAATTTTTTTTCCAATTACGGATTATAAAGGAAAAATATGTGGTTTAATAAAAAAAATTAAAAAAATAAAAAAAACCTCCCACAATTCGCAGATTGTTGAATTTATTTACATTCACCCCAAAATCACTTCCGTTTTATGTCACGTACGATATGCACTTATTTTGCTCGATATTTTGGACAACAAGGTTCCGAATTTAATAATTTTTTTTTTCATATATAGGGTGACCGTTAAAATTAAAAGTTGGATTTCTTTAGATCTTACCGGCCAATTTGTTGGGTATTGATAAAAACCAACGCAAAAAAAATTTAGGATGATCGGCGAAGGCTAAGCCGTCCCTCACGCCCACCAAAGTTTGAGAAAAATTCTATTTTACATGAAATCTGACTTTTATGTTTCATAACTAATTAAATATTTATTTTGTAGAATAGTTCTAAACAACCCTACAAGAAGTGAATGAGCGAGTAGTCACTTTTTTCACGTTGGTGTTAAGAAAATGATAAAAAGAAATGACAGGAAACTTGATTTCGAATATAAAAATTAAATTTTTAATATATTAAAGAAACGCATTTTCTATGAATCACGTATCTTAAATTTTATTAAAAACCGTTATTATTATTTATTTAGAGAACTTTGATTATAACCACCTAAAAAAGCATCTACCTCAGGACGTAGTAAACAAATTATAAACCTTTTTATACTTTTTATTATATATTCTTTTGTAACCAATTATCTATGTAAATACTTAAAATCTTAATTCATTAAAGGCGAAGGCCCTGGCAGCCAGTCCTTTTTTCTTTATACATTTTTTGTAAATTAAATTTGCACTAAATAAATATTAATAATAATAATAATATTTATTTAAAAAAATCAGACCAGCCGGGCACCTGGTGTTTTAACCTAATTCGGGTAAGCTCAATCCAGTGGTGGTATCCGTTTTTTTAGGTTAGCTTTTGTTTTGGAAATATACCGTTATTTCGAAAATGGAGGAGGTTGCACAACATATATTCGCATTACTCAAAAACGGTTTAGTTCATTGAACAAACTAAAAAAACCAAAACTTCGCAATAAAATTACCTTTTAAAAAGCCTAAAGGTTTTTCTTATATGCGCAGTCATTTTAAAAACTTCATTTTTTTTTAGCAAAAAATAAATAATTTTTTTTGTATTAATATATATTTTTATTATATATATTTAGCTGGTGAGGCCTAACTCCATTTGTGAAAATAAAAATGCAAAATTTTTTATTTCATTTTTCCCGACGTTTCGTGAATTTTATGTTCACTTCTTCAGGGGATTCGTCTATTAATATAAAATAAAATCATCAACATTTAATAATACAATAAATATAAATGTAACGAACTTACAGTGAAAAGAAACAAATTTGTATTACATTAATATATTTTTAAAAACATAAAAACAAACACTAGTGGTGTCATCTACTGTTTTTCAAAACAACTCTATAACTGGCGCTTAAATTGTCAGTATCTTCTATTTTATTCATTGTTCTATTTATTTTCTGTTGAATTCTTAAGCTTTCTGTTGTATATCTTTTCCTCACGTTATTTACCTTGTCAAGTATTCTTATGTTGTCAAAATCAGGTTTGTGTTTTGTTTGTAATATGTGCTGTGATAATGCAGTGCTTTCTTTGTTTTTGTTTATGTCTGAATTGTGTTCTCCCATTCTTGTCTCCAAATTCCTTTTGGTCGTACCAATGTAAACTAAGTCACAGCTGTTGTTGTTGTCTCCCTTGCATGGTATTTCATACACTACATT
Organism: Pollenia griseotomentosa; assembly: GCA_963931875.1. NCBI lineage: Eukaryota > Metazoa > Arthropoda > Insecta > Diptera > Polleniidae > Pollenia > Pollenia griseotomentosa. The sequence goes on from OZ007561.1 coordinate 21,434,036, forward strand.
ATTTTGTTGTAGTTTGTGTATTGGAGTTTTTGTATTTGTAAATATTGCACTTAATGTTTTGTTTGGTTTGTAAGCAAATCTCATGTCATTTTTATCTATTGCACCTTTTATGTTTTTATTGTCCGTGAGGCCCGGTATGTATTTTACACTGATAAAATATTTTTCCTCCTTTTCAATGTTACCATTTGTGTTTGTTATTATAGGTTTATAGGCAGTTATTAAATTTTTAATTAAATTTGTAGGAAAAGCATTATCTTTAAGTACTTTCGTGATTACCAGTTTATTTTTGCTGTGGTGTTGTTTATCGCTAATATCAAGAACTCTACGTATAAAATTTTTTGCAGTATTTATTATTTGAGATTTAGGTTGAGTAGCGTTGAAATTGATAATTCTGCCAGACGATGTATTTTTTGCATACCAGTCAAACGTTATTTTATTGTCCTCTCTATGTAATTTTGTGTCAAGGTATGCTATTTCTCTGTTCGTCTCCACCTCAACGGTGAAATTAATCTTCGGGTGATACCCGTTGAGTGTTGTAAGTATATCGTCTTTGTCCTTAATGTCTATTACAGCCAATATGTCATCTACGTACTTTGCCACGTATTTGATGTTTGTTGACGTTCTTGTTTTTCAATTCTGCCAAGGCTGTGTCTAGTAAATTATCCAAAACAATATCGGCAATAGTAGGGGAAAGAGGATTTCCCATTGGCATACCAAAAATCTGTTTGTATATTTTGTTATTGTATGTAAAATAGTTGTTGTCATTCAAACAGAATTTTAGAATTTCCAAGAATTTGGATTTTGGGATACTGGTCTTCGTCTCAATAGTGTGCCATTGGTTCATAATATTTTTTATCGCTGTGTAAACAGGAACATTAGTGAAAAGAGAAACTACGTCAAACGAAACCAGTGTGTCATTTTTATTAATGGTGATGTCCTTCAGCTGTTTTTTTAGTTCCATAGAGTTTTTAATGTTATATTTTTCCGAGATAATGTTCTTGAGTATGAGTCCTATGTGTTTGCTTAACTGATAGCACGGGACTTGAATAGATGATACTATAGGTCGTAAAGGTATCCCACATTTGTGGATTTTAGGTAACCCGTAAATTCTAGGTGCCGTTGCAGCCGAACAAGTGAGCCTATGTTTTTGCCAATTATCTATATATTTATCCCTGTATAATTGACTAATAATGCTGTTATTAGTTCTTACTAATTTGCTGGTAGGGTCCATGTTCATAACCTGGTAAGTATTTTTGTCTTCGAGTAAATTTTCCATTTTCTTTTCATATTCTTTCCTGTAGATTGCAACTGTTTTGTTTCCTTTGTCTGATTGGAGTATAATTATGTCCTTGTGTCTCTTCAAAAATGTGTTAGTTTTTTCAAATATGGCTAAAATAAATTTCTCTTTCGGTGTGTTACGTATGTTCCTTTTAAAAAGTGTAATTCTATTTGCCAATCTAGTTCTTGTCTCATCCTTTTCCCCATGGGTATTTTCTACCATTTTCTGAATGCACTGTTCTACATCTGCTATAATTTCCAGTGGTGAAAAACCTTGTCTATTAATTGGTAAAGCAAATTTTTTCCCTAACGTTAGCAACCATTTGCATTCCCATGGTATATCAACTTCAGTTTTGTTTTCAAGCCATTGTTCGTTAAAAACTAATCCCAGCTTCATAAATAACTTTTCTTTCAGTGTATTAAGTTTACTCGTCTGTTTTTGTCTTGCATTCATGTTTATGAATCTATTTCTACAAGTCTGATTTTTCATGAAAGCTTCAAAATCATCTATCGTCAAAAAGTTTTGTATACCAGATTTTAAGTGGTATAGCCTTCCTTTTATTGCCCTCAAATCGGCGTTTGCCTGCAATATCTCCAGATTTAAAATTTTTCTATGAAAGTTGTATTCGACTCTCTCCAAATGTTCTTTTATTGTCGCGCATTGAAAAAGTTTCGTTACCTGTGCTGTTGTAGCCATAGTGTGTTTTGGCACTATGCCAAACCTTCTGCATGTTTCCCTATCATATTTAAAAGTTATATGCTGAAAAAATCCTTTCATGTTACGTGCCGTCTAATTATCAATTTCAACGCTACTCAACCTAAATCTCAAATAATAAATACTGCAAAAAATTTTATACGTAGAGTTCTTGATATTAGCGATAAACAACACCACAGCAAAAATAAACTGGTAATCACGAAAGTACTTAAAGATAATGCTTTTCCTACAAATTTAATTAAAAATTTAATAACTGCCTATAAACCTATAATAACAAACACAAATGGTAACATTGAAAAGGAGGAAAAATATTTTATCAGTGTAAAATACATACCGGGCCTCACGGACAATAAAAACATAAAAGGTGCAATAGATAAAAATGACATGAGATTTGCTTACAAACCAAACAAAACATTAAGTGCAATATTTACAAATACAAAAACTCCAATACACAAACTACAACAAAATAATGTAGTGTATGAAATACCATGCAAGGGAGACAACAACAACAGCTGTGACTTAGTTTACATTGGTACGACCAAAAGGAATTTGGAGACAAGAATGGGAGAACACAATTCAGACATAAACAAAAACAAAGAAAGCACTGCATTATCACAGCACATATTACAAACAAAACACAAACCTGATTTTGACAACATAAGAATACTTGACAAGGTAAATAACGTGAGGAAAAGATATACAACAGAAAGCTTAAGAATTCAACAGAAAATAAATAGAACAATGAATAAAATAGAAGATACTGACAATTTAAGCGCCAGTTATAGAGTTGTTTTGAAAAACAGTAGATGACACCACTAGTGTTTGTTTTTATGTTTTTAAAAATATATTAATGTAATACAAATTTGTTTCTTTTCACTGTAAGTTCGTTACATTTATATTTATTGTATTATTAAATGTTGATGATTTTATTTTATATTAATAGACGAATCCCCTGAAGAAGTGAACATAAAATTCACGAAACGTCGGGAAAAATGAAATAAAAAATTTTGCATTTTTATTTTCACAAATGGAGTTAGGCCTCACCAGCTAAATATATATAATAAAAATATATATTAATACAAATAAAAGAAAGTGGCCAAAAATAAAGAAAAATAAAATAATTTTTTAGCAAAATTTAAAAATTTTTGTTCTCTAAAAAATAATAAAAAAATGGAAGATGCAGCTGTGCTTATAATTTTTTTAGACATATAAAAACGAAATTTGCGAACAAAAAAAAAGACGAAAAATTTCCATTAAATTAAAAAATTTCATAAAATGCAATATTTGTATGAGAGCCTCTCTAAAAAGTGGGGATAAAGGGCAAGTTTGTTTTTGGAAAATGTTAATAACAAAAAACTAATGGAGGTCGGTCATATATTTTATTCTCCTTGGCAGTTATGGGGCTTTTTCTTCAATATATTCCTAGTCTGTATTGAAAATTTTGTATGTGAGCCCCCTTAAGGAATAGAGATAGCTGTTAGGTATGTTAAAAACAAATGATGGGGATAAAAAATAAAGTGGGATCAGTCATACATTTGACTCTTCTAGAGGCAGCCTAGAAGCTGCATGGCCAAATTTAAGATTTTCATTAAACCGCCATATTTGTAAAGGAGCCCCCTAAGGGTTGGAGATATATGGCAAGTATTTTTTAAGAAAATGCTAAGCACAAAAAACTAATGAAGATCCGTCATACATTTTATATCCCTAGGGGCGATTCCTTGTAAGTTATAGGCCTTTTTCTTCAATATATTTCTAGTATTCTAGCGGGTAGGTATGGCAGAAACAAATGATATGCGTTTGACTTTTTTTTTTGTAAGCAAACGCAAACAAACGCAAATATTGAAGTTGAATTGACGTGTGTAAGAAAAAATTTTTTTTAAGAAAAAATTCGCATTAATGCTGCTGTTTGCTCTTTTTTTTTTTGTTACTTTTTGTTAAATATGAGATTTAGAGAAAACTTGTTCAGACAAAAGTTGTTGGAAACATCACTATTAACATCTTCTTTGTAAACGATGTTTATGTAATATTAATATTTTCCAAGTTATGAGGCATAAAAGTCGGACCTAATGGTTTTTCTCAAACTTTGGTGTCGTTTTTTATCAATACCCACCGAATTGGGGGGTGAGAACATGGAAAAATAGAAAAAAAATATGCTCCATACAGTTAACGACCATACTTATAAATAGTACATACTCTCTAAATGAAACTGTCCTGTTAGGCTAGGGCCAGTATTTTGTTCTTTAACCCTGGATGGTAATTGTTCGTCCAATCGACAAAGTTATCATATAACTTTGTATGTGTATTCAAATTACGCTCTTTTTTCAACAGCGTTATCTGATGTCGAAAGCTTCAAGAGCTCAAATTTTTTTTTTTTTTTTTTTTTTTTATTAAAATTCATTTATTCAAAAATTTAATTTTTACAAAAAAGGTATTGCCTCAGCGTCCATAGGACATTATTGAGGCTTGTTGGCAATGAACTAAAAACTTAACAATTTATACAAAAAAAAAATAGCGTTTTCATACATATTAATAAAAGAAAAAAAAAAAAGAAAAAATAAATAACATATATTTTTAATGATATCATTATAGTAGTCGTTTTACTACATAAGAAGCAATTCTAAATATTCAAATAAATATTCTTTAATATTTTTCTTAAAAACGGAAATTCTTTGGATATTTTTTAAAGCTTCCGGTAACTTGTTGTATTCTAAACTACCCATGTGTTCTATTCGTTGTTTTGTTTTTTCTAAGCGGCAAATAGCCACTCTTAGATTACTCGCATTTCTTGTATTAAAAGCATATTGATTCCTGTAGAACAGAATGGTATGATGACCAATATCGTGTAAAGACTTATAAACATACATTAAGAGTTGCGTTTTGTATAAACCATATACGGGAAGAATTCCTGCAGTTATATCTTTATATAAATGTAAGGTCGAAAAAGACAATGGAAGATTGAATACAGTTTTCAACGCTTTATTTTGAGATCTCTGAAGTGCTTTCAGCTCATTGCTTTTTTTCCACGCGTACACAACCGCCAAATAATTAAGGTGACTTTAAATCAGGGCTTGGTATATTATCAGCTTTGTTTTAACGTTAAATTTGTTTTTTAAATTTATAAATCAAACCGGTGGCAGATGCAATCTTTGACTTCAAATTTTTTATATGCATATCCCACGATAGGTTACTCTGAAGATGTATACCAAGATATTTTGTTGAGAAGACCTCATGTACAAGTTTACCATCCACAAATATACTGAAGTTTTGATCATGAACCATATACGGCCTAAATCTTAAAAGTTTGGTTTTTTCCGCATTTAAACATATCTTATTTATCCTCGCATACTCCGCATACTTCGTATCGAATTTTGGAAGAAAAGAATAACTTTTATTTTTAATGCATAAAATTATTTATATTCTAATTTAAAAAAATTTTTTTTTTTTGAAATTACTTTTTGATATTATTTATATTCTTTTTTTCCTTTAAATGCTAAACTAAAATATTTTTCTCTGTTGATTTTAAGCTTCAAAAATAGTCCCGCTAGAATTTTTTTGCTAGTTTGTCGATTCGACGAAAAGTTAGCTTAATGTACTTAAATAAAGAGGTTAAACAATTGTTCCCCTGAAAGTGATACTGCTTAAGAGCGTCTGAGTGCTCACAAGCTCTATATGTGCTTATTGTGTTGTTTTGTGCAGTCTGTGTGTCTCACAATGTCAGGCTCAGGCTACGTATAAAGCACATTAAGGCCCAACTATAATATGCTTAAGCTCCTGTCAAAAAATAACAAAAATCTTTTCAAATGCATTTAAAAACACAAAAACAAAACCAAAAAACATTTGATTCCGTACGGAAAGTTCGATTTGTTTCGCACCTTGCTTAAGCAAATGACAGATTCATAAAATTTAACAAAAAGTTTCCTTAAGTTTAATATGGTTTGACATATATGATTTACATGTATACGCCCATTTACTTAAGCCAACTTAAGCATATTATAGTTGGGCCTTTATTCTGCCTAGTGAAATATCATAAAATTCAGTTGGGCTCAACATTCGGCTCCCGAGAAATTTATGGCAAGAAGCCCCCAAATCGGGGCAACAGCAGAGCAGATGTTCTGACGTTTCGTCATCATCCCCAAAAAATTTACATATTTTAGTACTTGCATCACCACTTATAAACTTATGGTATCTTAGACCACAGTATCCCTAAACAGGCCAATATATGTGCTTATATCTTACGGCTAGATATAAGCAAACTGTTAAAAGAAAACTTTTTTGTTTAGTGGGTTATCACAGTGCAGCTCAATAATGCACCAGTACGTGAAGATTGTTTGCTTTAAATTTTTGATTTAAATAAGGTCATTTCTGTTTTTTACAGTGTGTACTTTTCCTTACACACACTCACTAACTTGCAAATATACATCTTCACATCACATCTTCACATCACATCTTCACCTCCAGCTGATGTGTGTATTTTTACTGCGTGAATTTAACATGTTAAATGCGTTTTTTTTCCTTGCTTCTTATTTTTCCTATATTCCTGCAGCTCCTTCGTTTAGTTTTTTCTCTCTCTTTTTTGCGTTGGGTTTTTTTCAATTTAACTCTTTTTACAACTTTCAATCTTATTTTTATAGCTGCTGCTTCTGGTGTTGTTGTCGGTGTTGTAAAGGAAAACATTTATATGCAAAAGAAATGTATCCTTATGCAGTGTTAAAGGATTTAAAGAAATATACACATGCATACAAACTCAGAACGTATAAACATAAGTTTCAAGCTTGCAGTAGAATACAAAAAAGCGTACAAGAATATTTGTGTTTGTTTGTGTAGGAGAGTGCAACATGCAGTCACTCTCTGTGTCGTGCATGGTTGTCATAAATGCACTTTCGTATACACAGACAATAAACAACAGCAACAAAACAATTGTATGAGACCATTTGTTTGGGTCTTATTTTACTTGTGTAAATCGGCATCCTGAATGCCAGATCAATATGTTTTAAAATTCTGTAAAAATCTAACGATTATGTTTTGACTGCATTGCCAGCTTGCTTGGATTATGTGGCAGCTTATTTGTCTATTTGTTCTTTACAATTATTAAAAAGAGATTAAATTTAAATAACACAACATTTTTCTGATTAAATAATATAAGCATTGTTTACTGCAAATTAATCCTTAAATCAGGCTTAATTTGTTTAATTGTAATAAAATTTTTTTTTTAATTTAGTTAATGGTAATTGTAACTTTTTATAGTCCCCCTTTTACATTTTGGTTAACATTTAATTAGACTCATTATATAACAAATAAATAATCTCAGAACACATGCTTACTGCTCTCTATAAGCTGGATCATTTAATATAATTCTTTATTATTATAAGTGTTGATCGACCTTTTTTGATTACTCTAAATAGTTTATATAGTTTCCTATATGCAGGCTTTCAAGGTCATTAATTTAATGTAAATAAAAGTTTATTTATTTCATTCTCAACAAAATCCAACTTCTCAGTGATTGAGTTTTTTTTTTTAAATCCGGCAACATTGTAAAAATACAAAGTAAAAAGTAGTCAATAACTACAATAATTATAATCTTACAGCCATATTCATAAAAAGTTGTTATTTTAAGCTTATAGTATGTAATAACTATTAAACGCTTTTTGTCTTATAAACCTCTTATAAAAATTTGTATTCATAAACGTACATTAACAGCATTTTTACTATTAACCGTTTGCAGCGATTTTCTGTTTAAGTATGGCAACTTTCTTTATATTTGGCTGCCATTTTATTGTTAGTGATGCACGAAACTTCTATTCGGTTTACATGATATTCTATATTTAAATTTTTTTTATAATTTTTTTTTAATTGTAGACCTTCAAAATTATTCTTATCAAATAAAACTACATATTATTTTAGTTTCTGAACAAAATGTTTCCGAAAGGTATCATAAAAACTTTTGTTTGAACCTTTTTTAAATATACGATAAGAAAGTATTCGAATAAAAAGTTTGTTTACTTCTTATTAACATCACTGTTATTATGGTTTGTTTATTTTATTTTTTTTTTATATTTTTGAACAATAATTTGTTGTTTTAAACAAAAAAAAACAACTAGTTGCAATAATTTAATAAATAATTCAAGAGAATATCTGCATTTTCCCCTGAACATATTCATTTAAATTAAATAAATTTTTTTTAAATAATTATCAATATAACTTTAAATTGGATGTCTAAAATAAAAAAAAAAAATAGTAAAATGTATTTAACATGTCCGTTGTAATAAATAAAACATTTTTGTCATTATTTTTCATCATATTTCACAAAAATAATATCACAAAATGCAAACACCTTTCAAAATGTAATTTTATTTTTGGTTTAAAGAAGGGAAAATCCAACAATAAATTTTCTTACGTTATGAGTGGATTATTAAAGGTTTAATAAACTATTTTTCGTTTATGAATACAACTTTAGCAATTTTTGCTTTAAAACGGTCAATTAATTATCAATAAGTTTTTATGAATACGGCTGTTAATTTTTGACAAATTAACTTACAATAATCTTTTTCGTCAGTTTACATCATTTATAAATTACACACAGTATTTTGTAAAGGTGGACAGCACAACACAAAACTTAAAATATTAAAATAAATGTATGTAAATATAAAAATTATCACAGAAAATTTGTCCCTTTTTGATCACAGTTGTTATTATTACTAAAGTATTGCAATGGTGTAGTTTGCATTTGTATTGTCTGTGTATTCTTTTGTGTTTATTGCACTTGTTCTTTATTGTTGCTTATTGTCCCAGCATATTTTTGTGTATATATAGATACACATATAAGTGTGTATCTGTAAAGCTTTGGTTTCCATCAGCGCGGTATTGACGAATGTAACAACAGCTATTAATATTAAGTCGAAAAACAAACGAATTTGATTTGTCCACGTTTTTACATTGGCCACAAACTCACACTTACAACAATTTTACGGCCTCAGTACCAGCTGTAACTATTTTTTACTCATACAGGCATAACTAATAAATGACGGTCGCCAATAAACGGCGCGAAAGAATGCGATATAAGACTAGCGGTAATAAGAGCAGTTTAATATCTTTCAAGAGTCTACACAAAAAAATACATTAAGCCAGCATTTTTATTGCATTTATGTGGTCACGACATAATAAACAAAAATAAAAACACATTAAAGTGGGATCATAAAACCAACTTTCTTAGTGATGTTCTGTGTTTGTTTTACCCAGTGCCTGCTACTGCTACTCGGCTAGCCGGCCATAATTGCCAACAGGTGGATAGATACAAATACAAACATAATACAAAGGCAGATGTATAAACTTATAAAGGTTGGTTTTCAATAAAAAAATTAAATTTTTTTTTGTTTTTTTTTTCGTTCATATATGTTTCTTATAGGAGGAAAGGAACTTTTCTCTGTTTGCAAAAACATAAAAATTATTTGTGAACACCTCCCCTAAATCTACTCTAACCCTATTCGAACTTTACTCGAACCCTACTCTAACTACACTCTAACTCTACTCAAAATCCATACCAGCTCTTTCCTGTTTTACTCTTAATCTGCTCTAATACTTAAAATAAAAAGATAAGCGAAATGTCTACCGAAAAATCGCGCTAAGGTCACGCTACTATAACTCTACTCTATTTTGACACTTTATTTCTGCACTGATTCAACTTTAATTTTCCTCTTATCGTACTCTACTCCAGCCAGGCTTGGGCAGTATTGCAAATATTTGTATATAAAATACGTATTTAAAAAACAAATACGTATTTTGTATTTGTATTTTAAATACATTCCCAAAATGTATTTTGTATTTCAAATACTTTTGGTCACAAAATACATGCACTGTTAACCCTTAAGTGTATACCTGGGCATTTTATGACTTTTTTCCAGTTTTTTTCATATAATTTTTAAATATATTAGAACGAAACTTTATGTTTTCTTCAATGAAAGTGGTTTTTTACAAGAAAATGAGAAAAAATTGTAAATTAAAACACCCTGGGCGTAGCAATTAACCAAATTAAAATTTTGTGCATATTATATCCATCTGGGCCTGGTCAGGCACTACCCTATTTTATATGCACTGAAGTAAATAAAATCAAAACGAAACTTATTGAAAAGTATACGCAACACATAAGAATTCTTTTTTTAAACTTTTTTTCGAAAAATGTTTCTATTTGAAAACAAAATGTTTCCCAGCCAGGCCCATGGGTTCGTTAGTGTGAGTTTTTTCTATACACCCAGAGAAAAAACATGTTTAAATATGGTCACCTCCAACAAAACTAGTTTTAAAGAAAATTGTAAACATATTGTTGCGAAAGTAAAATTATTTAAGCATTATTTATAGTTATAGTAATAAGTTATCTTTTAAGTTATAGTAGTTACTTAAAATTGTCATGTATAATTTTGAACACAACTGTTATTTTAAAATAATTATTACATGAATTTCCCAGTCATTTCTAGAAATGGTTTTAGAACATAATAAGTAGTTAATACAGGAAGGTTCAGGAAATTTCAAGAAATAGTTATGAATATATAAAAAGGGGTGACTCATGAATAATTAGTTTAGTTTGTTTTGAGAAACGGTTCTGTTCGTAACTAATAATTGTGAACAAAATAATTAATAAAGTTTGTTAAGTTAAATAAGTGGGTGTTTTTATTCGGTTTTGCAATTAAAAGAACTCAAACGCGTTTATTAAAGGAAAAACGTAACAATATTATGTTTTGTTTAACCATATTATTGTCACCGACAACCATATTATGGTTGAATTAGTCCTCCATCAAGTAGCCACAATCATATTATGGTTGCTTCCGAACATGTAATGGTTAAAAATAACAAAAACATGTTTAACACTTTAACAAATTATTTTCATATTGAAACATAACATGTTTAGAGGTAACCATGATATCGTTGTGGCTTTTTTATTGAGGAGTAAGTTAACCATAATATGGTTGTAGGTGACAATAATATGGTTATATTAAACATAATATATTTAAAATTTTCTTTAAAAATAGTTTTGTTGGAGGTGACCATATTTAAACATTTTTTTTTCTCTGCGTGTAGCCACAAAAAACTCCACACGAAGTAGAAGTGGTCCCAGCCAGGCCCAGGTGGCAGTTTCAGTTCAAACGTCAATTTTTTTGGCCACTACGGACATGAATAATTTCCTTAAAATTCTCGTATTAGAAAGATCCTTTATTTAGCATTTGTTAAGTTTATTTTTTATTAAATATTTCCAAAAGCTCCTGAACACAAGCTGTTATCTCTATATCCAACAAGATGAAACTCTCTTTTGATAATCGGACTAAGAACAAAAATTTCTCGTCTATATATTGGAATATTAAGAGAAGTTTATATTCAGGGCTACAATTGTTATTATAAAATATGTCTGCCTACCATAAAGTCAGTTTGAACCAGATAAGATCACCTATAAGCTTCGTTCATAATCAAAAAAACATTTTCACTTGGTGTACATAATAGAGCAACAATTTCTTTTGCAACCACTCACATTTTGCATTAAGAACCCGTTTGCAAATTTTAGCCACAACAATATTATGCATTTATTATTATTTTTTACAACATTTTGTTGAAATTTTCATTTAAAACTAAATAAAATTTTTTTAAACGTCAGAAACAATTTCATACAAATTGTTGCTGAAGTTTTAGTTGACTCAACTTTGGTTACATTTTTAAAAAAATTTTAGTTACATTTTTGTTCTGAAAATGAAAGGAAAATATATAAAAAACGAAATTGTTTCTCAGATTGTAAACGAAGCTTAAGGGTAACAATTTGAGGCATTTAGTTTACGTTATAACACAGTTCTAATAAAGCTTTAAAATAATATTATACAGGTTTTCAAAAGTGCCACCTGGAATAAAGACATCTATTTTTACGGCACAACAGACAGATAAGAGGCAAGGAACTGGAAATCTTGAAATAATTCTTAAGGGGAATATTACATGAAACATGAAGTGATGCCTGCAAGCAGTAGCAACAGCAGTACAAGCAAATAAGAGAGCTTGTCTGCTTCCTAAATGACAATATAAAAGAGCTTTCCATTATAGATAGCAATCCAAATAAAAAAAGCGAGATTTACAATTTAACACCAGGGCCCTGTTACTCAAATCTTCAAGCTACAAATCTACAAGGTAAATAAATTTGAAACAAAAATTATAAGATTGTTGCTTTTTTAACGTATTTTACTTTTAGATTTGTAACTTGTAGTTTTCAGAACATAGTGAATTTTATTTTAACCGGTTTCAATTATTCTTTAAGAAAAGGCTACTAAGTTATTTCTTGCTCGCTGGGTTATTCCAAATTTAATCTCATGCTCACCCACGTTTGCCACTCATTGTCTGTTGTGTGCTTAAAGAATTACTTTTTTTTATTGCTTGAGAGAAATGAAAGTTGGGCAACAGACAAATACGGACATAAAATCTATTAACATGAAGTATTAAATTCAGCTTTGGCAACCATTTTTAGTGTTTTTGAAGACCACTGGCTTAAATGTTATATCTTTTGCAATAAATGCGACCAACAAGAGAACAGCCAAGAATAAGCAAAATTTAAAAGCAAAACAATTTAATTTTATTTTCTACCGCAATACTATTTGCAAGCTGGGCAAATAAAAAGAAAATAGCAACAAAGAAATTATTAAAAAATCTATAAAATGTTTAGCGCTGTAAATTTTCCAATTTTCCCTTTTTTGGTCCGTAAAAGCATGCAACAATTTGCTGCATTGCTATCTTGTTTTGTTTAAATTTGATTCATTTGTCTTCTGCTGGCGGATTAACTACATTGAATTTTTAACCTCAAAATCTGCTCATGGAAATTTTGTTTGAACACAACTTGTAATTTTTTTGCAAGGATTTCAATTTATTGCTTTGTGCACACTAACACTTTTTTCATGCGCGACTAACAACTCATGCCAAATGCAGACACATGCCGCATTGTCATGACCCATTAGTGCATATGTCTGTATAAGGCCGTGCATTAGGGTAACTACCGGTTTTAGCATCCTCCTTAAAACTGGATGGTACCAGATATAAAAACAGCAAATAAGTAGTTCCAGGAAATGAGTAGCGAAGCTTTACGTGCACTCTAACTGTAGACTAAATAACTGCCTGTTTTTAGAAAATGAAAAAAAAAATTCGTGTGGGAAATTATATTAAAAACAAAAACAAATTTTCATTTTTTATTGTTGTAAAGTAGAGTTTAAGTATAAATAGAGTAGGGTTAAAGTATAATTAAAAAAGATTTAGAGGAAAGTTGGAATAGAGCTAGAGTAGGGTTAGAAATAAAGTTGAAGTTAAAGTAGAGTTAAATTAAAGTTAGGGTAGAATTATATTCTCCCCGAAGGCTTCTGTTTAACTATAAAGGTTTCTTAACTGTTTAATTTTTCAATAGCCTAAATATTAAAAAAAAAAATTATTCCAATCTGCTCATACATTTGCAAGTACCTGTTGTCATTTTAAAGATGCAAAAGCAAATCAACCTCTAAACAGAAAATAAATGCAAGTTAAATTTAAGCAAAAAAAATCAGACCTTTTCCAATTATGCCATAGGAAAAGCTGTTGTAAGCATTAAAATTGTTGCAGCGGCAGAAACAAAACTCAGACATGCCACCGCACACAATTTCCGGTTCAGTATACTGTGTGGTTTTTTTTAGTCGCCCGTAATGTGCAATTTCTTTTCTCCACCCGCATGCTTCACATTTGTATTTTTAAGTTTTCAGGCAGCCAACCGGCTGGCGGTTATCCAACCAGTTGCAACATGTTATATGTGTGCTGCGGTTTTAGGCTTAAACATAGACACATACATATTAACAAGGAAAACAGTACAAGTGCTTGTGGGTGTGCGTTAATGTATAAATGCACGTGTTAATGCGGACAACTTGCTGCAAAACAATGCAACAGTGGAAAAAGTTACGAAATGAAACAATTTACCAAAAAACAGAAATAATAATAACGAGACTAAAAAAGTATGAGTAAAAATGGGGGGTGTACATACACAGAAAAAATTATTAGTAGTTTTCTTTCAATTTATAAAAAATTTTTTAAAAAGTATTTAGATTTAATTAATGTGATAATTGAATCAATTACTTTTTTATTGAAAGAAAATTAAAAATAAAATTTTGATTTAATTAACATTTTAGTTGTTTTGATATAAGTTTTGAATTAAAATATTAGTTAAATAACAAAAAATCTTTTCGTTTAAAATTAAATAATTTAAACTTGTGATATTGTTGTTGGAAATTGTCAAAATAAATCAATGTGTTAAAACGGCAAAGTTTTTTTTTTGAACAGAAAAAATTAAAAATTGTCTCTAATCACCAAATTCATACCAAATTTATAGAATTAAGCAACCCATTTGTGATTTTGCACCTATTACCAAAATGATTATATTGATTACTAAAAATTGTAAAAGTTTAATATCTTAAATATTTTTTTTTTTTTCCAATAAATGAAATTTTTAATTTTAATTAAAAAAAAAAATGATCAAAAAACTTTGCCGTTTCAAACAATGTGTTGATTGATTTTGACAATTTCCAAAAACAATGTCACAAGTTTAAATTATTTTATTTTGAATGAAAAATTTTTTGTTATTTAACTAATATTTTAATTAAAAATTTATTTCAAAACAACAAAAATGTTAATTAAATCAAAATTTTATTTTTAATTTTCTTTCATCAAAAAAAAAAAAAAAAATTAATTAAATTTTAATACTTTTTAAATATTTTTTTTTTAATTGATAAAAAAAAACTACTAATAATATTTTCTGTGTGTAGTTGGTTAATATTGCAACTGCAGCTAGGAGCAAGTTGCCGAAGTTTGGTGGTTGTTTTATCAAGGCCAGTTTCTAAAACAAATAAAAGGGCAAAACTAAAAAAGAAACACACACACATACACAAAAACTTGAAAAGAGAAATTGTTAAAACTTCTGCTTAACATAACATGCACTAACTGGTGTATAAAGAATTCAAATAACCCATGGGGCCAAAACTACAACAGTCGAAAAGTTTTGTATATTCAAGAAGGCAACGTCCACAAAACAACAAACACAGCAAAACACAACATATCAACTCTACCAATTGCCACAAATTATTGAAAACTTGCGGCTTATCGCACACAAAATGAATGAAAAGAAAAAACAAATTTTTTGTATTGTTGCTTGGTACCAGACTTTAACTTATTTAACCGCAAAATGCTGTGTTTTTTATATCAAGTCAATTCGAGTTAATTTATTGTTCTTTTGCGAATATAAACATTTGAACACAACAAATTTTTTTTAATGTTTTAGAAAGAGAAACATACTTAATAAAAAGTTTATTGTCACACAATGTTATCTTTATAATTAAAGCAAGGAAAACTTTTTAAGGCCCGTTTTCACAACTTACTGATAGCTCAAAGTAGACTTTAAACGGCCTTATAAAAAGTGTTCCATTGATAAATCTTTACTTTAACCTAAAATGAGCGATAAAGTAAATTAAGGTTGATCCTACCTGGTAGGTTAAAGTAAAGTTGTAATAATGGAACATATTTTATACGGCCGATAAAATCCTACCTTTAGCTATCGGTAAGTTGTGAAAACGGGCCTTAGTGGTATTTATTGGAAACAATTTTTATATTTTTTCTTTAACTAATACAAATCTAATAAATAACAATAATAACTATTGTTTATGTCTACTAGGGTATTCAATTAATCGATGTTTTGTATTTATCGATTAATCGTGCCAATATATATTCAAGGTAAAAATTTAATGGAATAATATTCGAAAAATTCAATATTATTCGGTTAATCGAATAATTTAAATTTTGTCCAGTTTAAAAGTCTTAAAATAAGTAACAACAATTTAGCAAAAGATAATACATGTAATAAAAAAGGAATACTTTTTTAATAAAAAATAGCATCAACTTTTAAGCTAATCTTCTAAAATAATCGTTCAAAAAGAGTTTAGCAACCGTATTCAAAACGAAAAATTGTGTGCTCCTACTATACTCCACTCATCGATTGAGCAACCAAAATGTTAACTAAGCTTAATCACCATTAAGGTATGAGTTTATTCAAAAATCGACCGATTAAGAAAAATTCGTACATTTCAATTTTAGTTAAATTCAATTGACAGAAATAGCAAACTGACAGCAGTCAATTAGGAGTTGAAAAGTTTTTGATCATTCATTACTTATAATGATTATTATAATCATATTTTATTAAAAAGAGTTTTTAATAAGAAATCCTTAATCAGGGGATATGCAGTAACAAAATTTTTTTTTAATACGAGTTTATTACGCCTCGTCATGTTTCCAACGATTTCTTTCTTTTGTTTTGATGAAATTTGATTTAGAAAAGATTATTTCACTTATTGTTGACGTTGGAGAGATTGAAAGTAAAGCATTATAAAGCATATCCAATTTCTCTATTCTCTTTCTTGTTTTCTTTATAAAAATTAGTAGTCTTCCATTACACCACTTGATTTTTTTTTAACAACTTTAATACTTTTGATAGTCTTGTTAAGATCTAGTAGAATGTTGTTTTTATCAGTGTTTAAATTGCTTGCTTGAAAATTGCAACAGCACCGAAATTTTTGCTTTGCTTACATTTTTTGCTGCAAATTAAAAAACTGTATTTTTCAATGCCTTTTAACCAGTGTGACCAGATTTTAAAAAAATATAGAGCTAAATCAGGTTAAAAATAGAGCTAAAAAAGGCTAAAAATAAATAAATAAAAGCCAAAAAATAAAGCTAAATTTTTATATTGCTTTTTAATAATATTAATTCATTATTCGTATTATAAATAACACATACTATGTAAAAACCTTTTTTTTTAGTCAAAATTTAAGTAAAATATGTTTTTAATCAGTAACCAAATCAAACTATGTATAGTTATGGAACAAAAATATATTGATGAGCATTAAATTCAAACACATATTCATGTATGTATGCTCGTATAATAATAATGATTATAAAATAATTTTTTGTAATTCTTATGCCAGCATAAGTTAACCACAAAGAAAATAAAGTTAAGAAAAGTCTTAAGACTAAAATAAAATTGATAGCAATTCAAAACTACTTTGGTTGATATATATAAAAATAAAGTAAAAACAAAAAATATAAAATTAACATATAAAAAGTGATATCACATGAACGTATGTATGTATCTTTGTACAATGGTGAACATATATAAAAAAGCTCTTAAAGCTAATATACAAAAAGGAATAAATTCAAAGGCATCGGTTAATATAAAGTATAGTATAGAACAAATTTGGAATCCTATAAGATTTGGATTCTTCGTTTGCACAAATTATGAGTATATTTACTAGATTTAAAAATTTTTAATTCCAAAAAATACTTTTTAACAAGCAAACGAATAAACTTGATAAATATTTGACTACATGTTAAATATTTCCTCAAATGAATATTCGTCTTCCTCTAAAGAGTTCGACAAAAAATCACTATTATTTGTATAAATAGATTTATCAAAATTTTTTATGAGATCATTTGTTATTTTAAAATTATGACAACATTTATTTATTCTTTTTAAGCCACATCTTATATAGAGAAGTGAATTTACTGTATTTAAAGTAAATCTGTTTCTAATTTTCGTTTTTATGAGATTCATTCCGCTGAATACGCGCTCAACTTCAGCGTTACTGAAAGGCAAAACTAAAAATTTCATCACAAAAATAGATAATTCCCTAAAGGGGTTTTCATTTAATGCATTCTTATACTCAAAAACATTGATCCAAAATTCTATTGTTGAATTTTGATTAGGCCACTCGTAACAATTTAATTTTTGCCACTGTAATTCTAAATCAGAAATTTCATCTAGTTTTAAAATTGTCATTTCTTCTTTAAAATTCTCATACAAAGTACATTTTATTTTCTTGAGACTATTTTCTAAAGAAAAGAAGTTTGTTTGTTGCAGTGATGAAATATTGTTTGGCAAACGTTGGCGTAATTGATATATTAATTGTTTAATAAGATTTTGGCAAGTACATCTTATATCTTTTTCTGTTTCAGAATCTATTATTTGTCTTTTCGAAATCAGATATTGTTCAAAACTATAATTAAAATAAGGTATTGGAGTTAAAAAATCTTCCAAATCAGATTTTAACGGATCAAAATGTTCAGTTTTCAAAATAATTTGATTTGCAAGATCTTTCAATAATAAATAAACTTCTGAAAGCAATAATGTGGGATCTGCGTAGTTGCTTTCAAACATTTTGTTTACTTTTTGAACATCTGATAGTAACGGTTTCAAAAACTTTAAATAAAGTGAATTCTTTTCATTATACAATTTTTTCAAAATTTTAGCTTGATGACACGACTCAGAAACAGCTGCAATTTCAAAATGGGTTTTTAGTTCTAACCATTGGTTTTCAATTCGATTTACAGCTGTTTCTATTGACAGCCATCTAGTGTCACAAGCTCTTACTAACTTAAGTGGCTGCATATCACAATTAATTGCTGCATATATGTTTTTATAGTTCTTTTGTCTTAAACTTGATTTTAAAAACCAATTATATGTTTCTGCCTCTAAATATTCAATTTCGGACGGCAAACTTTTGGACGCATGTGAAACAGATAATTGTATCGAATGACAAACGCAAGGAACTAATACAATTTTATCGTTTTTTTCTTTTAAATTTGCGATAACACCACGGTTCACCCCGGTCATAACTTTTGCGTTGTCTGTTCCTAAGCCTACCATATATTTTATATCTAGATTAAAAGCATTTAAAATTTTTAAGATAGTTGAAGAAATTCCGAGAGCTGTTGCTTCTTCTAGAGCATACAAATGTAAAATTGTATTTACGATATGCTTTAATGACTTACTGTAGTACCGAATTACTACACCTAAATGTTTTTCCACAGTAATATCGGTTGACTCGTCTATTATAAGACTATAATGACTTCCCTTAATGTCGTCTGTCAACAATTGCTTGAAATGTGGTGCCAAAATAGAAGTAATGATAGCGGTACATTTTGTTCGCCCCAAAGACATTGCCACCGCCGGTTTGCTGTCATTGAAAATATTTTTGTGCATCTTTACCATGTGATCTACAGACCTAATAGAAGTATGCACCGCCACGAACAATGCATCAGACAACTCAGCTTCTTTTTTCTTCGTACAGCTACTTGAAGTTT
The DNA here is from genome assembly GCA_963931875.1 of Pollenia griseotomentosa. NCBI lineage: Eukaryota > Metazoa > Arthropoda > Insecta > Diptera > Polleniidae > Pollenia > Pollenia griseotomentosa. The sequence continues at coordinate 21,453,183 of OZ007561.1, forward strand.
GAAACTCTAATGTTTTTTGATTTTTGGTCTTGAAAGGTGATGCAGCAGCTACATGCTTACTTGTCTTCCCATGCGTTAACAGGTTACTTAATTTTGATTTCAATGTACAATGGCAGTATTTACATTTTACCTGTTTGTCATTTACTTCAACAATCCACTTCGAAAGTCTCGAATCATTAAACCAGCTTTTTCTCAATTTTTGCGTGTATTTTCTAGAATATAAAACGATACTTAATTCCTTATACTTTTCTTTTCAATATTAAAACTACCTTTTGCTAGTACTAGGTGAAAATTCATCTTCTGTATCACTACTACAGCTATGCACAATTTGCTTATCATTCGACTCATTTCTTTTTAAGAATCTATATGTATAAGTAATTAAAAATAATACACCTTACTTATAGTTTTATATTAATACTACTGACCTTTCCATTTTCCTTTTTATTAATTTTTTAATTTAATAGGTAGGTATAAAGTATGAATTTAAGAAGCCAAATACGAAAAAACAGTTACATGTAGTTCACAATAAAAGAAGAAAACAAAATGTGTACAAAAGTACATTTCAAAACAGATTATAGCAGATATTGAAACATCGCATTGTTTTCATATATGTGTGTAGATCATCAAGCTGTCAAAAACAATAGTGAAAAAATAACTGCAAATCTCCTACTACCACCTTGTTTAACTTTAAAGAATTACTTGCTGACTTATTGTTTCTGTGATGCCAGATTTTAGCTGTTTGAGACTAGTTTATAAGGTTACCAATATATCTTTATTTTATTGAACTTTCTTTTTTTATTATGTACATATCATAAAATCATTGGAATACAAATAGAAAAAAAGGCTAGAAAAAGCCAAATTCATTTTTTAAAAAAGCTTAAAAAAAAGCTTAAAGCTAAATGAAATATATCAAGCTAAATCCAAAAAAATAAAGCTAAATTTAGCTCGAAAAAAGCTAATATGGTCACACTGCTTTTAACACTTTGATAGAGAGTAAGCAAAAGCAAAAAAGGAAAAGCAGAAAAAGAGAGAGTAAATAATTTGTTTAGCCTCGCTATGTGTGTGTTCTCTGCTTAATCAGTCAGCAACGCAACAATTTAAGTAAGAAATAAATTTTGTTCATGTTTTTTTCTTGCTTTTCATGCCCTTAAAGTCAGCAAGTTAACTTCTTTGCTGTTGCTGGTGGCACTTAATACATACATACATATGTATATTTTGAATGAATTAGTTTCGAATTTCTTAGTATTTTTGCAGAGAGAATTGTTTAAAGATCATTACCGTTAGATGTTTTTTTTTTTGCGAAATTTTTGTACTTTTATTTAATGAGTTACGCAAAACCATATTTTTAGGTATTTCTTTTTAACATATGTGAGCAAATTCTACACATAGCTTTGTCATTATCAAAATCAAAATATTTTTCAATTATTCTTCGATTTACACGCATAAATATTCTTAGTTCTTACCGCCAAAGATTTTTTCAAAACTAATTACTGCAACAGCAAGCAACAGCGATCAAGTCAAAAAATGTTAAAACAGCCAGCCAAGCAACTACATAAAAAAAAACAAAAACATATTACTTACAGCGACAGCATTTTTTTTTTAAGTGGATGCTTGGCTGAATGTTTAAGCTTTAAGCTGAGAACATACACATAGTGATAGTAAATAAAATATTTACTCTCACTTTTTTTGCTTTTGCTTTTTGCTTTTACTGTGTTCTTTTTCTTAAATTAAGTTAAGCAATTACAAACGCATTAAAAATAGTCAAGCATTTTTAAACACTGGTTTTTATTCGTTGCAAAAACATAATCTTCTTCGTCTGAATCATTGTGGTAAAAGTTTGTTCTTAACATTCTAAAAAATAAATTATTCTCAATCTCTTTCATTTCAAACTTTGTACTATTTTATATTTTAATAAATTGTTACTCAAAGGAAATTGTTCTGAGTAAAGAAACAATAGAAGGGTATTTAAAACGTTTCAGCTTTTTGTTTTTACATTAAAGAAAAAAACAAATAGGCTGAGTTCCAAAACATCAATATACTTTGCAGCACAAGTCAAAAATGTATATTCAAGTTTAATAATGCACAGCTTTTGTATTATGTTCTCATTAAATACTTTTTTGGTGCACATTGGGACAAATAGAATTGTAATAACCTACACGGTTGCATTGTAGCATGCATTTAAAAAAGATAGTTGCTTTGCAACCGACGTTTTGGAACTCAGCCATACTGTAGAAAACAAATTTTCGATTAATCGACATAAATTATTCGAATTATTCGTTAATCGAAAATAAGTTATTTTAAATTATTCGAAGAGTTAATCGCCCATAGTTAATCGATTAATCGAACAACAATTAATCGTTTGAATACCCCAATGTCTACTATATTAACTTAACGATGATTTATCTCTCTCATATATTAAATTAATTTTTCTAAAGAATTGCAGTAATTAAAAAACCACTTAGAAAAAGGAAATGAAAACAATAAATAGATACTTGAGAAGAAAATACCAAACAAAATCAATAAGAAAAATTATTAAGTAAGAGAAGAAAAACTACACTCAAATCAACCCTTAGAGCAAGATTTGAACAAGTTAAAGTTCTTGTTTTTTTATTCTTATTATTCCCTTTAGATGCTACAAATTTTGACATTTACTGCGATTTTGCAAATGAATGTCTCGCATGGGAACAATTGTTGTCGTCGGTTTAAGAAAACATAGAAACCCATAAAACACTCTGACTGAAAATAAAACCACAACGCACTACAGCGCCCAACGCACTTACAGAGAAAGGAGACAAATTGAGTTAAGTTGTAAAAAAAATAAGACGAGTTTGAGAAAAACTTTAAATGAATTGAACAAGTTTTGTATGTAAAGCATAGCAGGCAACCCAATATAACAGATGAAAATAAAAAGAGAAGTACAAAACGTCATTATTATTCTTTTTTAAGACTTTTTACACTAATGGAATTTTAGTTACAATAATTTTTATGAGCCGTGTAGCATTACTAATTTCGAATACAATTATCTATGGTAAGTTCAAGGAACATGTCTTGAGTCTTGCTAAGAGATTAGTCACGAGACTAGTCTGTAAAATAAATCCTAAGTCTCGTCTAATAACCAGTCTCCAGTCTAGTCTAAAGTCTACTCTTTAGAAAAGTCGGGAGATAAAACTCGAGCTAAGTCTTAAGACAAGACAAGATTAAACCCTATAGACTAGACAAGAGCTTTTTTTCGAGTCAAATCTAGAAGCTAGTCCCGAGTGTAGCCTAGAGATTTATCTAAAGCCTAATCTAGAAATAAGTCACGTGTCTAATCTAGTAATTAATCTAGATTCTAGCCTAGCGATAAATTTCGTGTTCGTTCTCGATTCTTTTTAAGAAACTTCAAACTTCTCCAGTCAAGATTTAAGTCTTGTCCAATCTCGAGTCTAGTCTGGGAATAAGCGTTGAACTTGGTGTAAAAACTGGTGTCAAGTCTAGTCAAGAAACATGTCCTAAGTCGAACCTAGAGACTTGTTTCGGGTCTTGTCTTGAGAGTTGGGCCTACTTTATTACGGATACTTTTCCCTAGTATAGTTATGATCTAAGTCTCGAGTCTAGACACTAGTTTCGAGTCTAGTAAGGAGTTTTTAAAATTGTTTACATTTTATTTCAAGAACAATTTTCGAGTGTATTCATTTAATATTAGTGTGAGTATATTATGGCTTTATAAATCTTCAAATTTGTGCGTTCTTCGTACGCGAATACATCAGCAGCCAAAAAAAGTTTAGTCGTACAAGCTCATACACTCACATAAAGAAATGTTTGTGTAAATTTGTCAAGCTGACATGCGAGAGACATTATTTAACTGCTTTCACGATTACAATTGTTATTGTAAGCGACAATCTCAACAAATTGCTTGTATGTTTTATGCATTCATAATTTGTCCCTGTAACTCTTTACATTTGTTTTGTTTCTTTATTTTTTTTTTCTTCTTCTTCTCAGTACTCAGTAATTTTCTTACGTTTATTTTTACGGTTTTCAAGGCTGTTGGCAGGCTGACTGGCTGTATAATGTATTTCATGATTATAATCCCAACAATAAACAATAATAAGTGAATATAAAACAGAAAGTTAAATAGCGCTCAAATACTTCTTCACACATTATTACAAATGCTCACCCTAATAAAAAAACCTTTTATGGAAAGTATAAAAACTATAATGAAGTACTGCCGTATGCTTTAAAACAATAATTAAATTGTATAAAATATATTTAATGGAGATTCGTGCAAATTACTTTATTATAAATTTTTGTCTATATGTTTTCTTCACTGACAGAAATAAATGTATAATAAAAAAACAATCTGGAAGAATTTGAACAGAAACATAAACATTTTTATTTCTTTTTTAGTGACGACAACTTTAAAGGAAAATTCCTGTTTGTAGCATTTTTATTGCTCTTAGATATTTATTTTAATAAAGCATTATAATATGAGTTAAAATAAAGCAAAATTCAAAAAATTCAGCGCAGTTAATTAATCAATAATATTAAAAAAAATTTTCTTTAAATAAATTCACACCTGGGGCCTGATTCTGACAGTCGTGATCGAGTACTTTCTCGATTCGAAAGCAATTTAATATCTTATTATTTCAGTCAATACTGAACGAATCGGAATAATTTTTTCAGTGTTATAAAGCAATGACTTGAGCTTCACAATACTGAACAAAAATAATTTCGATTCTTGCAGTATCGACTAAAATAAAATTGCTTTCGAATCGAGAAAGTACTCGATCACGACTGCCAAAATTAGGCCTCTGTTCTTGGAGCATCGATCTATTCAGTATTTTTATTTTTGCCTTGTAGCTGTATCGTTAATTGGTTGTTGATGTAGCTTAGTAGATTATTGGCCTTTTGTAGCAGGTCCTAGGATAGTGGGGCTGCCGTCTGTCGATGCCTACTAACAACGTCCTTCGTGTATTTGGTGTAGTGGTGGAGAACCATGCTAATCTTTGATTCCAACCTTTTTCCCAAGGGGTGTTGGCAGCCTAACCTTTACCATGATGTTATCCCATTTTCTATAAAGGGGTGATAAAAATGCTTCTTGGATGGATTGTTTAGAGGGGGGTTTTACAACACGAAAACTATAATGAAAATAGTTAATCTTCCTCCGGGCTTCGAACCTTGGTTTTGCAGGCAAGCACTTTAAAATCTACACCACGCTCGTATCAATAGCTTTTTGCTATCTCCCAGACTAGGGTATTCATTCGGTTAACCGTTAGTCGGTTAGCCGATTAACTGATTGGTTCATTTAAAATTGGCAATTTTCGATTAACGATTAAACCACTTAACCCTTAAATGCATGATTTTTTATTTTTGGTAAAAAAAAATTTTAATCAAAAATGCATCTAGTTGATGGAAAAAATAAAATTATAACCGCCATATGCGTATTTTCTTTTTATTTTGAGAAAAACATACTGATGTATATCTACATCATCATGCATAATCATTCCTTGAATTCTTTTAATGAACTACAAAGAGAGTTTTCATATATCAAAAATTTTTTTAAAATTATTAATAATTTATATGTATGGAAATTTAAAAAGCGGTTATTTTTTGCATGTAATCACAAAGGCACCTTGAATCTCTTGCGTTACCACGGTGTTGCACCCGTACATTCCGGTTTTTTTAATCGCAATCTATTTGCAAATAAAGGCCAGCTATCAACGCCGTCTTTTCACACATCTATGGTGCCCCGATACGCTTGCTGGCAGTGAGCTAGTCTATCAGCGCCGGGGTTGCGGGTTCGATTCCCGCCAGAGGCTCTGGTTTATTTCCTGCAGACAACCCAAGAGCTTAGGGAATTTAAAAAAATGGTAAGGTGATCCTTTCGATTTTTTTGTCTGTAAGCTTATAGGGAGCTGTTGCTGGGCCGACCCCTTTTGTCTCCATTTGATCCTATTTTGCAATGGGAACCAGCAAAGGCATTTTAAAACTAGCCAAGATGACCACCAGGTCCAAAATGTGGTAAAACAAGCAAAAGTACCATTTTCGGCTTTTTGCTTACATAATTATGATCTTAGTAGCTACCAATCAGGTCAAGTCCACCCATATGCATGTTATAGTCTTCCATTATACCGACTTTTACTGCTTACAGGTTGAGAGCCAATATACATATCGTCAGCTCATTATTGGTTTGGCGCATATCATGGTAATTTTACCATGATATGTTGGTAGTTTTACCATGCTATTCGCCAAACCAATAATGAGCTGACGACATTCAGATGGTAACCACCTTATTGTCTTTTCACGCCGCCTCTCTAAAATCAACGTTCCCCTAGAAATCTAAGTTTTCATAACTTCCCTATTATCCGGAAGCCGATAATTGGGCAATCAGTTTTGTTGAATGGTTCCAACGCAACGGAAACCTTGTTTTGCGAAATAATATGCCAGCGGCAATGAGCCATAAAAGTTATCGAGAAACACATATTATTATTTTTTTTTCGCAGTAACCGTAAACGACATTTTTCGTTACTCCTAACTCTGGCCTGGGGCCTAATTCTGGCAGTCGTGATCGGGTACTTTCTCGATTCGAAAGCAATTTAACTTCTAATTCTTTCAGTCGATACTGGACGAATCGAAATAATTTTTTCATTATTGTGAAACTCAAATTAATGCTTTACAACACTGAAAAAATAATTCAGATTTGTTAAGTATTAACTGAAATATTTAGATATTAAATTGCTTTCGAATCGAGAAAGTACTCGATCACGACTGCCAGAATCAGGCCCCTGAGCGGAGTATACCTCGAAACGGTATGCATATCCGGCGAGAAATGGACTTTTTTTATAAAACACAGCTGTTCGTCTATATAAAGGCGTTGATCAATGGGATCAAAATGCTTCATTTAGATGGTCTATGACAGGTCGTATGTATCTTGTGTTATTTTGCATACTGATTTTGCATACCGATTTTGCATGCTGATGTATTTCTACATCACATTAAAAACAAAGTTTTTATGCACAAAATCATCAGAATGTAAACAAATACAAATAAAATTCATTTTATTACCTTTTTTCTTTCCAAAACAATTTTTCTGACTTATTTTATGTTATTTTGATATAAAAAATCACAGTTTTTAACGCACACCAAAATAAAACTATACACAAAATGAGTTGTTCCTATTAATATCGTTACACACAAAAAAATAAACTTCTTGAGCTTCTAGTTGCACAGGATACCGGCAAATAAGTTCTAAGGAATTAAAAATGTAAAAAAAAACTTTGCAAATGTTGCCACATCAAGAGATATGAAGGTTTTAACATATGATGTAGATTTACATCACAATGCATTTAAGGGTTAATTTTAGTCGATTAAACGATTAACCGATTAACTGATGTAACAAATTTTTTTTTAATTTTTTTGTAGTATTATAACATATTTTTTGTGTTTTTAATTATTTGTTTCGTCTCATATAAATGAGGTATATGGTTGGAAAATATTTTTCATTCAATATATATCCTTCGAGCAATACATACATTCTTAAAATATAGTACAAAAACTGAAACTATGGGTTCGGAAATATATTTTTTTGCAGAATGTTCGGTACTGAGCTTTGCCAGGATGAGTCTAATAATGACCTGACAATAGAAGAAACTCTCGGTTGTAACACAAACAATCTTTAACAAATTAGCCGAAACAATGACATAATGAAAGACTTTATATATCGAAAAAATCCTGGAAAAGGACAAAGAAATTAGATAATCCGTATCATGATACAAAGAAACCAAGATTAAGCATTCAGCTTTAAAAATGAAATGTTTCTGCGCATCTACGTCACATCAACGTATAAGTACAGCTTTAATATATAGACACAAGCTAACAAACATATGTAAGGTAAGATGTCTTATATGTCTAATTTTTGTTAAAAATAAATTCATGTTGTTTTCACATCATTTATGCTGACGATATGTCTAGCAAAATAAACTACTATTAAGTTTCGTAATTTATTTTCCCATAAAAAAATGCTGTATTTGCATAATGCGTGAAAACAATTATGTATTAATTATGATGGTTGCGATTTAGTTAAGTTAGTCTTAAGTAGATTCTTGAACTGTGCTGTATAAAAAAGAATATGAAAAAAATAAAGTTTCTTTTTTTTAATAAAATCAAACTCGAAGAAATAATTTGTATAATATGCTAAATTGGCGTCATATTAAACAGTTGAACAGTTGTAAACATGTGCAATGCGTTATCTTGTTTTTATTATTCTTGAATCTGATTCTTGAATCGATTTCTTTAACATCTTCGATAAGTGAAAGAATTTTTTCCAAGTCAAGTTTTATCAAAACTAAAGAAAAGAATCGCTTAAATCCTAAACATTTAAATTAAAATGTTTTTCCATAAGATTATTTTATAAAATCTTAAACTATTGAAATAATTAATAAAAAAAAGCTCACAGTTTATTTTTTAATAAATACATTATAAAATATGTTTTTCATATTTATGAATTACTTCTTTGTTTGCTCGTTTTTGTTCGAGAATTGTCTTGTGCGTTATGTTATTGTCTTTGTTTTTAATAATAAACTCCAAAAATAAAAAATGTTTGCATTTTTATTAATTGAAATTGCTTAGTTTATAACAAAACTTTATTAATCCGTTAACAGATCAATAACCGATTACCACTAGAATTTGTAGAATTGTTCCCTAGCCAACCGGTTGATGCAATAAAGTAGTAGTGGATCCAAGTCATATAAGTCTCAAAGAGATTGGTTCAAGGTCTTGTAACAGAGCTCTAAACTTCGGGCGTTTTTCCCTATAGACAAACGAGAGCTAAGAGCAAAAAAAGACCTTTTAAAATTTTATAAAATTGTTTTGCTAATATTATCGGTTTTCACCATTTTGTGTAAATTGTACAATTCTCTTTTATTTACTGCGATCCCAGTGTAAAAATGTAATCAAAAGAAATCGAGAAAGTAATACATAAATTGCATAATACCTGATTCCAGAATAAATTATTCTTAACACAGACCATGTCTTAGGATTGTTATAAATTATTTTAATGTATCCTGCGAATGAATTTAATATTTTGTCCTTGATAAAAACATAAAAACCGCAAGAAATAACGGATCTTTATTAACCCTAGTCCTTATAGCCGGCCACAGGTGTGGACAGTATGTATCTCGTAGTACTGTACCTCCTAAGCCGCTTAAGAATTTTAACTGAAACTCCGGATCTAGGAAGGTAGTGCAAATCTGCGACAGTCCAAGGTTAAGACATTGAGGAGCTATTAGCCTCCAAAGTTGAGACACGCAAGAACGTTTAACTTGGAGTAATTTTAATGCAAATTTTTGAATGGACTACTTAATCAAAGGATGTTTTTGGGTTGGTAATGTAAATTTATGCTATTTTTTTATATAATAATAAAAACATTATTATTATAATAATTCTTTATTATAATTTAAAGTTTTTTTTTTTGTCCCGCTTAGTGTGATTTGGTTGACATTTAAGTCAATAAAAAAGTTTTGACTTTTTAGGATGTTGACAAAATAGGCTGTTGACGTTATCCCGATCACATTGTATTCTTATGACCACTTAAAATGTTCGTTGATATATTTAACTACAAAATAGCATTTAAAAAAATTATTTTTCTTCGAAAATATAAAGAAAAACGGAAAAAATTTACTGGGCACACCTGAACTTGGGTATACGTTCTCGTAGTAAATGTTGGACATAAGGAATAGGGTTAAGAAAATATGTAATGGAAAAACACGAATAATACTCACGAACAGAAACAATTCATTTTTTTTTCTGCATATGTGGGAATATACTATTAATTTTAATTCATAAAATTTTGTCTGATAAAATTACCTTCTTGATTCCAATGAATGCTTTATTTTTCTTTCGGAAATTCTACATTATATTTTTTTTTAAATTATTTATTATAGTTTACTGTTATATTATCATGATAGCACGTTAAATACATTAATAAGATTAACTAGGTCTACAAGGGTAATTCACTTCCAAGAGAGAAAACCGCTTTATAAATGTGAAGGTGTGTATGTCTGGATATTTTGATGTTTGAATGCTTAGATGTTTGTGAATTTTTGTCTCAAACACGCGAAAACGCTTGATGGGTTTTGATGAAACTTGGCAGAGATTCAAATAAAGGGTACTTTTTTTAGGGAAAAATCGGGGAAAAGTTTTGATAAACTTGGTATGCAGATTGCGTATGGTCAGGATTAAAATTTAGGATACTTTTTAAGAAATAAAATTAGCCATCTTTTAAGGGTAAAAACGGCATAAAATTGGTACTTTTTCTCTTTTCGATTAATTTGATATACATTTAGATCAAAGCGTACAGTGTACTTTCTGGTGACCTTAAATGAGAAAAAGCTTGTACTTTTAGTACACTTTAATCTTTGGTACGTTTTCTCTGTTCGAAAATTTTGGTGTAAAGATAGGATATGTCCCAGATTAAAATAAAGGGTTTTTATGATTATAAAATTGAAATTGGAGAAAATTGGTGCTTTTGGTAATTTTTGATAAATTTTTTATACAGATTAGGTACATATGGTACATATGAGACCCTGTACATATGAGACCCTTTAATTTTGATGTGGACAGTTGAATGTCGGTTGCTCAAGAATATCCGGTGCTCAAAACTTTTATGTTGGTGTTGGCGAAAAATAATAATTCGTATAATGTTGTTTATTGAAATATTTTAAAATAAATTAAGTTAAGATGTAGAAAACTACAAAAAATTTCTGTAATTTTTTTATAGGATAAACTCTTTTCTTTCAATCTTGCTTCAATTTTAGCGTGAACGTATACAAGAGTAACAGCTAACAATTTAACAATTTATTCTGCAATATAATTTAATTTTTGTTCGTTCTTTTTTTAGTTTCAGCTACTCGACCTTTCTTAAGGTATGTTCATACCTAACAAATATTTGAAGAAATAATCCAAAAAAGCAAGACCAGTAAAATAATTAAACTTTAGCTTTATTTTAAACAATTTCTATTGATAAACTAAACTTAATTTGTAAGAAGGTAATTGTACACGCAAAGAAAAAACATGGTTGTGGTAAACATATTCTAAGAGCAACATATTATGATAAGAATTATGATTGTAGTCACCATATTAAGATTATTATTGAAACATATTATGACTCAATATACTCGTAATATGTCATCATAATATTTTTCCCTTAACCCATATCGTCCCAGCGATTTTTTTTTTTTTGAGTAACTTTATAAAACTTGGTGGTTTATAGGTAATTTGGGACTAGAAAACACGAATCTGAAGTCAAAATTTTTTTAAAATTTTTTGTTTTTGAGAAAAATGGTGCTCGATTAATCGAACATTGGGCACTATTCAACATTTTTTTTTATTGTTCCCATATAATGTAAAAAAAGAAAACAAAGTTTTTTATAAACTGAAACTAATTAATTTTATTAAATAAAAGAAAACTAGAACAAGGAATTTAGTTAAATTAAAAATATGCAGTTGAACCTCGATTATCCGACTCGCACAGGACCGGGCTGAGCATTGATAATAAAAAAACTGGTTTTTAGATATATCGGGTGATTCATCGTGAACTTTATATATTTATTATCAGTTAAAATAAAAATTTATGGCATTAACTGTATGTAAATGATATCATGGAAATGTTGGACATGACTTTGTCTGAGGTGGTCCATTCGGGTCGTCCAATTTTGGGCGATTCATTCGAGCATAGCGGCTAGTATTTCGCGAATAACACGAGTAATGTTAGCTTCCAAAACGTCAATCGTAGCTAACTTATTCCGGAAGACCCCAGACATTACATATTCGCAGAGAAAGTAGTCTAAGGTGTGGTATCGCACGATCTAGGTGGCTAATTTACCAAAGCAAATCATGAAATTAAATTAAAATGTATGGATCAAAGTGCCGTCCTGTTGAAACAAGATCTTACCAAGATCATTCGTTTGATTTTCAGATTGCTCTACTGGATACCTACTGTCCCTGTTATCATTTTGGCGAAAGTAAGGGAATTGCTAAAGATATTTCCAAGTCTGACAGAGTCGGACATGTTGCACTCTTGTCAAAACTTGTTGCATTTGGTGTCGGTGATAATTTCCCTCGATTAATATTGAGTTTTCTCAGAGATCGCACTATACGAGTTGTTATAGATGGAGTTTCGTCAAACTAGTTCAAAATTGGACCTCCTATGTCAAACTTCCAACCCTATCTACTCTTTTTCTAATGACAGCAACCCGTGCCATTCGTAACCATTTGATTATAGACCAAGCGTGTCCGATGTTGGTGGTATGAGTCACAACATGAATGATACACTTGGCCGAGACCGAAACCCGTACGTTTGTTCGTAATACACGTTTTTCCTCAAAAGCCCATACTTTTGTGGTCGATTGACCGGTAAATTGTACAACGCGTTACAGGGAAAATTCATTTCTTGGCAGGACTGTTCGTATGTGGAATAACCTTCCTGCTGAAGTCTTCCCTCTCACTGTCAACATGAATAAATTCAAGTGGACTGTTCACAGGTACTATTACCTCTTTTCTCCTTCCCATAACATATTTTCCTAGTTCCAACCCGCTGCAATGCAATAGTAGGGGTCATCCCCTGAGTGCTCTGATTTTCCTCCATTTTGAAAAATTACACTCGCAGCTACAGCTGTTATATTGACTTCACTACGTACTGGATGTGGTCTAACCGGTCGAATATCATCCACCAATGTAAACTTAGACTCAATACTGCGAATGATGTTTGCAATTGTGGTTTCAGTAGGCCGATTATGCGCACCGTAAGTTCCTCGAATCTCACGAAAAACATTTCTCACAGGGCGCTGATTGTGCATTAACTTTTTCTTGATCAGCAAAAACAAAATAAATATATTTCCGTTTATTCAAATGCGTGAAAAATTTATATTATGGTAATATGCGATGATTCAGTTAGCATTTCAGAGAAAAAACAAAAGTGCTCAATAGTACCCAGTGTTCGAAAAATCGAACACTGCTTTTTCAAGTCAAATAACAAAAACACAATTGAAAAACGCGGAAATTGTTTTGCTGTTGTAGAAAGTTCAATCCTTTTTTAATGGAACTACATTTTCACTTTTTTAATTTTTGTATATTTTATACAAAGTTTTCAGTTTTTAAAATGATGCTAAAATTAAGGGTTTTTCTTCCCCCTTGTTATACAAGGGAGGAGCGAAGTGGGTAAGAACTTTTATTTTTATATTTGTAGCTAACCACTTACAATATATAATTGTTTAAAAAAAATTAGTTCTTTGTCTTACCTAAAAAGAGTAAAAAAATTACAAAAACGCGTAAAATTTACTGTTCGAAAAATCGAACATTGGGACGATATGGGTTAATCATATTATTATTCTGTTAATCATACTAAGTTAAGAAGTAATCAAATTATTGTCATGTTAATCATAATAAGCTAAGAAATTAATCATATTATTGTCATGTTAATCATAATAAGCTAAGAAGTAATCATATTATCATCATGTTAATCATAATAAATTTAGAAGCAATCATATTATGATACAGCACCTTTCATAGCTGTCATAAAAATACAAAATAAATTTAAATATTTTTGAATCGATTTTTTATTTTGAGGCTTTTTACAATTTTTCTTAATGTTAATCAAATAGCGGAGTTCAATATAAGGCTTGCAAAAGAGCAAATGAAAAATCTGTGGTTTTCATGGGCAACCGCGTGTTTCTTTTTTTTTGATTTTAAGATGTTGATGCCATATTGCCTAATTTTGAACGCTCTTCATATTTTTTTGAAAAAAGATGGATTAATTCCGTTTTGTAACGTAATGACAAAGTTTAAAATGTGCAATACCTAGCCCATAGTTTGATCTAGAATGGGTTTTCGGCTTTCCTAAACAATTTGTTTTAAGACATACGCGGTTGCCCATGAAAACCACAGAAATATCGTAGCACTTTTATAAAATATAACGAAATCTCTGTGTGTTTTGTTGTTGGATTTTACAAAAAACTATGATATTTTGCATTTGCACTATTACATCACTAATACTTGAATGAACTCCGCTAATATTTTAATTTTTTAATTTCTTTAAACTTATTTTTTTTTATGGAATTTTATCTTTTAATTGTTTGACCGCTCTTCAAAATTATTTTACAAATGGCGCTAACATAATATGATTAGAGTAAAAATAGTTTGATTGCATCTTTAACATAATATGATAAATGTATAGAAAGTTATCATGTTATGGCTATTAAATATCATGATATGGTTGTGAGAAATATAATATGTTTAGAAAGTTATCATAATTAAGTTGTTAGAAAAATAATTATTTTTCGGTCAACAATACTCAAATTCATAATTGCGATAAACATTGATATGTTTACAGTAACTATAATATTGTTGATATTAAATAAAAATAACAATTATTTGTGTACGACAACAATATATTGTTACATTAAACATAGTGTTGTTGCCGTAACCATGCCCAACCATATTTTTTCTCTGCGTGTATGATGTAATTTGGAAACTTTTGAGTGATGTTTTATCTAGCCAAACGTCTTGCAACAGCAAATAATTTTTTAATAAATCTACTGGTTACGTGTATGACGTCAAATATTTAATAAATGTGAATATAGCTTTAGAATCGGTGTTGATGGAAATTTGCAAAACGTTTTTACTAAATAAAACAAAAATTATATTAAGATATCTTTACGTGTAAATTTTATGTTGTTGTTTCTTTAAAAAACGTTTGCTTTTTTTATATAACATGACTGAAAATTCCAAATGTGGGGCAGACTTTTTAGAAGAGAAATATATATATGCTGAAGTAAGTAAATTTTGTTTTAAGTTTTGGACAAGAAGACATCCTGGATTTTTCCGCAATGTTAAAATATGTGAATGCAACCAAGTTGCATGCATGTCATGATAAACTTGCAATTTTCTCAGGTTTTACATGGACACTTTGAGGTTCTTAGAACGTATGACCGATTCGTCGCTGGCAAACAAGTATTTGACAGAAAAAGATTTGTAAAATTTATTTATATTTCGTAATTTATTTATATTTCGTAAGCCCTTTTTATGGAAGAAAGTAAATTTAAAAGCAAAAAAAAAAGGAAACAAAATTTACTAGAACATGGATATATTAAACAAATCTTTTTGGTTACAAAAATATTTTTACATACTAATTAAAAAGGGCTTGGTAATGACATCGAAAAAAATACGCTAAATTCTAAAAAATACTTTATAATAAAAAAGAAAGGTCTAAAAATTGGAAACAACGTAAAATTAGTTAAAAACTTGTATAATTGTATTTTTTCAGTCACGGAAACCTTAAACTCGAAAGTTTATTATTAACGGAAATGAAAACGGAAAAAGTCACTAATTAAAAACAGTCTTTAAATTAATTAAATTTACCGCCACAATTATCTCACCATTAACTGAGAACAATAAACGAATATATTTTATTTGATCACAAACTAAGAAAATTATCAATAAAAAAATTTTAATAAAAAACTTCCTGTTGTAAAATTATATTTGACGAACTCTAGCGTAACGAAAAATATTGAAATTAAAAACAATTTTGTGAAATTTGTGCATTGCTTATTAATAATCATGAGGAAAATATTTCTGTAACTTTTTGCAAAATTTTCCAAATTCACTTGTATTTAAAAAAAAAAATCTCAAAAAAAGAAAACAACTTGAACAAAAGTTGTTTTTATAAACTCATTTAAAATTCATTATTACCACCCACTTGGTAAAGTAACAGTTGGTGGTGATAAGTTTTTGAGTTTAAAACTTGAAGCACCATAAAGACCACAGCAGAAAGTTCGATATTAATGGTCTTTAAAAATTGAACAAAAAGTGAAAAGAAATTTGTGGATTTTAATAATAAAATAAAGCATTTAAAGATTTTACTAGATGGTGTTTAAAAAGTTTTAAATTTTTTTTAAAAAAGCCTTTAATTTGATAAAATAAAAATCACCTTTGACTAATATTTTTTTCCTAAAAAAAAATTGCTTCATTTTATGTTTATTTTTTATTTTTTTTTTTTTTTTTTTGTTGGCGGTTTACGTTTCTGCCCAACTTACTAAATTTGCTCGTTTCGTTTAGGTTTTTGTTTAGCTTTTTATTTTCTTATTATTTTTTCCTCTTTTAGAAAGGAGTGTCACTTTTTGTCTGCTGGCATTCATGGTTAAGTTTTTCATTTCCGGTGTTTAAAAGGGAATAAATGAACATACTACAATCTTTCTCAAAACCATAAAGAACGGAAGTTTAATACTAACACTTCATCCACATTTCCTCGCTCTTTTCAATTACTAACAGTTAAATTACTTTTTATTCTTGTCTGTTATTTTGTCTTTGTTTTATTTTCTATTTTATTTAATAAAACATTGCCTTTAATATTAATAAAAATAATAAGAAAAATGGAAAAATTGTAAAATATTGATATATAAAAAAATTTTTTTTTATGTTTTTTCTTTTTATTTCTTCTTGCAGCTTTGTCGAGATAAGTTTTATTAATAAATACATTTGCATTTAAAAAACATCATTTAATGATTAAGAGAAAAATTAAAAACATTAAAAAATACAAACTTATAAATAGTTTTTTAATGCAGGAGTAAACTTTTAAAAAGCAATTAAATTAAAAAACGAATAAAAATAAAAATAAAATGTTTAAAGACAAAATAAACAACTTTAATTTAACCACATAATTTGTCGACTTGAGCAAGTTTGTTGGCTACGCTTTTTACCGACCAAAATTTATATAGACGTACAGAAATTTACGTACATAAATTTACGTACAGAAATTTACGTTTAAAGGGATACTTATACAATGCCACCCAGGGATGGAAAATTCAGATTTTAAATTGCTACAAAAGCCCTAGTGAAAATGTACCATTTCGATAATAAAATTACTGAAACGTGTAATTCTTAAATTGATTATTTTATTTAAAGAAATAACTTTTTATAAGTTCAACAAAATAACCACAATACCAATTAAGTTATTTTTTATTTTAATAACCATTTTTATTTTTCGCATGTGTTCCATGAATGAAATTTAAATTTCCAAAGCTTTCTTGCAATTGTTCCTAAGTAAAAAGTATTCGAAATATTAAGGGATATTGAAGGAAAACGTTAGAAATTGAAATTTGATTCATTGAACACATGCGAAAAATAAAAACGGCTAATGAAATCTCCAGTATTTAAGATAACCTTATCAAGTATAATTTTAGGAAATGCATAATTGTTTCCATAGTTTTTTTATATTTTCTTGCGTATTGGTTTTTTAAAATGCACACCCAGAGAAAAAACATGTTTAAATATGGTCACCTCTAACAAAACTATTTTTAAAGAAAATGTTAAGCATATTATGATTTATTTAACAATATTATTGTCACCGACAACCATATTATAGTTGAATTAGTCCTCCATCAAGAAGCCACAACCATATTATGGTTGCCTCCGAACATGATATGGTTAAAAATAACTAAAACATGTTTAACACTTATAATAGCATGTTGCTCTTGGAAAAGGGGAAAATAATATTATTAATTTAAGAACAAATTATTGTTATATTTAACCATAACATGTTGAGAGGCAACCAAAATATGGTTGTGGCTTCTTGATGGAGGACTAATTCAACCATAATATGGTTGTACGTGACAATTATATGGTTATATTAAACATAATATGTTTAAAATTTTCTTAATAATAGTTTTGTTGGAGGTGACCATATTTAAACATATTTTCTTTCTGCGTGCAGAAACAAAATACCTTATCTTAACGACCAATTAAAAATAAACAGCACTATAGTTAAACATGTCGACAAATATAGGTACTTCGGTTACTGAAGATAAGTCAGCACATATAAAAGTTTAACGCAGGATAGATATGGCCAAATCGTCGTTTTTTAAATATAACAAAAATCCAGGTTGCCGTGAAATAAACACAAAAATTCGACTTCGAATTTTAAAATGTTATATAATGAGGGCTCAGAGTCATAAAATATAATACATAAGTATATAAGCCCTCCATATGATCTTTACTTTTTTTTTTTTTTTTTAATTTTCTAAGCTAATCCCGCGAAGCTCTATGCTTGTCTGCAGGAAAGAAACCAGAGTCACTGGCGGGAATCGAACCCGCAACCTCGGCGCTGATAGACTAGCTCGCTACCAGCTAGCCTACCGAGGCACTCTTTACTACTTTACTCTATGGAATAGTGGACTTGAAAAAGGCCACATATGATCAAATTGGAAAGTTTTGAAATATCATAGACGGAACATATACCCAATATAGAAAATTAAGAACTAAAATATAAAATTCTTCAACTTATTCTTCAAGGCAAAATCGAAACTAATTAGAGAAAGATCAACTGGCAACCTAAGAAAAGCGTCATCAGACAGGGAAGAACTTGCAATAGAGATACAGAAGCAAATATTAATTGTAATTCGCTAACATCCTAAAAAAGATATGCATTAAAAGGTTACAAGATTATTATTAATTAATTTTTTTGGGCAACACCTGTTCTCGAGGCTCTCTGCGCCAATTTTTTTCTCTAACTGCGAAGCTTGCTCTCTTGAAGTAAAATTGACTAAAAAATCTAAAATTTTAAACAAGGGATTTATTTTTTAATTTAATAATTCGCACATTTGGCATGAAAAAACCCCACTGTACACTGTGCTTGCTGCGACCGTATTGTCATGGAAAAAAGTTAAATATCGTCGGCTTAATTGCAACCTGCTAAATCCACTTTTTAAATAAATTGAGATTTTGACGCCGTGTGGTAGAGAAAGATATGCCTCGTCGACCAGAATGTTGTTTTTCTTCTTCGATTTGAGTCTTGAAGTATATTTTTGGTTGTTCTCTCAAGCTGCACATTAGTGTGTTCCAAAAAAAAAAAATATTATGTTGTGCCCCAACATTTTTTGAAGGCTTATAGGGTAAAGTATTTTTGTGATTTTTTTTCCAGATTTTTCGGAAGAGGTTTAGAGGTCACTTTTTTTGAATTTTGCTCATTACTCGACCCATAAGCACTATTTTCCTTGTTACTAAATCAATTTTTTTTAAAGAAAACTTCTCAAACTTAACTTCACTGTGCAGATATTATAAGCTTCGGTTATTTGTTTCCTCATTTGGGTACCCTTTTAAAATTTATATTGAAGTTAAAAAATCTAATGATTCAGTTAGAAGGTGGATAAGTTCAGAGTCATTTAAAAAAAAGTTATATCCTTTTTAAGTATTGTACCCATTTTGTGATATTTAGAATATTGTAGTGTGTTTGCCTGTTATGCATCGGATTTGTTTTAATGTTAGATATTTAGATATAAGGTATTCTTTCAAAATATTAAATATGAGTGGTTTTTTGTTCTGTTGCGCTTACTTTAGAAATACGAGCCATAAAAAACTCTGGCAGCTTACTTCTCATACCCAAAAAAAAATAATAAAAATTTGTTTTTTAGCTTTTAAATATTTATAGAGCTTTAACGATGAAGTTTTATGCCCTGCAATAAATTCTGATAGTCTGTTTCAGAGGTTGTTGGATTAATGTACGTATTAGACAAGGCTGCACCGCGTTCTGCGACATTATTTACGACGTGCAGTTGCTGAACTTTGGTCTTTGCTGCATTAAATGATTTGTTTGTATGTCAATCAACAGAAATGTTGCTGGTTTCAAAAAAGGCTAGGCTGGCTTCAGATATTTAACTGCACATATGAAATATGAAAAGTTTAATGTCTCTCCTGTAAAATTTACTGAGAGGTAGTTAGCAGGTTTGTTTATTAAATCGACGCATAGTGTGACTTTTGTTACTTTTAGGATGCCAAAAGAAGAAAAAAAAGATTCTCCGATTTTAATAATTTTATACTATGTAATATTAAAATGTACAACTATTACGAATTTGTACTCAAAACAAAACAAAAAACAACAGTTAACATGATAAAAGTTATCAAACTTGTGTCACTGTGACAAGTGTAGTAAATCCGTTTATAGTTTTCATATTTTGTTGAACTTTGCGGTGGCATTACTTTTGTTTGGCAAAATATTTTTACAAAAGTCTTTTTGCATTTATTAGGTTGGAACCTTTTCTATAAAGACTGGTAAGTTTCTGAAGCTTTATTTCATTATTTTAACTTTTAATCAATGAAAATATGCAATCACTAAAAATTGAGTGATTTCCTAAAGTGTTTGTTTTTCAATAAAGAAAAACTTGCATGATTCTGTAGAATTCTGTTAAGTGATTATATGAAGATTGAAGGTTTATATATCTAGTTTCAGATTCCACAATAAGTTTTCTTCTTTTTTGCTCCTTTCTGCGATATTTAGATTTTTTCGCAAAAAAACAATGGCAGTTCCACGAAATGCGCTCTTTAATGTTTGGCTCACAAGCAAGAAAGAATACAAAAATTATGCCGTATATAATCACATTTGCTTATTATCCGTACCGGAATATGGAAACGATATTGACTCGGAGTAATTATTTTTATTTACAGATTGCCTTTTTTTAATATGATATTTAAATTTGTTTTCAAAAATATATATTAATCATCTCAAAACAACTACTAATTGAAGGCATTTGTGTGTATCTAAAAATTAAGTAAAATTAAAATTATTTTTATTTCTTGCCGCCATAATAAGTGGTATTAAATTAGAAATTATGGTATTTTAAAATACACCTTATATGGAGGGTGGTCAAAAAAGTGGGCGGATCACGCCCATTTATTGTGTCCAATGCTATATCGATATCATCATTATTACTGCTAAATTTCGTTGCCATATCTACTTTTATTTGACTGTTACGACTTTTGGCATCTTAAAAGTAACAAAAGTCACACTGTGAGACGATAAGTAAAATTAAATTATTTTTTGGATTTTCAAATTGCATATTTGAAAATAAAGTAAAAGGAAAAAATAAACAACAATTTGAATAAATTTAGAATTTTCTAATATTGTTTTTAAAGGAGAAAAAAAAACGTTTAACCGTAGGAACACAATGCACCGTACGCACGTAGTAGCGTACGACGTAGGTACGTTGTCAAATTAAAACGTATAACAATTTATTCAAAGGCACACAATAGCTGGCGTAGACGTAATTATAATTTTATTTTTTATTATTACGACCGTATTGTCATAGAAAATAAAAAAATGAAAAATTATTTTTGTGTTTTCAAATTGAAGGATAAAAAAAACAACAATTTGAATAAATTTCCAATTTTTGAATATTATTATCAAAAGAAAACCAAATATGTACATTGACGACGGCATTGTGGATAAGTATAAAACAATTTACGGCGTTATGTCCTCCGTTCATACGATGTGCGGCGCAATTGTGTTCGCGTTTTTAAAAAATTAACGGTCTGCGTATGACACAATTGTGTTCATCGCTTTAGGCCATGTGTGTTATTAGGCAAAAGTACTCTTTTCCGTATTTTTATACCCGCCACCGCAATAAGTTGTGAAGAGCGTATACTAAGTTTGTCATTCCGTGTGAAACTTTTTTATTATTCATCTTAAATCCCATTAAGTATATATATTCTGGCTCCTTGAGTAATTCTAAGTCGATTAAGCCGTGTCCGTCTGTCTCAATTTGTCCGTCTGTTGAAAACACGCTCACTTTCGAAAAACTCAAAAGAAATAAACAAACTGTGTGTCAATTTGCTTGTAGTTATATTGCTTGTAGTTATATAGTTAGCAGTTTTGAATTGAAATTCAGCAAAACCAGTTCATTAGGATCAGAGCTATGAATCCAAATGTGGAACCACCACTCTAAAAAATTTATAATTTTGTTACAAAAACTAACATAAATGGAGGAAAAATGCACGAAATGATATGAGATCTTGCAAATGTTAGTTTTATTCGACTGGAAATCACAATGTGAAATTTAATGAAGATCGGTCTATAATTTACCCTAGGCCCCATATAAACCCTACTACCGAAAAACAGTTAAGTACCAGAATAAAATTGCATACTTTACAGTTTTATAGGACTACAAATAGCAATAAAAAATTTCGTGATGATCGGTCAATAATTTACTATAGGCCCCATATAAAGCCCACTCTGGTAAATTAATTAAATACGCCTAAAATGGTAGCAGATATATTTATTGTGGTAAATTTCTTTTAAATTAGTTTCATATGGCCAGAAATAATGAAATGGAATTTTGTGATATACGTTCCATAATTTACCTCAGATCCCATATTTAGCAGCCTTCTGAAATTCACTGTAAAGGCTCAAACTAATTTCACCACTGTATTGAAATTTATGTGTTTTAATACAAGAAATACCTCTGCGAAAATTTTGGGATGATTGGTTCATAACTTACCATGGCTCCAATATAAATTTCCCTCCTGGAAATCATTTAAGTTCGGCTTAAACTGTAACGAATCAAGATATTTTACTGAAGATTGTCGGGCAATAATTTAATATAGGTCTAAGCCGCAACCAATTTTAATGCTGATGTCTGTTTTTATAAAGATAAATTAATAATAAATAGACATCATATAGATATCACTCCTGAAATATTCGAACTGTCGGTGGATGGTATAAAAGATTTGCCACAGCTAGGGTTGCCATCCGTCCTCTTTTCCCCGGACACCGTCCTCTTTTTTTGAGGATCCGGGGCTGTCCTACTTCTTTTTCAGAAAGTGTCCGGGTTGTCCGGCTTTTTACACCTTCATTGAAATATTTTTCCTTATAAAAAAGATTTATGTATGTGCTAATACAATTATCTGTGAAAAAGTACAATTTTAAATTTCCTCTTTGTACATTATTAGTTTTACTTTCCCTGATAGTCGGCGGCTTATTATAACTTGTCTCTTATTATTAAAAACCGCCGCCGGTCAAAATGGTCGGCAATGGTCTCTGCTTGTCAGCTGTGTGTTTTTCATAAAGTTTGTTTTCCAAAAATAAAAGTAAGTTTTGAACACAAATAATAGTATAAAAATTGATTAATCGTCTAATTTTAGAATGCCAAAACGCAAGTGCACTTTTAACGAGGAGCTAAAAAAGAATTTTTCTTTTTTGAAAAGAGTAAATGAAGACTGGATAGTGAATTGCACACTTTGCAATTCTACAATTTCGATTGCAAATAAAGGAGTACAAGACATTTATAATCATTTGGAGACACAGAAACATAAAAAGGGCATTTCCAGCCAAGATTGTTCCACGAAAATCGACACAGTTTTTCCGAAAATTACGGTCGACAATGAACTTCGAGCCATTGAGGGTTGCATCGCCTATCACACCATTGTTCATAACATGTCTTTTGTATCTTTGGACTGCACAATTGACTTAAATAAATTACTTTTTCATGATTCTCAGAGAGCTAAAAATATATCTTGCAACCGTACTAAGGCCACAGCAATTGTTAAAAAGGTTTTGGCGCCCCTTTCAATGAAAATGATAAAGAAAAACATGGAACACATTGATTTTGTGAGTATATCATCCGACACTAGTAATTTCGGTGCCATTAAGCTATTGCCAATACTTATTCAATACTTCGATATACAAAACAATGGAATCCAAACAAGGATATTGGATGTATTATCAATTAAAAATGAAACTTCAGAGACTATAGCGGAAGCTATTCTCCAGAAGTTGGAAGAATATTGCTTAAAATCAAAATGTGTTGCTTTTAGCGGTTACAATTGCAATACCAATTTTGGTGGTAAACACAGATACGGCCAAAATAATGTATTCGCAAAACTAACAAATGCTTTGCATAAAAAAATAATTGGTGTTGGTTGTCCAGCGCATATAATTAATAATGCAGTTCACAAGGGTTGTGACACATTGTCCATAGATGTGGAATCTATTGTTATGAAAATTTATAATCATTTTTCTATTTATACTGTAAGAATGGAAACATTGAAAGAATTTTGTGAGGAGTCAGAAATAGAATATGCAAAGCTACTTTATCATAGCAAAACAAGATGGCTTAGTTTATATCCTGCTATTGAGAAAATACTTAAATTATTTGAGCCCTTGAAGAACTATTTTTTGGAGCTAGAAGGGGCACCTAAGATTATAAAATGTTTTTTTAAAAATAATATAAGCGAGGCATATTTGTTTTTAATACATTCATTAATGAATATAATTCAAAAAAATATTAAGAAGATTGAAAGGTCTGATATTTCCTTGCTTGAAGTAAAGAAAATTTTAAAGGAAATATCAGAAAATTTAAATGAAAGATTAGAACATAATTTTATTCCAATAAAAGTTAAAGATATTATAAAAAATGTAACTGATGAACAAAAAGGTATTCTAATGGAAGAGACTATAGCATTTTATAACACTATTAAGAACTATATTGAATCATGGATATTACCTCTTAAGGATTTGGAAGTATTTGACTGGTTATGTTTTGAAAATTTGGAGAATGTTAATTGGACTAATGTACAAAAATCTGTTGAGTATTTACAAAAGTTTAACATTAATTTTAATGATGAAAATTTATTTAATGAATTTTTTGTCCTAAACAATTATGTAAAAAACTTAAATTCATTTGACTCTGCTGATAACAAGTTTTGGTGCAATTTTTTTATTAAAAATGATGTTTGCCATCAACTAAAAAAACTTGTTGAATTTTACTTTTGTTTACCAGCACATAATGCTAACGTAGAACGTATATTTTCTTTGATCAAGGCGCAGTGGACGCCAGAAAGAAATAAATTAAATACAGACACTATCGCCGATATTATTAGAGTCAAATATAATTTTAATATGATTTGCCAAGAGTTTTACAAATATTTGAAGAGATGCGGCGGTAATATATTGGCTCAAATTGGAAGTGTTGGAAAATATACGTGAAACTTTTAAAACTTCGTAGGTATTAAAAATTTTTAAAAATGTACATTCCCGATAATGAATTTTTGTTTTTCTTTTTTATTTTTAAGTTTTTGTTTTGTACCATTAAATCAGAATGATTTGTTGCGTTTTGTTAAGTTTTTATTTTTGTAAATAAAGTTTTTTTGTAAAATCAAATTTTGGTTGTTAATTGTTAGGGCGTCGTTAATTTTATTTAAATTAGGTTGTTTAAAAAGTGTCCTCTTTTTTCGAGCAAATGTCCTACATTTTTTATGCTCGCGTCCTCTTTTTCTCAAAATAGAAATGGCAAGCCTAGCCACAGCCGAATATAGCACTCTAACTTGTTTTATTTTAAAAATACAGTACAATAGTGTTGAATTTTCCATGCTGGTAACATCCAAAGTTTTAAAGCAGTGTCAGGCACATATTACTTATAATGTTGGGAGGATTTTTCCAAAAAAAAAAATTAGGAAAGAAATTTTCTTTTCGCCTTCATGTAATTTTGAAATAAATATCGAATAATATTTATAAATTTGTTCTTCTAAAATCCTTTCAATATTAAAAATATTTTTCTAAGTGTATTTAGCCTTAAAATATATATTTCAAGACTCTGTGTTGTTATTGTTGTTTAAGAATATGTTTGGTTATGAGTGTGTTTGTATATGTCAGAACAAAGTCCTTGCTGCTGCATGTTTGTTGTGTTTGTGCTTTTAAATAATTTAATAATTTTTTTCCTCTGGTTGTTGTTTTAAAAAAGGCTGTTTCGGTTTTCTTATTATGTGTATTTTTCGGTTTTCTTTTTTAACTTTTTTTAAGTTCTATGTTTTTCTGCCACTTGTAGGTAAATTATCCGGTCTGCTGAAGATTCTTACCTTGAAATTGCCTTTGGTCTACGCATTTTATCCAAAATACCTAAAAAAATAAGCACAAGATACTCACACCAGCGTACTTAGCCATTTTTAAGGCTTATTTATTTATTCTGTTTACAGATTCTTTAAAAGTGGCTCAGAAAATATAAGTAAGTAGGTATGTATGTTTGTATTAATAGAAAAATAAAAAACAGAAATTTTTTTTTGAGTAGCAAAAAAACTTGAAAATACACACACCTGCTCACACCAGCACTGCAAATTCATAATGTTGACTGACTTACTGACAGTGAGATTTTTTTTATATAATTAGGTTTGTAACTACTTAAATCATTCAACCATCAAATCACTCTCTAACAAAAAAAATGGGCTAACATACACAAAAATCCCTCCCTTGTCGCCTTCGCCTAAATTTGTTCAAGCCTGAAACATTATGAAACACATGTCGACAATTATGTGACTAAAATGTGATAAATATTAATGACTCTTAAACTGGAGTGAGTGTTTTTCCTGCAAATTGATTATAATTGGTTTAATAATTTGTTGGCTATATGTTGGGAAAATTTTATGGTCAAAAGTTGTGGAAAAACATATTCAAAGATTCTCATAGAGCAATTCTACCTAATAGACCATTTACATTACAACGAAATCTAGTAGATTTCATTTGAAATCTTCCTCAAAATATAGTGCGTTTACATTACACCGTTTTGACATTAGCGAGATTTTGTTTTTTTAACAAATCAACTAACTAAAAGTTTTTTGCGTAACACATATATACAAACACAAAAAGAAATAGACATTACCTTTACTTTAAAAATAATCAACATCACTTTTTTACCAATTATTTGTCTTTTTTTTATTTTACAATTTTCTCAATTTTTTTTTTTATTTTTTTAACAGGTTTTGTTTTGTTTTTTATTAAAATGTCAATTTTTTCTTATGCAGGGAAGTATTTTTTAGTGCTACATATATGGAAACAACCATAGTTGCATAACTAAGTACTACTAGATATTGAGTAGATTTCGTCGAAATCTAGCCACGAAGTAGATTTTGTTTTGTATTGGAAATCTAGTCAAAAACAACTAGATTTGGCTCGAAATCTCGTAAGTACTAGATTTCGTTGTAGTGTAAATTGGCTACAAAATATTTTTCAAGCGCTTTTTTTTTGTGAAATCATTGTAAAAAGTCTTCTTTATTTAAAACTTAAAAGATTTGTCTTTCGTTATAAGAATATCTGCGAGATTCGGATAATAAATATCTGTATTACGGTCGTTGGAGTATATAAGTACATTTTTATTACCCTCCACCACATGTGGTGAGGGTGTGAAACTTTTTTATTATTCATCTCAGACCCCACAAAGTAAGTTCTAGAATAAATCTAAGTCAATCTAGTCATGTCCATCTGTCTGCCTTATAATATTTCTGAAGCAAATCATGCTATTTAAAATAAAGCACACTCCTTAATTATTCGAAGTTGCGAAATTGATTTAACGATGTTCGTTTGTCCATGTGTATGTTGCAATGGATTTCTCGAAGATCCCGAAAATAATGTCACACTAGTATTTAACTCGCTACTTCGTTATTGTTTCCCTTTCTTTAATGGATATTTTTATATGCCAAAGATAATGATTCTAGGTTTTAACAAAAAAAAAAACCAAAATTTTCCATTCATTCACTCAGGACCCTACACCTTTTATTTTATACTTCTAAGTTCAGGGGGCTACTCTCTATTGCGATGCGAAAGAAAACGGAAGCAAATTTAGCGATTGGTACTCTTTAATGCGTTTGCGCATTTGTCTTTCGCATCTATTAATTTTTTTCTTTTCGCAAATCATCACTATTTATTTTATTTAAATATTCCATTTTCAAATATTTTTACATATTTTAGCATTTCATAACTGTCAATCTGCGCCATCTTTCATTTTTATTGCCAGCATTGCGTCATTTTCAAAAAATTTTGCGAAAGTACCAAGTTGGCATTTAGCTTTCGCATCGAAATTGCTTTCGCATCGCAATAGAGAGTAGCCCTCCAGAACTTTTGAAAGTGAATATGCTGAATGTCGTTAGCCCTTTTACTGGATGTCTTTAAGAATGCCTTTCAATAAATGACTGTTTAAAGGCATTCCAAAGCTCTACTGTAAAATGGTCTTCTCTAAGGCCCGTTTTCACGACTTAACGATAGCTAAATGTAGGAAGTTATCGAACAGATAATGAGTTTTTAATTATCACAAGTTCTTAACTTAACTTTAACTTTAACTTTTCTCGTAAGGTTTAGATTTGAGATTCCATATTATATTCACATATTTTTTATATACGGCAACTCCAATTATACGTATATTTTTATATTTTGTAAATGTAAAAAAAGTACGTAGTTGCCAGTTCGTATTTTTATTTTGGCAAATATAATCGGTATTTTCTTTAGTATTGCCACTTTTTTAAAAATGTTAAGTTTATTTTATACAGAAGTTGTGAAAACGAAAAATAGTTGAAGGTAACTTTATTCATCACTAGTGCTAAAGGTAGCGTTAACTATATCGAACTTTAAAGGAAAGTCGTGAAAACGGGCCTAAGAATACATACGAAGAAATGTATTCTAGTAGGCATATTTCTGAAGGAAGGATTTCATACGAAGCGAATCTATTAGAAAGTAGTATAGAAGCATGCAAATAGGCCTGCCACTTTCGGTCCTTTCAAGATATACCGCTGGGAATAGTTTACAAAGGAATTCATTTAAGCACATACAATTTACGTACATTAAAATTCTGCTATCCTGATCGGATGGCGGAATCCAAAGAAATATTTCCGGAATAATAAAAACAGTTCATCAAAAGATTTACCAAATTTTGCATACTAAGCACATGGCTAAAAATATATATACAAATTTGCATACGCATGTATATGTGTGTGTTTTAAATAAAGGATATTCAATAATATAATTGTTTATGCATAGAGACACACTTATTTTTATTTTGCATAAATGATTTTGTGATGTGCGTGTACAGGGCTGCCAGATAAATTTGTGAGGAAATCGTCAATTTCTTGAGAAAAAATAAAAAATCGGAGAACTTAAAATTTATTTTTTTTTTTAACAATTTTTGTTTGATTTTTATAAAAAAAAACATTCAAACAAAAACATAATTACACACATTAGCACACAGACCCAACAAAACAATATCTACATTATTTACAAAAACAAAAACCAAAATTGATAAAAACGAACTAAGCAACGTAGTGTATGAAATTACATGTGTGGGCAAAGAAGACGAAACGTGTGGGAAAATATACATAGGGACAACTAAACGAAGCTTAGGCACGAGAATAGCAGAGCATGAAACTGATATCAACAAACAGAAATTAACAACAGCATTATCAACGCATTGTTTTGATACTGGACACTATATTGATATTGAAAGAGTTAAAATATTAAACAGAGAGAAAAACACAAACAAACGATACACTCTTGAAAGTCTTCGAATACAGGAAAAATCAAACAATGCAATAAATAGAAAGGAGGATAAAGACGGCACAAATGCAAATTACACAATCGCAATAATTTAGTTTTAGTTCAACTGTGATACATCAACAATAAGCTGTGATATTAAATTACTTTTTTATTTTTATTTTTTATTAATTTTAAACAACTTCGTGTTTTATGTTGTAAAACTTGTGTGTTTTTTATTATAAAATGTAAATTTAACAAAGATTAAATGTAAGTTTGGTTGTTGTAATGTGAAACTTTATTATAGTTGTTTCTAAATATTATTTTATTTTTGTTTTGTGTCGTTGCCAGATTTAATAAACTGAAAATCCCTGATGAAGTTGGAAAATACCAACGAAACGTAGGATGAAAATATAAATAAATAATCTTTTATTTAAATAAAAATGACCTTGAAAGCCCATTTAGATTAAATCTAAGAAAATAATAATAAAGTAAAGAAAAAGGTCGATTAATAAGTAATATTGATAAATTATCGGAGGGCCCGCCGAATATACGAAAATTATTAAATCAAATAACAGCATTATGCATTTCTTTGAGACCATTAAAATAAAATACGATAACGACACATGCATATTACTAAAAAAATACTGCAGGGAGATTATGAGATTAGCGAAACAGACAGAAAGATTAAAATATCTATTAACTTGCAGAAAAATTGGACTTACACCGACACACTTATTTAATACTACAAAGAGTACGAGAAAACTTTTTACTACGACGAAAATAACACAGGATTTAGACAAAGTTGAACAAAAATTTCATGTTAAAATTTTGAATCTAGAAATAAAGGAAACAAATTATAGCATTCAATATATAAAGAAGGAGATAAACTACTTAAAAAGAAAATTTAGTGCAACATTAAGTGACTATGAATACGACAGCTTCATAAAAAAACAACAAGAAAGATATAACAATCTTATATCATCAGATAAAAAGACACATTCGTCCAAAATACAAAATTTAAAAAGGAAACAATTTGAAAAGTACGACCTAAAATTCAACTCATCATGGCTTGTAAACAAGACAAGTTTAGAATTTACAGAGGAAGGAAAATGGCTTCTATCACTTGGATCCAAATTCGCAATTCCGGTAACCAAAGACAATTTTTCAACAATAAATTTGATAGCAGACCTAGAACAATGGGTTCAAACTTTAACTGACGATAGGGCTAAAGAAATCGTAAGGACGAAAATAGCCAACAGAATTCTTACACACAAAAGAACTATAAAAAATAATCAAAAGGACAAATTCATACTTAATGTATTTGATGAAACAAAGAGATTTTTGAAGAAACATGCAAACGATATTGTTATCACAAAATCAGATAAAGGCAATAAAACTGTTGTAATGTATAGAAAAGATTACAACAATGGGATGGAGAAATTATTAGAGGATAAAATCACGTACAAGAAAATTCAGATAGACCCAACGCAAAAACTACAAAGAGCTAATAATAGGATAGTAATGGATCTATTTAAGCAAAAATCGATTTCGAGACATGAGAAAATCAAATTGACATCAGACTCAGCAACAGCCCCAAGGTTATACGGACTCCCAAAAATCCACAAACCGAACATGCCATTACGACCAATATCATGTTCTGTAGAGGTACCTTGCTACAGCCTTTCTAAGCACATAGGTAATATTCTAAAAAACATTATATTAGAAAAATATAATATACGAAATGCCGCACAACTTAAGGATAAATTAAATGAAATAAATCTGGACGAAGACGAAATATTAATATCATTGGACGTGGTTTCGTTGTTTACTAACATACCGATACATCTAGCAATAAGTAACATAATGAACCAATGGAACATTCTTAAAAATCACACAAAAATATCACGAACACAATTTTTAAAAATTCTTCAATTTTGCCTCAAAGATAATAATTATTTTATGTACGGTGAACATTTATACAATCAAACTTATGGCATGCCAATGGGCAACCCACTTTCGCCAACAATAGCGGACATTGTTCTAGATGCATTGTTAGAACAAACAACAGAGGATTTGAAAAAAGAAAATATAAACATTAAATTAATTACAAAATACGTCGACGATTTATTTGCCATAATTAAGAGAGACGATGAAGATAAGATTTTGAAAGCATTTAACAATTATCACAACAAATTAAAGTTTACAATAGAGAAAGAAAACAACAATGCAATTCCATATCTTGATATGAGAATAATTAGAGAAGGTAATAAAATTGTTACAGATTGGTATACTAAAACGATAGCTTCTGGACGCTTGATAAATTTTAATTCAACACAACCTTTAAGGCAAAAGATAAATACAGCAACAAACCTAATAACAACAGTAATGAAAATAAGTAATGATCAATTTATTTCTAAAAACATTTTTAAAATAAAAGACATCCTAACTAAAAACAGTTATCCGAAAAATATAATAAATAATTTATTGAACAAACTAAGTAACAAAAAACCAATGGAAACTACCATAAATAATACATCTGGCAACACTAAATACTATAGTGTATCATACTTACCAAAACTTACCGATAATCAAAAACTTAGAGAAATTATAGAAGATGAACAAGTAAAATTAGCACACAGACCCAACAAAACAATATCTACATTATTTACAAAAACAAAAACCAAAATTGATAAAAACGAACTAAGCAACGTAGTGTATGAAATTACATGTGTGGGCAAAGAAGACGAAACGTGTGGGAAAATATACATAGGGACAACTAAACGAAGCTTAGGCACGAGAATAGCAGAGCATGAAACTGATATCAACAAACAGAAATTAACAACAGCATTATCAACGCATTGTTTTGATACTGGACACTATATTGATATTGAAAGAGTTAAAATATTAAACAGAGAGAAAAACACAAACAAACGATACACTCTTGAAAGTCTTCGAATACAGGAAAAATCAAACAATGCAATAAATAGAAAGGAGGATAAAGACGGCACAAATGCAAATTACACAATCGCAATAATTTAGTTTTAGTTCAACTGTGATACATCAACAATAAGCTGTGATATTAAATTACTTTTTTATTTTTATTTTTTATTAATTTTAAACAACTTCGTGTTTTATGTTGTAAAACTTGTGTGTTTTTTATTATAAAATGTAAATTTAACAAAGATTAAATGTAAGTTTGGTTGTTGTAATGTGAAACTTTATTATAGTTGTTTCTAAATATTATTTTATTTTTGTTTTGTGTCGTTGCCAGATTTAATAAACTGAAAATCCCTGATGAAGTTGGAAAATACCAACGAAACGTAGGATGAAAATATAAATAAATAATCTTTTATTTAAATAAAAATGACCTTGAAAGCCCATTTAGATTAAATCTAAGAAAATAATAATAAAGTAAAGAAAAAGGTCGATTAATAAGTAATATTGATAAATTATCGGAGGGCCCGCCGAATATACGAAAATTATTAAATCAAATAACAGCATTATGCATTTCTTTGAGACCATTAAAATAAAATACGATAACGACACATGCATATTACTAAAAAAATACTGCAGGGAGATTATGAGATTAGCGAAACAGACAGAAAGATTAAAATATCTATTAACTTGCAGAAAAATTGGACTTACACCGACACACTTATTTAATACTACAAAGAGTACGAGAAAACTTTTTACTACGACGAAAATAACACAGGATTTAGACAAAGTTGAACAAAAATTTCATGTTAAAATTTTGAATCTAGAAATAAAGGAAACAAATTATAGCATTCAATATATAAAGAAGGAGATAAACTACTTAAAAAGAAAATTTAGTGCAACATTAAGTGACTATGAATACGACAGCTTCATAAAAAAACAACAAGAAAGATATAACAATCTTATATCATCAGATAAAAAGACACATTCGTCCAAAATACAAAATTTAAAAAGGAAACAATTTGAAAAGTACGACCTAAAATTCAACTCATCATGGCTTGTAAACAAGACAAGTTTAGAATTTACAGAGGAAGGAAAATGGCTTCTATCACTTGGATCCAAATTCGCAATTCCGGTAACCAAAGACAATTTTTCAACAATAAATTTGATAGCAGACCTAGAACAATGGGTTCAAACTTTAACTGACGATAGGGCTAAAGAAATCGTAAGGACGAAAATAGCCAACAGAATTCTTACACACAAAAGAACTATAAAAAATAATCAAAAGGACAAATTCATACTTAATGTATTTGATGAAACAAAGAGATTTTTGAAGAAACATGCAAACGATATTGTTATCACAAAATCAGATAAAGGCAATAAAACTGTTGTAATGTATAGAAAAGATTACAACAATGGGATGGAGAAATTATTAGAGGATAAAATCACGTACAAGAAAATTCAGATAGACCCAACGCAAAAACTACAAAGAGCTAATAATAGGATAGTAATGGATCTATTTAAGCAAAAATCGATTTCGAGACATGAGAAAATCAAATTGACATCAGACTCAGCAACAGCCCCAAGGTTATACGGACTCCCAAAAATCCACAAACCGAACATGCCATTACGACCAATATCATGTTCTGTAGAGGTACCTTGCTACAGCCTTTCTAAGCACATAGGTAATATTCTAAAAAACATTATATTAGAAAAATATAATATACGAAATGCCGCACAACTTAAGGATAAATTAAATGAAATAAATCTGGACGAAGACGAAATATTAATATCATTGGACGTGGTTTCGTTGTTTACTAACATACCGATACATCTAGCAATAAGTAACATAATGAACCAATGGAACATTCTTAAAAATCACACAAAAATATCACGAACACAATTTTTAAAAATTCTTCAATTTTGCCTCAAAGATAATAATTATTTTATGTACGGTGAACATTTATACAATCAAACTTATGGCATGCCAATGGGCAACCCACTTTCGCCAACAATAGCGGACATTGTTCTAGATGCATTGTTAGAACAAACAACAGAGGATTTGAAAAAAGAAAATATAAACATTAAATTAATTACAAAATACGTCGACGATTTATTTGCCATAATTAAGAGAGACGATGAAGATAAGATTTTGAAAGCATTTAACAATTATCACAACAAATTAAAGTTTACAATAGAGAAAGAAAACAACAATGCAATTCCATATCTTGATATGAGAATAATTAGAGAAGGTAATAAAATTGTTACAGATTGGTATACTAAAACGATAGCTTCTGGACGCTTGATAAATTTTAATTCAACACAACCTTTAAGGCAAAAGATAAATACAGCAACAAACCTAATAACAACAGTAATGAAAATAAGTAATGATCAATTTATTTCTAAAAACATTTTTAAAATAAAAGACATCCTAACTAAAAACAGTTATCCGAAAAATATAATAAATAATTTATTGAACAAACTAAGTAACAAAAAACCAATGGAAACTACCATAAATAATACATCTGGCAACACTAAATACTATAGTGTATCATACTTACCAAAACTTACCGATAATCAAAAACTTAGAGAAATTATAGAAGATGAACAAGTAAAATTAGCACACAGACCCAACAAAACAATATCTACATTATTTACAAAAACAAAAACCAAAATTGATAAAAACGAACTAAGCAACGTAGTGTATGAAATTACATGTGTGGGCAAAGAAGACGAAACGTGTGGGAAAATATACATAGGGACAACTAAACGAAGCTTAGGCACGAGAATAGCAGAGCATGAAACTGATATCAACAAACAGAAATTAACAACAGCATTATCAACGCATTGTTTTGATACTGGACACTATATTGATATTGAAAGAGTTAAAATATTAAACAGAGAGAAAAACACAAACAAACGATACACTCTTGAAAGTCTTCGAATACAGGAAAAATCAAACAATGCAATAAATAGAAAGGAGGATAAAGACGGCACAAATGCAAATTACACAATCGCAATAATTTAGTTTTAGTTCAACTGTGATACATCAACAATAAGCTGTGATATTAAATTACTTTTTTATTTTTATTTTTTATTAATTTTAAACAACTTCGTGTTTTATGTTGTAAAACTTGTGTGTTTTTTATTATAAAATGTAAATTTAACAAAGATTAAATGTAAGTTTGGTTGTTGTAATGTGAAACTTTATTATAGTTGTTTCTAAATATTATATTATTTTTGTTTTGTGTCGTTGCCAGATTTAATAAACTGAAAATCCCTGATGAAGTTGGAAAATACCAACGAAACGTAGGATGAAAATATAAATAAATAATCTTTTATTTAAATAAAAATGACCTTGAAAGCCCATTTAGATTAAATCTAAGAAAATAATAATAATTACTTCATACCCAGCTATTATTTTCAATCGTGTAAGAGATACTGGGAGTCTCATAAAGAGCGTCTTTGATCGTCGATGACCGCATTTTTTAATCGTAGAAGATTCCTCACTCGGGGAAAACTGTAATACGACTGAGATTCTTCCATAGCACAGCGAAAGACGCTTCTTCAATCGTTGTGGGATTCGTTTAACACGTGGATAAAGATTACCTAACGAGTCTTTCATGTCAAGAATCGTATGAGACTCATGAAGATATTATCTTACAACTCGTGAAATGTTCACCGTGTAATTGTTGAAAATATGATTCATACAGAAAGTCGTAAAAGGTTCATTCGATGAATGTTTGACGAAAGATAAGCATCGTTTATTAGTGAAGTTTGACGCTATTGTTAATTAATAATGGCAATCTAGCTATTTTTTTTTAATCAATATAGCGCTTTTATCTCTTTTGTTTTATTAATAATTTGTGGGTTTTATTAAACAAGAAAGGTATCACTACTGTTCGTGACACAACGAAAGAAAAAAGCTAAGCGAAAGAGAACATTCCGCCTTCCGCTTTTGTTAATTACAGCTGTTAAACATTCCAAGATTAAAAAACGAACGTATCAGAAAATTAAATATTTTATTCAGACTTTGGAGACTGAAAAAATTTTAGAAAAAAATCAGCCAATCGGCACTTTGCTAATTTTGGAACAAAAAAATCGTCAAAAAGACGATAAATCGTCAAATCTGGCAGCCTTGTGCGTGTATGTGGTATAATTTTTTTTTTCCATTAGTATTTGTTACTTTGTTTTATTGATTGTTTGGGGCTTTATCTGTTTCTCGTTTGTTTTGTTGGGAATTTGTTTAAAACGAATATTTTTTTTTTGCAAATAAAGTCAGCGACAAAACAGAGTTTACAGCAAACAGTTCAACATCGATAAGTTTATGAATAATAAAAGAGGAATTCTACAATAAAACATTTTTATTTTTTAAAGTGTATTTATTTTGTGATACTTTGTTTAAATTAAAAAAAATATTAAATTATTTCTTCTATATCTATAAAATAAAAATTACACTTGAAAATAATATTTTCACCACTAGAGTGTTTCTTCAAGCCTAAAATTTACTTTTCTACCTCTGCCGTTATGACTGCAGCAAGTAATCTGGGCACTGAATCCACGAGATTCTTAAGCTACGGTCAGACTTATCAAATATTTGACGAAAAAAACGGGACCAACAACCAAACTAAAAAATCGCTTAATATCAATATTTATTTTGATTAAAATACCACATCTTACAGAAAACTGTTTTTTTTTTGCTATGTCTAGTAGTATAATTAGTTTATTTTGTAATATTAAGACCATTTTTAATCTCACTAACTATTAACAAAAGTAGGGGTTACGCTTATTTGATCAAATATTTAATAAGTGTGACCGTAGCTTTAGTTACTTGTGAGGGAATGTTTTTTCATTTTTCAATGATTGTAAAAAAAAGTCCCTTTGTTACTTATGAATCGTTTTTGGATCTGCCGGTGTATGTGTTCCCATAAACGCTCGATGGGATTCACGTCTGGTGATTGAGGTTATAAAGCTGTTTTGACGTTCTGTAAAGCCTTGACATTTTGAGCGGAATGCTTATAATCGTTATCTTGCTGTAAGACCCAAGTCGATCCTAAGCATAAAACAACAACACTCTGCTGCAATTCGGAGAACTATCTATAAATACAAGATTACCAGCACCACTTGCAGCCATAAATCCCCACTCTATTACTAAGCCGACACCATGCTTAATTATTATGTTTGCCACTCCATATTTTTTGTACATTATTTCTTCCAAAATTTCTATTTTCACTCATCATTGAATAAATATTTCTACTTAAAAGAATTATCTTTGTTTTGATGCTTTTTCGCATATCCCAGACGCTTTTTTTGATTTGTCACAGATATTAGCGGCTTTTTTCTGGAAACTTTAACATAAAGCTGATGTTCATGCAGTGCCCGGCAAACAGTTCTAGCGCTTACACTTGCTTCTAATATTATTTTCCGCTC
This sequence comes from Pollenia griseotomentosa, assembly GCA_963931875.1. Classification (NCBI taxonomy): domain Eukaryota; kingdom Metazoa; phylum Arthropoda; class Insecta; order Diptera; family Polleniidae; genus Pollenia; species Pollenia griseotomentosa. The sequence goes on from OZ007561.1 coordinate 21,490,636, forward strand.
CTCTGCTATTTTTACTGCACTTTTCTAGAGATAAGCCTTATCTCTTCGTACTATTTTCATCTACTCCACGCCGGATTTTTTTTTTCACTTTAAAATATGTCACCTTCTTTGATAGTTTTGCAACATTTACCCAGAGCAGTGCCATTTTCTCCCAAATATTTGTTTTCAGATGCCAATTTTACTACTAAATTTACGAGTTTTTACTGCAGTCTGCTTGGCCATGTTGATAAAAATTAGCCTCTAATTTACCGTTATAACAATAGAACAATGAAATAATATGGCTGTTTACACCTTTTTTTATAATAAAAATAGTAAAGTAAGATTTTTTTATAATGTAAATTGGTAAATAAAGAAGAAATACTTGACTCTTTTTTTATTGAAATAAACCAGTACCGAATACAGTAAAACAAAATAAAACAGTCTTATTGTACCCTCCCCCTTTTGGCATCTACGAACTTCTAAATATTGAACTGTTTTGACGCTGACTATACACAGCAGCATCTACAGTCTCAAAAAAAGGTTTGACATTTTTTAAGTTAGGTTTTATGTGTATACATATTTTGTCTCATCTTATCTACCCGTCCAAATAATCATATAAGAACATTATTTGAATCTTTTAAAAAACATTTCACACAAACACACAAGCATATACAGATATAAATGGCATATGAATAACTGTATAATTATAGCCCAGTAAACATTTAAGTACTCAAAATTAAAATTTGTAATTAAAAACATCCATCTTTACTGCCGTTTTTGACGTATTTATTTATTTCTATATTAACTAAGTCAGTTTTTCCTGATACGTGGAAAAAAGCCAAAATTATCCCAAATTCCAAGAATAACAATGATTTTAGACCTATTGCAATACTTCCATTCCTGTCAAAAGCTTTGGAAAATATCATGAAAAGTCAAATTTGTGAATATCTTAGTAAACAAAAGCTATTAACTGATTATCAATCTGGATTTAGACAGGGAAGGAGCTGTATTATTGTTCTAATCGACGTGGTGAAAGAACTAAGGTCTAAACTGGACAATGATATGGTCTCTTTTCTTGTACTCTTAGATCATAGTAAAGCTTTTGACACTGTTGAACATCAGATCTTATTTTCAAAAATCCAAAAGTTCTTCAATTTTTCCCTACAGCTATTAACTTGATTTTTACGTATCTCCTAAATCGAAAGCAAACCGTTTTCCTGAATGGCTTAATGTCTAATTGTCTTAAAGTTGACAGAGGGGTTCTGAAAGGTTCTGTTTTGGATCCCCTGCTGTTTTCGTTGTATATAAATGATCTGCCAGAGGTATTAAGTCATTGTGGAATACAAATGTATGCTGAGGAAGTACAATTGTACTTAAGTACCAAAATAGACAGTGTAAGTTCCTGTATTAATTTCATAAACAATGATCTCAATACAGTTCATCACTGGGCGTGCATAAATCCATCGAAATCTAAATGCATTTTCATATCTAGGAATAATAAAAAGGCACTTAATAACAATGCTTCATTACTTATCAAAAACAATAAAATCGACTTTGTGCCATCGTCATCAAATTTAGGAATTACGTTTAACGCTGAACTTTCTTGGTCTAACCACATCTGTATTATTGAAGGAAAAGTACACGGAATGCTAAGGAACTTATGGGCTATTCAATCCTTCACTCCATTTTATATAAGATTGTTACTAGCTAACACTTATCTAATACCGGTTTTACTATATGGATGTGAAACATTTGCCAATTGCGAAACCTCCGATTTTCACAGACTTAAGGTAACCTATAATAATATAGCTAGATATGTATTTAACCGTAGGAGAACTGAAAGTATTTCGTCGTACTCCTTTCAGCTGAATGACATGAGCTTGAGAAACCTGCACACAGAAAACAAATTGGCTGGGAAACGGTTGCAGTAATAAAATATTGATCAAGTAACATGATTTATTATTGCAACTATTAAAAATGTATAGTTCTAACTAATTTTTAATTCTCTTGATTATTAAAACGATGTTCCAACTGAAATATGATTCCTTCAATTCTTTTATTAGTTGTGATAACTAATTTAATTTAGTTCTAAAAATTAGTAAAAATGGTTAGAATCACAACCGAATTAAATATAGGGCAATACAGAATATTGGTCATTGCAATCAATAATTAGCTTTCATCAATAAATTTTGTAATATAAATGTTTATTCATTTATTGCAGCTAATTGAAGCACAGCCGCGAATAACGTTTTAAGTTACAAAATAATTATTTTTCAGGAGAGCAAAAAAACGTTTTTAACAGGCAAGATTAATAATTTTTTATCGTTTTTCTTTAGATTATTAAAAATAATGGTAATAAGAACTTTTATTCAAAATATCAAAAAATTTAAAATTTAAATTACATGCAAATTTACAGTTTATAACCTTTTTTTAGTGGAAAAACGTGGAAAAACGTTTCATATCCACAATCGCGATGTCATTTAAAACGTTATTCCACGTTTCAAAACCATTTACTCTGTATCATTTTGTAAGTAACTTACAACGTTCTTCCACTAGTTGATTATTTATATGTCACTTTGAAGGCGTTAGGGTGCATAATTTTGGGTGATTTAAGGTTTAAACAGTCTAAAAGGGTAATGCTAACGGTTATCTGCAAAAAAACAGTTTTTGCAAAAAGTGGCTTTTACAACGTTATTCGCGGCTGTGCTTCAATTATTGATTGTTGGAATAGTTTCAATTCGAGTACAACAAATGAAAATATAATTATTCGGAATTCACAACCAAAAAATAGTTAAAAGCCCCAATTGCTTACTAAATTTTCTGTCAAAACATTTGATAGATTAAAATAATTTTTAATTTTATATTTTAAAATTTTCTTTGCGGTAAAAATGGAAAATGTGCAAAAACTTAATAAATAGGGGTAAGTAATTTACGTATTCTTATAGTTATGAACATATGCACGTACATATGTATGTATGAATGTATTATTTTTTTTATACCCTGCAAATTATATTGGACTACTGGATCCATTTTGATCCTGGGCTGGTCCAATGTAATGCAAGTATGGACCATGTCATTATTAAGAAGAGTTTGCAGTGAAACGAGATGTCTTCGCTTTTTAAAGACATGTTTTCGTTTTGAAACGATTTCAAAGCTAATCCTCTGGAGTATACCATGGAGTAGTTTTAAGACTTCTCCTTTGTAATGCAAGCTGGATGGACCCTAGGATATCGTACTGTAAAATAAGCCATTTTTTCCTTTCATTGGGGTTACCTTTGGACAAGTCCTTGCCTCTTATGGGCTACATTTCACCGGTTAAAAAAAAATGTATTGATAACGACAATCAAATCTCTTGTTATGAACACCAATTATGTGTTAATTCAGTCGCAGCTATCGTATATTCGGGTATATTCTAATAACCATACTAACAACTAACAATATCTGTTGTTATGACTGATAGTGTACTTAAACTCAAATGTTGCTATCAAAACTATTATGCTAAACAACGAAATTTTCAGTAATTGGAACCGAATTGTGTGATAGTTCATGCAACCGACGAAATTCGATTGGCGCCAAATTCGGTTGTGATCACGAATCTGTTTTCTCTCTGTACTAAAATGTAAAACCTCCCCATGATGCATTAAATAGCATATACACAAGAGCCCGAAAATCTATTTAGAAGAATTATTTTGCCAAATCTCCACGCGGTAAAAATTTGATTTCTCAAAAATATAGATATCTTATCTCTTCGAGACAATTTTATAACTACACGACTAGTCTCTGGAACAAATAACCAATACGTTTTCAAACACAAAGCAACACTTCGGCTTTTAAGAAGGAATTATTAAAGTATTCTAAAAATCTTTAATATAGCTTAAATATATCTATATCCATTTAATTATTAATTGTTTTTATTTATTTTATTGAATGTTTTGTATAACTTAATTTAATAATTAAATTTTTATATGTTAAATTGCCATGTTACTTACTATCACTGTAAATTATAGATTTATGTCTTGTTGTGGTAGCTATTAAAATAAAAAAATAAATAAATTAATAAAAATGTTACTTAAAAATCGGGTTTTCTCCTGTTTTATATAAAAAAGGGATGTAACCGATATATCGGCGATACTTCAGGTTTGACGACGTATCGGTATCGTTTGACGACGATATTTTATTGTCGATAACTCGATACTTCTTAAATTTTTTAGGGTTTTTTTTCAACAAGCAAAATACTAGTGAAATGTTCTCTTATTGCTAAGCCGTGTAATCGTGCTTTTGAGAATAAACATAATTTTACTGAAAATTTCAAGGTACTTCGAAAAGGCTAACAAATCGATAAGCAAAGCTACTTTGACATTGTCTGGGGCTATTCTGCAAGTTAGCAGTCTTCGAACATAATTAAAAAATACTATAAAATAAAGGAAGATGGACAATGTTCAGAGTCCCAGAGTTTGCGACTTACTTAGCATTAGCTCTCAGTGAAAGATTTAAGGGTTTAGAGAATAAAAAAACCTTTTAAGCTACAATTTTTGACTCTCGATGAAAAGCTCGACTATTTCAAAAACCATCGAATTCAATCGTGTCGAATAAAGTCTAATTGAGCTACTTTATATAAATCTACATTCCGAAAGCGTTGAAGAAACGGTCACCACTACACCTAGTAATATTTCTCATAAGTCTACGTGAACTTGTCTTTCAAGCGATTGTAAAAAAGTTATAGAAAAATCGAAGGGAATGAACTTATGTCCACCCGAAGCCATGGTTCTGCTTAATAAGAAATCGAGATAATATTTCTAGGAAGCAAATCCGCTTGTTTACTGGCGCAATGACTTGCAAAAAATGGCGCAGAAATACCTAAGTTTTCAAATAAGTACTGTCGCATCTGAGAAATTATTTTCCACTGCAGATCTTGTTCAAACAGATTTGTAAATTCATCTGTCTCCGCAAAAAGTTAGAATATTTACTTTGTTGTTTAAACCAAAATCTTGTTAATATTAATTTTAATTTTAATGAATATCTAACGCTGATATTTTGTACAAAACATAATTAATATTTTGTTAATTTTAACATGAATCATATACAATTCGTTGCTTTTTAATCTTATTAATATAAATGTTAAATACTAATAATCTTTAACACTGTAATCTTATATAAAAAATTTCACTACTTGAGTAGTATTAATTTTAACTGTAAAAATAGGCCGAAATTCAAAATATGACAGCTTTCGAAGATTGCAACATGTATTAAGCACAACAATTTCAGTCTATTGACGCTTCTGTGTACTTTGTGCTACCGAGAATCCAAGAGCAGTTCATCAGCTACAATCACATAAGGGTTCTATTTAATACTATCTGAAAACGTTTTTATTGGTTAATTCTCTGTAAACGATGGCGCATATCGGAAGATGTAGCAAAATTTTGTAAAAAACCTTCAAACCATAAGCCACGTACCTAAATGGTTGTGGTAGGGGATATATTCGGCAAACACTTTTTTCGCTTGAAAGCGAGTTTACTGGGCCTCCGTGTTTACCAGATTTCACAGGACCTGACAGGTTTTTCTTAAGGTATTTCAGAGAAATAATGTTTTTCAATAAGCCACGAATCTTTCCCCAACTAAAGCTTAACATTCGAAAAAAACTTATGTTCATTACATCCTAAATTTTGGCAAGCAAAAAATGAAAAATATCACGGATGTAGAAAACTAATGAAATTAAAAAAAAAAACCCAATAACATACCATATTAAAAAACAAGTTATAAACATAAGCTTAATGGTGCTCATAAAACGAGCATTTATATCGGCTATTAAACATAGAATTACCAATGTTTCGAACTTTTGCATATACCCGATAAAACCTTAATAACCGATTTTTGAATCTATTATATTGCCTTTTCCAAATTGAAGTATAGATATCATATCATATCATTATATCTCCACCATAGCTGCAAAAAATTCTATTGCCATCGAAGTATTTGCTTAAACAACTTTCCTGCTGTGTATTATGATCAAAATTGTATTTTAGGTTACATTATTTTTATTTATCGATACATACAAATGATTGGACTTGTAACAACGTGTGTGTGTGTTTTTAAATCTTAAGTATTACAAAACATAAGAAACATTTATATTTGTGAACATAAATGTTTACATACGTACAAATATATGTGTGCATACGCATGTAAAATGTATATTTATAAAATAATAATAAAAAAGAAATTCCCTTATATGCATAAATAATATGCATATTTAATATACGTATGGGGGATTTCATGTTAAGTGACCTAATTTTTGAATCGAAGTCTTCCGATTTGGATGCAATTTTCAAGAAGATCGGTCAAAAAGTTTCTGAGTTAGAGGGGGTCAAAATTTGACATTTGACAGGTGTTCTTTGTCATCCATGTAATTGATTACCTATTGGTGTAAGCAAAATTTGTCCCAATTAGCTTCGATAGCTATTTGATCAGTCTTTCAAAAACAATTTTTTTTTTTATCCTTTAAGGTACTTCTGGTCTTTTAGGAACAAATTCAAAATAGCTGCATATGCACACAATTTAAAAACTCTTGTCTTGAGCTTGAAATTATTTTTTTTTTTTGATACATAAGCCACTTGCATCCCAAAAAGCGACCAAAACTACCTTAAAGGTAAAGATATAAGCTTGCTATTAAGCAAAAAAAAAAAACAAAAAAAAAAAAAAAATTCTGGATAAAAAATAAAAAAATTTTTCAATATAAAAAAAAAAAATTTTTAAAAATTTTTTAAAAAAACATAACAAGTTTTTTTTGGAAAGATTGATCAAAAAGCTTTCGAAGCTACTTGGGACAAATTTTGCTAACACCAATTGTTAATAAATTACAGGTTTGAAAAAGAACATCTGTATGGCCAAAATGTCAAATTTTTACCCCTTTTAACTCAGAAACTTTTTGACCGATCTTGTTGAAAATTTGTGTCTAAGCTATTATCCAATAGGACTAACCTCGGTTTCATCCAAATCGGAAGACATCGATTTTAAAATTAGGACACTTGACATGAAATCCCCTTTATATAAAATATATTTATATATACAGCCATAGTCAAATGTTATGACACACTTGGAAAAATTTAACAAAATTTCATTATGAAGTTCAGCTATTTTGCTATTGTCAGAAGTAGATAAAGTGGATGGAAGTATTTGCAATATTTCAAAAGTATTTCCACAAGTTTGTTTGTCGAAAAATGTTGGGTGCAATTCTGATGAATTTCTTTAGCATCTTAATTATACCATAAACTAAAACCTTGGAATCAGTAAAAAGGACGCCATTTTATATGTATGTACCCATACAAAGCAAAATATTTCGTAAAAATTTTGTAAGGTCCTTTAATCATATTGGACATACTTTTTTCTATGTGTAAAAAAATACCTATATGAAAAAAGTTTGTGTGTGTTAGTGTATGTGAGCATATAAGTATTCTTTTGGGCCATAAAAAATTGATTTAAATAACAAACGAATGAGTAAACTCGATGCCAGAAAAATTGCCATTTTTATGCCTTTGCGCCCCAAACAAAAACAAAATAAATTTAAAATACTGATGAACAAAATAAAGTAAAAATAATACAAGCAAACATTTATTTTCGTGCAAACATACATAAGCCCTTTAGATACACAGACACAAATGAACACACACATACACCCATACATGTTCCTTTGTTCATTGATTTGGGCACTTAGAGATGTAGACATGCAAACACCGGCAGATAACTCGGTATTTTATGAACTGGTGTGTGCTAAAATAAAAAATAAATATTAAAAAAAAAAAATTAAATATACATTCCTCATAAAAATGCATGAAAATACATTAGTTGCTTTTTTGTGCATTAGTACGGGGAGCAGGAGGACAGTTTTCTTTGCAAGCTGGCAATATTATTTTGTCTTTCCACTTGTAATTTACAACATTTTCATCTAAGATCCTATAAAATATGTATATTCTGGGTCCTTATGAAGAGTGAAGCTGATTCAACGATATATGTATATCCTCCTGACTGTTAAAATTGGTTTATAAGCCCCATATACCAATTATTTAGATATATATTTAAGTCACATAAAGCGTGGAATCATTTGATATTGACTAAGCCCGGTCGGTCCAAAACTGCCTCTTATTTTACACATAAATCAATGGTTTTTGTGTTTATCTTTATTTTTTTACCTACACGGAAAAATAATTTTTAAATATGGTTTAAACCATACATGTTAAGTAATGATTAGCTAATGCTAATGATTGCTAATTAACATTCTTTTGTGAAATTCTCTAATTGATCAAACAATTAGAATTAGTTCAACTAATTCCCATTAGCTAATTAAAATTTTTATTCTAATGGTAAAACTAATTGCAATTAGTTGCCATTAGCAAAAAAAATTGGTTAACCTTTACAATTAGAAATCTAATTGACTTCTGATAATGCAATTAGATATTCAATTATTCAATTCAATCGATTCTAATTCGAGCTAATTGAATATCTAATTGCATTATCAGAAGTCAATTAGATTTCTAATTGTAAAGGTTAACCAATTTTTTTTGCTAATGGCAACTAATTGCAATTAGTTTTACCATTAGAATAAAAATTTTAATTAGCTAATGGGAATTAGTTGAACTTATTCTAATTGTTTAATCAATTAGAAAATATAAACTAATTGCATCAATTGCTAATTCTAATTGGAATTTAACATGTATGGTTTAAACCAAGAAAATTTTGCCTGATTCTCGTCCAAGCCAAAAATTACTTATTCTATGAATGTAGTAAGCAAGATGTTGCTTTATATACAAAAATGTTACTACTTTTTTGGCTTGGGCGAGAATCAGGAAGAATTTAGTAAATACAGTAGACGCTCGCTTATATTTATTTATTGGTATTCCTATACAGCAGGACTTAAAGTCTTATTATTATAGTACAGGATAAACAATTCGTAGCTTTTTCTTATGTGCCACACAATAAAAGATTTTAACAATAAACATTAAAATAAAAGAAATTAATACATTAAAGCAATTTTTATAGGGAATAGATCAAACAATTTTAAACATAAAGACATTCAAAAGCGTTTTTAAATACAATAGATTACACATTTTCAAGTATGGGAATAAAAATAAAAATACATTTCATAAACTGCGTTGCATTACAAGTAAATTGAAGAGTTGCTGGTAGTGTGTTCCAGAGACGAATACTGTGAACGAAAAACTGCCATTCAGATACTCTTGAATCTTATCGGGATCAGATTGTTATTTCTTCTTGACTGCGTAAAAGTAACACGTTCAAATAGATACGTCGGCTCGCCAGTATAGATAATTTTATGCAAAAGAGTTAGGCATCGAATATTAAACATGTCAGAAAAACTCACTCCATAAAGTTTACTTTCGTAGGGTATAACATGTGAGAAACGTCCTAAGTTGAAGACATATCTCAGAATGGCATTATATGTAGATGTTAATTTCCAGGTGCTTTTTTGGTCACAGTTTGCAAAAACCTCGTTGCCATATATTAAAGCTGGAATAAGATGTGTCTTAGCCAAAAGCATACGTATGTTGAACGGGGTTGAGTGTTGAGTTGCCCAAAGCGAACGAAGCATCGCAAATACTTTCCCTGCAGCAGCGTTTATATGATCTGACCAAGGTTTTTAGTCTTCTTGACAATTTCTATTTGCTGCGAGTTCAAGATTATATTGGGCTCAATAGTTATTTGTGTATTGTTCCTGGAAATTACAAGGCACTTAGATTTAGCGGGATTCAGACAAAGACCATTTGCCTTTGCCCAGGCTTCAATTTTTGATAGATCAAAGTTTAGTCTTGAAATATACTCATCAGTCTTATCAGGTTCACTACATATATAAACCTGAACATCATCGGCGTACATATGAATTTTGCAATGTGATAACTGTTTTGGCAAATCGTTTATATATATATATATATATTGTAAAAAGTAAAGGACCTCATATGGACCCTTGAGGAACACCTTTGATCACAAGCAACGGCAATGATTGCCTATTGCTTGAACTTACATACTAATAGCGGTTAGTTAGATATGATGAGATGAGATCAGCCGCTGAGGAGGTAAAATGGAAAAGCTTAGTTAATTTAATAGGAAGCATGGCATGATCAACCATATCGAATGCTTTGGAGTGATCCAAAAGCACCAACAAAGTAACATTTCCGTTATCTATATAGCCTCGAATTTCCTCCGTCACTCCAATAAGTGCAGTAGTACAACTATGTTTGGGTCGGAAACCAGATTGCATTTTGGTTAATAAATTATTCGTCTCAAAGTAAGCACCTATTTGTTTATGCAAAAGCCTTTCGAAGATTTTAGATAAATATGAAAGGATAGCTATTGGACGATATTCGTTTCTATTTTTAGGGATGGGAACAATTTTCGCACACTTCCAGTTCTGTGGAAAAATACATTTTGTAATTATTGTATTAAATATGTGTGTGATTTGTGGAAGTAAGTTTGGTAGAAGGAGTTTTAAAAATTTAGGGTGAATTTTATCAGGTCCAAATGCATTTGATTTGATATCATGGCATGCAATATACATATATATTAGGGTGGCCGTTATTTTTTTTATTTTGATTTCTTATATTCTCCCCCCCTAAATCGGTTCAGTTTTATGTAAAAAAAAATACAAAAAAATTTCGTAGCGATAAGTTGTCTTTTAGGGGGGGCGTCCGTCCCTCAAAGTTTGCCATCAAGCCATTTATTAAAATGTAATTTGTTTGCGTATGACTATCTTCTAAAAACAACATTTTACAAGAATATGATGTATGGCAATATTTTTTTGCTAAAATCAATATTTTAGAAAATAATTAAGAAAATAAAAACAAAATACCAAACATTTTATATACGTTTTATATATATAAAAGGGGGATTTAATATCAAGTGACCCAATTTTGAAATAGATGTCTTTCGATTTAAATGAAATTTACACCAATTTTAGTACTGTTAGATAGTAGCTTAGACACAAATTTTCAACAAGATCTGTCAAAAAGTTTCTGAGTTAGAGGGGGTCAAAGTTTGACATTTTGGCCATACAGGTGTTCTTTCTCATCCATGTAACTTATTACCTATTGGTGTAAGCAAAATTTGTCCCAAGAAGCTTAGATAGCTTTTTGATCAAACTTTTTAAAAAAATTTTTTTTGTTTTTTTAAAAAATTTTTAAAATTTTTTTTTTTAAATTTAACACTAAAAAAAATAAAAAAAAAAGTTTTAAATTTAAAAAAAAAATATTAAAAAATTTTTAAAAAGAAACAAAAAAATATTTTTAAAAAAGATTGATTAAATAGCTATCTAAGCTACTTGGGACAAATTTTGCTAACACCAATAGGTAATAAATTACATGGATCAGAAAGAACACATGTATGGCAAACTTTGACCCCCTCTACCTCTGAAACATTTTGACCGATTTGTGTGTAAACTGCTATCTAATAGGACTAACCTTGGTGTAAATTTCATCCAAATCGGAAGACATCGATTTCAAAATTGTGGCACTTGACATTAAATCGCCTTTTTATATATATAAAACGTATATAAAATGTTTGGTATTTTGTTGTTATTTTCTTAATTATTTTCTAAGATATTAGTCTTAGCAAAAAACTTTCTTGGAGGCTTATGTTGTTGACTAGAAGAGCTAAAATATTGCCATATATCATATTCTTGTAAAATGTTGTTTTTAGAAGATAGTCTTACGCAAACAAATTACATTTGAATAAATGGCTTGATGGCAAACTTTGAGGGGCGGACGCCCTCCCTAAAACACAACTTATCGCTACGAAATTTTTTTGTATTTTTTTTTACATAAAACTGAACCGATTTTGAGGGGGAGAGTATAAGAAATCAAAAAAAAAAAGTTCTCCATACAACTAACGGCCACGCTAATATATATATTTGGAGTTTACCTCTTGTGTTTTATCCAATTAGAATTAATAAAAACGCTTGTCCTTTTAATTTCTAAAAACTATATTTATTTAAATTTAAATTAATTAAGGAACAATTCTTTGTTTAATTATGTACGTCTTTAATGCACCGAAGTCGACAGGAAACAGACAGACTTCTTTTTCTTTCTCTATCTGTCATAATAAGATGTGCATTTTTCTTTAGTTGTAAAACTGGTTATCAAAGTAATTGGTAACTGGTAGTGACAGGGTGCCACATATATATGAACTTATTCAAACAGGGCCTGTTCACTAAATGGAAAAGTTCACATAATCGAGACAATATAAAATAAGTATTTCAAATCATTTTTAATATGTGTACATACATAACCTATATTAAGTTTTTATTTTAAATTAGTTTGTTAATAATAAATGTACATGAAAGTAGTCGGTTATATTTTTTTGCTTTAAGAGATTTCTGTAATGCCTTGTTCACTCCAAGCAATAACTTTACAAACACCAACCAGCTTATAAATATTCCTTTGCATTCGTATAAACACATTTACTAGCTTATTTCGGGGAAGAACAGATTTCTTATAAAGTGTGTTTTTTATAGAGTGACACAAGTTTAAATCATAATAAAACAAGGAAATATATTTTTAATATCAATGAAACAAGCTTTATTGCAAAGAAAATTTTATGAAATTTAAATATGATTTCTGCCATGTGGCCGTGGCGGCTGGCGTTTAGAAGGCGCCAATTTTCAACCACTTTTCGCATTCCGAGCATAATCGTTTTTGAAGACATATGGGCCAATGAATCCGCCAGCCCATAAAGCGTACCAAACAGTAATTTTCTGTGAATGGTGTTTCGACAAAAGCTGGTGGATTCAACTCACTCCAAATTTTTTTTTTTTTTATCAATTTAAGTTGAAAAGACTTAACCCTCTATAACTCAACATCTTAAAATTACAAATTTTCAATTGATTCACATAGAGGTTAACATTAAAAAAAATACATATTTTTTTAAAATTTAAACGAGTAACGAATAACAAGGGAAAGCAAAAGTAAAAAAGTTATGAAAAAGCTTAACGCTAAAATTTAAAGCATTTCATATTTATGTTAATTAGATCTGATAAGACGAGTGAAAACTCTTGAAATAGTTTTTTGTTTTCGAGTAGCATAAATCTACGATGCATATCTACACAGTATGAGTAAATTTTACATATGTATTTTGGATAGATGCGTCGAATTCTAACTTTGGTGGTGCTAACTTTTTTTTAGCAAAATTAATAATTAAGAACTTAAATGTGAAAAATTGCATAAAAGTTATAAGGGATCTTCATGCCCGTTTGTGCACAAATAGAAATTTTAAGAGACATGAGGTAGTTTATAATACATTTGGTGGCGTATGATGAATAAAATAATCATGAAACTAATATTAATCATACGCACAATGTCCCCATTTAAGGAATTTTTAAAAATTGCCGTACAAAGTCTTAAAATATTTGAGAACTAAAATTCTTTTGTAAGAAAAGATGAACTCACTGGTTATTGTTGATGTTTTGTTTAAGCTTTGATATAGTTACAAGTAAGACTTTGAGTGCTTATAATTCTTATTCGCTTTAAGGTTTTATTTGCATAATAGTTTTAGCTTTTCTAAAATCTTTGGAAAAGGTTTCCGGACGATCTGGCCTAAGCAACCAGTAAAATGCGCATAGAAGCTAGCTTTCCCTCAACAATAAATTTCAGTGTATTTATCAAATATGAAAATTTAGCACGTCATACGGAAATCTTATTAAAAATTCTTTTGGTTCAATTTAAAAGATAATATAGTTGGGCCATAATAACTTTATCATAAGTTAATGTTATTTCTTATTTCAGACTTAATTTAAAAACTGTTCAATTATTTTTTTAATCCTTCATTATTAATTAAATTTAATTTTCACGCAATCTCTTCGGAGGGGTTTGCCGTTTAACATTCTCCTCCATTGACGACGGCTGGCAATTAAATAGTAAAACATCAATCTTTAAAGCAAATGGTATTTAAACTTAGTTATAAGTTAAGATAATCCTCGTCTTCGCATCGAAGTGTTCAAATTCCTGCCATTAATATTCATTATATCGCCCACTGACCTCTTTTCAATTACTATTTCCGAGTGAAGATAATACATGAAGCAATGTTTACAATTCCTTACGTAAGAACACAATTTCGTATATGAGAAGTAACTACAACAAAAAAAAATATTAAATTATTCTCTCTTTCTACGCAAGTCGTTCGTTCTTCTATACACAAAACTAAGATAATGCTTTATATATCGTAGGATTGGAAGATTTTTTATTTATTAAAAGCTGCTAAACCTGGTCAAATTAACACATGAGAATATTACCAAAATATATTTAAATTACAGGTTGCAATTTTGAAGATTAGTTGATGAAATTTGGTACAAATATTTTAATTGTCATAATGACGGAGTCTGTTAAAGGGGGTGAGAGTCAGTGTTTAATATCATATGGTCTCTTAAAAAACTTCTTCATACAAACGCCATTCCGGAAAATAGCTTTTAATGCCATAACTTAAATTTAATGTTGGTATTGATGTAAAATTTGGCGACGATTAATTTTATAATAGTTGCTGTGTCATGGCATTTTGTAATGATAGATCCAGAATTGACCATAGGTCCCGTATAAATCCCTGTTCTAAAATCGATGTAAGACAAACCAATCTCATGTCTTTAGATGTTGTTACCTAGAAAATATTTGCAGAAAAAACTCTTAACGTCATAACTAAATTTTTTTTGCCGGGTATATGATTGCTCATGGGTTCAAAACATACACTTTTTAAACATTGTCTTTATAAACTGAGGTGTAGGGTATCAAATGGTCGGGCTTGACGGACTATACTTTTTTTCTTGTTTTTTCATGCAAATGTTTCCACTGTGGCTAATTTTAAAAATAATATGTTGTTGCAGTTAAAAGGAAAATAGTGTTTAACGAAATTTTCCATTACAATTTACGTGACTTGGTAAGAGAAATTTCGCTGGGCGTTAAATCATAAATTTAAAACTTTTACTTTACTACATTTCTGTAAAAAATGTTGTTAATTTTTTTTTTATTCATTGAAAATTTTGCATTGTATTATCTGCGAAGTCCTCAATTATCCATAAACCAAATGTAATGATTTTTTTTTTTCTTTAAGTTTACTTAGACTTTTTTTATTTGTTTCTGTCTGTAACAATACTATTCTGGTTCAAAGAAGTAGTTGATGATGATCTAAAAAATTTACAAAACTGTTTGAAAAAATATAAAAATAAATTGAAACGTCAGAATATGTTCAGAAACTGTTGGCGTTAAAATGTTTCAATAATTCTGTTGAATGTCTAACGGAAATTTAGATATTTCGGTTTTTGTTGCTAATAAAATTTTAGACTTTGTAAACTTGTTAGTAAAAATTGTTTGCTTGGTGTTGTTTTCCGAGGGCGTTTACGTGGGGTATGTGAACCTAGTGTTTTACGGCAGTTCAAACTAGCTGGAATATGCAAATTATTTTAAAAATTTATTATATATACATTAGAAGATTGATTTTGTTTTTATATATTGCTGTTGCTGTCTCTTGACTGCTTTATTGCTGTCGTTTGCTATACTGTCGTTGCTCGTGGGACCTTTTGTTATCATCAGTGTTTTTATTTTTGTTGCTTTTATTATGCTATACAGTGCGTGAAATATAAAAAGAAATAAATAAACAAAAAATTACACAAAAATCCTACCATAACGTTAAATGTTAAAAGAAAATGCTTTTGCGTCCCAAATGGTTGCCAGAATATTTTCATGAGTATGAGCGTTTTTTAAAAAGGAATTATGGCTTTAAATGGGATTTATTATTTATGATGTTAAGATTAAGCAATGTATATTTAAAATTAAATTGAATGTTGGCTAATCATATTTATGTAGTATTATTTTGTGACTTTATTCCTGTTTTTGTTATCGCTAATTTTACAATCCATACCATTTATTCATAGTTCAATTATGTTAAGTATATAATTAAATATCTATAATTCCCTTGACTGTAATTTAAATCTCATACTCATCCTTTTTCAGATGACGCTGTAACAAAATTTGAATATGTATTTTTTAAAAATAACAAGTTGGAGCGAAAACATGGAAGAGTGCGTGTATGCGGGACAGAAGAATTTGGTTTTTTTAATTTAATGCTTTAGTTCAAATTATATTTCATTGGTTCGAATGAATTTAAATACATGGAATTGCACCTAAGATTAACAACTAAACATATAAACATAAGCAATTAAAATCCGCTATTTCATTCAAAGGTTTGATTTTGAAATAATTTTAAATGAAACTCTTTTTCAAACGACATTCATTTGTACGCTTGAAAGTGGCTTAAAAGTAGCTTGAAAAACAAAAGCCTTATAAACAAGAAGCATTTCTAACAAATTGAGAAACTAATTAATTCTCAACTTGCTTTCAAACGTTATGCTCAAACTCAAATGTAGCTTGTTGAACAGAAACAAAAAAATATTTTGCACATAATTTAGTTTTTTAGTTGTTTTTTTTTATCTTAGTTTTAATTCATTATTTCCCAAAATAAACTGTCAGCTAAATATAAGTTATCATCGCTGCTGCTGAATGAAAAAGCTGCTGAAAGATGAAAAACAAAAGTATCAAAAAATCTTATTCATTCATTCGTCGTATTTATGTAGACGAAATATTTGAAAACCGGTTTCTAAGAAATCTCAAATAATCAAGCATCTTTTTTTTTATTTTTTGATAATTGAAAAAAAAAAGTTTTGTATATACCCAGCCAGAAAAATAGTCCGACGTCTTCCAGATATCTGAGAGAAACGTCGATAAAAAAGTAGGAATCGTATAAGAATTCTGTCAGATTTCTGACCCAAAAACGTATGAAGTGGTTGACACGAACTATGACAGACATGTCGTGGAAAATTCTGGTTTTTTTGCCGACATTTCTGATAAATATCTGACAGAAATCTAATGAAAAAGGCATGGAAAATTTTGACGAGATTCTTATTGTTTTTTTAATGATAGCTGAAAGAATGCCTTTTATTGCAAAATATTTAAAAGTATATAACTATAAATCTTACACGTACGCTCCTTTTTTTTTAATATTTTGTCTTGAAACAATAAAAAAAAATTTAGATTATTTTCAACTTAATGACAGTTTTCATTATTTTCACGTAAAATAATAAGTGTCGTTAGACACAACTGTAAGAATGCTATTAGAAATATCTGTACATAAATTGCCCCCGATATATCTATTCGAAATCGATCAGAAATCGTCCAGACAGTAAGTATATTCAGTGCCTGACAGATATCTGAACGAAGTCTCTAAGAATGAAGTCAGACATTTGTAAGAAATGTCTAATTCAGACAACGTCGGAGTATTTTGCTGGCTGGGTACATATGTATTCTGTATATGTGTTAGTAGCAAATTTGAACATTGACAACTCCGAAAATGTTGAATAGATTTTAATAAAATATATATTGTACAATTCTGTAAGCATCTTTCAAATGGTGTATATTTTCAAATCGGTTGACAAACAGAGGAGGAAAGAATTCTTAACTGTTTTGCCTTTGTCGATTTATATATAGATTAACTATCAAAGAATCAACTACATATTCCGTAAAAAACAAAGGAATATTTAGTTGTTTTATTAAATTCAGCAATTTTCGTTTACTTGACAAAAGAGCCGAGTTTATTAAAATTACCAGAAAGTCACCTGTCCGCTTGTTTTTTTAATGAGAGAGAACATTATTATTTACTTACGTCGTTACATACGTTTGTTTTACTTTTGTTGCACTGACCAAGTTTTTTACAGAAGATCTCTTAACTATAAGACACCACGGGCCTTATTCTGGCAGTCGAGATCGAGTACTTTCTCGATACGAAAGCAATTTTATTTTTAATTTTTTCAGTCGATACTGAACAAATCGAAATTATTTCTGTAGTATTGTAAAACTCAAATTAATGCTTTACAACGATGAAAAAATAATTCCGATTGGTTCAGTATTGACTGCAATAATTAGATATTAAATTGCTTTCAAATCGAGAAAGTACTCGATCACGACTGCCAGAATCAGGCCCCAGCTCTTTAAAAATTAGATGTACTTATTTAACTTTATAAATTTAACAAATAGAAAATGAAAATTTTTTTACACAAAACAAGCAAATAGTTTTATATAGATAATTAAAAATTTAGTTTTGGTAGTTATATTATATAAAATAACGGAATATTCCTTTGTTTTTACGGAATATGTAGTTTATTTTTTGATAGTTTATTTATAAAGGGTGGCAACGTTTTAAGAGCCGATGTTGATTTTAAATAAAACACAAATTATTAGGAAATTATTGTCATTTATTTATATTTAATAATATTGGTATGGTTCAAATCACTGCGGCGCATTTTAAGAGTTGATCTGGGGATGTTTCCATTTAAATTCAATTGGCTGAATAAATATTGCCTAGGGGTGCATCACAATGGGTTCAACATGCTAAGAAATCATAGATGGCAATTGAAGGATTCGATTAAATTTGGTGCTAGCTTTTAAAAAATTTATATGTTGAAGTAGACTGTAATTAAAAAAATATTGTTTCCTGCATGTTCCTTCAACTGCTGGTTTATTATTACCACGCCGCGCATCATTGATAACACTATGCCACAAAAAAATGAACCTTAAAAATGAGATATTTTCTAAGATAAATCGGGGCTGCAGTTTCGGAGATATCGTCGAATTTTTAAAGAGTTTAAATTCATTTAACCCAGTAAATCTTTATCCAACCGACACAGTTTGGACATGTTCTGAAAGAGAAAAGAGACATCAATGCAAAATGTTAAATATTGTACAATTCAGCTGAACAGTTCTCGAGATTTTTCGAAATACCTAAAATAACTGTAGAAAAACACGATTTTCACGTATATCTCGAAAACGCTTCTTGAGAAAAATAAATTAATGCCATATTCGTGATCAGCAGCCCCGATTTATCTGAGAAAACATCTCATTTTTGAGGTTATGGCAAAAAGTTAAAAATTTGTGAATCAGTGTAATTGAAAAAAATCAACAAAATTAAACACACATACAAATGAAGCCGAATACTTTAATAACAATAACGGAGTAAATAAAGACTTTTGGTGTTTTAATACAAATAATTCACAAAACTTCAATCAATAAATACATATAATTAATATAAATAAATACATATTCAGTAAAAAAAAACATGAATAAATGTATCTTTGATTTTTTTCCCTTGAAAATTATATGCATTGGCAAACAAATTATGGAAATTAGGCCAAAGCAAAATATTTAAAACGAAATCAAATCAAATAAAAATAATAAATAAATATTTAACGCAGCACTGAACAAGCCAAACAAGAAAATTTATAAAAAAATTACATTCATACAATGCAAATACATACAAACGTATGTATGTACTTACATACATAAAAATGGAATAAAGAAACGTACAAAAAAAGCAACATCAACACCAATGATCATTTGATATCCTCTAGATTATACCAACTGTCTACAATAAATTATAATAAAATATAAATTTGTTTAAATACAACAGAAGTACCCCGTAAACAATTCTGCCAAGAAGGTTTTAATATTGGCATACCCAAAGTTTAATTTAAAAAAACTTTATCATTTTGAATCAGAACAAATCTGTGTCGTATTAAAGCATTCAAAAGTAAGGGCCAATATAGCCGATTGCAGGATTACCAAACAATTGTGACGTCACATAGATGACAAGCGTGTTACGATGTCTCTATCTTTTATCGATAACCAGAAGGACTGTGCCACTTCCTGTGTCTATAATCACTGGACACAGTCTTCAAGGTAGGCACGCACAGTTCTGGCGACGAACAGGAGGAGGAGAGTGTGGAACAACTCGTGTGTGCTTGCCCCCGGTGCTATAGGAATCATATTTAGGATAAATAACCATTGGTTGTGGCATACTCCGGGGAATAGTTAAAAATTGATAGATTTCTTAAGATCTTATGATCTCTTGAGATTGTGGCTGACCTGAGATCCTATCTGCTAGCACGGTTGTCAGTAGCTCCTGGTTCTTAGGTACTAGTCTGTCTCACTCTTGTTTGAGGCCTCCAAGCGCACTCTATTTTGCAAAAAAAAAATGATTTTCGACACCGAGAGTTTAATTTGGCAGCGAGTTAACTTGTCTTTAGCCAAGGCAAATTTCGTGCTCAAGGAGGGGATTTAATTTATTAAGGTAATTAAATGGGTTAATAAATGAATTAAGGGATCCGAAAAGCGGTGTAGACCTGGATTTTGTAAGTGAAAAATGTTAAGGAATCTGTGATGATGAAAGGTAAATTGAAGAGGAGTAGAATAGTGAACATCTTTTTACTTCTGTAACGAAAATGAAGGGTTGAGGGATAAGTATAAGACTGGGAAAGGAATGGATTTTTTCACTGAGCGGAGAGTTGTGGACAGTGTTGCCAATTTAGACATTTAGTGGCTACATTTATCCATTTTTCATCTTGTTAAGCCATTAAAAAATGAATTTGGCCATTAGCCATTTTTCAAATTGTTTAGCCATAAAATTTTTTTGCCGTTTTTGTAGTAAAATAATAGAAACAATATTAAAATATTCAATGTATAAAATGGACCAACAAAAGCAACAGTTTCTTTCTGGTCGGAAATTTTGCTCAAGTAAATTGAGTATATAGCTAAGTTAACATTTTTAAAAGTAACTTGAGAAATAGGCAACCGTAAATTCTATTTTATGAATTAGGTAAAAAATTTGGCTCTACCAATAAAATATTTTTTATCTTTTTGTATTTTCTAATGTAGATTTGGACTCAAAAGGTTGGGTAAAGGATGTCATGATAATGGTATACCTTTTTATTTATGAACGATAACGACATCGAATTTACCGATGATTTAATTTTTTAAAGAATATTTAATTTACTTTTTTTTCTTATGTAGAAAATTAATCTTAGGTTAAAATGTCATTCTAAAACATTTTTAATGATTTATATTTGTTCTGTTATTGAATTTCAATGTGTGTTTTATTTAAAAAAGTTTTTAGCCATTTTTTAGCCGATTTTTAGCCATTTTTTAGCCATTTTTTTTTTTGTAAATTTAGCCATTTTTGGTCACCAAGTTTTGGCAACACTGGTTGTGGAACAGATGATAAGGGGTAAGACTTTGAGTGTTTTATTCAACTCAAAGTCTTAAGAGTCAAGAAACTAGGACTGTTATAGTTGGAAATCGGTGGATAAGGGCTAAGGCTTGAAGTCAGTTAGGACGAAGCCTAAGATGAAGAAGAAAACTATTGTCATAAAATGTATTTTTAGTAAAAATTGGTCTCTAACGGAAAAATTGCTTTGGGGATCACCTGGTTGGTGCGATTGAAATCATAATCACAAGAAGGGAGAGTTTTCCACTTGTGGAGAACTCAAATTGTGAGTTTCATCTCTGTGTCCCGTTGTGCTTATATTTCTCACATACTGGATCGTTTGGTAAACGCATAGCTTGTAATCCAGTGATTAAAGTTGAAGGCCAAATGGCGGTGCTTATATCAATCGTTTCTACATCTGTATCCTTGCTTTGCGCTGGCGAGAGGATTCTTTCTTCCAAAATGGAATCCGGTACTTTCGATAGTTTGTCTTATAAATTTATATTATTCGCCACGATTGCAATTTAAACTTTGCAAGGAGCTCATTTTGATTATACAGTAGTGACTCTGTTTAAATGGGGTTTCATTTTATCTCAATGCACCAATAGCTCTAAGCGTGTTTGCTGAAAACTAATTGATACTCTACCTAACATTACCCAAATTATTCAAAAAGAGTTAATATCAAGGCGAATTTATGACAGGTGAACTTAACCACTCTGCTGATAACTTCTTTTTGGCCTTATAATTCTTGGATTTCAAAATTTTGTTTATTATCTTCGTTTTTGTTTTGTTTTGCTTCTATATTCACATTGTACAATAATTTGACAAAAAGAAATTGCTTAGAGTTTTTGTAGTAACGCGATTACCTGTAATGAGTACGCCTTCGTTAATTTAGAAATATTTTTTTTATACTGTTTAGCCTACATGTTTCGAGTCCGCTCTATTTCTTAAATATTCATTCTTCGAAAATGTATATTAATATTTTTTCTCATTTTAATTTTATTTTGTAAATGTAAAAACAAATTAAATAATAACATTTTAATTATTTTTTAGGCTCTTAAAACAATCAGGTGAAAAAAAGTCTTAATTTTTCCCCTTCGAAAATTCTCCGTGTTATTTCTATGGAAAGTTCTGAAGGAATTTTCGGTTCAACGGAAAAGCTCTTAATCTCTGTACCTAAAACTATTTTGTAAAAAACCAATTTTTCTAAATTTAATTGTCAGTGTTTTTAATTTTTTCCAAAAACAAAATGTTTGGATATTAAATTTGATAATTTGATAATACTGAATATTTCAAAAAATTTAATTGAATTTTATTCCTTCGACCTTTTTTCAATGTTTAAAAAACTGCAGTCAAAGTAGAAAAACTGCCATTTCTTACACTTCATCATTTATCATTGGCCAAAAACAAAACTGTTGTCTTTACTTCTGATTCATTAAATATAAACAGTCGCTGTCAAACCAACTCAAAAAGCGAAAAGTTGTACATAAATGTTGGTTTTTTTTTGGACAGCTTTTGGTTTCGACTGCAGTTGTTTAAACAATGCTTTTTTGTATAAAAATTAAAAGTTTTCGAGGACAATTATATATGTTCCTTTTACTCCTCTGGGGAGCATAGGGCCGCATTCAATTGAGTAGAATCACCATCTCATAAAAGTTTATTTTTTGCAAATTCCTTTATAATGATATCCGATTGATATCGAAATGGTGGAAAAATAATTAATGAATAAAATATAAATTTATTAAAAATAATTTGCCTCGAACTCGAGAAAACTTTTAATTTTTATTTTAAAAAATATTTAGAATACTGACAAATTTTATAATTATATACGGGTGTGTTCTAGAATCCGAATCCACTCGAAAGTGGATTACTTTAGCATTTTTGGTGTTCTGCATTTCACATCCACGTGTTTTTATTCGTTTTCAATTAGAGTAGTAATGGGTTGGTGAAAGTAAAACGAATCGACTTTTATTCTAATATGTGATAACATTTTTAACAAAAAAATAAATTTTGTTTTTAGCTTAAAATCTTCTTCATACAATTTAATCAAAAATATATCGTTTCTAAAACGCAAAAGGCCCTAACTAACCCTAAATTTAAAATCGACTTTTTCATTGATTTTGATGTAATTATAGCTAATTTTTTAACGCTTTTTATGTTATTTTCGGACAATTTGCTTTTTTTAATCAATTTAGCGATCTCAAAATAGTTTTTGGGTTTGTTTAAAATTTTGCAATTTTTTTTGTCAATTTTAGCCATGTTCGCGATAGAAGCGATTTGTTCGTGTAAGTTTTCTGATTATTTACAGCTTTAACGATTTAAAATAAATCGTAAACTTTGCTATTATGCCGCTTTTAGCATATTTTTGCGAATTTCCGCAAAACTAGCAATTTTTACCGAATTTTTGTTATTCGATTTAGTTTTAAATCAATTTTATGGCTGGTTTGAAATATTAAAAATTTTCGCGAATTTTCGCTATGTTTGCAATTTTTTTTTTTTTGTTATTTTCCGAAATTTAGTTTTTTTTAACCCATTTACCAATTTCAAATAAATATTAGTGTTTGTTTAAAAGTTTCCATTTTTCGCGAATTTTAGCCATGTTCGCGATAAAGGCGATTTTTTCCTGTGATTCTTTACAGCTTTCACGATTTTTAAAAAATATTAAACGTTGCTATCATGCTGCGGTAGCAAATTAGCGATCTTTAGTTCAACAAAACTTTTTTTGAACAAAAACTTCGAATACACAAAAACATGCGGATTTGAGAACACCAATTTATGAATTATGCGGATTCAAAAAATTTTTCGTTTTCAATTCGAGTCGAAACCTAGAACATACCAATTAAATATAATTTTACATATATATTCAAAAAAGTTTTCTTTTAAACATCTTATATATATAAAATAGTTGCGTGAGTGACTGACTCATTATCGCCGAGCCCAAACCGCTGACCCTAGAAACTTGAAATTTGGACTAGCGTTTGGTCACGGGAAAATTCGGTAACCTTATATCTCCAAAACTAAGAGAGATGTAAAATAAATTTAATACTTATCGTTGTTCTTTAGAAAAATAAGCGGACATGTGTCTGGTACTTTTTTGGAATTCGGCCCTATTAGGGAGTAAACGGGTAAAATCTGAATTTAAGTGCTTTTTTGCCACCCCATCTATCTTTAGAACCAATAAACATAGAAACAAAGCTATTACCACATTAGAAAATTATCAAAAAAATACTTATACGAATTTGGTACTTTTTCGAAATTCAAACAGTTAAGGGGTGAAAATAAATAACTATTTTTGGTACTTTTTTTTTACAAAACATTTTCCTCCATTCATTGACATATTCGTACTAAATTATGGGCTGCCACTACAATACTAAAATTTTTGATACTTTAATAGGGGAAAAATATAGTACCTAAAAAAGGAAATACGGGAAATTTTATATTTTTCTTTAGCTTAAACAAGTTTAAACCTAAAAAAATAAACTTTGGCATAAAAATATGTCCACGAAGAAAAGGGAGACGCTAACGAAGTAGTGGGTATATGCTAGTTGTATATACTTTTTAAATAATCTTTTGGAACTACTCCACAAAGTTTGCACAAAGTCCGAGTTTGAAAACGTCAGAATATGTCCAGAAACTGCCAACTTAGAAAACTAAATTAAGACATTTTGGTATATTTTCTGATGTAATTAATGACTTTGTCAGACATCACACATATCTACAAAAATTGTTCACTGGGTGCATACTAACACATAATATTGTAATAGCTGTATTCTTTTATCATCTTATATTCTACACATGGGTAAACGTGTTAGAGTTTTGCACACAGAATCACATCTTTTTGTGTATAAGGAGTATTTGAGCGAGCCAGGATATTAAATTCTATCAAATGTTGACTGTCTAAAACAAATGAATAATAAAAAATTGAATTTGCCATAAATTATTATGTGAAGTGAAAAAATTTTAATAAATTATGAAAAAAATCGATAACTTTTTACACACACATAAACTGAAATAATATTTCCTGGGTTAATATCAACGTTTTTTTTTTCGAATAATACACTAAGCCAAAAATTTAACGAAAATTTACGTGAAGCAAACGAAAAATTTTTTGAATTTTGGTCCAATGAATTTATTTGTTGTGATAATGAATGACAGTTTTTAAAATGATTTTATCATAATAATTTAATAAAGTCTTCATTATTGTAACGAAAAGATTCATCAATATAAAAAACAAAGTTCGCTAATATTAAAACCATATAAACTCTCTTCCAAAAATCGCTTAAATGAAAACAAATTTTATATAGATGAAGATAATGTAAACTATATTCGGCACACAGAACTTTAACATATATAAACCTTTACCTCAATTACATTATTTAGTTCTGGCGGGTCCATGATTGACCATCGGTCCCAAATAGGGACACTTTTTAAAATTTGTTCTTAAATACTGTGGTGTAGTGTATCATATGGTCGGGCTTGTTTTGCTATACTCTCTCTTTTAGTTGTTTTTATGTCAGATGAGACTTAATGCACAATATACGACAGTTTTTCATTGCTTGGCTTTTTAAAGACTTTAGGAAAGTACACTTAATTCAAAAAGAAATCCTTTGTAAGAAAAAATGTCATGGAAACAAATTATTAAAAAAAATTACAAGGCTTTAGAGGTTAATTGTAGGTTTCGATATAACATTTTGCTAAATTTCTTGTCTATAGATTTTGAAAGAAATTCTTTAGTTTGCATTTAAAAATTTTTAAAATAATTTTCTAGCAAAGATTTTATCGATCAAACAAAAAAAAAAAAAGAACACTTATCCATCACTTTTCATTAAATTGCATTCTCTGAAGAGTTAAATCAAAAGCAAATAAAATGAATAATAATGATAATGATTTTACTTAAATAAAAAAAATTCAATATCTATATATCTAAAAACGTTTGTGCCGTGTATGTGCTCCTAAAACTCAAGAACCGCTACACCGATTGACACCAAACTTGAAAAATAAATTAGCTAAGTCTGGAGCCAGGTTTCTATTAAGTTCTCTTTAATCTATGGTACGATTTGGCTGAAATTCATAAAATATATTTATTAAGCAAAAATAAGTTTCCTGATAAAATTTTGACCCGGAAGATAGCGCTGTTCTCCAGTATTTAATTTTTAATTTTTATTTGGAAATCCCGAGCAGCGCCGGAACCAAACAGTTAGTAACATATAAAATTAGAATATTCCAAATGACAAAACGTTTCATACATTTAATATGTTACCCAATTATATGACTCCTCTCTTGTTTGCTATGAATCTAATTTAAAGACGAATAAAGTTTCATCTTTAATCATTGAAGTGACAAAAAATGACAGTTGTTAATCATTCATATAAAGTAGCGTCTGCCTGTTTAGACAATTTTTAACGAACAAACCAATATTTATTTTGGATTTTCACGTTTAACCATTTTTCACATTGAGATCGATTTAATGCTGCTATTTTTTACACACACATACACTCACATATAGACATTGAGACCAAACAGGGGGACACCAACAAATCAACCAATTAATACTACCAACCAACCAACAACAACCACATTTATGGAAATCTTGCAGCAAAAGATTCAAGTGTCTACAATGAACAGAAATAAAAACGTTAAACGCACACTCACATACATACATACTCAAAAAACTAGTAAAATCTGTACAGACAGACTACTGCACGTTCACAAACTGTCATTACTTTGATGTGTTCGATATTTTTTCTTTAACCAAAACACCAAAAGTACAACCTCATAATGGTGAAAAAAGAACGAGAAGAAAAAGAACAAGGAAGCAAATGTCTTCGTGTTTTGGCTTCAGTGACATTTGTCAAAGTGGAAAAGACATCAATTTCATTCTTGGTGGCAGAAAAAAAGAAATAATTTGACA
The DNA here is from genome assembly GCA_963931875.1 of Pollenia griseotomentosa. Lineage (NCBI taxonomy): Eukaryota > Metazoa > Arthropoda > Insecta > Diptera > Polleniidae > Pollenia > Pollenia griseotomentosa. Next base: position 21,517,595 of record OZ007561.1, read on the forward strand.
TTTATTTTAATAATAATGCCATCGAAGCAAAATGGGAAGGAGCAACTCAAGCATCTGCAGCATTTTTTCAAAAAAAAAGTAAAGGAGTGCACTTTGTTGGTATCAAAATTCCTTTCCCTTCTTTCACAGAGACTTTTTCCCACGATATTTTCCTTAGCAGGCCAACAAACCTTTCAACTTTCAACGACATAGACATTATAAATACAAAAAAAAAAAAAATTTAAAACAGAAAATAAATAAAAGCAAAAAAAAATTTTTTTGGAATTAAAGAAGAAAAAAAAAATAACAAAAAAAAAAAAGGAGAGAGAAGCCAGAAAATATATATGTTTTTTGATTTTACTTTTTAGCGATTTGTTATAATGAAAATTTCAAAAAGAGGAGTTAACCCTCAAAACACCCTCAAAAAAACTTACGTTAGTTACCCTCGTGTGTGGTTTTTCACACACATGCAATATCTGCCTACTTAGCTGTGGCGCCATATTTCGTTTGTAATCAAAGTCATGATTTACGTAATATTAATGATGTATTAATCCCTCTGGTGAGCAAACATAAACCATACAAAGCTTGCGTGTATTTTATGTAAGCACGCACTTTATAAAACATACAATGCATGCAGTTCACAAGAATATCAAAAATATTCACACTTTTGGACACAAAATTTTGTCTCTAGTGCAAATTACATAGAAACCACATATGTGTGGAAAACCACATACGAGGATAACTTACGTAATATCTGAAATATTTTGTTACTAAAAATTATGTTTTTTTATCAAAAAATGTGTTTTCAGTACTTAATTGATATTGCTAACAAAATCAATAAGTTTATTTAGTGTATGTACCTCAACAACTTTTTTGTTTATCGTGTAAAAATCATTCACAAGGGTGATTGAAAGGTTAAAACCGATGCACTACCACCCACACATTGAAATCCATAATCTCTAATGCCACCACATTGCTATAGATTTTTTTTATGTATTTAAGTTTACATACAATAAGATAAATGACAGTAAAAGCGGAAGTAGTAGAAAAGTATAAAACAAAACCAATAATTTAGGACTAATGTCATCTAGAGAAAGTATCAACATACTTGCAGCAACAAATGCCGCTTTCACCGTTGTCACTCTCCGTCTGTTTTTCATACTTTTTTGTTAATTTGCTTGTGGTTGTTTTATTTAAGTTGCATTATGGGTTAGTAGATAGAAATGTTATACTAAATACAAATGGCTGATTATTGAAAACAACAGCATGTTGAAGTTGTGGCAGATTGAATGTCACATTTTGATTGTATTACCAATTTATTTATGTGCGACATCATTTAGATGCCCATTTATTTAATGGTTATGTGGAATATTGAATTGTGCAGATCTTTAGACACACTCACAGAAAAGTATGAGCGAAGATTTAAAATGTATTTTTAAAAGCAGAGTGTCGAATAGACTATTAAACAGGAAATGAGCTAAACTACCAAATCTACTTTTTAAAAGGCTAACAAGGGTACCACCGACAAGTATCATCAACTAAAGATTAAAAATTCCAAAACAGCAAAAAATTTGCTAACAAATTGACAATCGAAGATTTGTATACTCTCACTAAAGAACTATGGAGTAGACTTCGAAATGACTATCGTATAGACTATAAACCTTCTAGGTTAAATAATAACTTATCTAAGTAGGTAATGGGCCATTTAACCTTAATGTGCTCGGTAATCAACATTTTTATTATTTTTGCAGAAAAAGTTGAAAAAAAAAAATTTTTTTCCACAACAACAGCGTCCGAAGCTTTCAGTATCTTCCTAAAAATCAATTTTTAGCAGTTTTGGCCACTAACACGTACAAAAACTAATTTACAGCAACCCCCAGATCTACTTTTCAAAATGACCATCTCCTGGCTGACAGTCTACAAATGTAGACACCATATCAAATGCATGAAATATCACATCACCATTTCATGTAGTAATTATTTTACTTTTTGCTTTCTTGTGCATTAAAGTTTAACACTCTGCGTACTAGTTTTTTTTCATATGTGGACATAGTTTTGCCATACAAATACATATTTGCTACAACTGTAGACTTCCGGCCGCCAACGTAAGTTTACAATCCTGAGCACTTAAAGGTTAACACAATTAATTAACCCAAGTATGATTTTTGCCTTTTATAATAATCTGCAAACAAAAAGAGTTTAGCTATATATTGTTTTTTTAAAAGAGTAGATAGGGTTGGAAATTGGACATAGGAGGTAATTTAGAAAAAAAAGTAGGAAAAAGAACAGAGCCATGTGTACCCCTAAATGAACCTTAAATTCGTTTGACAAAACTTCATCAATAACAACTCGTAATGTGCGATCTTTAAGAAAGCTCGATATAAATCGAGAAAGATTATCGCCGACACCAAAGTTTTTAACAGAGTGCACCATGCTAGACTCTGTCGAACGCCTTGGAAATATATAAAGCAGTTACTTTACTTTCACCAAAATGATGAATGGAGCAACAACATTTTTTCGATAACAGGGCCAGTAAGTCTCCAGTAGAGCGAGCTCTACGGAGCCCATACTGGCGTTCGCATAGTAGGAAGTTTGCCTCTTTTTACTTAAGGGCGTTTCAGACTAAAGTAGTTTTTATTGAGACTTGGTAAAAACTCAGGTATAACTTTCAAATGTGATAGTGTGAATGATATGTGCTTCTGAAAAATTAGGTGGAGCGGGACGTTGTAAACCTCTGATGGCTTGAATGCAGAGTGCATTCTGTAATGAAGTCTTAAAAGGTCAAAATATCGTAGGTGAAGTTTTGATTTATCTTTTAAAATAGGAAAAAATCTTTTTGAAGGTAAACTTATTGACTATCTAAGACTCTTTCGAATACACAATCGAATAAACTAATAAATAGTCTATCTTAAAGACTACCAAATAGTCTATTGAATAGACTATCGAATAAATTATAGCATAGTCTCTCAAATAAACTATCAAAAAAGAAATTACTGATGATTTTTTTTATAATTTTTTTTTTTTTTATCCCATATTTAATTTGTAAAAACTCCATGTCACTGCCTTTAATTGATATTTCTTTAAATTCTCTTATTTCCTCTACTTTTTTGACATTTAAAATAAACTCAAATCAAACAAACAAAGTATGTGTTGAAAATGTTTTTTTTAAGTTAATTAAAAGCAAAAACATAAAACAAACATTCGCTCAAAACGGGGAAAGAACAAAACCACTAACAAATTTATAACACGATAAGGTTTTTTAAACTCTATGAACAGAATTATTTGACAATTTAATCACATCTTCAATAGAAACAACAACATCAGAAAATGCAACACCAAAAATAAACAAGGACCACAGAAAAGTCAACAGCTAAACTTTTAATATCTACGATATACGTATGCACACACCACACATGTACTCCTAAACCCAAACGCTGAATAAAACCTTTCAAATACTCTGGTTTTGGCTAAGCAACAAACCGGCCATAACGCCCTTGTGTCCATACTATCTGACAGGCACTCAGTCATTTAACCAACCAACCGACACATGATCATCATGAATGAACTTTAATTGAAAACTAATGAAACAGAAGCTCCAGATACGCTGTTGACGTTCCGAATTTTTCGTTATATTTTTCAACACTCTTGTTGGCCTTGTCAATAAAAATGGTTTTTGTTAAAATTAAAACAAATATCAATAACCAAAAACAAAAAAATAAATTGAGATTTTAAAAATAAAAGTTTTTATTTGTTTGATTTTTAAATTGAAACGCACTCAAAAGCATCATCATCATATGCCTACGGTTTAAATACAACCAAATTAAGTATAAAAAAATAAATAAAAATAATACCAAAAATTCAAGGAAAAAATGAAACAATTTATGAAAAAACATAAAAAACTATTTTATGAATAAAAAAAAATTAAATCAACTACACAAACATTAAAAAAATAATGAAAAAAGTGTTTTGGTATATTTGTGTGGTTGCCCAGTCAGCATTTTATAGAATTAATGATGATTTAGGATTATTTTTCTGTTACTTTTTTGCATGATTAAAATAATTATAATTAGCAAAATGGATCATTCGGACTAATTGTGTCAGTTGAGTACTGACTGCTATTTCTGTCTACGCTTACTTAAGCATGGATCACACGATTGCCGCAAATGCACCACTGTGGCACAATTTTTATTGTGCTTTATTGACGCACAATAATGAAATTGGACCAATAAAATATTCTGAAATCACACGATTGCCCTGTTTTAAACAAATTTAATTGCCGCTAGCGAAATGGTTACAACAATTGCCGCAGCACAGTCACACGATAGTTCTTACTTGACAACTGCGAAAACAGCTGTTGTGGTAGCTTTTTTATTAGTTTGAAAGTTCTTGTTGGTTTGTTAATTAAATAAAATTAAATATGTATCATATATGTATGTACTTAAACAAATTTTTGTTGAATATTTTTATTTAAATTTTTTAAGAAATTCCAAAAATTAAGTCTGTTCAACAATTACGTATGTTAAGGTTCGCTTAGAAACTTAAACAAAAATTATTCGCACTGAACAGCTAAATATGCTTGTGAACATACATACATACATATTTTGGTAATAGCAATAATTAAAAAAAAATTAAAATGCATAATAAATAAATAAATATTTATCTTCATTACCTACTAAAAGAAACACAAAAAAGTAAATTTATTAAAAAAAAGGCAAATATTGGTGCGTATTGTGTTGTTTGCTTGCCGCACAAGAACACAATAAATATTGGTGCATTTTTGTTATTTTTATTGACGCGCGGTTGCATAGAAAACAGTGACACGATTGCCGCACCAGGGTTGCATTTGATTGGTAAAAGTAAGCACAATATTGTCCCTGATTGGTACATGAGCCAATTGGTTGTGCAGTCACACGATTGAGGTATTAAAAAGTATGAAAATTGGTACATTGCGGCAATCGTGTGATCCCAGCTTTAAACCTAAATTATCCATGCCCAACAATATAGAACTCTCTTTATGATTCTATAATATAGCTTTTGCAACGTTAATGCAAATTAAAAAAACTATTTGATAAGTTTAGTAAGAAAAATACTTCCACGGCTGTAGAGCAGGAACGTTTATAGAACGTATTACTGAGACCAATTGCTGCACCTTAAGATAATATTTAGGGCAGTAATTGCTATTATGAAAAACTTCTGGCTTCCTTTATGACTGTAAGAAACGGATTAGATCGCCTGTTAAGTAACAATTTGATACTTTTAGCTTGTTTTATACCACAACAAAAGGGCCTTAAAAATATTCGACAATATTTTTTAACTCATCAGGACCTGTAAAAAGTTTCATTTGTTCCCCAGGAATAGAGGATGCATGTCTGATGCCACAAGGCATTCTTTAAAGCCCGATAGAACTTGAAATTGTAAAAAAATTCGCCATGAAATACATTCAGGACGTCGATGTTTCTTAATTTCTGAAAAAATATGATGGAACAAGATTGTAAACCGCACCAAACATTGAATAATTCGAATATTATGGATTGGTTTCACTCCATGTTTGGCAATTCTGTTTATTAACAATCTCGTTAAGCTTAACCTGTGCCGTGAGCCAAACAAAAAAAATACGAAGTTGTCAAGCGTGAATCTATTAATGCGGATTCTATATACTGATCAATAATATTAACAAGTGAGCGCTGTATGACAGTCCAATTGCCTGCTTAACCTTTCGTAATTTCTATCGGGCTTAAAAAAACACCCATAACATTAAAAGTCTAGTGTTCATAAAAGATAATAGCCTGTTATTAAACAGAAATACAATATTCAGCTCATAAATTTATTGTATTTTAAATACACAATTTAAATAAACTAGTAGTTTCGCACTAGTTGAAATTCGTCATAAATTTTTATGTAAATATGAAAAAAAACATAGCACAAACAACTAAGTACACAGAAAAAATTCTCCAAAATTTTTCACCAATTAAAGCATTAATCAAAAACATAATCAGTTTTGATTAAAAATTTAATCAAGTGAATTAAACTTTTAATCAAGTAAATTAAACGTTTAATTATTACTATTAACTGGTTTAATTGATACTATTAATTTGTTTACAGGCTTGTTCTAATAAGAACCTTTAAGCCAAATTTTATCAAATTAGCTCCAAAATTGCGACCTGTACGTTGCGCACAAGGTTACATGGACAGCCAGCCAGCCTGCCAGCCATTCGTACGGACATCGTTAGATCAACTCAGAAAGTGATTCTGAGTCGATCGGTATACTTTAAGGTCAGCATAAATGCATAATACCCTCTCCACTATTGTGGTGTGGTTGAAATAAAAGTCGCATGCATCGTTTTTTAATCTTTTCGTAAGTAGTGTTTTTTTTTCAATATGAATTAAGCTTCGTACAGACGGTGGTCAGATCTTACAATGTTGTCATAAAAATTGCCTAAAACTGTCTTACAACTGTATAACCATTATAAGCTCATTTTCATTTGGCAGATATGTAAAATTAATGCATCTGACAATGGTACCATTTTAAATTCGCTTTAGTCCTTTAAAATACTTATAAAAGACTCATTTCAGTCATTTAAAAAAAATTAGCTTTCAAATGCTTACTGGGTATGTAAAAGTGCTTCTACTATGCATGTGTGTGTGTTTAAGTTTTGTACTTCCTCTAGAAAAATATATACACAAAAAAACGTGCAAAAAAGTGAAATGATTTTACAGTCTGTCGAATTTAATTTATTTTGTTAAACATTTTTCAATGGTTCATTCAACAACTTACTCACTAATGGCCAATTCCACCAATTTTTTTAAATATTAATTTATGTTTAAAATTTGTTTTTCATGTCAAATAAAAATATGTAATATTTTCTAAAATATAAATTTAAATAGAATTGGTTAAATTGGGCATAGCTCAGTCATTTATTTTCTTCGTTTTAAGTGTTTGAAATATGTATGTAAGTGCACGAATGGAAACTAATTAACAATCATCATAGAAAAAATTACATATTTTAATTACATATTTTTAATATTGCAAGAAAATATTATGAGGGCCTTTAAAACATTTTACAGCAGCGCAATTAAATTTTACTCTTAATTCTTTGAAAATAACTTCTTACAGTCGCAGTACCAAAATAAAGTCTAAAATGTACAAAAAGCGAAAAATTCATCTCTGATGAAAGAGAACTTGCATTGCTTTTCATTCCTGTAAATAAATTTGTTGACATTCGTGCGGTTTATGTGTAAAACTTTCTCTGTAATAGAGAATAAAATACTTGAGGCCGATTATATTGACAACAGCTTTTATCAATTTTTCATTAAAAATATTCAGATATTAATGTCCCTTTTTTATATGTGGGTAATTCCATGTCAAATCGACCAAAAGTGGGACCCGACCCCTTTCGATTTTGTTAAAAACAACCCCACGATAAAATTTGGTTTTATCTTTTATTACAAACGTTATAAAACTTAAGGGTTGAAAACTTATGAAAAACTGAGAAAAAATATTTTTTCAACTATAAGTTATGAAACAAATTTCTCAAACTAATTCGATAAATTATTTACATTGAAACTTAAGTAGAATTGAACAAAGTACTTCCAACAAACGCCACCTCAATGTAAATTCCTCTATCATTAATAAATTACAAAATTAATATCGAAATAACAAATCAAAATTAACATCAGTTTAAATAAAAAAATAACATCAGTTTAAATCAAAAAATTTACATCATTTCAAATTTAAAAATTTACTACATTTAAAACGATTTTGATTTGGTAAAGACTTATGCCTGTATTTATAAAAAATTTTTAAATTTAATTAAAGTTTAAAAAAAAATTTACTATGAAAATTATCCTTAATAAACATTTTTTAAATTTAATAATCGTTTATGAATACGGGGGCTAGTTAATATATCAGCCACATTATTTTCTGTTGGTATATACTTCAGACATATCTCGTTGGCATTGTACTTCTCGTTAATGTAGTGATATATTATATCAATTTGCTTCCTTCTCTTCATCGTCATTTGGCTTTTCGTTAGATATTGAGCTCCTTGATTATCGCAATATAAAGTCGTCGGTTGTGCTATTAAATCTTGAAAGCCCAACTCCTCAATCAAACTTCTGTAAAAACTTGTTTCTTTGGTGGTTTGACACATAGCAATATATTCAGCTTCCATCGAACTTAACGCCACTATATCCGGTTTTTTGGATTCCCAAAATATCGGACCAGAAAAAAACCACTATAAGTTTTACGATCAATTATATTTGATACCCAATCAGCATCAGAATAGCACATTAATTCATTTCCGTTTTGAGTAAAACTCAGCGAAAAATCTTTAAAGTTAAAATAACGAAGTACATATTTTGCTGCTACGAAATGTTCATTATGCGGATGAGAGTTAAACTGAGCTAAGTTTGGAAACACTAATAGTGTTTTCTTTTCTACTCAAAAAATAAGTGGTAAACTTTCCTATCATGCCGTTGTTAGCAAATGTTGGCAAATTTCCTCTAATTTACTAATTTTTACTGAATTTTTGCTATTCCTTATAGTTTTAGTGACTTTAAATCAATTTTATGGTTTGCTTGAAGTATTAAAAAATTTAATGAAATTTCGCTATTTTTGCCAATTTTTTTCCCCGACATTTTGTTCTTTTAACCGATTTAGGGATTTCAAATAAATTTTAATGCTTCTCTCCAAGTTTGCCACGTTCGCGGTAGAAGCTACTTATTCCTGTATGTTTTCTGATTTTTTACGATTTTTAATGAATAATAGACTTTGCCATCATGCCGCCGTTAACAAATTTTTTGCGAATTTCCCCTAATTAAGCAATTTTACCGAATTTTTGCCATTCCTTAAAGTTTAAGTGAATTCAACTCAATTTTATGGTTTGTTATATTTGCAAAAAAATTTTTTATACATTCCGACAATTTGTTTTTTAAGCGATTTAGCGAAATCAAATAAATTTTACGGGTTTTTTTCCAATTTTGCAATTTTTTTGCGAATTTTAGCCATGTTCGTGATATAAGCGATTTTATCCTGTGGTTCTTTAAAGGGCTATTAGACACGCATACTTGTCTTATGACATGTATGATGGCATACCAAAACTCACTGTGTAATATCATGTATGTCGAGTATGTCAGACATGTTTGTTGGTTTTTAAAAATTTTTAAATTTCTGATGTCTGTCGCATACCAACATACTCATCTAACAGCGTGTCCGTCATACTTCATACAAAAATTCAGTTAGCTTTTTGCCGCTGCTGTGTGCATATCGCAAATTTAAAAAAATAAATTGGTATGGGAAAATTGGTTTCTTTTTCCCAACCATTCCTTTACCCATATTTTCCTTTTTCTTTTATTTTCCTTTTCCTCCTCTTGTAATAATATTTCATTGAAAACCATAGCCGCTACAACTTTCCGCTTTATTGCCATGTTTTCGCTTCAAAAATTTATGTGCACTGAAGTATGCCGTCAGCGTTCGACAGTGTAATAGCTAAACCCAAAGTATGCCAACAATTTTTTTATTTGTTCCGACAACTTGTTCTTTTAAGCGATTTAGCGATTTCAAATAAATTTAACGGTTTTTTTTCTATGCTTGCAATTTTTCTCGCGGTTCTTTAGAGCCTTAACGATTTTTAATAAATAGCCGCTGTTTGCAAATTTTTGCGAATTTCCGCTTATTTAACAATTTTTACCGAATTTTTGCAATTCCTTATAGTTTTAGCCACTTTTAATCAATTTTATGGCTTGTTTGATATATTTAAAGTTTTCGCTATTTTGTGCAAATTTTCCGAATTTTTGCAATTTTCGCTAGACTAGCAAAACCTTAATGGTTCCGAAAGTACTTCAAGTAGTTTCGCACGAGAAGTATAGGTAGTTTGTACTCGATGACAGTGTTCATAAAATATACTTATTAATTAACAAAGATGCCACCTGAAATTTTTAGCTAAGTTGTTAAAATTGAGGTACTGAATTTATGTATTGTTACCGCAAGTAATTAACTGTGCCGGTAAAATTAACGCTAACGTTAGTCGTTAAAAGTAGATAATTCCACTACAGATCATTTAAAAAATCGTTAAATAAATCAAAACCTCTGCAAAAGTGTCATGAAATTAAAAATCGTTTCTTTTAATTAAATATGAAATAAGTTTTTAATTAAACTGATTAAGAAGGTCAAATGTCAGCATTAGAAACTTAGAGAAATGTAAAATCTATTAATGTAAATATTACGTATAATTGCTTTCTAGCTCATTTTAAAATACACACATACACAGATACTTTTTTTTATAGCATTTAATTCATTCAGTTATAAATAGATAATTACATTCATACACACCTTCATATAAACAAATACATATACAGGTACACTTAAGACTAAAAAACAAGAAAATGAAATGTTCCTAAAGTGCAATGTACTTTTAATAAGCTCAATGGCAACTTTTCACTTTCGTAAAATGGGAAAACTTTAATTAACTTTTACTTTTATCGTAAACACACACACACACACACACACAAAACACACTCTTGTATGCAGGCTTATACTAGAAACGCTAAAACATTTACTTTGTATAGATGTATGTATAAACGATAAAAACTTTTTTTCAAATTTTTTTTTTATTATTGTTTCTTCTGTTTTTGTAGTTGTAATAAATCCACAGCTACAGCTAAAGCTACAGTGATACAAAATTTTTAGTTGCAAACACATACATGTATGGACGGACACAGACACAAATACTTATATATATATAAGGTTCAAATTAAATATATAAATACCCAATAAGCAATTTTGCTGGAAACCAAGTGCAAAACAATTGGTATTCAAGTTCGAATTTCAAGTTCCAAGGGCTAAGATATACTTTTGTTACACTTCATTTCAATAGCATTCTCTAGTAAAATTGGAATTTAAAATCAAGTGAATATAAGTAAAATATTTTGAACCTTGAATAGCATTTAAAAATACGTTTGAACTCAAGTTTATTTCCAGTTAAATTTTAAGCACTTCAAAATGAGTGCTTATTGGGTATACATATATTTTCTATATACACAGCCTTTTAAATAACACTAAGCATTCAAATTGATGTACTCTGAATACAGTGTAAAAGATTTTCATAGGCACACACACTTTCGGAGTCGCACAGAGACATACTCTGTTAACTGATTTCGAAGGGATATGTACTGACATTTTAGATGCTGGCTGTTAGTTAAAATCAATTGGCTTGTATGGATAGTACATTCATATATAAATGTCTTGTAGAGATGTTAGTATAAGTGCTTCAGTGTATGAGTGTGTGTACTAGAGAATATATTAGTAAATGAATGTTGCGACTTTATTTCTGGTGCAGCATGTAAGAAACGTGTATTTTTTTTAATGCAAAAATAACAAGTACTACAACATATAAATTGGTTACAATTGTACATTCTACAAAATTGGCAGGAGTTGCATCAGAGCAATATCACGTAGATAAGAAATATGGTTCGGCTTGGCTAGGGCAACTACATTATGTTTGTTGTAAATATATATTGTTGTCGTAAGCAATAAATTTTTATTTTATTAAATATCAACAATATTATAGTTACTGTAAGCATTTCAATGTTTATCGCAATTATAAATTTGAGTATTTTTGACTGAAAAATAATTATTTTTCTTACAACTAAATAATGATAACTACGAAAACATGTTATATTTTTCACAACTTTTTAATGATATTTAATAATCATTGCATGGTTACTATCTGAACGTGTAGTTTAGTATACTTAAGAAGCAAACAAAATATTTTAATAATACAGTAGACGCTCGGTTATATGAATACCCAGTTATATGAACATCCAGAATAGTGAACAACAAAATTTTGACACATGAGGTTCTAAAGAGTGAACACAACCTATCGCTATTACGTGAACAACTTGCAACCGTTGATTTTCTTGTAAATATTTGAGTTGGCATCACTGCTTTATTTGAGCACCCATTTAACAGATGATAGTTGCTTTTTGTTTAGTTTGCTTTAAAATTTCATTATGAATCGACTTATGACTTATTATGAATCGAGCAACGCGCCAATTGTTAATTTTTAATCAAAATAATTCGGCGAATAGGCTGAAGCACAAATTGATATTGATTCTGAATTTCCACTCAAAATATTATTTTCCGATGAAGCCCATTTCTGGTTGAATGGGTACGTAATTAAGCAGAATTGTCGCATTTTGAGTGAGTAGAATCCACAAGCTTTTGCACAAACACCATTACATCCACAAAAGTTGCTGTTTGTTGCACTTTATGGGCTGGCGGAGTCATTGGCCCATATGTCTTCAAAACCAATAATGATCAGCAGAATGAGCAGAAATCATATTTTAATTTAATAAATTTTTTTCCAATAAAGCTCGTTTCATTGATATTAAAAATATATTTCCTTGTTTTATTATGATTTAAACTTGTGTCACTCTATAAAAAACACACTTTATAAGAAATCTGTTCTTCCCCGAAATAAGCTAGTAAATGTATATATGAATGCAAAGGAATATTTATAAGATGGTTGGTGTTTGTAAAGTTATTGCTTGGAGTGAACAAGGCATTACAGAAATATCTTAAAGCAAAAAAATATAACAGACTACTTTCATGTACATTTATTATTAACAAACTAATTTAAAATAAAAACTTAATATAGGTTATGTTTGTACACATATTAAAAATGATTTGAAATACTTTTTTTATATTGTCTCGATTATGTGAACTTTTCCATTTAGTGAACAGGCCCTGTCTGAATTAGTTCATATAAGCGAGCGTCTACTGTATTTTGTTATCACCATTTGTAAAATGATTTTGCATCAGTTCGGTCGTTTGTATAATAACGAATTATTTGTTAATGCAAACAAAGTGGTAAAACCTTAAAAAAATACCGATTAAAAAAAAGACAAAATTATAAATTTAAAGATATTAAAAAAAATTAAAATTTCTACATTAAAACAAATTTTTAAGTGTCACAGAATAATATATCATTATTTTTTTTAATTATTGTGAAAAAACGAAAATATTGGTGTAAAAATTCTATAAAATATATTTAATAATTATACTTGTACGACGATATTATGATAACCTACGATTATAATATGATTACTGCAATAATATTTATAATCATAATATGATTATTTCAGATCATAATATGATTTTAATAATAGTCATAATATGTTTTGACTACAATCATGAATGTTATCAAAATATGTTAACCACACGAATATGTTTACACAATTATATTTTTTCCTCTGCGTGAAAAAACATACAAGGTGACGCAAAAATCATAACCCTATCGGAAGATACTATAACGGCATGGCGGTTAATGTATAAGAAAGAAGGCATGCATTTTAAAAGGTGAACAAATATATTTTTGACACAAAATGCGTTTTAATCAACGCATATAAAAACTTATAGGTGCCGCTATCTGCATTACACACTGAATTGTTGTTACAGTTATCTTTTTAGTATACTCCCTTACAAAACTCTTTCGTAGTAAGAGAATGTCGGGGCAATTGAAGTGTTATTTTTTAACTTGTTAATAGTTCGTACACTTACAGTGTGAAGCATAAATCAAGGTACCTCTTTTGAACTAAAACAATTTTTAAAATTTTTTTAAAAACAAGTAAGAAAGTTTGTCTTATTTATTCCTATTTTGTAAAATTATTCATATACTACAGTCCAGCAAAATAATGCACTCTTATTCTAAGAAACAGGCATAAAATATCCTTAAGTTCCTGGTAACTCCATAATTTTGCACAGCAAAAACCTTGGTACCCTCTAAAGTGATCTATGTTTAAGTATTGGCATCTCAATTATTTTAAATGTGTTTTTCTTTCTACATTAATAAGGGTACATTTAGAATGTATTCACAGTTATTTCTTGTTGATATCAGTAGCAATAATTGGTTTTTTATTGAAAAAAATGATAAATAAAATGACTCGCGAGGAGCTATCGTTTGAGGAGCGCAATATTATTATTAATAATCATAGATTGGGAAAATCATATTCTTAAATTGCTCAAATAACTAATAGAAGTAAGTCAGCAATACAAAAGGTAATGGATCGCTTTCAAAAACGAGTTGAAAATAAGACCAGGTAAGACCGAAAAGAAACAAAAGTAGTGTCTTTAATTAGGAATCCCCCTTTACAAGTGCACCAAAGATTGCTGCCGAGTTGAAAGAGTCCATGGACAAAAGTGTTTCAGCGGATACAGTGAGCAGATCAATCAAAAGAGCTGCCTACAACGATCGTACAGCACGCAAAAATCCCTATATAAGGGTATTCTTCGGGCTTAGCTCTTCATTTTGCTTCCTCCATACTAAAGCAAGTCCGTCCGAGCCAAAAATGTTGTACTTTGACTCATCCGAGAAAACAACCTTATCCCAAAACTCAGTTGGCATTGTTTTATATTCATTTGCAAAATCAATTCGTTTTTTTTTTTTTGTTGACTTCGCTTATATCTGATTCACAAGAAACTCTAGAAAGCCGTTAGGAATGTTTTCATTTAAATTGATTCACAAACTCCAATTTTCATCCAGCATTTTTTCCATCCTCAAAGCAAAAAAGTTTTGGATAAGCTAAGTAACAGTTAAATGTTTTGTTGGCTATTGATAAAGCTTTGTTACCAAAGCTGTTAAAGACAAGCTACTAGTTTTTGTAAACAGGAGCTTTGGTAAATTGCGATAATTTTGAGATCCGTAAAAGAAAATTTGGAAAGATCAGTTACACATTTCAAAAACCTTCTGAGGAGATGTCTCATAATGCCCTTGAGTGTATTTCGCAAAGTAGTAGGAAAAGAGTGTGCCCTAAAAAAACCTGACGGGGATACACCAGAACGTTAGTGTAGCAACATCGTTGATCACGAGGAACTAGGAACAAATAGACAAAAAGGAGACAACTTATAGATAGCATTCGCTTTCTCCAGATGCAGCCCGTGATGAAAAAAAAATGCGCAAGCCTCTAGACGTAATAAAGTTATAAATGGAATGTGAAAAACTTATTTAAAAATTTAGGAAAAAAATGTTTCCCACTATAAGGTTTGCTACAAATAAATGACAATTTTAAAACGGATTTAACTTTTCTACTTGTTTAATTTCATATAGAACTATGCCTATTTTGAGACCACATTATGACAATTCAGAATTTTGTTTACCATTTTACATATGTAGGCAACTTAATTGTCGTCTTATACCTTCAATAAATTGATAACAATTCTGCTGAAATTTTAGTTTGGCCATTCCAGCTTCTTCTTTAGATACAAGATGGCAGTTTTAAGTGAGTGAATATAGGCAAACAGCCAACAAACAGAGTCAGCCAGGTATCCAGCCAAGCAGCCAAAACTTTGGGTATTCTTTCTTGCTCATTAAAGAAAAACAAGTACTTAATATACATATATCTTCTCCGTTAGCAAAAAGGACTTAAGTCAAAAAAACGGACTTTGAGTTTTTGATTGGATTTAATTCAATTTTGTTTACTCTTTCGATTGGTATTAATAATTTCAGCTACCACAGCTCCTTCTAATCGTAATTATCTGCTCTTTAGGGAAAAATTCTATAAAATACACCAAATAAATAATTTTTAGTTTAACATTACGAAAAATTACAGTTGCTGACTTAAGGCCTTTTTGTCTAACGCGAAGGATAGGCATAAGTGTGTTGCTTTAAACGAGAGGGAAAAGTTTTTTAGTAAGTAAAAAATCTTGCTGTATTTTCCTTATTTTTGTGTTTCTTTAAAAAGAATTAATGTTCATGCAAATGCGACAGTAAAATATTAGTCCTTCTGTTCGTTTTGCATTTAGCCTCCTTACAAGGCCACAATGAAAACATATTCACATCCAAATACACAGACATATACTTAAACCTACAAATATTAATAAGAAAATTTTTATTCCATTATGAGCATCATGATGATAACGACAATGCTTAAGTCAACTTGTAATGGGGTTTGCCAAGTCGCACCGGTTTCTGTTCATTAAATAACTTTAAACCAAAATTGCTGCTAAAATGAAAAAAATAACAAAAAAAAAAAATTTATAAAAAATTTATACATATATACGAAAACTCTTAAATATAAAAAATAACAAAAACGAAAAAATGAACTTTGTCCTTACTTTTTATTTCATTCTTATTGTCCTTGTTTTACAGGACCTCGTCCTTCTTGTTGATTGTAAATGGAGTGGCGCTGAATTTTCGCTGGCTGCTTCGCTTATTGGCAGTGTTTTATGGTTGACATTTCAATTTAAAAGATAATAATTATATACGAGTTACCGAAGCACCATTCAAATTGGACAAATACAATACTTATGTACAAAATATAGAATATGTGTATGTATTTGGTTTGAAGCTGTGCTGTTGCTTAATGTGTCAGCATTTTATGAAATTAAGCAAATCAAACGAGTATATCCCAGGAAAAACTTTTTGATTTTTAGTAATAGGTGGCAGTTATTTCATACGTTACCTGGTAAGTAGTTGTCATTACAATTGTCATTATTTTGAAAACTTAAATAAGTACTTATAGTAATGAACACAACAACAACTTATTACTTCTATTATTTTCACTACTGAATATTTGCTTACTAATAATCAGCTCAATAACTACTTATTACTTGTGTTGTTTTCAGTACTGAATATTTAGTTACTGGTAACGTACTTAATAACTACTTATTAGGTCTATTAACTAGTGATTTTTTGGCTTTTGGTAAGTATATTGTAAGAACTAACAATTCAACTTACTAGTAGTTAAATAATAACTAGATATTTTTTGACTTCTAGTAAGTGTATTGTAAGTACTGAATTCTGTGGACACCTCGAACGAAAATTCAGCCGGAAAATATGTAGTGTTTACCTTTCTCCAACATTACTTGCTAACTTACCTGGTAAGTAAAGTTTTTGCTGGGATAAGCCCATTTTTTTAAATAGTCATGAATAAAAGTAATCCTTACTAAGAAAAAATTAAACCCATGTGCCGCTTTTCTTTAGGATTCATCTATTTTTCGTTTATCTGGACAGTCTTGACTCATTTTTGTTTCGTGTTTCTGATCATTTATTTGCTAATCATATTTAGGTTATATTTTGGAAACATTTTAATATTTTTTTAGATAATGTTTAAGTCTTCTTCCTAATTATTTAAAAGTCATACTTAAGGCGTATATATATAAAAGAGACCTGCGGAATGTCAATTGAATACACATTCAAATCATTGAAACATGTTCAAAATCTCTACTGTTATGTCGCTGTCATAACCAAATACTGAAGAAAAATGTATACGACCAATTTACGTAAGTGTGTGAAAGTGTGAAAACAAAAAACAAAAGTTTGGATGTAAAAATATTCCTTATGAGAGTGGGAACAAAAAAAAAAACACTTTCAGGTTTGTGATGGAAAACGATTTTGAAAACAAATCGTATCTTTATAAATGGAGTTCTTAGATATTTTCTTTTTTTCTGTATATATTCTTTAATTTTTTTTTATTACACATTTTAATCAGGGTTTAAAATGCTATCGCCATATTAGCAAAAGCAGTCAAATTTTGACTTTTTCCTATTAAAAAAAATCAAAAATAAAAAGCCGACAAGTTCCACTACTAAAAAAGCCCACACTTTTCGAAAGCAGCAGCAAAACAAACACACTGTTTTTGAAAAGTAACCTTTTAATGGGCACTTGCTTTTTCCAACCATTGTTTTTTTAACAATAGCAAAAATTTTTTATTTGATGGCACTCAAAAAGCAACGGCAATCACTTTTATGTTGTAGGAAAAAATATGTAGGAAAAAGAATGAAACAAACAGCTTCTGTCAAACAGCCGCCAAATCAAAAACCAATGCATGCTAATAGCCGCAAAATAGGAGATAAAAGCAGCGCAAAAGGCTGCTGAAAGGCACATGATTGCAAAAAAATACTCGACGACGACAAGTGATATTGTTCATGCAAAACAAACACAACAAGAATTTGTTATTATTTTCTATACAATAAAAAATCCAACAGACACTTTGCTGGTTGCCTTTACTAAAAATATTTAAGAAAAACAAAATACACACACACATTTCGTGCTGTAGTCATGCAAACTGTCGAGCAACAACAACATTACTGAAGAAAGGCAAAAATTTATTTTTCCTCACCACCATGAAAAAACCATGTTGCGTACACTGATCAGTATTTTATCGTTGTAATCTGCCTTTTTTTATTTATTGGTCCATAAAGGACTGTAATTGCTAAGAATAATAATAATCTGCCTTTTTGCAGAGATAATAACTCTGCTCAGACTGCTTTTAGCACACACTTCAGCTGCTTTTCATTTTATTGAATCGGCTTTTTGTTATTACCAGCCAGTGAAGAATTTTTGTTCTTTGAATTTTAGATTTTTTTTTGGTTTGTCTTTTTTAACTAGCTCTTCTTTTAGGAAAAAGTAAAAAAGCAAAAGGCGAAATATTTTTTTTTAGCTTTTGCTTTTTAGGTGGTTGTCCATTTTTGTCGCTGGCTGGTAAAAAAGCAATTGTCAAAAACTAAAAATATACAAAATAGGAGATTTGCTTTTTTGCACAAACGAAAAAGAACACATTGGCTATTGGAAAAAAAATTAAAAATTTCAATAGCAGAGGCAAAATCAAAAATAAAAAGCATCCAGCTGATGGGTGCTTTTAAACCCTGATTTTAATTGCAGTGTTCGAAAATAAACAGTACATTATGTAGCGTTCGGCTCACACACCCAAGAACGATATCTATTTTTTTAGTGATTGTATAGCCGAACACAACCCTTAATACCGTTCGTAACTATTTTCAAGAAAGAGCCGAACATTATATAGTGTTTTGTACCTCGTTAAAAAACAGAACAATTGTAGTGATACTGTAGACAAACATTTTATTTTTTCGTTCTATAATATTTCTTTTTTACATTGATAAAGAAATGAACAAACAAAAAATTTTAGCAATGACCGCAGCACGAACTGGTTGTGTGTGTATTGTGTATATGTTTTGTTTGTTTAAAATTATTTTGCTGGCTTTTATTTTTTTTTTCGTATGTGTATTTTTTGTTTTCTTTACCACTCAAAAGGGACGAACATTAATGAGCTGAACTGAACACAATGACGTGTGTGGTTTTTTTTTTAAACAAAACCTACCGGAATTAAATGTTCTCATCTTTTGTTGAAGTTGGATAAGAACAGATGACAAACAGAGAACCGTTACTTTTGTTTTGATTTTCTACACAAAAACTATTAGCGTTTGTGTTTTCCCCAAATCTACCGAACCGAACCCTAAGGAGCGGTATTTAGTGTTTATTTTCGAGCACTGGTTAATTGAACTGTACTTTGAACAACAACTTAAGACTTAATTTGGATTTTAAAATCGTCCACACTTTCTAAAGAGGATCGGTTTTAAATCGATTTTGATTTCAAACCTGTTTTTTTATATTTTAATTAAAATTTGGGTTAATTTCATTGATAAAATTGCAACAACAAATTATAACAACACACAAGTATACATCACTGCAAGATATTATTTTTAAATACAAAGAGTATAGACAAGCACCTTTTACTGTATTAAAAGGTTTTGAAAAAAACAAGTACTGTCTGGAGTGTATTTTTTGTTTTAATTCTTGTAACCTCACAACAGGATTTAAATTGTGCGACGAACAGAAACGCATAGCATTTTTCATTGTTGTTGAACACACACTTTTTGTACGCACATAGGATTTTTATTATGTGTTGTTGTGTTGATTAGTGACCATACATGAAGTTTTGAGTACAACATATTTGTTTTTTATTTTTATAACAAATGGACTGCGAATGGCCACAAACGCGTAGTGATACTTGATATGGCAACATATGCATAGTTTAGTGATGTATCGTTCTGGTTTTTGCAGAGTTAAAATGTTGGGTTATGCATACGTACATTTTTTGGTCGTAGACAAAAAGGCAAACAAATTTAAATACCATTTCAAACACATACATAATATTTTGCGACTGCTGAATTTGTATTTGATTTTGTAATGCTAGAGACAGCAACAATCAGTTTTTCATCCTTCAACTAAGCGAAATATCATTTTAAAACAAATTTAACATCTTTAGATGTAAGAATTATTGTTTTTAGTTTTAAAGTTTTTAGATTTTTGTCATCGTAGTGGCTCTCAGAAGACTAGCGTGTTAAATTCTTGCTGGGTTATTTTGGTATAAATACAAATAACCTGAAAAAAATACAACACTAATACATTTTTAAATTTAGTTACATTAAAGGACAGCAATTCGATGTGGAATAGCACAGAAGTTAATTAAAGTGTCGTTTTTAAAAATATTTGGTTGTATAAACTCACACTTCAAGTGCTATTTGTTTTATATTTTTTTGTATTGTATACTGAATTGATCATATATGGAATGTGTTTTAGATTAAAATATGTATACAACTGCTTAATTGTTTGTTTTATTCAGAAGATTATGGGACAATTTTGTCTGAAGAAGTCCAAATAACGGGTGGTATAACGATAATGCACGATGTTAATTGTAAGTAATTTGGCATTTCTTTGTTTAAGTGTTTGACAAATTCAACCATGGAAAGGTTCACAATTCAGCAGAGCGTAAAGACTTAAACGAAAATGGGCGTTCAAATCAAAATGTATTTTGAGCACTTTGTGATTTTTTTCACTTCAGTGGATTCGTTAACAAGCAGAACTTGCGGATTTCTGCAAATCAGATGCATCCACAAAGAGTGACTGTTTGGTGTGGCTTATGGGCCCTTTGTTCCTACTAGGAACCACAGGACATAATATATATATATGGGCTGGCGGCGATATCGGCAAGAATTTTTCAGAAATGGAGTCGGCCAAGCATTTATTGTGAAAGGTGTTTGCTATCGCGAGATGATAACGGACTTTTTGTGTCCAAAAATTGAGGATATGGACCTGGACGATATATGGTTTCACAAGAGGGTGCAACTTGCCACACAGCCAACGAAACAATGGCTCTCACGTCGTGGTGACGTTAATTTGCCGTCATAAATTAAAAAAGGTGTACGTCAATAAGCCAAGAACAATTCAAGAGCTAAATTAACGACATTGAACCTGAATAATGTCTCAGTAATAAAAACACTAAGATAATTCTGCGAATAACTTTTGTTTTTCTATTCGCAAAAATTACTTTGATAATAAACTTTCAAGTGCACGCCATTAAAAAACTGAACTGGAAAACTGCTTGATTTTGATTTTCTTGAGAAAACAATAAAGCAATTTATTTTTGTTTTTATTTTGTTTTGGTAAAAGCTACTTAAGAAAAGATAAACTCATCGTATATTGTTGGTATTTTGCTTAAACTTTGATATTGTTACAAGTAAAACTGTTGCTTATGATTCTTATACGCTTAACAGTTTTATTTGGTTTAATATCTTAAGTTTTTCTAAAATCTTTATGGATGAAGTTTCCTGATGATCTGGCGTAAGCAACCAGTGAAATGCGCATAGGAATAGCTTATCCCATCAACAATAAATTTCAAGTGTTTTTATCAATAATAAAAACTGGGAATTAAGCACGAATAACAAAATCTTTTAAATTAAAATTTTGTATTCCCAAACATTACTTTTGATAATTTTTGTGTTATTTACAATTAACTTCGTGCGTTTTGGTTGGCCCACCCTTTAGTAGAAAATATATATAGATCTATGATATTAATCTCTTCGAAATAAATTTGAAATTATAGCTACTTGTATTAGTTGGCCAAACATAATTGACTTAAACAACCCTAATGCTGTTTTACAGCCTGTTCGTCTATTACGAACGTTAACGTTGGCATAGAAAAATATATTTAAAACAAAATACGAAAACTTGTTTTTGTTTTAAATTTAATTTTCTATGCGAACGCTGACGTTCGAAATCGGTAAAGAGGCAGTTAAACTCTAACAATAAATTATAATTTTTCGAGTGGGTAAAACAACAACAACACAAGTAAGAAAATGCATAGTTAACACATTTTCGAAGATCCCTTTATGATTTGGAGATCATTTACAGCTTTCTTATAACAAGTTTTATCATAGAACTCATTGGCGTGTGTACGTTCCCAGCAAAAAAAAATTATGCTTTCCCCGGAATTAGTAAATGTTATAGAAAATTCGATGGGTAGCGTTTGCATTTCTTATGAAATATTACATGATTTCTGTTTAATATTCCTTGCGTAGAAACTCTGCTTTGGAGATCTGTTATATGAATGAAGTAAGTGAGAACAAAGTATTGGAAAACTGGTTGGCTCATCTGCTTATTGAATTTGTTTTAAAAACCTTTTATACTTAAATCTAAAATTTTTTATGAATAAGAAGGTTAAACTTTTATACAAAATATTACTTAGTTTAGTTTTACTGCTTCTGTGAAGCTTTAGAAAATGTGCTCTGAAAAACAATTAAACAGCCTTTGTCTTCTAGTATTAAGCAGCGCGTTTAAAAATTTTAGGATTGTAACACCTCATTTTAAAGCAGTAGACAAAGGCAGTAGTTTTAAAAAGCAAAAAAGGTAGCAGTTGAGATGTTTAGGTTTTTGTTGCTTCCTAATCTTAAAAGTTTTTGCTAGGAACATATATGTAAATGTAGCAACAACAATATAGATATAAATGTAACTGGACCTTTCCTAATGTAAAACTGTTGAAAATTAACTTTTATTATGTATTTTTCATTTCTTAAAAATCTACTTAATTTTTTCCATTTGTTTCGTAGGAAATAAAGTATTTTTTTAAGTAAACGAAAAATTGTTTAAAGTTAATTATAGGACCTTTATAAACTTTCATGTGTAAATATTTTTCTTTACATAACTTCAGCCAATTAAAGTTGGGTTTTTAATTTAAAACCTCATAGCTGTATAAATAAATTTTGGTTAACTTAACGAAACTTTTTAAAACTTATCCCTATCCTTGATATAACGATATTTTGAAAGCATAAGAAATTTTTTAAAACAAATATATCGAACTGTTGCCCCTTAAATCTAATTTAAACTTAAACGAACTTTTCCAAAAATCACAAAACTTTTTTAACACAATTAAATGTTTCAAAAATATTTTAAGGCACCTTAAAGTTTATATGCATGAAATAAACATAAGGACATAATATTAAACTTAATCAAAAATACTTGTTCTTAAATCTCATTACATTAAGGTGGTTCGAAAAAAAAAACTTTAGAGTGTTAGCCTCTACGATTAAAGATAAGTTGGAAAAAATATAGAAAAGTTGTTTTTCATTTTTTGCCACGTCTCTGGATACACTGCTAATAGTTTTTAATGCACTGCGTTGTCACTTGTAGCCCGATCATTACAAATTGCATATCGTTTTTATGGCTTTTTTTGCCTTTGGTGTCTTTTTTTATCCGACATCAGTTGGAAAAAAATTGGGCGTACTTTTGTGGCGTAGCTTAAAATGAGTATATTAAAAGCCAGACGTACAAAGGCTTAGAAGGGCGTACCAAAAATAAAACATTATGGAGTAAGGATCCGAGATGGCATAATTGGAAACCAAAATTCGTTGTCGAATTAAAAAGTCAACAAGAACAAAAATGAAACCGTAGTGAAGTAATAAATAGCGGCGCTTTATATGAAAAAAAGGAAGTGCAGGTTGGACTTCAAGAATACTTATTGCGTAGGTTATTTTGTAAAAGTGGAAGATAAACATGAAGCAGAAATACAAAACGAAATAAAATTACAACCTGACTCACTCAATAGGTATATTAAATAATCATTATTTTCCTTATGTTGACTTTATTATTATTAATTTTAAGCAATAACTGAAAACTTTTGCTTATCGGTTTTTTCTTCTCCATAAAAATAAAAATGAAATTATATGTGTGGCTTATAGCATCACCGAAAAACGGCTGGATCGATTTCAATAATTTTGTTCTCCTTATTGTTTGAAATATGAATGGTTTTTATTGAAAGAAAAGTTGGAAAGGCCTGGCACCTCCCATACAAAAAATATATATAACCTTACATCTAGAGAATGGCTACAGTAAAAGTTTTCAGATGTAAAACAAATAGCTTGGTTATCAATGCACAACAATTTCCCCTACAAAGACAATATAGTATAGTGTAAATCTGAAGAGCAGCAACTGTTTCCAAATTTGGTACATATATCATGATTTTCAATACACAACATTTGTCCAAAATTGGAAAAGTGGGATTCGCACTGCTCATACACAGACAATATAGATTTTTATATATCTGGATAACGGAAGCAGTAAAAGTGTTGAAACTATGTACAAATAGTTTGGATATTTATTCATAAAATCTGTATGTCTAACTGCGATTAATTAGAAAAGTGGACGTGGTGCCTCCAATATAAATACAATGTAAGTAACAGTATATCTGAAGAACGGTGACAGTAAATGATTTAAAACTTAAAACAAGTTGTTAGGTTATCATAACAAAACATCTATCAAAAAGGGGACTGGGTTAAAGAAGAGGGCATGACACCTTCCATACAAAGACAATATAAATGTATGTCTATCTTGAGAACGTTATCAGCAAGAGTTTTAAAATTTGGTACAAATACAAAAACAAACTTTTAAAAACTTGTAGAGAAATAATTTTTAAATTAAATGGTTCTTAATAAGATCTCGCACTGATACCTTTAAAGGCAGTCGGCTCAAAATTTACAAACGTTCACTTTTTGTAAGAAAACTACACAGAAAAAAATAAAAATTGACTTCAATTAAAAAATTTGTAAATTAATTAAAAAAAATAATTAAATTTGCTTAAGTAAACGAATTAATAGTTTCACTTAAAGGTTTAATTCATTTGATTAAAAGCTTAATTACTTGATTAAACGTTTACTTTACTCGATTAAATTTTTAATTAAAACAGATTTAATTTTTAATTAATGTTTTAATTGAAAAAAAAAATAGCGAGTTTTTTTTCTGTGTATCTATCATAAATAGCCCCTTTAAAGTTCCTAAAGAATTTTGTAAATATTAAATTTAATCTTCCGTTCCAAGTTTTTGCTAGTAAAGTAAATGAACACAACTATTTAAAATTTTTTAAAAATTTTAATAAAAGCAAAATATTAAAAAAACTTTATTTCAATTGGCTTAATATAACAATTTTAAGTTATGAATAAAAATATAAGTACCTACAAATTTAAAATAAAACAGCTCTTAAGTTGGCCTTACATAGGCAGATAGCGATTTTAATCTGTAACACAGACACTCACAGGACGTATGAATAGTTAATATTTTCCTGCCATAAATAAAGTATACGCCACATAAACCATTTGCAAAGCCACAAACTATTATGTTCATTTCATATAAGAAATTTTGAACAAGAATTGTCTCAGTGTGTGTGTGTACGTCAGTGTGTGAGCTCTCACTTATACTATCATTAAATTCAGTTATGACTGTGTGTGTCAGTGTGAGTGTGTGCATATGTGTAAATGTACATATATTTGTGTTTTTGTCAATAAACCACAAATTTTCAACTTACTACGAACAATTACAAATCAATTTTATGAAAGTAATTTTTTTTTATTTAAACTGTCATTTTAAGCTAATGTTTATAAATTTGACATTTGTAATGATTGTAATCAAAACTATTAATGTAATTAAATTTTCAGCCGCTGTTTAGAATAGTTTGTATATTATAGATTTTTTGTTGCCTCTGTGTATGCGAGTTTTTATCTACCTATATTTTCTTTGTAAACCAAAATTATGTCCAGCATTAAAGTGGCAAAAGAATTTCAACATTTTCATGAGCTGTTGTTTATTATTTATTTTATATTATTTTATTTTGTCATTATTTATCTACATGTGGAATTTTTTTATTTTTTTTTTTTTGGACCACAACAACACAGCAACAAAATCAACCAAAATAAGATAAAAATATAATACTGAATTGACAAAAATTGCATAAGCAATAAATCAAAATATTTATGACAAACAGCATGACGGTTACACCATGAAAAAAGTTGTTGAAAAATATTAACAGATAAATAAAGAATTTGTTGCAGCAATACTGTTAAAACTTTAAATCTCTTATTTAAAATTTTATTTAATGTATATCTTCATGTGTTTTTAATAAAAAAAATATTTTGCAATTTTTTGACCATCTTTTAAACATGAAACCATTTTTATTCATCAAAGTCTGGCAAAACTGGTTAGCGGTGACCATATTAAGTAATATATTTTTTTTTCTACGTGTAAACACAAAAAATAGTTCTAACTTTCTAAGTCGCCTAAGCGATAAAAACTTGTAAAAGTTTGACCATTTCAAAGTAAATATTAAGCTTGATCGATATTATGAACAAAAACTGCGTACTTTTTTTATACAACTACTTCCCAGTATATCCTATTCTAGTTAAAAACTTTACGCAAAAAATAAATAAAATTGATGTAGCAAACACATAAAAATAATATTTTTGTTGATAAATAAACAACCTAAATGATAAACAAAAGCACAACAATCATCGTCGAAATGGAAACCTAGGCACTTACACACTTGTACGCACACTCATACACAAACCTCACACAATATCCTAAAATAGCAACATGTACTGCAATATGCTGTTGTGTTTTTACATCCTTCTCCACTACTGGTGAATGAGGGAATATCAAGTTTGTCATTCCGTGTAAAACTTTTCACTTTAATTTACTAAAGGGCTGGCGATACATATTCTGGGTCATTGAGGAGTTCTTATTCGTTAGCTGCCTGGCTGTCCATCTTTCAAAACATGCTTCCTTTTAAGTTCTTCTTTCTTTTCTACCGAATAAAAAAAACTTGACTTAAAGACATGTATTAACAATCATTGTATAAGCCGGCATACAAAATACAAGTGGTCCCAGCCAGGTCTAGCTGGCAGTTTATGCCACCCAAATAAGGTGTCTACTTAAGAGTTAACAAAAATTTAATGTTTCAAATGAGTGCCAAAAGAAAATAGTACCACTTGTCGCAAAAAGATTTATTTTTACATAAAACTCCGATATTGTTTTATATCTCCTCGAAATTAAAATTTAAATATTTTCAAATATTCAAATAACTCTTTAACTTTTACATACAGTTCCGTCCATCATAAAAGGTACTTTTGCCTAAAAAGTCCTTTTTTAAAATTTTGAATTTTAATTCAAGTTTTTTTTTTTTTTTCTTAAAAAATTCAGATTTTTTTAACAAGCCAAGTTTTTTTGTAAAATGTTCCTATTTAGCCGAATCATTTTTAGAATAGAAATATTAAAATAATTTTTTATTATCAAAATAATTTTTGGGTATACAAAATTTTAATTTAAAAGATTTTGTTATTCTTGCTTTATTTCCAGTTTTTTATTCTTGATAAAATCACTTGAAATTTATTGTTGATGGGATAAGCTATTCCTATGCGCATTTCACTGGTTGCTTAGGCCAGATCATCAGGAAACTTCATCCATAAAAATTTTGGAAAAACTTAAGATATTAAACCAAATAAAACTGTTAAGCGTATAAGAATCATAAG
Organism: Pollenia griseotomentosa; assembly: GCA_963931875.1. Taxonomy (NCBI): domain Eukaryota; kingdom Metazoa; phylum Arthropoda; class Insecta; order Diptera; family Polleniidae; genus Pollenia; species Pollenia griseotomentosa. The sequence continues at coordinate 21,545,001 of OZ007561.1, forward strand.
CAACAGCTCTACTTGTAACAATATCAAAGTTTAAACAAAAACATCAACAATAAACAGTGAGTTTATCTCTTCTTACATTCCCCTTACATACAAGTGGTCCCAGCCAGGTCCAGCTGGCAGTTTGTGCCACTCAAATAAGGTGTCTACTTAAGAGTTAACAATAATTTACATTTTTTTTAAATGTTTTCATTGAGTGCCAATAGAAATTAGTATCACTTGTCGCAAAAAGTTTTGTTTTTACATAAAACTCAGTTGTTGTTTTATATTTCCTCGAAATTAAAATTAAAAGATTTTCAAATAACTCTTTAACTTTTACATATCCATCATAATAGTTATTTTTGCATAAAAAGTCCTTTTTTAAAATGTTGAATTTTAATTCAATTTTTTTTTTTTTTTTTTCTTAAAAAATTCAGATTTTTTTAACAAGCCAAGTTTTTTTTGCAAAATGTTCCATTTTAACCGAATAATTTTTAGAATAGAAATATTAAAATAATTTTTTTTTATAATCAATTTTTACAAAAATTATCCTATTTTTAACAACTTTATTGGAATTTCTTGCAATAGTTTTAAGGCCAATTATTTTTTCAGGTGGCAAAAGTTGTTTGTGTTTTCGACGAAAGCAACAAATAAAATATTGTGTTTTTGGTTTTGCACTTGTTGTGCTAAGAAACATTTTTGAAAATCCATAGATCAATCGAGCTGGTTATTATAAAATTATTGTTGTTTTTAAAACATATTTTAATATTGATCCATTGTGCAAAATATTTAATAGCGCTTGAGAAATTATATAACTAAAGTCAAGATTTCTGATAAAAAAAAAAATTAACCCTCCGACGCGCGGTAAGGTCCCTGTGGACTTTTTACATTTTTAAACAAGTGCCATTTAAAAACGGATGGGGAGAATGGCCACATATTTCATGACTTCTATTATTGGAGTGTTATTAGTGTTTTAATACTAATTCCAGGAGATTTCTTATTTGCAGAGTATTTCATTTTTTATTTTAAAGACTTTTAGTACGCCGTTGAGCAGTAAGGTCCGTAGGGACCTTGTATGAATTTTCATATGAATGACTAAAAAATGTACTAAATTTCTTAAAGCAAATGTTTAAAATGCATATTCAAAATAATAACAAAGTAACATTTTAACATATTTACATAAAAATTAATTAAAATATATATAAATTTTAGCAAAATTCAATGCATTTTTATATAAGGTCCCTACGGACCTTACCGCTCAACGACCGACTAAAAAGTTACCGCTCGTCGAAGGGTTAATCCTTATAGTGAGTCGCTCATGAATTATAAAGCTCTTGTAAAGCACATTGCCGCAATTGACTCACGCTTGAAACAACCATCGTAGTACAACATAACAAACCACAACAACACTAAATAATTCTATAAATTATGTAATTTTTTCTTACAGTCATTTTAATTACATACATATGTTAACACAAGCGAGCAAATGTTAATTTATTTAATTAACAAATTAATCACAAAAATAAATGTTCAACAATCTTAATACTTCGTCGAAAGCCGTTTGCAAAAGAATGCCTCAAAAGCCATGTTGCAGCCAATTGAAAATTTGCATTACATTTAAAAAAATGAAAATCACTACTTTAACTCGCACTAAAATTAGCCACTAGCAGAGCACCCTGCCATGCAGAAACCTCATCGTGATTACTTTAACATAAACGCATGTGGCTTAAATTCATGTTGAGTAAAAAACCTGTAAAATTATTTTCCACAACACCTGTTCATACAAAAAAGAAACGAAATGAAACAAAACAAAAATAAAAGCACTCGACGTCGTTTTTTACGTTACCACACTGCTTGCTCGCTGAATAAGTGTGGTTGTAGTTGTAGAAGTAGGCACAAAGAACTTGCTTACACATACACATAATCACAACAATGTATAAGCTGCCAATGTAATGCGGCATTAATCTCAATTATAACAAGTACACAATTTTGCAATGAGCCATGCACTCAAAACACACAGAGCAATTCCTTTCAGACACTACCTTACTCAAGGAGAAGGTAGTTAAGGGGATGGTTAGATAGGTGTAAAGACAAATATCAGAGGAAAAAAGTAGGAAGACTTAAGGATACATGCAGCTACGAAAGGAAATATGGTAGGAAACACGTCAGGGTATTTGTTGCTATTACTGTGTGTGTGTGTTGTTAAGTTTGCTTTTACCCGCAACACTTTTTGTTAAATATTTTTTTCTCTTTTTGGCGTGGTTCTTCCCAAACCAAAACATCAAAAATTGTTTTGTATCTGAAGAGCGGAAGAAGAAGTGGGCGTGGCACAAAATATTTTTTTTATATATCTAAAGAAGGGTAAGAGAAATATAGTCCAAATTCGGTACACATAGCAGGGTTATCAATGCACAACCTCTCTCAAAATATGGGCAGGATTGGAGAAGTAGGCGTGGCACCTCCCATACAAAGACATTATAGATTTTTGTATATCGGGGGTACGGCAAGAGCCAAGTTTTCAAATAAGGTAAAAGCATATTGGTTATCAATCCCAAAGAAGGGAGTAACGAATGTCACTAAACAAGAGTAAAACTTAACAACTTCGTTTCTTCCCATTTAAAAAAAAAGAGAGTAGCTTATACATATGTTTACTTTCGAGAGGGCACATTTTTGAAGATTGTATTTTATTATAAAAAAAACTTTTAGAAAAAAATATAGACGCCTTCAAAAAGACCTGCTAATGTCCTTTCAATATTTACCGATGGGTACTTTAACCCACACATAAACTTAAATAAAAACCCACTTATATTGTTGCCACCTGTTGTACGTGTGTATGGTTTTCTGGTTTAATAAATGGATAGATGAAAATATGTGTTTATATGTGTGTGTAGAAGAGAGTTGCTGCAGCCAAGCGAATGAATGAGGTTTTTGTTTATGTTTTTCGCTTTTATGTTACAACGCGCTAAGACCCTATTACTGCGGTAATCCTTTTGACAAATGAAATTTTTAATAGTCTCACATCACAGAAAATTTTAAATCTTGACGAAAACATACAAATACAAAAAAAAAGTAGCAACAACACTCAGAACCATGTACAAACTGAACATGTATTCTTAACTGTCTAATATATCCAGAAAAATTTACGTTTTTTACGGTTATAAAACAGAGTGGGACAGAACAACCAATATTTTTTCCTTCTACTTGAGGTAAAATTTTCTTAATTTCAGTTATTTAACCATGTTCTGAAAATCGAACTGGAGTGACAAATTTTCAAAACTAACCAGTTTTAAAAATTCAGACAAATTTTCGGTTTTATGGACATACTTTGAGCACCATTTATATTTATTAGAAGTACTCTTAAAATTATTAAAAACATCGGTAATTTTTGAAAAAATTGTACGGAAAACATCCTTTGATTTCAGTTTTACTCGATTTCGATTTTTTTAATAATTAATTTCACAGATTTCTTTAAAGGTTCTCGAAAAGGTAACAAGCTTTTTTGGTAAACCTTTAATTATTGAAGTTAAAGTTCTGTTTGTGTTTCTTAGAAATCTATCTCAAATAATTCTGCCAATTTGACATGTTACTTCGGCCTTTCACTTCTTTCTATTTCTTTTAACTTAAGAAGAGGGCATATTAAGTTTGTCATTTCTTGTGAAACTTTTTTAATATTCATCTAAGACCCCATAGAGTATATATTCTGGGCTCTTGAATAATTCTTAGTTGCTTTAGCCATGTCCATCCATTGAAACCATGATACCACTTTCGAAAGACTCAAAAAAAGAACAATATTGGTGTCTAATTTTGTCTAGTTCTCCTAAAAGTGAACTCTTCAAGTCACATATAATCAGTGTTGCCAAAACTTGGTGACTAAAAATGGCTAAATTTGCGGGGAAAAATGGCTAAAATATGGCTAAAAATGGGCTAAAAAATGGCTAAAAGTTTTTTTTAAATAAAAACATATTAAAATTCAATAACAACACAGAAATAATTCATTTAAAGTTGCTTACGATGAAATTTTAAGTTAAGATCAATTTGTTATAAGAATAAACGTAAATTAAAATTTTGATAGATATTTAAAATTAAATCATCGATAAACTTGAAGGAAGCTCTCGTGCCTATTAGTTTATAATGATTTGAAAGTAAATCATAATCACGACAACATTTACCCATCCTTTTCAGTCCAGATCTACAACTAAAAACAAGTTAAAAAGTCTTGTCGGTCAAACCCGACAACCGATGCCCTACACCACATTAGAACCTATGTACCAAATTTTGTCAAATTATCTCCAAAATTGCGACCTGTACCAGAAAGAAACACTGATGTTTGTGTTGGTCTATTTTATAAATTTAATATTGGAATACTGTTTATTTACTTTAAAAGATGTTTCATCCTCTTTTTTTAGCGATTTTCAGCATTTGTAAAAGTTTTGATTTAAATTAAAGGCATTTCAATTGTTAAAAATGTTTATTATACTTTTTTAAATTTTTATAATAAAATAAAAATTATTCTTTTAAAATAAAAACGGCAAAAAAAATTTATGGCTAAACAAGTTGGAAAATGGCTAAAAAAAATGGCTAATATCTAAACTCATTTTTTAATGGCTAAACAGGGTGAAAAATGGCTTAATCTAGCCACTAAATGGCTAAATTTGCAACACTGCATATAATTATGCATGTCTGTTAAAATTGGTGTTTTACATAAGGTGTATAATATTAGATTACAAACGTATATGTAATTTTCTTCTGACGCTCTAATTAAAATTTTGTCAGCCGACTTTGCATCTGACTTTTACTAAAGCTATGTAATAAAGGCATCACACAACGCTCACTTCGGAAATTCTCTAGTTGATTAAAGCTTTCTTTCGCCTAAATACATTTGAAATAGAAAACAATATGTTTAGAACTTGTTTTTGTTTTAAATGTAGTTGGGCGAAAGACTAGAGCATTCAGTGCAATATCCAGTTTAACTGTCTGCTTTAACCCAATGAAAACAAGTGAGCAAGTTAGAAATAATATTGAAAACAAAAACAAATTTTTGTTTTTATTGTTGTTTTCAATATAATTTCTCACTAAATCACTTGTTTTAATTTTTAAAAAAACAGGCAGTAAAGCTTCGTTCACAATCAGAGAAACAATTTCGTTGTTTCTTCTATCTTTTTTCTTCCCAAAGTTTTTCATATATTTTCCTTTCATTTTTAGAACAAAAATGTAACAAAAATTTTTTTAAAAATGTAACTAAAGTTGAGTCAACTAGAACTTCAGCAACAATTTGTATGAAATTGTTTCTGACGTTTAAAATAATTTTATTTAGTTTTAAATGAAAATTTTAACAAAATGTTGTAAAAAATAATAATAAATGCATAATATTGTTGTGGCTAAAATTTGCAAACGGTTTCTTAATGCAAAATGTGTGTGGTTGCAAAAGAAATTGTTGCTCTATTATGTACACCAAGTGAAAATGTTTTTTTGATTGTGAACGAAACTTTAAACTGGCTTTTTCACTAAATGCAAAAGAACTCTTTCTTTCGTATATCGCTCATTTGCTGCAAGGCCGGCATAAATCAAAAAACACAATTTTGGATGCAGAATTGTTCCCTAAGTTTTTCTTTATATTGTGTATAAAATTCATCTTTATATCTTTTATACTTTCCCCAGTTGAATAGAATGTATCGTTATGTTTTCTAAGTGTCTAGAGCAAATCATATGTATTTACTAGGGTATTCATTCGGTTAACCGTTACCCGGTTAACCGATTAATTACTACCCGATTAACTGATCGGTTAATTTAAAATTGGCTATTTTCGATTAACGATTAAACCGGTTAATTTTAGTCGATTAACCGATTAACCGATGTAACAAAATTGAGAAATTGTTGTATTATTATAACATAATTTGTATTATTTGCTTCGTTTCATATATAAACGGTATGTGTTCAGTAAATATTTTTTCATACAGTATATTATCTTAATGTGGAGCCGTATACTAGTTCTGCTGGCGAAGCTTTTAAATCGGCCTTGAAAGCAACTCGTAGGCCAAGCAAAATTGTAGGTAAATGATGTACCCATCTTGCCGGATTATGACACAAAATCGCTGCTTTAAACGTTCGGTGCCACCTCTCGTTTATACCATTCGATTGTGGGTGGTATGGTGTAGTACGAAGATGTGTTGCGCCGATTGCAGTTATTAATTCGGCAAAGACTGACGATTCGAATTGACGACCACGAGCAGATGTTATTCGAGCTGGAACACCAAATCTTGAAATCCACTGAGACACTAGAGCTTTCGCGACTGTGATGGCTGACATGTCTGGGATTGGAACAGCTTCCGGCCAGCGTGTAAAACGATCCACTATCGTAAGTCAGTACCGTTGGCCTTCACAAAATGGAAACGGACCAACGATGTCTATGTTGATATGAGTAAAACGTTGTTTTGGAGGTTCATACTTCACAGGTGATGATCGAGTATGCCGCTGAATCTTTGATCGTTGGCAGAAACTAAGGTATTCGGAAATAAACTTTTTTGAAGAATGTTCGGTGCTGAGCATTGTCAGATGATGACCTGACAACAGAAGAAACTTTAGATAGTAACCGAAACAAGTAGAAGAGTTTAAAATTTAAATAGTACTCTAATAGCATAATGGAAGATTTTATATGCTTAGAGAAACCGAGGAAAAAGACTGAGAAATTAGATATTCTGTATTATGGGTTGCATTGGATTTCTCCAACATCTGCGATAAGTGAAAGAATTTTTTCCATGTCAAGTTTTAACAAAACTAAAGAAAAGAATCGGTTAAATCCTCTACATTTAAACCAAATTATTTTTGAAATAATTAAAAAAATGATGTTACAGTTTATTTTTTAATAAAAACATAATAATATTATGTATAAATTCTAAACTGTCTTTTACATATTAATGAATTACTTCTTTTTTTTGCTCGTTTTTGTTCAAGGATTTTTTTTAATTTACTAAAAAAACTCCAAATAATAAATAATTTTTGCATTTTTATTTATTGAAATTGCTTTATTTATAACCAAACTTTATTAATCGGTTATTCGATCAATAGCAATATTAACCGATTATTAACCGATTGAACCAAAACCTCGGTTAATTAATCGAGCGATTAACCGATTAAAGCAAAAGCCCGATTAAATGAATACCCTAGTATTTACTAATCGAAATTTAATTTTGAGTTTATCTGTGCGTATGAGTAATTTTTTTAATTACAATATTACTCATACATAGTTTCGAGTGCAGCATAAAGCTGAATTCAAGATAAACATTATATCGACAAGTCAATTCCAAAACATGCTAAGTTGACTGAGTATCTATTTGAATCAAGTATTGTTCACCTTAAATTCGGTGAAATTTTATTGTTAAGCGGCTAATCCAATCCAAAGTTATGCACTTTTACTTAGCATACAACTGACTTTTCAGAGTTTCTCCTGCGAACTTCACTTTTTCGACTTAGTATATTTTGGAATAGAGCAGTCGATATTAAACAAAGATATTTGGCCAAATTTAAACTCCCTAGTCAAACTTAAATATCTTTGCTTGAGTTCGTTTATCGCAACTTGACGGAGTTATTTGTCTGAAAAAAACTTCTTTTTCAATAAGGAACATGTTTCGTTCAAATTAAAAAGTGTTAGCACATTTCTTATGATCACTATCTGCCACTGCCATTGTGTGTGTTGGTGGCGCTCACATAGCAATTTGTGTATATAACTTGGAAATCTTATACACACGCAGAGAAAAAATATGGTTGGGCATGGTTACGGCAACAACACTATGTTTAATGTAACAATATATTGTTGTCGTACACAAATAATTGTTATTTTTATTTAATATCAACAATATTATAGTTACTGTAAACATATCAATGTTTATCGCAATTATAAATTTGAGTATTGTTGACCGAAAAATAATTATTTTTCTAACAACTTAATTATGATAACTTTCTAAACATATTATATTTCTCACAACCATATCATGATATTTAATAGCCATAACATGATAACTTTCTATACATTTATCATATCATGTTAAAGATGCAATCAAACTATTTTTACTCTAATCATATTATGTTAGCGCCATTTGTAAAATAATTTTGAAGAAGTTGTGTCGTTTTTTTTATTTGAGAGCGGTTAAACAATTAAAAGATAAAATTCCATAAAAAAATAAGTTTAAAGAAATTAAAAAATCTCAAAAGATTTTGTTATTCGTGCTTAATTCCCAGTTTTTATTATTGATAAAAACACTTGAAATTTATTGTTGATGGGATAAGCTATTCCTATGCGCATTTCACTGGTTGCTTAGGCCAGATCATCAGGAAACTTCATCCATAAAGATTTTAGAAAAACTAAAGATATTAAACCAAATAAGACTGTTAAGCGTATAAGACTTATAGCAACAGTTCTACTTGTAATAATATCAAAGTTTAAACAAAACACATCAACAATAAACAGTGGGTTTATCTCATCTTACATTCCCCACTACAATTAGTTGAAATTCTCTCAACATTAATTGTAGTTGTAAGTAGGTTAAGAAAAACAAAATAAAAACAACAACAACTTACAAAAGATGTTGTCAATTAAGTGTTTTTTTAGGCCGTGCACTTGCCTGTTTATTATCAAAAAGTAATTTCAATTTTTGGGAATACAAAATTTTAATTTCAAAAGCGCTTAACAGTTTTATTTGGTTTAATATCTTTAGTTTTTCTAAAATCTTTATGGATGAAGTTTCCTGATGATCTGGCCTAAGCAACCAGTGAAATGCGCATAGGAATAGCTTATCCCATCAACAATAAATTTCAAGTGTTTTTATCAATAATAAAAACTGGGAATTAAGCACGAATAACAAAATCTTTTGAAATTAAAATTTTGTATTCCCAAAAATTGAAATTACTTTTTGAAATTAAAAAATTAAAATATTAGCGGAGTTGATTCAAGTATTAGTGATGTAATAGTGCAAATGCAAAATATCATAGTTTTTTGTAAAATCCAACAACAAAACACACAGAAATTTCGTTGTATTTTATAAAAGTGCTACGATATTTCTGTGGTTTTCATGGGCAACCGCGTATGTCTTAAAACAAATTGTTCAGGAAAGCCGAAAACCCATTCTAGATTAAACTATGGTCTAGGTATTGCACATTTTAAACTTTGTCATTACGTTACAAAACGGAATTGATCGATCTTTTTTCAAAAAAATATAAAGAGCGTTCAAAATTAGGCAATATGGCATCAACATCTTAAAATCAAAAAAATGGACACACGCGGTTGCCCATGAAAACCACAGATTTTTCATTTGCTCTTTTGCAAGCCTTATATTGAACTCCGCTATTTGATTAACATTAAGAAAAATTGTAAAAAGCCACAAAATAAAAAATCGATTCAAAAATATTTAAATTTATTTTGTGTTTTTATGACAGCTATGAAAAGTGCTGTATCATAATATGATTGCTTCTAAATTTATTATGATTAACATGATGATAATATGATTACTTCTTAGCTTTTTATGATTAACATGACAATAATATGATTAATTTCTTAGCTTATTATGATTAACATGACAATAATTTGATTACTTCTTAACTTAGTATGATTAACAGAATAATAATATGATTAAGGGAAAAATATTATGATGACATATTACGAGTATATTGAGTCATAATATGTTTCAATAATAATCTTAATATGGTGACTACAATCATAATTGTTATCATAATATGTTGCTCTTAGAATATGTTTACCACAACCATGTTTTTTCTTTGCGTGCAGTTTCCCTATGACTTTCTCTGCAACTGTTAAAAAACAACAGCACCTAAGGTGATCGACCAGCAGGCAGAAATTTCCCACAAATGGTGAAAAATCAGCCTTTGAAGCCAAGTTTTTACGATCCCCTTCCCTTGACTCTGGTAGCATCACCCACGTCTCTCCGGAGGCCACTACGGCAAAATATTGGGACGATTAAACTTAATTTTACTTAATAAATACAAATTTAGGTCAAATGCCACCGCAGTAGCTCATTCCGATTGGCGGATGCCTAATCAAAACTCTGCTTATAGCGACTAGGGTCGTTTGTTTGGGGCTAGATAAATTTGGAGAACGGTTTGGCCCATTTTCAGTAGCAAATAAATTTAGCATCATAGAAATGTTTTGACTCTTTTTTGTCTCCCTAACGAACCTCAATTGAGGTGTCGTCATACGAAAAGACAAAGTTTGCTAGGTCGCCTAATAATTTGACAAAAGCCTAGAGAATCTATAATCTTAAAAGAGTTTTTAAACGTAAGATTTTTTACCCAAAACATTTTATTCTAAGCCCACTGTGGACTGGTAGCAAAATTTGTAAAACGTGGTGAGTCTGTGTGTGAGTAATAAAAAATTGTCTATCATTCTACGTTGCATACAGCTACTTAAGCTGCTTCTGCTGTTGTTGGTGTAACGATTGTTAAGACAACAGCACATGAATCGCAACATACGAGTTTTAATGTAAGTCCTTTGAAAAATTTAATTCTTTCGCCCCTTGTTTTTATTTTATAAAAAAATTTAATTTACATGATTTTTTTCTTACTTCCAATATTTATTTCCTTATATACATTTTGTGTTTGCCCTTTTTCTATTTTCATAACTGGAACTTATTGTAGCATTTATTTTTTTGGGTAATTTTATTTTACAACGTGACCATTTTTTCATTTCCAAGAGAATAAATCGTATAAATCGTATTTAAAAGCGAACTTTTATTGAGTCAAACGACAACGTAAAACAACATTTCTCCAGCTACTTCAACTGATCTGAAACTGGTTAAGAAAATTGTACTAAATTTTTGAATTTTGGATTTTCTTGTTTTAAGAAACGAAATTGATTTTTTTAGAAAACAAACTTCTTTCCGTGCATGACAAGAATTAAACTTTTATTTAATATTCAAAATTATTTAACCACTTATATGTGTTCCTCTAACTCCCATTGGAGCATAGGGCGCCAATAACAGCTGATCGCCAGCGGACCCGATTTTGTGCCGTTGATCTTAACTCGTTCCAAGATAGGCCAAGACTGTTCATCTCAGTTTCGGTGGAACGTCGCCACGTTGTACGTGGTCTGCCAGGTTGCCGGCCAGATTGTTGAAATGGGTTCCATCGAAGTGCCTGTTTGGCGACGTTGTCGTTGTTTCGTCTTGCTCCACGTAAATTGTTTGTGTTTGTGTTTAAGTGAAAATTAATTCAAAGATTTAATTGTCATATAAATGAACAAAAATGATGGTTTTCAATATTGTGCGTTTAAATAAAAAGAAAATTGTTTGTATGGCCTTTAATTTATTTATTCTAGTTTGTGTTTTTATTTTTTGTCAGCATGATTTCAAGAATGTATAGCATTTGCTTATTGTTTGCTCAACACTAAAGGATTTTTTTTTTTATATTGATGTTGCTGCTGTTTTTTACTTCTTTTGTAGTCACACACTCTCCAAAATTGATTCACATTTGCTTCATTAAAGTACAAATGTCAACTGCCTACCAACTCTTTTGGTAGGTAAAAAATTAAAAAACTTATGGCTTACAATCAAAAATTCAATATTCGACAGATTTGCAATTCAATTTTACAGTTTTACGCATGCTTTTATAAAACAATATACACTCAAACACACACACGTGAGGATACTCACATATTTTTATACACACACAATCAAACTTGTTACTACCCGTAAAACGTCAAAGTGCGTACAAGTAAAAGAATAAATCCTTTCAAACACTCATTTCTTCATATCCAACATACAGGACACAATAACTAATACATACGATAATAACAAGCAACTACCCTGTAGGAAGTCAAACACATTTTTAAGTACCCAATAAAAAGTGGAGCTTCCAACGAGGCAGGTTTGTAAGGGAGAAACATAAGAGTTTCGCTTGCCATTGCGCTTACGGAAGATATGAATTTTATTTGGCGAGTTCCCACTTTGCAGCAATAAATTTTTGACACATAAAGCGCATTATTCAGCGACTATAAAAATTGTTAGATGTAACGATCAGCTTTACACACTGAATGTTTTGTTACCGTTATTTTTAAGTATTCTACCTTACAAACCTGCTTCGTAGTAAGGGAATGCCGTAGCACTTGAAAAGTTGTTGAGAGTTCTTTCACTTACTTTACTGCATTTCTGTATGTCTTATTGCGTAGCGCATAATTGCTCGATTATTTTTTAAATGTACCTTACTGGGTAACTTCAAACTGTTTTTTTTAATAACCACATCTAGTTGACTAAGCGACTTTTTATCTTGTCGACGACTCATTATTTTAACATAGGCATGTCATAGGATGTAGTCAATTGGTTATCTCTGCATGACTTTTAACCCTTATCCTGTGTAAAAAAAAAATTACGTATAAGGTGTAAGTGGATCAAATTTGCCCAATAGTTTTTTATTATAAAAAACATTAAGTTATGTATAATTTTTACAGTTTTCACATGAAAATCTTACATTTGAATGGTTTTTACAAATAAAATTATTGCAGTTAGTACATTTATTTGAATATTTTGTACTGAATGAATGTTGCGGCATACATAGTATCGGCCCCTCTTTAGAGCGCTCTTCTCAACCACTTTATCTTTCTTCTGCAAACTTCGTACAGTTAACTTGGCAAAACTGCTTCTCGGCATTATGGAACGACGTGATATTTGGTCATGGCCAAGGGCATTACTTAATTCTTCTAAAAAAAGACGACGTCAAAAGTGTTTTTGTTTGTTCCATTCAGCGTCAATGACAGTATAGATAACAAAAGCGTTATATGCTCAAATGTCCAACATGTTGTAAAATAAGGATTGTGGCCACCTATTTGATCGACGCTTGCAAGTATAGTTTCGGACTAATTGATCAAGTGTACCTACGCCGGTTTTCGTTCTGTTGTAAAAATGGATTATTTCGGGTTTTTTGGTATCAGAAACAATTTCAGCGCTATGATGTAATGTACTCAATAAAATGACAGAACGATTTTTTTACAACAACCGCACGCTTTGAAATTGTATTCAGACTAAAACATATTCATAGTAAAGTAAAATTCTTATTTCTAAAATAACGGTAGTTTTTATGTACAAGTAGATACTCACATAAATGTAAAAACTATCATGCAATTTGTATTGGGCAATTTTGACCCACCTACATCTTATACGAAACTTGTTTTATGGTGACACTCTGTTAGGAGATAGAATTATTTTTGTTTTTGCATTCTATACATTTGCTCGAATGATTAAAAGTCACGAAGTTTCAGAACAATATATTAATAACTTTTCAAAATAAAGCAAAATAAAAGTAGTTTTTTTGGTTTTGACCCACTTACATAGGATAAGGGTTAAATTGACTACTAATTACTTGTTTTTCAACCAATTTGTAGTTTATTAATAGTATAGTTGGCTTATAATAAATTATTTAAATTTTAAATAATTTGTATGTATGTATATATAGAGATAATTATTTAAGAACATTTTGCATCAAATTTAATTAATTGATGAAACAAATACGCTACTTAATTGGTAGTACATAAACAGATTTGAATTGCTTTAATTTTTAATTTTTTTTTTAAATTATTTTAATATGTTTGTACATATTGTTTTCATTTGACTTCATGGCATGCTTGTTTAACTTATTTTGCTTTTATTTGTGTTTTACGTGTGCCGCTATGCAATATGTTTGGTTGGTATCTGCATGAGATTTAAACCAATTTGTAGGCATTTGAAAAAGATTTAGTTTATGGTTAGTGTTTTTTGCAACTGACTATTTTATTTACTACAGGGTAACTTAACTTCAATACTCACATACGCAAGCACAACCGAAGCATTTCAATATGTAACCTTGTTATTGCCAGAGAAACGGGACAAAGAAGAGAAAATATAAATAGTTAACATGCAAGTTGAACTTAGAAAAATATGAAATAAAATTATTAAAACCCTTTTATGAACAGATTTTGGTTGTTTTTATTTTTTCATTTATATTTCTTAAAATAGTTTTTTGGTACGCGGCTTAGCTTGTTTTAAAGGCAAATACGTAGATAACGTGTCAAAATACAGCAAAAAGAGAAACAAGAAAAGAATAAAAATAAACAAAAACTTAAACAGTAACAACTGGATTTGGATCGTTAGTAAATGACTGCTGGTGCTGACAGGCAATATATAACTTACATAAACACACTCAAGATCTGGAAGTAGCGGCAGCTATTCGCTATACATGCGTAAGGAATACACTTAAAAAAGATTTTTTCAAGTAACCTTAAGTCGACTTTAACCCTTAAGGGGTTACCAGATATACAGTTGATATCATTACAAACATCTGCTCATGATTTGAGAGTCGTAGCTCTCGTTCCCTACTCCATAAATTAAGCCAAGTTACTCTCAAACCAACTTATTGATGTCTTCTTCGAGTAAAATCAATGAAGCTGTGCTGGCTTTCGGAGACGATGGAAGCCAATAGTATAAACTGTTTACAATTCGTTGCTTACATTGGCAATAATTTACAATCAATTGTTATTTTTTGGTGGGGATGGGAATTGGACAAAAAAGTGGGTTTCGTGAACAAATGATTGGACTGCATGATAGAATGAAAATTCAATTGAAAGCATGAATTCAAAAGGTGTGTTTGATTACTTAGCTACACATTTTTCTAGACAATTTTTTCTTTGTCCTTTCTTTTAAAAATTTGTTAGTTCTTTTATGTTCTGTCTGGTGGCTTTTTCCACAGTTTCTTTTTGTTCAGAGATTAACTGCAGCTGGTGCCATAAGATTTCCTTATGGCTCAGTTCCCATATGTATTAGAAGCGTTTTTAGGCATTTACTATTGCTATTTTTATGTTTCATGTTCTTTTCAAGGTTAAAACAATACAATTACAAATTTTTGTTTTGATTTTATTCATAATCACATTAACATTTTTGTTGAAAAAAGGTTGCGGTTAATTATCAATTCATTAATTCCTATTTCTCATAGATGGGCATTTTTCAGTACCAGTACTTTTTCAGTATTTTCTTTTTTTACTGCTTACTGAAAACAAAAATCAGTATTCAGTAAATTATACTGATTACTGAAAAAAGAAATCAGTATTCAGTTAATTTTACAGATTTGTGTAAAAAATGCAGTAATCAGTAAATGATTGATTAATACTAATTAGTATTGTGGCTATTTTGTTGAACTATTTATGGTTTTTAATCCAAATTCTTAACAATTTTAATTAGGCTTAAGGCCCCGGCCACGGTCAAGAATGAAAGATTATCAACAACAATTTTAATTTATTTTCATGTTGTAAAATTCCTTTCTTCATAAAAATAATTTAATGAAAATTAAATTTAATGAACTTAAGCCTAATTAAAATTGTTAAAAATTGATTAATACTGTATGTTTTCAAAATGATATGTACAGATTGCCCACTTGCATGAATAGTGGCATAACACAAAAACTGCATTTCCAGAAAAATAGCTTCTTGTGTGTTTCACTTTTACACTATTTAAAAACGAAATGTGTTACTTAATAAAAACTGATTTATATAGCTGAGATTTCGAGTTATTTAATTTTTTCACTATTTTGAAATTTTATAAAAACGAAATATTATTTTTTAAAAATTTTTTAATAAGATGTTTTTGATATTTATTCAAATTCAAAAAATATGATACTGGAAATATTAAAGAAAGTGTTTAGATAACCTAATATTTACAGGTTGAAACTGGGGGCCTAAAATGTTTGTTTGGTCATCCGAATCAGATCCAGAGTCCACATCACTATCATTTGCATTACATATTGCTGAATTAGAGAAAATCAATAATATAACCACATTTGGAATAAATATTTATCCCTTACTATAATCAACACCGAATTCCTTAAAAGCTTTAATAAAATTTGATCCATTGTCGGTTGTTGTATAAACAATTTTGTCAATGGGTATTTTAAATTCTTTATTGATTGTGCCTATCAACTTCGTGATGCGATCAAAAGAATGGGTTCCTTTGAATCGTCGACAGGCCAGTGCTACTGATTTCCTCTCTAATCTATTTGCATCAAGCAAGTTAAATTTACTGAATACTGATTTTTTTCAGTAATCAGTGCTTTTTACTGAATACTGATTTTTGTTTTCAATAACCAGTAAAATTTACTGAATACTGATTTTTTTTCAGTAATCAGTACTTTTTACTGAATACTGATTTTTGTTTTCAATATCCAGTAAAATTTACTAAATACTAATTTTTTTTTCAGTAATCAGTACTTTTTACTGATTACTGAAACGCGTAATGCATATTTCTAATTGCTACTTGATGCAAAACGAACGAATAATTGCGTTATTGCGTATAAAAACATGTTTTGCTTAAAGTTTAATGTTCTCATTTTTAATTATTAATTTTTAATTAATTATTATAAATAATTATTAATTGTTAATTGTTAAGTATTAATTATTAATTATTAATTATTAATAAATAAATTTTAATTATTAATTATTAATTATTAATTATTAATTATTAATTATTAATTATTAATTATTAATTATTAATTATTAATTATTAATTATTAATTATTAATTATTAATTATTAATTATTAATTATTAATTATTAATTATTAATTATTAATTATTAATTATTAATTATTAATTATTAATTATTAATTATTAATTATTAATTATTAATTATTAATTATTAATTATTAATTATTAATTATTAATTATTAATTATTAATTATTAATTATTAATTATTAATTATTAATTATTAATTATTAATTATTAATTATTAATTATTAATTATTAATTATTAATTATTAATTATTAATTATTAATTATTAATTATTAATTATTAATTATTAATTATTAATTATTAATTATTAATTATTAATTATTAATTATTAATTATTAATTATTAATTATTAATTATTAATTATTAATTATTAATTATTAATTATTAATTATTAATTATTAATTATTAATTATTGTAAGAAATATTGTAAATAAAACCCGTAATACTTCTAAACGATTTAAAGTTTTATTAAGGAATAAATAAAGAAAGAATATACAAATGTATTTTTATGTATAAAGCAAAGGTTGCTACGATTAAAAATAAAAATACAAATTCAAAGCCTACTAAGATTAGGTTTGTAATTTAAAACAACAAGTTATTATAACTAAGTAGTATTTTCAACACACCTTCTCAAACCTAATACTAGATACTTAATTTACAATAAAAGTTAATTAATATTCATAAGTTCAATAAATTTCATGTGTTTAATCCTAGACAGATTTTTCGTAAATATATCTGCTATCATATATTCCGTGCTAAGATATTTAAGTTTAATTTGCTTTATGCTAACTGCGTTTCGTATGTGATGGTACTTGATATCGATGTGCTTACTCCTGTTGTGAAATATAGCATTCGAAGCTATTTTTAAAGCACCTTGATTATCCACATTTAATGTCACTGGAACATCTTCAACGCACTCAAGTTCAAGTAACAATCTTTTTAAATAAATGGCTTCCTTTGTAGCATTTGACATCGAATTGTACTCCGCCTCTGTGCTACTTAATGCGACGGCATTCTGTTTTTTGGACTGCCAAGAAACCAAACAACTGCCATAGTAAAACATAAAACCTGAATATGATTTCCTGTCCAGAGCATTTCCGCCCCAATCTGCATCTGCATATCCAGTTAATTCACCCTCATTGTATTTGTAATGAAGCTTCAGTTCTTTCGTTCCCAATAAATATTTTAAAATATTTTTTGCAGCTTTCATATGTTCAATATGCGGATCTGTGTTTCTCTGTGATAACTTTGCTACTGAATGCAATATATCAGGACGAGTTGTGATAGCTAAATACATAAGTTCTCCCATAATTGTTTGATACGTTTTAAGTTCCACTTTTTTGCAATTGCCGTCACAAACTACTTGAAAACCAGGTTCAAGGGGAACTGATACCTTCTTACATTGCTCCATATTATATTTGCTCAACAAAGTTTTTATATACTGAATATTACTCACTGTTAAATCGCCTGTTTCACCATCTCTGTTTATTTCCATTCCAAGAAAATGCTGCACTGGACCTTTATCGCTGACATCAAACTCCGTTGATAGTTCGAATTTGATTCGTTGTATAACTGATTTGTTTCTGCATCCGATAAGAATATCATCCACGTACACTGCCAATATCACTAACTCATTATCAGCTAACATTTTATACAAGCATGGTTCATTATCACAGTTGGTGAAACCAATTTTTTTTAGAGACACGTCCAATTTAGTATTCCACTCTCGGCCTGATTGTTTAAGGCCATATAGAGACTTTCGCAATCTCAAAACCTTATTTGGATGCTCTTTATCAACGAACATTTTTGGCTGCTGCATATACACCTCCTCGTTGAGATTTCCATTTAAATATGCGCTTACAATATCAATTTGATGTAAGTACATACCTTTTTTCACAGCTAAAGCGAATAGAAGTCTTATATTTGCATACCTTATAACAGGAGAAAACGTTTCGTGGTAATCAATACCGTACTTTTGGCTACATCCTTTGGCCACGAGTCTTGCTTTGTATCGCTCAACACGACCATCTTTTGTTGTTTTAATGGCATATACCCATTTGCATCCAATAGGTCTTTTTCCAGCTGGCAAATCAACCAAGTCCCATGTTTTATTTCTTACCAAAACATTAAATTCTGTTTGCATAGCATTCTTCCATTCTGACGATTTTTTACAACTAATTGCTTCTTCCGTAGTTTGGGGCACGAATTTTTCTTTTGTGAATAAACTATTTATCACGTTATATTGTTTTTTAGGTCTACCAGGTCTGCCATCTCGAATTATTTTAGGACGACCTCTTCCCCTTTTTGGCTGCTGACTATCATCTACCAAATTATCTTCCTCTGATTGAATTTCATTAAGAATTGTGTCGTCATTAGTCTCTTCAATTTCATCACTGTCCCCCTCATCGGCCGTATTAAAACAATCTTCTTGATCGTCAATCACTTGTATAACTGATTCATCTACTGTAGCATGAGAGGACTGAGAACTTGCTTGAATCTCGTACGTGGGAAATATCATATAATCATCATCTTTGCTCTCTTGACTATTTTCACTACCAACAGAATCGAACGAATTTTCATCAAAACTTACGTCACGTCTTTCAATAACATTTTGTGTTTCTTTGTCATACAATCTGTACGCCTTTGCAACTTGAGAATATCCCACCATAATATGTTGTTTTCCTTTTGCATCAAATTTTGATTTTTGACGTTTATTTAAGGCTATTGCGCATGAACCAAAAATCTTTAAATGGCTAACTTTCGGCTTATATCCATACCAAGCTTCATATGGAGTTTTTTCTAACAGAGCTTTAGTAGGAGAACGATTTCGCAAATAGACTGCTGTGGCAACAGCTTCTGCCCACAGATTTTTGTTGAGTTTCGCATGTACTAACATGGATCGCGACATCTCCACCAACGTTCGATTTGCACGTTCTGCAACACCATTTTGTTGAGGTGTGTAAACTACGGTTAACTGCCTCAAAATACCGTGCTCCTGTAGATAAGAATCAAAAACTTTGTTAATGTACTCACGTCCGTTATCGCTTCTTAATATTTTAATCTTTTTTCCTGTTTCACGTTCAACTTGCTGCTTGAATATCTTGAATTTTTCGAATACCACATTCTTTGACTTAATGAAGAATACAAATACTCTCCTCGTCTTATCATCAATAAAGGTGACAAAATATCTGGATCCACCCACAGACGGTACATTTATTGGACCACATACATCTGAATGTATTAACTCCAATACATTTTCAGAACGATGTTCACTTGCTTTAGGAAATGGTGCAACATGGATCTTGCTTATCATACACGTTTTGCACCTGTGGTTTTCAGCTTGATTCGAAATCTTCATGCCATTTGCTAGACCTTTTTTACTCATTATCCCTAAGTCATTAAAATTTAAATGACCAAATCGGCAATGCCACAGCATGTCGCTACTACTTGCTGCAAAAATACGCTCTTTGGATTCTTGACGTAAAATAAACAAATTCTCTTCTTTGTAAGCATATATTATAACATCACCTGCACTGTCCTTAATTTGAACTCCATCGGAATTAAATGTTGCTGTGCACCCATTTTCTACTGCCTTACTAATCGAAATAAAATTTCCTTGCAATTCCGGTGCAAAAGGGACATTTCCCAGGTGTATTTCGCATTCCGCTTTTATTATAACTTTACCTCTACCAGTTGCGGTAATACATTTATCAGCATTTATCTCCTCACATTTGACCAGGGTGTCAAATAACTTTTTATTGTTACACATGTGAGATGTGGCCCCACTATCAACATACCACAAATCTTGTTTAAAACCTTTTGCTGCTGCAACTAATGCACATGTTTTCTGTTCCACTGCTTTCTTTTCTCGACAATCTCTAGCGTAATGACCTTTACGACCACATGTGAAACACTTTCCAGTAATCACCTTCTTGTCTTTTACTTCTCTTGAGTTTAAACTTTTGGATTTCTTATTAGAACGTGCTGCATATGCTTGCTGATAACTACTACCTTCAGCTTCTTGTTGTACATTAGCTCGTCGGTCACCTTCTTCTAACAATTTCAGTTTCAAGACTTGACTTGACTTCGGCAAACTTGATAATAACGTTATGACGACTAATTCATCTTGAAGCTGGATACCGCTATCTGCTAGTTTTTCTATAACTTCCTCGAATTTATTTAAATACTGGCTCATAGCTTCGTTGTCATCCATTTTCAGATGCATCAAACGTTTATAAAGCATAACTTTTTGTATTGGCCCCCTCGGCTTATGCACTTCCTCTAATTTGTTCCAAGCTTTTGCAGATTTTGTACATTTCTTAATGTAATTTAGCTGACTACCTTTAATGCTCAAAACAATAGTGGCAAGCGCTTTTTCGTCATTCCCTTCCCAATCGGATTTCTGTTCCGCAGTCCAATTAGGCTCACAGTTCAATTGACCATTTGCGTACTTCCACAACCCATTGTGGATTAGAACGCTCTTCATATGCACATGCCAGGAATCATAATTCCTTTCATCCAGCTTCTCGATTTGCAAGAACGGCGATGTCATATTTAGTTTTTCTTTAGTCAATTCTGAACACAATATTCTTAAAAAAATTTTTAAAATGGCTAGACGTCTGGGCCCATAACCAAATGTAAGAAATATTGTAAATAAAACCCGTAATACTTCTAAACGATTTAAAGTTTTATTAAGGAATGAAATAAAGAAAGAAATATACAAATGTATTTTTATGTACAAAGCAAAGGTTGCTACGATTAAAAATAATTATACAAATTCAAAGCCTACTAAGATTAGGTTTGTAATTTAAAACAACAAGTTATTATAACTAAGTAGTATTTTCAACAATTTTAAACAATAACTCAAAACTATTGTTTATCTGTTTTTTCTTCTCTATAGAAATAAAAATGAAATTATATGTGTGGCTTATAGCATCACCGAAAAACGGCTGGATCGATTTCAATAATTTTTTTCTTCTTATTGTTTGAAATATGGATGGGTGTTATTGAAAGAAAAGTTCGAAAAAAAATATATATATAACCTTACATCTAGAGAACGGCTACAGTAAAAATTTTCAGATGTAAAACAAATAGCTTGGTTATCAATACACAACATCTTCCAAAAAGTGGGCTGGACTGGACAAGTGGACACGGCACCACCCATACAAAGACAATATAGTGTAGTGTAAATCTAAAGAGCAGCAACTGTTTCCAAATGAGGTACAAATATCACGATTTTCAATACACAGAATCTGTCCAAAATTGGGCTCAATTGGAAAAGACAATATAGATTTTTATATATCTGGATAACGGAAGCAGTAAAAGTGTTGAAACTATGTACAAATAGCTTGGATATTTATTCACAAAATCTGTATGTCTAACTGCGCTTAATTAGAAAAGTGGACGTGGTGCCTCCAATATAAATACAATGTAAGTAACAGTTTACCTGGAGAACGGTGACAGATTTAAAACTTAAAACAAGTTGTTGGGTTATCATAACAAAACATCTGTCAAAAAGGGGGCTGGGTTAAAGAAGAGGGCCTGACACCTTCCATACAAAGAAAATATAAATTTATGTATATCTTGAGAACGTTTTCAGCAAGAGTTTTAAAATTTGGTACAAATACAAAAACAAACTTTTAAAAATATGTAGAGAAATAATTACTTTAAATTATTAAAGCTTGAGGTCTTTTTTTATAAAATATTCTATTTATTTAAAATATAAATAATTAAATAATTAAATAATTAAATAATTTAAAGTAATTATAAATAAAGGTCAAATAAGAAAAAGAACATTTAGAGAAATAATTTTTAAATTAAATGGTTCTTAATAAGATCTCGCACTGGTATCTTTATAGGCAGTCGCGTCAAAATTTACAAACGTTCACTTTTTGTAAGAAAACTACACAAAAAAAAAATAAAAATTGACTTCAATTAAAAAATTTGTAAATTAATTAAAAAAAATAATTAAATTTGCTTAAGTTAACGAATTAATAGTTTCACTTAAACGTTTAATTCATTTGACTAAAAGCTTAACTTACTTGATTAAACGTTTACTTTACTCGATTAAATTTTAAATTAAAACAGATTTAATTTTTAATGAATGCTTCAATTGAAAAAAAATAGCGAGTTTATTTTTCTGTGTATCTATCATAAATAGCCCCTTTAAAGTTCCTAAAGAATTTTGTAAATATTAAATTTAATCTTCCGTTCCAAGTTTTTGCTAGTAAAGTAAATGAACACAACTATTTAAAATTTCTTAAAAATTTTAATAAAAGCAAAATATTAAAAAAACTTTATTTCAATTGGCTTAATATAACAATTTTAAGTTATGAATAAAAATATAAGTAGAAATTTTAAATAAAACAGCTCTTAAGTTGGCCTTACATAGACAGATAGCGATTTTAATCTGTACCACAGACACTCACAGGACGTATGAATAATATTTCCCTGCCATAAATAAAGTATACGTCATATAAACCATTTGCAAAGCCACAAAATATTATGTTCATTTCATATAAGAAATTCTGAACAAGAATTGTCTCAGTGTGTGTGTGTACGTCGGTGTGTGAGCTCTCACTTATACTATCATTAAGTTCAGTTACGACTGTGTGTGTCAGTGTGAGTGTGTGCATATGTGTAAATGTACATATATTTGTGTTTTTGTCAATAAACCACAAATTTTCAACTTACTACGAACAATTAGAAATCAATTTTATGAAAGTTATTTTTTTTATTTAAACTGTCATTTTAAACTAATGCTTATTGATTTGACATTTGTAATGATTGTACTCAAAACTATTTATGTAATAAAATTTTCAGCCGCTGTTTAAAATAGTTTGTATTTTATAGATTTTTTGTTGCCTCTGTGTATGCGAGTTTTTATCTACCTATATTTTCTTTGTAAACCAAAATTATGTCCAGCATTAAAGTGGCAAAAGAATTTCAACGTTTTCATGAGCTGTTGTTTATTATTTATTTTATATTATTTTATTTTGTCATTATTTATCTACATGTGGAATTTTTTTTCTTTTTTTTTTTGGACCACAACAACACAGCAACAAAATCAACCAAAATAAGATAAAAATATAATACTGAATTGACAAAAATTGCATAAGCAATAAATCAAAATATTTATGATAAACAGCATGACGGTTAGACCATGAAAAAAGTTGTTGAAAAAAATTAACAGATAAATAACGAATTTGTTGCAGCAATATTGTTAAAACTTTAAATCTCTTATTTACAATTTTATAATGTATATCTTCATGTGATGTTAACAAAAAAAATGTTTTGCAATTTTTTGGCCATTTTCTTTTAAACATGAAACCATTTTTATTCATCAAAGTCTGGCAAAACTGGTTAGCGGTGACCATATTAAGTAATATATTTTTTTTTCTACGTGTAAACACAAAAAATAGTTCTGACTTTCTTAGTCGCCTAAGGGTGCGTACAGAGTGGCCGCTTGTTGCCGAGAAAACTGGTAGTATACAAATTAGTACAAATAAGTGCGAACAGGTCATAGTGGGCGCCGAGCTGATCAGAGCGCAAAGCTGATTGAATGCGAGAAAACAGTTCCAAAGCGTATTTCAGCGCCGAAAACATTGCTTGTGTTATGTTGTTATGTTTTCAACTTGTTTGGAAAACATTTAAAAAACTAAAAACAAAAATTTAAGAAAAAGTAAATAAAACATGCAATCAAAAAATTAAAAATATAATAAAAATTTAAAAAAAAATAAAAATTAAAAAAAAAAGAAATTAAACAAAAAATGAAAATTCAAATAAATAATAAAAATTTAATAAAATTATCAAAAGTAATTTTTGGGAATACAAAATTTTAATTTAAAAGATTTTGTTATTCTTGCTTTGTTCCCAGTTTTTATTCTTGATAAAAACACTTGAAATTTATTGTTGATGGGATAAACTATTTCTATGCGCATTTCACTGGTTGCTTAGGCCAGATCATCAGGAAACTTCATCCATAAAGGTTTTAGAAAAACTTAAGATATTAAACCAAAAAAAAACTGTTAAGCGTATAAGAATCATAAGCAACAGTTCTACTTGTAACAAAATCAAAGTTTAAACAAAAACATCAACAATAAACCGTGAGTTTATCTCTTCTTACATTCCCCTTACATACAAGTGGTCCCAGCCAGGTCCAGCTGGCAGTTTGTGCCACTCGAATAAGGTGTCTACTTAAGAGTTAACAATTATTTACATTTTTTTTTTAAATGTTTTCAATGAGTGCCAAAAGAAATTAGTACCACTTGTCCCAAAAAGTTTTGTTTTTACATAAAACTCCGATATTGTTTTATATTTCCTCGAAATTAAAATTAAAAGATTTTCAAATATTCAAATAACTCTTTAACTTTTACATATCCACCGTAAAAGGTACTTTTGCATAAAAAGTCCTTTTTTAAAATGTTGAATTTTAATTCAATTTTTTTTTTTTGTTTTTTTTCTTAAAAAATTTAAATTTTTTTTACAAGCCAAGTTTTTTTTTTGCAAAATATTCCATTTTAGCCGAATAATTTTTAGAATAGAAATATTAAAATAATTTTTTTTTATAATCAATTTTTACAAAAATTATCCTATTTTTAACAACTTTATTGGAATTTCTTGCAATAGTTTTAAGGCCAATTATTTTTTCAGGTGGCAAAAGTTTTTTGTGTTTTCGACGAAAGCAACAAATAAAATATTGTGTTTTTGGTTTTGCACTTGTTGTGCTAAGAAACATTTTTGAAAATCCATAGATCAATCGAGCTGGTTATTATAAAATTATTGTTGTTTTTAAAACATATTTTAATATTGATCCATTGTGCAAAATATTTAATAGCGCTTGAGAAATTATATAACTAAAGTCAAGATTTCTGATAAAAAAAAAAATTAACCCTCCGACGCGCGGTAAGGTCCCTGTGGACTTTTTACATTTTTAAACAAGTGCCATTTAAAAACGGATGGGGAGAATGGCCACATATTTCATGACTTCTATTATTGGAGTGTTATTAGTGTTTTAATACTAATTCCAGGAGATTTCTTATTTGCAGAGTATTTCATTTTTTATTTTAAAGACTTTTAGTACGCCGTTGAGCAGTAAGGTCCGTAGGGACCTTGTATGAATTTTCATATGAATGACTAAAAAATGTACTAAATTTCTTAAAGCAAATGTTTAAAATGCATATTCAAAATAATAACAAAGTAACATTTTAACATATTTACATAAAAATTAATTAAAATATATATAAATTTTAGCAAAATTCAATGCATTTTTATATAAGGTCCCTACGGACCTTACCGCTCAACGACCGACTAAAAAGTTACCGCTCGTCGAAGGGTTAATCCTTATAGTGAGTCGCTCATGAATTATAAAGCTCTTGTAAAGCACATTGCCGCAATTGACTCACGCTTGAAACAACCATCGTAGTACAACATAACAAACCACAACAACACTAAATAATTTTATAAATTATGTAATTTTTTCTTACAGTCATTTAAATTACATACATATGTTAACACAAGTGAGCAAATGTTAATTTATTTAATTAACAAATTAATCATAAAAATAAATGTTCAACAATCTTAATACTTCGTCGAAAGCCGTTTGCAAAAGAATGCCGCAAAAGCCATGTTGCAACCAATTGAAATTTTTTCATTACATTTAAAAAATGAAAATCACTACTTTAACTCGCACTAAAATTAGCCACTAGCAGAGCACCCTGCCATGCAGAAACCTCATCGTGATTACTTTAACATAAACGCATGTGGCTTAAATTCATGTTGAGTAAAAAACCTGTAAAATTATTTTCCACAACACCTGTTCATACAAAAAAGAAACGAAATGAAACAAAACAAAAAGAAAAGCACTCGACGTCGTTTTTTACGTTACCACACTGCTTGCTCGCTGAATAAGTGTGGTTGTAGTTGTAGAAGTAGGCACAAAGAACTTGCTTACACATACACATAATCACAACAATGTATAAGCTGCCAATGTAATGCGGCATTAATCTCAATTATAACAAGTACACAATTTTGCAATGAGCCATGCACTCAAAACACACAGAGCAATTCCTTTTAGACACTACCTTACTCAAGGAGAAGGTAGTTAAGGGGATGGTTAGATAGGTGTAAAGAGAAAATATCAGAGGAAAAAAGTAGGAAGACTTAAGGATACATGCAGCTGCGAAAGGAAATATGGTAGGAAACACGTCAGGGTATTTGTTGCTATTACTGTGTGTGTGTGTTGTTAAGTTTGATTTTACCCGCAACACTTTTTGTTAAATATTTTTTTCTCTTGGTAATTTGTTCAAAAGATAAACAATGTACGTGATTGTTTTAAGTTGCCAGATAATTGATTATGAGTTGCGTGAATTAAATTTTAAAATTAAATTCACTTACTTTTTTTTTGTCTTCTTTTACTTTTTTCACATGTTATTTGTAGCTCGTTTGTGTGTTGTGGCCAACATGCTTAATACTGGCATTTGTTTTTTTTTTTTCTTTCTTAATTAGAAAAACTTTTATACGTTAAAAAAAACTATTATACAAGATATTTTACACTTCTCCTTATTCATGGGTCAGCGTTGTGTAATATGTTAGTTTTGATGCACATTATACCGACATAAATACACAGCGGGAAAGTGGAGGTTTAAAGAGGCATAAAATAATGCCTTATTTATATAAACTCTCCTCGTCACATTCAATTCATGTTTATTATACCCTTCACCGAAGGTAAAAGAATTGCCTTTCCGTTTGTCAATTCTACAATATTGATCCTTATGATTGGAGAAGTGGATTAAATGATGTCCGTCTGTCCGTGTGTATGTTGAAATGGAATTTCCAAAGACTTCAGAAATGATGGGTGTTCGATCTTAAGTGGACTGACTGTACACGAAATAAAACTCAGATGGTTTGTTTAAATTAAATTAAATTAAATATTTATTTTTCGCTTTTATCATACACGGTTGTAGAAAACAATGTTCTTCTTTCTTTTTCTTGCTAAGTACCGTCATTATTCTTTCACCTCATATTTCAGCGTTACCATCGTTACATAAAATACTTCACATTGTTGCATTATCAAGTATTAATTTTGAAAGATACAAAATACGGATATTAGAATAAAGAATTATAAAATTGGAAATTGATTACTAAATTAATTGCAAATACTAAGTGCGGTCATCAACAATGGGGCAAGGTTGTTATATATTTTTGTCAAATATACTTCATTAACATTTGCTATTGAAACTCAGCCTTGCTGTTGTTGTGCTCTTTATTTCTTTATCGGTATTTCCAAAGCTTACAAATAAGGCACAAGCATCTTAATTATCAATACACAACGTCCCTAAAAAAAGGAAGATTAAAAATTATTTTATAACTGAAGAGCGGAAGAAGAAGTGGGCGTGGCACAAAATATTTTTTTTTTTTATATCTAAAGAAGGGTAAGAGAAACATTATCCAAATTCGGTACACATAGCAGGGTTATCAATGCACAACCTCTTTCAAAATATGGGCCGGATTGGAGAAATATGCGTGGCACCTCCCATACAAAGACATTATAGATTTTTGTATATCGGGGGTACAGCAAGAGCCAAGTTTTCAAATAAGGTAAAAGCATATTGGTTATCAATCCCAAAGAAGGGAGTAACGAATGTCACTAAACAAGAGTAAAACTTTACAACTTCGTTTCTTCCCTTTTTAAAAAAAAGAGAGTAGCTTATATGTTTACCTTCGAGAGGGCATATTTTTGAAAATTGTATTTCATTATAAAAAAAACTTTTAGAAAGAAATATAGAGGCCTTCAAAAAGACCTGCTAATGTCCTTTCAATATTTACCGATGGGTACATTAAGCCACAGAAAAACTTAAATAAAAACCCACTTATATTGTTGCCACCTGTTGTACGTGTGTATGGTTTTCTGGTTTAATAAATAAATAGATGAAAGGATGTGTTTATATGTGTGTGTACAAGAGAGTTGCTGCAGCCAAGCGAATGAATGAGGTTTTTGTTTATGTTTTTCGCTTTTATGTTACAACGCGCTAAGACCCTATTACTGCGGTAATCCTTTTGACAAATGAAATTTTTAATAGTCTCACATCACACAAAATCTTAAATCTTGATGAAAACATACAAATACAAAAAAAAAAGTAGCAACAACACTCAGAACCATGTACAAACCGAACATGTATTCCTAACTGTCTAATATATCTAGAAAAATTTACGATTTTTACGGTTATAAAACAGAGTGGGACAGAACAACAAATATTTTTTCCTTCTACTTGAGGTAAAATTTTCTTAATTTCAGTTATTTAACCATGCTCTGAAAATCGAACTGGAGTGACAAATTTTCAAAACTAACCAGTTTTAAAAATTCAGACAAATTTTCGGTTTTGTGGACGTACTTTGAGCACCATTTATATTTATTAGAAGTACTCTTAAAATTATTAAAAACATCGGTAATTTTTGAAAAAATTGTACGGAAAACATCCTTTGATTTCAGTTTTACTCGATTTCGATTTTTTTAATAATTAATTTCACAGATTTCTTTAAAGGTTCTCGAAAAGGTAACAAGCTTTTTTGGTAAACCTTTAATTATTGAAGTTTAAGTTCTGTTTGTGTTTCTTAGAAATCTATCTCAAATATTTCTGCCAATTTGACATGTTACTTCGGCCTTTCACATCTTTCTATTTCTTTTAACTTAAGAAGAGGGTATATTAAGTTTGTCATTTCTTGTGAAACTTTTTTTATATTCATCTAAGACCCCATAAAGTATATATTCTGGGCCCTTGAATAATTCTTAGTCGCTTTAGCCATGTCCATCCATTGAAACCATGATGACTTTCGAAAGACTCAAAAAAAGAACAATATTGGTGTCTAATTTTGTCTAGTTCTCCTAAAAGTGAACTCTTCAAGTCACATATAATCAGTGTTGCCAAAACTTGGTGACTAAAGATGGTTAAATTTACGGGGAAAAATGGCTAAAATATGGCTAAAAATGGGCTAAAAATGGCAAAAATTTTTTGTTTTATATAAAAACATATTAAAATTCAATAAAAACACAGAAATAATTCATTTAAAGTTGATAAGTTAAGTTTGATAGATATTTAAAATTAAATCATCGACAAATTTGATGTCGTTATTTTTCATCTCATAGGAAGCACTCGTGCATATTAGTTTTTAATGATTTGAAAGTAAATCATAATCACGACAACATTTACCCATCCTTTTGAGTCCAGATCTACAACTAAAAATAAGTTAAAAAGTATTGTCGGTCAAACCCGACTATACGATGCCCTACACCACATTAGAACCTATGTAACAAATTTTGTTAAATTATCTCCAAAATTACGACCTGTACCAGAAAGAAACACTGATGTTTGTGTTGATCCATTTTATAAATTTAATATTGGAATACTGTTCATTTACTTTAAAAAATGTTTCATCCTCTTTTTTTAGCGATTTTCAGCATTTGAAAAAGTTTTGATTTAAATTAAAGGCATTTTAATTGTTAAAAATGTTTATTATACTTTTATAAATTTTTATAATAAAATAAAAATTATTCTTTTAAAATAAAAACGGCAAAAAAAAATTTTATGGCTAAACAAGTTGGAAAATGGCTAAAAAAAAATGGCTAATGGCTAAACTCATTTTTTAATGGCTAAACAGGGTGAAAAATGGCTTAATCTAGCCACTAAATGGCTAAATTGGCAACACTGCATATAATTATGCATGTCTGTTAAAATTGGTGTTTTACATAAGGTGTATAATATTCGATTACAAACGTATATGTAATTTTCTTCTGACGTTCTAATTGAAATTTTGTCAGCTGACTTTGCATCTGACTTCAACTAAAGCTATGTAATAAAGGCAACACACGACGCTCACTTCGGAAATTCTCTAGTTAATTAAAGCTTTCTTTCGCCTAAATACATTTGAAATAGAAAACAATATGTTTAGAACTTGTTGTTGTTTTAAATGTAGTTGGGCGAAAGAAAGAGTTCAATTAACTAGAGCATTCAGTGCAATAACCAGTTTAACTGCCTGTTTTAACCCAATGAAAACAAGTAAGAAAGTATAGTCGGTCAAGCCCGACCATATGATACCCAGCACCACAGTACTTAAAAACACATCATGCTTATGTGTCCATATAAATATGGATTTCCCTATGTTAAAAAACTTCATTAAATTCGGTTTGAAAGTTTGTGAGAGGCAGAAATTGCCCCCTACAACCCCTTGTGGTCCTATTTTTGAAAAACTGTATAGCTTATGTGTCCATATAGATATGAATCTATCCATGTTTTAAATATCATTAAAATCGATTTGATAGTTTCTGAGAGGAAGAAATTTCCCCCTATCTTCCCTCGTGGTCCTACGATTTGGCCCATTTTCAATAGGCTTGGTCCTTGTGCCAATAAGAACCTTTGACCCAAATTTTATCAAGTTATCTCCAAAGTTGGGACCTGTACTTTGCGCACAAGGTTACATGGACAGCCAGCCAGCCTGCCAGCCAGCCAGCCGGACGAACATCGTTAGTTCGACTCAGAAAGTGATTCTGAGTAGATCAGTATACTTTAAGGTGGGTCTAGGACCACTATTTTAAGGCGTTACACATCAGCACAAATGCATAATACCTTCTCCACTATTGTGGTGTGGGTACAACAAGTGAGCAAGTTAGAAATTATATTGAAAACAAAAACAAATTTTCGTTTTTATTGTTGTTTTCAATATAATTTCTCACTCAATCACTTGTTTTAATTTTAAAAAAAATAGGCAGTAAAGCTTCTTTCATAATCAGAGAAACAATTTCGTTGTTTCTTCTATCTTTTTTCTTCCCAAAGTATTTCATATATTTTCCTTTCATTTTTAGAACAAAAATTTAACTAAAATTTTTCTAAAAATGTAACTAAAGTTGAGTCAACTAGAACTTCAGCAACAATTTGTATGAAATTGTTTCTGACGATTAAAAAAATTTTATTTAGTTTTAAATGAAAATTTTAACAAAATGTTGTAAAAAATAATAATAAATGCATAATATTGTTGTGGCTAAAATTTGCTAACGGTTTCTTATTGCAAAATGTGTGTGGTTGCAAAAGAAATTGTTGCTCTATTATGTACACCAAGTGAAAATGTTTTTTTGATTGTGAACGAAGCTTTAAAATGGCTTTTTTACTAAATGCGAAACAACTCTTTCTTTCATATGTCGCTCATTTGCTGCAAATCAAAAAACACAATTTTGGATGCGGAATTGTTCCCTATGTTTTTCTTTATATTGCGTATAAAATTGATTATTTATATCTTTTGTACTTTCCCCAGTTGAATAGAATGTATCGTTATGTTTTCTAAGTGACTAGAGCAAATCAAAAACTTTAAACGCGTTTATCTCGAAATGGATTTTTTTGATTTATGAGCGATATGTATTTACTAATCGAAAATTAATTTTGAGTTTATCTGTGCGTATGAGTAATTTTTTTAATTACAATATTACTCATACATAGTTTCGAGTGCAGCATAAAGCTGAATTCAAGATAAACATTATATCGACAAGTCAATTCCAAAACATGCTAAGTTGACAGAGTATCTATTTGAATCAAGTATTGTTCACCTTAAATTCGGTGAAATTTTGTTGTTAATCGGCTAATCCAATCCAAAGTTATGCACTTTTACTTAGCATACAACTGACTTTTCAGAGTTTCTCCTGCAAACTTCACTTTTTCGACTTAGTATATTTTGGAATAGAGCAGTCGATATGAAACAAAGATATTTGGCCAAATTTAGACTCCCTATTCAAACTTAAATATCGTTGCTTGAGTTCGTTTATCGCAACTTTTAATCTCGAAGTCTATGCGAATTGACGGAGTTATTTGTCTGAAAAAAACTTCTTTTTCAATTAAGAACATGTTTCGTTCAAATTAAAAAGTGTTAGCACATTTCTAATGATCACTATCGTACACAAATACGGAAATATGCATGGAGATTAAAATTTAGAAAAGGTTTACACGGACATGACGTTTGGGTCTTATCAAATGGTGGTCATCACTACTGAGTGAAAGCAATGCGTTTACCAACTGCCACTGTGTGCGTTGGTGGAGCTCACATAGCAATTTGTGTATATAACTTGGAAATTTTATACAGTTTCCCCATGATTTTCTCTGCAACTGTTAAAAAACAACAGCACCTAAGGTGATCGACCAGCAGGCAGAAATTTCCCACAAATGGTGAAAAATCAGCCTTTGAAGCCAAGTTCTTACGATCCCCTTCCCGTGACTTTGGTAGCATCGCCCACTGCCAGCACAGAGACGTCTCTCCGGAGGCCACTACGGCAAAATATTGGGACGATTAAACTTAATTTTACTTAATAAATACAAATTTAGGTCAAATGCCACCGCAGTACCTCATTCCGACTGGCGGATGCCTCATCAAAACTCTGCTTATAGCGACTAGGGTCGTTTGTTTGGGGCTAGATAAATTTGGAGAACGGTTTGGCCCATTTCCAGTAGGAAATAAATTAAGCATCATAGAAATGTTTTGACTCGTTTTTGTCTCCTAACGAACCTCAATTGAGGTGTCGTCATACGAAAAGACAAAGTTTGCTAGGTCGCCTAATAATTTCACAAAAACCTAGAGAATCTATAATCTTGAAAGAGTTTTTAAACGTAAGATATTTTACCCAAAACATTTTATTCTAAGCCCACTGTGGACTGGTAGCAAAACTTGTAAAACGTGGTGAGTTTGTGTGTGAGTAATAAAAAATTGTCTATCATTCTACGTTGCATACAGCTACTTAAGCTGCTTCTGCTGTTGTTGGTGTAACGATTGTTAAGACAACAGCACATGAATCGCAACATACGAGTTTTAATGTAAGTCCTTTGAAAAATTTAATTCTTTCGCCCCTTGTTTTTATTTTATAAAATAATTTAATTTACATGAATTTTTTCTTACTTCCAATATTTATTTCCCCATATACATTTTGTGTTTGCCCTTTTCCTGTTTTCATAACTGGAACTTATTGTAGCATTTATTTTTTTGGGTAATTTTATTTTACAACGTGACCGTTTTTTCATTTCCAAGAGAATAAATCGTATAAATCGTATTAAAAAGCGAACTTTTATTGAGTCAAACGACAACGTAAAACAACATTTCTCCAGCTTTCAACTGATCTGAAACTGGTTTGCCGGTTTCGGAAATGTTGCTTTATTTTAAGAAAATTGTACCAAATTTTTGAATTTTGGATTTTCTTGTTTTAAGAAACGAAATTGATTTGTTTAGAAAATAAACTTCTTTGCGTGCATGGCAAGAATTAAACTTTTATTTAATATTCAAAATTATTTAACCACTTGCTCCATGTAAATTGTTTGTGTTTATTCGCCGCCATTAAAAATAAGTGAAAATAAATTCAAAGATTTAATTGTCATATAAATGAGCAAACATGATGGTTTTCATTATTGTGCGTTTAAATAAAAAGAAAATTGTTTGTATGGCCTCTAATTTATTTATTCTAGCTTGTGTTTTTATTTTTTGTCCGCATGATTACAAGAATGTATAGCATTTGCTTATTGTTTGCTCAACACTAAAGGATTTTTTTTATATTGATGTTGCTGCTGTTTTTTATTTCTTTTGTAGTCACACACTCTCCAAAATTGATTCACATTTGCTTCATTAATGTACAAATGTCAACTGCCTACCAACTCTTTTGGTAGGTAAAAAATTTAAAAACTTATGGCTTACAATCAAAAATTCAATATTCGACAGATTTGCAATTCAATTTTACAGTTTTACGCATGCTTTTATAAAACAATAAACACTCAAACACACACACGTGAGGATACTCACATATTTTTATACACACACAATCAAACTTGTTACTACCCGTAAAACGTCAAAGTGCGTACAAGTAAAAGAATAAATCCTTTCAAACACTCATTTCTTCATATCCAACATACAGGACACAATAACATGCAAGTTTAACTTAGAAAAATATGAAATAAAATTTTTAAAACCCTTTTATGAACAGATTTTAGTTGTTTTTATTTTTTCATTTATATTTCTGTAAATAGTTTTTTGGTACGCGGCTTTGCTTGTTTAAAAGGCAAATACGTAGATAACGTGTCAAAATACAGCAAAAAGTGAAACAAGAAAAGAATAAAAATTAACAAAAACTGAAACAGTAACAACTGGATTTGGATGGTTAGTAAATGACTGCTGGTGCTGACAGGCAATATATAACTTACATAAACACACTCAAGATCTGGAAGTAGCGGCAGCTATTCGCTATACATGCGTAAGGAATACACTTAAAAAAGATTTTTTCAAGTAACCTTAAGTCGACTTTAACCCTTAAGGGGTTACCAGATATACTATGTAGTAAAATTGGCTTGAGCACTTAAAAAGTTATTAGATTTTTTGATATGAGTAAAAAGTCTTAATACATTAGGCATAGGGAGCTTTAAAACTACATGCTACAATTGAACTTATTTGTTTCCATACCAACACCACCATAGTGGAAAAGGGTGTAATGCGATTGTGCTGACTAGTGTAATACATAAACATATTGGTTGTACCTCCAACATTTGTTATAGAGATCGACTCACAATCGTTTTCCGAATCGTTCTAACGATGTCCGTCAATCAACATTTTTTGCTGATAGGTCCAAAATTTACCATAGGTCATTGCAAAGAGTTTTTTTGGAACTGGTTAAGGTGACCTAATGACAGTTACGTATCGTAAGATGGGTTGATGTTGTAGATAATCTTTTCTTGTTGATAAAGGCAAGTATAGGAGATGGTAAGCATCGGCAAAGGGGCCTTTTCTAATGGAAATATTTAGCTTATAATTGCTCATGGACACCAAGCAATTATAATTGTTAAGTAAGAAGAAGAAAGGACAAAGAGAAGGATTAGATTTTAGAGATACACACTCACTCTTAGCGTATGCTCACCTTTTTTATGGTGCTTGCGTTGAAAGAAATTGTTATATTTTTTTCTAATATGTGTTCAAATTTATTCCGTAGTTAAGGTTGTATACTTACAAAAACATTCGATTTTTATGCACAAGGATTTTGGCAAGTGTTGGTTAGTTTATGGGAAATAGCAATTATGCGTAGTTGTCTTGTACGACGGTTAAAATGATGAAGTTCAACAGGCAGAATTATACGCGCTGTTTAAGATTGTAAATTTCCCAAGTGTAAATCTGTAGAAAAACCATAACTTGCGTTGACAACATTTATTATAAATTTATAATTTATTGAAAGCAAATTTTATAATTAAAAGGTCAGCAAAAATGTATAAGAATTCGGTACTAAATTTAAATGTCTAATTTAGATTGGAAAGTCATTATCAGGGACCGGACTTTTATGCAGTTAAAATCGCGTTTTATGCGCATAAAAAATGCACTAAAAATAGAAATATATGCGCTAAAAATTTAAAAAAATTCAGTTAAAACTATATTAATTTTTTTTTTAGGGATAAATAAAAAACATAAAAATAACAAGAATAAACAAAATTACAAGAAGAACGTTAAAATTTAGTCTCATAAACGTAACTAAGGCTCAGTAACCATAAAAGTAGAAGTTAAAATAAAGTAAAACACAAATGTATAAAGAAACAGTAAGACAATCATGTAAATAAGGTCACTTGCAAAGGCCCAACTATAATATGCATAAGCTGGCTTGAGCCACTGTGCAACTGTGTTAATCATAATTGTCAAACCATATTAAACTTAAGAAAACTTTTTATTAAATTTTTTGAAACTGTCATTTGCTTAAGCAAAGTGCGAAACTGTTCGCAATTACATACGAATCAAATGTTTTTTGATTTTGACCCTACATTTTTTCAAAATAAAGGTTTACTGCCTGTTTTTCAAAACAAAATAAAACGGAAGAGATAGGTGCATGATTAAATGCTGATAGTTCCTCTGTGGTATATTTATTTTCACCACACTCTTTTCGCAAAAAAAATTTAAATTAAATATGGAAGCAGCTAAGGATTTAAAACAATACATTTAAATCCAAAATTTTTGTTTAAACTTTATCAAGCTTGCTACGAATTTGTTAACTTAAGCTACCGTCTATAAAATACATCTTGTTTATGCCAATATCAATTAACTAAAATTCACCATTGTTGAATCCTTTTACCACATCTTTTAATTGGCAAAAATTTTTAGCACAATACATAATTGGTTTCAACCACGTCCCCTATCTGGTTGTTATAGGCTCTAGAGGAAGACATTAATCCGGATAATTCTTTTAATATGCGGCAACACGCGAAGGTGCTTTACAAAATATTTTTCCATAAGAAGTCAATAAATAAATATCATCGAAGTTGTCTTTTATCTCTTCTGCGGAAGGGTGCATGGCAAAATAAAGCAATTAAAACAAGTTTTTTTCAAAATATGCAACAAAAATATGCAATATCAGTAATATATGCAAAAATATGCATTCAAAGCAAAATATGCGAAAATATGCACTAACAAATCGATGCCATTTTACTGCAAATTTCTTGATTCGCACAGATATTTTGTATATGGTAATCTCCGACTGACGAGAACAAATATGCATTTGCATAAAAATCCGGGCCTTGGTCATTATTAATGCCCCTCTCTAAATTCATTTTAAGTTAAAATATAGATAAAGTTTATATTCGGCACAAAAAAAATGTTTTTACGAATCTTAACCAAGAACATAATATTTGTTCTGGCCTATCCATTATTGCCCATGGGACCCAAGTAGGGCATTCTCTTGCAAATTTGTCTGTAGATATTGTGGTTAAAGTTTTCCCGAATAGGGATTGACAAAATATATCGATATTTTAAAATATTCCATATGTATCACCGATATAAAGATATCTACATCGATATTTAATAACGAATTTCAGATTCGATATTTTCAGATTTCTCATAACCTAAAGCAGGGGCAAATTTAATTTTCTGCATATTAATCCAATACCCAGCAAAAACTTTACTTACAATCCTACTTTTAATGACTTCAAGAATTCATTACTTTGTAGCTTTATTCGCCACTTTTTGGATTATAGTTATATATTAAATAATAATTTTATATTATATCTTAAATATACAGAAAAATTTATATTTTCATTATGACAATAAAAATGTCATTATAGTCATAAAACATAGTTTTTTAATGCAAAAACTACACTGCCCCGGTAGACTAGCTGGTAGAGAGCTAGTCTATCAGCACCGAGGTTGCGGGATCAAATCCCGCCAGAGACAGAAAAAAAAATAAAAAATAAAATAAAGTAAAATAGAATAAGAAAAAATAAAAATAAAATAATTAAAAAAAAACAAAAAAAAAAAATTTAAAAAAAATAAAAAAATTTTTACTTTATTGAATTTGTGTAACTATATATTTTTTTAAAAATTTTAAGTATAAAAAAAACATATTATTTTTAAGATTATAATAGGCTAAATTATAAAGGATTACTTTTGGGACATCTCGAACAAAAATAAGTACTTTTTCTAGTAGAAAAGTAAGTAGACGGCTCGTCAAATTCTCATTATTTTTCTGCTTACTTTGTAAGCAAAGTTTTTGCTGGGTAGTGCCATCTAAGAGGTTTTCAGTTCATAGTTCATGCAAATTTTTTTTCGAGTAATTTTGTACAACAAATTTTGTTAACAGTTTTTTTTTTTGTTTTGCTAAGTGAATTTGTTGCCATATTTTTTTTTTTTTTTTTTTTTTTTATTTGAAAAATTTTGTAATAATAAAAGCCTTCATGGCCAAAGTTTAATATGGAACCCTATATTAATAATCTAAAAATATTTTGTAACTAATATAATATAATATGGCATCAACTTACAACAATTTCACAGTGAAAATATTAATGCCGCCAGAATGGAAAACAATTGGAATCTAAAGCACCAAAAATGGTTTCGAACGGAATTGCAAATACGGAATAAACAGCATTCCGAACGAAATATGTGGTACGGCTGTGTATAAGTATGTGTATATTAGTTTTTGTTACAAAAATATCAATTTTTTATAAAACCTTTTCTACTTATGGACTTTTAACTTTTTCCTACTGCATTTTGGACAACTAGAAACAAGTTGACAAATTGTTTTCAATTGAGTCTTCCACATAAGTGACCTTGTTTTCACCACACTGAAAGTGGGATAGACAGAGGAACATGGCTTAATCGACTTAGAATTACTCAAGGACCCAGAAACTAAGATGAATATTAAAAACTTTTACACGGAACGAAAAACTTAAAATACCCTAATAACAACTAGATGTGGAGGGTATAAAAAAAATTATAACACACTGTAAGCATTAGGATGGTTTCATTTCCAAGGACAACTGAAACTTTAATTTTCTGGAAGTAAGAACAATTTTTTTAAAAAACAGCATTCCTAATTTTTAAATTAACCTGTCATGTTTTTATACAACATTTTAGTATTATAAAATATGAACAGAAACGAAAGAAATAAGATTTTTTGGACATTTTGCAATTAAGGATATGTGTACGTGCCTTGTTTTTATTTTATTTCTTACATTCATAGATAAGAAAATAGACTTTTGGAAATGCAAAAAAAAACTACTTAATTGCTTGTTTGAAATTGAACTTACGAACAGAAATAAAAATCCAAGGAATATTCCAAAAAAAAATTTTAAAAAGGGTTTTATTTTCAAAAAAACCAAACAAAAATAAAATTTAAACTGTTCATTCAAATAAATGCTTTTGTGTCAGTTTTTACAAGAAAATTTAGTTTATGTGTACATGTTAATCAGATTACCCAGTTGGCCATGTCTTGAAAACAACGCATGTACGACCACAGATAATAATTGATGAAGCGTAGGCCACGGTCCAAACAAATCGTTAACGACTTTTTCACACAAGAGTCCGGAAAATCGTTCAGGACTTTAAGCGACATAATCGGTCATACAACAAACAAGTTTAACCAACAGTTTAAAAAAAAAGAACTATCATATGGGCAACACAGTCAATGTCGATATATGGGCGACCATGTAGCTTATTATGTCATTGGAGGTTATTGCCTGGGCCCGTCCGGGTCCACGGATTACTTCTAGGGAGAGCTGGTCAGGTCAGGTTAGGGCAGATTGTATAAGAGATTTGCTAACTTTACTAATGGTTCCTGGATAAGAGGCACGGGTAAAGGGGTATATCATGAGGATATAGATACTAAAATGTCATATAAGATCCCTAACGACTGCAAAATATTTTTGACGGAGGTTATAGGGATTTTGAAGTCCGTAGAATTGAATAACATTGCTGGGGCTCGAAGGTCACTTTAAATGTGGACAGCTCTTAGGCCCTTGATGGGCTGTTTGGTGAAATCCAAACTAGTGAATGATTTTAGAAGAGCTCTAAGGGAAATATAAGGAAAGTATGTAGCGAGTGTATGCTAGGTACCCGTTCACTGCGAGATCATCGGTAATGAAATGGCCGAGGAGTTTGCAAGACTGGGCTAGGCAATAGTGGATACTGGCTGTGTAGGACAGTCAGACCTCCAATAGGATTTAGATTTATTAGGGAATGCCTTCTGAACTTCACATATGGCAATGTAGTAAGCAGGAACCCTAATTTGTTTGTTGGTATTGGAAATTCAACTTACGTATGTCCAATTTCACAATTGATGCACGGCCGCGAATAACGTTGTAAGTTGCAAACTAATTATTTTTTAGAAAATAATGATAATTAAAGCAAAATATCAAGAAAAAATAAATTACATACAAATTTAGAGTTATTAATTGTTTTAGTAGGGGACAACGTAAGCGACCATTACATGCATTTTGTCGTCTATATGGTTTTGAACACAGCAAAATAGTCGCGTACGTTGTCCTCAATAAAGTATTATTTAAAGCAAGAAAATGTCCAAAAAAAGTCGTAACAATGATTTTAAACACGATAAAATACATCGTTGACGACATTTGCGTCAACGACCATTTTGCCAACTGGGTAAGCTCAAATGTTTGTGGTGTGTGTATTGAACATGGGTTACTTGAGTACAAAACAAATTAAATACTATCTGGGGAGACATCGACACAATGTCAACAAAATTATCTTTAAATCCATGTTAAGGTCATCCAGTTGTCCATAGCACTTCACAAACAGAACTTAATACTCCTCGTGCAATAGCAAAAATAGTGGAGAATACAAAACAAATTGTTGGATGATTTTTTTAAAACATACAAACAAACACACGCACACATGTTAAACTCATACAGCCATATAGATTTCTCCACTTAATGATGATGTAGGGATGCCATCACCAACAGAAGTGAGAACAACATAAACTTCATTACATAAAACAGTGGGGGATTTGCAAAAAATGATGGATATAAATTTTTAGCTTCGTAATAAAAAAATGAAAATATTTTTGTTTTGTTTCGATACTAGCCTGTCAAACAATTTATATATGTTGTGGAAAATTCGCTCTGTTTCTTTGGTCGTTAACTCAAGTACGTCGTTATACGATTTCAAGAAAACCATAAAAAATATTACAGTAGAAACAAAAATACCTCTAGATTAAAAAATAACGTAAATTTTTCCAAATTTAAATAAAAAATATGTAATAACAAGAGGATTCCTTTAAAACACAACGAAACGTTAAATCCTAATAAATTTGTTCTAGGTTAACTAAGGCATTGGCTGTTTCAGCGAAGACATAAAAAAGAACACTCAATACAACGATTAACAAACAGCATCTAAATATTGACATAGGCCTTCTAGCAGCAAACAGCATATATAGTAATATCTTTTAAATCGGTTCAAATCTTAGGGTCTAATAAATAATACAAAAAACTTTAACTCGTTTTTTGCAAAAGGACACTCCATGTTGTATCGCAACCATATCTTGAAGCGCCCCACTGTGTACCAGTGACAACAACAAGAGCATAATGATGGAAATCAGTTTTATCCTGATGTTGTTGGTTCGTAGCAATTTAATGGTTCTAGTTCATGAAGTGCTTACTCAAGTTTAATGACGGATGTCATTAACAAAACGATGAACAACAAAACCTTTAAACGCTTTTGCTTCCATTTTTCGTAATTTCTTCAAAAACTTCACAACTGTACGCCATTAAATTTTTGTTCCCGCCATCCGCTCGGTGTATAATTTTCACCTTCAACATCTCTATCATCATCATTTGATATCATTACAAGCATCTGCTCAAGATTTGAGAGCCGTAGCTCTCGTTCCCTACACCATAAATTAAGCCAAGTTTCTCTCAAACCAACTTATGAACAATGAAGCTGTGCTGGCTTTCGGAGACGATGGAAGCCAATAGTGTAAATTTTTTACAATTCGTTGCTTACATTGGCAATAATTTACAATCAATTGTGATTTTTTGGTGGGGATGGGAATTGGACAAAAAAAGAGGGTTTCGTGAACAAATGATTGGACTGCATGATATAATGAAAATTCAATTGAAAGCATGAATTCAAAAGGTGTGTTTGATTACTTAGCTACACATATTTCCAGACAATTTTTTCTTTGTCCTTTCTTTTAAAAATTTTTTAGTTCTTTTATGTTCTGTCTGGTGGCTTTTCCACAGTTTCTTTTTGTTCAGAGATTAACTGCAGCTGCTGCCATAAGATTTCCTTATGGCTCAGTTCCCATATGTATTAGAAGCGTTTTTAGGCATTTACTATTGCTATTTTTATGTTTCATGTTCTTTTCAAGGTTAAAACAATACAATTACAAATTTTTGTTTTGATTTTATTCATAATCACATTAACATTTTTGTTGGAAAAAGGTTGCGGTTAATTCTCAATTCATTAATTCCTATTTCTCATAGATGGGCATTTTTCAGTACCAGTACTTTTTCAGTATTTTCTTTTTTTACTGCTTACTGAAAACAAAAATCAGTATTCAGTAAATTTTACTGATTACTGAAAAAAGAAATCAGTATTCAGTTAATTTTACAGATTTGTGTAAAAAAATGCAGTAATCAGTAAATGATTGATTAATACTGTATGTTTTCAAAATGATATGTACAGATTGCGCACTTGCATGAATAGTGGCATAACACAAAAACTGCATTTCCAGAAAAATAGCTTCTTGTGTGTTTCACTTTTACACTATTTAAAAACGAAATGTGTTACCCAATAAAAACTGATTTATATAGCTGAGATTTCGAATTATTTAATTTTTTCACTATTTTGAAATTTTATAAAAATTTTTTTAATAAGATGTTTTTGATATTTATTCAAATTCCAAAAATATGATACTGGAAATAATAAAGAAAGTGTTTAGATAACCTAATATTTACAGGTTGAAACTGGGGGCCTAAAATGTTTGCTTGGTCATCTTGTCAGTAATTATAGACAATGGAGAGGCAGTAGAGCATATACAATTCAAGATGTCCTCAACAAAGGAGCCTTTGCTACCTCTAATCCTCCTGTTCTCCTGTTCTTTTTGATGTTCTTTTTTTAAATATTTAATAAAATTGGAGCTCACACGCAAAGACCCTTTAATTTTTTTGTCAACAAATCATTTGAGATTTCACTAAAAAACATACGGTATCAATCAATCATTTACTGATTACTGCATTTTTTTACACAAATCAGTAAAATTTACTGAATACTGATTTCTTTTTTCAGTAATCAGTAAAATTTACTGAATACTGATTTTTTTCAGTAATCAGTGCTTTTTACTGAATACTGATTTTTTTCAGTAATCAGTACTTTTTGCTGAATACTGATTTTTTTCAGTAATCAGTACTTTTTACTGAATACTGATTTTTGTTTTCAGTAATCAGTAGTTTTTACTGAATACTGATTTTTTTCAGTAATCAGTACTTTTTACTGAATACTGATTTTTGTTTTCAGTAATCAGTACTTTTTACTGAATACTGATTTTTTTTTTCAGTAATCATTACTTTTTACTGAATACTGATTTTTTTCAGTAATCAGTACTTTTTACTGAATACTGATTTTTGTTTTCAATAACCAGTAAAATTTACTGAATACTGATTTTTTTTCAGTAATCAGTAATCAGTAAAAAGTACTGATTACTGAAACGCGTAATGCATATTTCTAATTGCTACTTGATGCAAAACGAACTAATAATTGCGTTATTGAGTATAAAAAAAATGTTTTGCTTAAAGTTTAATGATCTCATTTTTTATTATCAATTTTTAATTATTAATTATTAATTATTAATTATTAATTATTAATTATTAATTATTAATTATTAATTATTAATTATTAATTATTAATTATTAATTATTAATTATTAATTATTAATTATTAATTATTAATTATTAATTATTAATTATTAATTATTAATTATTAATTATTAATTATTAATTATTAATTATTAATTATTAATTATTAATTATTAATTATTAATTATTAATTATTAATTATTAATTATTAATTATTAATTATTAATTATTAATTATTAATTATTAATTATTAATTATTAATTATTAATTATTAATTATTAATTATTAATTATTAATAATTAATTATTAATTATTAATTATTAATTATTAATTATTAATTATTAATTATTAATTATTAATTATTAATTATTAATTATTAATTATTAATTATTAATTATTAATTATTAATTATTAATTATTAATTATTAATTATTAATTATTAATTATTAATTATTAATTATTAATTATTAATTATTAATTATTAATTATTAATTATTAATTATTAATTATTAATTATTAATTATTAATTATTAATTATTAATTATTAATTATTAATTATTAATTATTAATTATTAATTATTAATTATTAATTATTAATTATTAATTATTAATTATTAATTATTAATTATTAATTATTAATTATTAATTATTAATTATTAATTATTAATTATTAATTATTAATTATTAATTATTAATTATTAATTATTAATTATTAATTATTAATTATTAATTATTAATTATTAATTATTAATTATTAATTATTAATTATTAATTATTAATTATTAATTATTAATTATTAATTATTAATTATTAATTATTAATTATTAATTATTAATTATTAATTATTAATTATTAATTATTAATTATTAATTATTAATTATTAATTATTAATTATTAATTATTAATTATTAATTATTAATTATTAATTATTAATTATTAATTATTAATTATTAATTATTAATTATTAATTATTAATTATTAATTATTAATTATTAATTATTAATTATTAATTATTAATTATTAATTATTAATTATAATAATTAATAATTATTATAATTATTATAATTATTAATTATTAATTATTAATTATTAATTATTAATTATTAATTATTAATTATTAATTATTAATTATTAATTATTAATTATTAATTATTAATTATTAATTATTAATTATTAATTATTAATTATTAATTATTAATTATTAATTATTAATTATTAATTATTAATTATTAAT
Source organism: Pollenia griseotomentosa (assembly GCA_963931875.1). Lineage (NCBI taxonomy): Eukaryota > Metazoa > Arthropoda > Insecta > Diptera > Polleniidae > Pollenia > Pollenia griseotomentosa. The sequence goes on from OZ007561.1 coordinate 21,589,870, forward strand.
TATTAATTATTAATTATTAATTATTAATTATTAATTATTAATTATTAATTATTAATTATTAATTATTAATTATTAATTATTAATTATTAATTATTAATTATTAATTATTAATTATTAATTATTAATTATTAATTATTAATTATTAATTATTAATTATTAATTATTAATTATTAATTATTAATTATTAATTATTAATTATTAATTATTAATTATTAATTATTAATTATTAATTATTAATTATATTAATTATATTAATTATAATTATATAATTAATTATATTATATTATATTAATTATTAATTATTAATTATTAATTATTAATTATTAATTATTAATTATTAATTATTAATTATTAATTATTAATTATTAATTATTAATTATTAATTATTAATTATTAATTATTAATTGTTAATTATTAATTATTAATTATTAATTATTAATTATTAATTATTAATTGTTAATTATTAATTATAAATTATAAATTATTAATTATTAATTATTAATTATTAATTATTAATTATTAATTATTAATCATTAATTATTAATTATTAATTATTAATTATTAATTATTAATTATTAATTATTAATTATTAATTATTAATTATTAATTATTAATTATTAATTATTAATTATTAATTATTAATTATTAATTATTAATTATTAATTATTAATTATTAATTATTAATTATTAATTATTAATTATTAATTATTAATTATTAATTATTAATTATTAATTATTAATTATTAATTATTAATTATTAATTATTAATTATTAATTATTAATTATTAATTATTAATTATTAATTATTAATTATTAATTATTAATTATTAATTATTAATTATTAATTATTATAATTATATAATTAATTATATTATAATTAATAATTAATAATTAATAATTAATAATTAATAATTAATAATTAATAATTAATAATTAATAATTAATAATTAATAATTAATAATTAATAATTAATAATTAATAATTAATAATTAATAATTAATAATTAATAATTAATAATTAATAATTAATAATTAATAATTAATAATTAATAATTAATAATTAATAATTAATAATTAATAATTAATAATTAATAATTAATAATTAATAATTAATAATTAATAATTAATAATTAATAATTAATAATTAATAATTAATAATTAATAATTAATAATTAATAATTAATAATTAATAATTAATAATTAATAATTAATAATTAATAATTAATAATTAATAATTAATAATTAATAATTAATAATTAATAATTAATAATTAATAATTAATAATTAATAATTAATAATTAATAATTAATAATTAATAATTAATAATTAATAATTAATAATTAATAATTAATAATTAATAATTAATAATTAATAATTAATAATTAATAATTAATAATTAATAATTAATAATTAATCATTAATAATTAATAATTAATAATTAATAATTAATAATTAATAATTAATAATTAATAATTAATAATTAATAATTAATAATTAATAATTAATAATTAATAATTAATAATTAATAATTAATAATTAATAATTAATAATTAATAATTAATAATTAATAATTAATAATTAATAATTAATAATTAATAATTAATAATTAATAATTAATAATTAATAATTAATAATTAATAATTAATAATTAATAATTAATAATTAATAATTAATAATTAATAATTAATAATTAATAATTAATAATTAATAATTAATAATTAATAATTAATAATTAATAATTAATAATTAATAATTAATAATTAATAATTAATAATTAATAATTAATAATTAATAATTAATAATTAATAATTAATAATTAATAATTAATAATTAATAATTAATAATTAATAATTAATAATTAATAATTAATAATTAATAATTAATAATTAATAATTAATAATTAATAATTAATAATTAATAATTAATAATTAATAATTAATAATTAATAATTAATAATTAATAATTAATAACTAATAATTAATAATTAATAATTAATAATTAATAATTAATAATTAATAATTAATAATTAATAATTAATAATTAATAATTAATAATTAATAATTAATAATTAATAATTAATAATTAATAATTAATAATTAATAATTAATAATTAATAATTAATAGAGCAATTCCATATGAAAACGATCAAAATTGGAAAATTTTTGGACGACCCCTCTCCGATTTTAAAACAATAAACTACATACAATTCTCCTTCCGTAACTCGAACTTCCATAACTCGAACCAAATACTCAAATTTGTATTCTATAACTCGAAGTTTTTTGCTAGTTTTGTTTATTTTGTTTATTTGTTTCGCTTTCTTTTGCTTGTTTAGCAGGTTTGTATATTTTACTTTGCTCTTTTTTTCAAAAAAAAAATTATGTTTCAATAACGACCACTCATATTAGAAAAAGAGTTTTACTTTTCTGAAATGAAATTTTATTGCGGAATTTCGGTTTTTTTAGTAATTTCAATAAACTAAACCGTTTTTGAGTTACGCGAATATATGTTGAGCAACCTCCTCCATTTTCGAAATAACGGTATATCTCGAAAACCAGAGCCAATATGAAAAAACCGCGGGCACCACTGGATTCAGCGACCCCGAATTATGTTAAAACGCCATGTGCCCGCCTTGTCACGAAAAAAAAAAGTGTCAATTTCATGCACAGTGTAATTTTTAAAATGTATTTTAAACAAGGTGGTCTCTTATATAATTATATAATTAATTATATTATAATTAATAATTAATAATTAATAATTAATAATTAATAATTAATAATTAATAATTAATAATTAATAATTAATAATTAATAATTAATAATTAATAATTAATAATTAATAATTAATAATTAATAATTAATAATTAATAATTAATAATTAATAATTAATAATTAATAATTAATAATTAATAATTAATAATTAATAATTAATAATTAATAATTAATAATTAATAATTAATAATTAATAATTAATAATTAATAATTAATAATTAATAATTAATAATTAATAATTAATAATTAATAATTAATAATTAATAATTAATAATTAATAATTAATAATTAATAATTAATAATTAATAATTAATAATTAATAATTAATAATTAATAATTAATAATTAATAATTAATAATTAATAATTAATAATTAATAATTAATAATTAATAATTAATAATAAATAATTAATAATTAATAATTAATAATTAATAATTAATAATTAATAATTAATAATTAATAATTAATAATTAATAATTAATAATTAATAATTAATAATTAATAATTAATAATTAATAATTAATAATTAATAATTAATAATTAATAATTAATAATTAATAATTAATAATTAATAATTAATAATTAATATATTGGAAATATATGGCAACCCTCATCCAATGTGTACGTTGTTCTGCTTTTGCTTTTGATACTTTGCATTTGCATTGTATGTGAAAGTACATTCACTCTCATTTTAACATTCCTATAGTTAAGACCGTTTTTCTGTTTATTCTTTGTAATAATTCTAAGTGAATATTGAAGTAAATATAATAAAAACTTTATACAAAAACAATAAAATTATCAGGTTATGGGCCCAGATGCCTAAATTGTGATTGGAATTAGTGAAAAGTGTTTATTTTAAATTAAATAAAAAATACCTAATAACAATAAGAAAAAAAAAAAAAGATTAACTATGAGTGCGCCATTGATTCAAATTGAAAAGTTGGACGACAACAACTACGACAGTTGGTCCATACAAATGAAAAGTGTTCTTATTCATAGCGGCTTCTGGAAAATTGTAAGTGGTCAGCTAAAGAATGTTTCCCAAGGTGACGTTAAAGAGAAGTGGGAGTCTGATGATGAGAAGGCACTCGCATCTATATGTTTGGGTGTGAAGACAACACAGTTGGGTTACATAAAGAATTGTAAATCTTCCCATGATGCCTGGACGAAGTTGCAGCAAGTACATATGCCTAGAGGACCATTGCAAAAGGTTGGTTTATACAAAAGGTTGGTGAATCTATCTATGTCTGATGGTGGTAATGTGGTACAACACTTAAATGAGTTTGTTGAAGTTTCTGAGAAATTGGCAGAAAGTGGCATACAAATTCAGGAGGAGTTGTTGGTGATCATGCTGTTATCAAGTTTACCAAAAGAATTTGATAATTTTGTAATTGCGATGGAAACGAGGGATGAATTGCCAAATTTACCGTTACTTAAGCAAAAACTTCTAGAGGAAGGTAAAAGAAGAAAAGAAAAAGACAGTATTATTGAGCAAGCATCATCAAGTTCACAACAACAAGCATTAATAGCAAAATCAACGCACACAAGAAAAGACAAAAAATCTAACAACAAGAAGTTCAAGGGAAAATGTTTTTTGTGTGGTGTGGCAGGTCACTATGCTAATAAATGTGAAAGCAAAAACAAAAACAACAATGCACAGGCAATGACAATGTTGGCTGCAGCAGAAGCGAGCTCGTTAAATTCCAAGAATTGGTATGTCGATAGCGGCGCCACATCACATATGTGCAACAACAAAAAGATGTTTATTCGTTTTCAAGAGCACAACGAAGTTATTGCATTGGCTGGCAATAAACACATAAACGCCAGTGGAAAAGGTGATGTATTAATTTACAATAACAACTTTGAAATTTTACTTCAAAACGTTTTGTTCTCCTCTGAGTTGCAGGCAAATTTTATATCAGTCAATAAAGCCGTCGACTGCGGTCTGTCTGTGATATTCAATTCTGAGAAGGCAGTCATAAAGAGGACAGATGGTACCGTTGTTTTGAAGGCAGAACGTAAAGACAATATGTTTTTGGCAAAAAATTACAATAGAGAAGAGAGAGTTTGTGCTGCTAATAGCATGAATACTGTTTGGCACAACAGGTACGGTCATCTCAATTTCAAAAGCCTATATGATTTGTCAAAGGGACAAATGGTAACGGGAATAAATGCCGACAACAAAAATGATCAGAAAAGCTGTGAAACGTGCATGTTAAGTAAAATACATGTACTGCCGTTTCCCAAGGAAAGTAGTACACACACAAAAGAACTGTTAGAAATTGTTCATTCTGATGTTTGTGGACCGTTTCGAGTAAAGTCTGTTAGCGGCGCCAAATATTTTGTTACATTTATTGACGACAGATCACGCAGAATTTTTGTTTACTTCATAAAGAGTAAAGCTGAAGTTTTTGAGAAATTTAAAGCGTATAAGGCACATGTTGAAAAGCAGACGGGTTGTAAAATAAAAACATTGCGCACAGACAATGGAGGTGAATATGTAAACACGCAGTTTGATTCATTTTTGTCAGCAGAGGGTATAAGTAGACAACTGACGGTGCCATACACGCCGCAACAGAATGGCGTGGCAGAGAGAGCCAATCGTACTCTTATTGAAATGGCAAGATCTATGATGGTTCATGCTAGCGTGAAAGAATATTTATGGGCAGAGGCTGTAAATACCGCAGCATACATAAGAAATAGATGTCCAACAAAACACTTGTCAAGTAAAACACCATATGAAATGTGGTTCGGCAGAAAGCCGAGTGTGCAACATTTTAAAACATTTGGTGCCTATGCAGTTAGCCTTAACAAGTCAGCAAGTAAATCGAAGTTTGAAGCCAAAGGTACACCTTACATTATGGTTGGGTATTCGATGACGTCGAAAGCATACCGTCTATTTGACACAACAACACGCAATGTAGTAGAGCAGCGAGATGTTCTTTTTAATGAGGATTTGCTCAATGTAAAGGCTGGTAACAACAACAATAATAATAACAAACTTAACGCAGATGATTATTTGACTTTGTGTTTTGGTGAGCATGACGTCAGTGCAGCTGTAGTTGACAACAATTGCCAACCTTCTGTGCAAGTAGACGATCATGAGGAGAGTTTTAACACGGCTGATGATGATAGCGATGCTGAAATTATCAACGAGCAACAAATAACTGTTGGACCTGGAAGGCCAAGAATAGTTAGAAGTGGTAAACCTGGCCGTCCTAAAAAGCAGTACAACATTATTAAACAACAAAATAATGATTTATGTATGGCAGTTGAAGAAAGTATACCACAAACGGTTGATGAAGCGCTGTCAAGTGAAAATGCACATAGTTGGGAGAAGGCTATGAAAGATGAGTTTCTGGCTTTAAGGAAAAACAAAACCTGGTCTCTTGCAAAACTACCTGAGGGTCACAAAGCCATTCCATGTAAATGGGTATTCACGTTAAAGCGAAATGTGAATGGAGAAATCGAGCGGTACAAGGCACGCCTAGTTGCTAAGGGTTGTAGTCAACGATTTGGAATTGATTTCCAAGAAACATTTTCTCCAGTCGTGCGGTATTCAACCATACGTTTGTTTTTGGCGTTGGCAGTACAAAATAAGATGCACTTACATCAAATTGATGTCAACACTGCATATTTGAACAGTGATCTACAGGATGAAATTTATATGCAACAACCAACACATTTCATCGATGGAGGTTCACCTAAAAAGGTTTTACGTTTGCACAAAGCTATTTATGGGCTAAAACAAAGTGGCAAAGAATGGAACACTAAATTAGACAGTGTTTTACGTAAGATGAATTTCGTTCCCTGTGACAACGAACCATGTTTATATAGGGCGAAAATAGATGATGTTCTTGTGCTGATTGCGGTATATGTAGACGATTTAATTATTGGTTGCAGTGACATAGCAGTTGTACGTGAAGTTAAAAACCTAATTGCGCAGAATTTTAAAGTAACCGATAAGGGTGTTTTAAACCATTTTCTGGGAATGGAAGTACAGCGTGAAGGCGAAACAGGTCAAATCAAATTGAGTCAAACTCAATACATACGTGACATTTTAAAGCAATATGGAATGGAAGAAAGCAAATCAGTTGCAGTACCATTAGAGCCTGGTTACCAAGTAAATTGCGGTGGTGATTGTGAAAGAACTAATCAACAAGATTACCAATCACTTATTGGAGTCCTTATGTATCTGGCAATATCTACACGTCCAGATATATTACACTCTGTGTCCAAGATGGCTCAGTGTAATTCTGATCCACACGTTGAGCACTTTACAAAACTAAAGCACATATTGAGATACCTGTCTGGAACAAGAGATTTGCAGATAATATATGATTCTGATGACAGTGGCCTAAAAGGTTTTGTCGATGCTGACTGGGGTGGAAACGCATTGGACAGAAAGTCTTATACAGGCTTTGTATTTTTCTATAATGGATGTCCAATATCTTGGGAGTCAAGAAAGCAGTCTTCAGTCGCTCTAAGCAGTACAGAGGCTGAATATATGGCAGCTTCAGACGCAGCAAAAGAAGCTATTTATTTGAAAAAATTATTGATGGAGCTCAAAGCATGCAGTGAAAATCCTGTCATTTTAAACATCGATAATCAAGGAGCACAAAAGTTAGCTGAAAACCCCGTTTTTCATAAGCGCAGCAAACACATCGATATAAGATTTCACCACATAAGGGAGCTGGTACAAAATAAAGAGGTGGAACTTATATATTGTCCAACAGCTGATATGACTGCTGACATCTTAACGAAAAACCTACCAAGGGTTAAACATAATTGTTTTGTAAATTTAATTAAATTGAAATAATTAGAAACGAAACAACATCCACATTGAGGAGGAGTATTGGAAATATATGGCAACCCTCATCCAATGTGTACGTTGTTCTGCTTTTGCTTTTGATACTTTGCATTTGCATTGTATGTGAAAGTACATTCACTCTCATTTTAACATTCCTATAGTTAAGACCGTTTTTCTGTTTATTCTTTGTAATAATTCTAAGTGAATATTGAAGTAAATATAATAAAAACTTTATACAAAAACAATAAAATTATCATAATAATTAATAATTAATAATTAATAATTAATAATTAATAATTAATAATTAATAATTAATAATTAATAATTAATAATTAATAATTAATAATTAATAATTAATAATTAATAATTAATAATTAATAATTAATAATTAATAATTAATAATTAATAATTAATAATTAATAATTAATAATTAATAATTAATAATTAATAATTAATAATTAATAATTAATAATTAATAATTAATAATTAATAATTAATAATTAATAATTAATAATTAATAATTAATAATTAATAATTAATAATTAATAATTAATAATTAATAATTAATAATTAATAATTAATAATTAATAATTAATAATTAATAATTAATAATTAATAATTAATAATTAATAATTAATAATTAATAATTAATAATTAATAATTAATAATTAATAATTAATAATTAATAATTAATAATTAATAATTAATAATTAATAATTAATAATTAATAATTAATAATTAATAATTAATAATTAATAATTAATAATTAATAATTAATAATTAATAATTAATAATTAATAATTAATAATTAATAATTAATAATTAATAATTAATAATTAATAATTAATAATTAATAATTAATAATTAATAATTAATAATTAATAATTAATAATTAATAATTAATAATTAATAATTAATAATTAATAATTAATAATTAATAATTAATAATTAATAATTAATAATTAATAATTAATAATTAATAATTAATAATTAATAATTAATAATTAATAATTAATAATTAATAATTAATAATTAATAATTAATAATTAATAATTAATAATTAATAATTAATAATTAATAATTAATAATTAATAGAGCAATTCCATATGAAAACGATCAAAATTGGAAAATTTTTGGACGACCCCTCTCCGATTTTAAAACAATAAACTACATACAATTCTCCTTCCGTAACTCGAACTTCCATAACTCGAACCAAATACTCAAATTTGTATTCTATAACTCGAAGTTTTTTGCTTGTTTTGTTTATTTTGTTTATTTGTTTCGCTTTCTTTTGCTTGTTTAGCAGGTTTGTATATTTTACTTTGCTCTTTTTTTCAAAAAAAAAATTATGTTTCAATAACGACCACTCATATTAGAAAAAGAGTTTTACTTTTCTGAAATGAAATTTTATTGCGGAATTTCGGTTTTTTTAGTAATTTCAATAAACTAAACCGTTTTTGAGTTACGCGAATATATGTTGAGCAACCTCCTCCATTTTCGAAATAACGGTATATCTCGAAAACCAGAGCCAATATGAAAAAACCGCGGGCACCACTGGATTCAGCGACCCCGAATTATGTTAAAACGCCATGTGCCCGCCTTGTCACGAAAAAAAAAAGTGTCAATTTCATGCACAGTGTAATTTTTAAAATGTATTTTAAACAAGGTGGTCTCTTATATAATTATATAATTAATTATATTATAATTAATAATTAATAATTAATAATTAATAATTAATAATTAATAATTAATAATTAATAATTAATAATTAATAATTAATAATTAATAATTAATAATTAATAATTAATAATTAATAATTAATAATTAATAATTAATAATTAATAATTAATAATTAATAATTAATAATTAATAATTAATAATTAATAATTAATAATTAATAATTAATAATTAATAATTAATAATTAATAATTAATAATTAATAATTAATAATTAATAATTAATAATTAATAATTAATAATTAATAATTAATAATTAATAATTAATAATTAATAATTAATAATTAATAATTAATAATTAATAATTAATAATTAATAATTAATAATTAATAATTAATAATTAATAATTAATAATTAATAATTAATAATTAATAATTAATAATTAATAATTAATAATTAATAATTAATAATTAATAATTAATAATTAATAATTAATAATTAATAATTAATAATTAATAATTAATAATTAATAATTAATAATTAATAATTAATAATTAATAATTAATAATTAATAATTAATAATTAATAATTAATAATTAATAATTAATAATTAATAATTAATAATTAATAATTAATAATTAATAATTAATAATTAATAATTAATAATTAATAATTAATAATTAATAATTAATAATTAATAATTAATAATTAATAATTAATAATTAATAATTAATAATTAATAATTAATAATTAATAATTAATAATTAATAATTAATAGAGCAATTCCATATGAAAACGATCAAAATTGGAAAATTTTTGGACGACCCCTCTCCGATTTTAAAACAATAAACTACATACAATTCTCCTTCCGTAACTCGAACTTCCATAACTCGAACCAAATACTCAAATTTGTATTCTATAACTCGAAGTTTTTTGCTTGTTTTGTTTATTTTGTTTATTTGTTTCGCTTTCTTTTGCTTGTTTAGCAGGTTTGTATATTTTACTTTGCTCTTTTTTTCAAAAAAAAAATTATGTTTCAATAACGACCACTCATATTAGAAAAAGAGTTTTACTTTTCTGAAATGAAATTTTATTGCGGAATTTCGGTTTTTTTAGTAATTTCAATAAACTAAACCGTTTTTGAGTTACGCGAATATATGTTGAGCAACCTCCTCCATTTTCGAAATAACGGTATATCTCGAAAACCAGAGCCAATATGAAAAAACCGCGGGCACCACTGGATTCAGCGACCCCGAATTATGTTAAAACGCCATGTGCCCGCCTTGTCACGAAAAAAAAAAGTGTCAATTTCATGCACAGTGTAATTTTTAAAATGTATTTTAAACAAGGTGGTCTCTTAAATGCTCTTCTCCTGTCCAAACAAGGAGTCGGGGCCCATTTTTTTATTGCTGATTCTTAAAGCAAAAATTATGAGGAATCCAAAAAAAAAAATTAGCCGGAAAATTTAGGAGCTTCTGTGGAAAATCGGAAAATTTAATTTTCATGGGAAAATTTAAAGGTAAATTTCTAAGAAAAATTAGGAAAATTTTATTTTTCAATTAAAGCCTGATTCAATACCTTTCCAACGAGCTATCACTCGTTGCGATCGCTTTAGTAGTTTTTTTTTTAAACAACTTTCAATGAGGTCCCTTATGAAGAATTCTTCAATTTTGTCACATGACATTGGTGTACACCACCACTAAACCAGTCACTATAAAAAAAAAAAAAAATATGTAGGTACATTATTTTTTGCTGGGCAATCGATTGAGACTATTTATTTTAAAATCGGAGAGGGGTCGTCCAAAAGGTGATCGCTTTCATATGGAATTGCTCAAAGAGTAAAAAATTCTAATTCATACAAAAAGTTTAAAGTAACATTTGTTACAAGTTTTTCTAGAGAAAATTTCTGCACACATATAAACATGGCATACTGTAAAAATGAGCGTGAAATTTTTATTGTTGCTTTAGTCTGGGTTCACACTATGAAAGTTTTCTTTCAGAAAGGCTGAGTTTATTGGTGAGAGAGGAAGAGAACATGCTGTTATTCACTCCCCTCTCACCAATAAGCTCACACTTTCTGAAAGAAAACTTTCATAGTGTGAACCTAGACTTACCAATAAAATGCTGGGGCCAGATTCTGGCATTCGTGAACGAGTACTTTCTCGATTCGAAAGCAATTTAATATCTAATTATTTCAGTCAACACTGAACGAATTGGAAATATTTTTTCGTTATTGTAAAGAATTCATTTGAGTTTCACAATACTGAAAAAATAATTTTGATTCGTTCAGTATTGACTGAAATAAAATTGCTTTCGATTCGAGAAAGTACTCGATCACGAATGCGAGAATTAGGCCCCTGGTGTTTGTGGCAACAACAAAAACACAGAAATCTTAAGCAATTCATGACACAAAAATAAGGGTGTTTTTTTATTATTATGCGCATCTTACTCACATAACTTGTTTTCATGTCAGGGATGACAAAGTCAGTACAATTGTACTTTTTTCAGTAGTATTAGCATTGCACAAGTACTGAAGTACTCCAATGACATGTTAAGTACAATTTAAAAATTTCAAACATTTTACATTGAAGTATTTTGGCCTAGGGTTGGAGAATTAAAAAATAAAATTAATGATTTTATGTTATATCATCTATATATCATATATAACACATGTGTCGGTGAATGTTAAACATATTTTTTCACAACATAATTTAATAAAAACAAAGCAACAAAATCTGCTTTATGTTAATACTGTATCGAATTTATTTCAGACAAAATATGTATTTACTACAGTCAAATGAATCTTGTAGCTATAGTTTTAAATTAACAAAAAACTTATCGTGACTTTAATTTAGACCTAAGCTTTTTTATAAATTCTTTTTGTTTATTTCTCAAACTTAAAAAAAATATATATTTTAAATACGCCTTTTCTTACTTAAAGTAACGTTTTGTAGAAATTTATCAAAAACTAATTTCCTACATCAATCGGACTTTGACCTTCTTGAAAAATAATAAAATCAATATGTTGTTCCTTATTATACCTGGGTCCAAATTACGGCATTTAAATTGTATTGTAATTTCAATCGATATCGAATTCCGTTATTTGGCGCCTGGTTTTTATACGATTCGTTATGCATGTGCAATTAGACTATACGAATACTTTTACATGGGATTCAGACGAATACATTTTATCTTGATTTATTGATGTACACACAATCGCGGTAAAAGGGCTTTTACCGGGATACCAAATCCAAAAGAAACTTACTTTCTAAAACAATATCTTTTGGGCTCTGTTAAACATTTTTTTACCCTGTTCCACAATAATCTGTAAAAAAATAAGCTAAAAAGTCTTCGTCTAATATATTATTAGTTACATAACTTTTTTGTTAATTGCCGAATTAATATTACAAATATAAATGTATGGTAAATGTGAATTTTAATGTATGTATGTACATTGTACATACATTTTTGTTATTCTAATAAAAGTCTCTATGCTCCTTATATGAGCTAAAGTAATAATAGAACAATTAAAAAATATATTTGGGTTTTAGTACAATGAGGGTATAAAAAGTATAATTGTTTTTATCTAATTAAGTACAATTTTGAAAATGTCAGTTATCATCCCTGTTTCTTGTGTTTTTTTTTTTAATCCGTAGTGAGAAGAATTTGAGTTTTTTTCTCTCTTTCTTTGTTTGTTCACAATTACATTTATGGCAGCGAAAGTAAGCAAATTGAAAAAAATGTAAGCGGAGTTTATATTTTTACGCCTGCTGCCTGCATCGCTGATTACAACTCTTTAAATAAGAAGTTTGCAAAAATCTATAAAAATAACTGTTAAAATTTTTTGTATTCATTGCGGCGGTTAACAAAAGAATTTTAACAAGTGGCTATGTCATTTAAAGTTTAGCAGTTGAACAATTATGTTAAAGCCCTTATGACACTACATTTTTTATTCATTAATTGATATAGAATTGATAGAAAGAAACAGTAAATGTAAGAAAGAACAAACTATAAATTATGTAAACAAAGTTTTTTATTTTTTTTTTCTCTTGTTATGTTTTTGTTTCAGGGATGGCGTTGAGAATTTTTAATATTGTACCAACAACCTTTAAAAATTATAGTTTTTTACCCTAATTGTACTAAAAGATTTTTTTTAGTTGAAATTAATTTTAATTATGTTCATAAAAAACACCACAAAAAGGTATTATAAATCTTAGTTTAAAAAGTATCAACAAAAAACTACAATTGAAACAACATAGCCATCCCTGTTTTGTTTATTTTATTAAATGTTGCCAACTTTTTGTTTATGAGAAACCTAAAAACAAAAAGCGGTAAATCGCTGAATTTGCCCATAAACCGCTGATTCAGCAGCACTTTAAATATTTCAAGCTTGAAATGTCAATTTTAAGTTAAACAATTTTACATTTTTTTTGACATAACTTAATTTTTTATCGATAACTTTAGTAAAATTTTTGACAGTTTGCCATTTATCTTAATACAGCTTAACTCTTTGCACTTGGTAAATTTTTGTATTACATTATATTTGTACTGTTCACCAAAACTTGAACAATGCATTAAAAATGTAGTGTCATAAGGGCTTAAGTGAAGTGTCAAGTGAAAAATAATAAAAAAAAAATTACTAAAAAATTTATTACAAATATTTTACAGGTATGTAATAAAATTAAGGTGTTTTAAACTAAATTTGATAAAAAATGCTAAAATTGATTTGTAAAATACTTGGGTTGTTTTCGGAAGGCTGGTTATCAGGTTATTTAGTTATATAAACAAGAACGAAATACATGTATTTTTTTAAAAATATATTTTTTTGCTGTTAATATAACTATATAACCTGATAATCCGTCTTGCGCAAACGACCTTACTAAACTTGAATAAAACGCTCTTAATAATTTGTTTAACAAGAACTTAGTATGAAAAAGTGTTAACAACAACTTTTTTGTAAACTGTAGTTTTGTCTGCATTAAATTGTGTGTATTTTGGTTGTATGGCCGAACTGTGGTTTGAAGGAAGACTAAACTTGGTATTTATAGCGGGCCTATTATGGATAGCAACCAGGGTTGTCAGATTTTTTTTCACCTTCATCGCCAAATAGCATACTAAAAATCGCCAAACATTTATTTTCTTAAATTTTTGGTCAAAAAATTCGCCAAAAATCGCCATATAAAAGTTTTATATAAAAAGAGCATATAAGTGCTATATTATAGTAGACAATCGAACAACGCTTAACATTTGTGTTTCTGACTTGAAATCGCACAATCGGAAGAAGTTTGGCGACTTCAAATTGCAATAGTTTTCGTAAGGGAACTAGAACTTTTGTAAGAAACTATGGCAAACGCACGAGTTTTGAAACACCTTAAGAAATCTGGCGTTTTGCGATTTAAAATTGTATTCAAAGTGGCTATTTGGAGTTGAACTGGAATACTTAAATGCAACTAACTCAGTGTTCTAAACGAGTTATTTTTTAAAATTACCTTCATACCCAGATTCGTTTTCGATTCTATATAAAATCAGGGTTTTAAAAAATTTCAAGTGAATATTTAATTTTTTTTTTAATATTTTATCAAAATCGAGTCAAAGAGTATAAAACTGCGATTTTTTCGCTCTGTACTCCACATTGAAAAATACGCTTGATGGTATAATAAAGAATCTGATATCAATGCAACTTTTTTTTAAATTTTCTGATTTTAATTATTTTAAGTTGTTTCAGCTTGAGGTCTTTTTATTTATAAAATATTATATTTATTTATTTCAATCGATATTTCGCTAATCTTTGGTTAGCATCGTCATGAAATTAAATAAATACCTATATTTTTTTATAAATAAAAAGACCTCAAGCTTAAACAATTAAAAATAAGTATTAAAAGAAAGGTCAAATAAGACTAAATAACATTTTCTGATTTTCTTTCGCTATTAATCCAAGTATTTTTGCATACTACCCAGCATACATTATTATTTATTTTAAAATCCCATTTTATATAAAATCGAAAACGATTCAGTTTTAAAAAATTATTTTGCAAAATAAGTTTTTCGGTAAAGATCCGATGATTGCTATTTTTTTATGAAAATGTGCTTAAGAAAGCTTAAGCTTTATTCCAAATTTCTATGGAAACAATTTTTTAATGTTTTCAATCTAATGTACATGCGAATATTATCTTATATATTTATCACCTAAAACAATCGCATTCGTATTGCGATTTTAAAATTTGTTAAAAATTCCAAGAAAAAACTTAGCCAGTACTCATATATTTGTTCATATAAATATGAAAAAAGTATAAAATGCGTTTAAGCAATCGTCAAAATAATCGCCAACATTTTTTAATTTCGCCAAAAAAAAAATCGCCATGTCGCCAAACACAAAATTGCATCACCAATTATGTTTATAAATTACCACGTTTGGCGAAAATCGCCACATCTGACAGCCCTGATAGCAACTAAAGTTCAGTTGTTTGAAATTTGGCAAACGACGGTGATTTTAAAATATAAAAAAATATAAAAATTATATTTTAACATCAGCTGCGTTGCCTGATTTCAACAAACTGAACTTTGGTTGATATCTAACTAGGCCCATTAAAGTGCTTCTTGGGCATGTATAATTATTTCTTTTATTAAGTTGAATTGTACATGAGCGAAATTGATTTATTGTACGTACACAAAAATTTAATGCCTTTTAATATGGGTCAACTTTCTGTAAACGTTCTTAGCGTCTTGATCTTGCGCCAGCAGTTTAAAAAAAGGATAGTAGCCTAATGCCAAAGTGATAGTGGGACTTATCCTTTCCTGCATATGGTAACAAGATTGCCACAATACGTGGCAGGCTTTTAAACGATAGCATTTAGTTGACCGTAAATAAAAGGGGTTATATGTATGTATATCACAGAAAAAAATTACGACAAATCAATTGTCATATGGAATACCATATTCGTCAATACAATTAACTTTTTAATTAAAAAGGTCCAAACAACTGAATTTGCTAATCCAAAAATTATTTTGTTAATAAACATTGTTCAAATTCAACAAATATTATTAATAATGAGTTTGCAATACAGGGTGCGTTCGTAAATGCATCACTGCGCTGCATCAGAAAAGCAACCTTTTTATAAAGCCGATAAAAAATAATTATAATTTTTTTTTTATTGTATGTCTATTATTTTTGTGGAGTATTTCACAATTTTTTGGTCCACATTTACTTCACTGATAAATATATAACTATTTGAAATCACTGATGCAGCGCAGTGATGCATTTACGAACGCACCCACACATTGAATAAAATATTTTTTAACAACAAATATAAATATTTATTTCATTTTAAAGTTGGTTTTTATTAATTTTTTAGTAAAATTT
This sequence comes from Pollenia griseotomentosa, assembly GCA_963931875.1. Taxonomy (NCBI): domain Eukaryota; kingdom Metazoa; phylum Arthropoda; class Insecta; order Diptera; family Polleniidae; genus Pollenia; species Pollenia griseotomentosa. Next base: position 21,606,483 of record OZ007561.1, read on the forward strand.
GGTCTTATTTTGAAAACGTTTGCAACACTGTAAAGTATTTCAAAACTAATTATTGTTAAAAGCTAAGGCACGAGCTCTATGTGTTCATTTGTCCTTCAAGTTGTGCTGAAAAAGGTCAACAAGAAAAAGAAAGACAAAAATGAAAAAACAAAAAAATGTACTTTGGACTTCAAGAAAAATTCTTGACAAAAGTACGAAAAAACAGAAGTAAGGAGGAACATGTAAAATCAATTAAAATGGATAATCATTCAAAAAAGCAAACTTCGATCTACCAAAGGTTAAAATACAATTTGGTTTAAGGATTGATGTTTGACTATTGACGTCAGCAGCCTTCGATGGCTGCGAGTGTAAAACGGCAAATCCATTTGAGAAGATCGAGTGGTTGCGATCGAAACATGTCATGGTAACCTGCCGGCTGCGGCTCGAATCCCAGCCACGGTCAAAAAATGAAAGATTATCAATAACAATTTTAATTAATTTTCATGTTGTAAAACACCTTTCTTCATAAAAATAATTTAATGAAAAATTAAATTTAATGAACTTAAGCCTAATTAAAAATATTAAAAATTTGGATTAAAAACCATAAATAGTTCAACAAAATAACCACAATACTAATTGTTGTGTCAAATATTCAAACAAATATTTCATTTTGCTTTTTTATTTTAGATTGCGTGTTTTGAAATGTAATAACTTACAAAATGTTACATTTCATAATTGTAATTTTGGGGGAGTGGGGGATTATAAGAAAAAAAAAAATAACGGCCACGCTAATATACATATACCTATATACGATTTATTTCTTGTGAAAAATAATAATATTTATATTCTTAATAACATCAACAATTGATTCTCTTAACTTATTATATATTTAATTACATAGGTATTAAAATCGTACAAATTTAGCAATTTCAAACATTATTCCATCAACTACAAACTAATAATGCAAAAATTGGAGCTTAAATGTTTTTTATGCGAAAGTTTACATGACTCCCCACAAAAAATGTTCAGTCATCTTAACACATGTGGCCTTCCTGTCAAAAATGTATACGAATGTACTTATAAAGATTGTCTCCACAAATTTCATCTTAAACGTTCCTTTCAAAAACATATTTCAAAGCATTTCAATGACTATACCAGTGATAATAATTTGAACACTAAAGCTGCACAAACATCTTTAACATCCCACAATTCTACCAACTTAATTACTGACACATTACAAACTAATGAGCCTAATATGCATGAGCAAATAGAAAACCAGAACATCACTCGTAATAATCCGAACGAAATTGAAGCTGTAGAAGCATTTTCGGTGTTTAAAAAGGAAAAATTTAAAAATTTTGAGTATTCAATAGTTAAATTTGTTACAAAATTGCATTCATTCTCTAACCTATCTCGTTCCGATGTAAGCAGAATTAAATCCTTAGTTGAAGATTTAATATTTAATCCCGCACTCGATTTAATCGATCAACAAATAAAAGTCAGTAATGACGTAGATTCTCTTTCAATCGTATTAAATGGATTAAGATCAAAATATCAACTCTGTAAATCGGATTTCAAATTTCATAAAAGTCTTTTAGAAAAGGATCTTATAGGAAACGTTGAACCTTTCAAAGTGCAAAATAATCTTAATTCTAACGCCATAGTAATGCCCCTCGAGTTTGAAATAAAAAGATTATTTGAACGAAATGATTACCTTGAAGAAATGTTGCAACACATGAGTCAAATGAAGAGAAGTTCTACTTGTAAAAATTTTATACAAGGGTTTCTATGGAAACAAGAATGTAGCTTATACCCTAACAAAATTTTAATTCCGTACTTTCTTTATGCTGACGATTTTGGTATTAATAATCCACTTGGATCTAAGGCAAATAGGCACTCCATGTGCAACTTTTATTATAGTTTTCCATGTGTCCCAAAAAAATCTTCAAAATTAGATCAAGTATTTTTGGCGGCTTCTATTAAATCATCTGATATTAAAATGTATGGAAATGAGTGCTTTAAGCCATTGATAGAAAAATTAAAAAAAATCGAAGTTGATGGAATTGTTATTAAAACAAATGAAAGTGAAAAAAAAGTTCATTTCATCATGGGTGTTCTACTGGGTTTGAATATAAATCTTGGTTTTTCCAAGTCATTTTCATCACACTATTTTTGCAGATTTTGTTTAATGAGAAAATCAGATACTCAGTATCAGACTAGAGAAAACTATGAGCTATTGAGAAATCGGATTAACTACAGAGAAGCAATTGAAAATGGTTTATTACCCGAATCCAATATAAGCACCTCATGTATTTTTAATGAAATTCCATCATTTCATTGTACGGAAAACTATGCTATTGATGTCATGCACGATATTTTTGAAGGAATATGTCATCAAATATTCTGCGAATCACTTCTTTATTTCATTAAAAAAATGAAATACTTTACCCTTCGAACAATAAATAATAGGCTACATAATTTCAAATACAATGGACATGACAAAGGAAACGAAAAGCAAAAAATTTCAATTAATGAGTTGGAAAATCGCAAATTGAGGATGTCTGCAAAGCAAATGGCGTCATTTTGTCACTATTTCACTATTTTATTCGGTGGTTTAATTCCTTATGGCGATCAGGTCTGGAAATTTTTAACTAATTTTTTAGAACTACTAGATTATGTAATGTGTTGTGAGGCTTCAATTTCTATAATAAGGCAAATTGAATTGAAAATTCAAAATTTAAACAGTTGTTTTCAGCTTTTATTTAAAAAATCATTTACACCTAAGTTTCATATCCTTACGCACTATCCAACCGTTTTGAAGCAGAGTGGACCGTTACGACACCTGTGGAGTTTCAGATACGAGGGAAAACATAAGGAATTTAAAATTTATTCACATGTCATAACATCAAGAAATTATGTCGCAAAAAGTTTTTCTTATAAACAGCAAATGTCTTTCGCAAACTTTTTACTTGATAACCATTTAATTGAAGAGTTTTTACTTAAAAAGCCTGTAAAAGATCTTAGTATAATTGAAACAGTTAGCAAAAAAGTTGAAGTTCCATTAGGAAGGTGTATGCTCTATGAAGAAGCTGAAATATGGGGATATAAATACAATTCCAACAAGTTTATAGCCATATTTACGAATGACATTGAAATATACAAAATTTTTACAATTATAAAATCACCGAACGAAATAAATTTGTACTGCAACAAAATTACAGCCAACTACAATATTCACTACATGTCATATGAATTTGAAAATATTTCAGATATAAGCAGCATTATAAATATAACAGACATCGTTGGACCACCGGTGGAAAAAATACAATCTACAGTTGGTCGTTCTTTTCTTAAGTTAAAGGAGTTTTACAAAAATAATTATTATTAAAATGGATAGCGCCACCGATATGGATCTAATCTGTCTTTTGAATAGATGGAATTTGAACCACTTGTATAATAGGTTAAAGGGTAAGTTTAACTTTCTAAAGCTTTTTTTTATAATTAACTACAAACAACTTCTTACTTTTTTCTTACCAAATAATAGAACAAGAAATCAACGTAGAACTTTTTAAAATGCTAAAGGGAAATCATATTGAAAAGCTTTTGATTAACTTCCCCATTGGAGATCAAGTAAAATTTGAGTATTATTTAGAAAAATGGAAAAGCAATAATGAGCCAGTAGAAAATGAATTGCATATACAGCAAAAGAACTCTATTTTCACTAACAAACACCAACTTTCTATTCTGGACATACTTAACAATACCCATAACGGTAGAGAAATTCTACGGTTTTACAAAAAGAACGAGATCCTTTATGACGAACAAAGAAATCTTTTAATAAATACTATAGCAAAATATGTAGAACTCAATGGATTTGAATGTAGCCTTTCGGATTGCTCCGCAATGGAAAAAGAAATATGTTCCATATTTTTCTCAGAAGAGTTGGTAAACATCAAAACATGTTTTATATCAGGGACCGTAAAAGTCAGATGATAACAGTTATTTTTGAATTTGTATTTTTTTGTACAAAAATAACAGTTATTGTTGTATTTGTTCCTTTTCCCAGAGTGATGAATTTATGAATATTATTTTTGTCAAGCTAATAGGGCCTAAATTTCTTTAATGTAAATAAAATTCAATTTTTGATTACAATATTTTGTTCCCGACGTTTCGTCAATTGTTTTTCGACTTTTTCAAAGGATTTTCTATTTAAAAATTATAAAACAATAAAATAATAATTTAGTTGACTTTAAATATTTTTTTTAACGTGCATAAGAACTCCCAATCATGATCACACACTTAAATTAATATTAAAAAATATTTAAAATCAGTTCAATTATTTAAAACGTACATTCTTTAGAAAATAACTTTTTTCTGGAAAAAATTAAAATCAAATAATAACATTTATTTGGTTTAAAAAAATAAAAATCAAAAAATAACGGTTATATTTGATCGGAGAAATTTAAAAATAACTGTTATTTTTATCAAAGTTTTTCTTGGGATTCCAAATATTAATTAACAAGGTTTTGTTCAAAAAATAACTGTTTTATTTGATCGAAAAAAAATCAAAAAATAACTGTTATATATGTTTAAATACTGTTACTTTTGTTCAAAAAAATAAAAACCCAAATTTTAATAATCAATATACGTATTTTATAAAAAAAAGTTCATAAGGATACATTTGGTATACTTTAATCAGTTTTCCGACATTTACTTCTATACGCTTTTTTTGTTTTAAAATTTTAAAATAACTGTTATTTTCGGTCCCTGTTTTATATTTATCTTTATTTCGTAACCAAACTGGACTATTTCAATGAGGTAAATTTCAATACTTTAAAGCTTTTATATAATAGTCCTTTTCCTTCAATATTTAACATACTTGTTATTGCCTAAGAAAGCCCTTGGTTAACGTTGAAGCATAGATATGTTCAAATACTTAGGAATTATTTTTATACACTACCATACTAAAATTTATAGCTTCATCGTTAACCAAGGGTTTTCTTAAGCAATAACAAGTATGTCAAATATTGAAGGAAAAGGACTATTACATAAAAGCATTAAAATATTGAAATTTACCTCATTGAATAAATTCGAAAAATACAAATGTTGAATATTTTTAAATATGTAATGTAATTTGAACTGTAATGTAAATAATGTAATACCAGTTTATTTTGTTACTCTTGCATTAAACATATATTATTTATTTAATTAAGTATTGTAACAAAAAGCCTTCAAGACAAAAAAAAATTAATAACATAGTAATAAGGAACCTGAGTGTTCAATTTTGCTAAAAGATGTTAACAAACAAACTTAATAATAATTTAAAAACTAACAGCCCGTTCATCGATTTCGAACGTAAACGTTCGCATAGAAATTTATATTTAAAACAAAAACAAATTTAAAAATTTTGTTTTTGTTTTAAATATAATTTTCTATGTGTACGATGACGTTCGAAATCGTTAAACAGGCAGTAAATTACAATTCATTTAAACAAACCAAGGAAAAAGAAAATGTATAAGTATGTGCATAACTAAATCTTTTTTTTATATTTAAATAAAAAATAAACAAATTACAATTCCAAAAAGTTCTTATTTGCACAGGACTCTTGTTAAGCTTATTTTTTTGATTCAGCGAAATTATTTGTTTGAAAATTTTCTTTTATTTCAGTAAACTTTGTTGTTTGATTCAGCGAAATTATTTGTTTGAAATTTTTCTTAAATTTCAGTAAAATTGTTGTTTGATTCAGCGAAATTATTTGTTTGAAATTTATTATGAATTTCAGTAAATGTTTTTGTTTAATTTAGCTAAATTATTTGTTTGAAAATTTTTAAAAATTATAATAAACATTTTGTCTAATACAACAAAATTATTTATTTGAAAAAATTTTTAAATATCAAAAACTAATTTAACCAATTCTCACAATTATTTGTTTGAAAAAATCAGGTTTTTTTTTCAATAAACGAAATGCGAAAAAATTGTTTGAATATGCAAATTTGTTTATAGGACCGATTTCAGACAAAAAATGTTTTGATTCTACAAATTTTTTGTTTGAATTGGAAAAATAATTTTTTCTGTGTAACTAGACCTTTATTCTCAAGAGAATCTAATGGAAATCACATTTTCCAAAGACTTTAAACAAAATTGTACATTTTTAACTTATCGATGAAACACTCAATACTTGCCAATGGCATTTAGATCTCTGAGAATAAAGTGGGATAAAATAAAACATCCATGGCTTTAAGGAGTACGAGTACAAAGAAAACAACTCTTTTTATGCAAAAAAAAAACATATTTATTGTACATTTCATCAAATAGAATGAAACGCACGCTTAAGCACATGTTTTGCATATTTGTAACTGAAGCAGAGTGTAGAATGTCAATAAAGTTAAGAGATTAAGAAGGAAAATAACACAAATGGTCATTTACTGGTCCACTCACCATCGAACTATTTACGTGCTATGCCAAAACATCTTTTGCATAGTTAACTATTAAGAATAAGATAAGAAGGACTACAGTTTATAATTGCTAGTTTTATTTTAAATCATTCATGTCAACCTATGACTGTTAGTAAGTGTAAGTGCTTTAAAACTCAAAAATCGTTTTGCTGCAAAAAATATGTATGGAAATATTTTCTTTTTTATTTTTGTGCACGATTTGGACTCGTATGAGCTTAAGTAATACAAACAAAAGCAGATCAACAAATAAATATTGTCCATGCGAATACATGATGCTGCAGGCCAATTGACATGTATTTTACATACACCGTTTTAATACTTTTAAGCTCTCACTAGGGTTTTCAGTGTTTTACATTAAAGATTTATGAATGTTTTCATTACTAAAAATAAATGTTTTGAAAAAAATTCAATGGTTACACAAAATGAAGGTAAGACATTTGAATTTAAGAAATATAATTTTTTTTTTGTATAAGAGAATTTTTTTTTGAAAATTTTCAATCGAAAATTTGTGGCTAAGTATTTTCTACAAAGAAAATTTTTTGTATAAGAATATTTTTTATAGCAAAATTTGTGTATAAACAAATTTCCTGTAAATTTTGTGTAAAAAAAATTCCTGTATATTTTGTTTATAAGAGAACTTTTTCCAAAAAAAAAAATATAAGAGAATTTTGTGTAGAAAATTGTATGAATAACAGCATGGTAGAATAAGTACAAGGTATAGTCATTAGAAATTTTGTTCTCAATTTTTAACCCCATAAAACGTCAAACAAAAGAAGAAATTAAATAAATTAATTTGACTTTACATAGGCAAATAATGACAATTCTATTCAATAAACATACCTGGTACTTAATACACAGTGCAAAACGAAAATAACCATATACGCACACCACTACGTGATAAAAGACCACAAAAAAAGTCTCGTGTTTCCCAGTTTTGCCCAAAGTAATCCCCTTTTTTTATGGGCCCCCAAAGATTTGGGGCCTCGGTGTAATTTTTGCAAAAAAGTGACCATTTTCTCAGGCTCCTATCTTGCAAACCGTTAGGAATTTTGATTTACTCTCTGAAGCAAAGATGTAGCCCTTGTCATAAAGAACAAAAGTTGTTAACATATAAAATAAAGAAAAACTTCATCTTCAAGTTCAAAATCGCAAACTTTAAAAAATTCGATTTTTTCTTACCTTTTTTCCCCCTGTTAAGATCAATAGGTAACAAGCCGTTCGAAATTCAAGGAAACAATCGACTACAAAAATGTACCTAAGTTATCAACTTTCTGGAACATATGAACCTCCTAGGAATGATTTTTAGCACCGTTTAGGTAGCGTTTATGCCGCAAAAGTGAAATATTTTCCGAAAATGTATACTATCAGTAATATAATTATAGTATAATTATACTATCAATAAAAGTATTATCTATTAAGAATCATGTGTATAAGAGAATTTTCCAAAAAAAAAAAAAAAAACCCCAGGAAAATAACGGCTTTAAGAAATTAATCAATAGGAAAATTTGTGTATAAGAGATTTTCTATAAAAAATTAAGTATGAATTAAAAATTTTGAATAAAAAAATGTTCATATGAAAGAACTATCTAAAAAAACTGCGTAATATAATTTTCTTTAAATAATTATTGATAATTAATTGTTTTTGTTTGCCTGCAGGTCCAAGTGAAATTATAAATGATTTCACAAAAAATTTTGTGTATAAAAGATTTAGGCTTAGACAATTTTCCTAAGCAACCAGTGAAATGCGCATAGGAATAGCTTATCCCATAAACAATAAATTTCAAGTGTTTTTATCAAGAATAAAAACTGGGAAATAAGCACGAATAACAAAATCTTTTAAATTAAAATTTTTTATTCCCAAGAATTACTTTTGATAATAATCTGGCAAGTGCACGGCCTAAAAAATCTTACCTGGCAACATGCTTTTGCAAGTTGTTTTTGCATTTTGTTTTTTCTTAACCTACTTACAACTGCAATAAATGTTGGAAAAATTTCTTTTAGAAAAAAAGGCGATGTTTTAAAAAATTTGGGTTATAAGAATGTAAAAATTAATAAAAAATTTTGTGTAGAAGAGAATTTCTTATCGAAAATTTTGTTCACTAAGAAATCTTTTATAGAAAATGTCTGGTAAAAGAAAATCTTGTGTATAAAAAAATTATCTATGAAAATACTTGAGTGTACAAGTAAATTTCTATGGAAAACCTTTGTTTATATGAGAATAAAAAATGATGTATTATATAAAGGATTTCTTTAATACAAGCAATTTAAGTATGCTTTATTGTGTGTAAACAAGTTTTGTTACAAAATTGCATTCTTATTGAAAATTTATGATTTGTGAGAATATTTTTGAAATTTAGAAGTAAAAATTTTTTGGAAAATATTAAGTGTAACCGATATTTTTATTTATTAAAATTTTATTTTATACTTTGTATTGGGTCCTCTTAAACCTTGTTTTTTATTTTTGTTAGCAACTTTTTTTTCACATGTGAACAAAGAATACAACATTGTGTACAAATGTAGAATTTACTAGTATGAATGTTAAAAGAGTTTTATGTTTATTTATTTAGTTATTGTAGAAACTCAAATACAAAAGCAACTAAATATTTTGTTAAAATATTAGGGCGTATCCTAAAATGAAGGCTTACCCTATTGTCTAAGGTCAAATTGAGCAGATACTGCTTTTTTATTTTTGTATTACCTGAAAAGCGATTTGTGACTATATTTTAAGGAATAAGATTCAAGAAACTATTTTGAAATTATTTAAGACATTAGTAAGATATTTGACAAAACTTTATTTAAAAAAATAGCTATTTTCAATTACTTTAAAATTCTCGCATTCTTCTTAAGCTGGTGTTTTTTCTGCAGCCGGTATAATTAAATTAAAACCAGCATGTTGTGATAAGACTTTCTTGTGCTTCATATTGGAATAAAAATGAATGTACTGTGACTGTTAATTAGGGTGATCGATTTTTCGACTTTTTTCAATAACCGGTTTTCAAATATTCCGAATAGTTGATATTTTAATAACCCCGGTTTTCGGTAAAGCATTTTAAAAATAACCGGTTAACCGAACCAAGGAACCAACAAAATACATAGATTTGACTTAATGTATGTTCAGACCTAACAAATATTTGACGATGAAATAAAAAAAAAGCGTGACCAGTAAATTGATTAAACTAAAGCTTTATTTTTAACAATTTCTATTTATTTGCTAAACTTTAAGTCTAAGATGATAATTGTATTTATGTATAATGTAGTTAAGAAATAGTTAAATAATGTTTGCTCTAGCCAAACAATTCTTTAAGAAAACCAGTGGTTACGTGTACGACGTCAAATATTTAATAGTTGTAAACATAGCTGTATAAAATTTGAAAAAATTTGTTTTTAAAAAATTATAGAAATTTAATAAATTTATTATTTGAGACATTCCCCAAATTAATTTTAAATGAGTTTTAATTTGTTGGTGGCTAAGCATGTCTATATGAATCCGTAAATTTCAGCCATTTTTTTGAAAAGTTGCAAACAAAACCTCTTATCCAGGATTATATATTTGAATTTTTTTTTTTTTGTTTCAGTATTATAGAAACAATAGTAATATGAACATTCTTTTGGTATGAAATATCTGTCAATTCGTCGATTACAATTTAAACCCTTCCATGAGATTGTTTGATTCCTTCAATTTTAAGTTCTTGGTTATTTAATAAATTAAACTGAATAATTTTTTCATATCGTTGATTTCGCCGGTATAGTATAGTTTTAAGCATTAAGATATGCTAGAACTACTTAAGAGTTTTTCATTCATTATTGGCAGCATATTTTAGTAAAGTAAAATTTTGTGTCTCTTAAAAACTATTTGGAACGAAGTCAAGTTTTACTTGGCGTATATATATATCAAGCTTGTAGACTAATAAAAAGTGATTAATAAGTCGTGACGTTGCAACTTATCATTTTAGGGCCGTTTAAGCACCATTGTCTTTTAAATCAGTTCGATATTATCGCCAGAGATAACATCTTTATAAGGATATACATAGTATTTGGAATACTGTCAAATTGCTAATTACTTTTTAAGCTGAATTTTTTTTTTAGTATTTTTAATTGTTTTTGGTTGTATAAGCGATTTGTATATATATTGCCCATAATGCTTTTTTGACTTTTGTTACATTTTGTTTTGACATTCTTTATAAAAAGTTTAAGTTTGCCAAATATTCAATTAGAAAAATACTTATATTACGGGTACATTTACAACAAAAGTAAGAAAAACGTATAAAAATTACACATTACTAAAATAACCGGTTTATTTTACTAAAATAACCGGTTTATTCGATATTCGAAAAATGGACATTTTAAAATATTCGACTTGGGCAAAACTAAAATAACCGATTAAAACCGGTCGAATACTATTCGATCGATCTCCCTACTGTTAATGTATAACTGTGTGGAACTGGTACTTGTGCACTTAGTACATTGTTGTACACGTAAGCAGATCGATTGTTGGAATAAAGAATGAAGATTGCAGAAAAAAGAAGAGGAGGAGCAACCAGTTGTAACCCATCGTGTTTCTTTGGAGATATCCCTCTACTCGACAAAAGGTCGGCTATGACAGCAACTTATACCTGAAATGTGCTGTCAGGCATGGCAGAGCACAAATGTATTATATTTAACATCTTCAGTACATATCTAATTTTAATTTAAAATTTAAAAATAGTATTGCTTTTTCTTTACTCAGAAGTCTATATGTGGAAATGATATAAATCTTTAAAATACTACGTTTGACAACGATACACGATTGTTGCTTAAAAGTTTTTAAAAATAATTTTGCATTCTAAGAATTTTTCTTTACAAAAAGAGTTTTACTCGTTTAAATAGTATTCCTGTAGTTCTTTTAATGTTTACAAATTTTGGAAAAGCAAAATTTCTGATGAAAGTTTTAGCGTTCGTTTAAAATATACAAATTTGGTTAAACTAAAATATGTTTTCGTTTAAGGGAGTAATATTTTTTTATAAAACATTTATATCTTATTAAAGGAAGTTTATATTCCAGTAGTAAATTTGCTTTTCTTTTAAGAATTTCATATTTTTATATTTAGCTTTTATTAAAAAGAATTATCTTTGAAGTCACTTTTTTTTTAAAGAAAAGTAAGCCCTCGTTCAAGAATATTTTATTTTCTTGCAGACAATTTCTTATAACAAGAAGTGACTTTCAGAATAGTGTGCTATCTTCAAAAGAAGTTATATTTTTTTAAATAATTTGATTCCCCACCAAGAGCGTTTTTTTAAGAAAATTATATATCTAGAAAGTGGGGAGAAAAACCAACACAGCCAGGTAGCATAATCCAGCAAGATTATAGACTCGGCCCTTGTTTAGGATCTAGAGCTATCTAACGTCAGCTGCTTTTGAAAAATTCCTATAGCAGCATCTGTTAAGTTGCAATAGCACCTAGGGATAATCCACCCTCCGGCCAGGTTTCGGTTAAGCACTTTAAAAATAACCGGTTAACCGGTTTAAATTCGAATACATAAAAATACAAAAATCAAATAAGTTTTTGTAACAAAAAGTTAATTAGAATATGACTTAAGGTATGTTCAGACCTAACAAATATTTGACGATAAAATCCAAAAAAAGCGTGGCCAGTAAATTGATCAAACTTAAACTTTATTTTTAACAATTTCTATTTATTTACTAAACTTTATTTCTAAGATGATAATTGTATAATGAAATTTATAAACTGTTAAATAATGTTTGCTCTAGCCAAACGATTTGCAAAAGGAAACAATTCTCTAAGGAAACTAGTGGTTCCGTGTAGGACGTCAAATATTTAATAGGTGTGAATATAGTTTAAGAACTTTAAAAAAACTTTGGTTTTAAAAATTAAAAAAAATTATTCTCCCAAATTTATTTTAAATGAGTTTTAATTTGTTGGTGGTTAAGCATGTTTATATGAATCAGTAGACTTCAACCATATTTTTGAAAAATTGCAAACAAGACCTCCGAGTCCTCATCCATATTATGAAAAATTAGCTGCAAAAACTTTCTTCGATTCTCCTTTGAAAATGTATTCGTGTCCATAGAATAAAAACTTTGTCTTACAGACAGCTTTGAGTCATTTTCTATGCCTTCTCTCTTTCTTTCAATAACAAACTTACAAAAACTGCTTGTTCATGAAACAAATTACACTTTTCCATTCGACTTTCCCCTTTCATCAACAAACTCAAATGTTTCATAATATGGATTGGGACTTAGCATGGACTATATATTTCAAATTATTTTGTTTCAGTATTATAGAAACGAATAGTAACATGAACTTTAGGGTGACCGTTAAAATCAAAAGTTGGATTTCTTTAGGCCTCAGCCGCCAATTTGGTGGGTATTTTTAAAAAAACAACGCAAAAAAAATTTTAGGATGATCGGCGAAGGCTAAGCCGTCCCTCACGCCTGCCAAATTTTTAGAAAAATTATATTTTACATGAAATCTGACTTTTATGTTTCATAACTTATTAAATATTAGTTTTGTAGAATAGTTCTTAACAAGTTTTTCCTTAATCTGTTATTAAACAAAATAAACTGAAAAATATCGAATAGGCCACTATAAAAAATAAAATTTATAATATATTAAAGAAACGCATTTTCTTTGAATCACATGTCTTTAATTTTGTTGAAAACCATTTTTATTATTTATTTAAAAAAAAAAAACAGACCAGCCGGGCACCTGGTGTTTTAACCTAATTTGGGTACGCTGAATCCAGTGGTGGTATCCGTTTTTTAGGTTAGCGGGTAGGTATGGTAGAAAAAAATGATATGCGTTTGACTTTTCTTTTTTTTTTTTTGTAAGCAAACGCACACAAACGCAAATATTGAAGTTGAATTGACGTGTGTAAGAAAAAATTGTTTTAACGAAAAAATTTGCATTAATGCTGCTGTTTGCTCTTTTTTTGGTTACTTTTTGTTAAATATGAGATTTAGAGAAAACTTGTTCAGACAAAAGTTATTGGAAACTTTACTAATAACATATTCTTTGTAAACGATGTTTATGTAAAATTAATATTTTCCAAGTTATGAGGCATAAAATTCGGACTTAACGATTTTTCTCAAACTTTAGCGGACGTGAGGGACGGTTAAGCCTTCGCCGATTGTCCTAAGACTTTTTTGGGTGTCGTTTTTTATCAATACCCACCGAATTGGGGGGGTTAGATCATAGAAAATAAAAAAAAAATTTGCTTCATACAGTTAACGACCACCCTAATGAACATGCTTTTTGTATGAAACATCTGTCAATTCGTCGATCACAATTTAAAACCTTCCATGACATTGTTTGATTACATCAATTATGTTTTAAGTTGTTGGTGTTTTAATAAATAAAACTAATGAATTTTCCCATATCGTTGATTCCGCCGGTATGTTGTAGTTTTAAGCATGAAGATATGCTAGAACTACTTAAGAATTTTTAGTGTCTTAACGGACATTCCGTCCGTAACACAACAGGCTACTATTTGACCCAATGATTCATTTCTGTCAGCATGTTTTAGCAATGTATTATTTGCAGTCTCTAAAGAACTACTTGGAACAGAGTCAAGCTTTACTTGGCGTAATTTTATGTCAACTTTGTAGGCTAATTAAAGGTGATTAATAAGTCGTGCCGTTGAAGAACCTTTGCTACTTATCATTTTAGGGCCCTTTAAGCACCTTTGTCTTTAAAATCAGTTCGAAATATCACCATATTTTTTAAAAATATATATAATATTTAGAATACTGTCAAATTGCTAATCACTTTTTGAGCTGTATTTTTTTTTTGAAGCTTATAAAAGCGATTTATATTTACATAGCTCATAATGTTTTTGCCTTTTGTTACATTTTGGTTGTACATTCTTCATAAAAAGGTTCAATTAGAAATATACTTAAATTACGGGTACATTTATAACAAAAGTAAGGAAAATGTATATAAATTACACATTAATAAAATAACTGGTTTATTTTACCAAAATAACCATTTTATTCGATATTCGAAAAATAGACATTTTAAAAAATCCGACTTTGGCAAAACTAAAATAACCGGTTAAACCCGGTCGAATACTAACCGTTCGATCTCCCTAGACAGAAAGCATTTTCCGCAAGAATAATATAAACGGAGGCTTTAAGTTATAGTGAGTCCGGTATCGTACTACCGGAGGCTGCAGACTCCCGTCGTAGGATCTCAGGTCAGTCAAGATCGGAAGAGACCGTAAATATCTCTCTTGAGATCTAGAAATTTTGGGTTTTTTCCGAATACCAGGTGTTGATTACACCTGTTCTCCCAGGAAGATGTGATACAAAAAGGTAAAGTATCATTAAGTATCATTAAAAATGTATACTAATATTGTATATATTTTCATACTAATCGAATGTGTTTTCTAAGTCAAATTTCAATTTATAAAGCTTTCATACTTTAATAGTCTTATTCCTTCAATATTTTCCAGGAATATTTTCAATGCATTATCAGAATTTTTGTTGGTATATTTCTGTTATGGGGTTTACTTAAGCAATCCTTTGGCTAGCAATGAAGTAAATTGTATAGAAAATATATACAACTTTCAGAAACCAGCAGAATGTAATGCATTTTCTGGGCCGCTACGGCCCACAGCGTTCTTTGCACATATCTTATAACTGGATAGTGCTTATTGTAAATTTTATAATTTTAACTTAATTATTTAAACAAATAGAATCTTTGCTTTATAAATTGTAATTTGTGTATTGTAAACATTCGATTAATATGATATGTATAATAAACGTGAGAAATAGATTCCCAGATCCTATTAGATATTTTATTTTTAAAATATAATTCTTCTATCCCACTGTGCATATGTTGACTTTTTCATTAATTCTTGATTTTGTTTATTTTGTTCACAAAATGTATTACTTTATCTTCTTTTGTAATTTAATTAAAAGAGCACTTGAGCAAATCTGTCTGCTTTGCTTATATTACGACCAATAAAAGTTCGTTTTAATTTAACTTCCGATCAATTACAATCACTAAAATCATTGATTTAATTTTGGCACTTAATGAAGACTTCCTTTATTTCTACAATTAAACATTAAAGTATAACATATACTATTTATACACACATACATACGTACGTGTGTACAAATCACATGTACGCATACATATATACATATTTTGTTTCTTAAGACTAAATTTAGTTATTTTACTTCCAATTTGTATGAGAGCCGATGGAAGGATGGATAGATGCTAAATGTATAATTTGCAACTCAACAATTTTGTCTTTATTTCTTCCACTCTTTAAAGTTTCCGTCTATATATTCTTTCTTTTTATACCCTTCACCACAGGTGATAATGATTATATAAGTTTGTCAGTCTGTTTGTAATTTCTGCAGGTATCCTAGTCCCTATAAAGTATATATATTCTGGATCTTTATGAAAAGAAAAGTTCAAATCACGATGTCCGGCTTTTCGTTGAAATGGGTTTTCCGAAGACCCAAGATATGATGGGGCACAGGTGTAAATATATTTTTATATACATATATGGTCCAAAATTGTTTGCTATTATTCATTTAGTCTGATCGGTCCAAAAATAGCTGAGATATATGCAAAAACCCACGACTGTTGGTGTTGTATTTTAGATTTGGTATGTATTTCTGGAGAACGGCAAGTGACAAATTAGGTACAAGCATCTTGGTTATCAAAAGACAACATCTGGAAAAATGTGGGCGGGATTGTAGAATTGAGCGTGGCACAAAATAGATTTATTTATATCTAAAAAGCGGTAAGAGATAAATTGTCCAACTTGGTACACATAGCGGGATTGTAGAAGTGGGCGTGGCACAAAATGGTTTTATTTTATATCCAAAAAACGATATTCATATAACTTTCTGTTCTTATCGCACCAAGGTCAAAGGTATATAAGATTTTGCATAGCCGAATAAAGCTCGTTTTTTTCTTTCCTTTTTTATTTAATTTTTTTCTTTGCGTGTGGGTTTTCCATCGCTGATGTGCAAACAAAAGCATTTAGCCTATGAAGCGTGAATAATTGTTTAAGTACTTACAAAAATAATGCTTTTGTTAAATTATGTAAAGTTCAAGTTGGCTAATATTGACACAACGAATAAGACTAGACAACATTGGACTGTATCAGAGCACCCGTTTGCGCACAGAAAAAATTTTCACCAAAATTTTTTCAATTATTTCTATAATACTGTTTTAAACAATTTTTTTAATTGTGCCAACTAATTTGCCTTCATTGAAAACAAAAATTATAGTGCTTGTGTGTTAATTTGCAAATATGAAAACATACACACAAACTTCAAAATATTTTAAATTCTCAAACAATTTTTTAATTGTTTCAATTAACTGTGTTGATTGAAAAAAATATTTTGATTTGTGTTTACGTTTTATATAGCCTCTTTAACTGGTGGTCAAATTTCAATTAAACCTATTGATTGAAACTGAACAGCAAGAAAAGCTCAAACTTACAAATGCGTTAATTGATATGATCAATGTGTTTGCAGGTAGAAAATCAGTAAATTCTAACAAATACGTTAATTTCTAACAGATACGTTAATTGAAGTTGGTTTTTCATTTTTTCTGTGCGAATGCAATAGGTTGGGAATTTTTTAGAAAATTTTGTGTATAATAGAATTAGAAAAATTTTCTCGTATAAACAAATAACTATGTTAAAAATTTTGTTTTTATAAAAGTCTTTATATACAAAATTCCATGTAAAATAGATATTTTTAAAGAAAATTTTCGCGTACAAGAGAATTTTCTACTTAAAATAAAGTATAATAAAAATGTTCTTGAATAAAAAGATTTTGTAAATTAACATTTCGTGTATAGAATGTTTTTAAAGAGAGATGTAAAATAGATTTTTTCTAAAATATTCCGCGTATAAGAGAATTTTCAATAAAAATTTCAAATATAAATTAATTTTCTATAGAATATTTGTATAAGAGAATTTTCCAGTTACGATTGAGTTTAAAAAAATTTCTATCGATTATTTTGTATCCAAAGGATTTGGCTAAGTATACCAAAATTTTCTGTAGAAAGCAAATCTTAGGGAAAAAACTTATTTTGTTAATCTTATATGGATATTGTTGGCCCCATATAGAAAGTGCTTAAATATTTTTTTGCAAAACTGAGTTTTGAGATGATTCCAACACATTTCGCACATTTCGCACAAACCGTCACAAAAATGTAATAAAGTAGTTTATTCCATTTTATTTTTACCTTTTCCAGTAAAGTTGCAATTATGTGAGTTAGGACCAACGATAAAAAGTAAAAATTGATAGGTCTGTTGCAATTTCGGAGAAATAATCAATTAAAATTTTGAGAATTTTATATAAGTTAATGAATTCGTTTTTAAAGGACAATTTTAAAAACTGCTTCTTGGACTATCGTGCGTGTGGCCATACCTAAAGAGTTCTTAAAAATTTTGTGACAATATTTATATGAACAAGTCTAATGTAAATGTATTTCCATTTTCAAAGTCTGAGCAGCATTTATATTTAAATTTAATCATAAAATCAAATATTTAACAATGTTAAATGCTTTTAAAGTATTCAAATAAAGAATTTCTTTTTTCCCTTGTTCGTCTCATTTAATTTGTTTGCCATTTAGCAAATTAAATAAGACGGTTTAGATTTTTTGAAAAGAAAAAAAAAAAAGAAAAAGAAAATTAAGTTAAACGGTATACAGAAATTTGATATAAAACGTTTGCGGTTAAAAATTAATCTCTCTTTATTTAAATGCTTAAAGGTTTCCTTCACTTACAAAATGGTTCAAATATTAAGACTTTTCTGAAATCTCTAAACTGCAATTGTTTTAAAACGTTGACCTTCAAACAAAAGTTCATTTAAACTTTATTGCACTACAGTCAATGGTATGCAATTATCGCCTATTCGTTAACGAAAGAAATAATAATTTTATTGACTAATGTGCTCAAATTAAAACAAAAAGCAAATTGATTTAAAAAAAAAAAACAAAAGAAATCATAAAAGTCTTTTGTTTAATTCGTTTTCGTCTTATTTTGCAATAAAATTAGACTTTGAAAATTAATTATATTAATCATTTCATTTTAACTTTCTATCAAATAATTTTGTCTGACGTCTGACTACAAAAAAAACAGCCAGCGAGTAAAGCAATTGTTTTATAACTTAAAAGAAGAAAAAAATCTCCATCAAAAATATGCCTTAAAATAAAGAAATCTTTTAACAAATAAAACAAAATAGATTTAAAAAAAAAATAAATAGCAAATATATTTCTATTAACGAGACGAACAAAAGATAAAGAAAAGAAGGAAAAAAATTGCCTATTGCTAAAGGGATAAGAATCTTGAAGAACGATGAAGAAATTTACATTCATTTGTATTCAATTGTAATAAAATTTTATTTTCTTTTTCTTCCGTCGTCTTGTTCGTCTTTCATTAGATTTGATTATTTTTAATTTTTTATTTAAATTTTCTTCACTACTGCTTTTACTTCTAGTCCATCATTCATCATCGTTGTTTCCATTTGATTTCAAAAAGATGGAACTGACAGGCAGACAGACCACTTGTTGTAGGTTTATATGCTCTTTGGGAATTGTCTAGTTAAATAACAACGATATGCATACATACGTTTATAGATTAACCCATTTTTGGGTTGAATTGTTTAGAATTTTACCCAAAATAAGGTAAATAAATTTTTACATACAAGGGGTAAATAATATAAATGCATATGTATAAATGGTTTAATATTCGTGACTTTTTAAATGCAGACATAAATTGCCATGTTAATTACTTTAAGGTAACTTTTGTTTGCCAAAGCTTAAGCGTTTTTTCAGTTTTGTTTTTTGCTTTAACTTGAAATGTTTGTGATTTCTTATTGCCTTTTTTAGATTTAAGAAAATTATGTTCGGTTTTAATGATTTTTGAAAAATTGTTTTATTTTTTTTAGAAATATTACGATTCTTGCTTTTGTTCTTATTTACAATTTCAGCGACTTTTTTTAATATTTGCGTTTTTCATATAATTATTTGTATGTTATTTGTCATAAGCCAAAAAAAAAACGGTGCTTTTTCTTCTGATTCTTTAAACAGTCGCTATCAAACCAAATCAATTTTCGTTCTTTGTTTGACAGTTTTTAGTTTTGACTTTAGTTTTTTAAACCCTTTTAACTTTCAGATTTACCTAATTTAAGCATTTTTTACTTATTTTGTTGTTTTTTTTTTTAATTGTTTAATATCAGTGTTTTTGAAACAAATAGAACAGGTTTATAAAAAAGTTTATAAAAATTTGTTAAAAAAAATTTCGTAACCCTGCTTTATTTTTATACAAATAAGGGTGTTTGAAATTTATTTGGTTTTCTTTGAAATTTTCCAAATTATTATTATTCTTACATTTTTCCCCGCCTACTTTTACGCCTACTTTTTTCGATTTACCTAAAATCACAAAACGGCTCCTTCGGCTCCAGCTAGTATTATATAATTTAATTATCACAAAATTAACTGCAAATTCCGTAAAAAACAAATGAATTATTTTATATAATTTAACTTCTAAAGTTATCTTAAAAAAGCGATTTGCTTGTTTTGTGTAAAAAATTCCAATTTTCTATTTGTTTAAATTATTTAGTTAAATTCATCACATTTTTAAAGTAAAATAATTGCGAAAGCATATCGGTCATGTCTTATAATTGAGAGTTCTTCTGTAAACAACGGGGTCAGTAACACAAAAGTAAAATAAGCTTGTGTAACGGCCCAGGGGCGAATTTTTCGATTACAGAAGCGATGAAGTGATATACACGAGATAAGATAGAAATGCACAACATCTCAATTACAACCTAGTACACCTTTTCAAATGCATTGCCGCATTTATCGAGTGAACGCCTACCACTTGCACACAAAGCAAGCGGGATAGTGAAGTGTTCATTCAATAAATATAAACTCAGTTCTGCTTCGCACACATTGTAAGCGGACAGTAGACAGCCTATACACGATCTCGCATACTTCGTGGGCAAGTGGAAGGCGTCTAGCACCCTACTTCGCACAGATTGTAGGCGAACAGTAGATAGACTGTCTATACACATTGTCGCTTACTTCGTGGCCAAGTAGCAGGCGTCTTGCACACTACTTCCCAGACATTGTAAGCAGGTAGCCTTTTTGGATTTTTGCGCGATATATTTTTAGATTGCTCCTTTTACACAACAGGCCGCAAACTTTTAAATCGCAATTAAAAAAACTATTTTATAAAGTAGCAAATGAAAAATAACGGGACAAAATAAAAACCTGCATATTTACAAACATACAGAAATTCGGCTCTTTTTGGAGTAAACGAAAATTACGGAATTTAATAAAATAACTGAATTTTACTTTTTTTTCAGAATATTCAGTTAATTTTTTGAAAGTTATTTTATATAAAATAACTGAGTATTCCTTTGTTTTTAACGGAATATGAAGTTGATTTTAGGATAGTTAATTTATATAAAATAACTGAAAATTCAATTGTTTTTACGGAACAGGGAGTTGAATTTTTGACAGTAAAAATTAAATGAACTTTTCGTTCAAAATAAAGGAAAAATAACTAGAGCGGGTTTTAACTGAATTTCATTTATTTTGGATTACAATTTCAGTTAATTTTACGTACAGAAAATTGTGAATGTGACTGTTAAGTTTTTTAATATAGCGTTTTTTCGTTGTCGGAAGTTTTTCTTGATGTAGAATCATTATTTAATTAAAAAAAGTCTGCCGTTTACGTTATTTTCTTAAAAATTACAAAAATTCCTTAATTAGGCTCTTGTTCGTCAAATTTAATTTTCATTAAATTATTTTCACTGAGGAAGACATTTTACAACTTGGAATTTTTATTAAAATTTATTGATAATTTTTCCTTGGCTGAGCTGGGATTTGAACCCGGGTTGATTTTTACATGTTTCAAGAATCACCACATTCTATCTTCAGAATTAATTTGTACAAATAAAATGTCGACGAAAGTGGACAAAAAACATAATAAACAGATGTATTCAGGTTTTCAAGCAGGCAACATGTAATTTGAAATTTAAAAATGATAATAACAGCCAATTTCGAACCATTAGTACTACTGGTTAAAAGATTGATGTTTGACTGTTGGCTGGCGGGCACCGCAGTGGTAAGAACTCAAAGAATTTCTGAAGATAGAATGTGGTGATTCTTGATACATGTCTATACACATTGTCGCTTACTTCGTGGCCAAGTAGCAGGCGTCTTGCACACTACTTCCCAGACATTGTAAGCAGGTAGCCTTTTTGGATTTTTGCGCGATATATTTTTAGATTGCTCCTTTTACACAACAGGCCGCAAACTTTTAAATCGCAATTAAAAAAACTATTTTATAAAGTAGCAAATGAAAAATAACGGGACAAAATAAAAACCTGCATATTTACAAACATACAGAAATTCGGCTCTTTTTGGAGTAAACGAAAATTACGGAATTTAATAAAATAACTGAATTTTACTTTTTTTTCAGAATATTCAGTTAATTTTTTGAAAGTTATTTTATATAAAATAACTGAGTATTCCTTTGTTTTTAACGGAATATGAAGTTGATTTTAGGATAGTTAATTTATATAAAATAACTGAAAATTCAATTGTTTTTACGGAACAGGGAGTTGAATTTTTGACAGTAAAAATTAAATGAACTTTTCGTTCAAAATAAAGGAAAAATAACTAGAGCGGGTTTTAACTGAATTTCATTTATTTTGGATTACAATTTCAGTTAATTTTACGTACAGAAAATTGTGAATGTGACTGTTAAGTTTTTTAATATAGCGTTTTTTCGTTGTCGGAAGTTTTTCTTGATGTAGAATCATTATTTAATTAAAAAAAGTCTGCCGTTTACGTTATTTTCTTAAAAATTACAAAAATTCCTTAATTAGGCTCTTGTTCGTCAAATTTAATTTTCATTAAATTATTTTCACTGAGGAAGACATTTTACAACTTGGAATTTTTATTAAAATTTATTGATAATTTTTCCTTGGCTGAGCTGGGATTTGAACCCGGGTTGATTTTTACATGTTTCAAGAATCACCACATTCTATCTTCAGAATTAATTTGTACAAATAAAATGTCGACGAAAGTGGACAAAAAACATAATAAACAGATGTATTCAGGTTTTCAAGCAGGCAACATGTAATTTGAAATTTAAAAATGATAATAACAGCCAATTTCGAACCATTAGTACTACTGGTTAAAAGATTGATGTTTGACTGTTGGCTGGCGGGCACCGCAGTGGTAAGAACTCAAAGAATTTCTGAAGATAGAATGTGGTGATTCTTGATACATGTAAAAATCAACCCGCGTTCAAATCCCAGTGAAAATAATTTAATGAAAATTAAATTTGATGAACTCGAACCTAATTAAGGAATATCGGAAAATTAAAAATTAACAGTTCACCTAAAAATCAAAAGTTGTTCTTAATTACAAAAATTTTTAACCAGATTTTTTATATGCTTTTTAGAATTTTTATCTTTTTGTATTAACTGCTTGTCATTGCTCCGGAGGGGAGTTGTTGGAGAATAATCTTCTTGAACCACTCATAAGCTATTGAGGTAGCAATTTTAACTTTACAAGTGCGTAAAGGGAAAAAGGGGAAAACACGGTATTAATAGGGGAATAGAAATAGGGGTAGATAGCCCTTGGTCGTCAAGACTTAAAGTGTATTATACCAAAAATCCCACCGTACATCTGAGGCCCCATTTTAGAGACAAAAACCACATCCAACACTAGGGCCACTTCATCGCAGCAAGATTGTTATTCAGGTGCCGGCTGTTAACATATTCCTTATTTTCCTGAGTTTCGATACCAAAATTTTCTAAAGTATTTCTTAGAGACCAGAAGAATTGGAAGGCCCGTAAATTATTCAAGTTCCCCCGAATACCTTTTTCAACATACACACAAAAGTAAATAAGATAGTTTTGATATTCATTCCTATATTCCAATCCGTTTCACAATTGACTAATTTCTATTGTTGAACGAGTTAAACTTAAAGGTACACTAGCGTTACTAAGAAAGAACAAAGAAATTCCCAAGAATACAAAGACTTCACTTGCAAGGTTGCCATGACGCGCCACTAAAGAAAAACGTACTTGAAGTAAAAAAATGACAAAAAACAAAAACTTAAACTGAAACTGAAACTCCAACGGTGGTTGTTGTTAAAATAAAATGCTCCGGACGTTTCTAACATAAAAAGCCTGAATAATGTTTACGAATATGTTTGTTCAGGATTGTGCGTTTATGTCACTGTTGGTAAAAGAGCGATGAATGGCTGTGAGGATATGTGGTTTTATTTACCACTGAGCCACAGAGTTTGCTAAGGAAACTCAGACAGTTTTGATTTCTTAACTTTTATAGAAATTTAATATTGTTTAATTGCAAAAAAAATGTTGAATATTTAATATTCTATTCTATTAATGTAATTTTAATTTTATTTTCGTTCCCGCGCTGAAGTCAACGAAACATTACACAGAAAAAATAAAAAACCAACTTCAATTAACGTATTTGTTAGAAATTTGTACTATTAATTAAATTCTTTACTGGTTTTCCGCCTGCAAACAAATTGATCATATCAATTAACGCATTTGTAAGTTTGAGCTTTTTTTGCTGTTCAGTTTCAATCAATAGGTTTAATTGAAATTTGACCACCAGTAAAAGAGGCCATATAAAACGTAAACACAAATCAAAATATTTTTTTCAATCAATTCAGTTAATTGAAACAATTAAAAAATTGTTTGAGAATTTAAAATATTTTGAAGTTTGTGTGTATGTTTTCATATTTGCAAATAAACACACAAACATTATAATTTTTGTTTTCAATTAAGGCAAATTAATTGGAACAATTAAAAAATTTTAAAACAGCATTATAGAATTAATTGAAAAAATTTTGGTGAACATTTTTTCTGTGTAGGACTCTTATTCTATTAATTAAAACATTTTCACACACACATTCTTATCGTTTTTTTTTTTACTGTCTTTTTCTTAGCAAATATTTCACCGACTCTCAAAAATACATACTGAGTACTTCACTTATTTTTGCTTTACTGTACTGATTTATCTATGATTGTGTTGTTGAAAGTGTGTTGGCATATTGATTATGAGTTTGTAGACATATTTCGATTTCATATATACAAAATTAAAGATTAGAAATAAATGTCTGCAATAAGTGTTAGTGATGCCTAAATACTGGTTGAAAAGATAGATGTGTTCACCTCATATACATTATCACAAAAAGCCATCATTTATAAAGAAAATGCCACAATCACACACTTATAATCACTCGAAGAGGCACACATGCCTTGTAAGACGCTTGTGTGTATATGTATATTTTTGGCCTTGATTAACATTAAAAAATACTTATACACAGAAAAAAATAACAAGATTTAGTAAGTAATTATTTAATTAATTTTCGAATATTTTTAACAATTTTCTTAATTAAATTGTTTGTAAATTGTCATATTAACAATTTGCTTTAGTTGAAAAAATAAAATAAAATCTATCAATGATTTTCAATACGAAATTAAAAATTTTTTTTAATCACGTAAAGAATAAGCGATTGGACTGTAATTGAAAGCTGAGCTCATCTCTGGGGTAAGTAAAACAAATATTTAAGACTTCTTATCAAAATTTTAACGCGGTTTTATTTATTCTAGTTTTCAAATTATAGTTGATGATTGTGTCCGTTTTGTGCACGTGCTAAAACCTTCTTCTGCATCCACTTCTAAGTCTTCATCTTTAAAGATATTTGTGATGAGATTCTTATTAAATTTAAATTAAAAATATGAAGCATTTTTAAAGAATTTCCTTCTTTATTTTTTATATTTACAAATCCGGTTGTTGGTGCCTTTTCAATTAAAAAATTAGTTGTATGGACGAATATGGTATTCAATATGACAATTGGTTTGACGTAATTTTTTTCTGTATAATAAGAAGTAATATATTTACTTCAATTAAGTAAAGAAGTAAGGGTGTACCTTTCGGGTACTTATTTACCTTGAATCTAAATTGGGTAACCAGATTTTTTTTAATGCTCCGCAAATTGTCTTTGTTAATAATATTTTTTTCTTTGTACAACAACAAAATTATTTTTAACAAAAATTTTTACAAATATTATGATTAAATTAATCATATTATGGGCACCGGTAACAACATTATATTTAAATTAATCTTCCATCAGGAAACCACAAGCAAACGTGCCTCCAAACGTGTTATTGAAGTCAAGATCCAAGATTGAAGGTCATAAAACACAACCAATAAATCGTACAATTGTATCGGATGGTAAATACCGGACTTTAGACAAAAAAAAATTTTGCTCGCGAGACTTTAAACGAAATATAATAAATATCTAGGGTTGTCAAATATGGCAGTTTTTTTAAAAAAATATCTTGCAATGAAATTTTGTGCTTGGTAACTTGGTGATTTGTGAAATGCATTTTACCTTATTTTTTTATTACTGAACAGAAAATATGGCAGCTAATTACGTATATACCATTACATAAATGTTGCAATATATACGCAGAAACCCTAATTATTAAAAAAAAACATATATCTATATTTTAATATAAACCCAGAATTTTGTTAGTTTTCTATAGCCTCAACACTTCATATATTACAGACATCGAGTTTGATATTTTAATCCAATTGCTTATTCCTAAGAAGTCTCACGCACAGTTTGTTGTATTTTAAAAAGAGCAAAGCCGTTTACATTTTCTTTTTTCGTGATTCTTTTAACAACTTTATACTTGCGCAAGATAACTTGTTTTTATGTTAATTGGTAACTATTGATATCAAAATTAAAATTTGAAGTTACTCTATTTTTCGCTTATTTGCACACCGGTTATAAGCATTTTACACTTTTATACATTTAAACATGTGGAATTACAGTTTACTATTTGAAATAGCCGAAATTGGTTCGAGTATATGCAATTGCTTCTATGCATACCCGCATTTATACATCACATTACAAAACAATTTTAATAAATAACATTGAAATATCCTCACATAAGCATCGTTTCAAGCATCAGTAGAATACAATAAAAAACGCATAAAAATATTTATGGAAACTTAACTTGCTAAATTTTAATCATACTTGCATGTATCCATGCACTTTCTATTTAAGAAGTTTTTTTTTAAGCAGAGTATTTGTTTATAGGCGAGTTTTTATAAATGCGATTTTCGTTTAAAAGCACCAAAAAATTATGAAATGCTTAAAGGCAATAAATACTGTAAATAAAAATTAATGGAAAAAACCCAAGGACTGGATATCGTGGGAAATGCCCTGCTATTTATTCTTGTAGGAGATCAAATATATGCTATGAAAGACAGGTAGTGGTACTGAGATGTATGTGGAGAATAGGATCGGTATAGCTAAAGCATGATTTGGAGTATTACCACATGCGTTCTTAATTGCGAATATGTGACTCCAACAAAAAATCTGGTTTGATTTATGAATATACAAGATGTTGGCATCACTTAACATCTGAAAGCTCTTATTATTTCTTTTCTAATACCGTGTTCAGATATGCACCTTAATTGAGTTTTACTCAATAAATGACATTATTGAGCTCAATTATCCATATAAAATTGCAATTTAGTTATTGCTCAATAAATACGAAATTGTTATAAATATTGAGTAAAATTAAAATGCGACCCTGTCACAAGTGTGTTTATTGAGCATAAAACAGCTTACTAAACAGGGTTTTGACATTTGGCAACTGAAATTACAACAAAACAAATGCCCATCAATTAGGTCGTTGCAAAATCCAGATGTTTATTCCTTAAAGATGTCAAAACTTGTTTACATTTTGCTTATACATGTACATTTTTGTTTACGTTGAATGTTGTATGTAGTAGTAATATTAATTGAGTTAGCTAAATGGTGTATATGTGAACAGAAAGATAATTATGTCAATAAACCGAATATTGACTCAATAAAAAAGGTATATCTGAACACGGTATAAGCCGAATCTTGGTGATATTAAATATGAAAATGTAACGAAGAACAAATCAGTTAAATAAACGAAAATGGCTTTTGATTAGGCATGTAATTTAGCGTGAGGATAACAATGTTTCTAAGCATGCTGTATACTGGAACAGTTGTACCCCCGCGGAATGCTTGGAGTCTTTTGACAGAATCAGAAATGAGATCACTAAATTTGACATGGAACTTACCGAGAACTGTAGCATTGAATCGCGTACGATGGAGAGCCAACACTCCAGCGGAAGTGGGACAAAACGAGAAACAAGCTTTTGATTTATAATGCAATATCATTCTTTCGTTCACTTTGGCGCTATCACAATTTTTTTATTTTAATATTTTCGTCTTCAGTTATAAAAATAATATTAGATTTGTATTTCTTCAAAATTGGTATAAAACAATTTTTATTGAATCAAGTGCATTACACGCCCCACTTTCTTTATATGAACATTCAAAAATGAATGTGGGATGAAAAAGGATGAAAATAATGCGACAAACTTTGTTGCCATGTTCAATTATAAACAACTTGATATAAAACAAATACTGCAAGAAACTTTCCAAAACTATTTATTTTGCTACTTGTTTACTAGTTCCACAACCCTTCATGTCAGTCCCTCCTTTTACTCTTTTTATTTTCTTCCGTCATTGTTTTATTTTAGTTGAATTTATTTATGTTTTTTGTGTTCTTCTTTATTGAATTTGTCTGGAGCTGTCATTGTTGAATAAAAGTTAGCTGAATTAATTTTGTTCAATTTACTTTTTCTCTTTTAATTTTAAAGTTTTTATTCCGATTCTCGCTTTATACATACATATATTTATGTTTATACATACATATGTAAGTATATTGTTTTTTTTTTGTTGTGCTGCATATTATATCATTTTAGTGGAAAAGGATTTGAAACACTTTTTGCAATGGTATGTGCTCTTATGTAAATGTGTGGCTATGAATTAAATTTGAAAGTTCATTATTTTTATATTTTATCTACAATTAATTGATTTAGTAATTAAGCAATCATCGTTAATAATTATGTATCCTTGAGTTCTGTACTCAGACGTGCATCTTTGATATTTGTCAAAAAAATTTCTACTTTGGAACACTCAACAATAGGGTGGACCTGTTTATTATAATAGAAAAATTTTAAATTAATCCTGTTATGCAAGATTTTCCAAAGTGGATCTTATTGGAAAAGCACACATTTTTCATTATGAAATATCACATAACAAAAAGTTATTAAACAACATACTTGATAAATACACTGAAATGTATTGTTGAGGGAAAGCTAGCTTCTATGCGCATTTCACTGGTTGCTTAGGCCAGCTCATCAGGAAACCTTTTCCTAAGATTTTAGAAAAGCTAAAAATATTATACGAATAAAACCCCAAAGCGAATAAGAATTTTAAACACTCAAAGTCTTACTCGTAACAATATCAAAGCTTAAACAAAACACCAACAATAAACAGTGAGTTTATCTTTTCTTACATCCCCCTACAATTGGTTGGGTTCTTTCCGACTCGAATTGTAGTTGTAAGTGGGTAAAAAGAAAAAACAAAATTAAAAAACAAATTGTTTCATTCTATTGTCTTCGTAAGAAAACAACAAAAAAAAAAAAAAACAATTTGCCAATTCAGTTTTATGCACGGGCACATGCAAGTATATTATCAAAGTTATTTACGGGAATACAAAATTTATCATTAACTAGCTTAACCCGGTGCGCTTCGCAACACGGCCTTAACCAATACTTCAATTGAGGGATATTAAATATATGCATCCTATGCGAGTTATTTTCCCCCTGCGCCGACCCGCTTTATTTTTACTGTAGTATACCATAAAACTGACTTCTACAAAGTATTAACATTCTTACTATAACAGTTCTTAAGATATGCGATACTTAACATTGGCGTCCTATGGGGGCAACACTTCCCCCGCTGCTATTTTATTTCAATTTTGGGGCTAAGAAGATCTTACTACCAAAAGTTCAACAAAATGCGTGCAGCGGTTCTTATTAATATTTCTATCTATGAGGGGTACTGCTCCTCCTCTGTCAACCCCACCCATTTTTATATTGAAATTTATATTTTACCATAATAGTAGCTTTAACCACGTTTGAAGACTCTCCCTTTAATAGTTCTTCATTTGAGCTATATTTAATATATGCATCCTATGGGAGGTATTTCCCCCCTGCGCCTACCCGCTTTATTTTTGTTGTCAATAGTGTAGTATACCATAAGAGTGACTTCTACAAAGTTAAAACATTCTCACTATAACAGTTCTTAAGATATGCGATAATAAACATTGGCGTCCTATAGTGGATACCACTACCCCCGCCGCTATTTTGTTTTAATTTTGGGGCTCAGAAGATCCTACTACCAAAAGTTCAACAAAATGCGTGCAGTGGCTCTTATTAATATTTCTATATATGAGGGGTACTGCTCCTCCCCCGTCTACCCCGCCCATTTGTATATTGAAATTTATAGTTTACTATAATAATAGCTTTAACCACTTTTGAAGACTCTCCCTTTAATAATTCTTCAGTTGAGCGATATTTAATGTATGCATCCTATGGGAGGTATTTCCCCCCCTGCGCCTACCCGCTTTATTGTTATTTTCAAAAGTGTTGTATACCATAAGAGTGACTTCTAGAAAGTTTGAACATTCTCACTATTACAGTTCTTTAGATATGCGATGTTAAACATTGGCGTCCTATGGGGGATTCCACTTCCCCCGCTGATATTTTATTTTAATTTTGGGGCTCAGAAGATCTTACTACCAAAAGTTCTGCATAATGCGTGCAGCGGATCTTAATATATGCGATAATTAATATTGGCATCCTATGGGGGATACCAATTCCCCTGCCCCTATCGAAAAAATAAGTAGCCTATTTTATTTTTAGGGCTCAGGTGATGTATCTGTTAAAATTTCAGGAAAATCGGTTCAGTAGTTTAGGAGTCTATAAGCCAACAAACAAACAAACAAACAAACAAACAAACAAACACACAAACATTTTTCATTTTTATATATATAGATACGATTTCTGTATGACGTGCTAAATTCCCAATTTTTTCATATTTGATAAATACACTGAAATGTATTGTTGAGGGAAAGCTAGCTTCTATGCGCATTTCACTGGTTGCTTAGGCCAGCTCATCAGGAAACCTTTTCCTAAGATTTTAGAAAAGCTAAAAATATTATACGAATAAAACCCCAAAGCGAATAAGAATTTTAAACACTCAAAGTCTTACTCGTAACAATATCAAAGCTTAAACAAAACACCAACAATAAACAGTGAGTTTATCTTTTCTTACATCCCCCTACAATTGGTTGGGTTCTTTCCGACTCGAATTGTAGTTGTAAGTGGGTAAAAAGAAAAAACAAAATTAAAAAACAAATTGTTTCATTCTATTGTCTTCGTAAGAAAACAACAAAAAAAAAAAAAAAACCAATTTGCCAATTCAGTTTTCTGCACGGGCACATGCAAGTATATTATCAAAGTTATTTACGGGAATACAAAATTTATCATTAATACGATTTCTGTATGACGTGCTAAATTCCCAATTTTTTCATATTTGATAAATACACTGAAATGTATTGTTGAGGGAAAGCTAGCTTCTATGCGCATCACTGTTTATTGTTGGTGTTTTGTTTAAGCTTTGATATTGTTACGAGTAAGACTTTGAGTGTTTAAAATTCTTATTCGCTTTGGGGTTTTATTCGTATAATATTTTTAGCTTTTCTAAAATCTTAGGAAAAGGTTTCCTGATGAGCTGGCCTAAGCAACCAGTGAAATGCGCATAGAAGCTAGCTTTCCCTCAACAATACATTTCAGTGTATTTATCAAATATGAAAAAATTGGGAATTTAGCACGTCATACAGAAATCGTATTAATGATAAATTTTGTATTCCCGTAAATAACTTTGATAATATACTTGCATGTGCCCGTGCAGAAAACTGAATTGGCAAATTGGTTTTTTTTTTTTTTTTGTTGTTTTCTTACGAAGACAATAGAATGAAACAATTTGTTTTTTAATTTTGTTTTTTCTTTTTACCCACTTACAACTACAATTCGAGTCGGAAAGAACCCAACCAATTGTAGGGGGATGTAAGAAAAGATAAACTCACTGTTTATTGTTGGTGTTTTGTTTAAGCTTTGATATTGTTACGAGTAAGACTTTGAGTGTTTAAAATTCTTATTCGCTTTGGGGTTTTATTCGTATAATATTTTTAGCTTTTCTAAAATCTTAGGAAAAGGTTTCCTGATGAGCTGGCCTAAGCAACCAGTGAAATGCGCATAGAAGCTAGCTTTCCCTCAACAATACATTTCAGTGTATTTATCAAATATGAAAAAATTGGGAATTTAGCACGTCATACAGAAATATAAAAATGAAAAATGTTTGTGTGTTTGTTTGTTTGTTTGTTTGTTTGTTGGCTTATAGACTCCTAAACTACTGAACCGATTTTCCTGAAATTTTAACAGATACATCACCTGAGCCCTAAAAATAAAATAGGCTACTTATTTTTTCGATAGGGGCAGGGGAATTGGTATCCCCCATAGGATGCCAATATTAATTATCGCATATATTAAGATCCGCTGCACGCATTATGCAGAACTTTTGGTAGTAAGATCTTCTGAGCCCCAAAATTAAAATAAAATATCAGCGGGGGAAGTGGAATCCCCCATAGGACGCCAATGTTTAACATCGCATATCTAAAGAACTGTAATAGTGAGAATGTTCAAACTTTCTAGAAGTCACTCTTATGGTATACAACACTTTTGAAAATAACAATAAAGCGGGTAGGCGCAGGGGGGGAAATACCTCCCATAGGATGCATACATTAAATATCGCTCAACTGAAGAATTATTAAAGGGAGAGTCTTCAAAAGTGGTTAAAGCTATTATTATAGTAAACTATAAATTTCAATATACAAATGGGCGGGGTAGACGGGGGAGGAGCAGTACCCCTCATATATAGAAATATTAATAAGAGCCACTGCACGCATTTTGTTGAACTTTTGGTAGTAGGATCTTCTGAGCCCCAAAATTAAAACAAAATAGCGGCGGGGGTAGTGGTATCCACTATAGGACGCCAATGTTTATTATCGCATATCTTAAGAACTGTTATAGTGAGAATGTTTTAACTTTGTAGAAGTCACTCTTATGGTATACTACACTATTGACAACAAAAATAAAGCGGGTAGGCGCAGGGGGGAAATACCTCCCATAGGATGCATATATTAAATATAGCTCAAATGAAGAACTATTAAAGGGAGAGTCTTCAAACGTGGTTAAAGCTACTATTATGGTAAAATATAAATTTCAATATAAAAATGGGTGGGGTTGACAGAGGAGGAGCAGTACCCCTCATAGATAGAAATATTAATAAGAACCGCTGCACGCATTTTGTTGAACTTTTGGTAGTAAGATCTTCTTAGCCCCAAAATTGAAATAAAATAGCAGCGGGGGAAGTGTTGCCCCCATAGGACGCCAATGTTAAGTATCGCATATCTTAAGAACTGTTATAGTAAGAATGTTAATACTTTGTAGAAGTCAGTTTTATGGTATACTACAGTAAAAATAAAGCGGGTCGGCGCAGGGGGAAAATAACTCGCATAGGATGCATATATTTAATATCCCTCAATTGAAGTATTGGTTAAGGCCGTGTTGCGAAGCGCACCGGGTTAAGCTAGTTAATGATAAATTTTGTATTCCCGTAAATAACTTTGATAATATACTTGCATGTGCCCGTGCAGAAAACTGAATTGGCAAATTGGTTTTTTTTTTTTTTGTTGTTTTCTTACGAAGACAATAGAATGAAACAATTTGTTTTTTAATTTTGTTTTTTCTTTTTACCCACTTACAACTACAATTCGAGTCGGAAAGAACCCAACCAATTGTAGGGGGATGTAAGAAAAGATAAACTCACTGTTTATTGTTGGTGTTTTGTTTAAGCTTTGATATTGTTACGAGTAAGACTTTGAGTGTTTAAAATTCTTATTCGCTTTGGGGTTTTATTCGTATAATATTTTTAGCTTTTCTAAAATCTTAGGAAAAGGTTTCCTGATGAGCTGGCCTAAGCAACCAGTGAAATGCGCATAGAAGCTAGCTTTCCCTCAACAATACATTTCAGTGTATTTATCAAATATGAAAAAATTGGGAATTTAGCACGTCATACAGAAATCGTATTAATGATAAATTTTGTATTCCCGTAAATAACTTTGATATTGATTGGGGCTGTTGGCAAAATGACACGAGGCAATGTGTAAAAAATTGCCTAACGTAAGCGGAAAATGGCCCCAAAAAATGGAAATTATATCCATAAATGGTGAAAAAGGCCCAAAAAATGATGAAAAATCACCCCGTTGAAAAAGTTTTTAAGCAATTCCGATTGATTCTTAAGGCCCAACCATAATATGCATAGCTGTGTTTAACCTACTGTCAAAAATTACAAAAATTCTCTTAAATGTATTTAACACCAGGTCCGGGCCAGGCATTTTTGATTTTTTCCAGTTTTTTTTTTAATATAATTATTAAATATATTAGAACGAAACTTTATGCTTGCCTCAATCAAAGTGTGTTTTACAAGAAAATGTAAATTTAAACCCCGTGGGCCTGGCGGTTGGCCAAACAAAAATTTTGTGCATATTGTATCCACCAGGGCCTAGCCAGGCCCTGACATATTGTATATGTTCTGCAGTAAATAAAATCAAGATGAAACGTTTCAAAAAGCATACGCAACACATTAGAATTCTTTCTGTACTGTTTTTTCGAAGAATTATTCCATTTCCTAACAAAATGTTCCTGCTATAGCCATAAAACTCCATACATATAAAAGTAGTCCCAGCCAGGCCCAGGGGTTCGTCAATGTGAGTCTTTCTATAGCCACAAAAAGCTCCATATAAAATACAATGAGTCCCAGCCAGGCCCTGGGGTTCGTTTGCGTAAAATCATTTTGGTGTTTGCTTAATGGTTATTTAAAAAAAAAACCATAATCAAAAAACCTTTGAGTCCGTACGGAATATGCGATCAGTTTCGCACTTTGCTTAAGCAACTGACAGTTTTATAAAACTTAACAAAAAGTTTCCATAAGTTCAATATGGTTTTCTTCATATGGTTTACATGTATTCGCACATTTGCTTAATCCCACTTAAGCACATTATGGGTATGCCTTTATGGTTTTTGGCATGCTTAAGCCGAAAATGAGATCAATTTTCTCCCATCGCGTTATATTTCGCAGATAACGGTACTTTTGTAGTGTTCGCTGTATATTTCTCTTTCAGTCAGCTGCATTCCGGAGTTACAATCTGGTTTCATTAAAATTAATTATAACTTGTTAGAGAGGCTACTAAAGTAAAATCGCCTAACATAAGCGAAAAATCGCCCAAAAAATGGAAATTATATCCAAAAATGTACTTTTTTGGGTTTCTGTCATGAGCGTGAAACTTATAATCCCGAATTTAACGTCCCAAATCCCTAACTTAAGCTTCACTGCATAGCGCGACTTCGGCCTAGTGCAAAGATGTTCTCCTCTAAGGTATAAAAAATACCGGCTTATTTAACTAAAGCTCCTCGATTTTCAGAAAATTTTTCTATTAATAAAGTTTAAAAGAAACTTATTAAAACAAGTATTTTAAAAAGATTCATGGAAGCTAGTATCTTGGACCTAAAAGGTTTTTTTAGGACCATACTAAAAAACATATGCATATCCAGTCTTAAATCCACATACACAAGACACATAAGTATTAAAGCTTCGTCAGAGTAACATGAACTTCTACACGCAGAAAAAATATGGTTGATGGTAGCCATATTCTATGAAACACATACTATGGCTGGATTTTAACACTGTTAATGTTTGGAGGTTACCGTATTTTCGTTAAAAATTACAATAATATGATAAAAATTAACCATAAAATAGTTAATAGCAATATGTACTGCATTTTGGGGTTGTTAAGCAATTGTTTTAGCAACGCTTTTATAACATCAAGTTATAGGAGCAAATCATGTCAGTTGTAGACGGGCAGTTAAGGAAAACTTTTAATGATTTCTATATCTATTTATTTTTATGTTAAAGTACAAAACATTAAATAATTATAAAAGGATAGTGCAATTTCGTTTTTTTCTCATTACTGTTTTAAACTGATGTTATGTGTAGGACCACATACCCATATCCATTTACAAAAAGTAAAGCTTTCTGCAATAATTAAATATAAAATTTCCTTAACTTGAACTTATCAGCAAAACTATTTTTTTAATTTAATTATTGTGGTCAAAATTATACCACTAATTAGTTAAAAGCAAGAAAAAAATATGTTGTTCACATATTTTTTTTTTTAAATTTAACAAGTTTTCAAATAGATTACTTCAATAAAGCATTCACTGATATTTTGCTATTACCCAGTTTTTTGTCTGAACTTCTAAATCGATATGTTAGGAAATACATATGTGTATAATACTTAAATATTTGAGAAAAAAAAATTCTGTATGTTCAAACGGTGTTGTGTCCTAAATAAGAGTCCATCAAAAAATTAATATGAACATGGAAAGTTTATTTGAAAATATTGCAAGTTAAATTTGTTATTATCATGGAAATATTATTTTTAATAAAGATTCACATATGTATGTATGCATTTATGAAAACGAAAGAATCATTTAACCAATTATATTTTCAAAAAACTAAGAAAAAGTCGTTAAGTACAATAACGCTTTGAAAAATTTTAAGAAAATATAACGGCAAATCTGTAAAATAAACTTAGTCACACGAATTAAGAAATTTCACGGCTCAGCTGCTGTCATCGGCGGCTTTAATTGAGCCGTCTTAGCCGTGTAAGTCGGCGGCGGCGCGGCTTGGTGAAATCAAGCGGCGGCGGCTTGGTTCTCTGTTTTGGGGGTGGGAAAAACTCTTTTTACAATTCCAGATACTTTATTAATATAAAAAAATTCTGACTGATGCAATTTTCTTGTTTTTGTATGTTGATCTACCTGGTTTAATATAATATTTATTAGCAAAAGAAAAAACCTAGACATACAAAGTATTAGAAGAGCTTTCTTGCCACGTGCAAACAATTAGTCTATTAGGCAACCAGAGTTTGATGTCGGATTAAAACGTCTCCAAAGGCAAAAATTAACCCATAGACAATCCATGAATAACGATATGCAATATCTTATGATCGGACTTTAAGTAGCGACGCAGTATATAAAGAACTAAAAGGGTGGTATCCAGAGGCCTGGCAAAAATTAAAAAAAAAAAATTCTGGAATTCTTTTCAAGTAGTCGTTAATCCTACGGAGTGACTGGCTCAACTTTTTTTTCTAACCGCCTTATCCAACATAAAAGGTTTGTCTTGTATGAACAAAAAACATACTTAGGATCACGTTCTGGTCTATAACTCTGACTCCAATTGAGCTTCCACATTTTTAAATTTTCTACAAATATAGAAAAGGGTCTGATACTTGTCATATATTTTTTAAAGAATTTTTAAAAATAGGCTTTTTTAGATATGGAACTTTTCTTAAAAAAACACAATATGCATATAATTTTAAAGGGTGCAATATCACCATTAAAACGATACCAAAGAACTAAATTATCTTGCATAGTTTAAAAGTTCTTAGCCCTTTTGTAAGGAGACTTTTGCGATTTTTTAAAATTTTTCACATCTTTAATGACGTCATAGTTCAGAAGCCAAAAGAATCTAGGGTCTGAAAATTTATGTTTTGTTAAAGTCCAGTAGCATACAACATTTGCGTTGAATTTTATTGAAATCGGAGGTGATTATGCCGAACGGCATGATGGTTTGACATGTTTTCACTCAATAATAATATGGTCAAAAACTAAACATGCCATGACTGTTTTAAAGAATTTTAAGTCCAAACATATTATTGTAATTATTAATAATAACATGTTCAAAGACAACCATAATATGGCGAATGAATGACTTATTTAACCATAATATGGTTATCGGTGACAATAATATGGTTAAATTGACCATAAGCTTAATTGTATGGTTGTAGCTAAATTTTAGTAACAAATTATGCTGCTAAGTTTAACCATATTTAAAGTTTCCAGAGAGGTAAAAATTTTATTGTTAAAAAGAAACATTAATCGAGCAAAAAGTAATGTTAGAAACAACAATAATGTACTAGTGTCCATTTCGGTGACCATAATATATTTTTAAGCATATTAAGCAATGTTTATTCTATGAGTGTACTTGCATACGTACGGATGTCCTTATAAACTTGTATCTATTGAATTTTGTAAAATAGGCAACTTTAAAATATCTATATATAAATCGGCTAAGGCAAAGCAGTTAAGAACACTTTCCTCCTCTGTATGTCAACCGATTTGAGCAAAATATACACCATTTAAAATAATTTCAGAGTTATAAGCGTTCAATTTTGCTCCTAACACATATGCAGACCACAAATAAAAAACATTTTTTTTTCAATTATGTATCAAATTATAAGCCGGTTTTCGAATATTTCGACTATATAAAACTTATGTGTAAATCGGCACAGGCAAATCAATTAAGAACGCTTTCTTCCTTTGTTTGTCAACCGAACCAATATGGGGAGTAAAAAGTATCAAAAAGGGGAAATACGGGATATAATTTTTTTTTTTTTTTTTTACTTTTACGTGCTGCATGTGATAATTTTTAAATTTTCTATAATGTTGAAATTAGAAACATAATATTATAGGTTCAGGGTCCTGAGTGAATGAAAACCTATAATATAAAAAATGTTGGTACTTTATGTTTTTAATCTCGAACTTTTTGAATTTTCGTTAACATTCGGCCTATAAAGATAAATTTATACATTAAACTGGGTGAATAAGAACATGTAAGGAGAGCTTTTTGGTACTGTTTCGTTCAACATCTGGTACTTTGATTAATTTTCGTTAATATTATACATAGAAACATACAATTAAAGATGCAAAGATACTTTCTTGTTTTTCAATTGATAACTTTTACATTAAACTTACAAAATTAAATTATCTCACGTACACGCAGAGATAAAATATGGTTGGGAATGGTTACGGCAACAACACTATGTTTAATGTAACAATATATTGTTGTCGTACACAAATAATTGTTATTTTTATTTAATATCAACAATATTATAGTTACTGTAAACATATCAATGTTTATCGCAATTATGAATTTGAGTATTGTTGACCGAAAAATAATTATTTTTCTAACAACTTAATTATGATAACTTTCTAAACATATTATATTTCTCACAACCATATCATGATATTTAATAGCCATAACATGATAACTTTCTATACATTTATCATATTATGTTAAAGATGCAATCAAACTATTTTTACTCTAATCATATTATGTTAGCGCCATTTGTAAAATAATTTTGAAGAAGTTGTGTAGTTTTTTTTATTTGTGAGCGGTTAAACAATTAAAAGATAAAATTCCATAAAAAAATAAGTTTAAAGAAATTAAAAAATTAAAATATTAGCGGAGTTCATTCAAGTATTAGTGATGTAATAGTGCAAATGCAAAATATCATAGTTTTTTGTAAAATCCAACAACAAAACACACAGAGATTTCGTTATATTTTATAAAAGTGCTACGATATTTCTGTGGTTTTCATTAGCAACCGCGTATGTCTTAAAACAAATTGTTCAGGAAAGCCGAAAACCCATTCTAGATCAAACTATGGGCTAGGTATTGCACATTTTAAACTTTGCCATTACGTTTCAAAACGGAATTGATCCATCTTTTTTCAAAAAAATATAAAGAGCGTTCAAAATTAGGCAATATGGCATCAACATCTTAAAATCAAAAAAATGGACACACGCGGTTGCCCATGAAAACCACAGATTTTTTTTTGCTCTTTTGCAAGTCTTATATTGAACTCCGCTATTTGATTAACATTAAGAAAAATTGTAAAAAGCCACAAAATAAAAAATCGATTCAAAAATATTTAAATTTATTTTGTATTTTTATGACAGCTATGAAAGGTGCTGTATCATAATATGATTGCTTCTAAATTTATAATGATTAACATGATGATAATATGATTACTTTTTAGCTTATTATGATTAACATGACAATAATTTGATTACTTCTTAACTTAGTATGATTAACAGAATAATAATATGATTAAGGGAAAAATATTATGATGACATATTACGAGTATATTAAGTCATAATATGTTTTAATAATAATCTTAATATGGTGACTACAATCATAATTCTTATCATAATATATTGCTCTTAGAATATATTTACCACAACCATGTTTTTTCTTTGCGTGTAGAAGATAAATTATGAATTGAAGGTTGGTCCCTCGACAAATCGATCCACTAAGACTGAAAAAATAAATGCCCAAAACATGCAAATTCATATGTACTTAGATGTGCTATGTTTCCTTCATATGTATTTACATAAAAATTTATGGTCGAATTTTTACCATTAGGCGAACACTAGTAATTATAATAATACATAATTGAAATTTATAAAAAAATATCAACTGAAAAAAGTTTACGTTTTCATTAAAACGAGTTCAACAAAATTCTCTTTATTTAATTTTATTTACGAATAATCCGTCCTCCTGTACGTGGATTCGTTTGTCTGTAATTTTCTATTCATGTTTTTTTTTTGTGGGTGCGCTCATAAAGTATTGAATTGAATTGAGTTGAACTGAATTGGATTTTATTAAAATCAATGAACCAAAGTTAATTTTACATGAGTGGCTCCCAGGCGTATGTTAACGACTTACTTACAAACAAAATCATCAAATACTTTAACACATTGAAAATCAGAGAAACGAAAGACAGGCACTTTATTAAACATTTTTTACTTTCAAAAATCTTGAGACAATACCAGATGTCTAATTAAACGCACATGAAAATACATAAGACGGGCTTTATTTGTTGGAGTCAAAATATTAGAACAAATACTCTTCAAAAATAATGAAAATAAGCTGTTATTCTTTTAATTGTTTACAGAAGAAACTCAAACCAAAAATATATTACGACCCAGTAAAAACTTCGCCTACAAAATAATGTGTTAAGTAATCAGAGCACTATTTACAATTCTACTGAAAGAACCATTGAATTTAACAAGGGATGTCCCAAAATGAACGCATTCAAAATCAAGTCATTATTTTCTTACCTTAATACATCCAGAAAAAAGTAGTTATAGAAGTTGTTATGGATTTAGTTATAGAAGAAAGCTACTAAATAATGAGTTTAAGAAGCTATTCATTTTGAAAAAGTTAACGAAGTTTTTACTGGGATCATAATATTTTTCCCTTCATCATATTCTTATAATGTTAATCATAATGAGTTAAGTAGTAATCATATTATAATACAAAGTGATTAAACGTAATCATAATAAATTAGAAAGTATCATATTATCACTACTGCAATAATATTTTTGTCGTAGCTTGCAATTATTTATAAAAATATTATTATAAATAAATTATATCATTGGAGAATTGTCGGAATGTGGGCTATACATCATTGTTCTATCGATTTTATCACGGTAAATGTTCAGCTGAGATGGGTGAACTCATCCATGAGACGCGGGTGCATTTGCGTAGCACTCGCCTTTCCTGCAGATTACATCCGTTTGTAGTCGACTATCCAATGTACCGCACAACTTATTACAGAGAAAATTCGTCTAAAGCTTAAGTTTTCCCAGTCGGCTATAATTTGGAAAAATTCAAAGTAAATGCCCACAAACACTATTCCCTCTTTCCTTCTCCTCATAACCTTTTTTTCTAATACCAACGCAATACATTGCATTAGTAGGGGGCATCCCCTGAGTGTTGGCTCAAAATTAAAAAAATATATATATAAAAAAAAAATTTCTGAAGAAACTTTTCTTATTCACGTTTTTTCATTAAAAAAGGATCTCTTATACACGAAATTTTATATAAGAAACTGTCTTCACACGAAATTTCCATAGGAACTTTTCTTATTTAAAAAATTTTTTATATTTTTAATTGAATATTTCGTATTTTAGATATTTTATAGAAAATTCTTTTTTACAAAAATTTTGTATAGGATATTCACTCATACATTAAATCTGTTAAAGAAAAAATCTTGCATATAAAATTTTTTTATAGAAATTTCACTTAAGGTTTTCTAAAAAAAAATTCTCTTATATATAATTTTTTCTATAGAAATCTCATGCAATTCAATACCATCAATTTCGAATGCATATAAGAGGATCGCATTTAGCTTCCACGCGATGCATCCCAGCGATGTTAGACAACTTGCCGGCGATTCGCGGGCGATGATTCGACGATGAAAATTGTTTGCAGGGGCTATTGCTGTTGTCATTTCGTCAAAGTTATTTAAATCAGTTGCAGATCAGCACTTTTTCATGAGCGTCATTCGTTTTCTACTGCTTCCCACACAAGCATAAATGTATGTATGATAGTATGTATTTTTACCTTCACTGCTCTGGAGCTGCGATATGGAGCTGCGATATGCAACCTTATATTTTGCGATTGTGTGCGTTGTATGAATTCCACATCTAGAGTCTAGAGCGACCCAGAAAATAATGATTTTTGTGTCAAATTCTCCGAAAGAGTTTGAGATTAAAACCCATCACAATCGGACCCAAGTGTGACCAATCTATCTTAATTGATATTGACTATGTAAACAAAACAGTCTTCCTACTAGCAAACACTAAATAAAACTCTAAACTTAGAAACAAAACCGTTGGCGGATTGTCTGGAAATTTGGCATAAATTAGTTCAAAAGCGCGTCTTTAAAGCCCGATAGAACTTACGATAAAGTTAGTTGACAAACTAACTATTTTAACGCGCTTAATTTTGCACATGTTTCGATAAGTTACGCTGGCATATAATTATGAATAGATCGCTTGAGCACTGTTACCAAACTCTCCACATTTACTTCTATTCGCGCAACTTATAGATGACTTCGTGATTTTTAAGGCGCACGGGTCACATTTTGCTTTGGGTTTGTTAATTAACAGAATTTTCTCAAATGGAATTAGACAAATCCACATCTGACCCTACAGACTTCACATTATACAGACAAACGCCCAGCTTTATGCGGTTTTCACACTTCATAACAAACGGCCAGCAATACTTGAAAAAGAGGAAGTGCAGAATATGTAAACTCTTGACGAATGATATCAAAGATTTGGCACAGCAGAATAAACCAATCCTATTTGTTTAAAAATAAGGAATTTTATTTCCCTTTCAACTAGTTACAAAGATACAATTTAACCCTTGTGTTAATACCCGGGTACCATGGTACCCACCTAGGTATATTAACATAAAAAAAATGTATTAAGAATTAAAATTTTTAAACAAGCTTCTGGATCGTCGTTATTTAACATAAAAGAAAGCGAATTCAGATTCTAGATTTATTTTTGTGCTCCTTTAATACTCAAACAAATTTGCTTAAACTTTAACCATTGCTACATGCGCACCCGGGTACCCCGGTACCCAATACAATACAATACACTTTTTGGGATAATACAAACACGCGTGAACTGCTCAAAAAATTCAATAAACTAAATTCTGTATCATACAATTACTTAAGTTTGGTTTCCAAGGCGTTATTATTATAATACGGGGAAGTCTCATTTACATATCATGTATGACCAAACATGTTCAATTGTTATACTAAAAAATACTGTCCTGCATACAAAGTTAAAAAATCACATTTTAACAGAAATATAATTTAATACGCTTTAAAAAGTTTAAAAATTTAATTTTCTTTCCTAAAAATATGGATTTTTAATACATTTTAGTATATGGGTACCCGGGTACCGCGGGTGCTAAACAATGTGGATAAAGTTGGGTTTTAACACTAGTGTTAAAGTCATCTGCTTTCAAATTTTAAACAATAAAACCACGTAGTGAAAAATCTCAATGACTTTAAAAACAACATCATTATTTTGTGTATTTTTCATTAATGTAACCAAAACAAAATGAATTGTCGGTATTTTCTTACATAGTACAATTAATTAAATGTAATTTATTAAAACTTCACTTTTAAAGGATCCCCGTATTTATTTATTTATTCATATTACTATTTATTGAGTCGTTCAGTTATTTATTATTTCCATTTCTTTTATGTTTCCACATTTTTCATACTATATAAGTAATTGAAATTGTCAATCACGCTTTTCACTTAAAAAAAAAAATTTCTGCTTTATCGTATTTCAGCCAAATGTTGCTGAAACACCAGAAAAACAAATTCAATCACACCCAACCACCTCCTTTCAACAATCACAACATCCAACCAATTTGTCACTGATTTATTCCTGTTACTCTCTGTGTGAAATTAAGCGAAATAATAAGATGAAAATAAAACTAAACATTTATTCTAAGTAAGACTAAGTAAATACAAAACAAGTAAAATATATTAACTTAGAAAGAAATGAAAAAATTAATAAATAAGAATAAAGTGACGTTGCATAATCACTAACGTTTTGAGGCAAAACTCAATAAGTATACATTTTGAAGAATTGCGTCATATTTTTCAGAGACAAAGTTTCTGTCAAATTTTAATTTCTAGTGTGCTTTCTTCATTACTAAAAAATTGTCTAAACCGATTTTTTTAAATAACAACAAAAAACACTTTTTAGCCAACCGAAGTATGTATGTATGTATGTATATTAGATTATCCGGTTTAATTTTAAGCAGAAACCGTAATAGTTATTCCTTTTTCCATAAAAGTCTGATGATAATAGTTCTTTTTCAAAGAAACCTTAGAATTAATTGATAATTGGTCCATGAACTCGGGTGCTAATATGTCGCTTGAAAAAACAACACATCTTCATATTTGTAAAAAACTAAACTGTAGTAATATTAACGTTACTTTTAAGAATACAATTATACAAAATGTAAATAGCTGTAAAGTATAGGGACTTAAACTTGATACTAAATATAATTTTAAGAATCACTGTAATTACGTAAAGAGAGATCTGACAAACAGACTAAACATCATAAAATATTTATCGTCCTCCAAGAGCCTCATGCACACCAACAGCCTACTAAGATTAGTAAAATCGATAATACTATAGAAAATCGATTACGGTCTGGTCATCTATAATAAAGCTTCCAAAACTACATTCAGACCACTCGAAACCATAATGAATTCTGCATTAACAACAAGCTTGAGAGCCTTCCGTACAACCCCAATTAAAAACATTCTAGCCGAGAGTGGTTTTGATCCTCTATGCATTCGCGCCAATAAACAAAAATTCCGCTTACTTCATAAAACAAGCTGCC
The DNA here is from genome assembly GCA_963931875.1 of Pollenia griseotomentosa. Lineage (NCBI taxonomy): Eukaryota > Metazoa > Arthropoda > Insecta > Diptera > Polleniidae > Pollenia > Pollenia griseotomentosa. The sequence continues at coordinate 21,651,110 of OZ007561.1, forward strand.
ATAAATCGTCTCTATTAAATAAACAAATCAGCCTGCTTAAAAAAAGGAAAACTGAACAGAAGTATGCATCAACCCTATCAAATCTATTCAAAATAGCTAATAAATACGAAATTAATTATACTGTGCCTTTGGAGCACAACCCACCTTGGACGTTAGATTCAACAAATTTTTTAAAAAATCTTCAAATATATAATAAAAACAATAACCCAGCTATTATTTTTAAATCATTGTTTTCTGAAATCTATAATACATTCAAATCAGATAATTGGCACTTTCTCTTTACTGACGGGTCAAGAACTGCTAGCCATGTAGGTTTTGCAATCACTGACGATGCCGGGTATACACAGAAAAAAAGCTTATTACCACAAGAAGCAACTATATTCGAAGCCGAAGCGGTGGCAATAATCGAAGCTATAAGATTATGTGTAAAATCTAACTTTAAACACATCATATGCACAGACAGCCAATCAGTTTTTCAAGCAGCTTTAAATTCCTCAAACAAAAACGACATAATTGTTTCTTTTCAACAATATCTATTAATAATTAAGAACAAAGTCAAGTTACTATGGATTCCTAGCCATACTGGTATGACAGGAAATGAGGCAGCGGACATAGCTGCGAAAAACGTCTGTCGTGAACCCATCTACATTTTTAAACCTAATTCCAAACACTTTTTAGCCAGAATTCCAACTTCAAAATTAAACACATCTATTAATCGTAAGTGGAATAATTACGAGTATCCTTATAAATCTATCAACCCGAATAAAAAACCCATACATCTCCCAACGTCAACTAATTGCCAGAAAAATAAATGCTTTGTAAGACTACGGTTATCTCACACAAAGCTTACTCATGAATACCTAATAAATAGACTCCCCCAACCGAAATGTTCATACTGTATTAATTCACCTTTAACGATTTCACATATATTGAGCGACTGCCCTGCCCTTGCTGAACTTCGCAGTACCATCTCTAATTCACCAAATATTATAAATATGATAAAAACTCCATCCGAAAATAACATCAACATTGTCTTAACCCTGCTGTTAGGTTAAGCCCTTTTGGTCCAATTTTTGAACTGTTTCCTTTGCAATTTTTGAACGGTGAGATATACTGACTTAGTTTTTTAGCTCACGTGGTCTTTTTATAAAACAATGTTTTTTACAAAAATACAAGGTTCTGACTCAAAACAGGACTGAGAAAAATATAAATTTACGAATCTTAGGTTAAGGGACCATTTGGTCCATAGTATATTTTCTTTGGTTTTCTTTGATTTTTTTACTTTTATTTAAAAAAAAAAGTATTTATTAGTTTAGTTTATAATAATTGTCATTGCATGATAAGCGAAATGTTCTTCGGCTAGCTTTGCAAATAAACTTGCTGCAAATGGAGCATTTTATGTCAGTTTTAGACTTACAGCAACCACAAATTCTACGCTTTCGAGCTCCTGAGTTAGAAGTATTATTATTCGAACAGACCACTGAAACTATACAAGGTCGACGAGTTTCAGTCAATAACTGTGCTAACAACTCTTGTTCAGGTTATCTAGTCCGTTTCATCATAAACGCCTTAGCCAGAAAAAGTACTAGTTGCCGCAAAAACTGTGGTCTCCTACGATTCCGATCAGCTGCAGTCCATGAAATTCGATTTTAGAAAATAGTATGTACGCATTCAAAGCGGATATACCAAGTATGTATGTATATAAGCAAATACAATGTTGGCCATCGGCTTGTTTTGTGCTGTAGAAACCAACCATTTGATCAGCAGTATCTACGCCACCTTAAAAACCTACATATGTACGATTCCTTACCTGAAGTTTTTTTACCAACTCAAAAGTGGAAAAAATTGTCGTCTGTTATATTTTGCCCTACGCATTTGTCGTCTACACAAGACATCATCGAAGTGGATGGCACTATTAATCATATGAAATTTATCTTCATTATAATGGAGTGGCACTTCAAACCATTTTATTTTTAGCAATAAAAAACGGATCAACAGAGCTAGCTGCAGCTGCAGCTGAAATATAATCCATTTCCGAGTCTGAAATATCGGAGTCACATTCTGCATTGAGAAAAAAACACGTCTGAACTTTTGAAAACAACACACAAGCTGAACCAATCAGTGCAAATATTTGTGTTTCTTTACAACAAAAATTAAAAAGGGGGTTCCCACAATTGTGTTTTATATATTTAATCTATGTTGATTAAAAAAAAAAAAAAAAAAAAAGGGGGTATACCAAACTTGTTTTTTTACATAAGCTATTTATATGGATCAAATGGTCCATTGACCTAACATTCGTAAGTTTTTTCTAACCTAACAGCAGGGTTAAATTTTTTGCAAAATCTCTCTTTACACAATAAAATTTAATAATGCAAACTTTATATATGTATGTATCTACTACGTAAATACATAGAACCTACTTATTAGTATCTAAGAGCCGTTAGTCGCTAGTGCTTTACAATTAAGATTTATTGTAATTTAATTATAATAAATGTGTAAATAAATAAATAGTTCTTTTTAATAAATTTTTTTTTTTTTTTTTAACAAAAATAAAAGTTGTATTTTTATTTTTTTTAATTATAATTACGGTTAGATTTAAAATTTTTATTTTTTCGATCAAAAATAACAGTGATTTTTATTTTTTCGAGCAAAAATAAATTTTATACTCCAAAGAAATGTACGTGTTAAAATAATTTAGTTGACTTTAAATGTGTATAAGAAATCCCATTGAAGATGGGATTTAATTCTGTGGTTTTCATGGGCAACATCGTATGTCCATTTATTTTTATTTTGATATGTTTTTGCCATATTTCTAAAACGCTGTTTTCGTGGTTCTAATTCCAATTTTTAACGTAATAACAAAGTTCAAAAAGTGCAATATCAAGCCCATAGTTTGATCTTGAATGTTTTTTCGGCTCTCCTGAAAAATTTGAAGATCACAGAATTATTATAACACGTTCATTTCTAAAGAGAATAACTTTTATTCTGAAAACACAAAAGTTTTTACTATTTTTTACTGAACTTTACAGCATTTTACTTAATTGCGTTCGCGAACACAAAATATAGTAAATGAGAACACAAATTGAGAGCGGAAAGTGACAGTTCTTGACTGAGTATTTACAAATTTTTACCGCAGGAATTTCTGCAGTAAAATTTAGCAAACAAAAAAAAAAAACATATGTTTCAAAAAGGTAAACAAACAAAAAGCATACAAGTTGTGAAAAAATGAAATAAAATGAAACAAAAAATGAATAAACTTGTAATAAATTAAACTCGTTTGTAAAGCATTTAATGGGTGATTTTTTAGCTATTATCTTTTTGGCAACACTGGTTTAAACAGCTGACGCACGTTTCGTGTTTTGATTCACTGTCAAACATCTTCAGTTTGGTCTATAATTTAACCATGAATCAAAATGCGATCCACTTTTGTATCGAATTGAATTGAATACCTTTAGTTATTCTAAAATCTTTGGATGAAGTTTCCTGACGATCTGGCCTAAGCAACCAGTGAAATGCGCATAGGAATAGCTTATCCCTTCAACCATAAATTTCCGTGTGTTTTTATCAAGAATAAAGATCGGGAATTAAGCACGACTCACAAAATCTTGTAAAATTTTGTATTCCCAAAAATTACTTTTAAGTTTCCAAAAGGCCATCGCTTTCTTTTGCTTTTTCCTCTTCATCTTTGTCAGGCTCAACGAACTGTAGTTTGGTGAGGCAAGGCCAAGAATTCATGATGTATGTGAGAACAAATTAATCTCTTTAAGCTTAGTTCAAAAAGATTTAAATATTTTCATTTGCAATTGGCAGATCAGAATGGCATTCATTATATTTCTTGTCCCTCTTCTTATCCTGATTATCGCTGCTAATAATCTAATTACTGTTTTATTTAATGTTATTTTAATTTAAGTAAAAACGCAAAGAGTCATGGAAAAATAATTTATTTGTATGTTAATTTTATAAAGGGTGGTTAAAAAGAACTTACATACTTTGGTCCAGTGTTATCAAAGTCAAAACATGTAAAGCAGTTTTTTGTACAAATGTTAATTGCTTCTTTGAATTAAAAACGTACAAACTCGGGCAGAAATGGAAATGGAAAATATATAAACTGATTCCTGATAAAATAACAAAATTTAATAGTTAAATATTTCGCAAACATTTAGCTTATATACATCTCCACTTTTGTTAAATCCCTAGATACTTACTTAAATATCAAATTGTGACTTCTAAGACAATGTTCCGATATTCCCTACTATGGCCTTTTAAAGCTTAAAAGTGAATAGCAAAAGCATTTTATGAATATACCCGCTAAGTACAATATCGCATACCACCATATTCTGCAATATAAATTCCTTACATTTCAATACAACACGCACTTAATGTTGTTATCAACAAATAGTTACAACTTTATTATCGTAATTCTTTAAATCACTTCTATTGTCATTGCTGTCATCATTGCTTACAGTCTAAAGCTAAGATCCCACTATCGGCTCAAATATTACAATCTGTGACGATTTTTATCGTGCTCTATCGGCGCACATTTAAAAACATTGCACAATTCATTCCTGGGTGGTCCCATTATCGTCGCACATTGTGACAATTTTTTTCGGTTCATATCGGCTAAAACTCAATTGCGACAATAATCGGTACAATGCGGTCACACTATCGTGCTATTTGGGAAAATTAAATCATATGTTTTTTTTTATTTGCTTGTTGGACGACTTAATTTTATTTCAGAAATTCGCAAAATTCTCCGTCCTAATATTCCATTATGTTTCTTAAAAATTTTAAATAATATATTAATATATATGTAATAAAAAAATGTATTCAATTTTATTCAAACTTACTGCACTTGTTCTTTTTTTTTGTAATTGTTGTTTTGTAAACAGTTGTTTACAAACCAGGGATGGCAACATCGATACAACTGCAATGTTTTGGTTAAAGCGAATTGTTTTCTTTTATATAACAGTACAAATGTACTGTTTAACGTTTTAATACATAAATAATAGATAAAACAAATGTAATTTTCGTACAATTAAGCTCAAAAAAGTAAAATTTTAGTAGCCAGTTGGTGCAATTTAAAAATTTCGTTTTGCCATCCCTTGTATCGGCGCTGATTGGCGACTGTGATCGGCGCACAAGTGGCCGATAAAAATCGGTACATATTAAACAATTTGATGGCTCCACATTGTGCAAAAGAGTGTTCACATTATCGGCGCATCAACGTTAATTTTGATTGTCTACAGTCAGCACAATTTCGGCACAGATTGTCGCATATTAAAAAATTTTGACCGTTCATACTATCGGCACATGAAATACGATAAAAATTGGTGCATTGCGCCGATAGTGGGATCTTAGCTTAAAATTCAAAATTACATTTCTCGTCCTCCATTACCTCATCAAGTAGAATGATGGCAATCGAACACAATCAGACAAAAGACAGCCATCATACTTGTCAATTCCCAATTGACTTCAACTTGGATTGTGATGCGAATATCATTGATTTCTAACGCGTTAAGTGCAACAAACATACAGACATACAAATTTTGATAAGCACTTTTGAAACCAAAATAAAAAACAGTCATATACCTATAGTTAGATAACGGATTATTAATTTTTTGGTTTTAAAAGTAAAGTCAAATAAAATACACTTAAAGCTTTGATTTCGATGAAATTTTTTTTCGTAATAATGTCTAACCTTGCCCTTACGTCAGGAATACGATGTCAGCTAAATTAACGCCTTTAGATTGCTTGCAGCTCTCGATTCCCTTTGAGGAAGTTTTCGATCACTTTTTAGCACATTTTGGGGCGGTAACTCGGCGACAACTTGACAAATGTAAGATTTCAAATGAGACGTTAAGACGTTATCCAAGTAGACACGGTCTTTGACGTAGCCCAGCCAAAAAAAGTCTAACGGCATCAAATCCATATTCACTAAATGCAAAAGAACTCTTTCTTTCGCACAACTATATTTAAAAAAAACAAACTTTAAAGAATTTGTATATGTGCAAAAAACCCGTTCTTTCAGCATCGTGAAATTTGCAGTAAATCTTTATGATTTTATTTCACGAAAATCTCAAAGTTGACACTTTCAAGTACCTTATTAAGGCGATCTTTAACAGTAGCCCATTAAAAAAAAAACTATCGGAATCAAGTTTTTGTAGTTGCCAATTTGTCATGCTGACGTAAGTACACTCATAAAATTATTACAGTAACAGATGGTAGGTTATTAAATTCGTTTCCGTACTGTATTGTATAAAAATATAGTTATTTTACGAACAATTTTATTTTTTAACATTTATGTTTGTTATTCAAAAAACAAACTACCAAAAAAATAATAAGGGTCCTCATGATATCGCTTAAAATTGCCATTTGTGCAAATGGGCAAACTTGCGAGACTCGTTTCATGAAGAACCTTTTTTAATTTTTGTGTAATTTTAAACAATTAATGTCAGTTTGTAAGAAATGTCTATAAAAAAAAAAAAACTAAAAAAGAAAATTCAAAAATATCAAATCAAAAGTTGAAATTAGTGATTAATATGTGAAATTTGTTTTTAAAAACGCACAAAGAAAGCAAAAAGACAAATTTGCTTGGATTTTTCAGTGAAAAGGACGTTAAAAGCACTAAAAAATCTGTATGTATAAATGCACAATTGAACAGCGCAAGTTTACGAGTCAAAATTGTTGGGCAAATTTACCAAGTTTGTGTAAATGAATTCTCATACAATTTTTGACAGTTCATTTACGAGGGCGTAAAAATGCACAGTTTGCACAGATTACGAGACTTATAAACGATATCATGAGGACCCATGGTGAAATAAACAGGTGGCAGCACTACGGCAGATGATGATTTTTTGCTCTTGCATTGTTTGTCTAGGTTTATGTCAAAGTTTTGTTTATGTTTACAAAAAGTCCACGTTTTGTGCTGTGATTATTGCATTTTATTAAAGTTTTTGATAATTTTAAATTAAAATAAATAAGATATTGATCATAATTAAATAAAAATTGGCTAAAAATTAATTTATTTCATCATGTTCAGTGGCACGCTGTGATTTTTCTTAAATGTATTTTTTGACGTAAACGGTGATGTAATTTCCATTTTTGTTGTAATGTTGTATTTGTTGCCGTAACGATGCCACCTGCTTATTCCACCATGTGAGGACCCTTAATGTTTTTCCGTATTTATTTTGTTATGGAGTTGGATTTTTGTCGGTTAAAATATATTTTTTAAAAGCAAAAACTATTCAATTTTAATGAATATGCTGTTTAATAAATAAGAAATTTAAAAATGAATGTAAAAATCATTTGTTTTAAATGAAAAGTAAATGATCCGTTTTTTAAATAAATTTTAAATTGTTTATAATGAATTTTCGTTTGAATTTAACTACATAATATTTTGAGTTTACTAAGAAAATAACCGAAATTAGTAGAACCTTGTTGTTTTATAGCAGCGAAAGGCAGCCTGTACTATTACATTTTGCGATTGTATGCGAGATCTTATTTTAACGATATCTGAATGGCATAGATGGGGGTAGTGCACTCATTTTGCAGTTTCAACTCACACTTAGTGATAGTGCAAAAATATTGCAATCATTTTGTTGAAGTTGAGCGATGAATTGAAAATATGCAGCCTCACTAAGCATGAGTCATAGTGATGTAAAAAAATGTTGCACTCAAAAGAAAAATTGTTTGATTTAAAAAAAGCAATCATCAGTTTATTGCTACTTTTTTTCTTCACTCATATGAGTGCAACTAAAATTGTTGCACTAAATTTAAGATAGAAAACTTGTTTTTTCATGATTGAAGCCAATTATTATACCGTTATTGACAAAATTTCATTTTGTTTAATGTGATTTGCTTATGCACATACAAAGTTACATTATTTAAATTTTAGTGAACAATCCGTAATAGCGCTTGTAACTACTTTCACGAAAGTAACAAACATTATTTAGTGTTCTGCTTTTCGTTAAAAAAGTACAGTACTACACTTGAAGTGGTCCTGTAAACAAACATTATACAGATTTTAATGTTCTGTAATGTCCTTGTTTAGGCACGAAAACCCTACATTATTTTTAATAGCGAGTACGTTGACTCGTCGTGTTTTTTTCCTTTTTAAATATTTTTTCTTCTTAACATCAGCAGGCTGTTGAGTGGTTATTATATAATTCCCTTTTTATTAATTTGTGAGTCAACTAGTAAAAGCGTAAATAAATAAAAGTGTCTTTTTTGAGTTGTCATTAAAATACCTATTCAATAAAAGTGTCACTTCCTAATTATAATTAAATATTAAATAAAAGTGCCTTTTGAGTTGTAATCTAATGGTGTTTTCTTTTCTACAAAAAATGTCACATTTTATTTAAAAAAATGCAATTTTGTGTTCGTTTCTTAAAAATGCTTTGCTCTTTAAAAGTGCAGCGTGTTTTATTCTAAAAATATTCACCCTTAAATGTCATACGGCATTGCACTTTACGCCCGTATAAATCGAGAGTGTTGATAATGCCCTGTAAAAAGATGGCTTCTGTTTATATATAGGGTTACCAGACGAAGTTGGGAAAAAACCGCCTCTAATCAGGACAATAAAAATTTTAAGTGTTAATAGTAGTTTTTTTTATTATTTTATAGTAAAAACAAAAGAAAGAATTAAATTGTTAATGGTAGGTTGTCAGTGATATAAAATTTAAATGGATTCGGTGTTATAAAATTGTTTTTGAAAAAAAAAAACGTCAAATCAAGAAATCGTAAAAACTTGGTGTTAATAAATTGGCAATCTGGCAAAGGTATATTCTTGTTTACATATTTTATGAAAAACAAACTAAAGAAATTGGAATTTGGGGATTAATTTTGTTCATATATTTATTTATCTATATTTAATATCAATCTATTAAGAAATTTGGGTTTATGTATATTTTTTTTATATTTTGAAGAACGTACTTTTTGATTTATGTACATATTTTTTTATATATTGAAGAACAAACTTTTTGTCAGCTGTTAAAAACAGGGCGATCCAATTTTGTGTTTCGTTCTCGTCAAATAAAAAATTGCATTATTACATGTTAGGCAAGACATTTTATGCATGCACCTTTTAAAATGTGGTATTTTTTTTGTAGAAAAGAAAACACCATAAATATTAAATAAATGTGTTTTCTTTGAATCGTGATATCGAACGTCAATTCGATTTAACATAAAGTAATTTGAAAGAAAACGCAGATAAAAGAACAACTAAATGTTCTTCATATCTTGATAGTCTAATACCGACGACTAGGCATCCCATTCCGTTTCAGCCAACTCTCACGCTCGACATCCTCGACCAGGGCAGTGGAATACAAGCCACTATTACCAGCATCTGTAAGTACCCACAATTTTTTACATAACTATATTCAACCCCCGTGTACCCATATGAGGACTGTATGCTGAGTTGGATTAGTACAGTATTTTTATTGTGTACGAAGATCATAATCAATAAAACTTTTTTTTTTAAGTATTTACTACACAGATACTATTAGCTTTGGTGTTTTCCATATTTCTACCGTACAGAACACAAAAGTACATTATATTATGTTTATTTTCAAACTCTGTTTAAAATGTTAACAAAAACGTAGCATTTTTAATAAAAAACTTAAGTTATTTTGCATAAAAACAAAATTAACCTAAAATTATGCAAAATGTGCTGTTTTAAATTAAGCTACTGTGGTTGTTTGTCAATGTAGTGGCAAATTAAATTTTTGCATTGATTTAATTTCTTTAAGGCGTTTATCTAATAATTTTGTTAACTTATAATAGAATGTACAAACCGCAATCCTTTTTGCAACGCAGACATAGCGTGGATGCTTATTTGCACCTTAAAATATTTGTGAAATAAAGAATTTTAAGTAATTTCATATATTTAAAACAGGTGGTACTATTGGGAGCAAAAAGTTTATAAAATCGCCCTTAATGTAGTATGTCCGGCCCACAATGAAATGAATCTACTGATGCTGAGTCCGTTGTAATGCACAAGAAAGTTAAAATGCAGCCGTTTTCGAAGAAAGTCAAAGTGAGAGCATTTTATTATTTGCTTACCGGTTACACATGTTTGTTTTACTTTTCTTGTATTCGGCCCTTAGTTTACAGAAGAACTCTCAATTATAAAACACCAGCAAATAGAATACGGGAATTTTTGATTCTTATTTTACTTTTTAAACATGAAAATAATGTAACTAATGCACAAAATATGGCAGCGAATTGATCTTAATGTAGTCATAGCATAGATGGCGCATAACATTTTGTGTTGACTTCATTGGAGTGCTGTCACTTTTTGCCTCATTGATGCCATTGATTCCTTTTGTCTATGAGTGTTCTAATTTTTTCCATATGTAGACGCAAAAATTTAATTTTGTAGAACCGTGTAATAATAATACTAATAATGTATATTATACATACATATATAAATTAGTGGCTCACCAAAAACATACATATGGGGGATTTCATGTCAAGTGACCCAATTTTGAAGCTGATGTTTCCGATTTGGATGAAATTTGCACCAAGGTAAGTCCTATTGGATAGTAGTTTAGACACAATTTTTTTACATAAGACACTCGCATCCCAAAAAGCGACAAAACCCACCTTAAAGGGAAAGACATAAGCTTTCTTTTGAGCAAAAAAAAAAAAAAAAAACATTCCCGCAAAAATTTAAACAATCTTTTTAAAAAATTATTTTTTGTTTTTCTTAAACATTTTTTTATTTTTTTTTTTTTTTAAACTTAAAACTTTTTTTATTTTTTTTAGCCAAGTTTTAAATTTAAAAAAAAAATTATAAAAATTTTTTTTGTTTTAAAAAGATTGATAAAAAAACTATCTAAGCTACTTGGGACAAATTTTGCTAACTTGGTGGCCACACGATCAAGTTTTGCCTTTCACTCACACTTTTTAAATTGACCACGAGATGGCTTTCAATTTCACCTTTCCATTTGTTTGACAATTTACTTTCAATTTAACAGCTGAGTACATGTTCGTCTTTATGAATTGTTTTTTTTTATGGCATCTTGAAAGTAAATTGAGTGCCACCTACGTCACACCTCTCAATTTTTGTAAATTTTGACAAGCATTATATGTAAAAGACTATCAAGAACAACTTGATCGCGTGGCCGCAGGGTAACACCAATAGGTAATAAGTTACATGGATGAACATGGAAGAACACCTGTATGGCCCCCTCTAACTCAAAAACCTTTGAGTAAATTTTATACAAAATAGGAAGACATCGATTTCAAAATTAAATTACCCTTTTATATGCTCCAATGGGAGTTAAAGGAAGATATATATAAATATATATATATATAAAACGTATATAAAATGTTTGGTATTTTGTTGTTATTTTCTTAATTATTTTCTAAAATATTCATTTTAGCAAAAATTTTTGTTCGAGGCTTATGTTGTTGACTAGAAGAGATAAAATATAGTTGATGTGTATTATAATAAGGTTCTTAAGTAAATAAATTATTCCTTAGTATTAATGTATATTTATGTGAATAAGAAATAAAGAAGTTAGTTTCTAACTAGCAGTCAAACACATTGTTTTATTAAACTTATCATTGGCGACGAGGAAAATAATATATATAAAAAAAAGTTAAAGGAAAATCAAGCAGAACTGGAGATTTATTGGCTCTGCAGATCCTTTTTTGCTAGGAGAAGACTTTAATCTTTATGCTCGTAGATTGGATCATCTTTTTAAATTCAATTCTGTAAAGGACCCTGAAAAGATTGGATTTTTGTGTAGTTTTGGTGGTGCAGAATTATACCGGGTAATTGTTTCTCTAATGGTTCCGAAAACGGAAAAAGACTATACGTATGCAGAATTGGTGACTAAGCTAAAAAGTCATTTAAAACCAAAAAGAAATATAATTGCAGAATGTTATAAATTTTTTAAAACTAATAAAACTGTTGGTCAGAAATTATCGGATTTTGTGATTGAGCTAAAGCAACAAGCGCAATATTGGGATTTTGGGGACTTTCTGGATAAAGCATTATTAATTCAATTTGTATGCGGAGTTGGAGACGGAAAAATACAGCAACGATTATTGAGTGAAGTGGATTTAAACAAATTCCAAAAAGCAATCGAATTAGCAAATGCAGTAGAAATAACAACAACGAATGTAGCACTGATCAAAGAGGAGGATGAGAATATTAATGCGTTGAAGAAAAAAGGGTATGGAACGTCAAGAAGATGGGAACAATCAGATCATCAAAGCAGCGCAGTCAATAATTACTCAAATGGTTGCAACAGCAAACAAGCGGGTAGCGGGAAGCAAAATGTTTACAAAAATGTGATTTGCTTTAATTGCGGGAAGCAAGGCCACATGCAAAAATTTTGTAAGAAGAAGAAAGGACAACCGAAAATTAAGAGTTTGGAATAAGAAAATGCGGAAGAGGAGCAATTGTGTAATTATATAAATAACACAACATCTCTTAAAATTAGACCTTTAAAACTTAAATTAGGTATTGAGAACATTGATATGGAATTTGAAGTAGATACAGGGGCGTGTGTTACAGTGATTCATAAGGGGGATTTTTACAAGTATTTTTCTAAATATAAACTGTTCGGAGATGAATTTTCTATAAAATTAATTTCTGGGGATCGAGTTAAAACGCTTGGGGAATTTTCAGTTAAGGTTAATTTCAAACGTTTAAATTTTAATCTTAAATTAATTGTTTTAGATACGGGAATGTATTTTTATCCATTGCTGGGTAGAAATTGGTTGGATGTAATTTTTAGTGGTTGGAACATTTTTTTACTGAATATGATAATTGTAGCGTTAATTTTGTGATAACTGATTCTGAATTGGATTTAAATAAAATGAAGTTTTTGGAGAAGTATAATGCGATTTTTACTAAATCGAATGATTCTGTTATAAGAAATTTTAAGGCGGAAATTGTACTGAAGAATAATTCATATCCCATTTTTTGTAAAGCAAACACCGTTCCTTATGGTTTGAGGGCTAAGGTTGAAAACGAACTTAACAGATTATGCGATGACGGTGTAATACTACCCGTAACGAGAAGCGCAAGCCCATTGGTAATTGTCAGTAAAGGGGATGGGTCAATTCGACTTTGCGTAGATTGTAAAAGAACTGTGAACAAATTTGTAGAGATGGAGCACGGGGCAATACCGCGTATTGATGATATATTAGCATCTATGGTAGGATGGAAAGTGTTTACCAAGTTAGATTTTACGGGAGCTTATTTACAGGTCGCTGTTTCGGAACAACTAACGACCACGATAATGTATATATGTATGTAGATAATGCTTCAAGTAAAAATTTTAAAAATATGAATTTGCAACATATTTGATATGTATTTATTTAGTGGGTCTACCCTTATGTACATTCACTTTAACGGTAAATGTTTGCATGCATATACAAGTAATATATGTAAGTATATTTCTGCTTATAGGTTTATTTGTTTGCCATCTTACTTAATGTAAAAATAATTTAATATATAATTTAATTGCATAATAAATGTCAATGTAAAGAAAGAAAATGTTTTTGAAAAAATTGCTTGCGTTTATAAGAGTATTAATGATGACAGCAACGTTGACAGATACCGACAATATATTCATAAATTATAGATACATACACATATACAAATACGTGTAAAGTATGACAGTTAAGTATGCATATGTACATTTGTATTAATTGTGTATTTGTGAGTGCTTTTTTGTTATATTGATGCTTTTTGTCGTCTCCAACTGTCAAGTACTTAGATTGCGTTATATTGATTTTTAAAATCATTCATTCATTAATCAAAAACAAATTCTATTTCTTTCAAGCAGATGGTTTTGGTGCTGCTCTATAATAATTTTTTGTAGAACATGTTATAAATCGATTACACTATTTGTGGAGGAAACAACATTTTTAGTCGGAGAGCATACTCGTATTAAATAATACTTCTTCGTATTGTTGTAGTTTGGCTTGGTTTATTTCTTCGTTAAATTAATTTACCACAATCGCATATAGAGTTTATATGAGGTATGCTCTAAAATATTAGTTGATACATTGAAAGCTTAGTTTAATATTGCAAATATTTTTTGTTCAGTAGAGATTTTTCCAGTGGAACACAGGCACTGTAAACAATAAGATGTTGCGTATCTACTAATTGTTGCGGAAGCAAGTGTTACGACAACAATTTGTACCGATAGCAAATGTTGATTCAGCAAATGTTTAGGTAACAAATGTTGCAATAGCAAATGTAACTGTGATATTTTGCATTTTGATTTATTTGTTTAGCGATCATTTTGTTTTTGAATACATTTTTAAATGAATATTTCCAAAATTTGTTTATGTAAATAAAAACCTTATAAACACACAAAAGACTAAGTGCCTTTCATATAAATTTCACTACACGTTCAATCACTTGTGTTGTGAAAATAGCATATTACTTAAATAAAAAACCTGATCCAAATGTCTGAAATGAAGTTTCGATTTAAATTTTAGATTTCTCCAAAATTTTCCTGTTTTATTGTTCGAATAAAACGAATAAAATTTTATATAAATGTACACGATAGATGGCGTAATCGAAAAAGCGTATCTACGTCGTACGTCGACTTAGATCTAATTCTATATCGTACACCGGCTACGACCGTATTGGCATAGAAAAAAAAAATAATTTTTGTGCTTTCAAATTTGATATTTGATAACAAAATAAAAGGAAAGAAAAATAAACAATAATTTGAATAAATTTTGAATTTTTTAATATTATTTCCAAAAGAAAACAAAATACGTTTACGACGGCATTGTGGGTAAGTGAAGCGTGTTTTTTTTTAATTTTACGGCGTTACGTCCTAAGTTCATACGACGTACGACTCCATTGTGTTCTTAGCATAAATAATAAACCCTTACGATTTAATTTTTATAGCAATCTTTCTAAAGTGAAAGTTAATGGGTGACTTAAATGCTTAAACAACACCAACAGGGTAAACACTTATACACATTAGAGCAACTGAAGTTGTATGGAAGTGAAATTCGTGCAAGGTGTACCCCCTCAAAATGAACCTTGAACTTTTTTAAGATGACATTTAATATATCTTGGCTCCAGCTTTGACCTCTCGTGAGCTGGACCATTTTGAAAAAGGATCTATTTTTGCATGTTTCGTTAATTTGAGAATCTGTTTTCTTACCACCATATACAATATGGGTATCTTAAGAATGGTTTTTTTATGGCGCGTCCAACTGTATATATAATTTGTCCAAGGACAAATTAGATGCATTTTCCACGGTGCTCTGGAATATATATAAATGCAATTTTGTCGCTCTAATACACATGTACTTAGTTTATAAAGTGCGAATTAACACGAAGACGTCTACGAGGGCTGCAAGATTAAGGCTGCTAACCCTTAAGGAAGGGAAATTTTATTGTTGAATTCGGCTCAACCGACAGTTAGAATATTTCAGGCGTGGGCACAATATGTGATCAATAAATAATTAATTCATCTTTGTCAAAACGGTCGTCAATATTAAAATTCGTCGCGGCTTAGACCTATTATTGACCGAGAATCAGAAAGTTGTATGCGTTTGTTTCTAGTCATACTAATCTTAAATCTTACTGCCTGTTTTTCAAAACAAAAATTCTCGCTAGGGTATTTATATTGATACAACAATAAAAAAAACTTAAATTTGTTTTTGTTTTCAATATAAATTTTTAAACGAAAATTTTTATTTTAGTTTGAAAAACAGACAGTTAATTTGAACAAATTTAAGTGCAATATCATGATTCGTAACAGTTTTAGCCAAACAAAATTATTTTCGCTTGGGAAATTGTTATTGGACCCATGGTAAATTATATGGACAAATCATCATAAAATTCTGTAGAGTGTTTTCTAGAATTAAAAAACCTTAATTATAATAAATTTCGAAACAGTAGTGAAATTGATTATAGCTCAGTTTGCTACTTTTTGCTATCTTTGCTATATGTATATTTGCCACGGCTTTAGTCGTCTTTAAATAATTTTCCAGATTCGGCATTATGTGGGGCATATTATAAATTATGTACCGATTTTCACAATGTTTTTTTTCTATTTTTAGAAGCCTTATGAAACTACGAAAGTCCAAATTCTGCTATAAAAAACATTATTCGTTGCAGTTTTAGCGTATTTATAATTTCTAAGAAAGGAAACGCTTAGTAAGCGTTAAAACTGGACGGGCATTATGCTCCTTAGCATAATAAAGATACTAAACAACGTTTGATAAACGCTTTTGACAAAGACATCAGCAGCGAATAGGCTTGTTTCTGCCCCAACCAACGCGGTATTGATGATATTAATAGCCTAAGGAAAATTATGTTATGAGCACGTAAGTTGAAAGAGACGTACTATGAATTTCATAAAATGTATTACAACATTTCAGACTATCGTCCAACACTATTATGCGTAGCAGCATGTTGCCTGGAAGTTATGGCAAATTTAAACTCTTTCTCGCAAGTTCAATTTCTGCTTAATTTTTCTCATTTTGATAACCAGCAACTACACTGAGCATGACTAGTCGAAAATGAAGAAATGAAACGAAGCAGAACCTTTCCACTTTATATTGCCTTGAGTCTGTCAACTTCAGTTCGTTTCGATTTGCCGTGGTCGTTGGTTGGATATGCTTAATTGTGCATAAATTTTGTTTGAATTTAACTCAAAAAAAAGAAAGGAAATTAATATAAATTTTTAAATAAAAGTATCAAATAAGAAAAAGTCTATAATTACCCAAATGAATGAAACGTAAAATGAATAAAAAAACAGAAAATAATTAATTATGCATAACAATAAATTAAAATTATATCACATAGCAAATGCTTATATAAAAAATACACTTGACCAACAAGAGAGTATTAACTCGAAATTCAACAATTGTCAGTAGAAGCAAAACATTTTTATTTACTGGATGTTGGTACCTGTTTTTATATGAGTCTGTGTTTGTGAGTTACTATTAATATTGAAGAATATTAAAAAAAAGTGGTTGTATACTATTACCTTTACCAGGTCTATCAAAGGCGATATTACAATATACAACTAAAACAAACAAACCAACAACAACAGAAATTCAGTAACGACAACATGAATTCATGTTTAATTGACATAAACACGCAATTTATCAAAGAAATTACATCGTTAGCAATGAAATTAAAGTGTAATTAAAAAATAAATTCAAACAAAAAATAATTCTAAATTTAATTAAGAAAATACTTCTTTAAAAGAAATCTGCTCAATTTTAGTAAATAATATTAAATATATAAAAAAAATAAAAATAATATTAAAATTTTTTTTTTGCTGTGTAAAATATCTTCAGTGAACTAAATTACAATTTGCACACAACTTTAAAAGTTCAAAATTTGACAAAACTTCTCAAAATGGCATATTTAATTAATCTGGCAGTTGCAAATTTAACACCGACTCTTTTCTCTTCGTCAAAATACGGGCGTAAGATACTATTCTGGTGGTTCACAATACCACCATTGCACAGATGTAGTTGCAACATCTTATCTTATCGATATATATCAACATTCAGCTAGCAGCCGTCATCGTAAAGCTGAACTTATCAATAATCTAAGCAAGCAAACTGAGGATTACAAAGATCAATTGCTTTTAAAGAATACACACGTATGTATTTATTGTATTAGCGGAATTCACGGTTTTTTACTGTAGACCTTTTATACCTGTAGCCTTGGCAAATCTTAATAAATTTAAAACATGACAACAACAAAGTACAAGCATGTTTAATTAACTATGTTAACACCATCTACAATGCTTATAGCTTTAGTAGATGTTTTAACTGCATTTATTTACAAGTGGGAACAGCTGGCATATTTGGCTCTATTCTGTATTTTGCTTTTAATAAAGTATAAACTTTTCCTAATGGAAACTATCAAAAAGACAGAAAATATTCAAAATAATTTTAAAAGAAAACGAGATAAAAGTTAAAATGTCACTGGAAAAAACAGAATTTAAAGTTTTTTTTTTTGGCAATTTCTATTTGGTCAATTGCTGTTTGCTTTAAATAGTTAATAATTTTTTCTTTCACGTATTTTAAAGGTATCCTTTAGGCATGTTTTTTATATTAAATCCCTTTTTGTATTTCACGAACCAACGTAGCGAATAAAATACTCTTGTATTTAATAATTAAACTAAAATAATAATTTTGGAGGTAAAAAAATAAGTAAACAACGGGCAGCTGTTCCGATTTCTTTACAATACTAAAGAAAATGTCGCTCACGCCTAAATGTTTAAAATAGTAGAATATATAAAAGGACTTCAAAATTAATATGAACCGTGAATTCCGATATTATTTAACAATTTGCATAACTTCAAAACAATTATTGTAATATTAAATAACAAAATTAATTGATTTTCTTATTTGCTGCAGGTGATTCCGGATATAAAATTCTGCTATACTTGATAACTCCCTATGGAAATCCAATTAAGCAATGGCAATGGAAATCGTTTAAGATTTTAATTGGTTCCATAGGACTTTTTACAATCTGGAAAATATTACCTTTAGATTTAGATATCCTACTAAATGCAACAAACGTCGACGTTGTTAAAAAGTTTTAAGGATAATCTCACGGAGAAACTTTGAGAAATCTAATGTGCAATAAATAAAAACCAAAAACTGAAACGAAATAAAGTTGTTTTATTTAAAAGGAAACCTGCACGAAATGTTAATGGTGAATCAGTACAGGCACCAGTACTAGTGAATTATTTTACACCAGACAATGTTATTTACTATAGATATTTTACACGTGCGTGTCATTAGTAATCTAGTTACTACTGACGTTGGTGTCATTGGCTACACTCACAATATTCTGTACGTAGAATTAACTGAAATTGTAATATAAAATTAATGAAAATTCAGTTAAAAACCGTTCTACTTATTTTTCATTTATTTTTAACGAAAAGTTCATTTAATTTTTACTATCAAAAATTCAACCCCTTATTCCATAAAAACCAAGGCGAATTCAACAAGGTAAACTCTTTAGAGCAGCTGTTCGTCAGCTGTTAAATCCAATTTGACAAACAATATTCATTTTCATTTTAATTATTTTGTTTTTAATTTATGTAGATAGGAATTTTGTGAAAATAAAAAAAAAAAATAAAAAAAAAATTAAACAAAGTTTTATTCATTAATGCATACACTCTAATCTGATAGTGTATGGGAAAAACCAAACTAAATTGAGCATAAATAAACCTATCCTGAAAATTTTCTGTAGTGCTTCTATAATTGGTCAATGAATTTAAACTCTGTTAAAAAACCTTCTCTTGAAATACACTCTGACACATCTGTCGTATTGTTGGATAATGTTAAATTAAAAATGGTAACCGACTCACGCTTTTATAATGCTCGACTTCAAATTATGTAAACCCAAAAGTTAAATTAACGGCTAAACTAATTAAAGTTTAAAGTTTTGGTTAACGTTTTTTCTGCACTCAAAAAATCCATGCATTATATGTACGAGCACTGCGACAGTTTTATAAGATAATAAATTAAACTGTAATATTTAGTGAAGATTGGTCCATAATTAACCATACGCCCCAGTCCACTCCCCACACTTAAGGCCATGTCAGATAAAACTTTTGCTTCGCGTTGCGTTAGAGATTCGCTTTGACATCTCAGATGAAATATTCATACTTATAAGAAACATGTCACATAAAGAACTTTTAACGCAAAGCGAAGCGAAAAGTTGGACAACTCTCATCTTTTTGCGCGCTTTGACAATCTGCTAGTATAATTTTTTTTTATTTATTTTCTTTTCAACCACAATGTGTGAGTGTTGTCAAAGTTTTTATTGTGACATACACCTTTTGCGTTACGCTTTTCTGTCAAAGTCAGAAGTGTCACGCAAAGCGATAATGTTTTATCTGACATGGGCTTTAAGTAAACTTAAAATCGTAACGAATAATGATGTTGTAGTATAATATGGTCTGTAATAGTTCCGAAACCAAACTATCATATATCGTGAAAATCGGTCAATTTTTTACCATAGGTCCCATAAAAAGCATCATTCTAAAATTCACTTTAAAACGCTAAAATAAATTTTACTACCGTATTGAAGTTTGACTTTGAGTCTAAACACAATGTTTGCGGTGCGATTTCTCGTTGCGAGAGAGAAAAATAAACATAATACAACGAAAGACGGCGACGGAAAAAGTTGTCATTTTTTGTTTAAATGTTTATTAATTTATTTGTGCATACATTTTTTCAATAATGTTGTGAACATAGCCAATTATTGAAAAACTATGTTAACATCAGAAAAAGAACGAGTATCAAAAATTGAGAGACAAGGCGAATTTAATTAATAAAAATCTTTAAATTTATTTAGATCTTCAACACACAAAATCAATTTTAAAAAAGAATCAATACATTTTTTTTTATTGTTTACGTTTTAGTCAAAATTTTTGTAAACAACATTTTGACAAATTGGATTTGTTACACAAACAAAATGCATATTATTTTTGTTAGAGTTGTAATTGTTGTAGCGACGAGTTTACCTTTTTGAATTCGCCTTGATAAAAACAAATGAATTTTCAGTTTTTTTATTAACTGCATTAACTTTCATTTACTCTACAAAAGAATTTCTAAAAAATACCAGACAGACACCTGTCTTACCCCGTCACACACGTTTGTTTTACTTTTATAAGACACCAGCAGCATGACCGATATGGTTTCGCAATTATTTTACTTTAATAGCTTGATGGTTTAAACTAAATACTTTTAACAAATAGAATATTGGAATTTTTTTAACACAAAACAAGCAAATCGGTTATTACACTGGCTCGATTATTACACTGGCTCGATTATTACACTGGCTCGATTATTACACTGGCTCGGGGCTGCTGATCATGAACATGGCATTCATTTATTTTTCTCAAGAAACGCTTTTGAGATATTGGCGAAAATAGTGTTTTTCTGCAGTTAGGTATTTTGAAAAATCTCGAGAACTGTTCAACTGAATTGAACAGAGATATCTATGCAAAATGTTATATCTTGTACAGTTCAGTTGAACAGTTCTCGATATTTTTCAAAATACCTAAAACAACTGCAGAAACACACGATTTTTGCGTATATCTCGAAATAAATGCCATATTCGTGATCAGCAGCCCCGATTTATCTTAGAAAATATCTCACTTTTGAGGTTCTTTTTTTGTGGCACAGTGTTATAGATAACTTAAAATTTATTTTTGATAGTTAATTTATATAAAATAACTGACTATTCCTTTGTTTTCGTTCCTTTTCGTTGCTTTAAATTACATTTTTATTTACTTTAACATAAAGAAGAATTTAACTCAATCAACGGACAATATTAACTGCAACTGAAAATCCGTATTCATATGCACTTAGTTTTTTAAAAAAATGTTAGAATCAGTTAAAAATAAATTTGCTTGAAATTTAAAAAAAAATTTATTCACATAAAAATTACTGAAAGGAAAACTTTATAAATAAACTACAATCCGTTACTGTAATGACATTGGGAACATATATAGATATGAGTACTAGAGAATCACTAGTACATTTTAATAAGTCTAGTCTACACTTTTGGTACGAATACAAGTTCATAACAATCTTTTTTTTATTATTGCTTCAACTTTTATAGGAATTATACTTGTTCACGTCTGAACCTAAGGCAGCAGATTTCTCATCCCTGGTCTGAATTTTTGTTTTTGGCTTGTAACTTACAATTTTATAGAAGTCGGATCGTTGTTTGAAAGCCATATTGGACGGCTGTATTTTTTAATGTTTTTGTGATTTAATTCTATAAATTAATTAATTAAATTGTTTAAAATAAATAAATAAATGGAAATTTATAATGTTTTTGGAAAAAACCGGAAAGTGTTTTTATATGGTTAGAAGTGCTTTTCTTTCGTTTAAATATTTTTGCCTTTTTCTAGTTCTCTTTCCAGCCTTTATAATAACCAAGTTGCTTGGATACTTGGTTGATATTTAAGCCCTGAATCCCGAAGCCATCTTATACACTCTATAACCCGGAAACGCAATCGGCGTTCTTACGCAAGGTGTTTGGATCATTGGCAGGTATTCTGGAGCTGGAGCCCAAATCTACCCCTAAATACAGTCCACACTCCACGAAACGACCACTATAGGACGTAATCGATCTTTTTAATACTTTTCTCAGTTGTTATTGATAACAAATTTTTCGTATTGAAGGCAAATATAGTAGAAAATGTAGTTTGGTGTAAACACTTCGTTGACAATGTCTCCAAAACAGTTGACATTTCAGGAAAATTATAGAATTACATACATAAAAACATTGGAAGCAAATAAAAGCCAGAAATTAAATAAAAAGTTTAATCTTTTAGCCAACCAGGAATTGTTTTTCAGTACACAGAAAAAACAGATTCGTGATCACAACCGAATTTGGCGCCAATCGAGTTTCGTCGGTTGCATGTACTATCACACAATTCGGTTCCAATTACTGAAAATTTCGTTGCTTAGCATAATAGTTTTGATAGCAACATTTGAATTTTAGTACACTATCTGTCATAACAACAGATATTGTTAGTTGTTAGTATGATTATTAGAAACAAAATTGTGCTTATACCCGAATATATGATAGCTGCAACTGAATTAACACATAGTTGGTGTTCATAACAAGAGATTTGATTGTCGTTATCAATATATTTTTTTTAACCGGTCAAATGTAGCCCATAAGGGGCAAGGACTTGTCCAAAGGTAACCCCACTGAATGAAAAAAATGGCTAATTAAACAGTACGATGTCCTAGAGCAGGACCATTTAACCCAGCTTGCATTACAAAGGAGAAGTCTTTAAACTACTCCATGGTATACTCCAGAGGATTAGCTTCGAAATCGTTTCAAAACGAAAACATGTCGTTAAAAAACGAAGACATGTCGTTTCACTGCAAACTCTTCTTAATAATGGCATGGTCCATACTTGCATTACATTGGACCAGCCCAGGATCAAAATGGATCAAGTAGTCCAATATAATTTGCAGGGTATAAAAAAAATAATACATACATACATACATATGTACGTCCATATGTTCATACCTATAAGAATACGTAAATTACTTACCCCTATTTATTAATTTTTTGGAAATTTTCCATTTTTGACCTCAAAGATATTTTTCAAATATAAAATCAAAAATTATTTCAATCTATCAAATATTTTGACAGAAAATTTAGTAAGCAATTGGGGCTTTTAACTATTTTTTGGTTATGAATTCCGAATAATTATATTTTCATTTGTTGTACTCGAATTGAAACTATTCCAACAATCAATAATTAGCTGCAATAAATGAATTAACATTTATATTATAAAATTTATTGAAGAAAGCAAATTATTAATTGCAATAACCAATATTCAGTATTGCCCTATATTAAATTCGGTTGTGATTCTAGCCATTTGTACTAATTTTTAGAACTAAATTAAATCAGTTATCATTACTAATAAAAGAATTGAAGGAATCATATTTCAGTTGGAACATCGTTTTAATAATCAAGAGAATTAAAAATCAGTTCGAACTATACATTTTTAATAGTTGCAATAATAAATCATGTTACTTGATCAATATTTTATTACTGCAACCGTTTCCCAACCAATTTGTTTTCTGTGTGTTAACTACTTTAAGTGGTTGAATAAAACAGACAAGTTTCGCAAAATCAGCAATGTCTTTTTGCTTCCTGAGTTATTTTCGTAGAAGTGTCATTTCCTCTTTATTATATCCGAGATCTCTTTTTCTTAAGAAACTTTTTTGCATCTCTGTATGTTTTGAAGATGGAAATGGGTTTGATGATACATCTACATCAATATTTGTGAGAGCTATTTTGGAATAAGGTTCAATAATATGTGACAGACAGTTTAATGGTCACAGTTACCATATTGAATCTGCACAAAAATAATTTCTGATTTTCTGCTTACGAAGTTTGTTTGAAAATTCTGAACTCAAGCTCCCCCTCTGTGATTGTAGACTCAAATCAATGGCACTAACATCCTTGAAAAGCCGCCGAACAATGTTAAATATTGCGTTCGTCTTTAACTTAATGTATGAAATGGTTGCTGCCAAATTCCTGATCAATAATATTTGTTTTAATATTCCCCAACGCTTAACACGATCATCAACCAATATTCTTAAAGTAATTCAGCAATAATTACCCAAATGCCGAGATTATTAGGAGATAATGTAAGGATTTTAACGATTTGCATTTATTTATTGATTTCTCGTTATCTTTGAACGTTATGAAACGAATTATTACACTGTGCTAGTCGCAAATTTCAACAAGCTGGGCACTCTACTTATAAAGCTAATTCGAGTACTCTGAACTTAATGGTGATGGCAGTTTTTCAAAGTAAGCGCTCGTACACGCGATATTCGCGCTTAAAAATTTTAATACTTATGTACCAAAAAACGATATTTTTTGAACGTTTTGGATCATTGTTCAATATGAATAAATTCAACTCTTTTAATTATAATTTTTGGCTTTATTTTATTTTATGATTTTTATTCGCGGTTTTTTAAAGAATTTTTTAGTTCTTAACTCTATTAAATAGTTTTCTAGATACTTTTGAATATATACAAAATAATATAACAGTGTAGTTTTCATTTGTAGAAAAAAGGTTTTTTGTTAAATTTCTTTATTGATATTGAAGTAATTGAAGATACAAAACAAAAAAATAAAAAATTTGCGAAAAAAATATTTTTGTAACAAAATACAAATACATTATTTAGTAACAAAGTATGTACTTGCTTAAGGTTAATTAGACGTGACATAACCATAATGCCACAGCCGTAACGGCGAATTTAGAAACCAAAATTTAATTGGTTTGTATGTTATGTTTATGTCGTTTTGGTAATACAGTGGTAATGGTAATACAGTTTTGGTATGGTCATGTCACGTCGAATTGGACCTCTAAGATAAGTATGTATTAAAAATACAAAAATATACATATATATACAACCGATATTATACGGCCCAAAAGTGCTCGTCGAAACCACAAATGGTTTGGTTTAAAGGGGTATGCTCGAAGGTTAGTATTTTAGGGTTAAATATCGGATTACCGGTAGCAGTTCCAATGATTATAAAAACTGTTATATACACATGAATTCTTTTCAAAAACAACTAAAAAAAGGTACTTTAGGACGCTCAAGTGCCAGTTATGCCCTAAGTATAGCCATTCTAATGTCGAGTAATTCGGTTATAATAAAAAAAGGTCCTCCTCGAAGGCTGTCTAGCCAAAAAAGCCCATGACCAGCTTAGATGTCAATTCTAGTTCCAGAAGTTCACCAGTCCACAATTATGTCTTAATAAGCTCAGAAGATGCAATGCAAAGGCGATGTGAGTGTGGCAAAAAGGATGACAACCCTTAATATCTCCTTCTATCACCATTTAAAGCGACTTATTAGGCAGAAGTCGAAACTATCCGTATTAAGGACTGCGGCACTGATGTGTAAACAACTTTCAAACTTAGGTGTAACATACTTCGGGGCCAAATCAGGCTAGGGACATTCCTGGAACCGAAAGGGGATAATTGAAATATTATGCTTTAATTATATATTTAACCTCGAAGCGAGAGGTGTACTGACATACTTCGAAATGTCATACACTGTAAATAAGTGAATACTGCTTGGTAGCGCCAATAAAATTTACGAAAGACAGAGTTTCTTGAGGTCCTTGGACTTCATTAAAATCGAAGTTATGACTGAGAACTATAAATTGATGCGGGAGCTAAGGAAGTCGGTGGCCCCAGGCGCAGCCCGTTCTGACTACTGGTGTGGTATCCGTTTAGATTTCTGCCTGTGGGAGATGTCATCTTCAATGTCATCACTAAAACAGTTGACAAAAAAAAAAAACAACTTTAATAGCAGAGTAAAGTATTAAAGTTAAGATACTCTTTTGGTTGAGTGTCAAAAGGATTGTGAAATGCGTAAATAGATAAAAATTTAAATTATCCCTTTTAACTCAAAACTTGATTAGAATAAACATAGCAAAAATAAAACCCAAAAATAAACATTAGAGTCCCTAAAGTTTAAATGAAGACATTATCTATAAATGTATGCTGTATAAAGGTTAATTAATTTTTTACCATGTTGCTTACCTTTTTACCAACAAAATGTGTATGTTCTTGTAAATGTATTTATTTTTTTTTATTAAGGTTTAACATTAGAGTAAAAATATTTTAATGCTTAAAGTATAGCTATAGCTACAAGGCCTTAAGCTAAAAAAAGGAAAATTTTTAAGTATTAATAAACATATTGTAGATAATTACTGCACATCATTGTAAGTATGAAGGATTTAAAGACAATCCCACGATGTCACACGTTAACTTTCGCATAGAAAATACAAACTAAAGTTGTTTAAAAACATTCGTTTTCCAAAAATTAAATTACCCTAAAATGTACAAAACATATCAGAAACAGTTTGTAAGATCATAGAGGAGAAAGTCCTTGCGCCCGGCTGAAGTCGGCCTATGCAGAGCAACTTGAGGTAGTGAAGCCGGTGGTTTCTCCTCTTTTGTACAACAAACACCGGCTTTGCTAAAGCCTATAGTAGTATAGAATGTAAAAAGCCACATTCGTATGTGGCTCTGACGTAATTTTGTCGTCATTACACATCACGAACTTGTTATTGTGGCTTTGTAGTGACGTCAAAATTACGTCAAAGCTACATGCGCATGTGACTTTTTACATTCCGTGCTCTGTAGGCTTAACTAAAGCTTCTTAATTCGGGGTTGGATATCGGAATTTTTAAATTTAGGATTTAAAAATTCGGGGTTGCAAGGTTCGAGATGTTTATATTCTGAAATTCGGCATTTTGACATTTCGAGATTTTGAAATTCGGGATTTTGTTACTATAATTTGGGTAAATATTCATAAAACTATTTCTCAAACTGCTGGGTACATCGTACAGACACAAATACAAATTAAGCAACCTTAAATTTACAAAATATGCCTACAAAAAACAACGTGCAATTACATTTAAAATGTTTGTGAAATGCTACAGTCTGTTGTAAATTTATCTTTGTGCAAAAAAAAAAATAAAGAAGAGGAAATATAAAAAATAGAAAACATGAACTCATACATCCATTTAATAATTCATTTGTTCATCCATTCATAAACACATACAAAACCAAAGCAAATGTTTCATACCAACATCATTCTATATGCTTGCATAACTTTGTACGATTATTACACATTTTTCTCTTTTTTGTGGGTACTAAAAGAAAAGTCTATTTGGGAGAAAAATAGAAAAAACCTCGCACAATAAAGTTTAATGTTTTCTATTAAGCGTTTGAAATTTATCAAACCGTAAACACATTGTAACTGACTCAATTTGTACCCCAAGATTTGTCATTGGAAAGTTGTTCCTATTAATAGACTTAAAGTTTCGTGGTGTTTTATTATCTTTTAAAAATTTTGGTTAATTTTTGGGTGTTTTTATTTTGCTGTTGTTTTATTTTCGACATGTCTTTTGAATTTATGGACAATGGTTTAAAATAAGACTTTTTCAAGAGTAAAATATTTGTATACCCTTCAGGGTATATAAATATAAGTATGTCATTCCGCTTGTAATTTTCATAATATTGATCCTATAAAGTATATTTACTCTGGATCCTAAGAAGACGAAATGTTCAAATCCGGTTGACCGTCTATCCGTCTGTTTAAATGGGGTTTTTCGAAGACCCCAGATATGATGGGGACTTGTTTGGTATATTTGTATCTCAGATATGCTCATTTAAATTTTGCTATTGAAATTCAGCCTGATCGTCCCACAAATAGCTGAGATATATCTTATTTTACCCATTAATCCCTTGTTGTTCTTATTTCTTTTTTTCTGCATGTCTCTAGAACGGCAACAGCCAAAGTTTCCAAATAAGGTACAATCATTTTGGTTATCAATACACAATATCCGTTAAAAAGTTTCCGCGATTGGAAACGTGGGCGAGGCCCAAAATAGATTTATTTATATCTTAAGAATGGCATTTATATAACTGGATATAACACTCTGACATGTTTAAATTTTATTTAGCTATTTTTTTTTCATTTTTGTTTTGTGCATTTGAGAATTGAAAAGCATAAAATTTCAACTTTTCAATGAAACCCTTGTAAATATATTTGTTGAACTGGTAATCAACTTTATTCGTGGTATGACCAAAATGTTTTGTTTATAAAATACATAGATTCAAATTTTAAGTGATAATTGTATTCTTGTTTTTTTTTTTTTTACAGGAAATCCATAATTCTAATGTCGAAAGCCATGCTGGTCTTTGCATTTCGTGTTTT
The DNA here is from genome assembly GCA_963931875.1 of Pollenia griseotomentosa. Lineage (NCBI taxonomy): Eukaryota > Metazoa > Arthropoda > Insecta > Diptera > Polleniidae > Pollenia > Pollenia griseotomentosa. The sequence continues at coordinate 21,679,373 of OZ007561.1, forward strand.
TTTTATGAAATGGCGATTCCTTGCATTCCAAAAAAAGAAACCAAAAAAACGGTACAAGGGAAGGATACCCACCATAAAAATTTATATTACAATTAAAAAAAAAAAAAAAAAAAAAAAATTTTGGTGTTTTAGAAATTGCATTCGGTGCCGAAGGTTTTTGGACCGAAATGACCCCTGATATCGATTTTTAATATCAGTATAACATTGCCCATATCGTAATGATAGGTTCTTATTTTGGTTATACCCCTAATACTTAAGCTATATAAATAGATGAATTTTATTTTGTTTTATACGCCTTTTGTTATCGCAAAAAATTTGGTTTATTTTTATTAAAAATTATTAAAAAATGTGTGTCTCCCAAATTATCACTTTTTTCACTCTCTCGTTGCTAGTCTCTCGAGTGCGTGAACCATTCTAGTTAAAGCACTGTGCAATTCGAAAATGGTAACAAGCTGGGAACCTTAGTGTTAAAGCTAAAAACATAAAAACACCATTTAAAAACAGAACAAGTTAGAGTGCTATATTCGGCTGTGGCGACAGATCGAATGTTTTAGGAAAGATATCTATATGATGTCTATTTGTTATTAATTTATCTTTATAAAAACAGACATCAGCATTAAAATTGGTTGCTGCTTAGACCTATGTTAAATTATTGGCCGACAATCTTGAGTAAAATATCATGATTCGCAACAGTTTAAGCCGAACTTAGTTTTAGCGTTTACAGTGAATTTCAGAAGGCCGCTAAATATGGACCGTATATCACAAAATTGCATGAAATTTTTTCTGACCATATGAAGCTCTGTAGGAAGAAATTTAACCCCAATAAATATGTTTGCTACGGTTTAACGCGTACTTAATTAATTTACCAGAGTGGGCTTTATATGGGGCCTAGGGTAAATTAGGGACCGATCATCACGAAATTTATTAGTGTGATTTATAGTCATATAAAACTGTGAAGTATAAAATTTTATTCTGATAGCATTATTTATTATGGTTTAAGGCGTAATAAACTGTTTTCCGGAAGTAGGGTTACATGGGGCCTTAGGTTAATTATGGACCGATATTCACGAAATATTACGGTGTGATTTCCAGTGGAATAAAACGATCTTTTGCAAAATCTCATATCATTCCGTGCATTTTTCCACTATTTATGTTAGCTTTTGTAACAAAATGATCAGTTTTTTAAGGTGGTGGTTAAACATTTTGATCCATGGCTCTGATCCTAGCGACCCGATTTTGCTGGATTTTAACCCCAAACTGCTTAGGATAACTACAAGCAATTTGACAACCAGTTTGTTTATTTCTTTTGAGTTCTTCGAAAGTGAACGTGTTTTCAACAGACGGACAGACAGACGGACATGGCTTAATCGACTTAGAACTACTCAAGGAGCCAGAGTATATATACTTTATGGGGGTCTCAGATGAATAATAAAAAATTTTCACACGAAATGACAAACTTAGTATACCCTCTTTACAACTAATTGTGGTGGAGGGTATGAAAAAGTGGGAAAAAGCTTTTTTAACTTGTTATGGTATTTTTAATAAAAAATGGTTTTATTTTACAATGTTCGCTGTAACTTTGGAATTTTGAAAAAAGAGCTTACTTAATGTTGTTAAAAATTAAAATGGAATAAATATTTAATATTATTTTTTTTTTTAGTAAAATTTTAATTAAAATCCGATGTATATCTCCAAATTCCATAATTCTACAAATTGAACTCAAAAAAGTCACATTAGAAAATATTATTATTTTTTATTGGTCAATATTAGTGTTTTCAATTTCGGTTAACCGAAAAACCGGGTTTTGGGCATATTTTTAGGAAAACGGGTGATACAGGCGATATGCCAACGAGTAACAACACCAAAAATACAAAATTGTAGTTTATTTGTTGGTCGATATTTCAACAACACAATTAACTTTTGACATTCCTCTCTCTTATTTAGGTTATTCAAATCCACTTCCCTAGTTTGCCATTTTTTTTTATTGAATATTTATGTATATGACAAGTGAACAAAACACTTAAAAATCGTATCCAGCCATGAAGGACAGATGAACTAAACTACATGGTATGCAGATAAACCAAAACAATTGGTATCCACATTTTAATGTTTTGCATCTTTTGAACTCTTTGCTTGTGGTGCCACATATGGGCATTTCCACAGAAAATTCTACTTTTTGTAACGTAACGCCAGCAAGCGGTATTTTGGGCCCATGTTGTTTAAATGTTATCCTTTTTGTAGCTATATGTAGAGCTAACTGCGCATTACACTAAAAAATAATAAAGTAAATTATACATAAAAAATTTTTTGAGTAAAAATTTTAATTACTTGCAGGCGTTACATTACAAAAAGTAGACATTTCGCTGGAAATGTCCATGTATAGAATTTTTGTGTGGACTTTGTATCTGTAACAGACTTTACCTTTAAGCGCTTATCTCTCTCCAACTAATATTACGGAATCGAAAAAAGCCTTTTTCAGTTTCTATCTTTTTGAGTTTAATATTGTTGGCCTTTTCATAAATAAATTCAAATTCGAAAAAAGATACTCAGTGGTATGGTATAAAGCAAAAAAAATATTCTGAAATTTATTAGCAGAAATCTCATTTTTTAAGCGGTTTTCCTGGATTTATCCAGAAAGTTGTTAAAACTCAATACGCATCGCACTTGTTCAACATTATTGCATTAACTTAAAATTTAAAAACTTTTAGTATAACCAAATTAATTTTTAATTTTACATTACAGGCATATGAAAAAAACAATGTTAAACTAACCGTTTCACTACGATATAGCACGATATTTTTACAGCGGGTAGGTAGATATGAATATTACGAGTCGATTTTTTTTTTTTTTTTTTTTGAATGGAAAAGACAACATTTTGAGTGAGTAAACTTTTGTTGGACAAGTGCAATATTCGTTAGTGTGTCCCAAAAAAAATATAATAAAATAAAAAAATAATTTAGAAAGAAATATTTTTGAATTTGCTCTCACCTGAGTTATACCGGCTTTCAGCATTGTACCCAGTTTATATTATTATTACTCATACCCAAAAAAAACAAACTAAAATCAAACGTTCTGTTTTGCTTTGTTTAAAAATCATTTATTGGGGATCTTACGACGTAGTATATGCCCTGCAATAAATTCTTAATTAGGGGAGACTGGGGCAGCTTCGGCACTTTTTTTTGAAGCCCTGAATCTAAGAATGTATGCAACAGATTTAAAAATTGTATCGCTTGTTGTTGCCCTTGGATATTAAATAATAAAATATTAGTACAAAATTTTATGAATACTGAGTATTTGTTATGTTTTTTTGAGAATTAGTAAGAAAAGTCATTTTCGCTGAATGTGCCCCACGCCGGGGTAGCTTCGGCATTTGACGGGGCACATTCGTCGACTATATTCTTAAAGGCAGTGGTTTAATAAAAACTCCATAAAAAATAAAATTAGATGCCAGTTATAAACGGATTAAGCATTTTTTATTAGATGGATACAGTTAATGAAAAATAAACACATTTCTTGGAATTAGTAACTTAAGTTTTATTTCGGCCCATAGAACTAGCGAAATATTTTAATTTTCAGGCTTAACAAATAGAGATCAAAAAGATATTAAGCATCCGAAGGAAGTTTATTATTGAGATGCAGTCGTCAAGAGTTTAAGTAATCTCAGTAACTTGATAAATTGGATTATTACTATATCGACCAAGTTTGACTAGGCCGAATGTGCCCCAATTGAAAATGCCGAATCTACCCCGAAAGCACTATGTACACTGTTTTCTTCTTTTTTCTTTTATTCTTCAACAAAGATTTAGATTTAATTTATTTTTTAGGAAACTAGCACAATTATTAATGTTGGTTTGTAATTTTTATTTTAAATATTGATAATTTTCAAATACAAAATACTTCCGAAATAGAATCAAAATATTACAGAAACACTAGAAAAAACACTTAAACACGTGTAGCTTTTACAGTTGGTAAGCTAGAGATGACAAACTTTGCGGGAGTTATTTATTTTGATTTTCGACACATTTAAATAAATAGTTAGTGATATAAAATGAGTGCATCATATCGAAAACGTCATTGACGAATGTACCCCAGTGCCGAAGCTGCCCCAGTCTCCCCTATTTAGAATAAATTGGTAATTTAAACTGCATTGTTGGTTTGTTTCATTTTCATATAGATTTTATAACTTTATAACGTTCTTTACAAAATTTATGGAAAAATTACGAAAAATGTTAATGCAGAGTGCATAAATGAGAAAATGCATTGCTCTATTATAGCCTTTGTACACCAAAATAAAGCTTGGAAATTTTTCTTTTAAATTATTTTCTTAAAAGTGAAGAAAATCGTGGTTTTTGACAAAGTTATAAAGAAAACTTAAAAAAGACTGGCAGACCCGATATTTGGCAAAAATTCGACTTGACCGAACTCTAAACATCTTCCAAAAAATCTCAAAAAAATTTTAAAAATACTATAAGCTCTTAAATTATGCTTGAGCACCCATGAAAATCCAAAAATAAGTTTTTTGTGGGACCCATTAATATTCATACATATCAAAAATATCACGTTTTTAGAGCAATTTGGTTTTTTCGATATTTCCAAAACATTTTTCTTAACAAAAAATAATTAATAATGTATATAGCCAAATACCTTATGTAGGCGGTTACCCTACAAAACTTTTACTTTTAGAAGTCTTAAAAAAAAATATTGAAATATCACAATTTTCACTTTGGACCAATGTGCGCAAAAATAATAATAATTTTTGAACATTAAACTTTTATTTAAGATAGCTGAAAAGCATTTATCTTTTATCTTTAAAAAAAAATAAAATCTTTACTTACAGATGGAACAAATATGGGACGTTGGCGTTTCTAGTGTTAATGCTATTAATTAACACTTCAACCGATGGGGAGTTAATTGTGAAAAAAGAATAACATATTTAAGGGTTAATTAATTAAATTATTGTATTTAATAAAATATTAATACGCAGGCACTCACACTCAAAGACAAATTAAATCTGCCATATCAGGAGAGAAGAAGAAATAATTTGTGTTTGCAAATAAAACAATTGACAATTATTGTAGTAGAAATAGTTTTTCGATTTAATTAAGCATATTTAATGAAAACAAATTTATGCAAATTAAAATAAACATAATTATATATTTTTTCTTTAAAGAATTATTATTATTGTTATTTAAATATAATACATGCGTATGTGTATGCGGAAGTTTATGTATAATGCGTATTTTTTCACAAAAAAAAAAAAAAAAAAAACTCATATATCTAATGTGTGTGCGTGGCTGTGTATCTTGCATATGTTTCTATAGAGATAAATTCAATTTATAGGAAATTACAATTCAAAGAAACATTTTATGACCCTTTGAAATATTCAAATAAAATATTTTGTATTAACGAGTGAAATGAATTTGGTTTGTTTAACAATTTAGAGCTTTATTTAAATTAATAAATATTTATGTATTCCATTTTATTTATTCTAAATGAGAGCGAGAGGGAGACAATAGTGTTATTTAATGTTTGCAATTAATATAATTACTAATAGAGAAAGAGAAATTTGTTTTAATTATAACAAATGATAACAAAATTTCCAGAAACAGTAAATATTGTATAAGCTTAAGTATGATTATAAACATTATTTGTTATTTATAAGAGTGTCGATATTACACACTAGGGTGGTCTACAAAATTCAAACTCGGTCTACGTCCTAGGTCATCCACTTTCACCTTAATTGAAAACAGTAAGGTGCAAAAATGTTGAAGTCCTAAGCGGAGTATAGGGCAGTGCTCTACGTCTACAAAGTTTTAAAAATTTAAAAGTTTTGCTACATTAATGAAGAAGGTAATTTAAAGTAATAACAAATATACGTATTGTACTTCCCTAGGGCAAAGGAGCCAAACTCAAAAACAAATTTTAAAATTTAGTTTTTGTTTTAAACGTTAACTAAACGAGTCACTTTTGTGCTCGCGTTCTAAAAACAGGCAGTTCGTAACCTTTTAAGTGATATGTTTGTTTTTATCTATCACAATTCGTTTCTTTTCATTATATTATTGTGGTAACGGGATAAATGCTGTAAGAACAAAAGACACGAAATTCCCGCAGGGTTTAGAAAGAAACTTACAAATTTCATTTAATAATGAAAAAAAACAAATTAATTTAAACAAAAGTACTGATTCTGAAGAAATGTAAGGCTACATTAAAACTAAATTTTATTGAAGAAATTTTTGACTCCCAAGAAAACCTTTGATAACAAATTTGCAAGTGGCAGTGCAAAAAACTAAGCTGACAACAATGAAATAAAGTAATTTGCTTTTATTTTTGTTTTTTCTTTTTTATTTCCCCTTTTAACTACAATTAGAGTTGACAAAAATCAATCAATTGTAGCCGGGATTGTAAGAAAAGACAAACTCACTGTTGGTTATTGGAGTTTTGTTTAAGCTTTGATATTATTACGGTAAAGACTTTTGAGTGTTTATAATTCCTATTCGCTTAACAGTTTTATTTGAATAATATCTTTAGATTTTCTAAAGAAAGTTTTCTGATGATCTGGCCTTAGCAACCAGTGAAATGCGCATAGGAATAGCTTATCCCACCAGCCATTAATTTCAGTTTATCAATAGTAAGACTTGGGTACTAAGCACATTAAAAGTAAACCTTATAAAGTAAATCTTTTTAATTTGTTGCGCAAATATACTAATTATACTGCTCAAGTTTGGTTGTTTTTAGGCAACATTGCTTTTCCACAGGAAAATTTGCTTTTTTTTAACAAATTTTGCACAAACGCACTGTTTATTTTGCGCAAATGTATTTTTTATACAAAATTTGGCGCAAATGTTCTTTTATTATAAAAAAAAATTGTGCTAAAATTAATTTTTTTTTAGAAACTTTTTATTGCCAAGTTTGTTCACATTTAATTTAATAGTAAAATTTCTGTAGAAAGTTCTGCTTTAGCCTTTCTTTTTTTATAGACATTTTTTCCGAACCCTTTTATTTTATATTTTATTCGCTGTTATTTAAAAACTTTCTGGAAATTTGCTGTTTTTAGGAAATTTTCTGGAAATAGGCTTTTTATAGGAAGTTTGCAATATACAAAAGTTTTTCTAAAAATTTGCTGTTTTTAAAAAACTTTCTAAAATTTGGTATTTATAGGAAATTTTCTTTAAAATTTGCTGTTTATAGCAAATTTTCATGAAATTTGCTGATTATAAAAAAGTTTCTGAAAATGGATGTTTATAGGATTTTCTTTTATAGAAAATGTTATGGAATTTTGCTTGCTGTTTAAAGGAAATTTTCTAAAAATTTGCTGTTTTTTCTGGAAATTGCAGTTAATAGGAAATTTTTCTGGGAACTATTTGTTTAAAGAAAACTTTTTGCAAATTTGTTGTTTATAGTAAATTTTCTGGAAATTGGCTTTTTATAGAAAATTTTTTATATTTAGTTTTTATAGAAAATTTGCAGTTTGTAGGAAATTTCAGAAAAATTTGCTGTATATGCTAATAATTTAAAAACCCTCGTCTTGAGTTAGAAATTACTTTTTTTATACGTAAGCCACTCGCATCCCAAAAAGCGGTCAAAACTACCTTAAAGGAAAATATATAAGCTTTCTTTTGAGCAAAAAAAAAAAAAAAAGTTTTAAATTTAAAAAAAAAAAAACAATTTTAAAATTTTTTTTAAAAAAACAAAAAATTGTATTCAAAAGATTGATCAAATAGCTATCGAAGCTACTTGAGACAAATTTTTCTAACACCAATAGGTAATAAGTTACATGGATGAGAAAGAACTCCTTTATGGCAAAAATGTCAAACTTTGACCCCCTCTTACTCAGAAACTATTTGACCGATCCTGTGTCTAAACTACTATCTAATAGGTCTAACCTTGGTGTAAATTTCATCCAAATCGGTAGACATCGATTTCAAAATTGGGTCACTTGACATGAAATCCCCCATATATAAAAAATTGGAACTTTAACTTTTATAGGAAATTCATTAAAATTTTGCTATTTATGGCAAATTTTCTGGAATTTTGCTGTTTGTAGGAAATTCGCTGATTACAAAAACAACATGTAATTAATTAAATTTTTTTTTTTTTTTTGTTTTTTTTTTTTTTTTTTTGATAATTTTTTTTGACTAAACACGGGGTCAAATTTTCATGTTTCGAGAATAACCTCAATTACAAACCAACAGTTGAATGAAAAATCAAAGCCGTTATAAAATAGCTATGACACAAGCTTTATATGTTTACATTGGTCCTTCAAGTTGTACAAAGAAATATCAACGAGAAAAACACGAAAAGCAAAAAATATATAAAACAAATGTAGTTAAGTTTTCAAAACAAAGTCTTGACAAAACGAAGAAATGTGTTAATAAAATTGAAAATGGATAATCAATGACAGCAAATTTCTATCCACCAAAACCATTGGCTTAAGATTGATGTTTAACTATAGACTGGCAGGCGCAGCAGTGGTGCAAACGGTAAAACGGCAAAGAATTCTGATGATGAGGTTTGGCTATTCTCGAAACATGTAAATTCGACCCGAGTTCAATCCCGTGTTCAGTCAAAAATAAAACTTAAAAAAAAAAAAAATTTTATTTCATTTCATGTTGTTAATTCCTTCGTTTACTAAAAATAATCTAATGAAAATTGAATTTGATGAATTTAAGCCCAATTGGAAATTTAAAATTACTAAAAATTAATTCTAGTACTGTATTTTCGCTTTCATTTTTTTTTTTGTTAAAAACTTCAGTTAAAGAGAAATGATTATCAAAATATCTTTCATTAATTTTCATAAAGGTAAATTTTTATTTTAAGAAACGCCCTTTAATCATTTGTGTTTTCAATTCAGAGAAGGAAAAATAAACTAAACTACTCATTCTGGCTTTGATTTAATCTCCAAGATTATTTTGTTATTTTTTCAACAGAAATTACGATTTTTTTTTCTTAATGCTTTTGTAAAGAAACCAAAAGCAAATATTGCAATTTACTCTGCACCTGAACAACTTCCACACCAAAACCGCCTTATCTGACACAAAAAGTAAGAAAGGTTCGAACTTGTACTCTTCTGCAGTTACTGGCACCACCTGACCCAGTCCCCTTTTTTTTTGTTGGTATCTTCCTACAAAATGCTGTAGTAGAAGATAAAAAATTAGTTAAAACAATTTCCAAACATTCATTCAAATACAGAGTAACAAATACACGCACACACACATATAGTAAAAGTAAATGACAAAGCCAAATGCTACGCGTACACAGGGTAAGGGACAAGAGGAGATTTGAAACTTAACAGAAGCACTTAATCAACGAGTTGTATCTTTAAATAGTAAGTAAAACATGGATATACAATATTAGATATGCTCTGGGTGATGAAATGCTCAAAAAGAAGGAAAACATGATATGAAATAAAACATTTTGTTTGAAGTTTTTTTGCCGTATTTATTCTCATCACTCACCTTCAGCTCGTCATCAACTCACAGGCTTTAAACCTAAACAGGCATAAAGACAGACGGTTGCGAGTTTCGAAGGCAGTTAAGTAGGCAAACAACAGTCTAACAGTCTGATAGACTTATTTTGCGTTTTATAATTTCCATAATGACGAATGCTATAAGCAGTAAAGCACAAGATGACTAATTCAAGTACTCGTATACAGACCTTAAATTTTTTTAAATTATGGCGCCGTATCTAGCCACAAATTGTTAGTACTTTTCTGCTACAGAAGATACATTTATAAATGTGTATGCTTATGATTTGTTAACAAGATACTCTTACATAGGCATCGTTATATCATGCATTCTTTAGCTCCTATAAGTTGTTAATGTAAATTGATATAATTGAGGTTCCTAATCTTTGTCTGAGAACATATTCCTGTTTTTTAACTTAGAAATATCAACATTAAATCTGTTATAATATTTGGAGCTGAGGAATATCTAAATTTGTATATAAGAAATTACTAAAATAAAAAACAAATAGAAACTGGTAATTATCTCCTTTCGTAGGTTACTTTATATTATATTCAACATTTTTTTATTTTTCGAATTTATTCTATGAGTTACATTTCAGTTATGTATTTTATAAAGCTTTTTTGTAATAGTTCTATTCCTTAAATTTTTAGAAAATACAATATAATAGTCTGGTAGTGTATAAAAGTCATTCCTAAAAATTTAAGGAATAGAACTATTACAAAAAAAAACTTTATAAAATACATAACTGAAATGTAACTCATAGAATAAATTCGAAAAATAAAAAAATGTTGAATAAAATAAAAAACCATATTTTAAATGTTTTTAATTTTAAGCTCCAGGTCTTTTTATATACAAATATTTATTTATTTAATTGTTCTCTCGATGTTTCGGTAACCTTTTGTTAGCATCTTCAGGAAACAAACAAAATTTTTAATATGTATAACACAATTAACAAAACTTATGAAAAAATATTTCAAAATTAAATTCAAAATCCTACATATTTGTCATAAATTAATTTCATAAACCATTTTAACATAAATAAAAATATTATTAGCCAATTTACAATACAACGAAATCTAGTACTGACGAGATTTTGAGGCAGATCTAGTTGTTTTTGACTAGATTTCTCATACAAAAATCAACTTCGTGACTAGATTTCGAAGAAATCTACTCAAATCTAAAAGTACTTAGTGATGCAACTATGGTTTTATCCATATAGCACTAAAAACTACTTCCCTACAAAAGAAAAAAATGACATTTAAAAAAATATAAAAAAAATTTGAGAAAGTTTTTACAATAATATTATACAATAATAATACAAAATATTCTGACTAAAGAATATTACCATAACATATAACAATTTTTGTAAATTAAACTTAAGGCCCAAATACACTGGTCAAAGGCTTGACATCAAGCTCGTGTACGTGTGCTTGACATTAGAACATACATTTGCTGGATCAGCTGTCAAACATTCATTTTGCATTTTATTTTGAAGTGACAACAGCAGGAGCAACCAAATAGTAAAATATAGATAAAAAGTGTTTAATTGTTGCTTTTTAATAAATTAAAACAAAAATTAAAGAGAAGAAGAAGAAAATTATTAATTAAAGAGTTTTCCATAATTCCATAATTTTTTTTTTCCTCCAAAGCATTTTTTGTTTTCATCCGACATTTTTAGCGAGTGTTCAGTTTGAAATCACGTTTAAAGTGTGTGGGTGCTTGAAGAGTAACGCCAATACATTCATCAAAATCACTCGTCAACTGATGGTTTCAGTGTTTAAAACTGATGCATCTTCAAAATTTGGATAGTGATTCAATTCATAACAATGATGAGATAATGCTGTTTTTTTAGAATTAGTGTTTCTATGTTTTTGATCTGATCTATATCCAGGAACTCTAGTCTTTAATTTATTTTTCGTTGTTCCTCTATAAACCTTGCCACAATTTTCATTATCATTTCCATTACAAGGAATTTTGTAGATAATGTTGGACATATCCCATTCATTTATTCTATCCTTTGTCATACTGATTAAACTATTTAATGTGTTGTAAGCCCTAAATGTCACTTTATATATGTTAGTGTCAAAGATCGTTGATCTCTTAATTCTTTCCGATATGTAAGATATATACGATAACGATTTTTATATTTTCGGTTCCATTGTTATTATTGTATTACTATTACTCCTTTCCTTATATTCAATTAATAATTTATAAATAAGTTTTCCTGGAAAACTGTTGTGCCTTAGTGTCAAGAAATAAAAAGAAACACGATGGGTTTCAATTTCAACTTGTAACAAATTTATTTGGCTTCTTGCCTTGTTAAGATCACAAACGCAACTAACTTATATTTGTAGGTATAATATGGAGCAATGCAAGAAAATCATAAAAAAAACTAACGAGTATTCTACACTCAAAAAAAAATTAAAAGTTAAATACAAACAAAAAAAAAAAGGAGTAAAATTTGATAACAATGAAAACTAAATGAAAAAAAGAAATGAAATAAAAACAAATCATTGATGGCTTACTGAAGTCGCTTCAACACTTAGTATATTCCTAATTCTAGTTCTGTTCTTCCTGTGAAAAATTTTATCGCTAATTTATAATAATCGGTATCACTTTTACATGGGGTTGTCATTGGAGGGGGTCAATTGACACCATTTGACCAGTCACAGGTTTATTCGCCATGAATGTACTTAATGTCAATTACTAAAATGTAGTATTTTGTCAATACAATGTAGTATTATTTCAATAAAACAAGTCCTAGAATTAAATTCAAGAACCAAATTTAAGAAAGTACCAAAAAATTTGTCACAGCACCGGTGAAGACTGTACTGTAATTCATTACTTTTTCTTACTTTTTGTTCTTCATTAACCAGTGAAGGGATTGGTTTTTCTTTCACTGCTCATGGGTCCTTTCTTTTTGTACTTGTTCTATTTTCACAAATCCCAGGACCAGTCTGTTGAACCAATTGACACAAATTTCCCGCAGGGTACAATGCCATCTATAAGATCTTATAACACTGTGGCACATATTTTCTTTTTTTTTGTTTAATAACTTTTAAAAATCTGCTAAACTTAAATACCAATTGTGAAATAGTATAAAATTAACCTTTAAACGTATTTTATATTCATCTAAGTTCTGGCAATCAAAATAAATTTTGAGATTTATGTTCAGATGCATGTTCAGATACTTATAAAGAGTTTTCCAATAGGTACTTGTCAACTTTGAATTTAATTTGTAGACGCATTATTTCTCTGATCGGGGTAAAATACACGAACGAACAACGTATGCAAATTATAAAAATGTACTACCAAAATTCCAAGTCGGTGACCGCAACTTTAAGAGCGTTAACTTCATTTTCGGTCGTTATTCTCGCCCTAGTAGACAAGCAATAACGAGCTTAGTGCAAAAATTTGAGTCTACATATTCATTGTGTGATGCTGCCGTGAAAGTAAGATAACGGGTTGGTCAAAGTGACGAATATATTGCTGCCGTTCAGGCGTCCGTAGCAAACTATCCAAATCAGTCGATTCCGCGGCGTTCTCAAGATTATTTTTGACCCGAATTGGAAAACATGGACTTGGACGTCATGTGATTTCAACAGGATGGTGCCACAAGCCACACATCACACGTAACAATCGATTTATTTAAGAGTAAGTTTGGTGAGCGTGCTTTTTCTCAAGAAATTGGCCGCCTCGTTCGTGCGATTTAACGCCTCTAGACTATTTTCTTTGGCGATACGTCAAATCATTGGTCTATGCCAACAATCCGACGACGTTGGAAGGAGTCAGAGCCAACATTGAATGCGAAATAGCTGCCGTTACGGACGAAATGTGTGACCGAGCCATCAAAAATCGAGACCAACGAATCGACCGCTGCCGACGTGCCCGCGTTGGCCATATGAACGAAGTTGAGTTCCATTCATAAATGTTTTGATTGTATTTCAGGTCGATCATAAAGTTTTGGAAATGTCTCAAAGTTGCCAAAGTTGATGTTTTAAATTCGTTTCCCCTTGCACAAGTTTTATATTAGCGGTTTTCACTCTTGGTAAAGTACCCTTTTAGATTTTTTAATGTATTAAACGTACTAACATTAACCATACCACAAAAAAAATGTACTAAACTGTTATTTACTAAGCAGTGTTAAATCAACCAGAATAAAACGTGTGTTAAATCAACCAGAATAAAACAGTTGACGAAAGACTATTTCTCTCTTTCTATCTTTTAACAGATTCTTAACTTTACTTGAGGGACGATCAGGTTTTGCCTTTCAAGTTTTAATACACTCACAGTTTTTTACCAATACACTCATACTTTTAAAAATTAAAACGAACTTGCCTTTAATATTCTCTTTCCAATGAGTGTTTCAATTTTCGTTAAAAAAAAAAACAGCTGATTTCATGGTTAGCAAGCAAATTTTTCTTCTGTCCTTCTAATTGTTTTCTTGATGACATCTTGAGAGTAAATTGCCCAAAAATTGCGTGCAGTATACGTCAAGGCTTTAAATTTTTGGAAATTTTGACAGACGGTATATGTAAACGACCATCAAGAAAAATAAAAAATTGCTGAATAATTTTAAAATCGTTTATAGAATATAAAAAAAGTTTGGATTGTTGGCATAGACCAAAGATTCGAACCCCGGCGACTACTAGAGCTGAAAAACAACACGCTGCCTTGGCCAACCACCCAGGAGACTCAGTTATTACCTCTATTATAAATAAAGAATTCAAGTAGAATATATTCCGTCGCCATGTTTGTTTAACATGTAGGTATTTATTTTTCAATTTAAGCGACCAATCATGTGCAATGCTTGTTATTACGCTTAACATTAAACTCGTTCGAATAAAAAAAAACAACAACGACAGGGGTTTTTTTGGAAAAATTAGAGACAGTCGTGGTTTTTCGGTCATGTCTCAGGCATTTGTGGACCGATCTTGCTGAATTTCAATAGCAAGAAAAGGTAGACTATATGTGACATAAATGTAAAACAACCTAGCCTCTATTATGCCTGGAGTCTCCGGAAAACACATATCAAACGCAAGACGGACAGACGGACGGACAGACGGACATCGTTAAATAAACTTTTCTCATTATAAGGACCCAGAATATATATACTTTATAGGGTCTAAGATCAATATTGTAGAAATAACAAACGGAATGACAAACTTATATATACCCTTTCCCTCCTGTGGTGAAGGGTATAAAACTTACGAAAAAGTATGTAACGGGAATGTAGCACATTTAAGCGAAACATTGTTAATTAAATTTTTGAATCCCAAGAAAAACTTTGACGAAAATATAATTTTACAGGAGAAGCAAAAAACTTTGTAAAACTATAAAAAAAAACGATGAATGAACATTTTGGCTTAAAAGTAATATTTTACTATAAGCCAATAATATTTACAAAAAAGTACTTTATTTTATATTAAATTGCATTTTTGACAGTGAAATATTTTCTTTACCTTTTTTGTACCCTGCACCGAAGATAAAACGGGGAATTGGACAAGTGGCCGTGGCACTTCCAATACCAAGACATTATTGATTTCTGTAGAACGTGCAGGGCCAAAGTTTCCCAATTAGGCACAAGCATCTTGGTAACCAATACACAACATCCGACAAAATGGCTCAAAGTTGGTTTGCTTATATCTAAATAACGGTATTTATATAACTTTCTGGCTTTATCGCACCAAAGAAAATAATTAATAGATTCGTCGCAGCCGAAAATAACACTCTTACTTATTTTTTTAAAAGTTATATTGTTTTTGCAAAAAGCACCTTTTTGTACAAAGGTAAAAATTTTACAAAAATCTTATATGCAAAAAGTCTCATTTCAAAAATAAGTTTAAAAGGTTCTTTATTTTTTAAAAAAGTTCTGGGAATCCCTTAAATAAAAATAAATTAAGTAGAACAGTTTAAATAAAGTCACTCTTCTTGCTCCACATTAATTCTACGCATTTTAACATTACCATTTTAATGTAAATTATGGTTGAATAGATTTTACATTTCAATCGTAAGCATTTGAAGACTATGAGATAATAATTATTATGCGTGAACATGAGTATTAACTTGAATAAAGGAGGTTTTTTTTTCTATATAAAACTCCTACATGCACGCACATATAGATTTTTGAATTTACATTTCTTTCGCGTCATTGAATTGCATTTTAGAATTGAATTGTATTTTAGAACAACAAGTGAATTATTGTAAATTAAAGTTAAATTTGTTAATTTAGGGATTCGTTTTTACATGTCAGCATTGTCTTTGTGTTAAGGACATAATATATTATTTTCGAAAAATTGCATCATAGCAAGTGAAAAAAACTGCAGCATTATCAAAAATTAAATTAAAAAAAAATAATAATAATAAAAAATGCCAAAGAAATTGAATTAGTTTTCTTGCTTCGGGCTGCATTTACAATATTTTGCGTTAATAATCGACATTAAAAAATGTAATAAGCGTAAAATGAACAATATTCTTCAATCCTTGCAAACCAAGAAAGGGAAAAACATAAAGCATAAAATAGAACACAAAAGAGACCATAAGACAATGAAAAATGTTGATGGAGCACTTCTAAGTATAAATCAAGAATAATACAATTATTTAGAACAAAAGATGAAAATAAAAGGGAAGCCAAAATAATGCTGTTTCAATTGCTCTGGAGGGCTATTTGGGGCAAATTTTAAAATGACCGTTTAATGTAAAAGACTAAACGAGATTTAATTATGTTTGCAATTCATCAAAAAAAATTTAAACAAAACTCAATTTTCTTTAAATTGCCGTTTTATGACAAAAAAAAAACATTGTTTCTTTAATAAAATTGCTTTAAAACCAAAATTTTATCAAATATAAGAACATTGAAAGAAGTATTTTCGCATGTGGATCTCATTTTAAATAATTGTAAACCCAAACTCAATCGAAATTCTTTAATCCAATTTTTATTTACCCAACACTTAGGCCATGATTGTGAAAAACGCAACGCCAAAAATTACATTGAAAGCAAAAACAAAGTCAAAAATATTTTAAAATTTTGTTGTTTTTTTTTCTACAGAAATTCATATTGAATTTTTAAATTTCAAACGCAGCATATCTTGTGGAATTGAAAATTTTAAAACGCAATATGAATTGCTGTAGAAAGCAACAATGAAATTTTATAATATTTTTGACTTTGTTTTTGCGTTTTAAACATTTAGGGCCTTAATAATTAATTAAAGGGATTAATAAATTTTACAAGACTTCCAGCTGCAGAGTTGTACCATGGCAAGGGCAGCTATAGCCATCATATATAAGGTAGGGGGGGGGGGGGGGGGCGGTAGAAGTCACTATAGTGGAAATTTAGATGGGACAGCACCGAAATACAAGTGCTCGACTAACCCAGGGGCTAGGGGTTTATGACTAAATTTGGATTTAAGTAAAACTAAGATTGAATCAATCTCAAAATGCGCTTGAATCAAGTATTATAAAGTTGATTTTATTCTGAATTCGTGCTTGAAAAAAAAACAAAACAAAAAGAAATTAGAAAGAAAAAAATTATTATGATTGATTTACTTACCCGTTTTACCTACACCTACACCTCACAGAATGATAAAACATTAACATCATGCCCGATATGGTTTTTAATTAAAAATCGTTTGTACATATTTAACCAAAAATATAAACTAAATGAGACCCAAGAGTTCAAATTTACTTTTTAACCCTTCGTGGTACACATGAGTCTGGCCGGACCTTTTTCAATGTGTATAGAAAATCAAAACATGCGTAAGCCGGAGGGCTGAACACAACGAAAAGTTAAATCTATTTTTTACTTGATTTAAGAATTTTATCCTTATTTTAAGAAATTTCGGGAGTAATTTTCGAATGTAGTTCCAGTAAGGATTGTTTTAAGTACGTTTTAATGTTATTCGTACTTAAATTTTTGAGTACGACTCGTACTTAAAGTAATTATAAAAGGCTTGATTTATCTATCCCGAGTGTTTTTCTTTCTGTGTAATTTTAACCAAAAATTTTAATTTTCGCTAATAATTGTAATTTTCACCAGGGAACGAAAATAACTGTTATGTTTTTATTTCAGAGCAAAAAGGTTAGGCAAAAATTCCCTTTATCTGCATTTGGGAATTTTTAACCATTATCGTGTCTTTTATATTATATTGGTTACCGTAACTAATAAATTGGGAATACAAAAATTTTGGTTAAAAATAACCATTAAATCAACCAAAAAAAATTTTTGGTTGAAAATAACCATTATCGAAAAAAATTTATTTATTTTGGTTACACGATTAAATGCAATAGAACCGGTTAGAAAGTGTTTATGTTTACATTTGCATTATATTTATGGCGACCGTTTTGTTCTGTTTCAGGTCGACAGAAATCTCCCGCAAGCGATGCAGAGTCCTCTACAAAGCGATGTTTTTATTGATGAAACGTCACAAACGAGCACGTCTTCATTGATTCGCCAGACCTTACGAAGCTTGGAAGTCGATTCGTCTTCAGATGATGAAACTCCAAGCGCAGTGTCAAAAGTGCTTTTAAACACTTTCGGAGAAATCGACACTTACCGGGAGGGAAGAGTAGATATAGATGCCAACCTTTTAGAATACTGGGAAGAAAAAAAATATACTTTTCCGTTTTTTAAACAGCTGATGGATATTGTTCAAGCAGCTCCAGCAACTGAAGTCAGTGTCGAGCGCGCATTCTCAGCCCTGAAACTGGTCCTTAGTGATCTTAGATGTTACCTCTCAGAGAATTCTTTAAGATCCCTAATGTTTGTTAAATTGAACAAAAATTTTAATAAATGAGACCAACTTCTTTGATATTGCGTTGAACTCTTTTAGTGTGATTCTACGTTAGGCTTTCTTCATTTAAATATAACAAACTTATGTGTATGTTGGGTTTAAAAAACTGATATTGAAAGCCTGACAACAGATACATACATATGTATAGGAACATAATTTAAAAAAAATTCATTAACATATGTAAATTTTTAACGTCAAAAGAGTTCGTTAAATCATGTTTCAGGACTTTGGGGCATACTCAGGTTCTTGGTTTTAGATATATGTGTTAAAAATATAAGTTTTGGACCGATATCTTGGTTATATGTGGACTGACTTTTTCCTGAGTTATGTTGAATTATTTTAGTGTGATTACTGAGTTTCGATTATGTACAGTGTAATTTCTTCATTCGTAATGCACTGAAAAAGTCGAATTTTTGAAGTAGTAACCAAAAAAAAAAATTTTTTTTTAATAATGGTTATTTTCAACCAAAATTTCTTTTGGTTGAAATAATGGTTATTTTCAACCAACAATTTTTTTGTTTTATATAACGATTATTTATAACCAAAAAAATATATTTCTCATTTTAATTGGTTAAAATAACCAAAATAAAGTATATATCGTTTTAATCGTTGATTATAACCATTAGGTAAATGTATCGGTAAAAATTGTTAAATCTGATTTTTTTATCGTTTATCTTATAACTGAAACTTGTAAATTAACCGATAAATTAGGATTTTTACCAAAAATTTTATATTTCTCTAAAAATTTCAAACTTTTGTGAAATCGCTACTTTCGTCTTTAAGTAAGGAAATGATTTTCTACGTGAAAATATTTTTTGAGAATAAAATAATCTAAGCGGCAAAAGACTTGTTCGCTCATTTTTTGTAGGTTTTTTCATAGCACAAATTTGGCGAACTAAATATATTTCGACGTTACATCTTACGTCACTACATATTTAGAAATACGTTTTTCTTGTATGTTTTAATATTCATGAGAATTTATTAGGGACGTAACGATTTTTGCCGATACGATACCGATAATCAAAACAAAATATCGCCGATATCGATACCGATATGCATATTAAATTTGAATTCGAGTTGAAATTAGAAAAACTCAAGGAGACTAATTTTTTATTGTACAAAATTACAGTGTAAGAGGGAGGGTATTAATATTGAAAATTTAAAAGGATTTAAAAAACAAAGTCCGCCTGGAAGGTATACAACTCTCAGTAATTCCATTGTAATCCTGGCTGTATGCAATGTGGCACCGTCTTGCTGTGCAGTTGTGGCGTTAAAATTTTTTTAATCATATCAGGATTTCGCTCCCCATTCACAGTTACCGTTACACCGTTTTCATTTTCAAAGAAGTAAGTTCAATGATTCCTTTTGACCATATTGCACACCAGACTGTCACATTTAATGGATGCAAAGGTGACTGATGAATAATTTGAGGGGTTTCCATTGCCCAGAACCGACTATTCTATTTATTCACATATCAATTCAAATGAAAATGTGTCTCGTCACTCATTATTTTTTTTTCATGAAAATCGATGTTGTCATGGGCGAGCTGTAACATCCTATTGGCATATGTACGTCGGCGTAAATGGTCTTGTGGAAAAAGCTCTTGTGTCAACTGAATATTAAATTGAAACAAATGCAAATCCTTGTGCAAAATTGTGGCCAAAGTTTTTCTTTGAGGACCAAGCTTCTGAGCACGGCGTCGAATTGAGGTTGATGGATTGTTTTGAACGCTTTCTTTAGCAGCAGTAATGTTTTCAGCCGATCTTGCAGTACGTTGTGGTCCATGCTTGGACCTATCACCTACAGACGCTCTTTCTTCGAAATCATTCACTTCACGATAAATAGTGCGTTTTGTTGGCACGTTGTTTCTCCCAAAAATTTCACGTAACTTTCTCATTGCCACAGTAATCGATGATTGATTTTGATTAAATGTTGTAACGATTAAAACACGTTGGTTTATCGAATATTTTTCTATAATAAATTTGCCACGTGCCTACTTCTGCCAAATATGAACCGTCAAGACTAATGTTTACCAAAATGGCGGCAAAACAAAGTAGTGTACCTTCCCGGCGGACACTCTGATTTCTTTTGCAGCGCCTAATGAGTACAACCAATAACCTAATCGCTTAAAAAATAAAAATTGAACTCATGATAATAATTAAAAAAAATAGAAATTTTTTACAAACAAAGCAGCGTAAGAATTAATTTATTAATATTTAAAATTGACACTAGTTCCAATGACAAATTTAGAGCGAAAAAATTCGTTTTTTCGAATGGTGCCAGAGTAAAAAATTTAGTTGATTTTTTTATGCCAAGACCCCACGTTACACAACGGTATACATGTATTTTTTTGGAATATTTGCAATATTATCACTGCTGCCATTGATTTAAACACCAGTAATTGCTAGGTTTAATTTTTAATAACAGATTAGTTGATAATTGTATGTGGTTTCGAGAGCTTATAAAATAAAGTGAAAACGTTTTCTGTAATATTTATTGGTTTTATTTATAGAAAAGAGGTATATTTTTTTTTTAAATTTGAAATGTTCCGCTGATGTAGCCTTCCGTTTAGAAAAATATGTATGCAAATAAAAATGTATTCATTAATTGTGGAACTTAATATGAATTGTAAATTGTGATAGAGTTTTAAATGTGACTTTCACCAGCTGTCGCTGCCATTTTTGTGTTTTTATCATATTTAACATATGCATTGTTAAATGTTTAAGAAATTAGCTGCCTCTTTCTATCGTACTTTTAGGTTGCAATGTCTATCACTAAAAGGGATTTATTCAATGTTTAATACTCTGAAAAAGACCAGAAGAAAAACCAATAACGCTGTCATACATTACATTTTCATGAAAAGTGGTATAGAAAATGAAGAAATGAAGCATGAAGTAAAGCAATCAGCTCAAAATTTCTTTTGACCAAACTATCGAAAAAGTGGACGCATGCACACAGAACAAAGAATGTTTTCTAGTCAATCTTTAAATATTGGTTCGATGATAAAAGATTCTTTCCCAGTAAAGCCTCGTCAAGTTTTTTGGAAGGGACCATCAAGACCCGGACGACCATTTTTGGAATATTTAAAACGTTTAAAACATTTTAACTATATAAAAAACACAAATCAACGTAAAGTAGTATCAGTGATTGCACGGCGGGACAAAATGGAAATTGTTTTGTGTTCATCCAGAATTATATGTTGCTGAATTGAATATGTGGGACGCTGAATTTTTATTTTTTATGAATTTTTAAAAAACAAAACTTTTTTTTATTTTTTTTAACTTCAACGATATCTCTGAAACTACTAGTCAAATTTGAAACCAATGTAAGCACGGCCTTAAGATAATTTTGCTGAAGAATTTTGAATTTTTTTTGAGCTGAATATGGTGACCTATTTTCAAGTTATTTCAATACATGTAGCGGAAGTGCCTTAATTTTAGCCATAACGATATATCTCGAAAAGTCGAGCTGATAGAAAAAGTAAGTGCAGACTTGGACTCAACGTCCCAAATAACTTTAAAAACAACATTCAGTTCTTAATCAGCAAAATCCTTGTTCCCTTGTATTATGAAATGATTTTGTAGGTTTTATGTCAATTTATTTGATATGGAAAGCGCCACACCAGATCGTGTCATACCAAGTCATTTGTTCTTACAAATTTTTATCCTTATATGTACTTATCTCTTCATCGATGTTTCTCAAGCTTTTGATAAAGTCTGGCATGAAGGCTTATTACATAAATTGAAGCTAAACTTACCAGTAAACACACATAAGCTGTTAGAAAGCTACTTAGTCGGCCGAAAGTTTATTATTAAAGAAGGTGATTATTTAAGCTCTCCCCAGCCAATTGACGCTGGTGTCCCTCAGGAAAGCTTCCTAGGCGCACTTTTATACTAAATATATACCTCGGATATGCCAACAAACAACTGCACCCAAACATCAACATTTGCTGATGATACAGCTTTTCTAAGCGTGCACGAAAACAGTCAAGAAGCATCTCGATACCTACAGGATCATAAATTTCAACTCGAACTATGGTTAAAGCATTGGAGGATAAAGATCAATGAGCGAAAATGCGTACATATAACATTCACCTTGCGTCGGGAATCATGCCCACCTATTACAATCAATAAACAAATAATACCTCAAAATTCGCATGTTAAATACCTCGGTATTCATCTAGATTGCCGTTTAACGTGGAATAACCATATAGAGGCAAAATTAACTCAAATGAAGCTAAAAGCCATCCAAATTCATTGGCTTATTGGAAGAAACTCTGTCCTTAGTCTCGACTGCAAACTTCTACTTTTCATCTCCATTTTAAAGCCTATCTGGTGCCTTGGTATTCAGTTATGGGGCACTGCCGCGGCCTCTAATATCGAAAAATTCAAAGGTGTCAAAATAAACTTCTTCGAATAATCACAGCTGCCCCTTGGTATGTTAAAAACTCAAATATTCACAAGGATCTCAATGTTCCATTAGTTAAAACTATGATTACGAGATATGCAGTAAAAGACTTAATAAGGCTCGAATTGCATTCGAACCCATTTGCTCGAAATATTTTAAATGATAGCGGCCACACTCGCTTAAGAAGCAGAGACGCTGCAGCACTTATCCAATTAGATGAGCGATAAACACCTATATAAGTGAACAGTGCCCGTGATGAGAAAATTTTTGTCTGGCACTGGCAGAACATGAAATAAAGTATTAGGCTAAGATTTGATTAATTTAATTAAATGTTAGTTCATATTAAATATATGAAGATTCAATAAATAAATAACACAGGCCAACACTCAATTTGCTTCTTTGAAATTATCAACTGATTCTAGTTAATTTTGGTGCGCTGAATTCAAATCTGTAATCAGTTTGTCTCTATCAGCTCTAGTTTTCATGATATAGCTTTTTTATACCCTCCACTTATGACCTCCATTTATGACCGTCAGTTAGTTATTTCAAAAAATTTTTTTCATCAAAATTTCTTATTTACAGTTATGGTAGTTGCCATAGATCAACACTTTTTTAATAAACTTTGCCAACTGCAATAAACCACTTCTTACAAGCAACTAACTTACGATATTCAATTGGAGTGCAACAAGAAAAAATAACGTTCTCAATAATATTGTACATATAAAATTCCCGTTAATCAGCTAGCAAAAAAAATTTTTACGGAAAAAATGTTTTTTTTGGTAACTACCATAACTATAAATAAGAAATTTTGATGAAAAAATTTTTTGAAAAAACTAACAGACGCACATATGTAGGGGTTTTTTGCCAATCTAGCCGGACATTACTTTTTGTTTTAGCTTATATTGCTTCTTAAAAGTTATTGAGTGCCCCTAGATCGATGAAACTTGGCAGAAATATGTGATATTGTCATAGGCAGGTAAACCTCAAAAATAAATAAAATCGGACCAAGGAGGAAAATGTTCCCCCTAGAAGAACTAATCCAACCTCTGAAAAATGCAATTTTTTTTAAACTTTTCCCATACTTTTGTTTGGCAAATGCAACTTTTAACGTCGGCGAAAGTTAAAAAACCTAAAATAAGACCCATGAGATCGTAAAATTACACTTTTCGCCCCCCGCCCCCTTTTGAGGGCGGTTACATAAAATAATATTAAAAAAAAATGTAAATATTAAAAGAAATAGATTACTAACGCCTTAATACTATAAAAATTAAATTTTTGAACTTTAATGGGTAGGGGGAGATATCCCTCCAAACACCCCCCCCCCCCCGGAACGACCCTGTAAAATTTTTTTTTTTTTTGCTAATTTCCAAAACATATTAATTTTTAAGATTTTATGTGACTTTTATATATTTTATAGTATTTAATTTATCTGAAAATAATTAATATATTCGTAATAATAACTTATTTATAATAGTAACAGCAAATTTTATTTAAAATAATAACAACTAATTTATTTAAAATAACTTCTCTTTTGCACTAAGATGATGATGAGTGCCATGGTTCTTCTTCGTCTGCTTCTTCAAAATCCTCTTCTGAATCTGAATTCTCTTCAGAGCCAAGTACAGGTGGAAGCATAAAAGAAATTGCTTCTTTCGTAAAGGGTAGTGACTTTTTTTTTGGAGTTGGTCTTATACTAGTAATCAGTGGGTCAGAACTGAGCAAAAGTCTATTTATAACATCTTTGTTACACTGAACCCTCGAAAACTTTCTAGCAAAATTCTGCCTGTAAAGCCTAAAATGTTTATTTCGTGCCTCAGACGCTTCTTCTGATAATAGCCCGATAGGCAACAATGCCTCACTCATTACAGTTGCGCCATGTACTAAAATCTTGTGCATTGTAGGTGTCATAGGATGCCAGGGATATAGAGTAACGTAAAGTTTTGCAGTGTCTAAGCAATAATTGGCAAACTCGTGCAAATGGATTTTGTGACCACTTGTAATTACTTCAATAATAACTTTGATCCGGTAGATGAAATCCAATGCAATTCCAGTTATTTCTGCAGCTAATTCAGGATTGGAAAAAAATCGTCTGCTGGTGTTACCATCGTTGCTGTTTCCAAATCCAGTCTTCGGTACATCCACTATTAGCCCTAATTCACTTCTAAATTTTTCTTGGATAGTTTTTTTCCTCTCATTAACAATAGTTTTGTCCTCATCCGATCTTAATTGCCACTTTTTTACTGTGAGTTTATACGATAGGTGTAATATGCTCTCAAATAGACGAATTCTGGCGTGCAAAGTAGATAATCCGAAAGAAAGTGCATCTACGTCTATATCCCTTTTGATTTTCAAATTGTTAAATTCTTTTGAAGTAGCCCCACAAATATAGCACTTCATTGTGGACGCAGTTTGTGTTGCGGCATTACATACTTTTGCATCTATCATTGTAAATACCATTGTATGTTTTATGGAATATAACTTTCCTTCCATTATATTGAAATTTGAATTTCTTTAAGCATTGATTTACTACTGATATGTCACTATCTCCCTGACATTTTGAAATTTCGCACAATTTTCTAACTAAAAATTGTAATTTCTCTTCAACGAGTTTAGAACTACATTCTTGTATAATTTGGAATAACTCTAAATTCGTATACACTTTTTCCATTTTACTCTCGAAGCTTCAAAATGGTTCTGATAACAATTTTATGCAAAAACCACAATATATATTTAAAAAAACTAAGTACCTAGAGCCCAGATTTGATTTTTTATTATATATTATTTTTGTTGTTAATGATTTTAAAAGTTATGCAAAACAGGTACATTTATTTTGCTCTATTAAATAACGTCCTTTAGCGGCCGCACAGGTGGTTAAAACCCGTTACTTACTGTTTCGCACATCCCTTTTTTTACACAGGTAATATTAGGCTTAGATGGAATAATTTAAATAAAAACCATCTACGTACAACCAAAACATTTTATGACTGACGAAAGGGTTTCTATCATATGTACCTATGCAAGATGAGCAAAAACAGAAAAAAGGTAAAAAAATTTGTTTGCTCTATTAAATAACGTCCTTTAGCGGCCGCACAGGTGGTTAAAACCCGTTACTTACTGTTTCGCACATCCCTTTTTTTACACAGGTAATATTAGGCTTAGATGTAATAATTTAAATAAAAACCATCTACGTACAACCAAAACATTTTATGACTGACGAAAGTGTTTCTATCATATGTACCTATGCAAGATGAGCAAAAACAGAAAAAAGGTGA
This sequence comes from Pollenia griseotomentosa, assembly GCA_963931875.1. Lineage (NCBI taxonomy): Eukaryota > Metazoa > Arthropoda > Insecta > Diptera > Polleniidae > Pollenia > Pollenia griseotomentosa. Next base: position 21,705,305 of record OZ007561.1, read on the forward strand.
AATTTTCAAAAAATCATAAAAAAAAATGGCGCAACAACGCGCAACGTTTTTTTTTTGAATTTAAAAGTAGAGATTTCAAATTTTATCGTGATGTATAAAATTTTTAAGAACTCAGCGGAACTCACCTTCAAAAACCTTTTAAATTTTTTTTTTTACAAAAAAGTGAACAAAAAAATCGTTTTTTTTAATTTCGTACTAATTTTTTTATCATAAAAAATTCAAATAAAATTTTTCTAAAAATTTTCATAATTAGCTGTTTATATAGTCTTTCACAGAAAAAAAAATTCAATGTAAAATCTTTATTCGTTTATCTACAAAAAAATATATTGTAAACCTCCCAAAACCGTAAAAAGTCAATGAACACGCATGCAATTTAATCAACTTTCCTGGTTTTAACAGTGTCCCAAAACCACAAATCTCAAGCAAAAGACTTGAAAATTCACTATACGATGCAGAACTTTGTTGTCTGTCGAGCTGCGTACTTAAATTTTTCCATTTCTTAAAAAAAATTTTTTGCTTAATGTCCGGCTAGATTGGCAAAAAACCCCTATGTGAGACGGTCATAAATGGAGGTCATAAGTGGAGGGTATAAAAAAGCTATATCATGAAAACTAGAGCTGATAGAGACAAACTGATTACAGATTTGAATTCAGCGCACCAAAATTAACTAGAATCAGTTGACAAATTCAAAGAAGCAAATATTTTTTTTAATTTTGTCGGGCTGTGTAATGAATAAAAAAACTAAATAAAACTTATAAAAAAGAGTTATGATTTGTTCGCTCTAAATTTGTCATTGGGACCACTGTGTTGTCTCAGATGAATTTTACGTATTTTCTGGCCCCGTGTAATAATGAAGGTAGAACTCCTACACCAAGCAAATCAAATGGATGTGGCTTCTGAAAGCCGAAAACGTAAATGGCAGTGGATTGCGCATGTACTACGACGCGAGGATAATAACATTGCGAAACATGCGTTGCGTTGGAATCCGTTTACCCTAGCAGGAAGAACAGTTGGCAGACCATGGACAACTTGGAAACGTTCCACCGAAACCGATATGATCAACTTAGATATAAATTTTTCACAAACGTTTCAAAGGCCAGTTCTTTTAGACTTTCCAGAAATTGTACCACCTAAAGGGGTGACCGTGTTTTCAACACTTTCGAAATGCGGAGACATATTTAGCAGGTCAAAAAGACGTTTTTTCGATACGATTGATAACTGTCTTTGAAATATTAGAGCATTGAATCTATCGATGGTCAAGAAATGTAGATAAACAATAAGTTTAATTATTTTCTTAAGCCTTAAATCTTTTATTTATAGCTAATGCTAAGTCAGCTGCTACATTTTGGGACTCTGAACTATTCTCCATCTATGTTCATTCATTAATTATATGAAACAATTTCATTATTCTGTTTTAATTTTATGCTCTGCCTTAAAACGTATTATTTCTCTTAGTTGCTATGCAAAAAGGCATAGAAAAAAATTGCTTGTTCCAAAATACCAAAAAAAAAAAACAAAAATATATATATATATATATATATATAAAGTATCGTCGTATCGACAGCAAAATATCGCCGATAGCGATGTATCGGAAAATCCGAAGTATTTGAGCAGTTTGAGCTACTTAATGAATTAAACTGATTTAATTTTAAATTCAAAATAGTTTTTTTTAAACCAACTACAATTTACTTGCAAATACTTAAGTTATTATTTCAAATGTTTTATTAAAACTTTAATACACTTTTAAAACCATCAAGTCCCAGATTAATATTTAAAATTATCCAACAGAATCACCTCTCTCTATTTTTATTGTATTATTTATGAATTTAGATAATCTTACTTTTGAGAGTCCATGTATTTACATTCACATTTATATTGAAATTTCGTTCGTTTATTCGTGGCTTTCTCTCCTCCATTCTATGTAATTTCCCTCTTGACTTTAAGGTGAGCATTAATAAATTCCCCAGCACTTATGTATGCGAGGAGTTTAGTTGGTAAATTTATTTGTTTGCTTCTTTGGCAGTTGTAACATGCCAGTCACTAAGGGAATATGAGCCTTTGACCTGAGTTGCTTAGTTTCTTAGTTGGCTGTTGGTTGTATGCCACATAATAACGTGGCATGGAGCAGAATTTTATTTAGTCTTTCAATATACATACTAAGAAAATCTCAAACTATTGCTGCTGCTGTCGGCAAAAGCGACAAATAACACAATAATGTAGTTGATGAGGAAAAATAAAACAAAAGATCTTACAGCAAAAAGATTTAAAAAAAAAACGTAAAGCTTAAAAGAAAGGAAATTCTTAAAGAATACAAAAATGAAAAGAAGATGAGAAAAAAGCAAACTTTTCGTGTTAACAGCAAGTTAAAAATCGAAAAAGTTTTCCTCTTCTCTCCATCGTCGTCGTCATAATTGGTAATTGTATTTTCTATGCTCGATTTTTATTGTTGCTGCTCCTTCTGCTTTGTTCAATATTTTCCGAAACTACAGTGCGACAAGTGTTTAAAAAGTAGAAAAAGCTGCCTTTTTCTTGTTTATTTCTGGATTTTTGTTTTCTCTTAACTTTATGCTTGGCTGGTTGGTAGTTAGTTTCTTGAAAAAGTTTTCCTCTTCTCTCCATCGTCGTCGTCATAATTGGTAATTGTATTTTCTATGCTCGATTTTTATTGTTGCTGCTCCTTCTGCTTTGTTCAATATTTTCCGAAACTACAGTGCGACAAGTGTTTAAAAAGTAGAAAAAGCTGCCTTTTTCTTGTTTATTTCTGGATTTTTGTTTTCTCTTAACTTTATGCTTGGCTGGTTGGTAGTTAGTTTCTTGGTTGGCTGATTCGATCGTTCATTCCAGATGGTATGAGTACTGAAACAATAGATGTGTTCGGAGATAACGAGTGCAACTAATATGACATTAAAACTTACTTGTACTTCACTTAAGATTTTGTGTATCACAATTTACACCAAAAACTTGATGTGGTTTTTCCCAAGTGTTTTACTTGTAAAAGTATAACTTTTCATTTGTCTTATTATTCTTACATTTTTCTAAAATCTTCTCTTTGGCTTTTTTTTCCTTTGTTTGAATTAAGTGTGTATTTTAATATTTTTTTTTTTTTATTCATTTCTCTTTTCTTATCTTTTGCAATTGGCAATACAAAGTGGCACTTCACTTCTACTTACTAACAATAAGTTTTGAATAATTTTGTTTGCTGCCGCTGCTTTGTTGGTCTGCACTTATGCTGTTTTGATTTTCTGTTATTTTGTTTTTGTTTCAAAGAACTTATTTTCTGTATTTATTATTTGGGAAAACAGAACGTATCTAAGCAAGAATCTGAATTGAAAAGAACCACGATGACAACAACAATGATATCAAAAACTAAAGACATGCTAGTTGTCTCTTTTTTTAAACAAAACCTCTTGTCGTTATTATTATTTAAAAATTACATGAGATTATTACATAAACGAAGCGGAATATTGTCTTTGACTGCAATGGCAGAAAATATGCCAAGAACTGGGAACTTGCAGTGATGAGCAAAATCAAGAGAAGTTTAAAAATTATTTTTAGCAAACATCATGTATACGAAGATACGTGATTTTCTTTAACCCTTGTGTTAATACCCGAATATCATGGTACCCACCTACGTATATTTACATGAAAAAAATGAATTAAGAATTAAAATTTTTAAACAAGCTTCTGGATCGTCGTTATTTAACTTAAAAGAAAGCGAATTCAGTCTCTAAATTTATTTTTTTGCTCCTTTAATACTCAAAAAAATTTGCTTAAACTTTAACCATTGCAACATGCGCACCCGGGTACCCCGGTACCCAATACAATACAATACACTTTATGGGATAACACAAACACGTTTGAACTGCTCAAAATATTCAATAAACTAAATTCTGTATCATAAAATTAAATTAGTTTAGTTTCCAAAGCGTTAGTATTATAATACGGGAAAGTCTCATTTACATATCATGTATGACCAAAACTGTTCAGCTATTATACTAAAAAATATAAAATTTTAGCCGTTATGCAATACAAAGTTAAAAAAACTAATTTTAACATATACATATATAATTTAATAAAAAAATTTTGAATATAATATAAAGTAACCTACGAAAGGAGATAATTCCAAGTTTCTATTTGTTAAAAATAGTTGAGTTAAATACATTCAATTTATAAAGTATCACTATCCAGTGTGACACAAAGAATGCTGACGAAGGCCGTAGCGGGCCAGAAAATGCATTACATTCTGCTGGTGTCTAATAATTGTAAATTTTTCTGTACATACTATATACTTCAATGCTATCCAAAGGATAGCTAAGGTAAAATGTAACAAGAATATACAATATAATAGTCTGGTGGTGTATAAAAGTCATTCCTAAAAATTTAAGGAATAGAACTATTACAAAAAAGCTTTATAAAATACATAACTGAAATGTAACTCATAGAATAAATTCGAAAAATAAATAAATGTTGAATTTTATTTTATTTCATAAAAATAGGGATTATTAATACATTATAGTATATGGGTACCCGGGGGTACCTCGGCTGCTAAGCAATGTGGATAAAGTTGGGTAAATGATAAATATTTTGTTGAAACACACATTTTTGGTGAAAAGTGAAACTGGCTATTTTCCGAATTTCGTTGAGGAAAGAAATATTTAGGGTATACAAAGATATTTGGTAAGATAGCAATTTTAATGAACATCAATAATTTTTGGTAAAAAAGAGAAATTAATAAAAAATATAATGATTGTCGGTCAATTTCCGATTGAAATGGCGATTAAGTGGTTTTCGGTGAAATGGGTTTTTATATAATTTAAAACAAAACATGTAGATGTTGATTTATGTGGTGCAAATAAAAACTTTGTTTAATTGTTACACGTCACATTTAGCAGATACGGTACATTTGTGTTTTTCGATGTCTGCTTCTCTTTCAGCCGCCATCCAGAGTCAAATTCTGATGAGTCTTAGTGGATCAAAGCTAGGGCCTTTGGTTACGTTTAAGGTTTTTCACAAAAAATTTTATCACTACGGAAGATGTTTTATTTATACCACAGTTAATTAAAAAATTGAGAGTTTTTTAGTTTTGTACTATATTCTATTAGATTACAAAAATTTTAAGCCATAATGGACCGAAATAGGATAAAAACTGAAAATTCTATAAAAAAAAAAACAAAAAACTAGCATTTCACTTAGTACCCCGTTCATATTTTCGCGTTTTTGAAGAAATGTCTGCATCGACTGAAATTTACAACCGGGCTTTAACGCATTACTTTTGAAACAGTTATTAAATTTAAGTGCATTCTAACCACAAATGCAGCTAAAATTAAGTTTTTTTTTAAACAAGGATACATGGCAGGAGGAATGTCCTTGCACCGAATGCAACAAAATTTATAACAGCTCTATAAAGTAAAATTTTACAGCCAGACACCAACATTTGCTACATTGTGATAACATATGTAGCAAAGAATTAAAATCATTTTATTTCAGGATTTATGAAAGGAAGCCATATTCTTGCACCGATTTTTCTCAACCTTTAAATTTTTTTTAAACTCAGAGATAAACTATCAGTATCCACAAGTCATCTTTCTACGATAACTGATCTTATCATGCCGATCCACTTATTGCATATGCGTTTATAGAAGGGAGGGCAAATAAATTATAAAAGCATACAAAAAATTAGGATGTGTAAATTAGCACTTTTCCTAATCCGACAACGTGTGTGCCGCCATCCTGCTTACCCAACAAACGAAATATATTGTTGAGGAAATAGTCCCGAATTATATCGTATATATAATCCCATGAAATATTGCATTAAAAAGGATCCTATGCAACGCTTCGTTGAATCAATGAAACCTGTTTCATTAAAATGTATTTAATGAAACATGACATTAGATTAAACAATAAAAAAAATTTTTTTTTTTATATAATTCTTTTTTTTTAATAATTTCCTTAACTAATCCCGCGAAGCTTTACGCTTGCCTGCAGTCTAAAGCGGGAATCGATCCCGCAACCTCGGCGCTGATAGACTAGCTCACTACCAGCTAGCCTACCGCGGCAGTGTTGTTTATGAATAAAAAAACTATGTTTTTTGCCATTACTCAATTAGGAGCGTAAATATGAGATTAAATTGTCATAACATAACAACAATAACAACGTTGATTTTTTTTTTAACGCATAATAAAAAAAGACCGCATAAAGAGAGAACAAGCTTTTTCGCATACGTCGTTTGGTTGACAACAGTTTAAAATATGGGCGTGTTTTTTTTAAAGGAGAACATTTGTTTGTTCATTACTTATTACATACTATATGTAGGTATTTAAAGAAAACTAAAAACATACTTATTTATGGATTGAAAGTTTTTGTTTCATTACTATAATGACATTTTTCATTGTCATAATGAAAATTTAAATTTATGAAGGCATGCTTTTTCGAAATATTTGTATACTTTTAATTATTGAGACTTTAGAGTTAGTTGAATGTTAAAAATAATTTTTTTTTATTTCAATTATTGAAATATGTTGCTTTTATAAAAAAATTTTTTGATATCATAAATTTAATGGCATATTACATAAGATGTATGAAATAATTAAATCTTACATTTTTAAATTAACAATTAAACATTTTTTAAGGAAACTATATTTTTGTATTAATTTATGAGTATAGTTATGTTTGTATAGTGTTTTTTATGTTCCTAATTAAAATCTTTTGTTTAACTTGGACAAACTTAAGTTTTTATATATCCAATGAAAATTTTTAACATAATTACGAAATCCAATGAAACGATTTTAACGAAAAAAAATCATTACAACTATGAAATTCCATTTAAACAATGAAAATTTTCATTTAACCAATGAAATTTTTTTTATGAAAACGATTCATTAAATATATGAAGCATTTTTCTTTCAGTGTAAGGAGATCTTTTTCTTCCATCAAAATTTATATTGTACCAAAAGTAATGAAATTTTAATAACTTAGCAACACTTTTTTATTTCTGACTGAAAATAGAAACAAGTTTGTATATAATTTTAAATTAACAAACAAATTCAAATACACTTAAAAAGAGATTGGTTAGCTTTAACAGAAACAATTCCAACGAGATTATTCAATCTAAACTGCATCCAATTTGTTCGGTGGCTTAATACAATTCAATAATTTATATTTGCATAAACGTATATTTTTCTATAGCGTGTTTTATACACCAAAACTTATTGCTTTCTTTGTGTATGAAGGTAAAAAAATGCTATTAAAAAATTTTATGGATTTATGCTAATTTAATATTGTTTATAATATATAAATAATTTAAAGCACTCTTTGTACACTTATAGTATATATAATGTTAATATCCATATGTGTATGTATGTAAAAGTACATACTTCTTTCGTGTCTGATACTTGCAATTATCAAGCTGTGCAAACATAGTTGGTCAAGCCCGACCATTTATACCCTACACCACCTAAAAACAATTTTTGGTAGTGGCTTCCCCGGTAGGCTAGAAGGTAGTAAGCTAGTCTATCATTCCGAAAGATGCGGGTTCGATTTCCGCCAGAGACTTTGATCTGTTTCACTACAACGGGCTGAAGGTCTACGTTACTATTGCTCGGTTAATTAAGTTTAAATATAATTTTTAATTGTATTAATTAATTAAGTTAGTGTTATATTTTTATTCAATAAATAAATATTTTTGCTAGTGTACCCTGTTTGGAACCCATGGGCAATCATGAATCCTCCTAAAATTATGTTATCAGGTTAAAATTCATGTAAAAGTTCTTTGTGCCGAATATCATTTAGATATCTTCATCTACACTCAAAAAAAAGTTTACTAAATTTAAGTAAATTTAACTTAACTTAAAGAAATTCGGGAATGATTTGGCTCCAAGTAAAATAAAACTTATATTAAGTTTGAAATTTCCTTAAAAAATAGTACAAATTATTGTCTTGCATAAACTAAAATTAAGTACATTTTTACCAAACAGTAAACCAATTGTACTTTTTACTAAATAATAATTCCTAAAAGCGAGTACATTTTCTACTATAATTTACTACATTCTTATATGATCTGAGTAAAAGTTTGCTAATATTAAGTTAAAAATTTTGCAACCTAGTCCTATTGTGAGTTTATTTTTCCTATTTTTAAGAATGCTTTAAACTTCAATTAAGAAAAAAAATCTTGTTTGTATTATGTTCCAAAAAGTTTTTAACTTGCTTTAAGTTTGATTTATTTAAATTGGAGTTCAAAAGATATCATTTTTACTAGAAATTTCCTTAACTGAATGAAAAAGTCATACTTGATGTTAAGAAGTTTTTACTTAAAAGAACAAAAAAAATTCTTAATTGTAGTACAAACCATTAACTGAATTTAAGTATTATTTTTTTTAGTACAAGAAAAGTGTTCTAAATTTGAGTTCAAATTTAAACTCAAAGTAAGTAAGATAAACTTCAAATAAAATAAATTCTTTCATAATTTAAATAAAAAATTTACTAATATCAAGTATTGAATTTCCTTAATGAAAGTATAGTGAACTTACTTTAAGTAGAATGTAGTACTAAAAGCTTAAATAAAAAGTCGTTTTTAATTTATTTATTTTCATATTTATTCACAAAAAAGTAATTTATTTTTCCATTTGTTTTTTTATATGTTATACAAAAAGTTACATTTATATTTATTTTTTAATTTTTTTTTATTAAATAACTTATGCAGTACAATTTTATACAAATATTTACATTTATATTACTATTATTATTTTGATATATTTACATATAATGGTTTTTTACATTCGGTTCTAAAAACTATTTTAAGATTACATTAAAGCTATGCATATTAAACAAATACCAAAACTGATTTCATTTAATATAATTTATATATAACATATAGACATTAAAAAAGTGATTTTGGTCTTAGATAGTAACTACTGTTTAATAATATTTGGTGTATAGGAGGAGATTTTATAGAGGTCGCTAAAAAAGTTTTGAAGTGTAATGAGTTCTCATCTACTAGATATGATACAAAACTTTTTTCATAAGAAATAACGTTCAGTTGTTTGCAAAAAAGTAATATTTTTCCATCTAATGAAAATATTTCTTCAATTTTAAATGCTTCAAATGTAGGAACATAATTAAAAATTACAAATCCTGCTTTATACGTTGTACCATATCGACTAAAAGATGCATAGCATTGACATTGAGTTAAATTTGTATTACTAAAAGAATTATTTATTTCTGTATTAAATGGTGACTTTTCGATGCTATATTTTGCTGAACCAAGCACAAAACTATTAATTTCAAAGTTAAGTATTTTTTCTGAAAATGACATACAAAATTTTATAGCTAAGGACAAAGTTATATTTTTTCTTGAAGTTATATTTTTAGCATACGATTTAAGTTCTCTATGTTTAGATTCAAAACTAAAGGTCCATAAAAATATAAACGGACCGGAGTGTTCTAATATTCTGGCATAATGACATAAGAAGTGGTGCTTAGGTTTTAAAGTATCTGAAAAAAGTTTAACATATTCTTTATTGTGATATTCAATATGGGATTTTAAATTAATAATATCTAAGCTTGTAAAATTTGCCATTAGCAATATATCCAATAACTCAATTAAATTTATGACAAACGCCCACAACTCGCTATTCACATCTACCAAATCACCGATAATAAGTGGGAAAAAATGAGCGAACGAAAGCATTTCTCTACCTGACATCTTAAGTTTTAATGCTTTTAAATGGTGTAGTTGTATTTCGGGAGACTTGTTTCCATATTCTGTTTCACCATAGTTAAAGTTTTGTTTTCTTATATTTAAAAGTTCTAAATCGAATGACTTGTTTTTTAAGAAAAGTTTGATAATGTGACATAAATCATAATTTAGAATACCTTCTAAAACATCATGCAGAATATCAGCGTATAAGTTTTCTGTTACGTGGTAACGGTTTATATTATTAAATATTGAATTTTCTCTAATACCTGTATTATCAGAATCAATCGAAGAAATATCATCGGAATAATTTGATAAATTTCTTAAATGATTTACGCTTTCTTCAAAAAGTGTTTTAGCTTGTTCTTTATCGATTTTACAGGTTCTGCAAAAATATTTCGACGAAAATGAACGTGAGAACCCCAATACACTATTTAAAGCCAAATTATCTCCTACAATTAAACCCAAGTAAAAAAATATGGTTCTTTTTCCTTTTTTAGTAGTAATTTCTACACCAGTTTTTTCTAAGTCGTTCAAAACTTCAATTATTTTAAAGAAACATACATCATTTCCAAAATTTTTAACATCTTTTGATTTAAATAATGCAGCAATAAAAACGTTATAAAGTTTAAATTTTATAAAATCAGGAGCTGTTGGAAATGAATAATAAACTGCCAGGAGACTTGAGCAGTGTGAACCAAGTGGGTTATTTACCTCAAAATCATCAAAGTACAAAAAATAAGGTATAACAAATTTATTGCAGCAATGTTTAGTTTTATTTCGCCAAATTTTCCCATTGCAAAAATTTCTTAAAGTTGTGGATTCAGCTATATTTTTCATATTATTTTCAAACTCGTCATAAATACCTTCCATTTCAAAAAACTTTTGAATTTGAAACTTAATTGGAAACAATATTCCCTTTACTAAAACTTCATCAAGAACATTTTCGTTATTTATTACTTTATTGCTAATTGTATTGTTTAAGGTTATAACTTTGGGGCTTTCATACAAATTAAGTTCAGTTAATCTTTTAATAAATTTATACTCGTTATCGATATTTGCAAAAGGCTTATCGCAAAAGTTTACTAGTTTGTAAAGGTTATTTTTAACATCGGTGAAATTGTTTGAATTTAATGATGTAATAATTTTTTTTAACTCGTCTCTAATAGGATGAGTAATATTTTGTTCTATACTAACTTGTATTTTTGTGGCATCCTTTCTTGAAAAGTTCTTGTTAGCATAGTTGCCTAAAGATAATTTAAATGAGTTATCGGATAAGACATCGGTATTTACGTTCGTGTGTGCAAAAACTGGATCACTAAACTTCAGGGTTTCAGAAATATTATTAGAATTGATACTTGGTAATTCATAAAAACTTTGGTTTTGGCAAGTTGTACTACTTGCAGAAGCTGAATTAACACTAACAGTTTCAATATTTTTGGAATACTCATTTTTCATATGTTTGGAAAATGCTTTAAAGCAACTAAATTTTTGGGAACATTTTAAAAAACAACACTCATATACATTTATTGAGGACAATTGGTGTAGATATTTTAGGTGACAAAATAGTTTTGCGCAATCTTCAAATTTCTTTTTACATATAAAACAGTAAATATCCATTTTTATTAATATAAAACGAAAAAAAATTAAAAAATGTACCTATTGGTTTATTTTAATATTTAAAAAATTACAGTTTTTTTCAAATAAAATACGAAAAACAATTAATAAATGTATTGGTTTGTTTTAATATTAAAAAAATAAGTTTTTTTTAAATATAATACGAAAAAAATAATAAATGTTTTGGTTTATTTTAATATTAAAAAATAACAGTTCAGTATTTACAATGTTTAAATCGCAGAGCATATAGAGATGAAAAAAGTGACACAAGAAAAATGCCCAAATAATTTGCGAGGACAGCTTTCGAAGATAATGAAATGAAGCGGTTTTTTGATAGTGAAGTGGCAAGTTGAAAGAACAGGCCAATGTAATTAACACAAAGTGCTTGATTAAAAAAAAATTCGCAATATTTTCTTTCTCGTGACGCCTCTGTGTGCTCTGTGGTTTAAATATTAATCGTTTTGATATCATTCAAAACGCTTGATAAAACAGTACTTTTTTCATTAGTTTTAACGTCTATATTATAAAAATATTGTTGAAAAAATAGCCAGATATTTTTACAATCTTCAGAATACCTTAAATTAAGAACATGAAAAATTTTAAAGGCAACATCGACACATGTAACTATGTTTGACAGCTTATAAAATATGTTGCCGTAAAATACATAAAATTCGTTAAGTTGTAGCAAAGATCTCCCAACACCACAAATTATTGGTTGAAGAGTTTCTTTTTTTATATACAGGTCATCAATAACTAACTTAATTTTTGTGTTAAGTTCCATTACTGTTGATGCCCACAAGAAAAATGCGTTTCGGGAGTCTTCAATGGATGTTTTAACGAATTTTCTTTTACGAGTACCCTCGTTAATCACACATTTTCTTGAATTTGGCTTTAGTAAGGAATGTAGAAGATGTAAAATAATAATATTTCTTTGCTCTGAAAAAAATTGAATTTCACATAAAGTTTAAATGATTTCGTCACATGAAAACATACCGCTCACCGGCTGCAATAACGGCGAAATTCATATTGCACTTAATCAGCAAAAGGATATTAAGGCTGTTTTCCTAAACGTGTGTTTGCAATGTATCAATTTGTGCCATTTTTGCAGCCGGTGAGCGGTATGAAAACTTATACGTAATTGCTAAATTTATATACATATTTATAATTAAATTAAAAAAAATTAGAAGTTACCGTAGTTATCTTCAGACTCTTTTAATTTCTGAATTAGCTGTAAACTTTCAGGACTTTGGACTCTGGTTGGAATAAGTTTTAAAATAGGTTTACAAAAAGCTTCCCATTTTTCATATAACAAATTAACTTTTTCAGGAAATAGTATTGAAAAGTCGGAAGTTACCTACAAGATATGATGTTAGAGATAAATAATATTGAAAAAAAGCAATAGTCTAACCAATTTGTAGCCATACGCCTGTTTAAAAAGTGGCCACTCTTCAAATATTTCTAACAAACTATGTTGTTCGCGGATGTAAAATTTTCTTAATGAAAAAGTTTCTTCCCATTTTTTTAAAACTTCATCAAAGGGTTCAACATTATACTTCAGCCAATCTCTTTTGGCTATTTGATTTTCGTCTGTAGAAAAATATGATTGAAATTATTATATAAAACCTCATCAAACACAAAGTCATATGGTTAAAATAAGATGGTTTTTATTTTGCTTAGAATTTACATTAAAAATGGTTTGAGAACAAAGGTTTTTTTGAAATTTATAATAAACCATTTATTTTTGTTAAGAAAGCTTTGGTTTTTCAATTATCAAATCATTCTCAAACGTTTATATTTTGGAAAAATATTTGTTTCAAATCTCTTTAATTTAAGGTTAAAACTTTGTGTTTGCTGGGACGTTATAATTTACATATCGCTCACCAGCTGCAAAAGTTTTTTTTATTTAAGTTGAAGATTTGGATAATAAAACTTTCAAGAAATTGTTTATATTATCATTTATTATCAAAAACTTTAATAATTTTAATATTATTTAAAATAATTTTTATTATTTTTGTTTTTTATATTATTAAAAATAAAAACATACAAAGTAATTACCATTTTTGTCAGATTTTTATAAAAAATACTTTGACACGTTAAAGCAATAAATTTTGAATTGTGCAACTTTTGCAGCCTGTGAGCGATATGTTGACAAAATTTAATTAAAATATGGATTGAGTTTGGCATAAAAATCAAGATTTAAATAGCCCAAGTTTAAAATTTTAATTTAGATTGATTTATTACAAGTTTAAAATTTAAAAAGATGTACTTAGGAAACCCTACAGCAAAATAATTTAGGGTTTATAAAACCAGCCTTGTTTTGGTCTGTTAATTGCTACCATGTATTTACCAATCACATTTGTGATCTTGGCTCATTGAAATAAGCGAGCGGGCATTTTGTTCTAGAAGACATTTTTACTCGTCAAAATGCTGTGTAGAGCAATTTAGACAAGTTCAAAGTGTCTCATAAACTAAATTACGCACCGCTTACCCTCATGCGAGGTTATAAATGGGGATCGATAAGAGCAATTGTGCTATGACCTGCATCTACAACCCTTTAAACCAATAACTCAATGGCCTATGTAAATTCTGAACCTTACAGCAAACAGAACCAACTTAAAGCAAAACAAAATTATTTTCTGACGCTCAACTATTATAATTTTTAAACTTGTAATAATCAATATAAGGAAAAATAGGGCGTATATCCTTTATTCACCGTGTAATCAAAACCTGTAGAATTATCACATCAATGATGTAATAATTTTGAATTTAAACCAACAATGCCATAACAAAAATCTACGTGGAATAGAGAATATGGGATAGAGGTATATGATAAAATTTATGCCAAAATCTAATTCACATAATATTATATTAATATACCTTCAACATCGTCTTTTTCACAAACAACACTTTCTTCGTTTTCGTTTGTACCACAACTGCATTCATAAACCCCTTCTTTCCGCAACTTTGAAAGTGAGTTATGGTACTTGCTATATAAATAGCCCGCAGGCTTTCTGCCTTTTACTGGTATATAATACATATCCTAGAAATTGAATTATTCTTGTAATAAGTTTCCTTAACACAACTGCTAAATTACAATAACTTACTTTATTTTCAGTGGGAAATAGATTTTCTATTTTTATAGAAATATTTTGAAAGGTCTTTGGGGTTGGGTTTACTTTATACTCAATTAAATACTCCACCAAACTACTAGAAAGCAATTTTCGGTGAGTAATGTTTAGCGATTTATTTTTATCGAAATATAAAAGGATCTGCCTTCCATTAAGGGACGACTTTAAAATGTCTTGAATTGAAACCTAAATAGTACGGACATACAGAAGTATATATGCATATATTTTTAATTTAACATTAAAGGCAATAAAACAATTTTTTAAACCATCCGTTTTTTTTAACCAAAACATAGACAAAAAAGTGAAATAATAAAAATTTTGAGTTAATAGTTACACTATTGTTGAACAATTGTAATATTTTTATTTGGCAACAAAATTACAAAGTTTAAAAAAAAAAATTTGATTTAAAAGCATCAAAAATGCATTTGTTTGAAATAAGGCAACGCCGCTGATGCTAAAAAAATAATTTTATATTTTAACATCAGCGGCGTTGTCTAATTTCAACTTACAAACATCCATACATATGTATGTATGTATGTATGTATGTATGTATGTATGCAAAGTGCACAGAAATCTAAAAATATGTATGTATGCAGGTACCCGTTATAAAAATTATTATATAGGTATATAAAATTACATCCAAATTACACCAATAAGATCAATATTGATTGATTGGCGGTTTTTATTTCATACTTTATATACCTACATACATATATTTATCAAAATTTACATACCTTTAATAAAATTTTTGTTTATACACTTTTTTTTAACACTTTTTTTATTAAACACTTTTTTTTTAACACTTTTTATCGCTTTTAACACCCGTCCTTTGCCTTCAATAACTTTATTACAAATGAATATCACAGAGCACATGAAGCGTATGCATATGTAAAGTGCGTGATCAAAGCCAATACAACAACAGCATTGTCAAAACAAAAAAACTACTTGCAAAGAGAGGCATATCAGTGTTGCCGATTATTATAATTATCCAAATGGAAATAAATTTGAATTTTGATTATTGAAATGACTTAATTTTAATCATGTAAATTTCAAGTGGCTAACAAATTACTTTAATGTATAATTAATGGATAATCGATTTTGATGTGATTAGAGCTTATTAAACGTAGCATTAAAATTTATTTAATTATAAATTGCTTCTGATTATTATTTAAAAATTTAATTAAGCAGAAGGATTTGTTTAAAAAATGTATAAAGGTACGTTCAGACTAATGAAATATTTGACAAAAATATTTGTTCTGATATTTGCTTCAAACTGTGTGAAACAAAAAAATATTTTGTTTAATGTTCACACTAAGCTCAAATATTTGACAATTTTTGTTTGTTAAAACAGTTGGCAAATATTGTCAAATAAAATAAATGAAATCATGTTTGCCATGCGTTCAGACTTAAGGTACGTTCAGACTAATGAAATATTTGACGAAAATATTTGTTCTGATATTTGCTTCAAACTGTGTGAAACAAAAAAATATTTTGTTTAATGTTCACACTAAGCTCAAATATTTGACAATTTTTGTTTGTTAAAACAGTTGGCAAATATTGTCAAATAAAATAAATGAAATCATGTTTGCCATGCGTTCAGACTTAAGGTACGTTCAGACTAATGAAATATTTGACGAAAATATTTGTTCTGATATTTGCTTCAAACTATGTGAAACAAAAAAATATTTTGCTTAATGTTCAAACTAAGCTCAAATATTTGACAATTTTTGTTTGTTAAAACAGTTGGCAAATAGTGTCAAATAAAATAAATTAATTCTTGTTTGCCATGCGTTCAGACTAAAACAAATATTTGCATCAAATAATTATTTAATTAAAGTGTCTAAAAATAAAAATATATTTCCCAAATAGTAAAAATGACCGCAGAAGCTACATATTTTATTTATTTTATTCTGTGGAGCAGTATCTCTTATAATGTAAGAACAGGAGAATGAAAAAGGAAAAACAAACTGGAAGACAATGGGTAAGGGGAACATGGCTAAAATTTGCGAAAAATAGCAAACTTAGAA
This sequence comes from Pollenia griseotomentosa, assembly GCA_963931875.1. Taxonomy (NCBI): domain Eukaryota; kingdom Metazoa; phylum Arthropoda; class Insecta; order Diptera; family Polleniidae; genus Pollenia; species Pollenia griseotomentosa. Next base: position 21,721,768 of record OZ007561.1, read on the forward strand.
ATAAAGCCAAAAGTATATTTAAAATTGCTTAATCGGTTAAAAAACAAAGTTTCGGGAAAAAGAAAAAAAATTTGCAAAAATAGCGAAAATTCGCAAAAAATTTTAATATTTCAAACAAGGCATAAAATTCATTAAAAGCGCCTAAAACTGTAAGGAATGGCAAAAATTCGATAAAAATTGCTAAATTAGCGGAAATTCGCAAAAATTTGCTAATAGCGGTATGATAGCAAATCCTAATAATTATTAAAAATCGTTAAAGCTGTAAAGAATCACAGAAATCGCTTCTATCGCAAACATGGCTAAAATTCTCAAAAACATGGCAAACTTTGAAACAAACCCTAATTTTGAAATCGCTAAATCGATTAAAAAACAAATATCGGGTAAAACAAAAAAAAAAAAAATATTGCAAAAAATATCGAAAATTCGCAAACAATTTTCATATTTGCTAATAGCGGCATGATAGCAAAGTCTAATAATTATTAAAAATCTTTAAAACTCTAAAGAATCCGAAAAGTTACAGGAAAAACTGCTTCTATCAGGAACATGACTAAAATTATTTGTCGTTGTTTGCTCTTACAATTTTTTTGTAATATCAAATAAATGTTTGCTCAAAAATAACTAAAATATTTGATATTTTGTGTGCACACTATGTTCACATTGGACAAATATTTGTTTGCCGGCAAATACTTTTATTTGCTCAAAATCAGCTTTTATTTTATTTGACACTCAAAAATATTTTGTGTTCAGACTACGTTAATGAAATATTTGATGTTTGCTTTCAAATATTTCATCAGTCTGAACGTACCTTTAGACAAATATTTGCATAAAATAATTATTTAATGAAAGTGCTCAAAAATTAAAATATTTTTCACAATTGGTAAAAATTTCCAAATTACCAAAATTTGCAAAAATTTGCTTATAGCGGTATGATAGCAAAGCTTAACAGTTATTAAAAATCGTTAAAGCTGTAAAGATTCACAGGAAAAATCGCTTCTTCGCGAGCATGGCTAAAATTCGCGAAAAATTGCAAACTTGGAAACTAACCCTAAAATTTATTTAAAATCGTTTAAAAAAATACAAAATGTCGGGGAAAACAAAAAAACAATTGCAAAAATATCGAAAATTCGCGAACAATTTTATATTAATATTTGATGATTGCTATCAAATTCTGAACGTACCTTTAATTAAAAAAATTTTTTGTAATTTGCTATTTTTTTCTCAAATTTGAGATTAATACAGTAGAATCGCGAAATAGTTAACCAAAATGTCCCAAGGGTTGCTAACTTTTCCAAACTATTAACTTTTCTAAGCGGGTTTAAATTTGAAAAATAACAAAAATGAAACTTAGATTTTTCATACATATGTATTTGTACTGACGCAAAAATTTCAAAAAAAAAATTTGTTTGAGATCCACAATCCAACGCTAATAGGTTTCCTTAAATATCTTAATTATTTTGTTTAAAATCTCTACTTTCTTATCATTTGCGATGTTTTTTTTTTTAATTAAAACGTTCAGCAAAGTTAACTAAATGTTAACTTTTAAAAAGGAACGCAGTGGCGCTAAAATTCGGTTAACTTATCCGCGAAATTAACTTTTCCGAGAGTTAAATTGAAAAAAGTCTTTCTTATATTTTTTTATAAACATAGAATTTATTGAAATAAAAAATGTATAATATATTTTGTAGGAATAATTTATTTGTTGGTCAATTTCTTTGCTTCGCATGTAAAATTAATTCGTGATTCCGGCAACACTGGTATACATATTTCGGTTTTTACACAATGTTGCCAAGTAAATTGACATCGTAAAATTTTTCGGAAAATATTTTCATGTGGGGTTCCACAATTGAAGCACAGGCGCGAATAACGTTTTGAGTTACAAAATAATAATTTTTCAGGAGAGCAAAAGAACGTTTTTTGACAGGCAGTATTATTTGTTTTAAAAATTTTTGTTTTCTAGTATTAAAAATAATGATAATAAAAACTTTAATGCAAAAGGCTTTTAAAACATTATTCCGCACTGCAAAACCATTTCGGTTTCATAATTTTGTTAGTAACTTGCAATGTTCTTCCACTGGCAGAAACTTTGTACGCCATTTTGAAGGCGTCAAGGTGCATAGTTTTGATTGATTTGATGTTTAAACTGTGTAAGAGAGTAAGGTCAACGGTTATCTGCAAAAAAAAAAGATTTTGCAAAATGTGGCGTTTACAACGTTATTCGCGGCTGTGCTTCGATTTTTGTTGTTATTTGTTTATGTTAATTTAGTTTATTTATTAATAAGGAGCGAAAAATTTTATAAAAATTGTATTTGTTTTTTTTTTTTATTAACCGAATTTAAAGGAAAGTACAATTTTACTACTATTTCTTTCCTTTTTTGTTTTATGAATTTCGAAAGTTGACAACCCTGTTGGCTCATGTACATTTGAAAGAATTATAGCGGGAAAATTTATTCTCTCATATTCTGCTTTTTATGATTTTAGCAGAGGTGGGAACAGCGTTGCCAGAATGATGTTTTAATCATATATTTGATTTTTTAAATAATATAACTGGGAATCTCGTTAATAATATAAGATTTTTTACTTTACGGTTTCTTACATAGTAATATCAGAAATTAAATTTACAAGGTAAAGGTAAGGTTAGGCAAAAACGTCGGTAGAATGACGTCACCGAAATGTTCTATGTTTAATATTTTTTTCACAGTGGAGTAAACGTATGTCTAAACACAAAACAGGAATTTGTATGTAAATAAATACTTACATTTTCTTTGGCAACCAATTTATTTTTAATTATTTTTTTGATTATTAATTTGTAAATTTTGTATTTAAATTTTAACTGCCGTATTCATAAACAATAAAATAAGTTTGAAATGTGTTTTAAGGGAAAAGTTTCATACAAACTTTTCTTAAAATAGCTACAATTCAAATCCATTTTAATTCTTTATGAATACGGCAGGCAGTAAACATTTTAAGTTAAAAATGTTTCCTTTTTTGTAACTGATATTTGATTTAGACATTATTGAGGTAATTGCTCAGCAATGTATTATAAGAATTTCTTGCGGAACATGTGTCCAAATACATACTTATTTATGCAGTCCACACGTTAATATCAAGTGTTAGCAATAGAATTTGATAGTTTGATAGAAATTATTGGCAAACAAATTGCTCGTCTAGACTTAGGGTTAGAAAATTATAGAATATATTTTTGTTATTTTTCCCAAAAAACATGATTTTTATTTTGTCAAATAATGACTTTTCGATATAAACTTCTGGCAACGTTGGGTGGCACTTTTAGAAATTATGTATGTACCTACTCCAAATGAATACAGTAGGATCCAGTTAATGCGTATTCGCATGGAGTCAGGAATTTTTTACGCATTACGAAAACAAAAAACTGCATCAAACACAATGAATTAATTCAAAATCACAAAAAATACATGCAAAAAAGTTAAGGTCTTTTAATGTTTTCTTTTTGAAAGAGGTTGTCAACAATAATTACGAATAACAGGTTGAAAAGACGGTGTAGGTATTTTATTATAGTAATTTTATGGTATAGTAATAGTAATATAGTAGTTTTATGAATCAAAAACGAATTACTGAGAGGAAATTAAAACGGCTTTGCCAAGGTACTAACAGTTTTTTTTTTTGGAATTTTTGAGATTTTCGTAGTAGCGCGGCACGAGTTAAAGCGATTCTACTGTATTTGGTTTTGAAACAAGTAAACTTAATAAGCAACGATTATAACGGGATAATTTATTGTCTCTTTTTATTCATCAGCTAAAAAAGAATATTGTGGGTATATTAGCTTTTTCATTACGTTTGTAACACATCAAAATACATAGCTAGGTTGCCTTAAAATTTTATAATTGTTCATAACTTATATACTTTAAGTCATCTAAAACTAATGCCCGTCCGCCTGTATGTCTGTTGAAAGCACAATAGAGTTTGAAAGAAAGGATATAGGGCAATGAAAGTTGACTAAAATATTTCTAGCATTCAGCAAATATTCTTAGTTTTGAAAACCCAAATAACCCAATAAAAAAATCAAAAATATTTTTAGAAATCATTATCAAATAATTTTTGAACTACTTAACGAAAAGGTATCAAGTTTCATCACTCTGTAACTTTAATCAAACTGGATCCAAAAGTCGGTTGAATTAGTTTAGAAGCAATAAAAATATGCAACAAAATATCTACCAAATAATAAACATTTTAATGATTTTAAAAACTAACTCCAAATTATTTAAGCAAATCAAACGAAATTCAAAAATATAATTACCACTCACTTATCTTTATTTCTTTTTATTTCACAAACTGTTTTATGTGCACAAAACTCGGCACATTTAAATATAGCGCTCTTAATTGTTCTGTTGTCAATATTTTTAAAGATAAACTTTTTAAAAGTATTTAATTCCTAAAATCAAGTAAAACTTTACTTAAGCACAAATATTTGTCTAAGTAAGAACATGTGAAAAATTTACATATTTTTAAGGTATTAACATAATCAATTTAAGAAATAGATATTCTAATTTGAAGAATACATTTCGTAAATTCTAGTAATGCATATGCTATGCCTACTTTACTAAAGTTTAGTAAATGTTATTAAAATCAAGTATATTTTCTTTACTGCAAAATAAATATTTACATAAACTTCAGAAGTTGACATACTTGATTTAAGTTAATAAAAAAATTTCAACTAGATTTAAGGAAGCTATGCACTTAACTTTATACTCTTCATACAAAATCTTATGTACTAATATTAAGGATAAGAATTCTTAAATATTACGATTTTTTTTCTGAAAACTAGAAATTTTATAATGTATGTTAGTAATATTTACTTCATTTTAGAATGGAAAATTAAGTAAAATTGTAGGATTTTTTTAAGTTCACCAGAATTTTGTGTGAACTTCTGTCTAATACAATTTCTTTACTTTAAGTTAAATTTCTTTTTTTTAAATAAATCTGAACTTAGTTCAAGGAAATTTCATAAACTAAAACTAAGTTTATATCTAACTTAAATTTAGTCGTATTATTTTTTTGAGTGTATATGTGATTTAAGGGTGGGCGTTTTATGGTTAATTTTGGACCTACCAGGAAAATATTTTGTCATGACATAGTAGCTATTGTTAAATTAATTATCGCCAATTTTTATGTTAATGGCAACATAACCCACTTTCGGGAGTAGTATTTGTATGGGAGCTACACGGAAAGATGTTTATTTTCTAAAGAAATCAATTCGTTTCCTTAAACAAGAAAATATAAAATTTAAGAATAATTTCTTGATTTTAACTTATTTTGTTCGTATTTAGTAACATTTTCCTAAATAAAGAAATATTTTGGTTAAACCAAGCCACACATGTATTTAGAATAAGTAAGTTTTGACTTAAGCCTGGTACTCTGTTCAACATTTCACGTGAAATGCTGTCACAACGCATATAAAAAAAACTTGTGCGGAATATCTATGAAATAATGTTGATAGAGTTGTACTCTTTCATTTTGTGTTCCGAAATGTTTCTGGCAACATTTTTTTACAACTGCGAAATAATGTAAGCTGCACTTATTTCACGTGAAATTTTAAGCAAAAGCAAAAAAGTATGAACTTAATATTAAATAAGAAATAAAAAATTAAAAAAAAAACACAACCGGTAACAATTTTTTATCCATATTTACTTTCTTTTTTTATAAAAACAAATAAATTTTAGTAAAATACATGTGGGGCTTGTTAACATGCGCAAAACAATGTCGCATACTTAGCAGGAATGAAAACGTCAAATTGTACAAACTCGCAAGATAGGTAACATTGATACATGTCAAAATTTTCGTGTGAAATAATAAATGTTGCTCATCATTTTTCACAAATTTGAACAGAGTACTAGGCTTTAGACGAGAATCATGCAAAATGTTCTTAGTGCAAGTCATATTAAGTAAATAATTCTTTTCGTGAATAATTTAATTTCGGCTAAAATAATGTGATTTTTTTTTGTTAAAATATGGTCTTTTTTGTTGCACAGAAAAAAATTCTCGCCAATTTTTTATCAATTAAACGATTTATCAAAAATAAAATCAGTTTTGATTAAAAATTTAATCAAGTTAATTAAGCGTTTACTAATATCAACAACAATGCTGCAGAAAATGTTTTTAATATTAATTTGTTTACTGGTGCAAATTAAATTAATTTTTTAATTTTTATCACAAATTTTGTAATTGAAATAATAAATTTTTTAATTGCTATCAATTTTAATTGTTTTCTTTGTGTATTGGTTATTTTATGGTTAAATATTATGATTTTTTGATAGATATGTAAATCTTTGAAAATGTAACTTAACTGCTGTTAATTGATTTTTTGTAAGCAATTAAATAAAGTGAACATATATAATTTCTGATTAATAAGATTTGGTTTGTCGTGCTTAATTCCCAATTTTTATTCTTGATAAAAACATTGAAATTTATTGTTGGAGGATAAGCTAGTATGTATGCGCATTTTACTGGTTGCTTAGATATCGTTGCAAATAAGACGTTTTGAGTTTTTGTGATTTTCATTCACTCTGCAGTTTTATTTGCAAATATCTTTGGCTTTTCTAAAGTTTTTTGAGAGAAAACGTTCTGATGATCTGGCCCAAGCAACCAGTGAAATGCGCATAGAAACTAGCTTATGCTTCAACAATAAATTTCAGTGCTTTTATCAAGAATAAAAATTATCTTCACTAATGTGACAATAAATTTATAATAAGAATTTAAAACATCAATTTTTAGAAAACAATTTAGGAAGGAAGTTCCATAAAAGATATATCCCATGGGATTGAGCAGATCGAGAGATATTTTTACCATCGGGAAACGTCTCGTTTTCATTTTGTGATATACATGAGGCATGACGATATAAACGTTATTAGACTTGTTAGCAGCAGAAGTAAATTTGATTAGAAAAAATTTGTGTTAAAAATATAAGTGCATAAAAACATAAAAAACGCTATCATTTCCGATTTATACTTTACTGTTAAACAGTGTAGTTAAGAAAAAGATTTATTATTATTTAATTCGTATATTCTTTTCTTTAACATAAATACACAATGTATAAAGAACACCTACACAGACACATACACTAAAACACTCATGGTTCCTAAATTATCTACCAAAAAAATAAGCAAAAGGTTAGGATTATGTTTAAATAAGAAGTCTTCATTAGCATTTTTATGATACCTTACTTCCTCTATTTGTTTTAAAATTATGTATTGTCGCAGCAGTCATAACGTAAAAAAACCAAAAAAAATAAGTAAAAATAAAATCTACAAAAGCAAACAAAAACACATTTAAGAGTGGTATATTCGGCTATGACGAATCTTGGATACCCTACGCCACAAACAGCTTCGGGTCATCTCCCTGTGGCGATTTCCATTGACCGATGATACCTCAAATTTGGACACCGTTTATTTATTGTTATTGTTTTTTTACCACCGCAATAAATTGCGAAGAGGGTAAACTATGTTTGTCATTCCGTGTGAAACTTTTTTATTATTCATCTCAGACCCCATAAAGTATATATATTCTGGCTGCTTGAGTAATTCTAAGTCGATTTAGCCAAGTCCGTCTGTCCGTCTGTTGAAAATACGCTCACTTTCGAAAAACTCAAAAAAAAAATTAAAAAACTGGGTGTCAAATTGCTTGTAGTTATCCTAAGCAGTTTGGGATTGAAATCCAGCTAAATTAGTTCACTAGGATCAGAGCTATGAATCAAAATGTGGAACCACCACTTTAAAAAATTGATAATTTTGTTACAGAAACTAACATATATGGTGGAAAAATGAACGGAATGATATGAGATTTCACAAATATTCGTTTTATTAGACTGGAAATCACACTGTAAAATTTCATGTAGATCGGTCCATAATTTACCTTAGGCCCCACATAAACTCTACTCCCGGAAAACAGTTTAGTACGCCAAAAACCGTAATTAATAATGTTATCATAACAAAATTTGGCACGTCACAGGTTTTTAGGCCTATAAATGACACTGTAAAATTTTATGAAGATTGGTCTATAATTTACCCTAGGCCCCATATAAACCCTACTCCCGTAAAACAGTTTAGTAAGCGCAAAACTATATATATTAACGCTATCATAACAAAATTTGGCACGTTTTTAGGACAAGAAATGACGCTGTAAAATTTCATGATCGGTTTATAATTAACCCTAGGCCCCATATAAACCCTACTCCCGAAAACAGTTTAGTACGGTCATTATGACACTGCTCGGATGGACACTATGACACTCCAAAAAGTGTCCATGGACCTTATGACACTTTTAAAAGTGTCATAATGTCCGTACGAGCAGTGTCATAATGACCACAACTTAACTTATAACCAAAAATATTTAAATGTGTAAAATTTGTTTTAAAATACCGTTAAAATTTCAAGTGATTATCAAAACTTAAGAAATAAAATTATTATTTATTAATAGAAATTTTTTACAATTCGAAGCTTTGGCTTTTTATACAGACTACGCAGCAGCTTTAAGGCAGGCTTTAGGAAATGTGTTTCCTAATGCATCAGTAAAAGGTTGCTGGTTCCATTACTGTCAAGCTCTGAGACGCAGAGGTCGAAATATAAGCAGGTTTGGAAATTTTATAAAAAGATATAAAGACTGTGGTATTTGGTATCGAAAAATCCTTAGTCTGCCATTGGTTGGCTTCGCTAACTAAAGCTCCTCTGCACAGGTGGCCTTCGGCCGGGCGCAAGGATTTTCTCCTCTATGGTATAACAAAAACCTTCTTTGCTTACTTAAGCTTCTCTGCGTAGTCGGCCTTCGTTTGGAAATGGGCAGATTTTTGAAGCTTTACTTAGCGAAACCGGTACTTGTTATACCATAAAGGATAAAATTTTTGCGCCCGCCCAAAGGCCGGCTATGCAGAGAAGCTATAGTTAGCGGAGCCGGTGTTTGTTATACCATAGAGGAGAAAATCCTTGCGCCCGGCCGAAGGCCGGCTATGCAGAAAAGCTTTAGTTCGCGAAGCCGTTCTTTGTTATACCACAGAGGAGAAAATCCATGCACCCAAAAGTGTTTACTATATATATTTAATATGTACACCAACACTGAAAGAAAAATGCTTCATATATTTAATGAATCGTTTTTATAAAAAAAAATTTCACTGGTTAAATGAAAATTTTCATAGTCCAAATGGAATTTCGTAGTTAAAATAAAGTATTTTCGTTAAAATTGACTCATTGGATTTCGTAATTACGTTAAAAATTTTCATTGGATATATGAAAACTTAAGTTTGGTCAAGTTAAACAAAAAATTTGGATTTGGAAAATAAAAAAACAATATACAAACATAACTACACTGATAGAAAAGACGTCATAACGCTGATGTATTTTGACATCAGTACTATGACAAGTTTCTTCGTTTTTGACCCCATGACACTTGTCATCATTGTGATGTCAACCTTAACATCACTTGGCCAAAATGTCATCAGGGTCAAAAGGAAATTATGTCATCAATGGGATGACAGATCGGAGTCACAGAAATGACAAACATGTCCTCAGTACGATGACGCAGTAACATCTGAGAAAGGACACATTAGCATCAATTTAATGACAGTTTGTCATTAAGTCAAAGTCATTGGAAAAGGAATTTTTATAAAAGCAAATTAAACTCATATTTACGCTCTTAATTGATTAAAAGCTGGTAGTGAGCTTGTCTATCAGCGCCGATGTTGCGGGATCGATTCCCGCTACCGACTCTGGTTAAGAAAAAAAAAAGTTGAATAAGAACAACTTTGATTAAAAAAAAAATTAAAATAAAATAAATAAAAAGAATGTCTTACTTTTTTTAAAGTATTCATCCAATATATAACATACATAGATCTAATGAAATGTTTCATTAAATACATTTTAATGAAACAGGTTTCATTGATCCAACGAAACGGTGCATAGGTTCCTTTTTAATGCAATTTTTCATGGGATTAATGTCAAAATTCATTGGTATTCTGAAGAAAGTTCTTTCAGTGCAGAGAAAAAGCAGCAAAACCATTTTTAAAAAAAATGTTAACCATATTATGTTTAATTTAACCAAATCATTGTCACCGACAACCATATTATGGTTAAATTTAGTTTCTTTAAAAATAGTTTTGTTGGTTGTGACCATAATAAAACATGTTTTTCTCTGCGCGTATGTAGATCTTTTTTGTATTTAACTTCTTTAGTAATTATGAACCTTATGACACTTTTAAAAGTGTCATAATGTCCATTTGCACAGTGTCACAATGCCCGCGGACATCATGACACTTTTTGGAGTGTCCATGGACACTTTGACACTGAACATTATGACATGCCACCTCTATAATTAACCTTAGATCCCATAATTAGTAGCATTCTGAAGTTCACTAAAAACGCTAAAATTAATTTCACCACTGCATTGAAATTTATGTTTTTTAATACAAGAAATACCTCTGCGGAGTTTTGGGATGATTGGTTCATAACTTACTATGGCTCCAATATAAATCCCCCTCCGGAAAATCATTTAAGTTTCGCTTAAACTGTAACGAATCAAGATATTTTACTCAAGATTGTCGGTCAATAATTTAATATAGGTCCAAGCCGGAACCAATTTTAATGCTGATGTCTGTTTTTATAAGGATAAATAAATATTTGAGCTGTCGGTGGAGGGTATCAAAGATTCGGCACAGCCGAATATAGCACTCTAACTTATTTTTCACTGATATTTTCGCATTCAGAAGGCAAACTCTTTGGCTTATTGATATTTTGTTTTAAGTACTCTATAAATTTTAGTCTGCTGCTTCTCTTTTGCATTAATGAAATGAAACAAAAGGTTTATAGTTGTGTCACCCATTAACTACCACTATTGTACAATGGGCTAAAATAAAATAAAAATATGGTAGGTGAGTGAATAATTGGTTTTTCTTAGTGAAAAAGTCGCTTTTTAGTAAAAAATTTTTTGAGTGAAAAGGTAAATTTTTAGTAAAAAATGTAATATATTGTGAAAAGCGACAAAGAACTAATCAGTTTTTGTCTTAAAAATTACTTTTAACTTAATTAATGACAATTTCTACATATAATTACAATTACTATATATTTTCAATTCTTTCGTCCCATTATGCACTGTGCTATTACTCGTATGATTTTAAGTGGAAGCGGTATTATTGTTTTCAAACAATAACACTAAAAACTAAGCTGTGCAATATTTAGGTTTATAACAAACATTTCCCTTCACTTAGCAGTTTGAGTATGTTTTATGTGTGACGTACTCTGGAAATGCTGGTACTTTAGCTCCGTATTCCTCAAGTGTAAACAGCACTGGTTTCCGTTTGCTTAAAGTACTTGCTGGGCTTTTAATTGTTTTTACTTTCTTTTTGTTTTTCGTTTTTGTTTTAATTTACATTTACAAAGAGTCACAAAGAATAATTATTAACTGCATATTTTTCCTTAACTTATTACTCAGCTTTTCTTTTTGTTTTTGCCTTCATGTCCTTATTTAATGTAAACTTCAAGCCAAGGAGCAGACATGAATTAAAATAACCAAAAACAATAAAGACTCCTGGGGTTATTCTGAAAGAAAAAACTAGTCGAAATGGATGACGAAAAGGATGATTAAGTCAAAGTGGACGATTATTAATTAACCCTAGAGTACTAACCATATTTAAGGTACGTTGTAACTAATGATCGTCGATTCGACGATGTATTTTTTATCGGCCTATAACTTTGGCTTAAAACCAAATATACTTTTTAAATAAATGCTATTTATCATTGTGGCACCTTATAAGTATATATAAAAAAATAATTAAATCTTAATTTTTATAGATAAACGAAATATTTAATTTTTGTACTAATTCATTTTATGTTGCACAATTTTTTGGATCAAAAGGTCCTAAAAAATATTGTAAGGAAAACTGAAAAACTAAAAAAGAGTCAAAACTAGAGTTTCTACGCGGGAAAGAATTTCCGAGAATCCCGGGACACTTTTTTTAGTTAATCCCGGGAAATGTTTTCCGGGAATTTAAAATTAAATTTTTTGAAATTTTAAGTTTTTAGCATCGTTGAAATTAAAAACGAGCCTACAAATCGTACTATTTTTGCCTACACCAATAAATCAAGGGTCATTTTAATTGCTGATAAAATGTCTAAAAAACTTCTTGAAGTAGAAAATTAAAATGTACACGATACACCAACACCAGAACCATCTATAAATTCTCAAAAAAATAAATGTAAAAAAAATACAAAAGCCTGAAAATATTAAAAAAAAGAATTTGACATCACGGGCAAAAGGCCAACAAATTTATAATCTTTTTTGATCCGCTATTTACTATATAACCAATGTCTGTAGAGAACGAGAGCACGTTTTCGGTAGCAGGTAATATTGGGGTATTCATTCGGTTAACCGTTAATCGGATCATAGAATCAAGCAACCCATTTGTTGATTTTGCACCTATTACCAAAATGATTATATTGATTACTAAAAATTGTAAAAATTTTATATTTCGAATATTTTTTTTCCAATAAATTATAATTTTAATTAAACAAATGATCAAATAACTTTGCCGTTTCAAAAAATGTGTTGATTGATTTTGACAATTTCCAACAACAATTTCATAACTTTAAATTATTTTATTTTAAACGAAATAATTTTTTGTTATTTAATAATTAATTTAATTCAAAATTTATTTCAAAACAACTAAAATGTTTATTAAATCAAAATTTTATTTTTAATTTTCTTTCAACAAAAAAAAAATAATTGATTCAATTATCACAATAATTAAATTTAAAAACTTTTTAAATATTTTTTTTAATTGATAAAAAAAAGTACCAATAATTTTTTCTGTGTGTATTATACAAAATTACTGAATTACATAAAATAACTGAATATTCTTTTGTTTTGTACGGAATATGCAGTTAATTTTTTGACAGTGAAATTATATAAAAAAAACCGGAAATTCATTTGTTTTTACGAAATAGGGGGTTGAATTTTTGACAGTAAAAGTTAAATCAACTTTTCGTTAAAAATAAATGAAAAATTACACACATAAAATTATTACAGTAACTGATAAAATAAAATAAAATAAAATAAAATAAAAATTTAGTTATTTTACGAATAATTTTATTTTTAAACATTTATGTTTGTTATTCAAAAGACAAAATACCAAAAATAATAATTTTTCGTATTTATTTTGTTATGTGTCGTGTGTACCCTTTAGAGGGTTAAGTAGTAAGGCTGGTTGGCAACGCCAGTATTTATAGCAAGAAAGGGAGGTAGAAAGAGAAAGGGAAATATTTGCAAGTAGAGAAGAAGAAGAAGAGAAAAAAAAGGTAAACAAACAAACAGACAAACAATTTCAATTTAATTGCTGAAACGTGTCTGATATATGGACAGGGAAAAATGCAAAGAACCGACATTTTGCTCGACCGAGGTTTCTTGGCCGCAAAAGAGCAAAATGTCGGCCCTTTTTATTATAGGCTGAAATTTAATACAATTTGAATCCTTAAAAATAAAAGTAAGAAAAATATAAGAATAAATAATACGGTCAAGCCACCACATTATCGCTGCCGCATCCATCGTGGGAACAAAACCAACAGTTCTTCAGCACAACACCATCCGTGCCGAAGTCAGGTATTCTGCCAATTTGTTTGACATCGACAGATAAGACGGACAACTGAAACGAACAAATATTAAACAGATATATATATATTTTTGGTGTATAGGGAAAACGATATTATTTAGTTACCCGTGGATTCAGTCCCTGGCTGGATATTAGGCCAGGTGCGCATCAGATTAGGGGTGAGCTCAGGCCTGTCTGTAGTCGTAGGGTTAGTTGCCCAAAGGGTAAAATCAGTTTTCCCTACCCTAGAAAACAGTAAAAAAAAAAAAAATATTAAAAAGGAAATTCATATATGTATAGTTTTTGATTGTTGTGAACTAGACTTACCCAGAACCGAAAGTAGGGAGGACACGTGACGGACGGACGGCAGTTCCTGTAATCCGCGAATGCTCGGAGGTCAGGCAGTAGCAACATTTTATCCACCAGAGGGAAAACTAGTCCTTAAAAGAAAAGTAAAAATAAAGTAAAAAAAAATAGAAACAAAAGAAAAACTTAAATCTAACTACAAATTAAAATATAAACTGTGGTTCACATCAACTAAATATTATTTCATGTAAATTCCGTTTTGCTACTTTTTCTAAGTTAATTTTGCTAAATTGTTTTTGTGAAGTAAATGCAATGTATTTAAGAGTTTTTAATAAATCAATTATTTTTTTTATAATGTTTAAATGAATTTTTTAAAGTTTTATCATTTAATATGATTGGTTAAATTTAAATAATAAGCGGAGGTAAGTAGGGGAAATAATGTTTGCAGGTTGGATTTGGGACGTCGAGTTAGATGACGTCATGGCGAGACGAAGTTCTCGAGTGGGAGGGCAATGTATTTGTGTGTAGGTATGACCGATAGGGAGATACAGATCTACCTCGAGCCCTAAAAATTTAATAAAACAAACCGTAAGCTGGTATGATTTTTTTGTGTTAGTGAGTGTATGGTACAGATTGCCGGCAAGAACCACCCCATCCGGCGAGCTTCAGCCGAGCTAAACGCGGGCATACCAGCGCCGCTGGCAATCTGGCCACTCGATGTTTTTTTGTTTAAGTCTGTCTGTTTGACAGACAGATGACCACAACACACCACTACATATGTAGTTTGATTTTTGTCGGTTAAAATATACTTTTTTTTTTAAGTAAAAACTATTAAATTTTAAGGAATATGGCGTTTTTTTAAATATTAAAATATTTAAAAATAAATGTAAAAATCATTTGTTTTAAATGAAATGTAAATGATCCGTTTCTTAAATAAATTTTAAGTTGTTTAAAATAAATTTGAATTTAACTAAATAATACTTTGAGTGTAGTAGACCGGTTTTTAACTGAACTTGCATTTACACAATTTCAGCTAATTTAAAGTTCAGAATATTGTGAGTGTACTGACCATTTGTAGACCAGATCTTGCTTTATGCTAAAGTCATTATGCAAGTGTCTGTCATTGAAAATATACAAGTAGTTATTGTGGGATCATATGGAAACATTAGCTCGTGCATTTTAATAGTTCTAGTTTACATTTTTAAATACACCAATACCCCGGCTTGTGTCGCTTAGACTTGCTTCGTTTCTTTTTAAAATTCTCTGTGAATTCGAAAGTACATCGTTTTTTTCAGCTTGGATCAACTGTATTCGAAGTTGCGTTGTTATTGCTTTCATTTGTGTCGTTAATATAAAAATAACTGTACAAAGCTAAAATAGAAAAACCGGATTTCTCGTTTAAGTCTAATGCAAATTTAATGTGCTGGTTGCAAGTTGAAGGTCGTTAGCAGTTTTAAATTAATTTCACTAAAGTGAAATTAATGTGCTGTTTTTACAGTTGAGTCACTTGTGTTGTGAACAGCACATATATCTAAATATTTTACAACAATGATTGAAAAAGAAGGTAGATAAGCTTAAAACAAAAGCTGGGCATTTTCAAACATGCTAAATCAGGGGAAAAGGCTGATTATATTGATATTGTTGGATGCCCTAAAGTCTAATAGTAGTCCAAAAGAAAGCGTCTACCGGTAGGCTAGCTGGTAGTGTGCTACTCTATCAGTGCCGGGGTTGCGGTTTCTATTACCGCCAGAGACTCTGGTCTCCTACAGACAAGCGTAGAACTTCGCGGGATTAGTTTAGGGAAGAAAAATAAGACTATTAATGGGCCTTTTTGTTTTGGTAAAACACAACCGAATATGTTACCTTTTTCGGATAAGTCACTCAACATTAATGGATAATCCTGAGTTGTATTCATAATCATAGAAGTAATGCAGTGTTGCAAAGACAATTTTTGGAGTAAAATTCTTGTTTGTATGGGAATACAAGTTGCAAGACTAGTTTTGTGGACCAAAACACTTAAGAGAAACCGTACTATTAGGTTCCTGCAGGGCACATACAGAAACATAAATTTTGGTTCATACATACATAACTAAAGCATTCAAGTTTATAAATTCAAATTCAATGTATGGGAATACAAGTTGCAAGACTAGCTTTGTGGACCAAAACACTTAAGAGAAACCGTACTATTAGGTTCCTGCAGGGCACATACAGAAACATAAATTTTGGTTCATACATACATAACTAAAGCATTCAAGTTTATAAATTCAAAATTCAATTAAAGTCGAAAGAATAAAAGAAAATAATAGACTTATATAAATACACACATGCCCTAAATTAAAGGAATATTTTAAGCTACGAAAACTTAAATTATTTTGAAATATTTTATGAAAAAAAAAAGTTTTTCTTCTACGTTTTAATTTAAACAAATGTTTTAGGTTTTTGAAAGAATAAACAATAAATATATTTTCTTTTAAATGACAATTGCGTTTCTGATTTAAAATACCTGTTAATTTTTATCTAATAATTTTTAAATTTTAATGGAATTCAAATTAAAACAATTTTAGTTTCATTAAATTTTAATTTTCTCTTGCATGTCTGAACAGATTTAAATTGTAGGCACTTTACGAAACTTCTTTGTAATTGAAAAAAGGGGCAGAAGAAAAAAAAAACAAAAATTTTAAAACGTAAAGACGATGGCTGACTATCGAGAATTAATAATTAAATTAAGAATTTAAAGATAAACGGACAGATACATTTACGTTTATTATTAAACGCCTTCACTGCTTCACCTTTGATGACGAAGTATTTTAGCTCATGCTTTTGTATTAAAAGCTTGTTAAGTAAAGGGTTAGTGCGGCAAAAGAAAAGTGGAGTCAGAAGGGAAAAATATTATATATAGAAAAAAAAAATTGTTTTAAAGAAAAAGAACATCATTTAAATTTGTTTGGGGTTTTTCTAGTCTTTCAGGGGAATTATTATTTTTCCTTACACAGCTTTACAAACGATGTTAGTTTAGAGAACATTTTCTGGGGCCAAACCGTGGCATTTGTGATTAAATAAGATTTCTTATCGATAGTGCTCGAATCGAGATTTATTTAAAATTGTAAATTGAGTAACTAAATAACAAACTCATAAGTAAGGCAGGCTTAAATATGCAAAAAAAAAAAAAAATTAAATATGCATGCAAATAAACCAAAAAAAAAAAAATACGGTTGGTAGAGACCTTGATATGATCTCGGAATTGGTTCATGAGAATAGGATTTTATTGCCCGAAAGACTCATGCTGACTGTTGAAGTGAATTCAACAAAGTTTGTCATTTCTTGAACGGTTTTGTATTATTATTATTATATTCTTGTTTTGATCTAATTTACATTATTTTTTCCCAGTGTAAGGAAGTATATATTCTGATTTTTTATTGTTTTTGTAATTAAACGGATTTTGTTCCCTACTCAATTTGAATTTGAGTTTTTTTGTTGTTCTCTTTACTTAAAACTTTTGAAATAACTATAATTTTTAGTATGTAAGTTTACCTTCCATAAACAGGCAGCAAGGAGCTGTAATACTCATTTGAAATTAAAATGAACTGGTGTTTTTGCTTTTAATAAAATTTTCTACAAGAAGTAAGACTCCCAGTTCTACACTGGCCTATAAAGGCGCGACGGATCAAGGTGCCTCATC
Source organism: Pollenia griseotomentosa (assembly GCA_963931875.1). Classification (NCBI taxonomy): domain Eukaryota; kingdom Metazoa; phylum Arthropoda; class Insecta; order Diptera; family Polleniidae; genus Pollenia; species Pollenia griseotomentosa. Next base: position 21,739,353 of record OZ007561.1, read on the forward strand.
TGTATTTATGGCTGGTATACCTATTAAGGAATCAGAATCTCTTAACTCTTAAGAAGACGCCTAATTTGCGTGCTACAAACTGCCACCAGGCCCTGGCTGGGACCATTTGTAATTTGTATGGAGTTTTTTGTGGCTATAAACAAAACTTACTTTAATGAACCCCTGGACCAAGCTGGGACTACTTTTATTTGTATGGAGTTTTATGGCTTTAGCAAGAACATTTTGTTGTTAACTATAATAATTGTTCGAAATAAAACTAAAGAAAGAATTTGCATGTGTTGCGTATGCTTTTTGATACGTTTCGTTTTGATTTTATTTAGGCAGTGGATAAAACATGCACAAAATTATCATTTGGCCAAACTACCACTCCCTCGTTGTTTAAATTTACACTTTTTCTTATTTTCTTGTAAAAAACACTTTAATTGAGGAATACATAAAGTTTCGTTTTAATATATTTAATAATTATATGAAAGAACTGGAAAAAAGTCGAAAAATTCCTGGCCAGGCCCAGGTATACACTTAAAAGTGTCCGATTAACAAAACATACATTCAAGGTGTCGAAAGAAGCATTCAAGTGCCTCGTTTTTTTAAAACAGTGTACGAGATACTCCACTCCATCTGATCTGCTTACTATTAATACCTCGTACATATGACAGCAAAGGAAGTACAACTCTCATGTGAGGGCCGTTGCTTCAAATTCTAGGAGCTTATCGAACGGTTGGAGGAGTGGACGAATGTTCTCATTGGTGACTGTAGGATATCCAATTATAATGACTCCATATTATTGTTGCCTCCAAACATGTTATGGTTAATAATAACTCAAATATGTTTAACACTTATAGCTTAGTTGGCTTACAACCATAGCATGTTACTCTTATAAAAGAGGAAAATACTATTGTTAATTTAAAAAAAATATTTTTGTCACATTTAACCGTAACATGTTTAAAGGCAACCATGATATGGTTGTGGATTCTTGATGGAGGACTAATTTAACCATAATATGGTTGTCGGTGACAATAATATGGTTAAATTAATAAAAATATGTTGAAATTTTTCTTTAAAAATTGTTTTGTTGGTGGTGACCATATTTAAACATATTTTTTCTCTACGTGTACGCAATGCAAATTGAATCTGCCTGTTTTATCGTTACAACAATGGGATGTGTTCTAAAGAAATAAGGGATTCGTACCCATGTTCTGTAACCTAAGTGAGAACTTCTCGCATCGAAAATATGTGAAACAAATTATTCCATCGTTTCTCATGTCGAAACTATCAAAAGAGATTACGTAGTTACGTTATAAATGTCATAACATTGCACTCGAAGCCAATATGACATTGCAGGCGTCGAGAACGCTAGTCACACATATCGTCGACGGCGACCAAAATATACTAAAATTGCAAATATTTCAACGACGGCGGCGAAAATACAACCGTCTGCTATACCAAATAATGTAAAGTGAGACTTTAATGTTTGTTGTTTATAAACGAGCTTTGAAAACATTTAAATATATATTTTAAAAATGTTAAAGGCAAAATAATTAAACTACGAAAATATGTGCCAATTACAAAATATTATTATTATTATTATTCTTTGCATTTTGTATGTTTTTAAGTGTTAAAAGTTTTTTCTCGTCCCGTTTTTATTCGTGAGTTTATTTGACAGTTCAACGCGGGACAGAAATTTTACAGAAACACTTTTTTTGTAAATTGGCGAGTAATTTCCTCTTAATTTCAACAATATTAAGATGAAGTCGAGTGTCCACAGGCACTATTCCCTCTCTCCTCCTTCCCATAACCAATGTTTCTAGTTCCAACAAAAACAAATTAATTATATCATTTTGTTTTTGTTTAATGTGTCAGTTAAGCGAGAATTTTAAGTCAAGTGAATATTTAAAAATCCGCTTGAACTCAAGTTTATTTCCAGTTAAATTTTAAGCACTTGAAATTTAATTTTTTAGTGCTTATTCGTATATGTTTTTCTTCTTGTTCTGTTGTTTTTGTTGTTTCTACACACAACAAGCAAATCGTTTTTCCCAACTTGTGAGGTGTTGTTGCAATTTCTGCAAGCAAAGAAATTTCTGCAAAACACACGCGTATGCATGCATAAACGAATGAGACCAATGCTGAGAGATAAGACTTATAATTTATACGGGACTAAAACCCTACCTTTGTAATTTACTCTCAGAGCGGCACTTCCAACGAAAAGTTAAATCTTTATTTACTTGATTTAAGAATTGTGTACTTATTTTAAGAAATTTCCGGATTGATTTTCGAAAGTAATCCCATCTAGGATTGTTTTGAGTACGTTTTAGTGTTATTTGTACTTGCATTTTTCAGTACGACTAGTACTTAAAGAAAGTATAAAAAACTTCATTTATACCGAGTGTTTTTCTCTCTGTGTAAAGATATTATCAACAAGTACATATGCCTTTAGGCCCACTATGCAGTGACAGTAACTATTAACGTGCACAGGTAGGGTGCAAGGGTATAAGAGAACTGTCTTACAAATCTACTTACTATATCTAGAAAATGCCCAAAAAAAGAAATTCAATTAAGATACTTGCTAACAACAATTTTTGTTACTAATTCTTTTTTTCTTTGTTTGCTGTTTTGCTGCTCAAATCTAATATTTTGCTGTTGAGAACTTTTTTTTTGGGTAAAACGACAATAAATTGCACCTTGAGGCTGCTTGCAATTAAACTCACTAGGAATTAAAGAGCATTTTGACTTTAAATTTTTGTTGAAGTGTCTAAAGATGTTTGTGTATGTGTGCTTAAGAGCAGTTATAGCAGCAAATAATAGCTTAGATAACAATACTAAGAAAAATGCTTACGGTGCTTAATTGGCATCATGCTGACTTTTATACTGGTTAAAGGGCTGGCTCTTACTCACAAACACTTGCTCGCACCTACTTGCATTAAATAGTATTAACTGCTTAATAAAAATGAAACTAAATGAAATAACATAAAATCGATTTAGAAGTTCATTAAGTTTCTTTAAATGGCGGCTTAATTGAAACGAAAATCCAACATGCTCTTCTTATCCTCTTCACAGCAGCGACCAAAATAATGTTTGTCTGTTTGTGTGTGAGTGCTTTAAAGGCTGGTTCACCCACAAGTTTCTGAAACATTTTTGGTTCGCACAAAATTTTTTTTATTGTAGTTGTGCGAACGACTCTCAGTGTGAATTAAATTAATTTTAAATTTGGTCCGAACCATTTTAGAAAAGGTTGCCACACCATGTGAAATTTTTACAAGAGACATGCCATATTGTTTGGAATTTGTATTAAAAATTCAGTATGGTAAACTAAAAAATGTAAATAAAAAGCAAAAAAGAAATAAACATATAAAGAAAAAGAGGTATTGGCGGCAAAAATAAAAAACTTGGAAAAACAATTTAAAATTGAAAAATATTATATTAGGTAAGTTGTAATATTAAAGCAATTTAGTTTATAATTTCTAAATTTTCTTTGTACTTTAGATACAAATTTAAGATGGAGTTGTCAGAAGATGTTGTCTTAAATTTAATTTATGAAATAAAAAAGCCAGGAAGGGAATGTTTGTATGATTTCAGCAACAGCTCTTATAAGAACAATCATTTCAAACAAAATAATATATCCATCGCAGAAAAACATGTTTTTATTCTTACCAAATAATTCACCACAAATGCTGTTTTTTTTTTTGTTATAAATATTAATTTTTTTATTTCTTTATTTTGACACAAATATAATTAGTTTTCTTAAATTTATGCACGTATGTATTTACGTCATTTTCAATTATATATGGCAGCACTGTTTTTACGAACCAAGTTTCTAAAATGGGTGAACCATGGTGTAGAAAACTCTCAGTAAACAATAAATTTCTCCGAACCAAAAATGTTTCAGAAACTTGTGGGTGAACCAGCCTTAATTTTCTTCTAAGTGTCAGTTAATAAGTACGTATATGTGTTTTGTTACTCCGCTCTACTACTTACACTTATATTTATCTTCCTAGGGACTTTCTGTATTTGTGTGTTGTTTAATGGTGAACAAGTCAAATATCATAAGAAATCTACAAAACTTGATAAAACGGCAAGATAATCGCTTTATCTTTCTCCTCTACTTTGTATATATAATTGAAAAAAGAAAACATAAAAAAAAATTTTAAATATTAAGCTGATACTTAGTTGTAGTAGCAACATATCTTTTCTAGGCTTATGGAGTACCTTTTTATACCTAATTTTTTTAGAAGATTAACTTAATTTTTGATGCTATTTTCAATTTAAAAAGTTTTCCTCTCTTACTACATGAAGCAATTTTTGTAAAATTGTTGTTACTTTATTAAAAAAATTTTATGTTAAAAAATATAATTTTTTTCTTTTATTTTTAAACTTCTTAACTAAACAAAATTTAATCAACAATTTAATATTGTTCGGTTGTTCGGTTTATCGCGAATTATCGGTTAATACAAAAATCGGTTAAATGAATACCCTAATAGCTAGTTCCAAGGAGTCCAGAATATATAAGTTATAACGACCTTGATAAAGAACATGTATTCTAATGTAGAAAACAAGGTGCAACAAAAGGGACAGACCTCAAACAGGGATGTTTATTTTCCACTCTGGTATTCATTTTCGTACTGCATAAAAAATTGGTTACAACAAACGCAAAAGCTATGAACGTTATACAGTGAACTCCATTTACTAACAGAGAACAAGTTCTCGTTAATTTTTTTTTTTTTTTTTCAATTAAATCACTTATCAAAAATTAAATCAGTTTTGATTAAAAATATCAAAATCAAGTGAATTAAACGTTTAATCAACAAAACTTCGATGATGTTAAGATATTACTTAAGGAGAACAATTGTGCTAGGAGATTTACTATTGAGATGCTACTCAAACTTGATTTAGACACAAATGAGAGACTAAACTACAAACTAAAGGGTGTTTTTATAGAGTGATACAAGTTAAAATCATAATAAAACATAGTAATTTATTTTTCATATCAATGAAATAGTCTTTATTGGATAGAAAATTTCATGACATTAATGTTTAACCCTTTCCGACCCAAGCAATTTCAAAGTTTTCGGATTTCAATGAAATTTTCGGTATATGATAATTCGCCCTAAGATAACGTAAAAATGAATTTTTTATGTACATAAAAAGCCCAAGTCCTTAGAAACAGGACATACACATATGTGTACCTTGGGACTTCACTTGGGCAAAATATTAGCATTTTTTGACAAAAGTGTAGTTTACGGGGCATACGAAAAAAAACTTGTTACCCCTCTGGAAATAAAAAAAAAACAAAACAAATTTAAAATGTAAGGGGGCTGAGGCCCGTTAGCCCCCTGGATCCAAAAAACGGCCCCGACCACTTACTGTTATGTGTAGGTTCTCAAATTAAAGGTTATTGTACGGGAAAACAATTTGGAGTGAGCGGGACTTTTGGAGCCCTATGGGGCAAAAAAAGAGTGTCCCCTCCACTTATATCTTTGTGTGGGTACTTAAATTAAAGGTAGCTTGCTCACGAATGTAAATATTTTGATTAAATTTTGTTTTTTTTTATTGTTTTATGGGCTATTTTTTCAAAAAAATTATCCTTTTATTTGCTTGCGAAAATGACTTGTTAGTTTCTCCAAACGATTTGTTTGCATTGTGCCTGTTCCATGCACATTCATTTCCGCCAAACGCTGCAAAAGTAGTAAGCTGGTAAAATACCGAACAAAATATATAAAGGAATATTTTGGCAAAGTCCTCAAAAAACGCTTGCACCTAATCACAGTTTTCTTTCGCAAAATTGAGGTAGTAGAAACCCATATTACACATATGTGTAGGTACACATTGTGCTCACAAAAAACATAAAAATTCTTTGTGCATTTTAAAATATTTGCATATTATTAAAATGTATGATGCTTTTGTTACAAAATAATAACAAAATATTCATATATTTAGTGTAATTTAAACAAAATAATGATACTTTCATATCTTGTCTTCCGCATTGCGAAACATTATCATCTTTTTTGCACGCGTTTACACAAATACTAAAATAAACCTCGCCAAAACTTATAAGACAACGATTCAGAGATAACACATAACATGTAGAGACTAAAAGAAGTAAAAAAAGTTAGATATTTATATATAAACTTCCCTCTTCAAAATACGTTAAATTTACCTACACATATGTGTAGCCGGGGTCGGAAAGGGTTAAATATGATTTCGGCCATGTGGCCGCCACGGCTGGCGCGTAGAAAGCGCAATCTGGAACACCAATTTCAAAAACTTTTCGCATTCTGACCATCATCGTTTTTGAAGACATATGCGCCAATGACTACGCCAGCCCATAAAGCGCACCAAACAGTTATTTTCTGTGGATGTAATGCTGTTTCAACAAAAGCTTGTTGATTCTCCTCACTCCAAATGCGACAATTCTGCTTACTTACGTACCCATTCAACCAGAAATGGGCTACATCGGAAAATAAAATTTTGAATGAAAGTTCAAAATCAATATCATTTTGTGCTTTAGCCCATTTGTCGAATTATTTTTCTTAAAAATTTCAACAATTTGCACACGTTGCTCGATTTATAATAAAATGTCAAAGCAAACTTAACAAAACGCAACTATCAGCTGTTAAATGGGCGATCAAATAAAGCAGTGATGCCAACTCAAAGTTGTATCACTACAAAAAAAAAACATTTAGATACAGAAAACCAGCGTTGTCAACTTTGAAATTTCATAACGCACTAAAATGGATAAAAAAGGGCAATTTCTAGAAAAACGCACAAACTTTTTTATTTAAAATGTTTTTTGAGTAAGTTTAGTATTAAAAGTATAATTTTTGTATTGAAAATACATATAATAATAAAACAGTCTTTTACAGTTCAGGGTTTTAGAAAAAAAGAAAACCTAAACAAAAATAAAAAAAAAAACAAATCAAATATGTTTGTATTCATGCAAATGAGAATTTAAATTTAAAACTGCGAAAATTCCAAATAAAGTTGAGAATTTCAATATGAAATTGAGAAAATGAAACCAAATGAAATCAAGAATTTAAATTCGAAACTGAGAAAATTCCAGTCAAATTTTAGTTTTAATTTAAAATTGAGAAAATTCAAAATGAAATTGAGAATTTCAACTAGAAATTAAGAAAATTCCAAATGAAATTGGGAAATTTTAATTTAAAATTTAGAAAATTCAAAATAACATTAAGAAGTTTTAATTTGAAATGGAGAAAATTCCAAATGAAATTAAGAAATTTGAATTTTAAATTGATAAAATTGAATTCAATGAAAAATGGTGTAGATAATATTTTTTTTTTAAAATTTGTAAATTCTCTACAAAACTTTTTAAAAAGATATTAACGATTAAGAGCATGGATTTAAAATTAATAATACAGCAAATTTCATATAATGAAATGTTTCTTTTTCCTAAGATAATACAAATTATCTACAAACAAAAGAAAGTTTTACTTAGTGCATATGATTTGGTAAGTATAGAAATTAATGGTTGGTTGTAAGATTGCGGTGCCACAATCCTTTAAAATAAAAAGGAGACAATTATTTCGTCTTTGCATGAATCAGAGACGGAAAGAACTTTTTTTCATCTTTTAGCTATAGTGCCAAAGGTTTATCTCACAGTTTTTTTTAAATAACTATTGAATTTAAATTAAAAAAAAAATAAAATATTTTTGTTGCTGTTTTTTTGTTTTTATAAAATATTTTTAAAATATTACTAAATTTTCTAGCTTAAGGTCTTTTTGTTATAAAAAAACTTTTAACGTTTATTTAAAAACCAATATGTCGGCACTTCCTTGAGTTTTTTAACAAATTATAACAAATTTATCAATAACTGACAAATTAAAAAATTTTTAATTCAAAAACAAAAAAAAAATATTTTTAAAATCAAACTTGATCTATTACAATATAAATTAATTTTTAACTTCCGTTTCTATTTTTATAAATTAAGTGTCTATAATTTTGTGCTACATTTTCAGTGTCTGACTTAAAATTAATTCTTGAAATTGTCGGTACCTTTATAATTTCTAACATTTCTAACATAAATCTACGTTTTAAATTATTTTCTGTGTTTAAAACAGTTGTATTTTCAAAATCTGGATAATGATTTAGATAAGCACAATGAGTTGATAAAGCTGTTTTTTTGTGATATATTTCTATATTTTATACTTATTACACTGTCCACTAACATTACCATTACATGGTATTTTATAAACAATATTTGACATATCCATCTTCTTTATTTTGTATTTCATTTTAGTAAATAGTTTACCTACTGTGTTAAAAGATTTATGAGCTATTTTGTATATTTTGCTATCATATATATTTGATTTTTCTAATCTTTCTGAAAATTTTGGTATATATGTTACCGACTTATAAATCCTTTGTTCCGTAATACTATTTTGGTTATTTATTCTAAAATTATTAAAGGTATTCACGTCACAAGTTGCACCCTTGCAAAAAAGCAAATGTGCAAAAACATAACAACAACCACAAAGACAATTATTTACGCACAACAAATTGTCTGTGTGGTTGTTGTTAAATTTTTGCACTTTTGCTTTTTCGCAAGGGTGCAACTTGTGACGTGAATACCCCCATTATGTTGTATTAATAAATCTGTTATTAATTGTTTAGGAAAACTGTTATCAGTTAAAATACCTGAAATCTTCCTTTTATTATCTCTATGAAATTCTGAATCACTTATTTTTAGAACTCTTTCTATAAAATTTTTAGCTGTATTAATAACACTATGCTAGTTGAAAAAACTGACAAGCCGGGCATATGGCGTTTTAACATAATTCGGGGACGCTGAATCCAGTGGTGCCCGCGGTTTTTTCAGATTGGCGTTGGTTTTCGAGATATACCGTTATTTCGAAAATGGAGGAGGTTGCACAACATATATTCGCGTAACTCAAAAACGGTTTAGTTTATTGAAATTACTAAAAAAACCGAAATTCCGCAATAAAATTTCATTTCAGAAAAGTAAAATTCTTTTTTTAATATGAGTAGTCGTTATTGAAACATAATTTTTTTTTGAAAAAAAAATTAATTTTTTTATCAAAATTTCGAAATTTTTGTTTTTTAAAAACTCATACAAAATTAAAAAATGCAGCTAGGCTTCTAATTTTTTGCAGACTTATAAAAAACGAAGCTACAAACAAAACCAGTCATAAATGATTAAAATCTGTTTGCAACTTTTGATTTTATTCACAAAAGTCGACAAATTTTAATTAATTTAAGAATTTCATAAAACGCAATATTTGTATGGGAGCCCCCTAAGGGAAATTCTTAAATTAATGAAAAATTTGTCGACTTTTGTGAATAAAATCATAAAATGTCTGCAAAAAATTAGAAGCCTAGCTGCATTTTTTAATTTTTTATGAATTTTTAAAAAACAAAAATTTCGAAATTTTGATAAAAAAATTAATTTTTTTTTCAAAAAAAAATTATGTTTCAATAACGACTACTCATATTAGAAAAAGAATTTTACTTTTCTGAAATGAAATTTTATTGCGGAATTTCGGTTTTTTTAGTAATTTCAATAAACTAAACCCTTTTTGAGTTACGCGAATATATGTTGAGCAACCTCCTCCTGTTTCGAAATAACGGTATATCTCGAAAACCAGAGCCAATCTGAAAAAACCGCGGGCACCACTGGATTCAGCGTCCCCGAATTATGTTAAAACGCCATGTGCCCGGCTTGTCACGAAAAAAAAGTGTCAATTTCATGCACAGTGTAATTATTCTCTTTGGATGTTTCGAGAAATAATTAATAATTCTACCAGAAGATGTTGGTTTTTGATACCAATCTATTAATACCCTATTAATTTCACTCACTCAGTATTATTTGGTTTATTCTTGACCTGTAATGGTTGTTGCTGTTGGGTCCTAAACTTGCTTGCTGTAGCCCAAAGATGTGTGTTGTATATCATTTGCAGGATATTTTATTAATAAACCTTTAGCCAAAATAAAATCTACACAAATTTTTTTTATCATTATCTAGAAAAGAAAGTACAAGAACAAATTGACTAGAATCGAACCTTAAAACAAAACAATTCTAGAAGTGCTTGTGGTAAAAATTTTAAACATAAAAGTCTCTAGTATCATTTAAAATCTCGCCTTTAGAGATTTTAGCCTAAAAAAATTCCCTACTAAAAACGCCAAGCACCAACAAGCCGACTTGAACTAAACATCTACGCATCTACGCATTTTAAAAAATGCTTTTCCACTTTTTTATTTTTCATCACTTTACGTTAATGTTTTTTTTTTTTTAATATTTTAACACGAATTGTAAACAACGTAACACAAAATAAAAACATCCAATAAAAACAAGTGTCAGTATTTATGATACTTGAGCAGCAGCAGGCGACATTAAACAGGAAAATACTAAAGACGAAAACGAGAGGAATAAAAAAAAACTAAGCAAGGACATCACAGCATAGCTACTGCTACTAACACAAGTACTATTAATATTGCTACTACTACAGTCATAGACGTTTTGCTGCTTTGTAATACTGAATTAAACCAAAAAAGTACACAAAAAAGGCAAAAATAAAAATGGTGGAGTGGGCACCCACTCGCTGTGTACATGCACATTATAAACACGTAAAACTAGAAATAAATAAAATGTAAAACAGCAACGGCAACAAAGAAATTTATAAAGAAATAAAAAACGAATAAAAATCACATCATGTTAAAATTAAAAAAAAGAAAAAAACTACAATATACTGTAAAAACGAGGAGTAAATATACCTAACTTGAAGACCACGTATCGCCAAACATTTTTACTAGGCAAACCATTTGCCCATTTTGTTTTCTGCTTCCTCTTCTCCTCTTTTTTTGTCGCCAGTTGTGACTTCTTTGACGACACGTGTTAACATTTACCTCGCACTCAGTCATCTCAACAAGGGTTTATATTCAAGAAAGAATTCCCTGGATTTAAATTGCCAGGTAGTTTTAGGTGGGTGTTTTTAAGAATTTCTTCCGAAAGATTTGGACTTACAATTTTGTAAAATTATTTATGTTGGAATGCTAGAGAGTGTCAATTAGTAAGTGCCTTTTTACTTTGTCTAAGGTTACTCCAATTTGTTCATCCCTTCCACGAAAAAAATTTATCTGGTCACAAAAATATGTACCTACATTTATGTTTTGGAGTCAAATTTCTTTCTGCCGAGCCAGTTCTGCCTATGGAGTTGATACAAGAAATAGTCACTTGCGACTTAATATTATGATATTATTATTCTTTACGAATAACTCCTGGCAGCTCCCGAGAATTATAGACAATAATAACCTGGAAATTTAAGAACCCTAATTCCAACACGATTATTTGCTCCCACAAATTAAAACTTTTGTTAATTAATGCTTTTTGGACGTTTGCCTTTTTACGGAGTTTTGTGGTACACAAAAATCAGTTTAAGTGAAATTTCCAATGTAGTTAAAAATTTATGTGTACAAATTTTCTTTTAAAAAAATTTTTTATTCTATTAACGTAAAAGCAATAAAGTTTAGAGACAAAATATTCTCCAAACCAAAAAAAAAGAAAAGAAAATATAAATAAATAAAAATGAAAAAACCAGATAAATTTTACTTTGGAAGAACTACTTTTAAAAAATTTAAATGAATGTTAATTTTGTAACAACGACAATTTTTGGAAGAAAAAAATTCCCTAGCCAAGTTTCTTGAATAAACTCAATTTCAATATTTCAATATTCTTAATAAAAAATGGAGCTTCCAATTAAGCAGGTTTGTAAGGGAGAAATGTAAGAGTTTCGCTTATCATCTCGCTTACGGTAGGCCTGAATTTTATATGATGAGTTCCCACTTTGGAGCAATACATTTTTGACACAAAGAGCGCTTTATTCAACGCATATAAAAACTGGAATCCGAATCTACTCGAAAGTCTATTACTTCAGCATTTTTGGTGTTCTGCATTTCAGATCCACATGGTTTTATTCGTTTTCAATTAGAGTAGTAAGGAGTTGGTGAAAGTAAGACGAATCGACTTTTATACTACATTTACACCTACGCAAAATCTAGTACTTACGAGATTTCGAGCCAAATCTAGTTGTTTTTGACTAGATTTCCCATACAAAACAAAATCTACTTCGTGACAAGATTTCGACGAAATCTACTCAAAATCTAGTAGTACTTAATGATGCAACTATGGTTTTTACAATATAGCACTAAAAAATATTTCCCTGCACAAGAAAAAATGAAATGTTTGTGTGTGTAACGAAAAAACTTTAAGTCAGCTGTTGTGTTATAAAAACAAAATCTCGCTAATGTCAAAAAAGTACAATGTAAACGCACTAGATTTTGAAGAAGATTTTAAATCAAATCTACAAGATTTCGGCCTAATGTAAATGTAGTATTATTCTAATATGTGATAAAATGTTTAACAAAAAAATTTTGGTTTTTAGCTTAAAATGTTCTTTATCTATTTTAGACAAAAACATAGAGTTACCTAAAACGTAAAAGGCCGTAACTGGCCCAAAATTAAAATCAACTTTTTCATTGATTTTGATGTAATTTTAGCTCATTTTTTTAAGCTTTTTTTGTTATGTTCCAAAAATTTGTGTTTTTTTAATCGATTTAGCGCCCTCAAATTAGTTTTTGGGTTTGTTTAAAATTTAGTATTTTTTTTTGGCGAATTTTAGCCATGTTCGCGATAAAAGCGATTTGTTCATGTAGGTTTTCTGATTGTTTACAGCTTTAACGATTTATAATAAATAGTAGACTTTACTATCATGCCCCTGTTAGTAAATGTTTGCGAATTTCCGCTAATTTAGCAACAGTTACCGAACTTTTGCCATTCCTTATACCTAGTTTCAGGGACTTTTAATCAATTTTATGGCTTTTTGGATATATAAATTTTAGATACTGACAATTTAAGCGCCTGTTATAGAGTTGTTTTGAAAAACAGTACTAGCGTTGGCTTTTATGTTTTTAAAAATATATTAATGTAATACAAATTGGTTTCCTTTCACTGTAAGTTAGTTACATTTATATTTATTGTACAGTAGGGCGTCTCGAAAAAAAAAAGTTCGCCGTACACCACAGAATATAAAGTATTGTTGCAAGGCAGTTTTGAAAAAAAATTTTTTTATTTTTTTTGCCGAAAGTAGGGGTCGCCAAACCACATTTTTCGTTATATCTTCGACATTTATAGTCCTATCTCAAAGTGTGATATATCGATGTTTTCGTCTTGAGGAGGCCAATATTTTGATTTAATAGTCATTAACCTCAAATATCTCATTCTAGTATTTACCCACCAGATCTCAGTTTCTACCACCCTAATGTACCACCCTATTGTCAAAAAATTAAAGCCCCCAAAAAATCATTAAACTTTTGTTAAAGAAGTTTTTCGATATTTCCAACAGAACTGTTAAAAAATACAATTTATGTTTTTTGCCGAATGTAGGGGTTACCTTTTTGAGTATTTTTGTCAGATTTTCTGTAATAATGGAAGTAGTACCGTTATTACTCTCATAGTTTATTTATTTTTGTATTATCCATGAAATATCTGTTGGAATTATCAATATTTAATCGTGTCGTGTCAAGAATTAATTTAAATAAACTAAAAAATGTCTTTTACTATCAGTGAATTAAACAACACTAAATTACCAACTAAGGGTGATGTTATTAATTTCTTTTTACATCTTCGGCATAACGCTAGTAGAATTCGAAAGCTGGGTGCTTTTAAACAAGAAGTTTTGAGAGGTATCATCATTTTGTGGCAGCGCGCAGGCATTCCAGTAATGTCGGTAAGTGGTGTTCGTAAAAGTTTGGATAAGCTTCTGAATGATTACTACAAAATGGTAAAATATAAATTCGAATACAATGTAAATGAGTGGAATAGATTGTTCTTAATTTCGCGTTGTAAGTGCGGTATTGAAAGAAATATTGCATGCAATTGCACAGCCTCTGATAAAATTCCAGACCACGCAAAAGAGTTTTTCATCGATCAGTGCGGTCCACGATTGTTGACTATAGATTATGTTGCTGATATGATGTCGACGAGTAGCAACGGTGAAGAAATGTCGAAGACTGTTGAATCATCTTATGGGTTGCGTGACGAATTTGTCAGCGTTGGGTATAATGTAGACAGTGAAGAAGAGCAGGAGTTTGAGGAAAATGTTAACGATGTATCACAGACTTTAAAAAAAATTGTAGTGGCTGACATTTCATTGCATAATTTTAGTTCAGCTTTGGATCGCAGCGACACATCAGTTCGATACGGTGCCTTACTTGCGACCATGTTAATTAAAGATTTAAAGTTGTCGATTACCGCAAAAGCAAATGAAGAGTTATCACAAGAAACTGCCGAAAGCATATGCCAGTTTTTTGATGGACTTGTCATCGACAAAAACAAAATATTTAGGGAACGTGTAAAATTCCGTAAGCAAGCAACAGTCGCAGCAAAATGTAACGATTTAATAACGTGCATTTCTTTCGATGGTAAAAAAGAGCCTACTTTGAAAAGAATAACGGAGGCAAATGTGACTCGGAATGTTGTTGTCAATGAAGAGCATATCACTATATTGAAAGAGCCACACTCCAAATTCATTGGCTATGCTACGCCCACTGACAGCACCGCTATGGAAATACAAAAAAGTATAGTAGATTTCTTAAGGAATGGAAACTTCAGTACGGATAACTTAGTAGCTATTAGCTGCGATGGAACTCCTACCAACACTGGTTACAAAAATGGAATCATTCCAAGAATGGAACGCCAGTTACAGAGGCCGTTGCAATGGTTCGTGTGCCTATTCCACTTCAATGAATTACCATTCAGTGCTTTATTGAGATCATTGCTTGGCAAACAGAAAGGACCTGGACTCTGGCCAGAAAGTATTGGAGAAGGAATTCAGAATTGTACGCAGTATTCTGTAAGTTTCGCATACTTTTCTGCAATGAAATTTTAATCATGCCATTAACAATTCGGATCTCTATTGTTTACTCCATTCTGTTAGGTCAATAAAAATTTCGAGCGAATTGAAATGGGAGAAATGCCAGCAAACATAGAAGGATGGAGTATTCGAGGCGATCAGTCGTACTTGTATCGTATGGTTCGAACTGTCCATACCGGAGAATGCGATGACAGATTAGCCAGCGAGAAGCCCGGAGCTATTAGCACAGCGCGCTGGTTGACAACTGCCTCTAGAATTCTCCGGTTTTATGTAACGTGCGCTAAACCCCCAGTTATATTGAAAAAACTGGCTGAGTTTGTTATGAAAGTTTACGCGCCATTTTGGTTTCTTGTGAAAAGCCAACCACTTGCAATTCACGGAAGTCGCCACGTTTTTAAATATATATCTTGGATTCGTCAATTGCCAGAAGATGTTCAACAGATACTTCGTCCGTCGAAAGAAAATAACGCGTACTTTTTCCACCCCGAGAATGTATTGTTATCGATGATAACGGACCAAGATCCGCTAGTACGTTCAGACGGCTATAACAAGATTTTGTCTGCGCGAAATGAAGCAGCAGTAGGCATTCGTCAAATGTACGGTGCACAAGTTAAAAATTTCATAGACTTCGAAAGTGACTCATATTACCATATGATCAATTGGACCAAATTTGAATTGACTGAGCCGCCGTGCTTGCAGTTCTATATGCAAGACCAGCTGGAAGCATTACAGTTTTCAAAAGAAATAATCGAGATACCAGGTAGCACAAGAAAAACAACTTTGTTTGATAGTTTTGTTGACTAACCTTAATTAATTTCACAGAATATCCGTGCCATTCTCAAAACACCGAGCGTTTTGTTCATGTAGTACATGAGTCTGCCATGGCTGTTACCGATGAGCAACGCCTAGGCCACATTTTTTCCAAGCTCGAAAGCCGTGAAAAATATAGCCAACTTGGGTCATTTCAAAATATGATTAAATAAAATTGTTTTAATATACACAGATCTTTGAATTTTTATTGTATTGGTACAGATATTATGGTAAGTTCGAAAAGAGTGTATCACTATTTAAAAAAGAAGATACTAGGCAAAAACATCGATATATAATACTATAAAATCCGACTGTGAATACCGAATATATGATAACTGTTTAAAAAGTCAACCCCTACATTCGGCAAAAAACATAAATTATATTTTTTTAACACTTCTGTTGGAACTATCGAAAAACTTCTTTAACAAAAGTTTAATGATTTTTTGCGGGCTTTAATTTTCTGCTATTAGGGTGGTACATTAGGGTGGTAGAAAATGAGATCTGGTGGGTAAATACTAGAACGGGATACAAAATACCATTGACTATTAAAGCAAAACATTGGTCTCTTTGAGACAAAAACATCGATATATCACACTTTGAGATCCGACTGTAAATGCCGAAGATATAACGAAAAATGTATTTTGGCGACCCCTACTTTCGGCAAAAAAAATTAAAAAAATTTTTTTTGAAAATGTCTTACAACATTACTTCGTATTCGGTGGTGTACGGCGAACTTTTTTTTTCTTGCCTATATGGCGAGACGCTCTATTGTACAGTGTTATCCCGGTTTAACGTATGCTCAGTTAAACGAATTCGCGATTTAACGTACGGTCATATTTTTTCCATTGAGTATCTTATATTACGAACAAAGAGCAAATTTTTGCAAAAAAAATTGAAAAAACAAAATAGAATAAATGCAAACATATTTGCATCCATTCTCTTTTATTTTTGTGTACATTTTTACCATATTTTTAAAGCGATTTTACTGAAAACAACGAGTTAAAAGAATTATTTTTGTATTTTCTTTTAAAGAAAGCAAAGAAAATACTTGCTCGCCAAAATAAAAATTTGTACGTTACAAAGCCATTTTTTACTTTTGTTTACAAAACAAATGTTTGTTTTCTGTTTCAAATTTTGCGTAATTTTTGTGAAGTTTTTGTACAGTTGACATCAAAATGCCCAAAAGAAAACGTTTAATTCTTAAAGAAAAATTGAACATTATTGACGGTTATGAAAAGGGCCTGCGACTTAATTTTGTTCTCCACTATGTACTTATTAATTTGAAAATGATATGAAGTATTTATTTTTTGTTTGTGTTATGAATGGTAATAAACGAATTTACATTGCTTTATTAAAATATTATTTATTGTTTTATTAATAAAAATGTATTAAAAAAACTTCGGGATCTAACGAATTTTTCGATATAACGAAAGGGCCTGACAATATATAATTCGTTAAACCGGGATACCACTGTATTTAGCAATATGCCAAAAAAAAATGCCGAATGATTTTTAATACTTCGGGGGTGGCCCTTAAAACTTGCATTTTTTGACTTTTTAGGAATTTCACGCATTTTTTATTGTAATAGCTACAAAATCAATTTTTTTTATGTGTTGAATAGTTAGTTTGGGTAGTAATCTTCCATTTTTGGTTTTTGTTGGAAAAATACCCTGAAAAAACAGAGTGGCAACAACAAAACTTGGAAGTAAGAAAATACTACTTCTAACATTTAGCGCGGCACAAATTGGGCTGGATATTAAGGCTTGCCATGCAACACAGTTGTTAATGACATCAAAATCCAAAATTCTGCGGTGGCATTTTTCGTTTACAAAAAAATTAAGTGACCTTCACTCACTTATTACTTTTTCAAGCACCACCGCAGAATTTTAGATATTTTAGTCATCAACAACTATGTTGTCTCCCAAGGCATATAATTCAGCCGAATTTGTGCCGTATTACAAACAGTACAGCCTATTTTCGACAAATTTTATTAATTGATTAAAAAAACAGGGTGAATTTTTAAAAAGAACGTAAATTTATGCTACTGAAATTAGTTATACATTAGTTATTAAGAACATAGACACTGTTTTCACTTTGGGAAACAAAATTCCTTTCCATGTGATAAGTATATATACTTATATTTCATTTACTATTGTGATAAAGCGGCAGAGTTAATGACCACCCTCATTAACTGTATGAAGCAAATTTTTTTCCATTCTCTCACCCCCCCCAATTCGGTGGGTATTGATAAAAAACGACACCCAAAAAAGTCTTAGGACAATCGGCGAAGGCTTAACCCTCCCTCACGTCCGCCAAAGTTTGAGAAAAATCTTTAAGTTCGACTTTTATGCCTCATAACTTGGAAAATATTAATTTTACATAAACATTGTTTGCAAATAAGATGTACTTAGTGAAGTTTCCAACAACAAGTTTTCTCTAAATCTCATATTTAAAAAAAAGTAACCAAAAAAAGAGCAAACAGCAGCATTAATTCAAATTTTTTCTTTAGAACAATTTTTTCTTACACACGTCAATTTAACTTCAATATTTGCGTGTGTGCGTTTGCTTACATATCTTAAGGGGCTGCTATACAAAATTGTCAATACATACTAGAAATATATTGAAGAAAAAGGCCCATAACTGCCAAGGAATCGCCCCTAGGGATATAACATGTATGACGGACCTTCTTAAATTTTTTGTGCTTAACATTTTCTTAAAAAATACTTGCCATATAATCTCCAACCCTTAGGGGGGCTCCTTTACAAAAATGGCGTTTTAATGAAAATCTTTAATTTGGCCCCTGCAGCGTCTAGGATGAGTCTAGGAAGAGTCAAATGTATGAGCGATCCCACTTTATTTTTTATCCCCATCATTTGTTTTTAACATACCTAACAGCTATCTCTATTCCTTAAGGGGGCTCACATACAAAATTTTCAATACAGACTAGGAATATATTGAAGAAAAAGCCCCGTAACTGCCAAGAAGAATAAAATATATGACCGACCTCCATTAGTTTTTTTGTTTTTAACATTTTCCAGTTGTGAACAGATTTGAATCACTTATGGCTTTTTTTTTGTTTGCTAATTTCGTTTTTCATATGTATAAAAAAAAAATTATAAGCACAGCTGCAATTCCATTTTTTTATGATTTTTTAAAGAACAAAAGCTTTGAAATTTTGATAAAAAATTATTTATTTTTTGCTAAAAAAAATTAGGTTTCTAAAATGACTGCGCATATAAGAAAAACCTTTATGCTTTTTTTAAAGTTAATTTTATTGCGGAATTTCGGTTTTTTTAGTTAACTCAATAAACTCATGTATGATTTCGTTTTTGAGTAACGCGAACATATGTTGTGCAACCTCCTCCATTTTCGAAATAACGGTATATCTCCAAAACAAAAGCTAACCTAAAAAACGGATACCACCACTGGATTCAGCGTACCCGAATTAGGTTAAAACACCAGGTGCCCGGCTGGTCTGTTTTTTTTTTAAATAAATAATAAAAATGGTTTTCAACAAAATTAAAGATATGTGATTCATAGAAAATGCGTTTCTTTAATATATAATAAATTTTATTTTTTATAGTGGCCTATTCGATATTTTTCAATTTATTTTGTTTAATAACAGATTAAGGAAAAACTTGTTAAGAACTATTCTACAAAACTAATATTTAATAAGTTATGAAACATAAAAGTCAGATTTCATGTAAATGTTCTCAAACTTTGGTGGGCGTGAGGGACGGCTAAGCCTTCGCCGATCGTCCTAAAATTTTTTTTGCGTTGTTTTTTTTCCAAAATCCACCAAATTGGCAGGTGAGACCTAAAGAAATCCAACTTTTGATTTTAACGGTCACCCTACAGTAGATATTTTAGCCGCCACCTTTGCGTGCTTATTAATTACACAGCCTCACAAAAATATAAAAAGGTTCTGACCCAGAAACCAGACCCACCAATCCTTATGTATTATGACCTCCTGAATGCGAAGAATTAAATTCTATCGTTTCATGTAATTTATCTGATTTAGCTTGGAAAATATTGTAATTGAAAGATTTGCTATTTCAGTTTGTGCAAAAATATCCTGAAGCGTACACTGATGCGAAAATGATTCATGATTATATTACAGACACCAATTTTCTGTATCAACTTGAAGTCTGTGTACTTATCCACGCAGCTTGCATTGAACCACTAAAACATATTAGCACTTGTAAATCAATTGTTGCTTGTGATCATCTTACTTTCAAGGACGTGCTGTATCAAATATTTGAATATTTAGAGTTCGAAGAAATAAATAAAACATCGTTCTTGAATTTAATTCCCCACAAATTTCAATTTGCTTTTAACACAGACAAGCTTAATTTGCTTACTGCAAATTTGAAATAAGATGTTAAAATTTTCCAAACGGTTTTAGCGGCTGCGAAAGATTCAATGTTAAAAAGATATATCGATAGACCTGTAGATGATGTATACTCATTCCACAGTAATATCAATGTGGAGAGAGTGTTTGCGATGGCGAAGAGGAACGAGGATATGGTACCTCATAAAGAAATAAACACCAGATGTCAGCAAGTAAAGACCCGGCAAAATAAATGCATTCACTTCCTTTTCGATATTTTGCAGTTCGGTCCAAGGAAGCAAGATATGGAAAATGGTGTGAAAATAATGAAAAAGGTTTTTCAGGAAAAAAAAAATGGAATGCTGAGGAACGAATAAAGAGATTGGAAGAGATGGAGAGCAAACAACAAGTAAAAAAACGACATACGGAGAGTAAAGTCCTATTTCTAAATTTGCTTGATGTGAATTAGCCTATGGAATTATTTAATTTATTAAATGAACTATCTTATGTCGATGTACAGAGTAATCGGATAAAAATTCTTAAAAAGCAAATAAACATGTTTAGAGGTTTAAAATATAAATATCACGGTGAAAAAGTTTGGCAAACAACAAGCTTGGATTTAGAGTCCCAAATCAAAGAAAAGCTAAAAAATTTGCACTCTTATGTAGATCTCTTCAAATTTAAATAATAAAATAACTTGATGTTTTTAAAAGTATTAATAATAAAGATTTCTGTTAAATAAATTCTAGTAAAATAACCAAATTTTTTTTTTGCAAAACTAAAAATGTAAACTTTGATGATCACATTAATAAAAGTTACATAGATATTTTAATATAAATTTGATACTATTTCATTATTTTTTAGATCTTTTCTTTCTCATTCTGTTATTTTTTTATATTAATAGACGAATCCCCTGAAGAAGTGAACATAAAATTCACGAAACGTCGGGAAAATTTTGTTTTTTTTTTTTAAATTTAGCTATAAAATTTAGTGTATGTTCAAATGCTTGAAATTTTCGCGAATTGTAGCCATGTTCGCGATAGAAGCGATTTTTTCCTGTGATTCTTTACAGCTTTCACGATTTTTAATAAATATTAGACTTTGCTAACATGCTGCGGTTAGCAAATACACAAAAACATGTAAATTTGAGAACACCAATTTATGAACTTTGCGGATTCAAAAAATTGTTCGTTTTCAATTCGAGTCGATACCTAGAATATACCTGATAAGCTTTACACACTGAAAGTTGTTAGTTATTTTTTTTAGTATTCTCCCTGATAAACCTGCTTCGTATTAAGGGAATGGCGTGGAACTTGAAATGTTATTTTGTATACCCTCCACCACAATAAGTTGTGAAGAGGGTATACCAAGTTTGTCATTCCGTGTGAAACTTTTTTATTATTCTTTTTTTTATTATTGACCGTCTTTCCGTCTGTATAAAACACGGTCACTTTCTAGAAACTCTGACCTTCAGTTGAAAACACGCTCATTTTCGAAAAACTCAGAAAAAATAAACAAACTTGGTGTCAAATTGCTTGTAGTTATCCTAAGCAATTTGGGATTGAAATCCAGCTAAATCGGTTCAGTAGGATCAGAGCTATGAATCAAAATGTGGAACCACCACCTTAAGAAATTGATAATTTTGTTACAAAAACTAACAGAAATGGTGGAACATTGCACTGAATGATATGACATTTTGCAAATGTTCGTTTTATTCGACTATTATTAGAACAAATCATCAGTTTCAAAAAAACGATAGGTCAAATCGCGCAATCACGAAAAGTAACATGCCTACATAATTCGGTATTAAAGCGACTTTTGTGACGCAAATTTGACATAACCGACCAAAAAATATTTTTTCGCTATTTGATTTTACGCGGTTTAAAAATGTATCTAAATAATTTCAAACTTATTGTTTAACTAATGTTGAATTTATTTCTGTTTCCTCTAAAAACCATTAATGCAAGTAGAAGGCATGCCTATCTTATTGCTTTTGCTTCAAATCCCTCGCACGAAAATTCATTGATAAAATTCAATTAACACAATCATACAAATAAAACACACAAATACCAACACCCCCTCAATCCACAAAAACAAAAAAAAAAAAAAAACATCTAAAGCACTAAACAACTTTGTGGCCAGGACTTTAATTCCAGCATTAAAAGATTAAATCAGAAATGAACAACGACCAACTAACAATCATTTCTGGGTATAAACCTGTATATCGGAACATCTTGTTCACCCCATCTATCTTTTTAACCAATACACATAGAAATAAAAATTATATCACATTCGTAACTTATTTAAAAAATACAAATATTAATTTGATACTTTTTCGAAATTCGAACGTTAAAGGGGTGAAAATCAATACGGGGAAAAAGTACCAAAAAGGAAAAATACGGAAAATTTTTTATAATATTGCACAAAGAAACATAAAACTATAGGTACAGGGTCCAAATGAGAACCCATAACTTTAAATATTTTGGTACTTTTTTGTTCTTCTACTTTTTTTTAATTTTCGTTGCTATTAGACCTAGAAACATAAAATTGAACATGCAAGGTCCCAAGGGAATAAGACTCTGTAAGGGGAAGCTTTTTTGTACTTGTTCCTTCTACAACTGGCACTTTTTTCATTTTCATTAATATTGGACCTAGAAATATAAAATTTAACACGCAATGTCCTAAGTGGATAAGAATCTATAAGAGGGAGCTTTTTGGTACTTTTTTCTTAAACTAGTATTTTTGAATTTTCGTTACTACCCAATAAAAAATTTATCATTTTGCGAAGCACTAATGGTACATTTAAAAAAATAAACGCACAATTGTGAAAGAACTCTCAACAACTTTTATGAAAAAAAAAAAAATTGCATTTCAAGTGCCACGGCATCCCCTTACTACGAAGCCGGTTTGTAAGGGAGAGTACTAAAAAATAACTGTATCAAAACATTCAGTGTGTAAGGCTGATCGTTACATCCAACAATTTTTATATGCGCTGAATAATGCGCTTTATGTGTCAAAAATGTATTGCTTTACAGTAGGAACTCGCCATATAAAATTCATGTCTTCCGTAAGCGCAATGGTAAGCGAAACGTTTATATTTCTCCCTTACAAACGTGCTTCGTGGAAGCTCCATTTTTTATTGGGTATTGGACCTACAATTATAAAATTAAGCATGCAATGTCCTGAACGGATGAGGCTTTTTTAGTACTTTTATGTCCTTCAACTGGTACTTTTCCAATTTCCTGTAGTATTAGACATAGAACCACATGCTTGCATAAATAATTACTGAGCAAACACTTTTTTATCTTAATACTCCTACATTCGTTTTATTAATTCTAAAACTTTTAATTGCAAAACAATCAGAGCGAATTAATCTCGGTGAAGAGATCAGAATATAAAGAGGAAAACAATTTAAATAATTCTATTAATTTAGTCTTAACTAGTTTTGCACAAACTTATATTTCATTTCATCAATCCGCAAAATTTTGTACAGCTCTGTTTAGTCAGGGAAGAAGGGAGAACGGTGAGCCAAAGTGATTCCCTTCATTCACATTCGAAGAACATCCAAGATGTTGTAACGAATAATGCCACCTCATATTGTAAGTTGGCAGTTGGCTTATGCCAGTAAAACCTAATTGAACACACACGCTAAGAATCATGTTGGGCAAATAATTGAAGGAGTAACATTAAAATAGCTTGTTTGCACATAAAAGCAATTTAAAGGACATACAAAAGAATAAAAAGGAATTAGAAAACAGTTAGACTTAAATAAAAAAAAAATCGAAAGATTAAATGAAATAAGACTAAGCTAAACGAAACAAAATAAGAAAAAGAATGAAACAGAATGAAACAGAAAAGCATTAAGTCATTTGGTTTTAACTTAGCATCGACTTTTATTGTGTCCAGTTGTCAAAAAAAAAAAAAATTTACAAAATGAGGGAATTAATTAATTGGGATTACATTAGTTAGGATTACAAGTTGTTGCTCTTGTATTATTGTTGTTGTCGGTGTTGTGTTGGTCAGTAGCGACTTAAAAAGAGATGAAACATTTTTTAGTCACATTTTCAATGAGACTTAGAAGACAATTTTTTACTAAATAATCAAAATTTTACCTTCAAGAGATTATTTCACTCATATATTAACTTTTCAATGAAAAGTCACCTTTTGACTTAACTTAATTCTTTTTACAAAAACTTCCTTTTTTATAAAGTCACTCTTTTGTTTACTGACTCACTAAAAATTTACGTATTCACAAGAGAGTAACTTTTTTAATATAAACCAATATAAAAAAATATTTTTCAACCAAAAATCAATTTTTTAACAAACAAAAATGTAATGGTATCTCAATTGTTTGTCAAAGGGTATATTAACTTTGTTTTGGTGCCCCTTTTTCTCTTTTTTTTTGGAAGATTTAAGTGTCATTTTTCTATGTTCTTTGATATAAATGTCTTTCTCTTCTTTTAAACAAGATAAGCAAGCCACACACTGAGCTGATTATCACCAGAAGCTTTATGGGACACTGAAAAAATAATCTATAGACATTTAGAAGATTTTTTACAGATTTTTCTTGTTTTTTTTTTAAATTGTTTAAATGTCTTGATAATTACAGTTCAGCAGACTATTATACCAACTCTATGAAATTGTAATAGATATAAAATGTTTTTTTTTCTACAGCATCATAAAATCGTAATTAATTTTTATCAAATAAAATATGTGACCAAAATTTTAAGCAAACACTCAATTGCCACTGGCAAACAAATTTTCCATTTTTTGCCATAACCTCGAAAATTAGATATTTTCTAAGCCAAATTGGGGCTGCTAAACCTGAATATGGCATTCATTTATTTTATTAAGAAGCATGTTCAGGATATTTGGAATCAGTCATATGCTCAACTGGAGCCCTCCATTCATATGTCTTCCCGAATAACAAATACTCCTCCATATCCTTACAAAATTGATTTTCAAAACACGCAGCATAAAATAATTTTGGGGTCCATAGTCCACCATCGAATAGAACCCAAAATTAAATTAATAAGTTCCCAAAAATGTTTTGATCATCTTTCTTCGGACACTTTTGTTTATAAAAGTAGACACACCACAAACAAACCAAAAGAGATTCCGTGAATAATTAAAGTGGTTGACTTCATAAACGCGGTGTTGCAATACAACACTGAAAGGCATAGAATTTACAGACAAGACAACTTTTCTGAAAACAATCACCCCTTTTATGTAAGTCGTCATCGATGTCGACATTTATTTTAAATTGTTTTCACATCAAGTCGACGACTACATCACTTCGACGTTAATTTGGTATTTAATAAGAATGTTGTGTCGACGTCTACTGTTTATTGAAAATTTGACAAAAACAAAATCCCATCTCCAATTATTATACCCTTCACCACAGGTGGAAAAGTTTGTCATTCCGTTTGTAGTTTCTACAATCATGATCTTAGACCATATAAAGTATATATATTCTGCGTCCTTATGAGGAGAGAAGTTGATTTAACGATATCCGTCCGTCTGTCCATCTAACGTTTGATATGTGTTTTCCGGAGACTCCAGGCATGACAGCGGCTAGGTTGTTTTACATTTATGTTACACATTGTCCACCATTTCTTGCTATTGAAATTCAGCAAGATCGGTCCACAAATGGCTGAGATGTGACCAAAAAACCACGACTGCCTCTAATTTTTCCCAAAAATCCCTTGTTGTTGCTGTTGTATTTTTATTACTTTTTTCTGTATATCTGGAGAACGGCAAGAGCCAAAGTTTCCAAGTTAGGTACAAACATTTAGTTTATAAATACACACCATCCCACAAAATGTAGGCGGAATTGAAGAAGTGGGCGTGGTATAAAAACCTGAATTTTTGACTGTAATATGACCTTATATCAAAAGATCGAAAATTTTTAGTTGAAAATATTTTCTGAAAAAGTCGGGAAAATCCGTTCAGATACTAAAAAGTTATGACCAAAATATTAATTTTTTTTTGAAAATATACATTTTCGGGAACCATAGATCTTCCCGAAGTCAAGTTTTATAACCAAAATAACTGGCAAATTTCTTCTTTAACACGTCGGTATATAAATCTGTCAAATCGGTTAAGAAATAGCAGAGCTATGACCAAAATACTGAAATCCCAAAAATTACTCTTTTTATAATTAAGTTTGTTTTATAATTAAGTTTGTTTTTTATACGCTTCACCGAAGGTCCTACACCCTATAAAGTATATATATTCTGGGTCCTTATGAAAAGCGAAGTTCAAATCCGGTTGTCGTTTCCACCACAGGTGGAAAAGGGTATATATAAGTTTGTCATTCCGTTTGTAATTTCTACAATATTGATCTTAGACCCTATAAAGTATATATATTCTGCGTTCTTATGAGGAGAGAAGTTGATTTAACGATAACCGTCCGTCCGTCCGTCTGTCCGTCCATCTTACGTTTGATATGTGTTTTCCGGAGTCTCCAGACATGATAGCGGCTAGGTTGTTTTACATTTATGTTACATATAGTCCACCATTTCTTGCTATTGAAATTTAGCAAGATCGGTCCACAAAAATGGCTGAGATATGACCAAAAAACTACGACTGCCTCTAATTTTGTCCAAAAATCCATTGTTGTTGTTGTAATTTTATTACTTTTTTCTGTATATCTGGAGAACGGCAAGAGCCAAAGTTTCCAAATTAAGTACAAACATTAAAGTTATAAGTGCACACCATCCCACAAAATGTGGGCGGAATTGAAGAAGTGGGCGTGGTACCTCCCATACAAAAAATATCAAAAATTTTATAAAAAGTTTTGCAAATGTCTTTTTAAATTGGTTAAGCTTCCAGCATTGATGACTTTCTTACATATTTTACACATAGTTTCTCCACCACTCTCAATGTAATATTCGCGGATTAAAATATTCCGTTTACGACCCATGTTTCACTGATTTATCAATAAAAATTAATTAGTTAGTTAAAAAATCACGTTGTCAAATGTTTGTCAACTGCATTAAAATGAACTGTTTACTGATATGCAAAGCAAAGGCAAAGAAGAGTTGATAATAATGATATAACAATTCTACTGTGCTATCACAGTAGTTGATACTTCTTAAATTAGTAAAGTATAAATAACGGTAGAATAATATTGTCATCAGTGTTGCTGCGGCCTTTAAATTTTTGTAACCAAATTTTAGTACTGCAAAAAGAGTATCATTTTGTGCCTAATCAATGAACAATGCTTTTACTTCTTCATTTATCTATTAAAAATGTTGATGAAAAGCTTTTAGATCTATTATTAGAATTCCAATGAAAGAAATATCTTTTTTTCTTCTTTGGAGAAAAATGTAACCAAAATGAAACCATGTAACCTCTTTTGGTTAGAAATAACCAAAACAACAACACTGATTGTCATCGATCTTATTTTTCTTATATTTCCATTACATTGTTATTATTATGGCATAGTAAATTTTTTTTTCTGACTTAAAAAATAAAAGTCAAATTTTAACTTTTATTTCTGACTTAAAAAATAAAAGTCAGATTTAAACTTTTATTTTTGACTTAAAAAATAAAAGTCAGATTTAAACTTTTATTTTTGACTTAAAAAATAAAAGTCAAATTTTAACTTTTATTTTTGACTTAAAAACTAAAAGTAAAATTTTAACTTTTATTTTTGACCGAAAAAATAAAAGTCAGATTTTAACTTTTATTTTTGACTTAAAAAATAAAAGTCAAATTTTAACTTTTATTTCTGACTTAAAAAATAAAAGTCAGATTTAAACTTTTATTTTTGACTTAAAAAATAAAAGTCAGATTTAAACTTTTATTTTTGACTTAAAAAATAAAAGTCAAATTTTAACTTTTATTTTTGACTTAAAAAATAAAAGTCAAAGTTTAACTTTTATTTTTGACCGAAAAAATAAAAGTCAAATTTTAACTTTTACTTTTGACTTAAAAAATAAAAGTCAAAAAATAACTATTATATTTTGACTTTTTTTAAAAAAGTCGTAACTGTTACGGTCCCTGGTTAATAGTAATCGATTATTGTCAAAAACGACTCAGAATATATAATTACTGTTCAGGTGCCGTCGATTTGTGTCGACGTCGACTTTTATAATAATGCTTTGAGTTCATTATTGCATAGTAACCATATTTATTGCACAACGGTTGCGAAATATGTGCATTGTTTTCATTTGTGATGTTTATTCAACGCATTTCTTTTCAGTGATGCTCTGCAACACTGCATTTATGAAGTCATTCAAAATTTTGAAATAGACCGATTAGGGAAAGCATTATATTTTACCACAATAAAGTACCAAATTACAGAAGTAGCGTTGATTAAAAAAAATTTTTAGGAAAATTATAGTCGGATGTTTTTACTAAATATTTTTTGTTTTAATTATTTTATCCGATGATAACAATTTAACGAATAACACGTTTGAAACAAAATATTAGATACAGGTTAAAAAAATTTTTTAGAGGTTTTTTGACTTATAAGAGCGACTTAAAATGATGAATTTTGAAAAAATTTACACGCAGAGAAAAAAAGGGCGTAGTTAAGGCAACCACACTATGTTTATTGTAACAATATATTGTTTTCGTACATAAAAAATGGATATTTTTATTAAATATAAGCAATATATTAGTTACTGTAAACATATCAATGTTTATCGCCATTATAAATTTCAGTATTTAATGTTTTCTAACAACTAATGGCGTTTTCTTTTCTGAGTAAAATTCTGCATTTATTCTACCTTTTACATTTTTTAATGTTCTTTTCTTAAAAACATGTGTTATCTTAAAAGTGTAAAGCGTTCTTTTCTGATGATGTTCCCTTTAAAATTAAAAAAAATGGTATATATTCAACACTCATTTTAATTAAAGAGGCATGAGTGCAGCACTAGATCAAGGCGAATTCAGAACAAGGTGGTGGCAAGTTTCGAGCCGTAAACACTTACAATGCAATAAAAAAAACATCTGTTGTTTCTGTTGGTCTTTGATTGTTATAGTCTTGACACCATCTGTAATTGAATTTACCTTGCGCTAATTGTACTTAATTGTTTTATGCCGAAATTTGTGTTCTTTTGTAAACGTAAAATATAAAACACTTCTTAAAAATTAGGGGTACATTTAAAAATGTTGCCAAGTCACATGTAACACTTATACAACACTTTTTTAGAAAAGAAAACGCCATACATAATGATAACTTTGAAAACATCTTAAATTACTCACAACCGTTTCAAGATATTTAATAGCAATAACAAGACAAAATTTCTATACCTGTTGTCATAGTATGCTTAAGAAGCAAACAAAATATCTTTACTCTAATAATTTTTTGTTAGCGCCATTTGAAAAAAATTTTGAATCAGTTGTGTCGTTAATTCATTATGACTAACATGACAACAGTATGATTACTTCTTATCTTATTATGATTAACATGATGAATATATCTGGTCATTATATGATTAAATAATAATCGCTGTATCGTCAGGTGATTATTGTTCTAGCATATACGTCATTTTTGAAAAAAAATTTGTTAGAATTGGATTATACATATATGGCATCAATGTTCTCTTTCATATTCCAACGTCCATATTTTGATATCTCTTATAGAATCTGAGATATTTAGCATCGGCTTTGGTATACATCCACATTTTTTAGGTTCATTGAACATTATATTGCTAAAAATGAAAATTTTTAGCCTATGGACCAAATTTAAACTTTACTATTGCTTTGCGCCGTTCGCATAATGAACAACGTAGGTCAAAATAAACCATCACAGTTCTCCAATTTTCCAATTATAAGAAAAAAGATATCAAAGGATTTGCTAATATTCCTTTCATCTGAAGATAAAGAATATTTCAAAAATTTACTAAGAATTTCAGTAATTCAGAATTTCAGTGAATACTAATGATCGATGGAGCCGTTTTCTGATTATAGGTAAATCGAAGAAAAGTAGGCGTAAAAGTGGGCGGGGTAAAATTTTCTTTCAGCAAAAACCTAAGTTGGACTATGGCGATCATTAGAAATTTATGCGACATTTAATTTTTATTATATAGACTATTATAGTTTACTCAAACAAGGCTGTCGTTTTAGACTAAAGTACAAAATCTATTATTTATTATACATTTTTTTTAATCATAACAGTAGAAGTGCTTTTGTGTTATATTGCTTATAAAATATAAATATTGCAAAATTTAAAAACCATAATATATTTTCTTTCCATATTATGTTGCATCTGCCCTTATAAATCTCTATTAACCATCATTCATTGTTTTTGCTAAGGACTTATTTTGCTCCACGTCAAAGAAAACATCATAATACGAAATAAAATTTGATATGGAGCACAAAACGACAAAATGTTATTTTAGAAAAACCATTAAAACTTTGGATTTATTAAATGTAAATTCATGCAAATGTATAGTTTTGTTGAAAACTTACGTAGCAATCAATTAGGAGCGTTTAAAAAAAAATCTGTCAAGAAGTATTTGAGAAAATTGATTGTAAACCTATTTTATCGTTTTTCTCGAAACCGACTTGGTGGCGTATAGGCTAGAACAATAATCACCTGACGATATGGTGACTACAATCATTAATCTTATCATAATATGTTGCTCTTAGAATATGTGTACCATAACCATGTTTTTTCTTTACGTGAATTTTTCTTTTTCTTTTTTAATGAAGCCTGTGAATTTTTTACCGATAACCTTAGCTTAGATGTGCGATTAAAGGGGAAAACATATATAAACATATATGATATATCATTGTAAAAGTGTAAAATTTGCGTAATTCAAAAAATAAATTCTCCAGATTTTTGGAATTAGCCTTATGAATTACAAAAAAAAAGCTTTTGTTTTTGTAGCATAGGGTTATGTATAGGGTGATCGATTATTCGACTTTTTTCAATAACCGGTTTTCGAATATTCCGAATAGTTGATATTTTAAAAAAACCGGTTTTCGGTTAAGCATTTTAAAAATAACCGGTTAACCGGTTTTTATTCGAATACATAAAAACGCAAAAACCTGATTAGTTTTTGAAATAAAAAGTTAATTAGAATAAAAACAAAACAATTCACAAAGGTAAAGAACCAACAAAATACATAGATATGACTTAAGGTATGTTTAGACCTAACAAAAATTTGACGATAAAATCAAAAAAAAAATAACGTGACCAGTAAATTGATTAAACTTAAGCTTTATTTTTAATAATTTAAATTTATTTGCTAAACTTTATGTCTAAGATGATAATTGTATTTATGTATAATGTAGTTGAGAAACAGTTAAATAATGTTTGCTCTAGCCAAACAATGCTTTAAGAAAACTAGTGGTTACGTGTACGACGTCAAATATTTAATAGGTGTGAACATAGCAGTAGAAATTTTGAAAAACTTTGGTTTTAAAAAATTATAGGAATTTAATAAATTTATTACATGAGATATTCTCCCAAATTTATTTTAAATGAGTTTTAATTTGTTGGTGGCTAAGCATGGCTATATGAATCAGTAAACTTCAGCAATATTTTTGAAAAGTTGCAAACAAAACCTCTTATCCACGATTATATATTTAAATTTTTTTTGTTTCAGTATTATAGAAACAATAGTAATATGAACATGCTTTTTGTATGAAATATCTGTCAATTCGTCGATGACAATTTAACTGAAGAATTTTTTCATATCGTTGATTTCGCCGGTATGGTGTAGTTTTAAGCATGAAGATATGCTAGAACTACTTAAGAGTTTTTCATTCATTATTGGCAGCATATTTTAGTAAAGTATTATTTTTAGTCTCTTAAAAACTACTGGGAACAGAGTCAAGTTTTACTTGGCGTATATTTATGTCAAGCTTTTAGACTAATTATCATTGGAATTGTTTTTGGTTATATAAGCGATTTGTATTTACATTGCCCATAATGTTTTTTGACTTTTGTTACATTTTGTTTTGACATTCTTTATAAAAAGTTTAAGTTTGCCAAATAAATCAATTTGAAAAACACTTAAATTATGGGTACATTTATAGCAAAAGTAAGGAAAACGTAAAAAAATTACACATTACTCAAATAACCGGTTTATTTTACTAAAATAACCGGTTTATTCGATATTCGAAAAATGGACATTTTAAAATATTCGACTTGGGCAAAACTAAAATAACCGGTTAAAACCGGTCGAATACTATTCGATCGATCTCCCTAGTTATGTAACAATTTCAGCCTCAATGTATATATATTTTATATGTATATGTATGTAGATTTGATTTTAAAAATATCTGACAAAAAAAATGTACATACATTCATGTTTTATAAATTATTGATTTAAAATCGCAAGTGTAACTGGAATTGAAAAAATGGAAATCTAAAGTGATAGACTTTAAAAAGAAACATTATACTGGGACTTCTACTGCTTTTTTGAAAACAAAAAGATATTTAGAGCAATGAGAATATAAATTTAGTCATGCATTTTATCATAAAATATTCAAACAATCGAACGATATTGAAATTATTTATGTAGGACTATAAAAGTTTGTTGCAGAAAAAGATTTTTAAAGCACACACAATTATACCCACACTTGCACTTAGTCCGAAAATTATTTCCATTAGAAATGTAGTTGTTCTTTTGCATGCATCCATGTGAGATTGTATGTTTTTGGTAAAAATGTTTATGAATATGAGTGTAACCTTGTGTGTGTGTTTGAGTATTTTTGAATCAGTTTTTATTGTCTGAGTCTTTTGATATCAGTTGACTTGGTCAAAGTACAATGTATATACATACATTCATATACTTTATATATACATATTTATATATATTTATGTTTGTTAACACATGGTTTTTATTTGTTGGAATGATTATTTATTATGTTGTTTATACACTGACAGCAACATGTATGTATATTGAATACCAATTAACACCAATGATTGTAAATAGATATTCAAAAAAAAAAAAAAAACACATTCATGGAAGGATAAAAAAATTAATCTAATGAAAAAAGGTCACCCCCACTACAAAAATATGAAAAAAGGATAAGACATAGATACAAGTGCACATGTTGACTTTGTTGGAAATGAGTTAATTCAAGGCAAAATTATTTGTAGAATGACAATGTTCTTGTTCGAACATGTTTCCATTTGCATGTTTTTGTATTGACATTTGTTTTTTTTTTTTAGTTAATCTTATATACATAATAAAAATGAAATGTTGTGCGTTGCTAATAGCATAACTTGAGAACGGCTTGACCGGTTTGGACGATTTTTTCTTTAAAATGATCGCCATGGTCCAACTTAGGTTTTTACGGAAAGAAAATTTTCCCCGCCCACTTTGTTCGATTTACCGAAAATCAGAAAACGGCTCCATCGATTTGACTAATTTTTCTTTCAAATGTTCGTATTAATCCACTTTAAGTTTTCATAGAAAGAAAAATTTACCACGCCTACTTTTACGCCCACTTTTTCTATTAAGCGCATAACTTGAGAACGGCTGGACCGATTTGGACGATTTTTTCTTTCTAATGATCGCCATAGTCTAACTTAGGTTTTTACGAAAAGAAAATTTTGCCCCGCCCACTTTTACGCCTACTTTTTTGATTTACCTAAAACCAGAAAACGGCTCCATCGATCATTAGTAATCAGCTACCAAGCGAAGCCGGGGCGGCCAGCTAGTTTTTAAATAAATGTTGCTCTAGTCACCAAACTACAGTTCTACAGTCAACTTCTACCACAATTTATTTATTTTTGTTGTTTTTTGGTTTCAACTCGAAATTAAAACAGCATTTTTGAATGGAAATTTCTAAATTAAAAAATCTCTGTAAAAACCTGAAAGGAAAGGGTGGAGCATCAGGGATCTTATGTTAACCCTCTTATGTAGTTTTTTCATCTAAACTTATTTTATGCCAAAATATTTTTATTAACAACATTTAAGAAACTAATATTTTTCGCCAACACATATGTACATTTAATACATGTTAATCTGGTTATTAATCTGTATGTACGCCAAATTTTTCGAAAAGAGAAAACGTACAAATTTTATCTTATTTTGAACTCTAAAAAGTACCAATTTTATATTATTTTGAACTCTAAAAAGTACCCTTAAAAAGTGCATCATATTTTAATGCGGATCATATGCAATCAGTATAACAAATTTATCAAAAAGAGAAAAAGTGCCAAAGTTTTCCCCATTTTTACCTCCTGATATACGTCTACAAAATGTCTTCCAAATTCTTTAAGCGGTTTTCGCATGATTGAGCCACAAACTAACAAGAAATCTTAACATCTAAACATACACACTTTCACATTTATAATATTAGTAGGGTAACTTTCTTAATTTGTGTCACATTTCCTCGATATTTAAAGTTAGCAGCTCACAATTGTTTATTACGTGTAAGTTTTATAGAAGGCGAACCCAATAGACTTAAATATGTTTTTAACCATAATGAATCATGATTTTGAAAGATTTATCACAGATTTCATACAAAACTCATCTCAAATATTTTTACTCTTGCTGGAGGATATCAAAAATTTGGCACAACCGAATAAAGCACTTTTACAGAACATTGTTTTTAATTAAAAAGTCGGTTTAAAATGAAAAGTTTTAACAAACAAAAATTTCAACTTTTCAATTAAAACATTTAATTCAAAAGTCAACTTATCAATAAAAATTACTTTGCACTCCAGAGTCAAACATTCACTAAGGCTCGTTTTCACAACTTACCGATAGGTAGTATTTTATCGGCCGTATAAAAAGTGTTCCATTATTACAACTTTACTTAAACCTACCAGGTAGGATGAACCTTAATTTACTTTATCGCTCACTCTAGGTTAAATTAAAGTTTTAAAAATGGAATTTTTTTTATAAAACCGGCTAAAGTCTACTTGAAGCTATCAGTAAGTTGTGAAAATGGGCGTAAGAATATTTGAATTTTCATTAAAAATTTAATTTAATAGTTTTATTGTGGCTTTTATTATTGCGTTAATAGCTTTTGGTCAAAAATAGATTTTCTTCCATTTCCAGTTCAGTCAAAAAAATTATTAAAAAAAAAAAAATCAATTTATTTCAATTAAAAATTAAAAGCCAGATTGAAAAAGAAATAAAATGTTGATTCAAAACCATTTACAGCTCAATAAAAACTACAATAAAACAAATTGTTGTAAAGCTATAGAACGAGCTTTATATGCTTACATTTGTCTCTTAAAATGTGCAGTCAGAAGTCAACGAAAAAAGGAAGACAAAACAAAAAAATATACATTGGTATTCAAGAAAAATTCTTGTCAAAACTACGAGAAAATAGAATTGAGGAAGAAACATGTAAAGAAAATCAATAACATCAAATTCCGATCCACCAAAAATACCACCATGTTTGACTAAAGACATAAGCCTTAGTTAGCTTACAGTAATAGTAATGTAGTTGTACAGGAAAAAAGTAAGAAAAATCAATTTTCTACAGATTAAGACGTTACGGTTAAATAACATCTTATTGCTAACT
Source organism: Pollenia griseotomentosa (assembly GCA_963931875.1). NCBI lineage: Eukaryota > Metazoa > Arthropoda > Insecta > Diptera > Polleniidae > Pollenia > Pollenia griseotomentosa. The sequence goes on from OZ007561.1 coordinate 21,774,846, forward strand.
ATAATCGTTCTAATTGCTTTACATACAATAAAATGAACAGCTGATTTGCAACGTTACTGTTACTGTCAGCTACCTGGGGCTTAACAGACGTCGCTGTGGTTGTAAAGGAGAACATGCTAGAACTCTGATAATATGATACGTTATTATTCTCGACACTACGTTGTCAGTTCGATCGAGGTCGATTCCCAGCTCAGTCAAGAATACTGTTAAATTTGTAATGTCCAGGGTATACTTACGGATCCACGAACCTTAAGTGATAAGATTTTGCGTTCACTCTTTCTGGGGGCTAATAATATTGATATTCTTTATTGTATTTTTTTATACTAACACAAAGTTAGTATATAGTAGTATAAATATCATCATATACATATATACTAAGATAGATACGATAAAACAAGTTTGGGTAAGCTAGTCGGAAGGTTGGATGTTCGGCTGTAGTTTAATTCGGGAGTCGCCACATGCAAAATGTCTTGATTATCTTTGGGAATTCTGGAAAAAGTTGGATCGGCTCCGGGAACTCAAATACGTTGTTGCTGGTTCGGACTGGTCAGCTTCGGAATGTGCAGGAGTTATTTTAATATGTACAACATTTCTTAGGACTTGTATCTACGATAGTACAGAAATGGTTCTACTCTACTGGAACAGATGACCAAGTTCACTGTAGGAAAAGACGAACTAAATCACTGTTGGAATAGATAACCGAAGTTACTTTCGGAGCAGATGACCGAAGTCAGTATTGGAACAGATAACCGAAGTTACTGTCGGAACAGATAACCGAAGACACTGTAAGAACAGATGAACTGAATCACACAGGAACAGAGAACCGAAATGACTGTAGGAACAGAAACCTTTGTCATGCATACTTATTTAAAAAACACATTAAACAAGTGTATTCAATAGTATGAGTATATGTGGTTGTTACAATAGAACCGTTCAGTGTTATTTATAATTAATATTTGTGTTTATAATTATATTAAATAAAAATTTAGTTGTTGTTTTTATAATTATAATTAATATAAAAACAAAATGGACAAACTAACGAATTCATATGAACGTGACAATATAATATTGGGGTATTCTATTGCCACGTTACAATATCCTTTCTTTGATAAACTTGAGCCCGATTGAAAACGAAAATAATATTTTATTTCATATTATAACTAGGATTTTCCAACTTAAAATTAAATACCGTAGAATTTCGTTAATAACTTGACCCCAGCGCTATCAACCGGGTCAAAATTTTATCAGGAAACTTATTTTTGTTAGATAAATATATTTTGTGAATTTAAGCCCAATCGTACTAAAAATAAAAAAAACTTTTATATCACGACAACAGCGCCACAAATCGGGATTTATCGTATGAGACTTAAATAATTTATTGTCCAAGTTTGGTATCAATCGGTCCATTTGCATTTTTTTACTTCAAAATATATTTTCACAAAAAAAAAAAATTTATTAAAGAATTTTTATTTTAAGAAGAATCTTTTTGTTATGCGTCATCGGGCCGTACTTCTTCGAAAATGAGGCCGAGCAGTTACCGTGAATAGTGTTCGTTATCGCAGGATGATAACGCACTTCTTGTGGCCAGAAGTTGAGGATATGGACCTGGACGATATTTTGTTCCAACAGGATAGTACCACTTGCCACACAGCCAACGAAACAATGGCTCTTTTGCGCGAAAAATTCAATGGCCGTGTTATCTCACGTCGTGGCAATGTTAATTGGCCATGTGATTTGACACCGCTGAACTTCTTTTTTGGGGGATAATTAAAACAAAAAGCCATAACAATTCAGGAGCTCAAAAATGATTCGGCACAGTAGCGACATTGATCCTCAATTATGCCTCAAAGTTATTGAAAATATGGGCCATCGGCTTCAGGTATGCCACCGTAGCCTCAGCGAGCATTTGACGATATTTTGTCTCACACATAATTGTGTGCTTGACCCTTCTATAATAATAAAAAATATTACGATAATTATCTGAAAACTTTTTGTTTTATTTACAATTAACATCGTGCGCCTTGGTTGGACCACCCTTTATAAGTCATATTTTATCTACAAAAAGTATGTTTTTTTATACCAGAAAAATGTTTTAACTCAATTAATTGTTTGACCAAAAAGTCTTTTTTAAAGTTCAGATTATTCTGTTTTAGAAAAAAGTCTCAACAATTTTATTAAAAAGACATGCTCGCCAAAATGCGACTTTCACTTTTTAACAAGACATTTTTTATATCATTAAAATCCCAATTTTACCGAAAATATTTTGCCTTTTCACCAAAGAGTATTTTTTTAAAAGAAAATATTTTCTTATTTTTATCTTAAAGTATTTTCACCATCAAATAACTTTTACTTCAAAAAAAATTTACTTTTTTCTACTATTTTTATCAAAAATAAAATTCACTTTATCATAAATCTTAAAAAAGTTGTTTTTCTTGTTTACATGTCCCAGATTGTATTCCAAATCGATTTATGTCTTAAAATCGTATATTGTCAAGTTTTATTAATTTTTTATTGAAATCTCTGTTTTTTGTTATTTTTTATTTATAAATAAAAGAAACTGTTTTTTTCAAATATTTTGCAACATTTTAAGCATTTTATTTCTTGAGAAAAAGTTGAGTACAACATTTTAGCAAAAAAAGCACTTAAATGTATAAAAAACGTCAAGAGAAAGTGGATCAACAATAAATCTCCCATTCTACCGATTGCTCGCTAGGTAGTTGTATATCAGAAAAAATCTGTGGATACAAATTCAAAATATAAATAAATAAAAAAAATAATACATCCACATATGAAAGAATGAAAATTATATTTTTTGTTGGTTTGTAGTTGCAAAGAAAACTAGAAATTTGCCATATGCAAAAATGCATTTACCAACTTCTTACCTGCTTCTTTACCACCATTTTGTTGCCTGACTTTTAAGCTCGAGTTTTTGGCGAACGAAGAAACACGTACACTTTGCTACAAAATAATAACAACATTAATATTTAAATGGATTTCAGGTCGAGTTCGATCAGCGTTTCGTAATATTTTCCCATTTTTTTCGTTAAAAATGCAGTAAATATTGGATTTAGTCAGTCTTGTGTATGACTTTTTAGAATTTATGAAAACATTTTCAGCATCTTTACTTTTATTTTTGAAAAATTCTATTGAAATTTATTTTCCTTTCTTTTTTTTTTTGAATTGATGATTATATACAAATGCACATAAATATTTTGATCTTGTCTGAAACAAATCCAATGTGTTGTATACTGGAATCACTTTAAGTAAAATCAATATGGGTATAGGACTTCAAACACTTCCTAGCGAAGCATAGCATGAAGTTCTTATATGCCAAATATATTTCGATTACCAGCAATAGGGTAGTTCTCAAAATGATGAATTCGATTTTAAAATATTTTCTTAAATGTAAAATTGTACCTCGATAAAAAGAATTGATACATTTAATTAAGAAGAAAAAAAAATTTATTTCTCCCAGGAGTCATGTTGTCAAAGAAACGTCACGAACTTAATCGAGAAAAGCTACAATTTCATTGCTAATTTGGTGAAAAGACCCAAATACTTCGGAAAGTCATAATTTTAAAAATAAATCACATACAGGCATGTCACAGAGTACAATTCCATTCGGAATCGAAGAAAACATATTTGTTTATTGATAGAAAATGTATTTTGATAGTTTTTTGGCCTTTCAGAACCAACGAATTCCCATTCCGTTCATGAAAACAAAAATGGTTTCATTCCGAAAATTTATTTCGTCATATCTGAAGCACTAAAATACGGAATGAACTCTGTTTCCAAACGGTATTGTACTCTGTGACATGGCTAATAATTCCTCTGAAATAAATTTTCACAAAAATACTAGGAAAGTCAGTTTCAAAAGAATGTTTCTTACTTTTTACAAACAGTCACTTTTCTTCCTATTAAATCCACTTTCTTTATCAACAAACTTTTTTATTTTTTCCACAAAAAATTCATGTTAAGAAAATTAAACTCGCCGAAAACAATTATCAAGGATCATAAAAAGACTTACCTCAGTTAAAACTAACTATTACTTTAACTTCCAGTTAACAATATGTTTTTGACAGTTATAACTGATAGTTATTTATAACTAAACTTTTTAGGACAATATAAGAATGAAATAGTCATAACAAAGGCAGACAAGGGAAACAAAACAGTTTTAATGTACAAAAAGGATTATAACGATGGAATGAACAAATTGCTGGAGGATAAACACACTTACAAACGTATGTTGATTGATCCAACACAAAAATTACAAAGGACAAACAACAAAATTATTATAGACTTATATAAAAAAGAATATATAAGTGGATATGATAAGAAAATATTGACATCAAATGCCGCAACGGCGCACAGTGGCGCCATTTGAGTTTTTTCCTTGCAAAAATCATATCTTTTGAACCGAATAAGATAATTGAACAGTTTAAACAGCATATGATAGATAACTCTTCAGCCTATGAAATGAGCGTTTGGAAAGGGTGCTACGCTTTGTAGGGGCCTACTTATGGGTTATCAAAGTTAAAATTAGTAGAAAAATCAATTTTATGGTAACTAAAAAAAATTATTTTTACATTTTTAGATTGTTTTTATTTTTTTTCTTTAGGGTTTTATGTTTTAAATTATTACCCAACAAATTAAAAAAAAAAATAATTTTTTTTTTTAAATTTATTTTTTAAATTTTCTGTAAAATATTCATGGAAAGTTCTAAGTCCATAAACAAGGCCAAGGCTTCTTCGGAACCATACTTTTTAATGTGTGCGTTTGTGGGTGTGGGAATGCTTTCCTTAATCCTTTTTAGTCGCAGTGGTACTGCATCAGCAACAGATTTGGTTATCTGCGACCTAACTCTTTCACTATCCTTTGTATATTTAATAGACAACGCGTCCGATAATTGCTTCGTGGTCAAGTCATTGGTGGCATCGGCAAGTTTCCTCTTTCTTGTGAAAATTGAACACCCCTCAATACTTTTTTTGGCCTTCCTTTTGCTCCTCTGGTTGATGTGGTGGGTTTATCTACTGCCAATATATCCAGGATGGTGTCTTCATTAAGCCAGTCCTCGTATTTGGAGTTGAAGTTCTGAATGGTTCGATTAGATTTCACCCATTTTGCCTTTATATATGCATATATCAGATAAAAATTATTTTTTATAATTTCGCTTCTCTCAATATTTCCGTATAAGCTATCAAGTTCTTCTAAAGCAGCTTCCGTTAAAAACTTTGGTGTGGTTGACTTTCTAAACAGTTCAAATAATTTTAAATTTTTCAACGCCATGTTTTCAGTACTTAAATTGTTTAATGGTTTCAGTAATTGTTGCGCCAACTTTCAGTCGTAGACTAATCCAGGCATTATGCTTATTTTGCAATATATAGGCTTATGAACCATGCCTAAAAATATACCTGTTCCCTGCATACATATGGATTTAGGCTGAATAATGCAATTTTGATATTATGCACGCGTCCAAATAAGATTTGTGCCTACCTGTAGGGACCATAAGTCAATATTGTTCTTGACCATTTGTACGCCAAAGTATTGTTAAAGTGAGGTACCTGCTAATTTCAATGAGAAGTTTTTTTTCAAACTATTAGACAATTTAGTGCAATATTAAATGTTCAACTTAAAAGTTCTAAGTTTTTTGATTATTGTTACTCATTGTTTTTGTAAGTTTTTTGTTTTTTGTTTTTTGTCGTGTTATTCTTATATTCTGTATAATAATAAGATAAATAAATTTATTTGTATTATTTCTGTTTTGTGTATAGATTTTCCTGATGATGCTTACCGATGGTAGGCGAAATATTGAAAAATAAATAAATGAAATAAAAAGATTATAACAAAGACCTCGAGCCTGATTATTTACTTAATTTATTTAAAATTTAAAAGGTCGAAACAAAAACATATTTAGTAAAACATATTTAGTTACTATTAGATCAAACTACTGTCAGTCAAAACATATAAGGGATGGACGCCATACAATTTCTGCAACCATGTCTTTTTAACCTTTTTTACCTCTAGAAGCCAAACGGGCACGTACGGGCAGATAAAACCTTTTGAATTATGTAAAGAAATAATCAAAGAACAGGTTTTGCAAATATGGCAAATATAGAAAAATATAGATTTTTTTTATTTTCCGTCAAAGTTGAAAAATAGTGAAAAAACGGATAGTTTTTAAATAGTGATTTACCAGGAGAAACACAAAGCAAACAGTTAATTTTTTTTATCATTATACATTTAATAAATACATCAATCAATACAAACAAAAAATAAGGCGATTCGTTACCTATTTTTCGTGATATTACACCTGAAATCGCAACAAATTGACTAAAAATTGTGGGTTTTTTTGAAAACCGAAAGTCGGTCAACTTTGAACGGTTATATCTTCTAAACTAAATGTGATATTATTAAGAGTGGCATATTTGAAATCGTTGAAAAGTTTCCTATAACATGGGTTTATTCAAAACTTCGTCGGCGCTCATGAAAATTTTGATTTTTGCAACCTCGTTTGTTCTACGGGCGCAACTGTGCGGCGCCCCGACTGTATGGACTTCCGAAAATCCATAAACCTAGTAACCCACTTCGTCCAATATCATCATCGGTAGGAGTACCCTGCTATGGGTTATCAAAATATATTGGGAATATATTAAAAAACATTATACTCGACAAATTTAACATAAAAAACTCGTTAGAACTAAAGTAAAAACTGGATATACTTACATTGGACGAAGATGAGATTCTTGTATCATTGGACGTGGTATCGTTATTTACAAACATACCTATACACCTAGCGATAAGTAATATCATGACAAAATAGAATGTGCTACAAAATCACACTAAAATACCAAGGACACAAATTCTGAAAATACTTAAATTCTGCTTAAATGATAATAATTATTTTATGCATGATGGCAAATTATACCAACAGACATACGGGATGCCAATGGGCAACCAATTATCACCGACTGTAGCCGACATTATATTGGACCACTTAATGGAACAATGTATCGAAGAACTACAAATGAACAATATACAAATAAGACTGATCACAAAGTATGTGGATGATTTGTTTGCCATAATAAAATATAAAGACGAAGACATAATATTGAAAACATTTAACTCATATCATAGCAAACTGAAATTTAATCTAGAGAGGGAGAAGGACAATGCAATACCATATCTGGATATGAAGATATTCCGACAAAATGGCAAAATAATAACAGATTGGTATATGAAACCAATTGCTTCTGGACGCTTGATGAATTTCCACTCAACACAACCCATGAAAGAGAAGATAAATACAGCAATGAATCTAATTGACAAAGTTACAAAAATAAGCAACGTAAAATTTCAATTTAAGAATATGACAAGAATAAAGGATATTTTAATGAAAAACAATTTTCCAAAGGGGTTGATCAATTCATTACTGTCTAAAGTCAAAAATAATATTTCATCAGGGGAAAAAAACAAAAATGACACATCTGGCAACGCCAAATACTATAGTCTACCGTTTATTCCAAGATTAACTGAGAACAACAAACTGAGAGAGATAATAAAGGACCAACAAATAATATTCGCGCATAAATCAAACAAGACAATACATAATTTATTTACACAAACAAAAACAAAGATTGAGTGTAGGGATCAAAGTGATGTTGTTTATCAAATTGAATGTGACGGCGGTGATAATGAGGAGTGTGGAAAAATCTACATTGGTCCAACGAAGAGAAATTTAGGCGTGAAAATAGACGAGCATAAAGCTGATATAAAAAGAGGAAAACAATCAACTGCACTTGCACAGCACTGCATTGAAAACGGACACAAGCCAAACTTTGAAAAAGTAAGAATTTTAGATAAAGAGAAAAGGGAAAATAAAAGATACACGTTGGAGAGCATAAGAATACAACAAAAATCGACAAGTGCAATAAACACAAAAGAAGACAAAGACAATACAAATGCAAACTACACCATTGCAATACTTTAGTAATAATAACAACTGTGATCAAAAAAGGACAAATTTTCTGTGATAATTTTTTAAATTTACATACATTTATTTTAATATTTTAAGTTTTGTGTTGTGTTGTCCACCTATACAAAATACTGTGATATAATTTATAAATGATGTAAACTGACGAAAAAGATTATTGTAAGTTAATTTGTCAAAAATTAAGATTATAATTATTGTTATTATTGACTACTTTTTAATTTGTGTTTTTACAATGTTGCCAGATTTTAATAAAAACTCAATCCCTGAAGAAGTTGGAAAGAATACCAACGCAACGTCGGATTTTATTGAGAATGAAATAAATAATCTTTTATTTACATTAAATTAATGACCTTGAAAGCCTGCATATAGAAAACAAGAAAAACTATTGAGAGTAATCAAAAAAGGTCGATCAACACTTATAATTATAAAACTTGATGAAATTGGCCATTATTTCTACAAAAAAAAAACAGTTTTTTCTTAATTTAAAAAATTATTGGATGAAAAAATTGACACTTTTTGCATAAAATTACACATTTTTACTCAAAAGTCTCTTTTTATACCCTCGACCACCACTAGTGGTGAATGAGGATGTATTAAGGTTTTTATTTTGTGTGAAACCTTTTTATTGTTCATCGCACACCGCATAAAGTATTATATATATATATTCTGGCTTCTTGAGTAGTTCTAAGTCGATAAAAGCATGTTCGTCTGTCTGTCCGTCTGTTAAAAACACGCTCACTTTCGAAAATCTCATAACAAAGGAATAATGTTGGAAACAAATTGCTTGTAGTTATGCTTAGCAGTTTGGGATTGAAATCCAGCCAAATTTGCTCAGTAAGGATAAATGTTATGAATTTAAATGTGAAACCAACACCCTAAAAAAATTTATAATTTTGTTACAAAAACTATCATAAATGGTAGCTAGCACGGATTAGTATAAGATTTTGCACAAATTCGTGATATATGACTAGAAAACACCGTGTCAAATTTCGTGAAGATCGGTCTTTAATTTACGATAGGCCCCATATAAAGCCTACTTTTTGAAAACAGTTTAGTACACCTTAATCCGAAGCAATTGTTATAAAATTTGGTACGTCATATTTCTATTGGACTAGAAATCACCCTGTAAAATTTCGTGAGAATTGGTCCATAATTTAACCATAACGAAAATTGCAAATAAATAAAACCTACTCCTACAACATTCTAACTGTAACAAAGATTCGGCTTAGCAGAATATAGCACTATTACTTGTATATTAACCCATTTTGTACCAGCGGTCGAGATCTCGCCCAGAAACTTTTGCTATTTTGATTAAATAATTCAAGTATTAGGTATGAAAATTAAGTTATTATTTTTTTTTTATTCCTAACAAAGTTTCCGACCAAAGTTTTTTTAGGACCAGCATTCTGGGGATGACAGTAATACATTGCATTGTATTGGAAATAGGAAAAAAAGTTATGGGAAAATGGATACAGAAAGTAGTATTTGCAGTTCTTATGTTGTACAATTCACCGGCCAATCGACCAAAAAAGGCTAAGCTCTTGAGGAATAACGTGTATTATGTTATAAAGTTTCCCCCCTTGGGCACAAGAATATATTTAAAAAAGCCTCTTCTTTATCTCATATTAATACTTTCATCAAATAGTAAAACAAAAAAGGGTTATTGGTTTTTAATAGCCAACAGCTTAAATAAATTTTAATGTGAACACACTCATTGTTATACTCCAGCTGATCGCCAACCGCCTTGAGCATGGCTGGTCGAGATCTCAAACACTGGGATAATAAGCGCACAAAATTTTTTATTTTTATCTATTATTTGTTATTAATATTTGAAAAAATTTGTGTTTTTTTAACCAAACCATTTGATTGATGTGCAAGTGGTACCATATTTTGGTAGCCATTGCTGCAAGATGTTCATCAGGGGGAAACGTTTTGGATGCAAATATTGGTGTTTTTATTTATCAAAATGGAATCGCTTTCAATTCAAACCATAAGCTGAAGGTGATATCATGGTTATGAGCAATATCGTTTTATGTTCATTTCTGTTAATTTCGCCACTTTTTCACTGACAGGCATACTGATAGGCGCATTCGACCAAAAACATAAGATTGAATTGGAGAGACATTTCAGAGGTCACTTTGGCTACGAAATAAGACCAGATTGATCTAATAGAAAATGTAATCCGATACTAGGAAATAAACAAAAAAAAAAAAAAAACGGGTCTCTGCACCCCAAGCCCATCTTATTATAATTGCAATAAGTTTATGGGTGGACTTAAATTGCGTGATTACAGGATTGGATTCTGAGGCAAAAAGTGGCGGTGGCCAGTTTGGCTTACCTGCTTTGACAGCACCAGTGTCAACGCATGAAAATAGTTTTGCATGATTGCTTATAAAACCAATCAGAAGTCTATGAGTCAAATTGATTTTAATAAATCTATAATAAGACCTCTACTGTTAGCCATCGAACAAGCTACAAACACAGCATCAGTTTCGTCCTATTAAAAAAAACAGAGAGGCAGTGGTTTCTTTGACTGCCCAGCATCAGTACCCAAAATAAAAGGTATGTGTGAAATAAAGTTCAAAAAATGGAATGTAAGTTACTTTTTCAGAAACTTTTTCCCAACAAAAAACATTTATTTTTTACAAATTATAAGGGTAATTCCATGTCAAAGCGACCAGGAGTAGGAACTGACCCCATTCGATTTTAATGAAATTTGCTGAGAAGGTTCCTCTTATCCTATTAGAAACATATATGAACGACAAAAAATTTAGAAATATTTCTTCGAAAGTTATGTCATATTTAAAATGTCACAATTTCGCCGAATTAGCCAAATCTGTTGAGATTATATCTTCAATATCTCCAAAACTACTTTAATGTCATTTTAAAGAGAACACTTTGGGCTACAAACAAACATGACAAAAAAAAAGAAATTTTTTTACATGTAATAGCTGCAAAATATAAAATTTTTAAAACGGACAAAGTCGAAAACCTATTTTTTTATTTGGCTGATTTTTTTTTTACATAATACCTCAAACTGTTCTTTAAAAATCCTGAAACTTTGAAGGAGGTGTTTTTTTTACTTTTTAAAAATTTGTTTCGTTCGCAGCCTTTGAAAAAATAATCATAAAATAATGGGTGATTTTTTAAGAGCTATAGGAAAGTAAAAAAAAAAAACACATAAAATTCAGAAAAATGCATGAAATCTTTATTTGAATCGATAGTACGGTCCATATAATATAATCTTTAAAGATTATTTCATGCAAATGTTGACCGTGACTGCGCCTCAAATGGTCCATCCGCTTAGTCCAATTTTGGCATACTCTTCCCAACATTTCGGCCGGTATCTCATGAATAAATGCTTCAATGTTGTTTTCCAATGCGTCAATTGAAGAGGGCATGTGTGTATAGACATGAGCTTTAACATAGCCCCACAAAAAATAGTCTAAAGGCGTTAAATCGCACGACCGGTCCCGAACATGAAATAAAATGTTCACCGAACTCGCCTCTCATTAAGTCCATTGTTAAGCGTGCTGCGTAGCATGTGGCACCGTCTTGTTGAAACCACATGTCATGCAAGTCAAGCTCTTGCATTTTGGGCAAAAAAAAGTTGGATATCATCTCACGGTAGCGCTCACCATTCACAGTTACGTTACGATTCGCATCATCTTTGAAGAAGTACGGTCCAATGATGCCACCAGCCCATAAACCGCTCTAAACTGTGACTTTTTCTGGATGCATTGGTAGCTCTTGCAATGCTTCTGGCTGATCTTGACTCGAAAATCGACAATTCTGCTTATTAACGTACCCATTGAGCCAAAAATGAGCTTCGTCGCTGAACACAATTTTTCGATAAAAAAGTGGATAGCATTTTGATAATAAAATTCAATAATTTGCAAGCGTTGTTCGTTTGTAAGACAATTCATGGTTAAATTATAGACCAAACTGAAGATGTTTGACATGTTTGAAACAAAACACGAAACGTGCGTCAGCTGTTTTAACCAGTGTTGCCAAAAAGATAATAGCTAAAAAATCACCCGATAGTATTTTAATATTGTAATTTTGAGTTGCAAAAAACAGTCAAGCCGGGCACCTGGCATTTTAACCTTATTGGGGTACGCTGAATCCAGTAGTGCTAACAGTTTTTTTAGGTTCGCTCACGTTTTCAAAATATACCGTAATTTCAAAAATGCAGTAGGTTGCACTGCATACATTCGCTTAACTCAAAAACGGTTTAGTTTATTGAAATTACTAAAAAGACCAAAATTCCGCAATAAATAATAAAGTGGGTTGGTTGGTGGTACATTTGACCCTTCTAGTATAAAAAGAACGTTCTCACCAAATTTCATTAAAATCGAAAGGGTTCGGGTAACACTCTTGGTCGATTTGACATGGAATTACCCATAAAGTAATTTACTCGCCATAAAAATTCTTTTATAAAACCGCGTCACATTTCTTAGTAAAAACTGTAGCCAGTATAGGTTTTTTTTTAAATTTTAATTCAAGGAAACACCATAAATATGTTTTTATACTCCCACCTGTATGGAAGCTACGAAGCAAAAAGCAAAACAATTTATGGATGTACTTAAACATTTATTTTTTCATTCAACCATTTACCCATTTTTTTCATGCATCCATCTAAACGTACACAAACAAGTCCTGGTAGTGTCATCAACATAGATTTCCTTCTTATGTTGACATTTTGACAGCGTTGTATGCTTATTTGGAAACTTGTATAGAAATTCATTTCCTTTTTAAAAAGCAACTTTACATGGAGAAGATATTTATGGCAAAACTGTGTATAGAGTAGATAACTTAAAGAGACGTAACACATAACGAAAACGTATTTAATATTGAAAACAAAATTTTTAAAAATATATTGACATCGTCGTAGCCATATATGAAAAGATTTGTGAGAACGATATGATCTTGGCACCAGCAACAGTAATAAAATTCTCAATTTATATATTGTCATATTTTAACTTGATTTGTAGATCACAAACAAACGATTGCGACTTAAGGCCATGTCAGATAAAACTTCATCGCTTTGCGTGACACATCTAAATTTGACAGAAAAGCGTAACGCAAAAGGTGTATGTCACAATAAAAACTTTGACAACACTCATACATTGCGTATTAAAAAGAAAATAAATAAAAAAAATTATACTAGCAGATTGTCAAAGCGCGCAAAAAGATGAGAGTTGCCTAACTTTTCGCTTCGCTTTGCGTTAAAAGTTCTTTATGTGACATGTTTCGTATAAGTATGAATATTTCATCTTAGATGTCAAAGCGAATCTCTTACGCAACGCGAAGCAAAAGTTTTATCTGACATGGCCTTTAAAAAAATTTTCTTAGACTTGTAAATATTATTATGAAAGAAAATGTTCATTTTTGTTGTATTTGCTTATCGCTATATGTTTATTTATTAGTTTTTATGCGGTTGTTTTTTGTCTGTGGGTGTTGAATTGATTTCTTTTCTTCATAGTTTCATCTTTAAAGTTCCGTGTGTCAATAACAATTCATGGCTGAAGAAAAAATAATCTGTTTCGCTAAACAACTTCACTAACAAATGTATTATTTTAATTTAATTGTGTGTATGTGTGCGTAAGTGTGTTCGTTATACATTCAAAACATATTCAATGCTTATTTTATGTTCAAGGTGCTTAATAAGCCATTCATTTGTGCACTATTTCACTTCTGTCGAACGTTGATTTTTATGTGCAAAAATGTTTGTACTTCAAACTGTAAACAAACAAACGAACATATGCGAAATTTTTTCTTTACACATTAAAAATAAAAAAAATTGCTCAAAAATGGAGACTCAAGCAAAAAACTTAAGAAAAACTTTTGTTTGGTTTGAAAATAGAAAAATATAAAAGTTTTACCTTTTTTGAGTCTGTTAAGGAAAATTTTCATAGAGAACTTGCTTTGTAAAGCTTTACTAAATTAAAAAAATACAGGCATTTAAGTTAATTTGAGCTTTTTAAATCATATCGAATTACACACAAATTTTATATGGAATTGTGACTTTAGGCGTACTTATTATGAAATTTTTCACACACGCAATTACAACCCACCCGTTTTAAACGCCTATTCTAAATGTTCACTTAATTAATTGGTTTTCTAAATATTTTTTTAGTTTTATATTAATCAGAGCAATTTTTATAAACATGAGAGGTTTTTTTAAAGGAAAACGTTAAGTTATTAACGTCCTAATGGCTTTTGTAATTAAAAATGTGTTTTAATTTTTTTTTTTTTTGCTTGGATATATATTTTGACGTTTAAGAGCTTGATGACTTTGCAGAACTACAAAAAGAAAAGAAAACTCATTAGCTAATGTTTTTTTCTTCAGCCGTATGATATGATAATAGCTCTTTTGGAATTATTACTTTTCGGTTAGAATGCTTTTATAAGTATTTTGATAAATAGCTTCTTTAAAGTTCAAAGTTAGAACGGATTGATTTTTAAAAATGTACTGAATATAGCGAAAAGTAAAACTCAGTAAATTTAAGTAAGCCTTTTCACTGAAAAGTCAATTTTTTACTAAAAAGTCATGCCTTTTTGCGCACAGAAGTAATTTTTTTTTACAGTGGTACAGTGGGATTAAAGATAATTATAGTTAAAGTTAATTAGTATAAACACTAAAAAAATTAAGATAAAAATATAAAATATTGACTGCATTTCTTTTGTAACAACAGAACTTTATTTATCTTCTTGAATAAATTCGGGGTGAAATTGTTGAACCCGTAGACTTGGTAAGCTCATATTCCCTATTTTTGCAATCTCTCTAAAGGTACGTTCAGACTAATGAAATATTTGACGAAAATATTTGTTCTGATATTTGCTTCAAACTATGTGAAACAAAAAAATATTTTGTTAAATGTTCAAACTAAGCTCAAATATTTGACAATTATTGTTTGTTAAAACAGTTGGCAAATAGTGTCAAATAAAATAAATTAATTCATGTTTGCCATGCGTTCAGACTAAAACAAATACTTGCGTTAAATATTTAATTAATGAAAGTGTCTAAAAATAAAAATATATTTCCCAAATAGTAAAAATGAGCGCAGAAGCTATTTCATTTGTTTTATTCTGTGGAGCAGCATCTCTTAAAGTGTTAGAACAGGAGAATGTTTAAGGAAAAAAATAAACTGGAAGACAATGGGTAACGGGAACATGGCTAAAAATTGCAAACTTAAAAACAAAGCCTAAAATATATTTGAATTCGCTAAATCGGTTAAAAAACCAAATGTCGGGAAAAAAGAATATAAAAATTGCAAAAAAAGCGAAAATTCGCGTTAAATTTTGATATTTCAAACAAGTCATAAAATAAAAAAGCGCCTAAAACTGTAAGGAATGGCAAAAATTCGATAAAAATTGCTAAATTAGTGGAAATTTGCAAAAAATTTGCTAATAGCTGTATTATAGCAAATCCTAATAATTATTAAAAATCGTTAAAGCTGTGAAGATTCACAGGTAAAAATCACTTTTTCGCGAGCATGGCTAAAATGCGCGAAAAATTGCAAACTTGGAAACAAACCCTAAAATTGATTTGAAATCGGTTAAAAAACAAATTGTCGGAAAATAACAAAAAAAAAATTTTTCCAAAAATAGGGAAAATTCGCGAAAATTTTTAATATTTCAAACAAGCTATAAAATTGACTAAAAGTCCCTAAAGTATAAGGAATGGCAAAAAATTCGGTAAAATTGCTAAAATAGCGAACATTCGCAAAAATTTGCTAATAGCAGCATGATAGCAAAGTTTAATAATTATTAGAAATCGTTAAAGCCGCAAAGAATCACATGAAGAAATCGCTTCTATCGCGAAAATGGCTAAAATTTTAAAAAAATTGCAAACTTGGAAACAAACCTTAACCTAAAATTTATTTGAAATCGCTAAATCGATTAAAAAACGAAAAAAAAATATGTTGCAAAAAATATCGAAAATTCGCAATTTTAATATTTCAAACAAGCCATAAAATTGATTCAAAGGCAACTATTAGGAATAGCATAAACTCGACAAAAATTGCTAAAATACCGGAAATTCGCAAAAAATTTGCTAATAGCGGCAAGATAGCAAAGTCTACTAACTATTAAAAATCTTTAAAACTGTAAAGAATCCGAAAACTTACAGGAAATATTGCTTCTATCGGGAGCATGACTAAAATTATTTGTCGTTGTTTGCTCTTACAATTTTTTTGTAATATCAAATAAATGTTTGCTCAAAAATAACTAAAATAATTTCAATAAGTAAACGAATAATTAAGCTCAAGGCCTTATTTTTTAATAAATTTTATTTATTTATTTTAGTAGTCAATATTTCGTAACCCTACGTTAAACATCTTCAGGATCTTAAATAAATATAAAGAAAATACAAAAAATTAACACAAAATTTTCACTACATAAAAGACTATAACAAACAAAATTGCAAACATAAAGAGAGTATAGCAACAACATAAACTCACAAAAATATAGAAATTTTTTTTATTAAAACGAGTAACAATAGACGTTCATTAAACGACTGCCCGCTAATCCGATCTTTATTGTACTAATTAGTCGTTTTGTTTATGATGTGTTGAAAGCTGCTAGCACAATTGTTTTCCACATCTTTTTTAAAATTCATCCTATGCTCTTTTTTTGTTTTTATAATCTATAGCATTTCCAATGTAAGTCTTCTCTTATATTTGTCTTCTGTGTGTAAGATATCAATATCAGTTAAATTTGGTAAGTGTTCTCTCTCCACACAATTGCCCAGCAGTGCAGATTTTGTGTAGACTAATTATTTTTACATTTTAAATCTGATTTGTGTCCAGATATTCGGGTTTTTAATTTGTTCTTGGTTGTTCCGACGTATACTTTTTCGCATTTTACATTTTCGTTGCCGTTGCATTTTATTTTATATATTACATTGAATTTTTCCATTTTGTCAATTTTGGTTTTTGTGTTAGAGTAAAGTTGTTTAAGTGTATTCCTGGTCGTTGATGCTATTATATATTCCGGATTTCTGAATTCTCTCTGATATTTTGGGAACATAAGTTAATGACTTGTAAATCTTAGGCATCTCTTCTCTTCTTTTTTCTTTTTGATTTTTATTATCTTTAATCAGTTTTTCTATAATTTTATTTGGAAAAGCGTTTTTCCGTAATAACTCCCTTATTTTTATCAAATTTTCTTTATGAAACTGTTTATCGGTTATGGTAAGTACTCTTTTTATGAAGTTTCTCGCGGTATTTATTATAATATTTTTAGGCTGACATGAATAAAAGTTTATTATCCTTCCCGAAGATGTTGGTTTTTGGTACCAATCCGTTTTAATCGCGTTACCTCTTCTTACAACTAGGGTGTCAAGATATGGCAATCGTTCGTTCTTCTCCTCCTCTATTGTGAATTTTATTCTATCATGAAAGCTGTTTAACTTATTGAGCGTTTCCTCTATTGCACATTCGTTTACAATCGCAAAAAGGTCGTCAACATACTTCGTTAATAGCCTTGGTTTTTTCTCCATAGTCCCAATACTTTTCTGTAATAGTTCCTCCATAACTATATCCGCTACTATGAGAGATGCTGGTGATCCCATTGGCAAACCTCTGCATTGCGCGTATACTTTATCGCCATACTTAAAGTATCTGTTATCCTGTATACAAAATTTTAATATCTTTACGAATAATTGTTTCGACATTGTTGTGTGTTGTTGAATCTCGTCCCATTTACCTGTGATCAAATCGATTGCATATTCCACTGGAATACTAGGGAATAAAGATATTACATCAAATGATACCATCCTCTCGTCGTCACATATTGCACTGTTGTTGATCTTATTTTCAAATTGCACCGCGTCTTTTACATTAAACTTCGAGTTTTCTGTAAGCTTATTTTATATATTGATCAAAAACTTACATAGACCGCTAGATGGGGAGTTCACCGAAGAGCATATTGGTCTAAGAGGTAGTCCTTCTTTATGGACCTTGGGTAATCCATATAATCTTGGAGCTAATGCTGCGTCATTTTTCAGTCTTGTCTTCTCTATCACAGTTAAAATATTGCACTTATGGAGTTCATCTGCAAGATCATTGTTTTTCTTTTGTGAGGCTGCTGTTGGATTCTTTTTTCAATCTTTTGTATGACATCATATCATTAAAAATGTTGTTCATTCTTATATCGTAGTCTTTTTTCTCCATAGCCACTGTGACATTCCCTTTATCGGCATCCAAAATTAATATGTTTTTATATTTCCTTAAAAATGTACGAGTTTGTCCCACTGTGTTGTGTATGAAACGTTCTCTCTTATTAAGTGTATGTTTATTCATATGATTTTCTAACATAAAAGTAAATTTTGCCCTTGCCAACTCTTGGTCCTCTTTATCATTTAAGGTCTGTATGAAGTCTTCTCCGGCGGCTATATATTTAAACATAGGAAATTGTTCCCTTGTTGTAGGCAATGCATGCTTTTGTCCTAATGAAAGAAGCCACTGGATGTCTTCGGCAATCTCTATATTCGTTTTGTTCACAAACCAATTTTTATTTTTTACAATATCTAATTCTCTTCTTTGTGCAGTTTTAAGTACCTCAAATTTCCTTAAATGTCTGTTTTTAATAGAATAGTTTTTTATTTTTGTAAGTTTATTTTCGTTTTCCCAAAATTGCTTCTGTTCTTCTGTCGACAAATATTTGTTGATATTGCTTTCTAATTATATTATGACTTTTTGGTTATGTTTATCAAGCTCATGTTTTTGTTTGATTAATAAATTAAGAATTTTAATATGAAAATTTTGTAAAATGGTATTAAGAGCACTATTAATTTTTGGAAGAACTAATTCTGTTGATTCAAAAATACCATGAATGTTTTTTGATGGTTGTAAATGAAATTTGGCGTTATACCAGAATTTCTACATCTAATAAGAAACGTTATCGTTGATTTCGTGTTAAGTTGTCTTAGTTTGAAAGTTTTGTGCCTATTTGTGTATATATCCTCTAATATTTTGGTGTTTATTCTTTATGTTTTTATAAACCATTTTTCTAGTTTATTTTAACGGCGTGCTCTCCGTAATTCTAATTATTATGTATGTTTATTCGACCTTTTTGTTTTAACTTCAATAAGTAAACGATTAATTAAGCTTAAGGCCTTATTTTTTAATAAATTTTATTTATTTATTTTAGTAGTCAATATTTCGTAACCCTACGGGTAACATCTTCAGGATCTTAAATAAATATTGATATCCTACACACAGAAGACAAATATAAGAGAAGACTTACATTGGAAATGCTATACATTATAAAAACAAAAAAAGAGCATAGGATGAATTTTAAAAAAGATGTGGAAAACAATTGTGCAAGCAGCTTTCAACACATCATAAACAAAACGACTAATTAGTACAATAAAGATCGGATTAGCGGGCAGTCGTTTAATGAACGTCTATTGTTACTCGTTTTAATAAAAAAAATTTCTATATTTTTGTGAGTTTATGTTGTTGCTATACTCTTTTTATGTTTGCAATTTTGTTTGTTATAGTCTTTTATGTAGTGAAAATTTTGTGTTAATTTTTTTGTATATTCTTTATATTTATTTAAGATCCTGAAGATGTTTAACGTAGGGTTACGAAATATTGACTACTAAAATAAATAAATAAAATTTATTAAAAAATAAGGCCTTGAGCTTAATTATTCGTTTACTTATTGAAGTTAAAACAAAAAGGTCGAAAAAACATACATAATAATAACTAAAATATTTGATCTTTTGTGTTCACACCATGTTCACATTGGACAAATATTTGTTTGCCGGCAAATACTTTTATTTGCTCAAAATCAGCTTTTATTTTATTTGACACTCAAAAATATTTTGTGTTCAGACAACGTTAATGAAATATTTGATGTTTGCTTTCAAATATTTCATCAGTCTGAACGTACCTTAAGTATTTTTTTTATAGCCAGGCCGATAAAAGTGAAATTTTCCACATTTTTATTATTTAAGATCGAGGCTGGAAAATTCATTTTCACAATTAGTTACTTTTATAAAAAGGCGTGGGACTCTTGTGATTGTGATAAGTTATACTTGAGTCTTCCTCTGCTATTTTGATGCTAAAAAAAGGAAAATAAAGCTCCCGGTTGAAAAGGATATATTATTTATTTAGTCTTCTAGCTACGTTTAAAATCAGTAGGTCAAAGTATTTAAAATGGTGCTTAAAAATTTCCTAAAAACTATATTGATTTTGTCGGTTTTTTTTATAAAAAAACCATATTAAAAGTTTTGGTTAAGAACTAGTTTAGTGTAAAACATTCTTAGAATATTACCTTTTGTTGAGCACTTAAATTAAAAACTTAAAAAATCTTTATAAGTATGTATACATATATTTTTTATATACTTTTCAATATATCTACATGGTTTTAATGCAAAATTTTTTTATTTATTTTCCCCGACGTTTCGTGAAACTTATGTTTCCTTCTTATGGAGATTCTTCTATTAATATTAATAGTAATAAAAACAGTAACCATTATTATATAATTAATATGAATTCAACAAACTTACAGTAAAAAAAAATAAAACAAATTTGTATTACATTAATTTTTATATATATATATATATAGATATAAAACGCAAAAACCAAACGTCAAGGTCAAACATATTCTGAAGTATTGAGAAGGAAATGTCGACCACCAGGAGATGTAGCCCGCAATGCCATTTATTGGAACCAGCAAGGTAGTAGAAGAAGAGCAAGGGCTGCCCACACTAGGCGAAGGCAGTTATACATAGATGCTCCGCGAGTATGAAAAATCTGTACCAATATAAACTAAGTAACAGCTCTTGTCCTTTTCACCCTTGCATGGTATTTCATACACTACATTGTTGTTGTAATATGTTAAGTGATGTTTTTGTATTTGTAAACATTGCACTTAATATTTTGTTTGGTTTGCAAGCAAAGCGCATGTCATTTTTATTTATCCCACTTCTTTTATTGTTTAAGAATCTATGGCGCCACTTGATAGGTCTACAAGTTCTCAATTGCTAACTGAAACTTTATTTCAATCGAACTAACCGTTTACAAAATTCAAAATTATATGAATTATTTTTTTCAAAATCTCCCACTCTATACTTTATATTTAATTGATTTTCATAATAAAATAATCTTACGACCCATGTACTTTTTTTAATAACATCCGTAAGATATGCTACACTTTATGTTTTTAAATGGCGTATACTTATTATTGAACTCCAAATCAGATTATATATTAGCTATACGCACAGGTGTACGATTAGGTTTTGTTTTCATTTTCGAAAAATGAAAAATAATTGTAAATTTCTAATATATTCATCTGATATTAAGATAATTAACTTAAAAAATAGTTTTAAGGTGTATTCGACAAATAACAACGCAGGTTGTTGGTGGTTTGACTTTAACTGTTAAACTATTTTTTAATACTTATTTGTTTCGTTTATTTATAATAATAATAATAATAAAATTATGATAGGCATTATGTAAAGAGTGATGTAAGTGATAATAAAAGCAATAACCATATTTAAATTATATATTTAAAATACAAAAT
This sequence comes from Pollenia griseotomentosa, assembly GCA_963931875.1. Lineage (NCBI taxonomy): Eukaryota > Metazoa > Arthropoda > Insecta > Diptera > Polleniidae > Pollenia > Pollenia griseotomentosa. The sequence goes on from OZ007561.1 coordinate 21,796,375, forward strand.
TGTTAACACAAAATAATGCTTTTGTATTATAAATCAATGAACAATATAAATATGTAGATTAGGACAAACAACTCCATAACTTCCACTAAGTGACTCCTAGAGGGGTAAAATGTGGTACAACGTAAACTAAAGAACTAGATTAAGATTTGATTAATTGTTGTAAGTTTATATTTTAACATATAAAGCTTTTTAAAATAAATATGAGAGTCAAAAAAATAGATAAATGTGAATCCCGGATAGATATTGATTTAAGCCAGATATGTATATCCTTTTATTAACTTACATAAAAGATATCTCGGTAATTGTGTTGTGAATCTCATAAATTGTCCTTTGAAACCATAAATAAGTCTATTACCTCAATCCTTGTGTTAATACCCAACTTTATCCACATTGTTTAGCACCCGGGTACCCATATACTATATTGCATTAATAATCAAAATTTTTATGAAATAAAATTAAATTTTTAATCTTTTTAAAAGCGTATTAAATTATATATATGTTAAAATGTGATGTTTTAACTTTGTATTGCATAACGGCTAAAATTTTATATTTTTTATTCAGGACAGTATTTTTTAGTATAACAATTGAACATTTTTGGTCATACATGATATGTAAATAAGACTTCCCCGTAATATGATACTAACGCTTTGGAAACTAAACTAATTTAATTTTATGATACAGAATTTAGTTTATTGAATATTTTGAGCAGTTCAAACGTATTTGTGTTATCCCATAAAGTGTATTGTATTGTATTGGGTACCGGGGTACCGGGGTGCGCATGTTGCGATGGTTAAAGTTTAAGCAAATTTTTTTGAGTATTAAAGCAGTAAAAAAATAAATTTGGAGATTGAATTCGCTTTCTTTTAAGTTAAATAACGACGATCCAGAAGCTTGTTTAAAAATTTTAATTCTTAATACATTTTTTTCATGTTAATATACTTAGGTGGGTACCATGGTACCCGGGTATGGGAAATAATTTTTCTTGGCACCATGTATTTTATTACACCGTGCTTTTATGCCACAAGCGGGGCTCCTGGCGTTTTAACCAAATGCGGGTACGTTTAATTCGGTGGTGCTAAACACTTTTTTAGGTTATCTCTTGTTTGCGAGATATACAGCTATTTCGTAACCCAAAAACGGTTTAGTTTTCCGCAAGAAAGTTTCCTTTAAGTAAGGTTAAACATAATAAACATAATATAAAAATAACACTGCGGAACAGACATTTTGCGGTCTGGAGTTTTTTTGTTTTTAGACCAAAACTGATTTTTGTCGCATTTAATTTTTTTATGAATTTTTAATGAACAAAAAATAAGTCTTTTTTTGTTTCAAAATGTTCCTTTTTTCTTCAAAAAATCAATTATATTTCTGAAACTACATGGAAAATTTAAAAACAATGTAAGCACGCCTAAACGATAATAATACTGTTGCCGAGCTTCGGAATTTTTAGTTAAATGAACATGGTCAACCGTTTTCAAGTTATTCCAATTTATGTAGCAAAAGTGCCTTTATTTTGTACATAACGATATATCTCGAAAAGTGGAGCTGGAAGAGAAAAATGGCGATTAGATTTGAAATCAGCTACCTTAAATTAGTAAAAAAAATATTCAATCATATTCTAGACCACACAAAAAACGTTAAAATTTGCTCTCTTGTGTATTTTTTTAACAAAATTTCGATATTTTCTTTTGTTAAAAAATCATAAAAAATGGCAAATGCAACAACTATGATGCTTCTAATTTTTTCCGGACATATTTCACATATGCTATAATTCAAACAAAACAAGTCATAAAGGATTCAAATCTGTTCACAACTTTTCATTTTATTCACAAAAGTCGAAAATTTTCAATTTAATTTAGGAATTTCATAAAACCCAATATTTATATGGAAGACCCGCTAAGAAGAAGTGATCAAGGGCAAGTATGTTTTGGGAAAATGTTAAGAACAAAAAACTATTAGAGGTCGGTCATACATTGTATCCCCCTAGTGGCGACTCCTTGGCAGTTATCGGGTTTTATCTTCAATATATTGCAAGTCTGTACTGAAAATTTTGTATGGGAACACCCCCAAGGAATAGAGATAGCAGGGATGAAAATAAAGTGGATTATGTGATACATTTGACTCACCTAGGGGCATCCTAGACACTGCAAGCGCCAAATTCAAAAATTTTAATCATACGAATATCTCGGTTTGATGAAATTCCTAAATTTAATTAAATTTTTCGTCTTAGGTGAAGAAGAAAATGTTGTATTTAAAACGATTTTATATATAAATATTTCTTAACATCAAACGTATCAAACTTTGCTTTTGGTAGGCTTATGACTAATTAATTTACTAAATTCTTAAAGTTATAAAGATACTTAAGGTACGTTCAGACTAATGAAATATTTGACGAAAATATTTGTTCTGATATTGGCTTCAAACAATGTGAAACAAAAAAATATTTGGTTTAGTGTTCAAACTAAGCTCAAATATTTGACAATTTTTGTTTGTTAAAACAGTTGGCAAATAGTGTCAAATAAAATAAATTAATTCATGTTTGCCATGCGTTCAGACTAAAACAAATACTTGCGTTAAATATTTAATTAATGAAAGTGTCTAAAAATAAAAATATATTTCCCAAATAGTAAAAATGAGCGCAGAAGCTATTTTATTTGTTTTATTCTGTGGAGCAGCATCTCCTATAGTGTTAGAACAGGAGAATGTTTAAGGAAAAAAATAAAACTGGAAGACAATGGGTAACGGGAACATGGCTAAAATTTGCGAAAAATTGCAAACTTGGAAACAAAGCCTAAAATATATTAGAATTCGCTAAATCGGTTAAAAAACAAAATGTCGGGAATAAAAGAAAAAAAAAATTGCAAAAAAGCGAAAATTCGCGAAAAATTGAGATATTTCAAACAAGCCATAAAATAAAAAAGCGCCTAAAACTGTAAGGAATGGCACAAATTCGATAAAAATTGCTAAATTAGTGGAAATTTGCAAAAATTTGCTAATAGCGGTGTTATAGCAAATCCTGATATTTATTAAAAATCGTTAAAGCCGTAAAGATTCACGGGGGAAAATCACTTTTTCACGAAAAATTGCAAACTTGGAAACAAACCCTAAAATTGATTTGAAATCGGTTAAAAAACAAATTGTCAGAAAATAACAAAAAAAAAAATTTTTCCAAAAATAGGGAAAAATCGCGAAAATTTTTAATATTTCAAACAAGCTATAAAATTTACTAAAAGTCCCTAAAAGTATAAAGAATGGCAAATTTGCTAAAATAGCGGAAATTCGGAAAAATTTGCTAATAGCGGCATGATAGCAAAGTTTAATAATTATTAAAAATCGTTAAAGCCGCAAAGAATCACATGAAGAAATCGCTTCTATCGCGAAAATGGCTAAAATTTTAAAAAAATTGCAAACTTGGAAACAAACCTAAACCTAAAACTTTATTTGAAATCGCTAAATTGATTAAAAAACAAAAAAAAAATGTTGCAAAATATATCGAAAATTCGCAAACAATTTTAATATTTCAAACAAGCCATAAAATTGATTCAAAGTCCCTAAAAATATAAGGAATGGCATAAATTCGACAAAAAATGCTAAATTACCGGAAATTCGCAAAAAATTTGCTAATAGCGGCATTATAGCAAAGTCTACTAACTATTTAAAATCTTTAAAACTGTAAAGAATCCGAAAACTTACAGGAAAAATTGCTTCTATCGGGAACATGACTAAAATTATTTGTCGTTGTTTGCTCTTACAATTTTTTTGTAATATCAAATAAATGTTTGCTCAAAAATAACTAAAATATTTGATATTTTGTGTTCACACTATGTTCACATTGGACAAATATTTGATTGCCGGCAAATACTTTTATTTGCTCAAAATCAGCTGTTATTTTATTTGACATTAAAAAAAATTTTGTATTCAGACTACGTTAAGGAAATATTTGATGTTTGCTTTCAAATATTTCATCAGTCTGAACGTACCTTAAAAACTTTTTATTTAATTGCAATTATTAAGCTTTTAAAGTATTATTAAAGAAAAAAATATAATAAAAATATCGAAAGTATTTTGTACAACTGTTCATAAAGTTTGAAAGTTTTTTTTAACAATTTATTAAAAATCGAGTAAAATAAAAATTAAAGGATATTTTCAGTTCAATTTTTTTAAAATTTCCATAGATTTTCATGATTTTTAGAGTATTCCAATAAATAAAAGTGGTACTCAAAGAATGACGCATAGAAAACGGAGTTTTTTTTGAACCTTTTAAACAGAATCTTTTTGAAAATTTGTTCGATTTCAATTTCACTCCAACTCGATTTCCAGAATATTGCTTATAAATTAACTTGAGTTTTAAAATATGAATAAATAAAAAGTTCATATAAAATATTAAAGATTAAAAGCACACGGATTTGAAAATTTTGGTATCAAAACGCCCTTTAAAAATATGATTTAAAAAAGCTTTCAAAAATTATCAAAGTAATTTTTTAGGAGACAAAACTCTTAATAAATAAGTTTTTTTTCGTGCTTAATTCCCAATTGTTATTCTTGGTAAGCTGTGATATCGTTGCAAATAAGACTTTTTTACTCTGCAGTTTTATTTGCTAATATCTTTGGCTTTTCTAAAACTTTTTGGGGGAATGTTTCCTGATGATCTGGCCTAAGCAACCACTGAAATGCGCATAAAACTAGATTATCCTCCAACAATGAGTATCAGTGTTTTTATTTAGAATAAAAATCGGGAATTTAGCACGACAAGCAAAATCTTATTTTATGATTAAAACATTTTTTAATCCAATACTTTTTTCTCAAAAAAATCATAAGTATAGCTACTAAAAATTGTTGCTAATGTTGACTTTTTATTTTATTTCATTTTAAAAATGTTTAATAAAATGTGTTGATTTAAACAAACTAGCAGTGTGAAAATTAGTCTTTTAGAAACTGTTATCCTTTCAGCTAAAAAGCCGCTTTTATGCAGAAAACTTAAACGAACATACAAAAGTCACATCAATCATACTTGTACAAAACCCGCTTTTGAAATATAAGTGTAAGACAATTTGGTCACTGTACTAATCAGTTAGTTGGTTGTAAGTTGATTGGGGTGCCTTAAAGCGACTATTAGAGCTGCGTTATTGTAGCACTGCAAAGACTTGCAGGCGAAACTAACTCAGCAACTATTGGTCAAACATTTGTACACTCATTCAAATATTGAGGCTGAAAACTCTTTTAAATTACACCAGCCAAATTGACACAAACACACACATATACAGTTTTTAGTGAAATAAAAGCAAAAAGATTAGAAAAACTTTAGTTTAGTTTATGGGCGCAGCAAAGAATATTCATTGAAAATAAAAAGCAATTACAAAATCTCAGAAATTTAGTATAAAGACAAATATTTAGAGGGACGGGGAGTGGGAGGGTTGTTAAAAGTGGGTGACTAAAAGAGCGCTTAAGGGTTTTTGCTATGAAAATTGTTTGTACAGCACGAAAGCCGGCGGTAGACTTTAATGAAGGCGAAGAAAGCAGCGCAATGGTCACAGAACTACAATAGAACAACTCAATACATGACAGTTGAACAGAGTCGATTTAAATGGCAAAATGAGTACGTGTGTGTTTGGATGTTGTGTTACATGAACAGTAGCAACATCAGTAACAGCAGCAATAACAACAAAAACGGCAATAATGCCCAGCTATAGCTACAAAAGTATTGAAATACTATTCAACACTGTTTGGCTTTATTACAACAGCAAAAACCAGCAACAACATAGATGAATACAAGAACAAAAAAATCAACGCAAATCAATCGATATTGAAACGTTGAAAACATTCCCTCACACAAACAGTCACACAAGCACTAACAAAATAATAGAAAGATGGGGAAAATAGAAAAAAATGGAAATCGGAAAATGGGAATACTCATTCACTGGGTGAAACTGAGTTTGGCGGACGGAGGAGTTGCGTCAGGGGTTGTAAGTATGCATGAATCTGATTGAAAAACGCTAAAGAAAGGAAATAATTAAAAAGTTCCAATATTAAAACTCAGAGTTGGATGACGATTAAAACGTTGCCAACTTACCAACAGCAATTTGTTTTTGGTCCTTGTACACATAAATGTTTATAACTGTGAATGAACGTGAGTGTGTGTGCGTGGATGCTGATGTGCTAGTGTGTATTTGTATTAATCTAGTAACTCTGTCATTATGTTTGTTGATGCTAAAGGCAGGTCTTGATTCTGGTATTGAGGCCAAGAGTATATTTGTTTTTTTCTTTTATTATTGTTATAGTTTCTTTTTTTTTGTTTGTTTGTATTATGTTGGTGAAGTTGGATCTGAAATGGTTTATTATTATAGGACTCGTTATACTTATTTGTATGTATGTAATATTTTAATGTTAATATGTATGTGAGTTTGAGTTAAGCGTGCCTGCTGTATCAATATACGTATTTCAACTATACGATACAATATTATTTAACAATAGAAAATAAGTTAAAGTGTTAAAGTCAGTTAACAGGGTCGATTTATAGATTCCCTTTAAACTTATTTAATATTTTTTTTTTTTTAATTATAATTAATTAATTAATTAATTGCATATTTTTGCCAAAACATATCTTACAAGTAAAGCTTTTTTGTTTACTTTAATTTTTTGTTATTTTTAAAGAAAAACACTCAAATCACAAAACAAATAATGTACACAATATATGCACCGCAAATTGATACGTTTTCAGTACAATAAGAAATATAACAATTCATTTTTGTTTTGCTTTTGCTCTTCATTATTTTTCTAATGTAATTGATAATATTTTTGCGGAAGATTTTAACCCCTTAAATCCTTGTTTTAATGGTGTTTTTTGCTCTTTTTTTAAAAACGGGACAAAAAAGCCCCATACCTTGAGGAGTTAGAAGGTTAAAGTGTTCTACAAAAATGTTCTCCATAATATTTTACATAAATTCGCTGAATACATTTTATACCAAAAATGTATGGCTCACATGGTTCCTTATGCCGATTAACAATAAGAATGTGCCAAAGCTGGAAAACTTTAACCCCCCCTAAAACGAAATTCTGATGTAAACTTTCAAAACGCCAATACACGTGTCTTTTTTTTTTTGTCTCCTCCGGACCTTGTAATTTGCTTGTGTTTTACAGTGTTATAAAAACTTTTCAAACTTTAATCGATTTTTTACACTTATTTTTCAAGAAGAGTTGCCCTGGTCATAATAAATTTTTGAAAATACCAGCTGAAATAACAAATAAATGAGAGTATAAAAGACTAATTAAATGATGGTTATTTATTTTTTTTTTTTTCTGAACGACCAAAAATTATTTCTTTTCGTTCAAAAATAATCAAATGTTGCATTTGGTTCTCATAAACATTCCTTGAATTTAAAGCAGCATGCCTTTTTGAACTTAAAAATTAAAAAATTTTTGAGGCCCTTCAGTTTGTTACACAAAGTCCTTTTTTACGCGAACCATTTTCATTCCAATTGAGAATTCATTTCATTCGATTGGCAATAGTGTGCAACATGCTTTTAGAATTTTTGCTTGAATTTTCTGCTTGAAGCAAATATTTATATTGAAAAACAGATGGACGGACGGACACATAGAGACAGACGGACTGACAAATATACTTACAACGAACCATCGATTAAGACGTGATTCTGATTTAGATGATGACGTCGATGAAGAGTGATGTTTGCCATCCAATACATTTTTATTTGCAGCTTCCCTCGCTTTTAAATATAGAAAATTTATTACGTATAAAATTATGTTGTGTTTTCTCATATTAAGAAAAACTAAAAAATTAATAGAAACTGGGAATTATTTCCTTTCGTAGGTTACTTTATATTATATTCAACATATTTTATTTTTCGAATTTATTCTATGAGCTAAATTTCAGTTATGTATTTTATAAAGCTTTTTTGTAATAGTTCTATTCCTTAAATTTTTAGGAATGACTTTTATACACTACCAAAATATTATATTGTATTTTCATGTTACATTTTACCTTAGCTATACATAACTGAAATTTAGCTCATAGAATAAATTCGAAAAATAAAAAATGTTGAATCTTAAAAATAAATTTTAAATAAAACAATAAAAATATACAAATTTGTTTACATATTAGTGTTTTTCATACGGGATTTCCCGGGACAAATATCCCGGGATCCGCACATTTTTCTTGAATAAAATCCCGGAAAATTTGTGCGGGAATTCCCGGGATTTTTTTAATTTAATTATGGCATCTTTACTGCTGATATAATAAGTTGTATCATGAAATAGATTTTAGCAGTGAGGCAAAAAGTTCTTAACACAAAAAAACGCATTTTGAGTTTTTGTTTGGCTTTGATTCATTTTGTTCTCTCTTTTGTTTGGTTTAAATCTTTTTAGTCTAGCATAACTCCTTATAATCGTTATCATCTAAATACTTTTCAATTTAACATAACTAAAAACTACAGTTTCTGATTTAAGACAGTTTTGCCAAACACCAAAGAGATGTCAATTCACATCTAATAAGAAAACGTGTTTTCTCATTAAAATCTTGTTAATAAAAATAACAAATAGGCTTTCAAACAATTTTGAAATGCTTATTCTGAACGAAATCCTATTTTTGGTTTTATATAAATGCTTAAGTGCTTAAGTCTATTTGCTTAGTTTTATAGGAAAACAATTTAAAACTTTAAAGGTGGCTTTTGAAAATTTACTCCAAATTAAATAATATATTGCATCGATTTGTATTGAGCGGGTATTCCCGGGATCCCGGGAAATTGAAAAATAAATCCCGCTTTCCCGGGAAATGAAAAAGTCCGGGAAAAGAAAAACTCTAGTACATATATACATATGAGGCGCGGATTTCCAAAACTCGTTACTTGCATTTTTAAAAAAAAAATTATGAGAGCAATGACTTATGACAAATAACAACGCATTGTTTTAGTATCGGAAGTGAAAAACAAACAAAAATCTCTCCTTGACCTCTAATTTCATTGAACATTTGAGTGAGTTCCAAAACTTGCTCTTTGCATTGTCTAGCGAGAAAAAAAAACTGTTTCCTTGCATGGAGCAGAACAAAACTCGTCCCTTGCAAACATAATCTGGCTGTATTGTACCTTTTTTTTAAATAAAAAATTTGTTTTTATGATTTGACTTTGCTTACTTTTTAAAAAGAATAGCTTCTTTCACTCATTATTTACTAGCTTTCTTCTATAACTACATCCATAACTCCTTTTTTTCTGGAAGGTGTAGATAAAATAATAATGACTTACTTTTGAATGCGTTAATTTTTGAACATCGTTCTTTTAGTAAAACTGTGCTCATTTTTTTTTTTTGGATTACTTTACACAGTATTTTGTAGGCGAAGTTTTTACAAGGAAGTAGTCTACGATTTTGTCATAATACAAAAGATTTTGATATTTAAATGGACTCTTAATACAAGTGGAAGCCCAAAGGCAATGTTGACATTGGCTCTATGTTTATTTAAAAAATATACAACATTAATAATTGCAAAATGGTCCAAAGTATACATTGGTCTTTTTAGCTTTAACTTTTAAAGACTACTTTGTAGTGGCATTGGCTAGCAAAACTCTTATGAAGCTATTCTGGTTTAACTTAGACATTGGCTATTTCAGAAAAATAATAGAGAGTTAAAAATGATACCTAATGCAATTTTTAACTTGAAACAGCAAAATAATGACATTGTTTTTTTGAAAACCAAAATAGTGATATTTTATTTTAGACTTTTTCATAAGGATCAAGATGGTATAGTGAAATCAGTTTTTCGTCTTTTTCTTCTATAAATAAAAATTTTTTTTATTGTTTCTGTTATCTTGTATTAAGTGCTCTCTCTTTGCTTGTCTGAAGTCTTTTCTATTGTTTTGCCTCTAGTCCTCACATAAGTCTTATCTATAATAGTGGCTGTAATCATGCCTGTAGTATTGTCTACAGTCTTGACTTCAGTAGTAGTAGCAGTAATTCTTTATTTTTTCAATTCAAAAATTATAATTCATTACAAACATATTTATATGTATAATAAAAGAATAAATAGATAAATAAAATAAAAGAAATTTACGTACGACTTTGACATTGTCGTTAGCCGGAAAAGTAGGCTTAATATCGGGTGATTTTTTAGCTATTATCTTTTTGACAATACTGGTTTAAACAGCTGACGCATGTTTCGTATTTTGTTTCACTGTCAAACATCTTCAGTTTGGTCTTACAAACGAACAACGCTTGCAAATTATTGAATTTAATTATCAAAATGCGATCCACTTTTTTATCGAAAAATTGTGTTCAGCGACGAAGCTCATTTTTGGCTCAATGGGTACGTTAATGAGCAGAATTGTCGATTTTGGAGTGAAGATCAGCCAGAAGCATTGCAAGAGCTACCAATGCATCCAGAAAAAGTCACAGTTTGGTGCGGTTTATGGGCTGGTGGCATCATTGGACCGTTCTTCTTCAAAGATGATGCGAATCGTAACGTAACTGTGAATGATGAGCGCTACCGTGAGATGATATCCAACTCTTTTTTGCCCAAATACAAGAGCTTGACTTGCATGACATGTGGTTTCAACAAGACGGTGCCACACAGCACGCTTAACAATGGACTTATTGAGAGGCGAGTTCGGTGAACATTTTATTTCACGGGACCGGTCAATTGGCCGCCTAGATCGTGCGATTTAACGCCTTTAGACTATTTTTTGTAGGGCTATGTTAAATACACACATGCTCGCTTCAATTGAAGCATTTATTCATGAGATACCGGCCGAAATGTTGGAAAGAGTATGCCAAAATTGGATTAAGCGGATGGAGCATTTGAGGCGCAGTCACGGTCAACATTTGCATGAAATAATCTTCAAACATTAAATTATATGAACCGTACTATCGATTCAAATAAAGATTTCATGCATTTTTCTGAATTTTATGTGTTTTTTTTTTAACTTTCCTATAACTCTTAAGAAATCACCCATTATAAAGATATAAAATGTTCTATATAAACTATTTTAAAGATTAAATTCATTTCAAAAGATTTTGTTTAAATTAAATTCATGTATTAAAAAATTTCGATAAATTACAGCGTTGGTAATATATCTTGCTAATGTTTTCCAATTATAAAGTTCACCATTTAGTAAGTTAAAAAAATGTTTTTCTAGAATTGCTCTGGCATGATACTGTTGGAATCTGATGGAATTTAGAACAGGGCATCGGTATATAAAACGCTGAACTGATTCAATTTCATTTGTATTGCACAAAGAGCATTCTTTATTGCTGCTTCTTGAAAACCTAGCGCCATTTCAATTTATCAAGACACTTCGAGCTTTAAGAATCAATGTTACATAACTTTGGTCATGCAAAATCATAAAATAAAATTATCCAGCTGTGTATCTTAGGTTTTTGTAAAATGTTTGGCTTTGAGAGGCTCTCATGAGGCGTTATGATATTTAATTTCCAAAGCAGTTAGGAAATAGTTTTGATTTTCGATCCATTAGTGTGATGTGCTCATTTGCCAATATATGTTCAACTCGTTTCCTAGTTCATTAATTCTCTTTGCCCAAAAGATGTTTTTTCTAGAATTTTAAGGCTTAATTGATGAGTTAAACGCAATGAATTTAATTTAAAAAGTGTAACATATAAGTATTGTAAGTATAATTTAAGGGTATAGAAATGACCGTCTTTCAAACCAGTCTCCAGCATCAAAACATAGTTTGGTGTGAAATTGGGTAGGTTTAATATCCGTTTTATAAAATATCTCTGCAGCTTTTCCACATCTTCAAAGTGCATATTACCCCATATTTTGGCACCATATGATTGTACAGAGCGGCTTACAGCTTCAAATAATTTGTATTTTGTTTTAAAAGATATATTTCTTTTGTTCAGAAATGAATTCCAAGTAGAATCTATACTATTTTTTGCTGCCGAATTTCTACTTTGCACATGTTTTGAGAATGCCATTCTTTAGGTTAAGATATTCGTTAACTATTTCTACAACTTCGCCTTTAAATAGCCATTTTTCACGACAAGATAATCTACTTCCATTTCTGAACACCATTATTTTAGACTTTGTTAGATTTACTTCAAGGTCCCATAAGTCACAATATTCTTCTAATCTTTCCATCATTTTCTGCAACACTTCTATTTCATCTGCCAATATTACAATCTCATCTGCATACAAAAGCAACCTAATATTCAATTCATCTATAACGATGCCTCCGCCTAAATGTTCATGAAGGTCGTTTATGTAAAGAGAAAATAATAGGGGAGATAACAAGCACCCTTGCTTGACGCCTGAATATGTTTCAAATGGTTCAGAAAGTTCGGTTCCATTCCAAACAGCTGAGTATGTTCTTGAATAGGCACTGCATAAAAAATTTACCATTTTTGTAGATACACCAAGACTATGTAGCTTAAACATAAGAGAGTGTTGAGAGATTTTGTCAAAAGCTGCTTTAAAATCTACAAAAAAGGCATATACTTTTTCTTTTCTTCCATTTTCAAATTTACAACAGCTGCCAAGTTATAATAATTTATAATAACCTTTTCGAAATCCAGCTTGATATTCCGTGATGATATTATTCTGTTCAGTCCATTGATGTAAGCGATTGGTTTATGATACCCATCATAATTTTCGAAATACAATTCATAAATAAAATTCCCCTATAATTGCACCCTAAGTTGGGGTTGCCTGTTTTGAATATATGAAAAATTACGCTTGATATTCAGTATTCACTGTACTTTGGTTTACACTATTCAAGACTTTAACAGAATTTTAACTACCCAGTAAAAACTTCGCCTACGAAATAATGTGTCAAGTAATCAGCAAAATGTAAAAATACTACTTCCAATTCTACTGCAGTAACCAATAAATTTTACAAGGGATGTCCCAAAATGAACGCATTTAAATGTAAGTCATTATTATTTACCTATATACATCTGAAAAATAAGTAGTTATGATAGTTATATATAAGAAAGCTACTAAATAATGAATAAAAGAAGCTATTGATCTAAAAAAAGTAGGCGAAGTTTTTTTAAAGACAAAAATATCCATGGTATAAAAAATCTGATCTTGTAGTATATCCTTTATTTTAAGAAATAAAGATTTAACAACCAATTTTATTCTTCAATTTTATTGTTGTTATGTTAACTCAAACCAATAAAAAAAAATTATTATATTTTTCAAAATAAAAATTCTTGATCTTAATCTATTTATTTGTAAAGGGTGGTTAAATTTTAAGGGCCGATGTTGATTTTGAATAAAACACAAACTATTTAGGAAATTATTGTAATTTTATTTTATTATGATATATTGCTATTGCTCAATTATGTATGGAACAAAATATAGGCCAAATGGGCGCCGCGAACACGGCGGCACACCTCCATCCGATGGTCCAAATTTTCGATGACCCTGAGGCATAATGGAGGTTCTATGCCGTTAATGTGCCGAATTATCTCATCCTTTAGCTCTTGAATTGTTGCTGGCTTATCGACGTACACCTTTTCTTTCAAATAACCCCAAAGAAAAAAGTCCAACGGTGTCAAATCACATGATCTTGGCGGCCAATTGACATCGCCACCACGTGAGATAACACGGCCATTGAATTTGTTGCGCAAAAGAGTCATTGTTTCGTTAGCTGTGTGGCAAGTGTCACCGTCCTGTTGAAACCACATATCGTCCACATCCATATCTTCCAATTCGGGCCATAAAAAGTTCGTTATCATCTCACGATAGCGAACACCATTCACAGTAACTGCCTGACCGGCCTCATTTTGGAAAAAATACGGCCCGATGATGCCGCCAGCCCATAAACCGCACCAAACAGCCACTCTTTGTGGGTGCATTGGTTTTTCGACAATCACTCTTGGATTCTCATTCGCCCAAATGCGGCAATTCTGCTTATTGACGAATCCACTGAGGTGCAAATGTGCCTCCCATTTTCATAATAAGTCTGGATATCTTTAACACGTTGTTGGATTGTGTATCTCTCCATGGTTCAAATTGAGTAAGTCTGAAATAGAGAAATGTCAAATAAAATTCGGAAAAAAACTTGGCGTTTAGGTGTGGTTCACATTCAACATCGGCCCTTACAATTTAACCACCCTTTATATAGGTATATTGAAGTCGTTTCCGGGCTCACTAAACGTTATCGAATTCGCTCCAAATTTAACTTTTTTAATATAAAGGAACAAAAATCTGCCCGGTAAACTGGAATACAAACACTTTTAAATTTGGACTACAAATAAGAACACCTTTAGGTTACATTCTTGTCTTTAGTCGTGTCTATAGTCCTGTCGTAAGTTTTGTCTGTTGCCTTCTCTGTAATTGACTTGCATTTAATAATTTGCGCTCTTGGCTTAAGCCTTGTCCATAGTCTTATCGGTCTAGTTCATAGCCTCGTTAACAGTCCTATCGTATTCTAATCTGTAGATACGGACTAGGTCTTGCCAATGTTCTTTTATTAAGCTTAGACTATATTATTAAATAAATCTTTGTTTTTTTGTCTTATCTTTTATCTATGAAAGGGTCAAAATTATTTTCCTGCAAAAACATTAATACATCTATGTACACTCAAAATAAAAATCAATCCATCAGTACTCAAATCAATCCAAAGCGGTCTTAAAAGTACGGTTAGTACGGATTTTCTTGAATCAAGTACAGAAAGATTGATTCAAGTACGGATTTTCAATCGCAAAATAATTAAATTATCCATATTCAATCCCGATTTCGTACTTGAAATAATCCGAAAATGAGATTGATTTAAGCAAAACTAAGATTGAATCAATCTCAAAATGCGCTTGATTCAAAAATTATACAATTTTTTTTAATCCGAATTCGTTCTTAAAATAATCCGAAAATGAGATTGATTTAAGTATTATAAAGTTTATTTTATCATGAATTCGTGCTTGAAAAAAACCACAAAAGAAACTAGAAAGAAAAAATTATTATGATTGATTAACTTACGCGTCTTACACCTTACAGAATGATTAAACACCAACATCATGCCCGATATGGTTTTTACTTTAGAAATCTTCTGTACATACTTAACCAAAACTAAATGAGAAGAAAGAGATCAAATTTACTTTTTAACCCTTCGTGGTACACATGAGTCTGGCCAGACCTTTTTCAATGTGTATAGAAAATTAAAACAAAAGTAAGCCGGAGGGTTAAACACAATGAAAAGTTTAATCTTTTTTTACTTGATTTAAGAATTTTAAGAAATTTCGGGAGTAATTTTCGAATGTAATTCCAGTAAGGATTGTTTTAAGTACGTTTTAGTGTTATTCGTACTTAAATTTTTGAGTACGACTCGTACTTAAAGTAATCATAAAAGGCTTGATTTATCTATCCCGAGTGTTTTTCTTTCTGTGTATGTATGTGCACTCCTTTTTGTTTCTAGAAACTAAACTCATCCACTTTTCAGTTTATTTCTGGCATCGCTTTTAAAAGGCATATGTGTATATATTTGTATACATACATTTGTATGTGTAAGCACATATGCAACTTTTAGGACTTTTTGGAACATTAATTATTGCTTTCAAAAGCTCTAAAAAAATTTTTTTTTTCTTAAAAAGAAGAAATGTATACATTCCCCATTTGCTGCAATAGGACCATTAGTCTAAAATCTCAAAATTAAATTAATACAACTAATGCATAAATGCATAAATAATTCTCATGAAGATATTGTAAATATATCTCATGAAGATATATAACTCAACTCTTGAGAGAAGAATAAAACTCCATTTTTTCATTATGTTGTTTGAAATTTAAAACTTTACAGTTTTGTTGTGTAGCACTAAATCGTATCCTGCAGATAAGCCCCATGGCTTCATAAGACTAGCTTTTAAGTAAAACGTAGATAGTTTTAAAGTTCAAATAAATGATGTTAAATATGAAAAAAAAAATATTTTTGAATTATGACGATGTTACAGCAAATGAGCGATATGAGGAAGAAGTGGAACTTGTAAATAAAACATTTTTAATTTGATTTGTGGTTGAGAAATAAAACTTCTCCTTTGCATAACTAATGCAAAAATCTAATTTCTTATGCAAACACAAAATTTCACTTTTTCAATTTGCAATCTTGTGTGTACTTTTTTTTTTACTTACAGGCAGGACCTATTGATATGTATTCGAGTTGAAAGGCAGAGTGCTTAAAAATTGGACAAAGTAAAATAAAAGAAAAAAAATAAATTAGGCCAAACAAACAATAAAATTATTATCAAAGTTTTTCTTAGGATTCAAAAATTTATTAACAAGGTTTTTGGAATAGGAATTTAACACATTTAAACGAAAACTTGTAAATTATTTCATTGCAAACACATACATTCGTCTATATAAATTAATTTTTACCCATCTAGCATTTATTGAAATTTTTATCGTCTTCGAGTCTTTTTTGACTCCTCTGATCATAAATGATACTTTTGTCGGGAAAAAATGGTACCCTACCCGCGACTCTTCTGCAAAAGTCATTTATGATTTGTTTTTTCATTAGTTAAGATACATTTTCTACTCTTTTAAAAATAGTAATAATATTTGTCATTGAATTTTGAATCAAACACTTTTAAATCATAAGCGCAAGTCACAATTTGTGTCGATTGTTAATCGTCAAGGTATATTTGCACCTTGACGATCTGTTTACCCCTAGTTGGAACCCAAACATCAAATTTCGTGTATATGAGCCAAAATTTGTACATGTGTGCGTTAAATTGTTTTTGTTTTATATGAAGACAATTTTGACAACTCGGTTCCTTTTATAGAGCAGCATGTCTGCACTCCCAAATATGTCTACCTTGTGTAAATATACCTTGTTAATCGTGTAAGTGATTAAACAGTTTTTAATCTTCAAGGGTACAAAAAACGATCTTCCAAATGCAAGCAGGGTAATATAAATTTACAGTTTTTCAAACAAAAATTTTTAGAAGGACTCAAATTTGTTTGCATTTTCGTCTGCATTTAATAATTAATGAATATTTAATCGTTTATACATATGCATGTATATTTAGCCCCTTGTATGTAAAAATTTATTAACCTTATTTTGGGTAAAATTCATCAATTCAACCCACAAATGGGTTAATCCATAAACGTTTGTATGCATATCGTTGGTATTTAACAAGAATATACCTAAAGAGCATATAAACCTACAACAAGTGGTCTGTCTGCCTGTCAGTTCCATCTTTTTGAAATCAAATGGAAACAACGATGATGAATGGTGGACTGGAAGTAAAAGCAGTAGTGAAGAAAATTTAAAGAAAAAATTAAAAATAATCAAATCTAATGAAAGACGAACAAGACGACAGAATAAAAAGAAATAAAATTTTATTACAATTAAATACAAATGAATGTAAATTGCTTGATGTTTCTTCAAGATTCTTATCCCTTTAGCAATAGGCAATTTTCTTCCTTATTTTCTTTATCTTTTGTTCGTTTCGTTAATAGAAATATATTTGCGATTTATTTTTTTTAACAACTATTTTATTTTATTTGCTAAAAGATTTTAAGGCATTTTTTTGATGGAGATTTTTTCTTCTTTTAAGTTATAAAACAATTGCTTTACTCGCTGGCTGTTTGTCTTGTAGTCAGACGTCAGATAAAATTATTTGATAGAAAGTTAAATGAAATGATTAATATAATTAATTTTCAAAGTCTAATTTTATTGAAAAATAAGAGGAAAACGAATTAAACAAAAGATTTTTATGATTTCTCTTGTTCGGGATTCAGCGTTAAAAAATCAACCAAGTATCGAAACAACTTGGTTATATTTTAAAGGCTAGAAAAAGTTGTAAAAAGGCACCAATATATATACAAAAAGGAAGCACTTTTAACCATATAAAAACACTTTTCTGTTTGGTTATTTTTTTAAAACGTTCTAAAACTATTTATTCAATGTCAAAATTTTAAATTTGCACAGTAGTTAATAAAATTCCAAGATACATTTTTTAATATATAAATTTAATTGAAATTCCGAGTCCAAAAAACAGCCGTCCAAAATGGCCTTTAAGCAACGAATTTACTTAGATATGTGTAAGTTAAAAAAACACTTCTCGAACACTGATTGATGACGGTGGCGTCTCAAGTGATCAACTCCCTTTACACACAATTGACACCAGAAATGGGAAATCCGCTGCCTTCGGTTCAGACGTGAACAGGCCAGGCCCTATATAAAGCCTACTCTGGGAAAAAATTGTACAACGCCTAAAACCGTAACAAATGATACACTGTAATAAAATTTGGTATATCTTAGTTTCATATAGCTTAAAATCACAAAAGAAAATGTGGTACAGAGGGATCCATAATTAACCATATATTCTTTATAATTCCCACTCTAGAAAATTATTTGAACACGTCTAAAACTGTAGCAGATATAGATATTTTGTTATAATTTACCTTAAGTTCCATATTAAGCAGCCATCTGGAAACCACAAAAAACTATTAAACACTATAACAAATTTCATCGAAATCTGTTCTTATTTAGGTTTTTTATACCAAGAATCACTCTTTAGAATTTTGTGATTACTGGTTCATAATTAACAATGTATACAATAAAAATTCACCTCTCGAAAATAATTTTAGTTCGCTTAAAACTGTTTCGAATCATTATATTTAACTCAAATTTGATCAAATTAAGTTTAATGTGACTGGAAATAAAAGCATTAAACTTTCTGATTGTCAGTTAATAACTTAACATATGTCGGTCTAAAGGCCCAACTATAATATGCATAAGTTGGCTTAAGCTACTGTCCAAAATTGATAAAATAATTACAAAAAAGCATTCAAGAAAACAAAAATAAAATCAAAAAATATTTCATTCCGAACGGAAATCGCAATCTGTTTTGCACCTTGCTTAAGGAAATGCCTGTTTCATAAAATTAACCAAAAAGTTTTCCTAAGTTCAATATGGTTCGTCACATATGAATCACATGTATTCGGACAATTGCTTAAGCCAACTAAGGCATATTATGGTTGGGCCTTAAACTGCAACCGGTGGAGGTTATCAAATATTCGGCACAACCGAATATAGCACTCTTATGTGTTAATGGAAACAGTACTAAAATGCTAAGAACATTTACAAGCAAACACTAGTACACCAAAGAACAACAAAGTACAACAAATCAAACAATACCAATAAAAGCAACAAAACAAAATGTTAACATGTTAAAACAATGCATGTTTCTTCTGTGGGTTTGTCTTTTTCTCGACTATAAATCTACTACTACAAATACATACATACATTCTTTCCAAACTTATTCAGGATCACTGTTCATCCTTTTGCTTTCCTTTCGACTTTTTAACTATCTTCAGGTGTATGTGTGTTTCCTATGTTTTAAGGATAAATGTCAATTTTTTGACTTATGGATGTAAAGGTGTGGAACTAATTCAAATTTCGCACGACAGGCATTTTAGTAAACTTATACACTGAAATGTTTGTTTGTAAAAAGACTAGGGAAGGGCCAACTATGTAGTATGTGTGTAAGTGTTATTTAATTAAATATTATTTAATTTATATATTATGAAATTTATGCGTACCCATAAAAACCATTTTTAAATCGGTTTTTATGGATTTGCCATACTGAAAAAATTTTCTTCACAGATCAAATGGATTTTGACATTAATCCAATGAAAAATTACATTAAAATTCAAACTATGTAACATTTCATTGCATTAATGAAGAATGTTACATTAGCCCCGTTAATGATATGTTTCATAAAATCGATAAAAATTTTAATTTGTTTAATGAGAGCAATTCATTAAACTACTGACTAAATTTGGTAATTTTTATGACCAATTTATTTCAGCCATTTCAATGTGCGTTTTGAATTGTTGTGAATTTTTTTTTTCCTGTTTTAAATCATTAAGTTCAATTCGTTTCAATTCGTTTATTTATGGTAATATGTACAGGAATTTATAAGTGTGTTTTAAATAATGTAGAGAGTTTAGATATGCATGATCTTTTCTACTCAAATATTATAATTTTTTGATTAAATAATTAGAAATAATTAACAGTTTACGATCTAGAGAAAAATTATATAAAAAAACTCTTTAAGAGGAAAAAAAAAAAAAAAAAAAATTGTAAAGATAAAATAAACTTAAAAATAAACTAGTCTAAAGGTGCTACCATGATATTACTGATATGTTGGTATTGTGATATTTGACATCTTTGGTCGAAGTTTAGTTTAAGCCGTTGTATCTTCACGTCCACCATTTCGATGCTGTTTATATTATGCAATCTTCTAGTAGAGAAATGCCATGGAAGGTTATACATCATTTTTAGTATCTTATTTTGAGCGATTTGTAAGTTTTTTATATGACATTTTGCTATGGTTGCCCAAACTGGAGCCCCGTAAAACATTATTGAATGAAATATGACCTTAAGCATAACAATTTTATTTTCTCGACTAAGTTTGGATTTTTTATTGATAAAAGGAAAAAGTATTCTCTTGGCTGTATTTATTTTATTTATGACATAAGCAACATGTTCTTTAAAGTTAAGTTTTGAATCTAAGATAACACCTAAATATTTGACTTTAGGCTCCCAAGAAATATTGCTTGTTTCAAAACGTAAAGAATGTTGAGGAATATAACAGTCTTTTCTTTTTCTTGTACAAAATATAGCTTGCGTTTTAGAGCTATTTATGACGATTTTCCATTTAATGAAATAATTTCGAACAATAGTTAATGAAGATTGAAGATTAATAATTATATCTTCCGCTAAGACTCCCGAACATAGTAATGCTGTATCGTCAGCAAATATAGACGTTGTACAGTGTTGAAAAACTGGAAAATCTGATGTGTATATGTTGTAGAGAATGGGTGATAAGCAGGAGCCCTGTGGGCAACCAGCTGTAACACCCACTTTATTGGAGAAACATTTGCCAATATGTACTCTGTACTCACGATTTTTTAAAAAACTTTTTATTATTTTTATGAGCGGGGTGGGGAAGTTGAAATTTGTCATTTTAAAAATAAGGGCATCATGCCATACAGAATCAAATGCTGCTTTTACATCTAATAACACCATACCCGTTGATTTTCCGTTATTAAAATTTGATTTGACTATGTTTTTGATTCTAAGTAAAGCATGAGATGTGTTGAGGCCATTTCTAAATCCAAACTGTTGGTTTGGAAATATGTTATTATCATCAATAAATGAGCATAATTTATTTTTAATAACTTTTTCTAGCAACTTCCTAACGGATGGTAGAAGGCTAATTGGGCGATAAGACTGTGGAGAGTTGCTAGGCTTATTAGGTTTGGCGATAGGTATAACCATAGCTTCTTTCCAACAGTTTGGAAAATAAGCGTTTTTTAAGCACGAGTTAAGTATTGACGAAAGTAATTTTATACCATTTTTAGGGAGATTTTTAATGCACAGATTATTGATTTTATCAATACCTGGTGCTTTTCTATTTTTTAGTTTTTTAATAATATTTTTTATGTCAGGTTCTGCTATTTCAAGATCAGGGTAATCATTATCGGTGTCAGTTTCTAGATGCTGAATACAGTTGTTAACATCATGTATTGTTTCAGAATCGCTTAGATTTACTGAGTATGAATTATTCATTTTGAATGTTTCAGCTAGTAAGTTGCATTTTTCTATACATGAAGCGTATTGAGTACTGTTGCTAAGTAGCGTTGGTATTTGTTTTGATTTCTTCTTTATAACTTTTGTGATGTTCCAAAAGGGGGAAGAACCTTTTTCTAGAGTTGCCAGATGATTATTCCAAGACGAATTCCTAAATTTAATGATTTCGTATTGTATAAGTTGATTAAGATGTTTCATTTCAGTTTTATCAGCTAGGTTTCTATAACGAATCCAATTTCTTCTGAAATAATTTCTGGACGTAATCAAATTTTGAATTTGTATTGGAAACGATTTATGGTAAAATGTTATTTCCTTTTTTGGTACACTAACATCTATGGCGTTTTTAATAGCATTGTTTACAGTTGTTATCATTTCGTCAATAATATTTGTTTCTGATGACACATTAAAATTTAGATTTCTAAGAGAATCATTTATGTTTTTTGTGTATCTTTTCCAGTTAGTTTTTGAATGAACCAGCTTGTAGTTTTCCTCGTTATTGAATCTGAAGTTAAGAGAAGTTTTAACGGGAAGATGGTCCGAGCTTAAATTATTTAATACTACTGCTGCCGATAATATTTGAGGTGTGTTTGTTAAAAAATAATCAAGAGTGGAAGGTTGACTTCTTGATGACGATGGTATGTGTGTTGGGTCAGCTGGATATTTTATAAAAATATTTCGTGTTGTTAGTTTTTCAAATAATATGTTGCCCCAGCAATTTGATCTGTTGCAACCCCATTCTTGATGCCTACAGTTAAGATCACCACCTAATATATACATGTTGCTGTTGTTTGTAAGCTTGTTTATGTCTGAAGCAAACTTGGTTTTTTTTGAATTGTCTCTGCCAACAGTTCCACCGGGAAAGTAGCAAGAAAGTATATTAACGAAGCCATTATTTGTTACCAGTTTAATCCCAACATTTTCAATGATCTGAGTATTTATTACTGGCAAAACTTGATGACTGAGATTTCTTCTTATAACAACAGCGACACCACCCCCTCTTGAGCCAACTCTGTCATATCGATAACAGTAGAATGCATTATGTTTAATTGATATTTTTGGAGTTAACCATGTTTCAGTTAGCAAACAGACATGGATATTATTAGTGATTAAAAAATTGAAAAACTCTTCCTTTTTATTTCGAATACCCCTGGCATTCCATGATATTATATTTAGCGAATTACTCATATAAAAATTTACATGCCAAACTAGTGATCACTTGAAATTGATCAGCTTTTGATTGACAGTTTTTTAATTTGTCTATAAGCTCCAAAGTTAGATTTTGAATTTCTTCTAATGAGAAGAGATTGTTATTTGTTGGGCTATTGTTGAAATTTTGTTGGTTCCAGTTTAAAGTGGGCTGCGCCGGTTCCTGGCGAAGTGAATTCGGAAAGCTTTGATTGTAGTTAGCTTGATGCTGCACTGGTCTGCGAGGGTTACTTTTTTGAGGTGAAAAACGTTTCTTAATTTGAATGTAATTTTGTCTGCTAGGACACTGAGGTGAATTTGATTTATGTGGCCCATTACAATTGGCACATTTAATTGTTTCATCTGTACAATCTTCTGTCTTATGTTGCCCTGCACACTTGGAACAGAAGGTTTTGACTTTGCATCGAGATGATCCATGGCCAAACATTTGGCAATTATAACATTGAGTAATTTTATTTTTGTGGGATCTTACATAATCCCAACTTACTCTGATATAATCAATATTTGAAAAACTTTTTCTAAGTTCCTTTACAGTAATCGATTGACGTTTAAAGTGAACAACATAAATGATTTGTTCTTTATTAAACTGACCAGTTCTTTGAACTAGCTTAATATCCTGACACTGCAGGCCTAGATCAGTCAGTTTAGCTTTCAGAGCTTTAGGGTCAATTTTATCTAAACCAAATAGTAAGGCCTTATAAGGGCGCTGGTTTTTACTGGTGTAGGTAAAATATTCATATTTGTCATCTAAAATTGGAATGATTTTATCATAATCTTCTTGGGTGTTAAGGAATAATTTTAATCCTATTGATATTTTTTTCAATGCATAACCAGTAATGTTATTGGTTTCACATAACTCTTTTATTTCTTCTAGTTTGCATTTAAGAAGAGTAATAGGAGGAACGACACTCTTAACAATTTTTTGAAGAACAATCTCTTCGTCATTTTCTATTTCCAATGTTTGCAAAGGTTGAAAGTAATTTGTTTTGTTTACGGCACTACCGTTACTAATTTTTGCCTTCTTCATCACGTTATTTTGTGAGTTGATATTAGTCTCATTTTTACTAAATGTTCTCTTAATCTTGGAAGATTTTTTTTTTTTTTTGCTTTTTATTGTTGTTAATTTTTGTATATATTTATACGTTTGTTTATAATACAACCGACTGAAATTATAATTTACTTAACATGCGACAGAACAACGTGCACAGATCAAGATCACAACGTGAACTGAAATCATTAAGTTATATTAATTTTATTTCGTTTATATATTTCTGTTACATAAAGTTTTTTTTTCCCGGACTTTTTCGATTCCCGGAAAAGCGGGAAATTTTTTTAAATTTCCCGGGATCCCGGGATCCCGCTCCATATAAATAATACAAAGTAAATTTTGGTATTAATTAATGAAAAAAAACTTTTATAAAAAAAATGTAAGGGAACTTTTTACAAAGAAAGTTAAAGAAATGGTTCAATACTAAAAAATTAATTGAAGATTGAAATAGGAACTTGAATTATTATTACCTCACGCCTTTATTTCCTATTAATATGCTTTTATTCAGTATTATTATGCTCTAGATACAAGTAAAAAGATAACATAAACATAACAATTTAATTTATAAAACAATAATAAAAACGAAATAAAAATTAAGGTACTCAAGATATGAAATCAAAAAGTTAATAAATAAAATAGATAAAATACTTTAAAGAAATATATAACATTTTTTAATGGCTTAGGAAATAACTTTCTGACACACTCAAAACGCTTTGTAAGTCGTCAAAAAGTATATTTCCGATTTTATTTACTAATTATCATGTTTCCGAAAAATTTCGTTCATTTTTTACCGAGGTTGGACAAATAGTTAAAAGTGCACCGTTGTAGAATGCTTCGGATTCACAATCAGAAGCAACTTTTTCTTTTTTATAAACAACGTCTATATCAGTCAAATGTATGTCAAGGTTGATGCAAAAATT
Source organism: Pollenia griseotomentosa (assembly GCA_963931875.1). Lineage (NCBI taxonomy): Eukaryota > Metazoa > Arthropoda > Insecta > Diptera > Polleniidae > Pollenia > Pollenia griseotomentosa. Next base: position 21,821,103 of record OZ007561.1, read on the forward strand.
GCATCAACCGGACTGATTCTTACAAACCTTTTCATTTCAATAGGTCCATTTGTAATCTTTAGGACAATGTATTTTTCAAGTTGTATGTTGTAGTATCTTACACGAGTTTCCAAAATGTTATTTTATTTCGGTTTCCCCGCATTTCACGGGTATATAAACCAACACAAATTGAAAGTGGGAATTTGTGTTTATCACCTAATAAACATATCGCTCCTTCATTGCATGATAGTCATATCTCAAAATTTTAAGTACCTTTAGCAAAGTTTTCCTTCATACCTTCTCGTATTATATCGCAAACTGAACCGAAGTTATAGCAAAATATATCTTTAAATCGGTACATTTGGAAAAATTTAATCGCATTTTGCCAAGATCGTTTATTTTTGTAGATATGACTATGTTGCAATAAAGGAGCGATATGTTTAGGTATCTCCTATTTTTAAGACTTGTTCATGGACAACGAAACTTTACTGCCTACATCTTATTTTGAATAAATGTATAGGTACTTTATTAACTCTTCACTTCACTAAATGTAATAATTATCAACTGTTGCACTGCCCATTCTGCTTTTAGTAGATGTATTGCATCAGGAGACATTGATTTAAATACATGTACTCACTTCTTGTAATTGATCTAATCCACAACCCATCCACAGATGCTAATTTTAAGAGAATAGAAAACGAAATTTCAAAGTATAAATAGCTTTTTTCTGAAATCATGAGGAATTTTTTATTTCCCGGTATCCCGCAAGAAAAATGCCGTGAAAACGGGAAATATAATAATGGAAATTCCCGGGATTTCCCGTCCCGGAAAAACCCTACTGTTACATCATGTCATGTTCTACTTGTATAAGCTTACCTTTTAGTAAATTGTATTCAATTTATTTCCTAGCCCGGGATGACCTTCATCTTGCTTCTTTCCATTTTGCTGGCTTGTACAACTACGTAAATTTTGTATATTTAAATTAGCAATTAAAGAAAAAAGAATGTGAAAATTGTTTGCTCTTGCTTTTTCTTTCTCGTTGTATGTTTTTGAACGTATTACTAACATTTAGCTAAATTCAGTGTTGCGTTATTATTATGAATTTGTTCACTGATGTTATGAAACATTGAAATTTACCATTTTTTCACATATTTGCATGTCTATCGCTTAAAATGGAATTCAAAATACGTTTTTACAGCAGTTATAGGAAGAAAATATTTTCTAGTTATAAGTATTTTGAAGTTAGAGAACTTTTTCTTGTTTTCATTGACTTAGTGACATTTTTCATGGAAAATATGAAGTTACACTTTTTTCATTAACTGAAAAATATTTGAATACATTAACTAATAGTTAATTTTAATCTTAAAAAACCTATTAAAATAATGCATAACAATTAGTTGAATTTTTCTTTTGAAAGAGATATTAAGTTGTCATTAATTTAATGAAAAATTTTACCAAATTACGAAACTTAATTTCGTAGTGGTAATAAAATTGCTTCATTATTTCTGTAAAATTTCATTCCCGTAATGAAATTTTTCATTCGATTAAAAAAAAAAAATTTAATGAAATTGATTCATTAGATTTATTAAGCATAATTCTTCAAGTGTAGTACTGGAACTAAGAAAGAAATCTTTAAGTTATAATTCTAAGATTTTTAAAAACGTCCAACATTTTTTATTGTGAATATAATGCGGATAATTTTTAGCAAAACAATAAAAATCAAAAAAACTAAAAACTGCAAAAAAACATTTTTATTCAGCTTATTATTTATTGCCTGCCTATGGAAAAGTTGTCCTTTCAGTTATCTCGTCTCTTCTAATGTATTAGCTTATGAGCTCATAAGCTGTTGTATGATTTTAAGTCTCGCTTATAGTCTCATTTTTATTAAGTCTATCGTTTGGTTTATTTCCTCGAGCGTAGTCTTACATCTATTCTGTATTTCTGAAACCCCATAAGCCAACCTTGCAAAATTTTTCAGGAGAGACAACAAACTTTTTTATACCCTCTTCCACCACTATGTAGAGGTAAATAAGGCTATATACTAGGTTTTTCTTTCGGTGTGAAGCTTTTTTATTATACATCTAAGAGCCCATAAAGTATATATATTATGACTCCTTGAGTAATTCTAAGTCGATTTAGCCATGTTCGTCTGTCTGTCTGTCCGTCTGTTGAAAACACGCTTACTTTGTGCCCATTTAGATAGGGAAACATTTAGAATGGAAACATTTTGTTTGGGAGTAGATAACGGGCGGCGAATAGAGAATGATTTTTGTTTTCGGTATTTGGCGACAGGCTTTGTTCACATTTTCTTTGTTGACATTTGCTTTGCTTTTTTATAAAAACGCAACAGAATGCTTCCGGCAACATGTTCGTCTGCGTGACTGCGAATGAAAAAACAAACGAGAATTCCAGATGTTTTCCTTCCAAATGTTCGCTCTTCTAAACTCGGACCTTCGAAAAACTCTAAAAAAAAAATTGCTTGTAGGATCGGAGCCAGGTGCATAATTTACCTAAAATTTTAAGCAGCCTTCTAAATTCACTGTAAACGCCAAAACTAATTTCACTGCTGTATTAAAATTTATTTTTTTTAATACCATTCCACTCCTGACAATCATTTAACCTTCATAAGGTCTTCGGGTCAAATTTGACCCATTTTAAAATAATAGTTAAATTTTTTCTAAGTGTGAGTGACTTATATTTTTTAAATTTTATGACTTTTATTTAATATTAAATGCCAACAACTACGTTAAGTTTTCAGAAACAAATATTGGCGAAAAAAAAATTTATAAAATTTGGGTCATTTTTGACCGGTAGCAAAATTCTTGAATTTTCGTTAGAAATTTTGAGTTGTTATTTACTTTTTTCACCTCCTGTGACATGCGTTATTTTGAAGTTTACTAATAATGGAGGTAAATGTATATTTGGTATTGATTGGACTGAAGTGACGACACCAAAATGTTGCATTTATTGGTTCTCTAGTTAGCTGAATTGTATAGATCAAATAATGAAAGTACAGACATTTTGTGGGATGTTGTGGAAGAAAAACCCATTTTTAAAGCAATCTTGCCATTGAACAGATTAAAAAACCTTTCGAGAGATTTGACAACAAGGATACTGGCAGTGAACGCCAAATTTTGGAGAAGTTTGCTCCGATACGTGAGCTTTGAAATCTGTGGGTTGATTAGTTATGCCTGGAATATACAACCATATACAGGCAAATAAATAGGAACTTTGCCTACAAATAAACAAATGTATGCATGTAGTTCTTGATTTGATAGTTGGTTTTAAATATCACAGTATGACTGTAGACAATTGTTTTACTTTAGTACACTCAAAATATTATGTAGTTTAATTCAAACGAAAATTAATTTAAAACAAATTAAAATTCATTTGAAAAACGGATCATTTACATTTCATTTAAAACAAATGATTTTTACATTCATTTTTAAATTTTTTATTTTTCAAACTACATATTCCTTGAAATTAAATAGTTTTTACTTTTAAAAATTTTATTTTTACCGACAAAAATCCAACTACATAACAAAATAAATACGGAAAAACATTATTTTTTGGTAGTTTGTTTTTTGAATGACAAACACAAATGTTAAAATATAAAATTATTCGTAAAATAACTACATTTTTATTAAATTTTAACAGTACGGAAAACGAATTTAATAACCCACAATCAGTTACTGTAATAATTTTATAAGTGTAGGAACTATATATATGTAAAAACAAGATTGAATTTCCACGAGAGCTTTTGGCAACTAAAGGCTATCATTAACATCAGCTAATCATGACTAAAATTTCTTAAAAAAATTTAGGTTTTCAACTTGCCGCGCCCTATATCAAGCTGTCAAAAACATTACCAAAAGACTATTTTTTACGAAAAATTGCAAAAAAGTGCATGTAGTAGCTGAACAGGAACAGCACTCGTCATCTTCAACTAAAACCTAGGAAAAAAATATGTTTACCAAAAGTAAAAATTAGTCGATGCCAAATATGTTACAAAACATATACAACCACTTTATGTTAAATGTACTTTTGTATTCGCAATAAATGTTAACGATAAATACAGCTTCGATATACTGAATAAATCTAGAAATAAAATACCAACTTTTAAAACATACTTAATTGAAAAAAGTGAGTTTTTATATAAAATGTTCTATTTGGGTCAAATTTGACCCGAAGACCGTTAACGTCAGCAAATTTGAAGACCTTATGAAGGTTAAGTTCGGCTTGAACTGTTACAAATCATGATATTTTACTCAAGCTAGTTAAAATTGTTAAAAAAAAGCATAAATCTTTCTGATTGTCGGTCAATAATTTAATATAGGTCTAAACGGCAACCAATTTTAACCCGTTTTTATGAAGATCAATAAATAATATATAGATATCATATAGAGCCCACTCCAGAAATATTCGAACTGTCGTTGGAGGGTATCAAGGATTTGGCACAGCCAAAAATAGAACTCCAACTTGTTTTTGATTAGTTTTGTTGGAGGTGACCATATCGAAATTGTGTTTTCTCTGCGTGTAGTTTTGTCAATAGCATACTCTTGATTATAGTGTGCATCTAATGTCTTTTAAAATCTTGTTTGTAGTAGTTTCATTTTTCTTTTTTACATTCTAGCTGAAGTCCTGGCTATGCCCTTGCGTACGTTCTTGTATATAGTATTATAGTTTTGTCCTTAGCCTTGTCTTTTTTATAATTTGTACGAAATCTTTATATTATTCCTAAGAAATCTTAAAAAATAGTCTCATAATATTTTACTCTCTCTTGTTTTCAATGTGCAAGAAATTCTACTTTTGGTTCTAAGCGCTTAAAGGGCTTTAAAATAAGTGGTCGCCTTTTTCTTAAAAAAATTTGATTCCATTGGACTAGCTGTACAGCCTTTTACTCTAAATGGCACCAATTCTTCAACTCATGAATAGAATTCAAACTATAATTGTTACTCACAGTTTCACACTGAAATAACATAATTGGCATTAAGGAAAAGTTGGTGAATAACTAAAGCGAGATTTATCCTACATAAGCCTCATCCATATTATGAAACATTTGCTGCAGAAACTTTCTTCAATTTTCTTTTGAAACTACATTCGTGTCCATGCAATAAAACTTTTGTTTTGCAGCATTAAATCATTTTGTATGTCTTTTCTCTTTCTGTCAATAACAAACTCACAAAAACTGCTTGGACATGAAACAAAGTACACTTTTCCACTTGTTTTTCCCCTTTCATCATCGAACTCAAATGTTTCGCAGCAAATGCTTCATAATATGGACTAGGACAGTTGATGCGGAGGTGAAAATCTTTGTAAATAACACTTTTTTTAATATCAGCAAGCAATAACGAATTTTAACTTTAATAAAAAACTAGAATCTGGAAATTTATTTCTCAGAAATATACAAACGAAAATTCTGATAGTGCATAGAAAATATTCCTAGAAAATATTGAAGGAATACGACTATTAAAGTATAAAAGCTTTTGAGGATTGTAATTTGACTTAGAATACACATTCGAATAATATGAAAAATTATTTAATACATTTCGTGGTCTTTAAAAGCCTTTGCTTAATTATTTTATGGCGTGTGTTCATTTTAGGTTTCCAGCTGTAGTCCGCCTTATGTGTTTCAAGGAAGTCTTAAGTGAAATATACACTGATGTACACCTTTCATAAATTTGTGGCATGTTTAAATGTGGGCTGGATGTTTATAGTTGTTGCCTTACAAACATTTTAACTTGTTTTTTCATGTTATGGCCTTTGTAAAAACCTTAACCCTACAACGAATAAAATGTATGTTTTTGATGTGATTTTCTAGGGAAAAATTGTTAAAATTTTTTTTATATGTTTCACTCTTTGTTATTCAAATATTGTGTTGAAACATATTTTGGATAAAATATTTGCATTTCCAATGTTTAACTTAAAATTGGAAAAAATGCTGACCAAGGACCGACCTCTGGAAGTTAAATTGCCTTTTCGTGTGTGTGTGTGTGTGTGTGCCTTATTTGCTGCCCTGTTGGGTTGGTGATTTACGATTTAAAACAAACAAGAAAATGAAAAGAATAAAAGCAAAAAGAAGAAATAAAAAAAGATGATAATTTTTAGCCAGAAGGCATGAAAAAACCATAACAACAGCATTAAAAGAAGAAAAGGTTTAAATTACAAATCATACACAAAATAATGCCTTTTGGCTTTTTGCTTATGTAAAAGGCATATCGTACTGTCATTGTGATATGTGTGAGTATGTAACAGATACATGGCTTTTAACAATCAAACCATTTTCCCGAGCAGACTGGCTTAATGTTAGGAGTTGTTCTTAGTTTTGTTGTCGATATTTTATTTAAATCGCCATAAATAAAAAAAAAAAAACACAAACCTTAATCTAAATTCAGAGATACTGAATGAATAAATGAATGTTTTGTAGAAAGTGAATGAATGAGTGAATGAACAGATGAAGACAAACTGACATAAGTTGAACTGAGTAAACTGATTGGATTTGCATAATAACATAATGGACTAGTTTAAGTTTACACTAAATAGTAGATTCTACGCTTAACCAAGTAAAAAATTAAAGATTGGTGAATGAATTGAACAAAAAAAGTTTTTATAAAGTTTAATTTTTTTCAATTCAACTAAAATTTTGGTATAGTTGCGTCGCAAAATTTTTGTTAAAATAACTAAAAAAAATTTTTAAATTAAGAAAGTTCTTTCTAGCTACGAAATATAGTTTGTTTCTGGCATCATATTCTATTTATTTTACTGAAATTGTTTATGTGCGGTTTTCACAATATAAGTAATTGAACGTGTAGTAAAATTTGTATGAAAAGCACTCTGTTTTTCATATAAATTTTGCCGCACGTTTAATCACTTGTATTGTTATAACTGCACATCGATCTTAACCCGAATTCTCCTAGCGTCGTCATATGAAGACAAAATTATTGGCAGCTTCAACTTGCTGGTGAACCGTTATTATTGCATAGAAACAAATAAAGCAATAACAATTGTGTTGTGTGTTAATTACTTTTCCATAAAAAAAATTGTTCAGCTTTGTGATTCAAAGAGTTCGTGTGTGGTAAATTGTTTTTTGTGAGAGTTTTTTGAAAAAGTTCAGAATTATGAGTTCGGCTAGAAAGTAAGTGTCAAAAACTTAATAAATTTTATAAATGTGCCCTAAAGTAATATAAAATAAAAATTAATACTAGTTTACAAGATTCTTGCTAAAAATCTTTATTCGAGTTGTAGAAGAAATATAATTTTTATGAGAATATATCTGGTTGTCGTCAAATGACGACACTATGATACAACGAGTACTATCTGATTTAAACTTTTTTTTTGTTTTCGGATTTTTATCAGTAAATTTCTTAGTGTCGCGGACATTTTGGATATTTAAGATAAAAAAAAATGTATCAAACGAGTTTTACGAGTTTTCGTACCTCCATATGTTGACGTCTTGACTGATGAAGACTCAGATGAGGAAATCGAAGGAAATATCAATACTTCGTCTCGTAATCAACTTCTGGCACCTCCTGAAATACGAAGAAACAACGGAGAGCTTCCCACAAACACCAAACCACAAGACAAATTAACAAAAATAAATACATGAGAAAAAGCAAAACGAAATCATTTGGATGCTAGGAGGAAAAACATCGCAAATCACTGAAATTTTTGTACCTTTATTTTAATAGCGTCGTCATATGACGACATCTATTTTCTCGAAAACTAGACCCGATATACCAGTTCGCTTTGCAGATATATACGAAAGGTATCCTAGACATGCAGTGAATCAAATAGTATAACAATCGGACGATTATTTCATAAACCGGGAGAATTCGGGTTAAGTGAAGAAAATCGTTGTTTTTGACCAAGTTATGAAGAAAACTTGAAGAAAGGCCGGCGGACACGATTTTTGGCAAAAATTCGACTTGAGCGACCTCTAAACCTCTTCCGAAATATCTGAAAAAAATCTCAAATACACTTTACCATATAAGCTTTTAAATTATGCTTGAGACACACTAAAGCACAGTGTTTTCATTTCATTAAACGAGTGGCCATAAATAGAATAAATTATTAGACAACGAAAACATTTTGCACACTTATTTTCATATTCATAAAAGATAAAAACACTAAAAATGTTCGAAATGTCGAATAAAGGACTCGAGCCCTTCCGATATATCCTGGGCCTAAATATTGTATAAAGCACAAAAAAATTGCGCCAACTGTTTTAAATTGTTTGCATGCATTAAATATAATTAACTAGATATTCTTGGCGAATTTTGAATAGAAATACGCTTTGCCTAATTATATCATTTTGCAAAAACGTAAGAATTTTATTACTTCTATTTTTGATGTTTTAAACTCGTAAGGCTTAGCATTTTTCGAACTCCAGAATCGAGGTAATTTAAAGCGACCAAATTTCTTAAAAAAAACAAAAAAATAAATAATACTTGTTTATTTCTTTGTTGATGTTTTTCAAATACAAAATTACATTTTTGTCTCGTTTGAAGAAATGGCAAATCTTGCAAGAGATCTCTAGATGTTTTATACGCATGCACAGATCAACGTCTGTATGTTTTTAAAAATATTTTGTGTCGGCAATAAGGATAATTATTAAAGTTGTTTTTTTTTTAACATTTAGTTATTAACATAGTTCAACGTATTAGGAGCTACTAACGCACAGTGTACTGTCCCATATAGTGAAACGGGAAAACTAGAGCAGTTATCGTAGAAAAATAAAATTGCGTATACTGATAGTTTATGTCTATGTTAAGAAAAATTTTAATTTAAAGAAAAATCGGTGCTAGGATATGCCTACCTCCCTTACATCCTGAAATAAAGAGTTCAATTTTTAGCTTCACAGAGATTGTGTGTTATCATGTAAACAGAATGTATCAAAAGTTGGTGCCTGGCTCTAAAATTTTACATTCTAACGTGTTGGTAAATTTTGTTGCATGCGGCGAAAGGACATGTCTACCTTTCATATATCTTTAAAAAAAAACAAAATTTAAGCTGTTTTGATGGTTATAATACACTAGAAATTAATATGTGTAACAAATAAATGCGGTAGTGTTACAAATTAAAGAGAATTCGCCACTAATCGACGCTTAAAATAATAATAAAAAATGAATTAGCAAAAAAGTTTATTTTTATGCAAAAAAAAAAAAATACTACTTAAACAAACTTTAAAATTACTCGTAACAAAAAGAAGAGTTTAGTAGTCATTGAAACAAGATATAACTCATTTTAAAAGAGCTAGAGCATTTGACTGTAGATTAAGGCTGAAATGGAAGTTTATATCGAAAGCCACAAATGTGCCGTTAAAATAGTAGTAAATGTGGCGAATTAAAATATTTGATTTTTTCCCACAATTTATATCAGAATGCGGCCAAAAGTAGTATCTGTTTTTTAAATTTCACATGCTGGCGTTGTTATAAATTTTGTTGCATGCGGCGAAAGGACATGCCATGCCGGCTTTTCATATATTCATTTTTTAGAATGCACTAAAAATTCCGAAAATAAAGAGTTTTAGTTTTGCTGTAAATTTTGTTTTATTCGGTGCATCTACCATATATCTTCTTCTAAAAACTATCTCTTAAATAGACACCTAGTTTGAGTGGCACAAACTGCCACCTGGGCCTGGCTCGGACCAGTTGTATTTTGTATGAGCCAGGTACATTTTTACACTTAAGTGTATAGCTAACTTTTGCCTGAATTTAAGATTTTAACGGTTTTTTTAATAATGGCTCTTAGCACCATTGTTATTTCTGCTTCATTAAGAGTAATGAAAAGACTACCTCACATATGTCCTTTTTTTCAAGAACTAAATTTTATAAATGTTTGTAATCAAAACTAAAAACTAATAAAAAGAAATCGTTTTTAAAGTTTCATTTACATTTAAAAATAAATCTTTTTTCTAAGTGTGTGCAAAAAATATAAAATTTCCAGGGTTTGCCAGAAAATCTTAGTTTATTTTTTTAGCAGTCAAAAAAATAAAAATCAATTATTTTTTATTTATGTTTATATAAATGGTGGTTAAATTTTAAGGGCCGATGTTGAATGTGAACCACACCTAAACGTCAAGTTTTTTTCTGCATTTCATTTGACATTTTTTAATCTCAGACTAATTCAATTTAAACCATGGTAAGATACGCAATCGAGCAACGCATTAAAGTTATTCAGGCTTATTATGAAAATGGGCGTTCAAATCAAAATGCATATCGTGCACTTCGTGATTTTTTCGGTCAATTTAATCGTCCAAATGTGCGTACAATCATGGAAAAATTTGAGCAAAATGGGTCTGAGGTGTAAAAACATAAGTGCATGCTCGTACAGTTTGTACTGCAGAAAATATTGCTGCTGTTTGCGATAGTGTGGCTAAAGAGCCGTCCACATTAACTAGTTGTCGTGCCCAAAAATTCCACCCCTCACGCTCGTCGTTGATGAATATTATGCATAAAGACTTGCATTTACACGCTTACAAGGTGCAATTGACTCAAGAACTAAAGCCTCTTGACCATTCCAAACTTGGTCAATGGTCAGAATGGTGGCAAGAAATGGCAACAGTGGATGATCAATTTTCGAAGAAAATCATCTTTAGGGTTGAGGCACATTTTCACCTCAGTGGATTCGTCAATAAGCAGAATTGCCGCATTTGGGCGAATAATGATCCAAGAGTAATTGTCGAGAAACCAAGGCACCAACAAAGAATGACTGTTTGGTGCGGTTTATGGGCTGGCGGCACCATCGGGCCGTATTTTTTCCAAAATGAGGCCGGTCAGGCAGTTACTGTGAATGCGAACATCATTCGTGAGGTGATAACGAACTTTTTATGGCCCGAATTGGAAGATATGGATGTGGACGATATGTGGTTTCAGCAGGACGGTGCCACTTGCCATACAGCTAACGAAACAATGGCTCTTTTGCGCGACAAATTCAATGGCCGTGTTATCTCAAGTGGTGGCGATGTCAGTTGGCCGCCAAGATCATGTGACTTGACACCGTTGGGCTTCTTTCTTTGGGGTTATTTGAAAAAAGAGGTGTACGTCGATAAGGGTGGCATGTCATAACGTCCAGTGCCATAGTGTCCATGGACACTATGACACTCCAAAAAGTGTCACAGTGTCCATGGACTTTATGACACTTTTAGAAGTATCATAATGTCCATCAGAGCAGTGTCATAACGACCGCGGATATTATAACACTTTGCAAAGTGTCATTATGTCCACAACTTAACTTATAACCAAAAATATAAAAATAAAATGTGTAAAATTGGTTTTAAAATACCGTTAAAGTTTTAAGTGATTGTCAAAACTTAACTTAAAAAAATTATTATTTATTTTTTACAATTCGAAGCTTTGGCTTTTCATACAGACTATGAACCAATTTTAAGGCAGGCTTTAGAAAATGTGTTTCCTAATGCGTCATTAAACGGTTGCTGGTTTCATTACTGCCAAACTCTGAGACGCAGAGGTCAAAAGATAAGCAGGCTTGGAAATTTAATAAAAAGAAATAAAGACTGTGGTAATTGGTACCGAAAAATCCTAAGTCTGGCATTGGTTGGTTTCGCTAACTAAAGCTTCTCTGCACAGCCGGCCTTCGGCCGGGCGCAAGGATTTTCTCTTTTATGGTATTACAAAGACCGGCTTCGCTGACTAAAGCTTCTCTGCATAGCAGATTTTAGAAGCTTTACTTAGCGAAACCGGTACTTGTTATACCATTAGGGAGAAAATTCTTGCGCCCTGCCGAAGGCCGGCTGTGCAGAGAAGCTTTAGTTATCGAAGCCAGTGTTTGTTATACCATAGAGAAGAAAATCCTTGGGCCCAAAAGTGTTTTCGTTACATATTTAATATATACACCCAAAGAAAAAGCAGCAAAACCATTTTTAAAAAATGTTTAACCATATTATGGTTAAATTAGTTTCTTTAAAAATAGTTTTGTTGGTTTTGACCTTAATAAAACATGTTTTTCTCTGCGAGTCTGTAGATTTTTTTTTATTTAACTTTTTTAGTAATTTTGGACCTAATGACACTTTTAAAAGTGTCGTAGTGTCCATGGACACTGTGACTGTGACACGCCGAGGTCGCGGCGGCCATTTGGCCGATATTTTGTTCCATACATAATTGAACCATACCAATATTATCATAATAAAAAGAAATGACAATAATTTCCTAAAAAATTTGTGTTTTATTCAAAATCATCAGTTAACTACCCTTTATATAGTATCGTCAAACCTTGTATAATAACTATTAGGGTAGACCCATACATAAATAATGTATTACTTTTTTATGTTTTTCTTCTAAAAAAAAAATTCTTAGTACAAAAAAATTTAAGTTAATTTGTTGTAGAACTGAAGAAACAAAAGATTTATAACATTATATTTTTCAATTTTAGCAGTACCATAAACTTACCTCCTTGTCGCAGTTTTTACATATCCGGCAGAAATGTTTATGACTTCTTTGCAGATTCTGTAAAATCACTTGAAAAGTACTAAAATCTGAAATAAAAAATTAGTTAATTATAGTCTAGCAAACTTAGGCAATTTCGAGGAGTTTCAATGAAAAAATTGGAAAGTTTACGATAATAAAAAAACTTTTTTCTGCAATAACATTTACCAACAATATTTGCCCTTTTTTATACGTTTAGTAGAACACAAAAGTACTTAGTTTAAAAAGTATATATTAAGAATTGAATTTTTGGCCATTTCTTTAGTAAAACTGGTAAAAGTGGTTTGCTTTATTATACAGTTTAGTTCAAAAATTGTTTGAATTTGATGTCCTCCACTGTAAACAAAAAGAAAAAATTATAAATTCTACTTACAAATCTATTTAAAGTACTTTGTTAGCTTTACAAAAATTTATATTACATAATTATTCTAAGCACTTTAATAAGCCTTAGTATTGTCAATGGGACAGAGCACTGTGTGACGGTTACAGAAAGCCTACCGAAATATGCCACCACACATCGCTTGTCTGAGTGTTGCAAGAAAAAAATAAATGCCTGTTTAGTTCAGACTCACCTTTATAATGTATTATGTTCTATTGATTTTTCTTAAATAGTCTTTTTATTCTTTTACGTATTGACAGTTATATTTTTTTGAATCCTGCACCTGGTTGCAGCAGTTTTAAAGCAAAAAATTAGATCTGTTTTATTTCCAATTTTCTTTTTATTTTTCTTTTGTTTCAATTCATTAATATTTATATTACAGAGCTTGTAAATATTTACATACATGCAATTTATAAAGTATCACTATCAAGTGTGACACAAAGAATGCTGACGAAGGCCGTAGCGGGCCAGAAAATGCATTACATTCTGCTGGTGTCTAATAATTGCAAATTTTTCTGTACATACAATATACTTCATTGCTATCCAAAGGATAGATAAGGTAAAATGTAACAAGTAAATACAATATAATAGTCTGGTAGTGTATAAAAGCCATTCCTAAAAATTTAAGGAATAGAACTATTACAAAAAAGCTTTATAAAATACATAACTGAAACTTAGCTCATATAATAATTTCGAAAAAATAAAAAATTTTGAAGATAATAAAAAAACTTTTTTCAGCAATAACATTTACCAACAATATTTGCCCTTTTTTATACGTTTAGTAGTACACAAAAGTACTCAGTTTAAAAAGTATATATTAAGAATTTTTGGCCATTTCTTTAGTAAAACAGGTAAAAGTGGTTTGCTTTATTATACATTTTAGTTCAAAAATTGTTTGAATTTTATGTCCTCCACTGTAAAAAAAAGAAAAAATTATAAATTCTACTTGCAAATCTATTTAAAGTACTTTGTTAGCTTTACAAAAATTTATATTACATAATTATTCTAAGCACTTTAATAAGCCTTAGTATTGTCAATGGGACAGAGCACTGTGTGACGGTTACAGAAAGCCTACCGCAATATGCCACCACACATCGCTTGTCTGTGTGCTGCAAGAAAAAAATAAATGCCTGTTTAGTTCAGACTCACCTTTATTATGTATTAGGTTTTATTGATTTTGCTTAAATAGTCTTTTTATTCTTTTACGTATTGACAGTTATATTTTTTTGAATCCTGCACCTGGTTGCAGCAGTTTTAAGTCATCTAAGCACTGGTTAAAGTGCTCAGTCAGAATTATAAGAAAAAAATTAGATCTGTTTTAATTCCAATTCTCTTTTTATTTTTCTTTTGTTACAATTCATTAATATTTATATTACAGAGCTTGTAAATATTTAAGGCACTTGAGTTTTAACATTTGAATTTTCTAAATTACTTTTTTATTTGTTATCTTGTTGTGTCAAGTGTTTTAATTTATTTCGGAGTTTTGTTACATTTGTGTGGTCAAATTTAAACGTTTTAAATTTGTTGCAGTTTTGTTATTATTTTTAATTGTAAAAGGTTTTCAATTTCAAAGAACCAAAATACATACTAGTTATTAAATACTATTGGTCATTATGAGCATAGTGAATTCCATTATAATAGGTTGTCACGATTCAATGCGTCATTGGCCGCTGCCATACGCACGGTTCGCGTGCACTGTCCATTTGTCACACTGGTAACTAACTACTTTTCAGCCGGGCTATGACTCGTCGGGCATGGGCGGGTGTTCGTTGCAAATGAACAGGCATGAAACATTATTTTATGTACCAGTGTATCTTGCCTAAATTACCGAAAATCGGAAAAGGGCGCAAAATGAGAAAAAAACCGAAATGTACCGAGACCAATCGCTGGGATACAATACCTTTAGTTGTGGGGGGTTAAGATGTTATCAAACCCCTGGCTGGCCCTCCCTCAGCATCCATCCTGATGCTCGACCATGGTAGCATAGTAGCCGCAAGTTGTAGCTACCCCTAAAGAAAATTTTCACCACCAAATACCTACCTTAACCCTTTCACACTTCCATTTTCAAAATAAAACCGATTTTCATTTAAATTCTCATAATTCCAAAGTTCAACAAGAAATTTTATTTACAATATCCTTAAAGTAACTTAAATAGTACTGAACCAATTTATTTTACTTTCATAATATTTCAATCTGGTGATTTAGCAACAAATGTTGTGGTCAACACCGGCAGAATGAAAATTTAGCCTATTACTCCATTCAAACACCTACATTAGCGCTAATGTACTAGTGGAATCTAACTGTTATTTTCACTGCCTAAATTGTCACTCTTACGGACGTTGATTGCGGTTCATCAAGAACCGGGCAAGCAAAAGTTTGACTACTATACAAAGCATTAAATAAAAAGTGACCACAGTGCAAACGAACTATGATAATTTCAAACTTACAATATTAATATTTCAACGTTGTTAAAATGCTGAAATTTCAAATTACGATAATATTAAGCCTACATAATGAATATTCAAAATTTACGTTGGTCTGAGAATCACAGTTACTATAAAAAATCAAAATTACAAGGAATAAATGTTATCAATTTATCTTAAGTTCGACATTTACAATTTACTTAATGATCATTTTTATATTGGTTTAATTTTAACACTACTATGATTCAAATCGGAAATAATGATTAACAAAAGTTTAGCTTGGTCTAAAATTCAAAACAACTAATATTTGGAATTTAAATGATGAAGGGGTTTCAATTTACATTGTTTCAGAATTGGTAGTACTGGAATTCAAAATTTAAATACGTAATGAATAACGATCACAAAATTCAAAATTACTACAATTCGGAATTTAAATGATGACTGGCTTAAAATTTATATTGGTTTGAGGATTCAACCAATGAATGTCTTCAAATTATATGGGTTTAGAATTAGAAATTATTGTACTTTGAAATTTAAATAATGCGTTGGCTTAGATTTATACGGGTTTTAAATCTAATCTTACGGAAATTCAAAATTGAGTTAATGAGTGGTACCAATTTAACTCGGTCTAAAATTTAAAATTACTACAACTCCAAATTTTATTTCACAATCTGGCCCAATACGTTCCAAACATCAACCGGGCTAAAGTTCAAAATTATTATGACTCAAAATTTGAATCGCGAATGGTTTCTAAATATTGTTAGGTTAAGGTCACAAGCATTATAAATTTAACAATCACGTAACAAATGGTCCTGGGTTGGTTTTGGTATAAAATCGCATTTTACGGACATTCAAGATTCAACTCTTGAATAGTGTTGGGGGGATATTAGTTTAAAATTTATTTCTCACAAATTCAGGATTTACGTTATTAATGGTTTTGGTTTCGTTCGAAAATTCAAAATTTAAGTCATAAATGTTTTCGCATTTGTATTGTTTAGAATTCAAAATTGTTGTAATTCAAAATTTAAACTTAGAGTGACTTAAAATTTAGTGAATTAAAATTTAATTCTACGATAATTCAAAATTCAAATAATGAATGGTTCAAATTTCACTTGGTCCAAAATTCAAAATTACTATAATTCAAAATTTGTATAATGACCGTTCCAAATTCAGCCCGGTCCTGAATTCAAATAACTATTATCGAAAATTCAAATCATGAATGGTTTCAAGTTAACACCGGTTTAAAAATTCCAGCTTTTTTTTTTCTTTTCTACAATTTGGAATTTAACTACTGAGCACTTAAGCTCATATGTGTCTAGAATTTAAAATCACTATAATTTGGAATTTTAAACACCAAAAGGTCTTAAATTTATGTGGGCTACGAACGCAAAATTATTACCATTCAAAATTTGAATCGGGGATGCGTGCAAATTTCCGCTGGGCCAAATTCAAACTTTTAAAACTCATGACTTCAATAATTTCAGGTTTTAATTGTTTTAACATTTGATTTTTCCGGAAAGCAAAAATTTAACATACGAATGGTTTTGGACTGTTTAGGAGTTTAAACTTTCAATTTTCAAAAGATTCAGAATTTAAATGGTGGGGGGGTTTTAAATTTGACCCGTTATAACATCCAAAATTTAACTCCTGGATGATTCGAATTTTTATGGGTTTACAATTTTATTTATCCCAGTTTCAGAGTTGAAATCATGGATGGTTTTGGGCTTTAGGAGTTTAAACCTTAAATTCCCAAAAGATTAAGAATTCAAATAATGAATGGTTTCGAGCCCCAATTTTTTCTTTAATCTTTTGAAAACTCAAAATTTACCTCCGACATGGTTTTAAATTTGCATTGGGAAGGAGGAAATAAATACTAAAGATAAAGTAGTCCACTTATCTGTTGATCCCAGCTGGCCTCTGTTGTCTCCTGAAGTATGCGGTCGATTCGCTGCATGGGCTGATGTCTACAGCTGGTTTTAGATATTAGCAATGATGTCTATAGTTGTTGGCTGTTGATCAGATATGCTGTACTGTTGCCTATGGATGATTATTGTTGTTAGCTGTTGATCGGGTTTGATGTACTGTTGCCTATGGATGATTATTGTTGTTAGCTGTTGATCGGGTTTGATGAGCTGGTGTCTAAAAATGATGGGTGTTGTTTAAATATGGCCGCTGTGGCTTTGGGTGATGTGCCATGTGCTGAAGGTTAACTGTTGATATGCCTCGCCGTGGGTCGTTGTTTTACATTGGCCGATATTTTCTGCCGATGGCTACTGATGTGGTGATGGCTTTAAAAAGTGTGGGGCAGTAGATATTGTTGGTCATGAAATTCAGCGGTTGAGGTTATGGTTGCTCTAGTTGTAGATTTTGGTTCTAGCAATAGTTTCTTGTGGTGACCAAAAGGGTTTACGGGTCTATTTCAACATTGTGGTCCTTAGACGTTTCTTGCTTGCTTCGTGCCGACCTACTTTCCTCCAATGGCAGTTTGAGGAATCCTCACCAGACGCCTATCGTTGGCTGTTGGTCAGACAACTTTTGGCGCCACCTTCCACAACCTACAACGCACTATGCACTTTCAGTACCACGAAACGAAAACGCCCTAGATGCTGGCCGGTGAATTCTTTTTTTCCAGACTTTTCGTCACTAAACCACAATTTGCGAGCTTTAATCTAAATACTTTTTATGTCTCACTTTTGTCTACACACTTTTTTTTCAGCTTACCACGTCTTGTTCGATCAATCCCAGAACACCAAAAAAAAGAAAGCAAAATGCCGGAAACAGGAAGTTACACGAAGTGGGCTGAAGTTGTCACTACTTCACGTGAATGTGCCCCGAAAATGCAACCTTGGTAGCAATGTTGTAATCCTGTGTAATACGGCGAATTCGTTTCGACCTACTTCATGTCCTGGCATACGTAATGTGCCTTGGCGATGTCCCGACATGAATAATGTGCCTTGACACTGCCCTGACATGGCACACTACACCCTTTCCCGGTGTTGAACCGTTTTATCATATTCGCAATCATATTGCGAATATGATAAAAGTGAAATAACAAACTATGCTTTCAAATCCTTAGCATGAAATACTCCTAATGGTTTGCCTTGCAGTGTCTCAATTTCATATAGGCTGTTTCCAACCATTCGGACAATTCTACACTTGAGAAATTTTCGACACAGCTTCGCTGATATCTGTTTAGCAAAATCTGACAACTGAAAATTCCGGCGAAATACTTCCTGTCCTACTTTAAACTTAGCAATCCTGGCACGTATGTTGTATCTTTTCGCGTTAGCCTCGTAGCTTTTATGTAATCCTTCTTTTAGCTTATCGCGAACGATTTCCATAAAGTCATGTCGGTTCTCAAATCTGATATCGGGTTCATCAACAATGTTTAATTTTCTGGCTATCTTGTATGCCGACGCATGAGTAATCATGTTGGTACCAAACAACGCAAAGTAGGGAGTCATGCCTATAGCAGAATGTACTGCTGAACGTAATGCACATTCTATTTCACAGAGGTGCAAATCCCACTCGTTGTGGTTTTCTCCTAGATACGAACGAATTGCTGACAATATCGATTGATTAACGCGCTCTGACGCATTTGCTTGAGGTGCATATACTCCTGTCTTGCAATGATTTATATCAAAGGTTTCCATTAATGCCGCAAACTCCTTACCCACAAACTGTGGTCCATTATCCGAAACTATTGTTTCGGGACAACCAAATTTATAAAAAACTTCTTTAACTAGAAAATCTACCACATTGCGAGCATTTGCTTTAGACATTGCCTTCAATAGCACGAACTTGGTCACATAATCCAATACAATAAAAATATAACAGTTACCACGCTTTGAACGAACGTACGGTCCCAAAAAATCTATAAAAATACGCTGGAAAGGTCTGGTTGCGTCTGCTTCTTTACCCATTGGTGGTTTGAGTATAGTATTGGCTGGTTTGCATTCCTTGCAAACGTCACAACGATTGACAAAGTTTCGAACTTGAATGTTCAAATGAGGCCAATAGAAATATTCGCGGATTCTCCTAATTGTTTTTGCAATGCCCCCATGAGCCATACTGGGTGGGCTATGTGCTTTCTCAATTATGCTTCCGGTTAACGAAGCAGGTATCCATAACTTCCAGGCATGATCTTCTAACAAAATGTCGCCGTTATATACATTTGTTCTTTTGTACACAAAATTGTCAATAACTTTAATATCGGGTAAGCTAGAGTTTTCCTCCTGAACGATACGGATTAATTCTTTATAATCATCAGAGCAAAACTCTGGTGAATTTAAATCAACAACAAATGAACCAAAATTATCCAATGCCTCTAAGGTGTATCGCGATAACGCGTCAGGCACAACATTCTGTGAACCTTTCCGGTGCTGAATTTGAAAACTAAAGGACTGTAATTGTAAGCTCCATCGCGCTAATCTACCGCTGAGGTCTTTCTGAGACATGAGCCATTTAAGGCTTGAGTGATCCGTGATCACTACAAACTGCATCAACTCGATGTATGGACGAAATCTCTGAATGGCTGACACTACCGCTAAGCATTCGCGCTCAGTTACAGAATAATTTTTCTGAGCCGAAGTTAATTTTCTAGAATAATAAGCAATTGGATGTTCGCCGCCTTCAGGGTCTTCCTGAAATATGACTGCCCCGATTCCAACATCAGACGCATCACACTGGATGTAAAAAATTTTCGTAAAATCAGGATGAGTTAAAACGGGACTTGTACTAAGGCAGTGAATTAATTGGTCAAACGCTAGCTTTGCTTCCGCAGTAAATTCAAATTTTTTCGTCTTCTTAAGTGTTTCGGAGATTGGAGCTGTTATAGTCGCGTAGTCGTTTATGAAGCGTCGGTACCATCCGGTGGTTCCCATAAAACTCCTAACTTGCTTTGGTGTAGTTGGATAGCTAAAATTTTGTATTGCCGAGATCTTGTCCGGATCTGGCCTGAGAATTCCTCCCCCCACGATATAACCTAAATATTTAAGTTCCTTGCAACAAAATTTAGATTTTTCCACGTTAATAGTTAAGTCGGCGCTAGACAAACACGTCGCTACTTCCCTTAGAAGATCGATGTGTTCCGCGAATGTAGCAGATACAACTAACAGATCATCCAAGTAGACGAAAACACGCTCGCGAAGGCGCGCAGGGATGACTTTGTCCATTAAACGGCATAACCGTTGAGCTGCATTGCACAACCCAAACGGCATTACCGTAAAATGGTACAAAGGCCTTCCAGGTACCGTGAACGCCGTCTTTTCCCTACTGGAGACTGCTAGCGGTATCTGCCAAAACGCGTCCTTTAAATCAACACTAGAAATGAAATGGGTATCTCCCAGTCTACTCAATAAACCTTCAATATTGGGTAAAGGATATGCATCCTTTATGGTGACATCATTCAGCCGTCGCGCATCCAGACATATCCGTACCTTTTCACCTTTTTGAACGAACGTGACCCTATTATTCCAGGGACTTTCGCTTGGCTCGATAACTCCCAGAGAAATCATGCGGTCCAGTTCAGCATACATGAGCTGTTGTACCGCTGGTGAAATTGGATAATATTTTTCCTTGATGGGAATGGCTGCTCCGGTGTCTATACTATGCGTTTCCAACGATGTTTTACCAAGACCTTTTTGCGTAAATGAAGGGAATTCTTGAATGGCTTTGTCCAAAATATGTTGTCGTTCAGGTGTTAAAGTGTGTCTACTCGGAAAATCGGCTGAAGAATCATCCTGCAACTCGCCTTTATCCGTTGTTATACTATTAATCTCAAATCTGAATACATTAAATAATCTCAAAAAATCTACGCCTAAAAAAAGTTTTTGTTTTAAGGAAGGAACAAGGTAAAAATTTACGTATTCTGAACGCCCATTAAATTCTATCACGGCCCTTACACGCCCTATAATCTGGTTTGCTCTGCAATCAGCAGTAAAAATCTTCGAAATATAAGGATGTATCACAAGTTTAGCTTCTTCAACGACATCAAGGCATCCTTCACCTAAGCAAGAAACTGTTGCACCGCTGTCAAGCAGACCTTGTACTTTAACGCCATTAATAGAGATGGTGGTATAAATCCTCCTATCCGAGTTTTCAATTAAGTTCGCTGAGGCTATTTCTTTACGTATCTGTTTCCGTTCCTTATAACGCTGTCTGGTCTTAATAATTCTTCTAGATGGTGTTCCAAAAATTCTTTCTCTTGCTGCTTCGTATTCCTGCAATCGTATGTGGTAGGGCTTTCTAGGGTTAATGTCAACTTTGGTGGTATTGTCAAGTAAAATTGGTTGTTCTTTAATCAAAATATCAATTGGTTTAGTGGTTGTTAAATCTTCTGTAGAACTAGCGGCTGTTGCGAGATCGGTTTGCGTTTCTGCTGCGACGGTTGTTGGTAAAATTTCTGTTACAAAGTAGGGTTCGACTGATTCGTCGGTGGTGTACTCGCTGTTTGTTGAGCCTGGGTTGCTACATTTCTCGAACGACCCTCCATCCCAGTACGAGGATTGTTCGCCACCCTGTTTCCCTGACAGACTGGACATTTAGGAGTCACTGTATTATCGTAACCACACTTGAAACAAAATAATCTTCTACGTTCCGACGGGCAATCCATAAACATATGGCCTTCGGCCTTACAATTCCAGCACACAAGTTTGCGAACTGGGTTTGACAATGCGCTCACCGAAATCTCGTTTTCCAATCTTTCTCCCTCCATATCCAGTTCGTTTATATGCTTCACTTGAAATCTCGGGTTACTAACTCGCTGATTGTTTAACAAACTCTCAGCTCTTCTCCCTTCGGTTCTAAATTGGCTCAATCCAAATGGTCGTACGGCAAACAAAAGTTGTGATAAAGCTGGTCTCAAATTATTTTTCAAAATGTCTACTAGGTCCTGTTCTAACATGGGGTTTGTCTGTTGGTTTCTTAAACGAATCACTGCATTGCAAAAATCATCCACGGATTCTAGTGGTTGTTGCCTCCTGTCAAGAATTTTTCGTTGAATATCGAAATCACTTTCATAACGGTGGAAATATCTAATTAAAGCGCTCTTAAGAGTTGGCCAGTCACTTAACGTCGTATTCATCCGCCTATAATCCCATAGCCAATCTAATGCTGGTCCACTTAACAAATGGTGAAAACTGCGTATGACTTCCGCCCAAGAACAACCGTAATCCGACTGAAGTGTCTCAACTCTAAACACAAAATCCTCGACGCTCGGTGTTTTTGCGTCGTAAATAATTGATAAGGCTGTGAGTGAACAATAGCTGACGTGGTTATCGTAGTTGCCAATGCCATCCCTGAAGAAGTAGTGGTGGTCGTAATCCCCGCTGCTGTGTCGCCTGGTCCCATTGTGTTGGTTGTATTAAATCCACTACGGGTCCTTACCATTAAATCCGAACAAACTTCACGAGTTTTATCAAACTTCCCAAAAAAGTATTCTCAAAATGCTTAAAGAAATGTTCCCAGAAAAACTATATAAAATGTCGCGACCGAAACGTCCCCCAAAATTATTCCCAATAAATCGAAAAAACAAATATCTATATATATACGCCGCGCTACCGATGTATCTAGTGCGTATACAACTAACAAAATTATTTGTACCAAATGTCAAGCACAAAAAAAAACTTTCAAATTTATAAAGTTTGTAAAAGCTGAAAATCAAAAGTTTTAAATTAAATAGCAAACTCAAACAAATTGAATTATGCCGGAAAATTCGACTATAAACTTGAAAACGCACTACACTTATAATTCGTACTTAAGAATTAGCCAAAATATCAACCAATTGCCAACAGAAATTGTAACCCGATGGCAACTCTTGAAATTTTAACACCCGCAATCAAAAAAAAATTATAGCCTAAAAATTCAAGATAATTGTATGTGGTAATGATAGCAAAATAGAAATTAAAGAATGAAATTCAAAAAGAATTCAAAATTATTATTTCTAATTATAATTAACTTAGAATTTCAAAAAAAAAAATCATAAAAAAAAGAATAATTGCCAAACGGTTTCAGCCAACTGGCAACTCTTAAAATTTTGACCCCCAAAATTCCGAATAAAAACCATCAAGCGGAATTTTAACGAAACGATAGTCCGCTCAAAATTTGTAAAACTTGGGCTAACACGTGAACTTTAAAGGTTAAAACCCAAAAGAAAACGAATGTAGCAAAATCAATGAAAGTTTGCTAATTTAGAGTTTTTTCAAGTATGCTTAAAAAATTTTAATCTCAATTTTAATCACACCGAACTGGCCTAACAGTGCAGCCACACGGTCAAGTTGTTCTTGATAGTCTTTCACATATACTGTTTGTCAAAATTTCCAAAAATTGATAGTTGTGACGTAGGCTGCATTCAATTTTTGAGCAATTTACTTTCAAGATGCCATCAAGAAAAAAATTTATAAAGAGAAACGAAAAATTTGCTCACTAACCTTCAAATCAGCTGTTTTTTTGAACGTAAATTGAAACACTCACTGGCATGAGAATTTTAAAGGCAAGTTCGCATCAATTTTTAAAAGTATGAGTGTATTGGTAAAAAAGTGTGAGTGTATTAAAACTTGATAGGCAAAACTTGATCGTGTAACCCTCAAGTAACTCTAAAATCGTCGCAAAAAAAAATCGAAAAATCGCCACAAGTAATTTTGAACCGATGGTAACTCTGTAAATTTTGACAACCGAAATCAAAATAAAAAGTAAATAAAGAAAAATTTCAATCAAACTTATTGTCAAATCGGAAAAAATTGAAATTATTGTTAAGGAAAATAAAGCCTAGAAATCAAGATTAATATGTATATAGTGAAAATAAAAACTAATAGTTAAGCCGATAAATGAAAGTTAAAAACTAAAAATCAAAAAAAATTGTAAAATATAATTGTTAATGTAGAATTTGGACCAATAAAATAAACGTTACCAGAAAATGTTGACAATTATTTATGTTATTATCTACGTAAACAAAACCGAAAATAAAATTGAAATCGTTCCCAATTCTATAAACCGCCAAATTTGCTAAAAAGAAAACAAAAAATTTACAAAAGTTTCAGTGTTGTGTTGGTATTTGGATGGTGAAAAGACAAATAAATATGAAAACAAAGGTATTGTTTCCCATCGTTCCGTCTACGAATGTTGGTTCTGCATGACCGTCGTCATGGGTGCAAGTTAACGTCGCGACGCGGCCTTGAAATACAAATCCACGGAGCATACGCTAGTTACCGCCCTGGCAAAAGTTCCCGAATCCTATCGCGTTTAGTAATCCCAGTCAAATCCCAATTACTACGACTTATAGTAATCGACAAACTTCCCTAACCGAACTCGTCGTCGCGAATAAACCGATGTACCATCGGTCCTGAACTTACGAAAAGTCGATTAAGTACCGCCAGACAATCAAAACTGTGTTTACAAAAAAAATTCAAACTTTACAAACGCACGGTATATACAATGGTATAACGATTAACTTCCATTCGGGCCCCACGTTGGGCGCCAAAAATAATATAACTGTCACGATTCAATGCGTCATTGGCCGCTGCCATACGCACGGTTCGCGTGCACTGTCCATTTGTCACACTGGTAACTAACTACTTTTCAGCCGGGCTATGACTCGTCGGGCATGGGCGGGTGTTCGTTGCAAATGAACAGGCATGAAACATTATTTTATGTACCAGTGTATCTTGCCTAAATTACCGAAAATCGGAAAAGGGCGCAAAATGAGAAAAAAACCGAAATGTACCGAGACCAATCGCTGGGATACAATACCTTTAGTTGTGGGGGGTTAAGATGTTATCAAACCCCTGGCTGGCCCTCCCTCAGCATCCATCCTGATGCTCGACCATGGTAGCATAGTAGCCGCAAGTTGTAGCTACCCCTAAAGAAAATTTTCACCACCAAATACCTACCTTAACCCTTTCACACTTCCATTTTCAAAATAAAACCGATTTTCATTTAAATTCTCATAATTCCAAAGTTCAACAAGAAATTTTATTTACAATATCCTTAAAGTAACTTAAAAAGTACTGAACCAATTTATTTTACTTTCATAATATTTCAATCTGGTGATTTAGCAACAAATGTTGTGGTCAACACCGGCAGAATGAAAATTTAGCCTATTACTCCATTCAAACACCTACATTAGCGCTAATGTACTAGTGGAATCTAACTGTTCTTTTCACTGCCTAAATTGTCACTCTTACGGACGTTGATTGCGGTTCATCAAGAACCGGGCAAGCAAAAGTTTGACTACTATACAAAGCATTAAATAAAAAGTGACCACAGTGCAAACGAACTATGATAATTTCAAACTTACAATATTAATATTTCAACGTTGTTAAAATGCTGAAATTTCAAATTACGATAATATTAAGCCTACATAATGAATATTCAAAATTTACGTTGGTCTGAGAATCACAGTTACTATAAAAAATCAAAATTACAAGGAATAAATGTTATCAATTTATCTTAAGTTCGACATTTACAATTTACTTAATGATCATTTTTATATTGGTTTAATTTTAACACTACTATGATTCAAATCGGAAATAATGATTAACAAAAGTTTAGCTTGGTCTAAAATTCAAAACAACTAATATTTGGAATTTAAATGATGAAGGGGTTTCAATTTACATTGTTTCAGAATTGGTAGTACTGGAATTCAAAATTTAAATACGTAATGAATAACGATCACAAAATTCAAAATTACTACAATTCGGAATTTAAATGATGACTGGCTTAAAATTTATATTGGTTTGAGGATTCAACCAATGAATGTCTTCAAATTATATGGGTTTAGAATTAGAAATTATTGTACTTTGAAATTTAAATAATGCGTTGGCTTAGATTTATACGGGTTTTAAATCTAATCTTACGGAAATTCAAAATTGAGTTAATGAGTGGTACCAATTTAACTCGGTCTAAAATTTAAAATTACAACAACTCCAAATTTTATTTCACAATCTGGCCCAATACGTTCCAAACATCAACCGGGCTAAAGTTCAAAATTATTATGACTCAAAATTTGAATCGCGAATGGTTTCTAAATATTGTTAGGTTAAGGTCACAAGCATTATAAATTTAACAATCACGTAACAAATGGTCCTGGGTTGGTTTTGGTATAAAATCGCATTTTACGGACATTCAAGATTCAACTCTTGAATAGTGTTGGGGGGATATTAGTTTAAAATTTATTTCTCACAAATTCAGGATTTACGTTATTAATGGTTTTGGTTTCGTTCGAAAATTCAAAATTTAAGTCATAAATGTTTTCGCATTTGTATTGTTTAGAATTCAAAATTGTTGTAATTCAAAATTTAAACTTAGAGTGACTTAAAATTTAGTGAATTAAAATTTAATTCTACGATAATTCAAAATTCAAATAATGAATGGTTCAAATTTCACTTGGTCCAAAATTCAAAATTACTATAATTCAAAATTTGTATAATGACCGTTCCAAATTCAGCCCGGTCCTGAATTCAAATAACTATTATCGAAAATTCAAATCATGAATGGTTTCAAGTTAACACCGGTTTAAAAATTCCAGCTTTTTTTTTTCTTTTCTACAATTTGGAATTTAACTACTGAGCACTTAAGCTCATATGTGTCTAGAATTTAAAATCACTATAATTTGGAATTTTAAACACCAAAAGGTCTTAAATTTATGTGGGCTACGAACGCAAAATTATTACCATTCAAAATTTGAATCGGGGATGCGTGCAAATTTCCGCTGGGCCAAATTCAAACTTTTAAAACTCATGACTTCAATAATTTCAGGTTTTAATTGTTTTAACATTTGATTTTTCCGGAAAGCAAAAATTTAACATACGAATGGTTTTGGACTGTTTAGGAGTTTAAACTTTCAATTTTCAAAAGATTCAGAATTTAAATGGTGGGGGGGTTTTAAATTTGACCCGTTATAACATCCAAAATTTAACTCCTGGATGATTCGAATTTTTATGGGTTTACAATTTTATTTATCCCCGTTTCAGAGTTGAAATCATGGATGGTTTTGGGCTTTAGGAGTTTAAACCTTAAATTCCCAAAAGATTAAGAATTCAAATAATGAATGGTTTCGAGCCCCAATTTTTTCTTTAATCTTTTGAAAACTCAAAATTTACCTCCGACATGGTTTTAAATTTGCATTGGGAAGGAGGAAATAAATACTAAAGATAAAGTAGTCCACTTATCTGTTGATCCCAGCTGGCCTCTGTTGTCTCCTGAAGTATGCGGTCGATTCGCTGCATGGGCTGATGTCTACAGCTGGTTTTAGATATTAGCAATGATGTCTATAGTTGTTGGCTGTTGATCAGATATGCTGTACTGTTGCCTATGGATGATTATTGTTGTTAGCTGTTGATCGGGTTTGATGTACTGTTGCCTATGGATGATTATTGTTGTTAGCTGTTGATCGGGTTTGATGAGCTGGTGTCTAAAAATGATGGGTGTTGTTTAAATATGGCCGCTGTGGCTTTGGGTGATGTGCCATGTGCTGAAGGTTAACTGTTGATATGCCTCGCCGTGGGTCGTTGTTTTACATTGGCCGATATTTTCTGCCGATGGCTACTGATGTGGTGATGGCTTTAAAAAGTGTGGGGCAGTAGATATTGTTGGTCATGAAATTCAGCGGTTGAGGTTATGGTTGCTCTAGTTGTAGATTTTGGTTCTAGCAATAGTTTCTTGTGGTGACCAAAAGGGTTTACGGGTCTATTTCAACATTGTGGTCCTTAGACGTTTCTTGCTTGCTTCGTGCCGACCTACTTTCCTCCAATGGCAGTTTGAGGAATCCTCACCAGACGCCTATCGTTGGCTGTTGGTCAGACAACTTTTGGCGCCACCTTCCACAACCTACAACGCACTATGCACTTTCAGTACCACGAAACGAAAACGCCCTAGATGCTGGCCGGTGAATTCTTTTTTTCCAGACTTTTCGTCACTAAACCACAATTTGCGAGCTTTAATCTAAATACTTTTTATGTCTCACTTTTGTCTACACACTTTTTTTTCAGCTTACCACGTCTTGTTCGATCAATCCCAGAACACCAAAAAAAAGAAAGCAAAATGCCGGAAACAGGAAGTTACACGAAGTGGGCTGAAGTTGTCACTACTTCACGTGAATGTGCCCCGAAAATGCAACCTTGGTAGCAATGTTGTAATCCTGTGTAATACGGCGAATTCGTTTCGACCTACTTCATGTCCTGGCATACGTTATGTGCCTTGGCGATGTCCCGACATGAATAATGTGCCTTGACACTGCCCTGACATGGCACAAGGTACACTACACCTTGTCCCGTATGACTGCACGGAAAAAAAAATCTCGCTAATTTTTTTTTTTTTTTGTTTGATTTTTGACGAATTTGACTACTGCAGAAAATGTTGTTAAAATCAAAAAAATTTTAATCGATACTAATCATTTGTTCCAAGTTCAAATGCTCGTTGTCATTTTCTTGCTAAATGTCGGCATCGTATGGATCTATTGGTTTCTATTATTTTTTGTGGTTCCTGTAATCGTTGGTGTTAAGGATGGGTGACTAATTGGTACTTCACATCCGATCCCAGTATTGGGGCTGTCAACAGCCTCTGGGCAGTTTAGCCGCCATGCAGCATAAGGTACAACGCTGGGTTACAGTGACACCTACTTACCTGAGACGCAACGGCATTAGCGTGCGATTGAAGATACGCCCTTTGTTCCTTATAGGACCCACAGGACACAATAAATATAATATATATTAATTTGTTTATTCGTGCAAACTAAATTAAGTTGTTGTTGTTTTTTTTTGTTTGGCCATATAAATAAAAAGTCATCAAATTTTTGTAAACTTTTTTTTTTGTTTTTGGCTTTTTATTTCTCATCCTATATTTCGACCATACAACGATGGTCATCTCCAGGGGATTTAAAACACTGTAAATTTAACCCTTAAGTCACCCTTGTGTGAAAAACAACACAAAATTAATCATTTTTACACGATAAACAAAAAAATTGTTGAGGTACACTAAATCAACTTCTTGACTTTGTTAGCAATATCGATTAAGTACTGAAAACACATTTTTTTATTAAAAAATATTTTTTGGTAACGAAATAATTCAGAACTTACGTAGGCTAACCCTCATGTGTGATTTTCCACACATATGTAGTTTCAATGTAATTTGCACTAGAGAAAAAATTTTACGTCGGCAAATGTGAATATTTTTGCAAACTGCATGTAATGTTTGTTTAATAAAGTGAGTGCTCATATAAGCTTTGTACACAGAAAAAAATATGTCAAGAAAATTTTTAACAACACAGTTTGTTAAAAATCAAATTTTATGTCAACAAACTTTTTGTTTGATTCAAAGAAAAAATTTATTAAATTTACACTTTGCAAAATAGCACTCAATAAAACATATTTAATAATGAAATAATTAAATATTTCTTCATATTCAATAAAAAAATATTTGAATCAAAGTAAAGACAGTATTTTAACAACTCTTGTCCATTTTTAAATAGCTCATAATTCTCATTTGTTTTACAGTTTCATTTGAATAATATATTGAGTTTTGCCAAAGTCTTTGGAAAAGGTTTACTGATGATCTGGCCTAAGCAACCAGTGAAATGCGCATAGGAACTTACTTATCCCCGCATAAAAAACTTTAGTGTTTTTATAAAAATATAAAAATGTAAGACGTCATCATTAATAAATAAAAAAATAAAGATTCGATTAACATTTTGTTTGATTTATTCAACATTTTCAACAATTTATTTTAACAAATCAAGTAAACATTTTGTTGAAAAAAATTATTTTGGGCAACAACTTTTTTTATTGACTCAATAAACTTGGTTGTTGACTAAAAATTTAACAATTATGCATACAAACTTTTTTACCAATACCGCAAAAATCGTCATCGCGGAAAATTCAAAAATTTTTGTAATCAAATATGCGATTTTCGTATTCAAATATGAAAATTATTTTTTTCTGTGTATGGTTCGTTGTTGATCACCAACCGGGTTATATACATCATTAATATTACGTAAATCATGACTTTGATTACGAACAAACTATGGCGTGATTTAAGGGTTAAAAAACTACAAATAAGTTGATACCTTCACTGATTGTCATGTTCTCATCAGTTCTTTTAATTAGTTTTCTTAAATAATTTGACAAGTTTTATAACTAAAATCAATTTTTATTTTTTTCTGTGTACCGTCTGTTTCAATTCACACAGAACGCTTTAAGTAAACTTTTAGATCAATTACAAAGCTTTTTTCCACTTAGTAACATTTTTGATAGTTTTATAAATATAAATATTTAATAGATTCGTTTGCTAAATTTTACTCATATTTATTTATGTTCCTAAAAAAAAAAACATTTTATTGTTGTTAATTAAAAGTAGTTTATATAAAAAAATGTTATAGACAGAAATTTGTAATAAAATTTTTCATTTCGTAAAACAAACGAGTAAATGATACTCAGTCGGGCCTCGACTATCCGTGATGGTCGGGACCAGAAGCATTACGGAAAATCGATTTTCACGGTTAATCGAATAACAATTTTGATTGTAGTTTTTTTAATATTTTTATTTAACAAGTGAATATTGGTGTACATACATATTAACATCAAAAAAAAATAATTCAAGAAGTTTATGTACATTTTCAAATTAAATAAGTATGTATACATTAAAAAAAAAAGGCAAAAAAAGGACATTAAGCAAAAAAAGAATACAATTTCTTAAGAAAATGTCTTGTAATGTTGTTTGTCTAATAATTTTCAACTGCCATCACGGATAATAGAGGTAATCATGGTTAATCGAAGCAAACAATTTGAAAACATTGCAAACAAAAAACAATAGACTGATCTTTGGCCATCACGGTTAATCGGGGTTACCGGTTAACCGTATCAAGGATAATCGAGGCCCGACTTACCTTAATACATATGTATAATTTAAGTGCCTTTAGAGCTACGGAATGCTCGTAAATCATTATTTAAATAAAAAAAATAAAAAATCTGTGTATCTGTTTGTTTCTCGGCCTACTGCTGACTTTTAGTAAAGCGGCAGGCGATTGTATTTATCGTTAACTCTTTAATTCATTACATTTGTGGCGTAAATACTTTAGACAACAATTCGTTTTAAGTTTTCTTTAAATTTTTTTTGGCAACATTTTTTGTTGCCGGTGCGATTGGCTGAACTGGAATTAAATTTTTGTGTAAACACATGCCTTGGTATATAATGACACACTGGCTGCTGCTGTGGCATGAGTTTTTCCTTTTTTGTTTTTTTTTAGGATAAAATTCAAGAAAAAAAGCCGATTAGCATAAATTTATTTATTTTTTTGTATGAATACAACGATATGGGATTTTCTTGTTTAACTTGGTATCAATTCGCATTGAGCTGTTTTCTATATTTTTTTATTGTATTTTCTCTTTTTCATTTTATTTTATTTGATTTTATTTTTATTCTAAAAAAAAATAATAATCTATTAATGTTTTACATAAGACATTAAATCAGTGAGCGATAGAATGATGGACTTATTTTTGTATACAACCTAACTTGATTAAATTCTTTCAATCCAGCTAAATAAAGTTGTAAGCTGTTAGCTTAAGTTTCATCAGATCCCTGTTTCTCAAAACTCAAAGTATAAGTAAAACAGATTTGAAACAAAGACAAAAATTTTAAAATTGATGCCTTTAACGTATTTTATTTGTAGATTTGTAACTTGTGGTTTTTAAAAAAACAGGGCCCAGAATGAATTAGGAGTCGTATGTGAATAAAGTTAAATTGTTAAATAAGAGCAAAATAAAGAATTATTAAACGAGTCTTAAATTGTCTGAAATGCTTTAAACTTTTTAAAAAATGTTGTCAAATAGAGATACTTTCAATACCAGTGAAACGTGAAACCCCTTTTTCGCGCTTAGAATAAAGTTATACTTATTTCTTACATATCAAAACAGATGTTAATCTGACCGGACACGATCTGGACGGGCGAAGCAGAACTCCCGACTACTATTTTTGTAATAAATTTGTTACAAATCAAATGAGTCCGCAAAGATCCAGATTTCAACCCGTAATAATAGTAAAGCTACCTATGGCTCTACCAAACACAGATTATAACCTTAACGCCATAGATATTTGGCATTGGAGTTAATTTAGCTGGTTGGCCGAGTTTGATATAAAATTTTTTAGGTCTTGCGTTATACTAATGAATCCATTTTTCATCGCCGGTAGAAATTCGATGCTTTGGAGTATAAGCAGTATTTCTTACATGCGAAATCTTCTTTTTAATAATGCCTCCATAGAAGCAGCAGCAAACGTTTTTGGCTGAATCGGTCTTTAAGTTAGGTGTCTAAATAACGAATTCTAAAAAAATTAGGCGGGTGCGGTTACCATCAGTTAGAATACTTCGAGAGGATTTGGGTTGAGGTAAAATATCATTAAGATATTCCTTAACAAGTTTAACTGAAATTTTATCAAAGCCAGGTGATTTGTTTATATTAATATTTAAAAAAATAAGTATTACTCACATCTGCCATATTTCTTTATTTGAAAAGACAACGGAAAATTGTTCCACTAAATGCCTGTTTTTAAAAAACGTAAACAAGTGAGTGAGTGAGAAAATATTTTGAAAACAAAAACAAATTTTGCGTTTTTTATTGTGGTTTTCAATATAATTTCACAGTCACTCAGTTGCTTTCATTTTCTAAAAACAGGCAGTAAGTGTACTTAAAGAATTTAGTTAATTTCTTTGTTTCCACTCTACCTTAATCTGTTGATTAATATTTTCTCACCTTTTGAATTCTTGAGTTTAACAACAACATATTTCGGTCTACCAAATCTATTATTTATAAATTTTAAACATATTCTTGGAACGTTGCCAGCAGCTCTTCACACTATCTGTATAATAGGTTCGGTTGTATTCCATTGGGAGCCGCAATCAAGCACAGCTTACGTTGGTCCACCAATAATTTCCGGTTGTGTTTCCATATTTAATTTTTTATAGGGGTACAATATTAGCTGGCTGTCAACATCTTTACTCAGCCAGCAGTTCGTTCCATGAAGATCCTCTTCAAATCACTGTCAGAGAGACAAGGTTTGTCTCTAATGGCTCTTCGTCCAACTAGATTAAGTCTCAAGTCTCCAAATGCCGGGCATTGACAGAGAAAAATTTCCGTTGACTCTTCTTCTTGATCGTATGTAGCCATAAATTCTATACATGGCATTTTAATGGAGCCCTAGCCTCTGGGCATGTTGACTAGCTATAGCCGCAATTAGGTTCCTGAGGTGAAGTCTACTTTTATCACCCTGCTTATTTTCTTCAAAATAATTTCGTTGCCAATTAATAAAATCCAATTAATTAGATTTTGTTTGTCGTGCTAATTTACCAATTTTTATTCTTGATAAATAAACTGAAATTTATTGTTCGAAAATAAACTAGTTTCTATGCGCATTTAACTGGTTTGCTTAGGCCAGATCATCAGGAAACAAATAAAACTGCAGGGTTAATGAGAATTTTAAGGACTCAAAAAGTCTTATTTGCACCGATATCAAAGCTTAAACAAAATACCAACAATAAACAGTGAACTTACCTCTTCTAACATTTCCCACTACAATTGGTTGGAATTCTTCCAAGACTACTTTGATAATAATTTGATTATCTCTATTATTTTTTGATTTACGTTTTGTCTTTAACAATTTTTGTTTGAATAAAATTAGTTCTTCAAGACTTTTTTTAGGTACTAAGTCTTCTCACTTTGTGAATTGGCTAGTTGTCTTAAAATCTTTTTGGTTTTTTATAAAATTAAGCTTTTTTTGTTAATGATAATAAGCTAATCTTGGCTTTCTTGAAGATGGAAAAACAAATATATAGAAACATTCAGAAGAAATTATCAGCATTCAAAAGCGTCGGCCTTTTTTCTTACGGTAATTGTCTCCTTATTTTATCTAAAAATCCATGTTTTAACTTGTATTTCAATATCAAGCTAATACGGCCTAAAATCTTTAATGTAATTAAAACACAATTTTAATACATTTTTTTCCGACGTTTCGTCGATTTTTTGTCGACTTCTTATGGGGATACGTCTATTTAATAAAAACATAACATTTATTAACAAAATGTTTAACTAATAACATTGAAAACTTACATTTTTTATATTATTACATCAAAATGACAAAATTTACATTTAACATATGTATATAAAGTAACAACATAATGAGTGTGATCGTAGCTTAAGGAATGGAAAAAATTTTGTAAAAATTGCTAAATTAGGGGAAATTCGCAAAAAATTGCTAACAGCGCACTGTGGTCGGAAATTTCATTTCGTTGGCCAAAAGTTAAAATGTTTACACTCACGAAATATGTTTTTGTTTTTGAAATCTAGTAGTCAACACTCCAAATCAACTAAAAATTAATTTTGTTGTTGTAATATGCAATTCACCGTTATTCGGTGAGTCATCGAAGTTGAATTTGTTTGCTTCATTTGTAAACAGAATTGCGTTCGGTGTTTTATAGTGCTTACTTCAATTGTTTGTTAGAGCTGAAAACAAAGCGTGTTAAATAAAAGTTTAAATGGAAAACGAAGGTGATGGTAAGTTTATTAATTTTGTAAAATATAATACTCAAAAATTGGATACTCTAAAAAATAAAATAACTTTTTCCAAAAGTCCTTTACATTTTGGAATTTATTTTATTTTTTAAGTTTGAGTAAGCTTAACACATTTTGTTTAGGAGTGTTAAGCATAAGATTAAAAACGAAATTACTTTGAAGTGTTTAGTTTTTGAAAATGTTTTTCTCGATTTGCGGTTTTTTTCGGTTTTTGAGTATTTTTTTTTTCAGTCGTCATTTGCTTACAGAATTCAGCAGTTTTTGATATTTGGTTGATCCAGCAGAAGAAAGGAAAAAATAAGGACGCACTAATAAATTATTTTATACAAAAATGTGGAGCCGATACAATTTCAGATGAATGCTATAAATATTTAACAAAAAAAGCACGCATGCTTAACAATAATTTGTCTGCAAAGTGAGAAAAGTGTCATAGAAAATTAGATGATTTTCAAATTAAATATTCTGGCTGGCTTTGTTCAGAAACTGTAATAAACAGGCAAATAAATTTAGAAATTGCTTACACAGAGACTCAATGCACAGTAGAACTAAGCCCAGATGAAAAAATTGTATCACTAACTGGACGCCCGCAACTTAATTACTCTGAGAAATCTGAACGAAGTAAGAGGAGACAAGCAGCAAACCTCTCGATGTCACAACACAACGAAACAAATCTGTTAGTTCAAGCAGCATCAATTTCGGCTCGAAAACAAGGACAATTAGATTTGGCAGTTGTTTTAAAAGAAACCATCGAAAGTCTATCAAGAACATCCAAGAAAAGAAAAAAAAAAAATTTATGTAAAATTTTTTTTTTAAATTTTAATTCTAAATGTTGATAATTAAAAAAAAAATTAATTATTTTATACAAAACACTTAAAATATACTGCAAATTCAAATTCCAGTTAAAAATTCCGTTATTTTAAGTTTTAATAGTTTTGGCCAAGAAAAGTGATGTTTCCAACCATAGTGCAGCGGCATAATAGCAAAGGAATCACAGAACTTACAATACAAAAATCGCTTCTACGCAAACATGACTAAAATTGCAAAAATCAATGCTATTATTTTTTTTTTCTTATTGCTAAAAAAAAGTTTAATACTAACATTTTTAGCTATTTGTTGAAGAAACCTAATAATTATTCCCAAATAGTTAGTAAATTGTTTGTAAAAAAACAATTAAATGTTTTTACGAGAGCTCTT
The DNA here is from genome assembly GCA_963931875.1 of Pollenia griseotomentosa. NCBI lineage: Eukaryota > Metazoa > Arthropoda > Insecta > Diptera > Polleniidae > Pollenia > Pollenia griseotomentosa. The sequence goes on from OZ007561.1 coordinate 21,857,074, forward strand.
AACCTATCGAATGATATTTCGAGTAAAGGCTTTCGATCGACTACTCGTTATCGAATGACATAATCTCAAATTTCGATAGAAGTTTTTTGATAACGAATGGGATGATTTCAAAAAGTAAAATTTCGATCAAAGTTACTCGATCACGAGTGCGACGATTTGGGCTCTGAAAAATAAGATCGTATTATTTCATAAAATGTATATAACATGTTTATAATATGCAATACAATTTTATTTGTAATAAAAAAGAGAAATAAAATAAATGTATTAGCATTATGGATTGCCTTACCAACTGAAACAGTTAATTTTAAGTTAAGAATGTTGCTGACAATCTGAACACTTTAAACAAAAAATTTTTTAGAGTATATGAATATTCCATTTTGAATATAAAATAGAACCAATTCGCTTGCAAGTTTTCAAACATCGTTTCTTTTCAAGCAAATACACGAATACAATTTCCTGACGATCTGGCCTAAGCAACCAGTGAAATGCGCATAGGAATAGCTTATCCCTTCAACAATAAATTTCAGTTTGTCAATAGTACGAAATGGGAATTTATCACATTTAAACGAAACCTTGTTAATTAATTTTTTGAATCCCAAGAAAAACTTTGGTAACTAATATGCATGTGTCAGTGTAAATAAAACTGAACTGCCAACATAAAATAAAGTAATTTGTTTTTATTTTTGTTTTTTCTTTACCCACTTACAACTACATTTAGAGTTGACAAAAAATCAACCAATTGCAGTCGGGACTGTAAGAAAAGATAAACTCACTTTTTATTGTTGTTGTTTTTGTTTAAGCTTTGATATGGTTACAAGTAAAACTGGGGCTTATAATTCTTATTCGCTTAACAGTTTTATTTGTATAGTATCTTTAGTTTTTCTAAAATCTTTGGATGAAGTTTCCTGACGATCTGGCCTTAGCAACCAGTGAAATGCGCATAGGAATAGCTTATCCCTTCGACAATAAATTTCAGTTTATCAATAGTATGAAATGGGAATTTAGCACATTTAAACGAAACATTGTTAATTAATTTTTTGAATCCCAAGAAAAACTTTGATCAATGTCGTTTTTGTTCATCTCATAGCAATCACTCGTTAGTTTTAAATAATTTGAAGGTAAATCATAATCGCGACAACATTTACCCAACCTTTTGAGTTCAGATCAACAATAAAAAACAATTAAGAAAGTATAGTCGGTCAACCCGGACTATATACCCTGTACCGCATTAGAACCTATGTACCAAATTTCATCAAGTAATCTCCGAAATAGCGACCTGTAATTTACGCACAAAGTTTACATGGACAGCTAGCCGGCCGGACAAACATCGTTAATTCGACTCAGAAATTGATTCTGAGTCAATCGGTAAACGTAAAGATGGTCTTAGGACCAATATTTTAAGGTGCTACAAACATCAGTACAAACGCATAGTACCCTCTCTACTATTGTAGTGTTGGTATAAATATTTTATTGTTATGGTAAAAATATTTACCTAATTGATTAAATCGAATTAAAGTTTGTTAAATGTAACTTATTTCTTAAATTACTTTAAACGATGTTTACTTGGATAAATACCCTCTCTACTTCAGTATTAGACCATGGATGTGAGAGCAACTTCATAGTCAATTCTGAAATTTCTAAAAAAAAATTTGGTGCCGCCTGTATCTCTTAATTGAAATACTTGCAACCAGAAAGAAACACCGATGTTTGTGTTGATCAATTTTATAAATTTAATATTGGAATTATGTTCCTTTTTTTAAAAAAAGATGTTTCATCATCATAGTTTAAAGCGATTTTCAACATTTGTAAAAGTTTTGAATTATATTAAAGGCGTTTAATTGTTAAAAATGTTTATTTTACTTTAATAGATTTTTATAATAAAATAAATAATATTCGTTTAAAAGAATAACGACAAATAAAATTGTATAGCTAAACAAGTTGAAAAATGGCTAATGGCTAAACTCATTTTTTAATGGCTAAAAAGGGTGAAAAATGGCTTAATCTAGCCACTAAATGGCTAAATCGGCAACACTGCTTTGTATGTCCGATTTTTGCAACATTTATTTAGCATCTCGAATAGATTCTGCCTCATATTCGCAAAGCCTATTTAAAAATTTCTTCTAGGTTGCACAAAAGGTATTTTTGGCAAGCTGTACCAAAAATGGCTTGTTAACAAAATAATTTAAAAAAATGGCATATGCCATAAAAAGCTTGCATTGATTATGATAAATAGGGTTTTAAAGATTTGTATTTCAACATTTTTCTTAACTTTAACTATCTAGAAAGTTAGGAAGGTACATGCGAAACCCCTAATTTGCTTATGTTTTAATATCTTATGGTGTTTTCTTTTCTACAAAAAAATGTGACATTTTATTTTTAAAAAATGCAATTTGGTGTCTATTTCTTAAAAATTTTGCTCGCGAAAAGGGTGGCTTGTTTTATTCTAAAAAACTCATCCTTTTCGGGAGCAAAATTTTTAAGAAACAGGCCCCAAATTGCATTTTTTTAAATAAAATGTCACATTTTTTGTAGAAAAGAAAACACCATTAAGTAATGATTCTGTCTGTCCTTCGCTGCGTATGATAAATATTTGTTTTTCGTCTTATATAAAACAATTATACCCGCAGAGCTTTTTAAAATTTCTTTAGACCCCTTTCACACTCGGCAAGTTACTTGCGCAAGTCTCTTGCGCAACTCTTGGTTTGTAGATGACAGCGGTAAGGTCGGGGTAAGGAAAAAAAAATTTGTACAGACTTTGTTGTACTAGGCAAGTTACTTGCGCAACTAACTTGCCGAGTCTGAAAGGGGTCTTACAAATACAATTAATATTTCATAATTTCTATAAATAATAAATTAATGAATTTTTTGCTTAATAAAGGAAATATAAATTTGTTAACGATTTTCGTGTTTTCAGAATATTTTACTTGTTAATAAAATGCAATACCATCCCTTAACCCTTATCCTATGTAAGTGGGTCAAAACCAAAAAAACTACTTTTATTTTGCTTTATTTTGAAAAGTTATTAATATATTGTTCTGAAACTTCGTGACTTTTAATCATTCGAGAAAATGTATAGAATGCAAAAACAAAAATAATTCTATCTCCTAACAGAGTGTCACCATAAAACAAGTAGCGTATAAGGTGTAAGTGGGTCAAAATTGCCCAATACAAATTTCATGATAGTTTTTACGTTTATGTGAGTATCTACTTGTACATAAAAACTACCGTTATTTTAGAAATAAGAATTTTTCTTTACTATGAATATGTTTTAGTCTGAATACAATTTCAAAGCGTGCGGTTGTTGTAAAAAAATCGTTCTGTCATTTTATTGAGTACATTACATCATAGCGCTGAAATTGTTTCTGATACCAAAAAACCCGAAATAATCCATTTTTACAACAGAACGAAGTCCGGCGTAGATACACTTGATCAATTAGTCCGAAATAGGTGGCCACAATCCTTATTTAACAACATGTTGGACATTTGCGCATATAACGCTTTTGTTATCTATACTGTCATTGACGCTGAATGGAACAAACAAAAACACTTTCGACGTCGTCTTTTTTTAGAAGAATTAGGTAATGCCCTTGGCCATGACCAAATATCACGTCGTTCCATAATGCCGAGAAGCAGTTTTGCCAAGTTAACTGTACGAAGTTTGCAGAAGAAAGATAAAGTGGTTGAGAAGAGCGCTCTAAAGAGGGGCCGATGTTATATATGCCCCAACATTCATCCAGTACAAAATATTCAAATAGATGTACTAACTGCAATAATTTTATTTGTAAAAGCCATTCAAATGTAATATTTTCATGTGAAAACTGTAAAAATGATACCTAATTTAATGCTTTTTATAATAAAAAACTATTGGGCAAATTCGACCCACTTACACCTTATACGTAATTTTTTTTACACAGGATAAGGATTAAACAAAATTAAAAAAATCCATTCTTTAGGTCTACTTAAAAAGTTTAATTCTTTATTAAACGTTCCACAAATAGCAGAACAAAAGTATTCAAATCTTTTTGTACAGAACACACTTAAACCACCCTTCAATGCATATTTCCCCTTAAATAATAACAATTATACTCTAGTGCAAGAATTTAAACTCCCATCTTTTTTTTCAATTTACTATTATGAAAGAGAATATTGAATTATTTCTTTTGTAAAATCTTAACAACAATTATTTGTTAAAATGAATCGGTAAAGCAATAGAAAAAGTTATTGAAATAATAAAATATGTGTCTGTGCATAAATACAATTTATTAACATCGAATATTAATTACATTTGCGAACTGAATCGGAAACTTGTATTTATTACTTTTCATCAGTTTGAAATTTGAAACCGGATTTCCCTTAAAGGTTTATAAATATTTTATGAACTAAAAACTATGTACTATTCTATTTATTTATATTTCGAAAAAAGCCAAGAGGAAACAATAAGTGTTAAAAATAAAAAACTATAAATGTAAAAGTAATGTAAAATAAATATTTATATTGCGGTTGAAAAACTCTAATAAAGTGTTATAATTTATTTTAAAAATATTCGCATGATTGTTTTTTTCAGCGGCCAATGTGTTACAGTGGGGGATTGTTTGCAAAGAGGATAGCCAAGAGTTACATTTATCTAGCCCTAACCGCGAAAATAACGTACGCGAAATTATTTTCAATTTTCGTTTTTTTTTTAAATAAGACTTTATTGGCAACACTTGCATCATTCCCTAAAATGTCGTGGTCACATATGGTACCGTTACGATTTTATAGCACGAACAATTGTATCGTAAGCTACAAATTTAATAAAAAATTTACATGTAATAAAATAAAAAACTATCTCCTGTAAAATTTGATTTTTGGCGCTTACGTTATTTTCGCGGTTAGGGCTCGATACGTAGAAGCTAAGATCAGCAGAGCAAGACCTGCATTTGAAATTTTGTTGCTGATTTATTAAAACGACGGATCAAGCTCTGGGTATCAAATTCCAACGGTTAGTCCGTCCGTCCGTTAAACGGATGCACGCCTTGAAAGGTTACAATCTTTGGTTAATCGTTGTCTGCGACGATTTTCAGGTATTTTCTTATTACGAATGTAGAGCTTTTACGCCAAACAAATCAAATTTTACTTCTGAAATCCGTCAAACATGGACATGGACATTCCAAAAAAATTTAGTAAGAGGAGTGAGATTGTAATTAAATATATTTGCACAAAATTTTATCTCAGATGGCCTACGGGCAAAAAAAAATTATATTCCGGAAAGCCGTTTTAGAAGAATTATACATCGAATTTCTCTATTTTTAACAGGCTTGGTTCCTATGAGAATTAATAGGCTCATTCCTGATTTAATCGAGTTATCTGAAAAACTGTTTCCTATTTTTTGCGCACAAGGCTTACATGAACAGTAAACCAGCCTGCCAGCTGGACGGATGGACATAATTAGATTTATTTGGAAAGTGATTCTAAAAAGTGGGGGTTGGGCAAATATTTTATGTGTTACAAAAACATGTAACACAGAAAAAATTATCAGTAGTTTTTGATCAATTAAAAAAATTGCTTAAAAAGTATTTCAATTTAATTAATGCGATAATTGAAGAAATTATTTTTTTGTTGAAAGAAAATTAAAAATATAATTTTAGTTTAACAAACGCTTAAGTTGTTTGAAAATAAATTATTAATTTAATAACAAAAACTCTTAATTGATTTTTTCGTTTAAAATAAAACGATTTAAACTTGTAAAATTGTTGTTGGGGATTTTCAAAACCTGAGCTTTATTTAATGAAATCAATTAACACATTGTTTAAAACGGCAAGATTTTTTAAAAATTTTTTAAATTAAAATTAAAAATATCATTTATTGAAAAAAATATATTCACAATTTTAAATTTTTTAAATTTTTAGTAAGCTATATAATCATTAGACCGTCTCAGTCTTTATACTTTTTTCTACATTTTTTATGAACATCGATTTTCTTAATCTACTCCAAAAACCAAGAATTTTGGTTTATAATACTTAAATATTGATGAACGGGAAGTGGTCTTTCAAATCATTTTTTCGTTTTTTTAAGGCAAAATGCATTTTTCCCAAAAAATGAATAATCTTGCTGTAGTACTTTGCCTCTCACTCAAGCAAACAAAAGCTTTTTTTTTAAATTTCCTACCATTCTGCATTTACGGAACATGAAAATTTTGTCTCGTTCAATTTTTATATAAGAAGAGGTAAGCAAAAATGAAAAACAATTCTAAGTACGTATTTGAAAATCGGAATTTGTAATGCTATGAATAAAAAACCATCGCAAAAAATGGCAATGTTGCTGGAAGAAACATTTAGGAAATTTAATAAGCTTTCTAATGCATGTAATTTGGTTCAAATCCGTTTAGAACTGTTTGAGTGAAAGGCAATGTACTAAAGCGATATTTTTCATTTATTGGAAAAAATGCATTTTGCTTTAAAAAACGAAAAAACGATTTGCGAGACCATTTCCCGTTCATCAATTTTTAAGTGTTATACACCAAAACTCTTGGTTTTTATAGTAGATTAAGAAAATCTATGTTTATAAAGGAATTTCGAAAAAAAAAACTGGAAAGTGAGACGGTCTAATAATCATGTTGGTAATAAGTGCAAAATCAACAAATTGTTTGCTTGATTCTATGAATTTGGTATGAATTTGGTGATTAGAGACAATTTTTAATTTTTAATTTAAATGTCACCTATATTGTGTTTTATAAAAAGTAAATTTGCATTTTCTAAAATGCTGCTTAAACGCTTTGGTTAAAAACTCAAAATAACATGAATAACAACTTGCATTGAAAATAAAACTATCATGATAATCTGAAAAGCAAAAAGTCGTATGTAAAGTCCGGATAACCAGCCGATTAAACGCTCAATTTTAATGTCCATGTGACCAAGGTAATACTCTGTATTTGTTGGCATCAGATGTTACCCATCTAAAGTCTTTCGCTGATTTACCGGATGCTGATTTAAAAAAGCTTACACTTATAAAATTATTACAGTAACTGATTGTGGGTTATTAACCCATTAACGCCGGATGGGTAGAAAAATACCCAAAAAATAGAGCCACTTTAGAAAAATTATATTTAAAGTTAGGTGAGACATATCGAAATTTTGGTTTGATAAACTGATAGACAAGGAATTGAACCATGCAAAACAGGTTAACGGAATTTTTTAGCAATAAATTTTGGGGGGAAAATTAACAAATCAAAAGTAGGCCAATTTGTAATGTAAAAATTTTTTTAAAAGGAACGGCTTTGTAAAAGGAGGGAAAGGAAAATCCCATAAATCCTATTGGGCCTACATAGCCCTATATATGTTCCATTATGAAAAAAACATTTACTTTAGTTGCTCCACTCGTTTGGAATATATGTAAAAAATAACGGCATGGGTATTTAAATACCCACTTCGACACTAAAGAGTTCTCAAATAATAAGTTTTAAGTAAAAAACAATTTTTTTAAGAGATCAAAAACTGTTTTATTATGTATTTCTGCCAGTTTCCGTTTAAAATAATTGTTTTATTATTGAGATTTTTTTATTTTTTTAATATTTTTTGGTACACCGTCATGAAATTGTACAAAACAGTCCTTTGGATGTAAAATTACATTACATTTTGAGCAGCCGAACTCTGTCTTGCCACCACATTGTCCACAATGGCTACGTTTTCCAATCTTAATTATTGTGTGATTAAATTTATCCGTGCGCATTGCAATTTGTTGTGCATTTGTGAAACTTTTTCCAGAAGCACCACATCGGCCTTCTGGAATTGTTACCAATGACTCAACAGCACTCAAGCGAAAGTCCAGTTGGCTCATTATTGTCGCACCTTCACATCTTCTACACATGCAGTGTAGTTTTCAGGCATTCACCATGGCTGCATCCATTGCATTTATGAGCAGCGGCCAATACCATTTTTTCCCTCGAACTCGGATGCGGTAATTTTTCATGGCATTGTCGAACAAACCAACTCCACCCATTCGTTGCTTGTATGCGTGGACTAGATATAGTTGCTCAATATTGGCCATCTTCCGGTTTTTACGGTGAAATCTCTTCGCACGGCACATTGGCTCCACGCCAAAAAAATTGGACATTACAGTTACCACCTACAACAAAAGTTATACATATCGAAGTATGTTATATAGGATTATATAAATATTTATATACTTACCGAATTATCATTCCAACGCACTGCGATCAAATTATTGCTTTTATCGAAACAAAAAACAGACGAACCTCAAGGTTTCTTTTTCATTTATTTGTGATCTTCCAGCAATACGTAATTGGTTCGATTGTCGCGAACAGTACCGGTCGCAAAGTAGCCTTTTTGAGATAATGTGCACAGCAGCTTGGGGCTTGTTAAAAAAAGTTATCAAATGTAACATTGTGCTGGGATGGATCCGATATATTTTCTAATAATCGCAGTACAACGTTTTCTCCAAGACCATAATTAGCATCATTGTTAGCAGAAGCAAAAATAAAAATGTAACAGTATCCTGTCGCTGAAGCTAAAACCCAATATTTGTAGCCAAATCGTAGCCAGATTGTTTTATTAAAAAAAGTGTATTTAGAACACATTTATGCCGAAGTGGGTAGAAAAATACCCAGACGCCACAGGTGCCGATACCACAGATAAAAAAAATATTATAATTCCATATCAATCTAAATAGCCTAAATACCGTCTGTGCGAAATTTTATCAAAATCAGACAACGAATTCGTGGGTCAGGCAGTAATGGGTTAAATTCGTTTTCCGTACTGTTAAAATTTAATAAAAATACAGTTGTTTTACGAATAATTTTATTTTTTAACATTTATGTTTGTTATTCAAAAAACAAACTACCAAAAAATAATGTTTTTCCGTATTTATTTTGTTATGCAGTTTGATTTTTGTCGGTTAAAATATATTTTTTAAAAGTAAAAACTATTCAATTTTAAGGAATATGCAGTTTAATAAATAAAAAATTTAAAAATGAATGCAAAATCATTTGTTTTAAATGAAATGTAAATGATCCTTTTTTTTAATGAATTTTAAGTTGTTTAAAATGAATTTTCGTTTGAATTTAACTACATAATATTTTGAGTGTAGTAATACTCCAAATATATTTATGTATGCACTTATTTTTATTTTATTTAGGTTAAATTACACTATGATAAAAAAGGGAAGTTTTTTTTCCTTAAATAACCACTATATACTTTTAATCCGCTATAGTCACCTATCTGCAAAAATCATCATTATTTAAAATTCTATAGTAAGGTTTTTTTTAAATTTTTTTCTAAAAATTGAGATTTTTGAAACGGCTGATCCTTACATCTTATCCTTACTTTGGAACAACGTACCCGATTTTGCTATGCAATCCGTCAAAACCTTTTAAATTATGCCAGATTTAGGTTTCTCTAATATCATCTTTTAATTGAGCCATTATTTTTGGAGTTATTGAGGCCGAAGTGGCAAACAAAATATTTTTTTTTTTTTTTTGTTTTTTTATAAAATTTTTGATTTAAAAAAATTCATACAAAATTTAAACCATTAAATACTTACCACTTTTAGTACTTAAGCTTAAAGCTGCATGTATTAAAAGTAAAATAAATTTTATTTCATGAAAATCCATGGACAAATTCCTGTTTTATTCCCGATAATCTGAGAGTACCTAGTTTTGACCTTTTTTATCGCAAATTTGTGAAGAGCTAACAATCACAAAGTTTTAGCTTTTTATTACACAATATTTTTTTTAATCCTTAACTTTAATTATTTCTTCATAAAGGTGCACATAACAGAAATAAAAGAAATTTTGTGTCATGAAAATCAATTGATAAATTCCTTTTTTTATTCCCGATAAAGTGAAAGTACTTAGTTTTAAAATTTTTTTATCGCAAATTTGTGTCGAGCAACATGGTGCAAACATAATTAAACATGTTGCTCTACACAAATTTGCTATAAAAAATTTCAAAACTAGGTACTTTCAGTTTATCGGGAATAAAACAGGAATTTGTTCATGGATTTTCATCAAATAAAACTTTTTGTACATCTAATATATGCAGCTTTTTGCTTAAGTACTAAAACTGGTAAGTATTTGCTGATTAAAATTTTTTATGCATTTTTTGAATTCAAAAACTTTACAAAAAAAACCAAAATAAATATTTGTTTTGCCACTTCGCCCTTAATAACTCCAAAAATAATGTTTCAATTAAAAATGATAATAAAGAAACTTAAATCCGGCGTAATTTAAAATGTTTTGATGGATTGCATAACCTAATCGGGTACGTTATTCCAAAGTTGCAATAAGATGTAAGGAGCAGCCGTTATAAAAATCTGAATTTTTAGAAAAAAAATTTATAAAAAAAAACTTGCGATAGAATTTTGAATAATGATGATTTTTTTAGTTAGGTGACTATAGCGGATCAAAAAAATATAGTGGTCATTTAGGGAATTTTTGCTTGTTGCACAGCGTCATCCTGTTGAAAACTGCATATATACACATATATATTCCTTTCCATATTATTTGTCGAAACTTCCCCACTGTGTGGCTGTTGCATTTTCAGCTCCAATGTGGGCTGAATTTCCTAAATGGCATCGTTTGGGCTTAGTGTTGTTTTTATTGGGAGTTTTATTTTATTTGCAGTGTTGTTTTATGCAGAGTAAATAAAATTTTATATAAATATTGATTTTGTTGTGAAAGCACACACAGATACACAATCATTCATAACCAACACACGAGAAAATATATACAAATTCAAATTCGCAGCTAGCATTTAGGTGATCCCAGCTAGCATTTGGGTGATTATTTTTTGTAAAACTCACTTTAATAAGTCTTCTCAGATAAGTTTTTTTGATGATTAAGAACTGATTTATCACTTGAGCGATAGAAAAAGGATTCATATATGATTCATAATATATTGATTTTTAAATATTTTGAATTTTAGTTTTTGCCAAATCAAAAAAATAAAAATAGAAATTTCGTGTCAGCCAACCAAATAAGAAGCTTGGCTAAAAAAGAAGAAATATAAATATAAATGTTAGTGCAAATTGTTTCTTCTCTTCTTTGCGAAAAACTGATAACTTTTGTTTGGTTTAAAATAAAGCTGGTTCTAATAATCAATAATAATTAATAATAATAATTTATCGGAGAAACAATAAAACTACATGACAATTAAAAAATTATATGAAATATAATCAAAATTTATATCTATAGTCTGCGATTGATAAATAAGACGAAAACGCCTTAATAATGATTATAAGAATTACCATTAAATTGATCAAAAAGGAATCAGAAAATTGAATCACAAATGATTCTTTCAGGTGATTCAGTAGTAGGGAAATGGGGAGGCAGCAAAAATGCTGCCTCCCCATTCGTTTTTTTCCCATATACCACAGAGGGAGCATTTTGCTTTTCATTGAAAGCAGCAAAAATTCTGCTTCCCCATTCGTTTTTTCCCATATACCACAGAGGGAGCATTTTGCTTTTTTCATTTAAAGCAGCAAAAAATTCTGCCTGTTTTTGTTCCCAATGTATTTTCCATAAGGAGGAATTTTGAATAAAAACAAAATTAAAAAAATTGTTGAGTATTTTTTAAATATAAAAGAGAGTAATATTAAGTTGATCACGTTATATTTTCTTCAATAAAGAGAAATTTGCGAAGTTCTACGTATAAGTTCTATGTATAAAGAAATTGTTTGAGTATTTTAAAATAAGAGAGAGTAGTATTTAATATAGTTTAAATATTCAACATATATATATATATATATATATATATATATATATATATATATATATATATATATATATATATATAAGTATATAAATTAACTCAATTTGTACTCTAACCTAAGCAAGCATTAATATAAAAAGGCTTTCGGGAGTATATTCCACATCATTATTCTAATTGTCACTTTAAAGGAAACTTAATAAAAATGGTAAGTATTTTCTTTATAATACAGGTTTATTTAATTATTCATTATTATTATTTTTTTCTTGTTCGTTTTCAGATGTATAAAAAAATTGTAAATATTGCCCAAGGTATTAAGCCCGAGTATATTAGAATAGATGACATACCTTTAAACCAATCTTTGAAAGTTGTGAATTTTGAATGGAAAGAAACACAATATGGACTAAAAGTCATTGCCAATTTAGATGACAATAAATGGTTTTATCTCCCCAATAGAATGATGAAATTTTTAAACAAGGAGGATCCATACTTAACTCAAATGAATGATAAAGTTTGGACAATTATTTACAAGGGGCGTCAATTACCAAATGGACCTGCAATATTTGATTTAAATTATACCTAAACTCTGCAAAAAAAAAATCATTACAATAAATATAAATATAATAAAACAAAAACAAGATTTTTTTTTTTTTTTTTTTTTTTTTTTTATATTCCTTTTTATTATATATATTTTATATTATTATATTTTTATTAACAAATAATTTTACATAAAAAAAAAAATTAAAAGTCCTCCTCCTTTATTTCTGATAAAAATAGATCATCCTCCTCCATAAATTGTCTTATTAAATCGTCCTCCACCTTTATTTCCGATAAAAATAAGTCATCCTCCCGCCTTTTTTCCTTGATATCTGAAGGACTTTTATAAAATTTCGATTTCTTGGCACTGAAATTATGCAGGCGCATAAAGTGCCTTTTCTTATTAAATTTGTTTACAAAACTTATGTGCTCACAAAATTCACAAGTTAGTTTAACACTTTCCATTTTTAATTAAATAAAACAGTAAAAAAAATCTTTTGAAAATACCTCGTAAAACATATATTTATGACTTATGCACTATTTTGTTTTTATTTTGGTACATATATTTAATGTTTATCAAAGCATATTTTGAAAAACTGATCTATGATTATTGAACTTTTAAGAACATTCTCGTAAAAAGTAAATATACAATTGTTATTGTGGAAATTAAAAGTCAATAAACTCTTCGTTATGCTAAAAAGTGCAATCGTATGCATTTTTAAAGTTTAAACATTAACCTTGAATGTTTGCTTCATATTTAATTATGAGTTAATAAACTTTTCATAAGTGAAAAATGCAATAGTGTGCATTTTTTAAAGTTTAAAAATTAACCTTGAATGTTGGCTTCAAAATAAGCTATGAGTGAATGAACTTTTCGTTAGTGAATGCAAAAATATACGTTTTTTTTTTTTTTTTTTTTTTTTTTAAGTTGAAAAATTAATCTAGAATATCTAAGTTTAAATTAAAAACTTATGATTAAAAAACAAATCTTTTATTTGGTAACTATCTATAAGCAAAGCCGCAATGGACAATCAACAAAATAACCAAAACATAAGAGAAAGAGTTGATGTAACGGAAGTCATTATATTACCGCCGATAGATATGACGATATTCCTGGCGATGTATGACGGGCAGGACGACGTTTTCAGGTCCATACCACCGATATGGCTACTTTATGACGACATGGATACCATTCTCTTGGATACGATAAGGAATTGGGAAGAAAAACAATAATTATATTTTCTAATTTTATTTTATTTTTTTAATTTATTCTTAAAAATTCTTAAAAATATATTTAAATAAACTTAAAACAAACCTGCTGAGTACTTTTGTTCTGCTGGCCAATATCCAAATAAATACTTTAAGTTATTTTTAAATAAAAATTGTAAAACTTTTACTTATAATAGTCATCGTATTCAAAGTGAAACTTCAATTTTATGTGGTGTTTATTGTTGTGTATTTATTTATTTAAGATGTAAAAACATAAGTTTCAAACTAATTTTAAAATTATTTAATTATTTTAATTTATATTACAATGATATTTTAGTTTTAAGTTTATTTAAATATATTTTTAAGAATTTTTAAGAATAAATTAAAAAAATAAAATAAAATTAGAAAATATAATTATTGTTTTTCTTCCCAATTCCTTATCGTATCCAAGAGAATGGTATCCATGTCGTCATAAAGTAGCCATATCGGTGGTATGGACCGGGTATTTTGCTCGTGAAGCTGATTCCTAAATGATTAGATTATGATACAAAATGCTAGCTGGGAATACTAAATAATTAAATTTATATCGCACTTGATCATAAGGAAGGCATTAACTCATAATTTAAAAACTTTCAGTAGAAGCAAAATCATTTTTAATTTTACATCAAAGACATATGAAAAATAATTTTTAAATCAAACGATTCATTATGAAAAAGTAGACAAAATAAAAAAAAAAAAAATGACAGCGGTTAGATAAGAAAATGACGTGTCCATTTTTTTTTAAACAAAAGTTTTGCTTTAATACCCTCTTTATGATCAAGTGCGATATATACCCTGCGGGAAATTTGTGTCAATTGGTCCAACAGACTAGTCCTAGGATTTGTGAAAATAGAACAAGTACAAAAAGAAAGGACTCATGACCAGTGAAAGAAGAACCAATCATGTAACTGGTTTATGAAGAACAAAAATGTAGAAAAAGTAATGAATTATAGTACAGTCTTCACCGGTGGTGTGACACATTTTTTGGGACTTTCTAAAATTTTGTTCTTGAATTTAATTCTAGGACTTGTTTTATTGAAATAATACTTAGAGTTTTTTTCCCGGACTTTTTCGATTCTCGGGAAAGAGGGAAATTTTTTTAAATTTCCCGGGATCCCACTCCATATAAATAATACAAAGTAAATTTTGTTATTAATTAATGAAAAAAACTGTTATAAAAAAACGTAGGGGAACTTGTTTACAAAGAAAGTAAAAGAAATGGTTCAATACTAAAAAATTAATTGAAGATTGAAATAGGAACCTGAATTATTATCACCTCACGCCTTTATTCCCTATTATTATGCTTTTATTCAGTATTATTATGCCCTGGATACAAGATAAAAAGATAACATAAACATAACAATTTAATTCATAAAACAATAATAAAAATTAAGGTACTCAAGATATGAGATCAAAAACAATAATAAAAATTAAGGTACTCAAGATATGAGATCAAAAAGTTAATTAATAAAATAGATAAAATATTTTAAAGAAATACAAAAATTTTTTAACGACTTAGGAAATAACTTTCTGACACAATCAAAGCGCTTAGTAAGTCGTCAAAAAGTATATTCCTGATTTTATTTACTAATTATCATGTTTCCGAAAAATTTCGTTAATTTTTTACCGAGGTTGGACAAATAGTTAAAAGTGCACCGTTGTAGCATGCTTCGGATTCACAATCAGAAGCATTTTTTTATTTTTATAAACAACGTCTATAACAGTCAAATGTATGTCAAGGTTGATGCAAAAATAGCATCAACCGGACTGCTTCTTACAAACCTTTTAATTTCAATAGGTCCATTTGTAATCTTTAGGACAATGTATTTTTCAAGTTGTATGTTGTAATATCTTACACGAGTTTCCAAAATGTTATTTTATTTCGGTTTCCCCGCACTTCAAGGTATATAAACCAACATAAATTGAAATTGAAATTGAAAATTTGTGTTTATCACCCAATAAACATATCGCTCCTGCATTGCATCATAGTCATATCTCAAAATTTTAAGTAACTTTAGCAAAGTTTTTGTACTTTATTAACTCTTCACTTCACTAAATGTAATAATTATCAACTGTTGCACTGCCCATTCTGCTTTTAGTAGATTTATTTCATCAGGAGATATTGATTTAATTACATGCACTTACTTCTTGTAGTTGATCTAACCCACAACCCATCCACAGATGCTAATTTTTAGAGAATAGAAAACTAAATTTCAAAGTATAAATAGCTATTTTCTGAAATTATGAGGAATTTTTTATTTCCCGGGATCCCGCAAGAAAAATCCCGGGAAAACGGGAAATGAAATAATTCAAATTCCCGGGACGGAAAATCCCGGGAAAAAACCCTAATAATACTACATTGTATTGAAATAATACTACATTTTAGTAACTGACACTAGGTACGTTCATGGCGAATAGACCTGTGACTGGTCAAATGGTGTCAATTGAGCCCCTCCAATGACAACCCCATGTAAAAGTGATAGGTCTTATTCATATAAAGTGTTAGAACTAGAACCGGTCTCTACCACCAAAGACCTATCACGGTACTACTTCGGTTCGGTTCGGTTCGCTTCCCTCTAGGGTATTTATAGATTTTTTTAGTTTTTTTTTATGCGAGTAGTGGATGTGTATTTTTTATTACTAATGTTAAAGTTGTAGTACCAACAACGGATGCTGTTGTTAAAGTTGTCATAGATAATATTGTTTTTGCTGCTGTTGATGGTGGTGGTGGTGTTTTTTGTTAATAAATTCTCACTGTGTGTGGTGGTTAATAAATATAAATGCCAATGGCTTCATTATGATGATGATCACTCTTCGTGTATGTTAAAGTTGTTGGGCTATTTGTTCAACTATTTGTTGTTGTCGTTGCTGCCTAATATGGACACTAGTGTGTCCCCGATGTGGGTATTGAAACTGATTTTCTGATATGGATTTTCCGAATTTATTGCAGGGCATAGAGCTACATCGTATGATTTTTAAGCAAATCAAACGCAAAAGTTTGATTTTTCACTGCTTGTTAGGTATGAGTAATAATATCATAAACTGGGTAGAAAGCTGAAAACCGGTATAACTCAGGAACGGTAAGAGCAAATTCAAAAATATTTCGTTCTAAATCTTTTAGAATAAATTGATCTTTCAAACTGCTTTGCTGGCTTGTTTCATTTTCATAAAGATTTTAAAAGTTATAAAGCTTAATTTACAAAATTTATGGACAAATTACGAAAAATTTTAATGTAGGGTGCATATATAGCAAATGCATTGCAAAAACTTATAGTCTTTGTACACCAAAATAATGCTTGGACTATATTCTTCCAAATTATTTTCTTACAAGTGAAGAAAATCGTGGTTTTTGACAAAGTTATGAAGAAAACTTAAAAAAAGGCCGGCAGACCTGATTTTTGTCCAAATTCGACTTGAGCGACCTCTAAACCTCTTCCGAAAAAACATCTCAAAAATACGTTACCCTATAAGCTTTTAAATTATGCTAATGGACACCTATTCAGTTCTTACTTTAGCTCTAGTTAGGGAGAGTTTCAAAATACCAAAACGTATTGCAGTGATGCTGTTTTATTACTGTATCAATTCAAAGTAACGTGCTGTTTTGTTAACTTTGTAAAAAAAAATGTCAAAAAAGCATCAGCAAATTTTTTGATCCACAGTTTGTCTAAGTTTTCGCATCGATTACTATTATTATACATTAGGGGGCGTATGACGTTGTCAATGTTTGAATGGTTGCGTTTAGGAAGGCATGACTTTGTTCGGTTGCATTGCAAAAGACGTTTTCGAACTCACCCTTATTGCATTTTGCGTTAAAGTAGCTCTTGATAGTTTTTGTAGGTGGTTCAAAGTTAGAGAGAGATAGTGTTTGATTGGTATGTGTGAATTGTACAGGGTGGTATAAATACTACAGTAAATTGCTAACAGCACAACATAACATTTTCATTTACAAGTAACCCCCCTGTTACCATTGTTGTTTGTTAGATTGCCTCTGTATGTATTTATTATTTATATATGCAAATTTCTGCGTAAGCTACAAGCAACATTCATGCAACTCAACTAAAATTGTCTATTTATACAAATTCATTATTGTAGCTGCAAACTACCATTGTGCAGTTTAGTGTTAGCTCTTGCATTTTTTCTTTGTTTGTTTTTTCTTCTCGTTCCACAGAGGGGTGAACAGTACCAAAAACGAGAATTAATTCAAAAATAAAGTAAGTGTTTCGTATAAGTACTTGGTACCATATAAAAGTAGATCAAATTCAACACGAATATCTGTTAAAATTGTGGATCGATGTTGTTTACTTTTTTTGTGGAAGTTGAATAATATTTTATTATTTGGAAATATTTGTTAAAAAGTGAAAATCAGGATATTTTAATTGCGATTTAAGAGAATTGTTTCTTAGAAAACACTACTTTTTTTAAATGGATCCATCAACTTCAGGTATTTAACTAATTCATTAATAAATTTTTGTAAAGAAAAATATTGAGGAAGTATTTTTATTTTTTTTAAATTGGTCAAAAAAAATATTTTTTTTAATCAAATGTTGATTTTGAAAATGTTTGTGAGAATACTTGGGCAAAACTTTTTATATATTCTTAAAATATGGTTTTTCAACTTGCATAATCAAAAAAAAATTTTGCCCGTTTTTGCCCCATTTGAAAATATTTGAGATTTTGTGAAACACATTAACTTGTTTTTTCTGTTTTGTTTCGTTAACATGATTACACTACGGCACAAAATTTCAACAAAGTCGTGACCAAATAAACCTGACAGATAATCTTATGCAAAATTTCCCCTGAATCCGAATATGAAGTCAGAATTGTCAACAGTAAAACAGTTTTTAAGATATTCCAAAATAACCGTTATTTGTGTTTTTAAAAAAGATGATGTGACTGAAATGCAAATATCTTCAAAAATTTTAAACGGATTATGTATTTTTTTTCTTTTAAGTGAAAGGTTATACAATTTCTGGAATAACCATGGTTTGCAAGTGAAGATTGGTCAAGAAATGACAGAGTTACAGGGGACAAAAATTCAAGCTTCATTGAAAATTTTATGATTTTGTAAAATTTTGCTTTATTCAATTTATTTTTTTTTTTAACCAATGATTTCAAAATGTTAATGTTTTATTGCGACATGAGATTATTTTAATATGAACATTTTGCGCCCAACAATACATAGATTGGCACAAAATTTATCATTAATACGATTTCTGTATGAAGTGCTAAATTCCCATTTTTTCATATTTGATAAATACACTGAAATTTATTGTTGAGGGAAAGCTAGCTTCTATGCGCATTTCACTGGTTGCTAAGGCCAGCTCATCAGGAAACCTTTTCCTAAGATTTTAGAAAAGCTAAAAATATTATACGAATAAAACCCTAAACCGAATAAGAATTTTAAACACTCAAAGTCTTACTTGTAAGTAACAATATCAAAGCTTAAACAAAACACCAACAATAAACAGTGAGCTTATCTTTTCTTACATCCCCCTACAATTGGTTGGGTTCTTTCCGACTCGAATTGTAGTTGTAAGTGGGTAAAAAGAAAAGACAAAATGAAAAAACAAATTGTTTCATTCTATTGTCTTCGTAAGAAAACAACAAAAAAAACCAATTTGCCAATTCAGTTTTCTGCACGGGAACATGCGAGTATATTATCAAAGTTATTTACGGGAATACAAAATTTATCATTAATACGATTTCTGTATGACGTGCTAAATTCCCAATTTTTCATATTTGATAAATACACTGAAATTTATTGTTGAGGGAAAGCTAGCTTCTATGCGCATTTTACTGGTTGCTAAGGCCAGCTCATCAGGAAACCTTTAAATTTACCACGAACAGCACTTGATTTGCTTATTCTGCTAAATATTTCCGATGTTGATGATGATAACATGAAGATTATGATTTTGATGAAGGTGAAGATAATTATGAAGATGATTTTTAATTCCATATTTTAGCAATTAATGTGCCTTGTTTAAAAAAAATTTATATTGTTCAAAAAAATAAATTTTTTTTAAACTTTTACTTTTTTTAATGAAACAAAATTAAAATTCTACTAAAATTTTACAACAAAAGTTTTTTTTATTAATCAATATACACAGAATCCAAAAAAAATTGTTGTCATAAGTTACAGGCTTCCCTGAATTAATCCTCGTTTTGCATATATTTCACCCCACTGTACGTTCTCTTTGTGTTTTAACACTAAAACAAATACAAAACGGAGTTATAAAGAATGGCACGATAGACAAAAGAATTATATGGTAAAAAAAAGAACTAAATTAAAAAAGTGAACGTTAAAATTTAAATTGTAGACGAGGTTTAAGAGTCTTTCCACTCCAACCACACCCATTTAAAGACATTCAAATTAACATTTACCCCATGCAATCTCTTAGGCAAAACATAAAGAAACTAGCTGGATACCAACTAAACGCATTTATACAAATATGTTGGCGTATAAATGCAGCCAGCCATTTAAATCATATAATGCACTAATAAGTACACAAAAACATATAGTAGTCGGGTTGTGGGAATAATATGAACTACAGCAGCAAGTGCAAAAAAAAAGTTCGCAACTGAACAAAATAAAACTAAAAGTATGAAAAAAATAGACACGTATTTTAGTTCTCTATATGAACCCTGCAAATAATAGGACCAGTCCAAACACGCGTGGAAAAAGTAGCCCACAAGGGACCAGGACTAGTCCAAAAGTAACCCAAACGTATGGAAAAAAATGGTCTATTTAACATTGCGATGTCCTAGGGGAGGACCATATAACCCACCTTTGGACTACTTTGGAGTAGTTTTAGAACTACTCCATGGTATACTCAGGATTAGTTTTGAAGTCGTTTAAAAACGAAGACATGTCGTTAAAAAACGAAGACATGTCGTCTCACTACAAACACTTTTTAACAATGACATGGTCCATGCTTGCATTACATCGGAAAAGTCCATGGAGTAGTCCATTTTATCAAAATGGATCAGGTGGTCCAATATTATTTGCAAGGAATATGTAAAACAAACCGGCTGTGGCATTCAATTTGTAACTTTCGTTTGCATTGTATACTGCTTCGCGCAATTTACACAGTTTTTAATTTTTACGTTCTCGCAAACACAAACGTACCCAGACACACCCCCCATACATGCACATAAAAACCCAAACTCATACAAACACTAACACACATCCGTACTTTTAGTCTTATTTAAAAAAAAAAATGTTATTGACGTGTTTATTTCCACAACTGCATGTGTGGGAGCCTGGGACGCATTTATTTGTTGATTTCATGTCCAATTCATTTTAAGTGTGAAAAAAGGGCAAAACAAAATAAAAATTTTAGAATTGAATTGGTTGCTTGATATTTTCCTATTATTATTTTTTAGCTTTTTGTTAAAAATTATTATTGAAAACAAACAAATTTCAATTTGAAACATTTTTTTCAATTACAGCGAAGCCTCGATTTATGACGTATTTCACTACACCATTTCGATATAACACGGACCAATAATATTGACAATTTTTTTATTTACGCGTTCTTTTTTAACGCGAATTTAACACAATATTCTTCAAAAATTGATAGCTGCCAACATTTCAGAAAACTTGTTTCAACTTTCAAGAAGCAGAAATGCTTGGTTACAAAAATTTAGATGTTGAAATACTCCCTGTCACCCTTAAAAATTTGGAGCACTTAGAGTCTTATTTCTGCTGCCTAATAAATTTACAACAGGTCACGACATCATTTCAACGTTTCATTCATAGACATAATTAAAGAAAATTCCAATAAAGGGTGGTTAAATTTAAAGGGCCGATGATGATTTTGAAGAAAATACAAATTATTTAGGAAATTATTGTCATATCTTTTTATTATGATAATATTGGTGGTATGGTTCAATTATGTATGGAAAAAATATCGACCAAATGGCCACTGCGACCCCGGTGGCACACCTCCATCCGATTGTCCAAATTTTCGATGAAGCTGAGGCATAATTGAGGTTCTTTGTCGTTTATGTGCCGAATTATCTCATCCTTTAGCTCTTGAATTGTTGCTGTCTTATCGACGTACACCTTTTCTTTCAAATAACCCCAAAGAAAGAAGCCCAACGGTGTCAAGTCACATGATCTTGGCGGCCAATTGACATCGCCACGACTTAAGATAACATGGCCATTGAATTTGTCGCGAAAAAGAGCCATTGTTTCGTTAGCTGTGTGGCAAGTGGCACCGTCCTGTTGAAACCACATATCGTACACATTCATATCTTCCGATTCGGTCCATAAAAACTTCGTTATCATCTCACGATAGCGAACCCCATTCACATTAACTGCCTGACCGGCCTCATTTTGGAAAAAATACGACCCGATGATGCCGCCACTCTTGGATTATCATTCGCCCAAATGCGGCAATTCTGCTTATTGACGAATCCACTGAGGTGAAAATGTGCGTCATCCCTGAAGATGATTTTCTTTGAAGTGCACGATATGCATTTTGATTTGAACGCCTTTTATTGTCATAATAAGCCTGAATAACTTTATCAAGTTGCTCCATTGTGTATCTTTACGTGGTTCAAACTGAGTTAGTCTGAAATCGAGAAATGTCAAACTAAATGCAGAAAAAACTTGACGTTTAGGTGTGGTTCACATTCAACATCGGCCCTTAAAATTTAACCATCCGTTATACGCCTATCAGAGTTAATGAAAGTATTTCGAATTTAAGATTACATTAACATAGCAATTCAATCTTTCCGAAAATAAAAAACTTTTACACTAAATGGTTGCTGAAAAAACCTTTAGCCGAAAGTCGTTTGTAATAACTAGGGATGCGATTACCATGCAAATGCATGTTTTTTGTCGATAGTCTAAGATCGATGTCGACCAATTATCTTTCCGAATAATAAAATTTGCGTAAAAATGGCATCGATTTGTTTTTGCATACTGTTGCCTATTTTAGTTAAAATGAATATTTTGGTTAAAATGCATATTTTTGCATATTTTGGTTTAAATGCATATTTTGGTTTAAATGCATATTTTTGCATATTTTAACAGTTTTGAGTGATATATTTTTTAATTTACATCCCAGTAAAAACTTCGCTTACTTTTTAAAAATGAAAAGCTGCTTTAACTCATTATTTAGTAGTTTTTTTCTATAACTACATATATAACAACTTCTATAACTACTTTTTTCTGGATGTATTGAAGTAAAAATATATTGACTTACTTTTGAATGCGTTCATTTTGGGACATCCTATGTAAAATTCATTGGTTCTTTCTTCAGAATGGCAAGTAGTGCTCTTATGTTTTTCTGATTACTCAACACATTATTTTGTAGGCGAAGTTTTTACTTAGATATTATAAAAAAAGTTCTTCAAAAAATTTCCATGTAAAAAAAAATCTTCCAAAAAAAAAAATAGTAAATCAATAACCCAGTTAAAACTTCGCCTACAAAATAATGTGTTGAGTAATCAGAAAAACATAAAAGCACTACTTTTGAAAGAGCAAATGAATTTTACAAGCGATGTCCCAAAATGAACGCATTCAAAAGTAAGTCAATATATTTTTACTTCAATACATCCAGAAAAAAGTAGTTATAGAAGTTGTTATATATGTAGTTATAGAAAAAAACTACTAAATAATGAGTTAAAGCAGCTTTTCATTTTTAAAAAGTAAGCGAAGTTTTTACTGGGATGTAAATTAAAAAATATATCACTCAAAACTGTTAAAATATGCAAAAATATGCATTTAAACCAAAATATGCAAAAATATGCATTTAAACCAAAACAACAAGAAAGCGAAGTTTTTACTGGGTAAATGAATTTTTTTGGAGCTCTGCTTAAAATAAAAGATTTTCGAGATTTTTAACAAAAGATCTTTCGCAAAGTTTTTCTTGGGATTCAAAAATTTAATTAACAAGGTTTCGCTTAAATGTGCTACATTCCCATTTCATACTATTGATAAACTGAAATTTATTGTTGAAGGGATAAGCTATTCCTATGCGCATTTCACTGGTTGCTTAGGCCAGATCATCAGGAAACTTCATCCAAAGATTTAAGAAAAACTAAAGATATTACACATATAAAACTGTTAAGCGAATAAGAATTATAAGCCACAGTTTTACCTGTAACAATATCAAAGCTTAAACAAAAACAACAACAATAAACAGTGAGTTTATCTTTTCTTACAGTCTTTCTGTTTTTAACCAATGTAGCACATTATATGGCTAAGACTGTCAATGGGCTTGAAATATTCTATCCAGAAATGTTACATGTTATTTGCTTGGCACATGAGTTAAACCGAGTTGCAGAGGAAATTAAAATAGAATTCGATAATATTGATTTATTTTTTTTTCTCATTTCTATTGGAAAAAATCACATTCCACTGTTTGGCCCTGTGAGTTTAAGCTTGAAAAACTATAAAATATTTAAAAAAAAATAATAAAAAATTACCAGAGAAAAAATTATTTAAATCAATGTGGAAATAATAAAATTTCTAAAATAGAAAACCAATAATTATAGGAAAATACCTAATTTTGGAAATATTTACAATTTTAAAACAAAAGCAAACAAACGGTGAGCTAATTACCAAAATTTATGAAAATAGTTTTTATATTGGTGGTGTTCAAAAACTAACGCAAGATTTGAATCAGATAGAAAACATAGATTCCAATTATTAGATGTCTAACTTAAAATTGCAATGAGTTCTTGACAATTTTAAGCGTTAATTGTCAAACTTTAGTAAAATCTAATATAATTTCAAGCTTTTCCCCATCTTTCCGCTTTCGTGACACAAAAACTTGTTTTTTCTTTGTACAGGGCCAAGAAAGAACCAAGCCCGTTTTGGATATCCTGTTCGAACGTAAGACTCATATCAGTGAGAGCCTGCTTTATCGATTAAAACAAATGGTAAATAGGCATCGGTATATATTTTAACCTAGCCTTAATACCTATTGGCCTAAATTATCTACACTCTCAAAATTTTAATGTAAAATATGGTAAAGGGTAGCACTAGGTCGGATTTGACTAACCATACTTTCTTACTCGTTTTATTTTTAATTTACATATCAAGATTTTTTTAAAATAATTGATTTAAAAACGCTTTAATTTTACCTGTGTGTTTTAATTTACCCCCAAGCTAAAATCTACCCACAAGTGGTACAGATTCTAAACAGTACTCGAAAATAAACAGAACATTATTTAGCGTTCGGCTTACACACCCAGGAACGATATCTATTTTTTTAGTGTTTGTGTAGACGAACACAACCCTTAAAACCGTTCGTTACTTTTTTCAAAAAAGAGCCAAACATTATATAGTGCTCTGTTCTTCGGTAAAAAACAGAACAATTCTAGTGATGCTGTAAACAAACATTAGATTTTAATGTTTTATAATGTTTCTTTTTCTTTGCATTGATAAAGAAATTAACAAATCAAAAACTTAAGCAACGACCGCAGCAAAACAGCTTGTGTGTGTATATGTTTTGTTTGTGTCAAACTATTTTGCTTGCTTTTTGTTTTTTTTTTTTTTTTGTATGTGTATTTTGTTTTTATAAAAAATGTTAAGTTTCTTTTGCCAGCAAAAATGGCGCTAAGCACAACAGAAACGAACGAACACTAATAAAGTAAAAAAAAACCGAATGGAATTAAATATTCTCATCTTTTTATTGCGTTGGATAAGAACAGTATAATTTTTGTGTTCGAAAGATGACAAACAGGGAAACGTTATTTTTTTTAATGATTTACTACACAAACACTATTAGCGTTTGTATTTTCCACAATTCTAGCGAACAGAACAGTAAGAAGCGATATTAAGTGTTTATTTTCCAACACTGATTCTAATATCTAATAAACCATTCACCATGGTGCGATAATAACAAAAAGTTATATATAAATATATCGTTCTTTAGACATTAATAAATATTTTTTGTTCCACGCCAACTTATCAAAACCTGCCCACATTTTGGCGGATTTTGTTTAATGATAACCAATTTACTTGTACCTTTTTTGGAAACTTCGGTTTTTGCTATTCTTCAGGTACACAAAAAAAAAACAACAACACCAACAATGAATTTATGGGTAAAGTTAGGGGCAGTACTGGTTTTTTGCTCATATCTCAGCCATTTGTGAACTCTTCAGGCTGAATTTCAATAGCAAACAAATCCGGGCTATATGTGACATAAATATATAACAACCGAGTCCGCATCTTATCTAGGGTCGTGGGAAGACCCATTTCAAATGACAAACGGACAGACAGGTGGACATCGTAATTTCATGCATCACAAAATGATCCATAATTGTATACACTTGATAGGGTCTAGCAGCAATATTTTAAAAATTATAAATTAAAAAATTAAATATGTGGATGATTTGTTTGGAATCGTTAAGAGAGATGGTATTGAAGAAACCCTGAATACATTGAACGAATTTAATAGACAAATACAATTTACGTTGGAAAAGGAAACAGATAACAAACTAGCCTATTTAGATTGAGTTATAGTTAGACACGGAGACATACTTAAGCTAGATTGGTACCAAAAACCGATGGCGTCTGGTAGATTAACAAATTTCTACTCGAAACATCCAAGAAGAACAATTATAAATACAGCGACCAACTTCATTAAGAGAGTTCTGGAAATAAGTGACAAAGTTTTCCACCCAATCAATATCTGCAAAATAAGGAACATATTAAGTAAAAACGATTTTCCAAATAAAACCATTATTGAAC
The DNA here is from genome assembly GCA_963931875.1 of Pollenia griseotomentosa. Lineage (NCBI taxonomy): Eukaryota > Metazoa > Arthropoda > Insecta > Diptera > Polleniidae > Pollenia > Pollenia griseotomentosa. The sequence goes on from OZ007561.1 coordinate 21,883,270, forward strand.
TAATTAACAGAGTAAAAACTACGATAGCAAAAGGAACAACAAAAGAAGAACGACCACCAATAATATATAAGACTATGACATATGTAAAAGACTTTTCCGCAAGAATTAAACATTCCAACATTTATAATCCGGAAAAATATGAATTAGCATTTAAAACTGAAAATACTACAAAAAAACTTTTTAGCAATATGAAATCTAAGATTGAAGAAGAAGAAAAATCGCATTTAGTGTACAGAATACACTGTAATGGAGACAAAACTGACGCATGCGGAATAGTATATGTTGGCACGACAAAAAAACAAATTAAAAACCCGACTTGCAGCGCATAAGTCAGATGAAAAGGCTACTAATAAACCATTAGAACAGAAAACTGCATTAGCAGCCCACTGTACTGTAACTGGACATAAACCAAATTTTAAGAATGTAGACATATTGGTGGGAGAGTACAACTACAAGAAGAGATTTACACTTGAGATGCTGCATATAATTGATCAAGAGACAGAAAAGAAATTAAATTTTAAGAAAGACACAGAAAGATGTGCAAAAATTTATAAACATGCAATAGACAAACACAAATCAAAGAAAGCTTTATTAGTGAAGTGTAAAATTTGTCCGAGTTTTTTAAAACTTTTATTGTTTATTTATTTAAATGTAAATATTAACAACCAGGCCCACGATGTCACACGTTAACGTTCGCATAGAAAATTACATTTAAAACAAAAACAAATTTTAAAAATTGTTTTTGTTTTAAATGTAATTTTCTATGCGAACGTTAACGTGTGACATCGTGAGCCTGGCTGTTAATTTGTTTGTGTAAAATATTTTGTATTTTTATTTTTGTTTGTATTTTTAAAAAAACACCAGATCCCCCTGATGATGGTCAAAGATTTTGACCGAAATATTGGGAAAATATAAAAATAAATCAATAAAAATAAAATTAAAAGTTTTTGAATTTTATTTATTATTTATATAAGACCTCAAGCCAAAATAATAAAACAACATAAACAACAGGTCAACTATACACAAGAATAAATTAAATTAAAATATGTATCATACGCCTAGTGTAATAAATTGTAGTGCCTAGTTTTATAATCATCAGCATAAAACAAAACTGTATTGCGAATGTTAAATATATTTACATTCATTAAGAACGTTTCGCTATAGAAAACAAAGAAATAAATAACCAATTGAACAATATAGCAATTTATCAAATTTATTACAGACATAAAGACAAGCATTTGCATTTATCTGACGACTTAAAGAGTTTTACAACAAATTCAATCAAATTAGATTCAACGGAATTAAAAAAAAATAAACCTATTCGCTTAAGGCCCGTTTTCACAACTTACCGATAGCGAAAGGTAGGATTTTATCGGCCGTATAAAAAGTGTTCCATTATTACAACTTTACTTTAACCTACACAGAAAGAAAAACACTCGGGATAAATTGATCTTTTTATGCTCACTTTTAGCACGAGGCGTGCTCAAAAAAATGAGTACGAAAAACAGTTAAACGTACTTAAAACAATCCCAAACGTACTTAAAACAATCCAAATGGGATCATTTTCGAAAATCAATCCCGGAATTTCTTAAAATAAGTATAAAATTATCAAATCAAGTACAAAAAAGATTGAACTTTTCGTTGGTATTGCCACTCTGAGAGTTAAATTATAAAGTGAGCGTATTGTTCTCAGAGAACTTATAAGTCTAATCTCTCAGCTTTGCATTCTTTTATGCGTGCGTACGTGCGTTATTTTCAAAATTTGTTGTACAATTGCAAAAACACGACACAAGTTCGAACAAAACGATTTGCTTTTTGTTTGTAGTAACAACAAAAACAACAGAACAAGAAGGAAAACATATACATACATATATATGTATGTATTATTTTCATGTTTAACCCTCCGGCTTACGCATGTTTTAATTATTTATACACATTAAACAAAGGTCTGGCCAGACTCTTGTGTACCATGAAGGGTTAAAAAGTGAATTTGAAATCTTGCTTCTCATTTAGTTTATATTTTTAGTTAAATATGTACATAAGATTTTTAAAGTAAAAACCATATCGGCCTTATGTTGGTGTTTTATCATTCTGGAAGGTGTAATACGGGTAAGTTAATCAACCATAATCACTTTTTCTTTCTTGTTTTTTTATGTTTTTTTTTTAAGCACGAATTGGGGATAAAATTAACTTTTTCATACTTGAATCAATCGCATTTTGAGATTGATTCAATCTGAGTTTTACTTAAAACAATCTCATTTTCGGATTACTTCAAGTACGAATTGGGAATTAAATCAACTTTATAATGCTTGAATCAATCGCATTTTGAGATTAATTTGATCCTACTTTTACTTAAATCAATCTCGTTTTCGGATTACGTCAAGTACGAATTCGGGATCAAATATGGATATAGTGAGAATTTTGGGATTGAATAATCCGTACTTGAATCAATCTTTTTGCACTTGATTCAAGAATATCCGTACTCACCGTACTATTGATACCGCTCCGGATTGATTTGAGTACGGATGGATTGATTTTTTTTTTTGAGTGTACCAGGTAGGATTTACCTTTATTTCCTTTATCGCTCACTTTAGGTAAAAGTAAAGTTTTAATAATTGGACACTTTTTATAAGGCCGGTTAGAGTCTACTTTTAGCTATCATTAAGTTGTGAAAACGGTCCTTATTAGTATTTAAAATTTAATAAAAAAAAAGAAAAAGCTATCCCTGAAATACGACAAACAGCAACAGGGCCCATATTTTATTAACTCAATAATTCACAATTTATTTGTTGTTGTACACTTTATTTTCGGTTGATTTTCTATGTTTTTGTTAGGAAAAAACCTCAACTTTTGTGTCCACAAGAATACTAAGATATACTAGATAATATTGACACTTGTTCGAATTACTCAAGTGTTCATGGTTGGAATAAAGACAAACAAATAATAATAAAACGAAAAAGAAAATCACGGCAAAGAAAAAATACAAAGGGATTACAAAGAGTAAAAGTTTGAATTAAGAAAAAACAAAGAAAAAATGAAAAACAAATTTAGAAAGAATAAAAAATTAATACAGAAAAAAATCATTTAAAACAACAATAATCAAATTGAGTTAAACAAATTTATAAAGCATTTAAGCGAGAAAAAACAATTTATTTTTTGTTGCTGCTGACGATGTTGTTGTGCACAGGGTTGTCAGATTGATTTTGACCTTTTTCGCCAAATTCAATGTCAAAGTCGCCAAAATCGCCAAAGCCTTTGTTTTTCAGTTTTTGACAATAAAATACATAATTTTAGAATTATTAAAAATATTTTTTATAAATTCTAAAAAATAAATTTGTTCAGTTCGCGAAAATACGCCAAAAACTTAAAAAAAAGTCGCCATAATATATGTTTTGATTTATATTTATTCCGAACACAGTAAAAACAGTTAGTGAACACAAAAGAGGTACAATGTATACTATAAAATTGTTTATAGTAGTCTACTTAAAGCAACATAAAAAGAATTTTTGCAGTGAGTATTAAACAAATTTTGGATAAACATCTGTATATAAGTTGCAGTTATCTAAAATGCTTCACTGGCAAGACTCACTATTTGTCTTCTTTTTTGGAATACATTGTGAGAAAATTTCATTTATTCAATAAATTTACAAAAGAAGTGTAACATGTACTATTCACATCCATATAATTTAAACCTCGTAATAACGCGTCTAGAAGTTCGTAATGCATTCTACTTCGAAGGCGAGTTTTTGTGGAGTTCATAATTTCAACACAGGCAATACTTGTTGTAATTACCAGCATATAAAGTACAGCCATACCTGCCGTATCCATGTAATGGGTGTTTTTTTTACAGGTTTGTTTTTCGAATAGAGATAAAACTGGCATTTTGTGGTCAAATCTGGCAACTCTAATGTCATTTATGTTCAGTTTGGTTTGCCATTTCATCATGAACAGGTTGACAAAAGAACAACGCTTGGTGTATGGGCCGAAAATGAGATTGATCTCGATGCTGATTTTCATCGCAAAATTTTGTTCAGTGATGAGGCTCATTTTTGGTTGAATGGCTACGTCAACAAGCAAAATTGCCGCATTTGGAGTGAAGAGAATCCACATGAGACCCTTGAGACGCCATTACATCCACAAAAACTGACTGTTTGGTGTGCTCTATGGGCTGGTGGAGTCATTGGGCCATACTTCTTCCGAAATAATGCTGGAGAGGCAGTTACCGTTAATGGAGACCGGTATAGAGCCATGATAACCGACTATTTTGTTCCCGAATTGGATGGCATGAATGTGGATGAGTTGTGGTTCCAACAAGACGGCGCTACATGCCACACAGCGCACGCCACAATCGATTTATTGTAGGAAACATTCGATGAGCGCATAATTTCGCGGAATGGACCTGTCAATTGGCCACCAAGATCGTTTGATTTGACACCATTGGATTATTTTCTTTGGGGATATGTGAAGTCGCTCGTCTACGCCAACAAACCAGAAACGTTAGGGGAATTGGAAGCCAACATTCGTGGCGTTATCGCCGACATACGGCCCCATATGATCGAAAAAGTGGTTGAAAATTGGACCTTTAGAATTGGCTTTATTCGAGCCAGCCGCGGCGGCCACATGCCTGAAATCATATTTAAACATTAATGGCATAAAATTATCCTTCCAATAAATCCAAATTGATGGTCATTAAAACGATTTTCTTGTGTTTTATTTCAATTCAAAGTTCTATACCACTGAAAAAAACACCCATAGCTATAAAATATATAAATTAGATGAAATATCATCATTAAAATCCTCTTTACAATTAACAAACGCTAATTTTTTCGAGTGTGCTTCGTAAACATCAAAGGGTACGTTAGGATTCATAAAAATCTTTAACAACAACGGATTTTGTCTATGATAATAAATTTCCACAATCATATAATGGAAAAATTTTCATAGACTGTAAATATATTCATGTTTTAAGAAATTATATTTACTGATTCTTCTCGAATATTTTTATTATCTTCATCAGCCATTTGAACATACATACTATCAAATACTGACCATACATATAAATGCCTCAAATTTCATACATAAAAATACTAAAATAAAAGTAATATTTTTTCTTCTTATTGAATATAACAAATTTAAAAACAAATTCATGGCTCATCAAAAATAGCCAACAAAATCGCCAACTATTTTTTTAAATCGCCAAAAAGTCGCCATGTCGCCAAATCAAAAATTAGGTCGCCAAACAATTTTGCAAATCGCCACGTTTGGCGAGAAATCGCCACATCTGACAACCATGGTTGTGCAGTATTTGAGTACTTAGTTTTCATTTGTAAATAACCATTTTTCCGTAGAGTTCATTAAGTGAAAATGAATACACACACTCACAAGCGTAAACGTACTCTTGCATGCATACTCTGCCTCATGCTTTTCCTCTATTTTTCATTGTTAATATTTATTTACTTTTTTACCGTTTTTATTTGTTTTTTGTTTTTCTAACCATTAATATTTGTTTTGTTGTGCTTTGGTTTGGTATGTTTGTCCTTTATCAAATAACTCCATCAAAATTTTAACCCTAGATACACTTTCTTATTTTTAATACACTACACACTTTCTTCGTCGAATCGACGAAGTCCGTTTATGATGTGGCCCCAAGCCCACCCAATATCAGGAAACACGAAAATGTTTGTTTAGTTTAAAAAATACTTAAGTTTTTAATCATTCTTAATAGTATATCATAGTTAACTTCAAAAATTTAATACTGAAAAAACAACAAAAGCAAGCCAAGGTTTTTTTCGTCAATACGACGAAGAAAGTGTTTCTTTGGTTAAAAAAGGTGAAAAAATATACTAAAAGGCAATATTTCTCGCACTTCCATCGTCAGTGCTACGAACGCAATCAACGAAAAATCTTACTTACACACAACCTACAAGCACGTACTTTCACACACTACAGCAGATCAGCAATATCTACAGCTACATGAAATTTGGAAGAGTTTCAGTAAAAAACTGCGGAGTTAAATAAGTACTATTTAACGGTATTCGTCAATACGACGAAGAAAGTGTATCTAGGGTTAAACAACTGTTTGTATATGACTGTTTATCATGGGTTTGCGAAAGTGTGTGCATGTCTATAAGTGCGAATTTTTTCACTAGAGGTGTTCAAAATATTTTATGGAATTCGAACGGCTAATTTGGTACCTTTTTATATAAACAACAACAACCCAAAAAATATGTCCGTTATTGACACAACCTTCACCGTCAATAATTTTGAGTCTTTTGAATAAAAAAAATCAATTTCAAAAGTGTTCAAGGTGTGTACTTGAATTTCTCGGTCAAGCAATAATTGGCACATTAGTGGTTTGGGGCATTATTTATTACTGGACCTGTTCTTAGCTGCCTTTGAGTTTTTTATAACTTTCTTCAACATAATTGTAGGTACTATAATTGTAATAATTTACTAAAAAAAGTGTTTTTTCGCCTCGTATGCACTATTCAAATATTCAATCGATTTCCGCTTTGGCTTTTCTTTATAAAATCGGCACCAAACTTCATACTAAATGTTTTTATAAACAAAGGAATCAATTTAGGTCATTCATTTACCTTAGAATTCTCTTTGAAACTCGCCATACAACGCTGAACACCTCTAAAGTACATTGATTTAACCCTAGAAAGATAAGGTACGTCTGCGAGACGTACGCATTTTCAATTTTGTGCTCTAACTTTCACATTTGTTAACATACAACTTTCTCACGTTCAATAATCCCAGTTGTTAGCAGTTGGTGGTGGCAGGTTTTATGTTGTAAGTTATGTATTTTTTGAGAAATAAACACAACATATGTCTGAGATACGTATCGTTATCTTTAGTGTTACTTTTGCAGCGAAGATAACTTTGTATTTTGGTTGAATTTAAAGTTATTGTTTTAAAAATGTGTTGTAAGCGCGGCTTGGACGACGCAGAAATTGGCGCTATTTTGCAAGGCGTGTTGGAGGACTCGGTTTCACCGGAAAATGTGAGTGAATTGGATGATGAATTATTGAAAGATAGTCTTCAAAGTAATCCAGAAGATGAGCTTTTGACATCCTTGAACCTGACGAGAATATACCACCGATTCAGGAAAATCTTCAAGAACCTGAACATTTTACTACTTCTTCCGATAGCTGCGTTATTACGATATCTCGACCCACTTTAAGAAGTAAAAGTAAGTGGGCTACATCGAAGGGTCAAGTGATGGCTGAGTTTCTTCAATGAATATAAAGGGTGGTTATATTGTAAGGGCCGATGTTGAATGTGAACCACACCTAAACGCCAAGTTTTTTTCCGAATTTTATTAGACATTTCTCTATTTCAGACTTACTCAATTTGAACCATGGAGAGATACACAATCCAACAACGTGTTGAAGTTATCCAGACTTATTATGAAAAAGTGCGTTTAAATCAAAATGCATATCGTGCAAATCGAAGAAGCAGTTACTGTGAATGGTGTTCGCTACCGTGAGATGATAACGGAATTTGTATGGCCCGAATTGGAAGATATGGATGTGGACGATATGTGGTTTCAGCAGGACGGTGCCACTTGCCACACAGCTAACGAAACAATGGCTCTTTTGCGCAACAAATTCAATGGCCGTTTTATCTCACGTAATGGCGATGTCAATTGGCCGCCAAGATCATGTGATTTGACACCGTTGTACTTTTTTCTTTGGGGTTATTTGAAAGAAAAGGTGTACGTCGATAAGCCAGCAACAATTCAAGAGCTAAAGGATGAGATAATTCGGCACATTAACGGCATAGAACCTCCATTATGCCTCAGGGTTATCGAAAATTTGGACCATCGGATGGAGGTGTGCCGCCGTGGTCGCGGCGCCCATTTGGCCGATATTTTGTTCCATACATAATTGAGTAATACCAATATATCATAATAAAATAAAATTACAATAATTTCCTAAATAGTTTGTGTTTTATTCAAAATCAACATCGGCCCTTGAAATTTAACCACCCTTTAGTTCGTACGACAAGAGGACCAACTCGGGAATGCAAATCACTGTACGACCCAATTTCATGCTTCCATATTTTTTACTACCGAAACAATTTCGGAAATTGTTTAATGGACCAGTGCCGAAATTTCCAAAAAAATTTCAATTTTAATGCTAGAAATTCCTATTTTATCGAAAACTTTGACCGACAACATTAAAAAAATTTTTCAAGATGCAGTAACCTATGATTGAGGTTGTAGTGGAGAACAGCGTGAATCAAAAAAGAGATAATACGGTGTCTTCTGCCCATCAGAAATTAAACTTATATCCAAAATGGTATGTTTCAAATGCGGTGTACCTGTATGTGGCGACCACAAAACTTAAATTTGTAAATCTTGCACATAATGTTATTCAAATTATTTTTGTTTTGCTTATATACATAAGTTAATACAGATAACATCTACACAAAGTACAAAGAAAATATTTATTTAAGTTTTTAGAACCGAACTGAAGTCCTTTATAAAAACTTTTTAATTTTTGATAATGCTAATTGAGTTTTATTTTTAGTTTTATTTTTATTATAATTTTCTGTTTAAAAATTATATTTTTTTAAAAGAAATAGTATAAATAAATGTTTTCAACAATAAGATTGATCAATATTATTTTCGGTGGTGTCCTTTAAAGGATAGAAACAAGCATACGTCTTTCAGACGTGACGTTATCTTTTCAGTACAAAAAAATAACGTTATCTTTCTAGGGTTAAGAATTGTGAAATGTAGGTGGTTGGTATGCATAAGTGTGTGCTTGTGAGCGTGTCCAAAGACAGGGGGCCAATTGATTTTTTGGGCCGTTTAAAATCATAAAAATATTGAATAAATAAACATCAAATACATACATACATCTGAATGTAAAACTGTATGTTACAATAATTTCTAATGTTTTCTTTTCAACTCTTCAAATTTCGGCTTTTTTTTGTTATTTATTTTCTGTTTTTTGCCGCTGGTAAAAATGTTCTAATAAATCAAAAATAAAGATAAATTTGTCGCGGTAAATGAACGGAAGAAATGTTCAAACTTCTGTTCGTACCTTAACATGAAGCGAAACACAAAAACATCAGAAAATGTTCTGCAGTGTCCTCGTTAAGCTTTCAAATATTTGAACAATAATGTTTTCGTTTTTTCATTTTTTAAGTTTTTTTCTTGTGTATTTTAAAATTGGTTGTCCTTTGTTTCTATTGGTTCTATTATGTTTAAGGAAATATTTTCTGTACCAGACAAATTTGTACACCCTATAACAAGGCTTTGCATTGAATTTTACTATAAATAGCAGATTTTTGGAAAATTTTCTATAAATAGCAAATTTTTATAAAATTTGCTTTGTAAATTTACTTTATATAGCAAATTTTCGTATAATTTACTTTTAATAGCACTTACGGCGCAAATGATGAAAAACCGTACAAAGCTATTTTACTTGGTCTGGAGAAATTCGACCCGTTAATAATAATAAATAAATCAATTAGTAAGGGACTTGTGTGTCAAAATGTTAAACAAGTTAAACAAGAGTAACAGGTGCAAACACTGAGCAGTGTATTTACATTGTATATTTTCAAAAAAAAAATATGTAACTGTCAAGGAGTTAAGGCAAAACCACTCCGTAATTAATTACATAAAAGTCAAATGGGACTATCAAAAACGTAAAACCTCTAAGATAACCCAGTGTCACAACTGGCAAATGCTTGGACAGCCGCTGCAAGGTTAAAACATTTTGTGCAAATTGTGCCGGTTCTCACCAAACTTCAGCATGCAAGTCGGATGAAATATTATGTGCCAATTGTAAAGGCAAGCACAAATCTCTTTAACCCGTGGGCCCCAGTAGGTAAAAATTCCAACAACTTAGACAGAGAGCACAACCCAGGGAATATCGTGCGCATCGTCAACAACACAACAATGTTAGTAATGTTCACAATAACAACCGAAACTACTACACAGACTTTCCGAACGTGCTGAATCAAAGTAGCACCCCTAATAATAATGTTTGGAATCAACAATGCAACAACAATAATAATAATAACAATTAATTTTCTCTTGATGAAATTAAAAATCTTACTATGGAGTTGATTTCAAAACTTAAAAAATGTAAGAGCAAGGAGGATCAGTTCGAAGTAAATTACTTCACTTGCTTGCAAATTTCTTTACCAATGATTTCAAACATTAGTATAGCATCATGGAACGCCAGAGGCATTCGTAATAAAAAGCTTGAACTTTTTAATTTCTTATCACAGAATAAAATCGATATTTGTCTTATCTCTGAAACGTGGTTAAACAAAGGTATTTCTATTAAAAATACTGAATTTTACTGCTATGGATGCGACCGTGAAACTAGCAGAGGGGGTGGTGTTGCGGTTCTAGTAAGAAAAAGCATAGAACATGTTTTGATACCACCATTACAAACTTCTCTCATTGAAAATATTGGGGTCAAAATTCGTATGTCCAATGGCAATTTTATAAGCATATATTCCTGTTATTTTCCCGGTGGTTCTGCAGGTAATAACAACGTTAAAAAGAGCAATTTAAATCCGATCTTCTAAAACTAACCAGGGCAAATGAAATGTTTTTACTCGGTGGTGATTTTAATAGCAGACAAAACTTATGGGGCTGCCAAAGATTAAATTGTTGGGGAAATTTCCTCTATCAAAAAATTGACCCCGAAAATGTTCAAATTCTTTTTCCAAGTGATTATACTTATATCTCTTCTGATCCCCGGACACAAGCCTCTACACTTGATTTCTTTAGTAGAAATATCGCCGATAGCCTCTTATCTGTCACAGCATCGAATGATCTGCGCTCTGATCATCTTCCTATAATATTAACTATAACAAACGAATTCCCAATTGTTCAAAGGTCATATCTTGACTTTAATAGGGAAAATTGTACTAGATATTCTGCATTTATTAAAAGAAACTTGGTAGTTTAAAATGCTGATACCAATAACAACTGTGGAAAAATTGATACAATGATCTCATCATTTAACGATACTGTTCAAGCAGCAATAAACCATAGTGTTCCCCGCAGAATAATAAAATCCAAATCTTCAACTCTACAACACCACATAAAGCATATGATGCAAATAAGAATTATATTCAGAAGAAATTGGAAACGTTTTCGGGACACTTCTGATCTTGTATGTACAAATCAATATAACCATCGTATACCGGAAGAAATAAAGAAATGGAAAAATAATGCATGGAACAACAAACTTTCATTACTAGACAAGGGATCTTCTCCATTCTGGAATATTTCAAAAATTTTAAAGAAAAATTCCAATAACATTCCGGTTTTAAAACACAACAACATTATTTATCACACTCAATGAGATAAATGTGAGATACTGGGACAAATTTTTAGCGAAAACCACTCAATATCATCTAACCTCAGTGATCCAACAACAACTTCGCTAGTAAATAGTGCAGTTGATAATCTGGCAATTATTGAATGTCTCCCTCATAATAATGTTTCCGTGTCTATGGACAAAGTCAAATTCATAATAAAGCAATTAAAAAACAAAAAATCTCCTGGATTAGACAGAATAAATAATAAATGGTAAATGGTATTTCTTTTGAGATTCTAAATAATAAATGTCTGAAGGCACTGCCCAAAAATTGTCTTAAACATATTACTGATATTTTGAATTTATGTTGTCGCATAAGCTATTTTCCCAAAGTATTAAAAAAACACTCCAAAGTTATACCAGTAAGAAAATCTAACAAACCTGCCGATTGTCCCCGATCATTTACGATTTTTTAGACTCACACAACATTTTACCTACTCAACAATTTGGTTTTCGTAAACAACACAAAGCTGCGTTCGACTCAGTCTGGCACAACGGTCTGATTTTTAAAATGATCCACTATAATTTTCCAATACCTTCAACGTGCGTTAGCAGCAGTTTATTATTACTTTACAAAATGGAATATTTTAGTCAATACGCAGAAGACCCAAGCAATATATTTTTCCAGACGTCGTAAACCATGTTACTTGCCTCAACAACCTATTTTGTGCAACAACAACTTAATTAATTGGTCCAGTAAAGTTAAATACTTAGGTGTGATATTAGATCCGAAATTAAAATTTAAAGATCATGTCCCCTACGTCACAGAAAAAATCAATAAAATAATAAGACTGCATACTGTATTCTTTATTAAACAGAAATTCTAAACTCAGCAAAGAAAATAAAACTCTCATATTTAAATCAGTATTTCACGCCATCATGTTCTATGCTGCCCCATTGTGGTCTACAGCTGCACAGTGTCATATTAAAAAATTTTAAAATGATACATAACTTGCCTTGGCATTATTATACTCAACGGCTGCACAACCTTGCTAACGTTGAACTCGTCAACACTCGTATCCACAGGCTTACAACGAATTTTAATAACAGATGTCGTGACTCTGAGTTCAACCATATCAATGAGCTGGTCTCAACGTTATTTTATTTTCTTACAATAATGCCCAATTTTCAGGATAGTAATTTAATCTAAATTAAGTTAATTTTCATAAAAACTTAAATCGTATTTAAATTCAGATTGATTTTTTGAGTTTTATTTCAAAAGTATTATTTAAATAAGATAAAAGTATGGTAGCACTACTAAATACAAAAAATAAAATAAAAAGGTATAATTATTTACAAGGTGGTCTCAAAAAACAGCTGATTGTTATTGCTTTGCCTCTTGTTGTTGTATTGTCGTGATTAGTGAAGAAGAGAATTTTGTATTTAAAACGATTTTAAACATAAATGTGTTTTAATATCAATCATGAAAATTGGCCATAAGTCTCTTTTATAAAAACCAAAAAAAAATCAGAAAGGTTTTTTTGTAAATTTTTCCATCTCTAAACAATGTTAAACTTTAATGCAAATAAATTACACAATATTGATACTTAATAAAGGGTGTCCCAACTAGAACGCAATTTTTAAATTTTAAATTCGAAGTGTCATTGTTTGACATTTGAACAATTGTTATTGTTTGCTAGTAGAAGGTACGAGGTTAGTAAAAATGGAACGCTACACGAATAAACAACGCATTCTCATTGTGAAATTGTTTTACCAAAATGGTGAAAGTTTTGCGGCTACAGTTCGCAAATTGCGATAAATTTGGGGTCACAATTATGCTCCAAAAGAGTCAACTGTAAAGAGATTAATGGATAAATTTGCCTAAACTGGGTCTGTTAGTGATGTAAAGACAACAACGCGCCTTCGACAAGGTCGATCGACCGAAAATGTCGCAGCTGTATGTGATGATGTCGGTCAAACTCCATCCACCTCAATTCGACACCGAGCTCAGCAAATTGGTGTCTCCAAATCCACTATGCAGCGAATTTTGACGAAAGATTTGCATCTTCATGCATACAAAGTTCAATTGACTCAGGAACTGAAGCCAGCTGACCATGGACAGCGAAGGGAGTTCAATTGCTGCATCAGTCATTTTCCGGTCGTGTTATTTCGCGTTTTGGACACCAGCATTGGCCGCCTTGATCGTGCGATTTAACACCTTTAGATTTTTTTCTTTGGGGTTTTTTGAAGTCGATGGTTTACGCGAATAAGCCGACGACGACTCAAGCCTTAAAAGAGGAAATTGGACGCTGCATTAATGAAATACCGCAGCATTTATGCAAAAAGGTCATTGAAAATTTCATTATAACATCGCGTGTGTGCCAGCAAAGCCGCGGCGGCCATCTGCACGATATCTTGTTCCATACATAACCTCATTCTGTCTACTTTACGATATAATAAAGTTTCACGATTTTTTTTTTAAATATCTGTGTTTTATTTAAAATTTAAAAATTGCATTCTAGTTGGGACACCCTTAAATAAAGTAGAAAAGGAAAATAGTCCTAAACTCTTTAAACATTGTTAAATTAGTTTAAACTTAAATGCTAAATAAAGATTACCATTGAATTGACTTTAAATAGAAAATTTTTGTAAAATTTACTTTAAATGGCAAGTTTCATGGCTAGTTTCAACGTAATAAAAATGTTTCTTTAACTTTTTTAAAAATTTCAAATTTGTTCAAAACAGGATATTTACTATTCCACTTTTCGGTACTTATTTGCCTTTTGGTAGTATTCTTCTTTCTATTTGTAACTATTTTAACATAGGATTTGTTGGCATTTTCGCAACGTTTTGTTGTTGCCTAAAATATTTTATTGACACTTGGCACGCTTTGTTTGTTTAGTGTTTTACGGCAAAAGAACGGGGCTCTATATACGCTCTAGGCGATTTTATAAGGTGTATTTTTCTTCCTCTTTTCCTGCAACCCCTATAAAATGATGATATTATAATCATGCAATGGCATATTTACAAGTTTTTTGAGTTTTTCTAACAATTTTTTGGTTCCTTTGTTGCTGTTTTTAGAGCAAAAGCTGCTTTTGTTTTTTTTTGAGAAAATATGTGTAAATATGTGTGATAATTCATATAAACATAGTACCCAGTCAAAAATCTTATTAACATCAATTTTAAATATAAATAATCTCTTTTTTTTCGTATAAAATTTTTTTTTATTGTTTTGTAAATTTTACCACGAATTGAAATAAAATTCGTTGTTTTTTAATTTATTTTTAATTTAATATTATAATCAATTTAAAATCATAATAAGAACTTACGCTGTCATTTTGCATAATAAAAAAACTTATTTACTTGAGTTTTGCTAATTTAAACCTGTTACTCCCGGCTAACTGAGTCTTTACCCTTAAAGTCTCTTGTTGTGGTTTTTTTTTATTGTTAACTAGCTTAACCCGGTGCGCTTCGCTACACTGCTTAAACCACTTCTTCAGTTGAGAGATATTTAATATACGCATCCTATGGAAGGTTTCCCCCCCTGCGCCTTCCCGCTTTATTTTTATTTTCAAAAGTGTAGTATACCATAGGAGTGACTTATACTAAGTTTGAACATTCTTACTATAACAGTTCTTAAGATATGTGATATTAAACATTGGCGTCCTATGGGGGGTAACATTTCCCCGCTGCTATTTTATTTCAATTTTGGGGTTCAGAAGATCATACTACAAAAAGTTTAATAAAAAGAGTGCAGCGGCTCTAAATTATATTTCTATCTATGAGGGGTACTGCTCCTCCTCTGTCCATTTCTATATTGAAATTTAAAGTTTGCCATAATAGTAGCTTTAACCACGTTTGAAGACTCTCCCTTTAATAGTTCTTGAGTTGAGAGATATTTAATATATGCATCCTATGGAAGGTATTTTCCCCTGCGCCTTCCCGCTTTATTTTTTTTCAAAAGTGTAGTATACCATAAGTGTGACTTCTACAAAGTTTGAACATTCTAACTTTAATAGTTTTTAAGATATCCGATATTAAACATTGGCGTCCTATGGTGGGTACCACTACCCCCGCCGCTATTTTGTTTTAATTTTGGGGCTCAGAAGATCCTACTACCAAAAGTTCAACAAAATGCGTGCAGTGGCTCTTATTAATATTTCTATATATGAGGGGTACTGCTCCTCCCCCGTCTACCCCGCCCATTTGTATATTGAAATTTATAGTTTACTATAATAATAGCTTTAACCACTTTTGAAGACTCTCCCTTTAATAATTCTTCAGTTGAGCGATATTTAATATATGCATCCTATGGGAGGTATTTCCCCCCCTGCGTCTACCCGCTTTATTGTTATTTTCAAAAGTGTTGTATACCATAAGAGTGACTTCTAGAAAGTTTGAACATTCTCACTATTACAGTTCTTTATATATGCGATGTTAAACATTGGCGTCCTATGGGGGATTCCACTTCCCCCGCTGCTATTTTATTTTAATTTTGGGGCTCAGAAGATCTTACTACCAAAAGTTCTGCATAATGCGTGCAGCGGATCTTAATATATGCGATAATTAATATTGGCATCCTATGGGGGATACCAATTCCCCTGCCCCTATCGAAAAAATAAGTAGCCTATTTTATTTTTAGGGCTCACGTGATGTATCTGTAAAAATTTAAGGAAAATCGGTTCAGTAGTTTAGGTGTCTATAAGCCAACAAACAAACACACAAACAAACATACAAACATTTTTCATTTTTATATATATAGATAATTTTTATATGTTTTTATTTTAATGTGTTTAGTTTTTTTTTTTTTTGCTTTTTTTTCCCCAGGGGTTTTCTTCCTTCTCCCATTTTTCCAATGTAAATTCAATTGTAAGAAAAAAACTCCCGGGGAATTCGTATTCATAATTGGGCTAATTGTTTTTTTGGCATTGTGTGTAAGTGGCTAAAACTTTTGTTCTGAAATTTTATGAAATTCTTGTGAAATTATTTTTGGAAATAATGATATGACAAAGTATATCATAAATATGATATGAGTAAAGTAATCAGTTGAAACTTTTTACAATCAAACTTGCTTAATCAAGAAAAAAAGGAATCGCTTGTTTTTTAAATTTATTTCAAAGATTAGAGCTTGGAAGAAGGCGCTCAGCTTGCTTTTTGCTTCGATATGCTTGGAATTCTCTTTAAATCTGTATACAACAAAAGGTTGACTATGGAAAACTATAAGCCGCACAGTGGGGTTTTAATGTAAAAAACTTTATTTGTCGATCACTCAATTTAAAAAATCGATTTTGACGAATCTTGCCATACGCCTTTTCTTTAATTCAGAAAAAAAAAGTTTACTCCTATAAATCGATTTGGACTGCATGGGAAATAGGCATGTCCAATTTTTATGAAACTACGACCACCCCTACTAATTTTTGCACCGTCTTTAAAAATGCGTTATCATTTATGATGGTCAAAACAAATTTTTTCGATAACTAAACTGGCAGTCAGTAACATTAAGGCCGGGTTTTTCGAATATGGCTTAAGTTAAATCTTAGCTTAACATAGTCAGTCTGAAACTTGGATTTTTCCGGCGAAATGGATTTTTTTATTTTTTTATGCCCACATTTTTAGCAAAACTATCCGTCAATATTTTGTATTCAAACTTGGTAACATCGGCACAAATCTGTTTTCAGATTAACTTAACCTAGTTTAACTTTAATTTCAAAGCCCCAGCCTAATTGACATAAAAGCTTAAATTAAACTTCCCTCAATAATAAATTTCAGTGTATTTATCAAATATGAAAATTTGGGAATTTAGCACGTCGTACAGAAATCTTATTAATAGTAAACTCAAAAACTTTGGAAGAATATCTTATGTATTTCCCGCCTGAAAATGACTTTAATAACAAATTTTCTCAAAAAATACTATAGATAGCCAATGTCTAAAAAAAATGTTTTATAAAGAACTATTACACTACGTGACAAAATTTCAACAAAGCCGTGACCAAATGAATCTGACAGCTAATATGTAAAATTTTCCGCTTAATCCGAATATGAAGTCAAATAACCGTTATTTGTGTTTTTAAAAAAGATGATGTGACTGAAATGCAAATATCTTCAAAAATTGTTCTTTCTTTTCTTTCTTTTTAGTGAAAGACTATAAAATTTTTAAAATAACCATGGAGTGCTAGTGAAGATTGGTCAATAAATGGCAGAGTTATAGTGGAAAAAATTTCAAACTTCATTATAAATTTGATGATTTTTTACAATTTTGCTCTTAAATGTAATGTTTGTCTACAGAGTCACTTCAATTGTTTTTTTTTTAACGAAGAACAGAAAACTATATAATGTTTGGCTCTTTCTTGAAAATAGCTACGAACGGCATTAAGAGTTGTGTTGGTCTTCACAATCACTAAAAAAAATACCCTAGATGGAAGCGAACTGACACCGAAGTAGGCCCGTGATAGGTCTTTGGTGGTAGAGACCGGTTCTAGTTCTAACACTTTATATGAATAAGACCTATCACTTTTACATGGGGTTGTCATTGGAGGGGGTCAATTGACACCATTTGACCAGTCACAGGTCTATTCGCCATGAACGTACTTAGTGTCAGTTACTAAAATGTAGTATTATTTCAATACAATGTATTATTATTTCAATAAAACAAGTCCTAGAATTAAATTCAAGAACAAAATTTAAGAAAGTACCAAAAAATGTGTCAAGCACCGGTGAAGACTGTACTGTAATTCATTACTTTTTTTACCTTTTTGTTCTTCATAAACCAGTGAAGGGATTGGCTTTTCTTTCACTGGTCATGAGTCCTTTCTTTTTGTACTTGTTCTATTTTCACAAATCCCAGGACCAGTCTGTTGGACCAATTGACACAAATTTCCCGCAGGGTAGATATAGATACGTTCCTGCGTGAGTGAGCCGAACGCTAAACAACGTTCTGTTTATTTTCGAACACTGCCTAAAATACTAACGGTCCAATTTATAAAAAATAAAACAGGTTAATAAAGCGTTAATAAAACCGATTTTCATACAAAATCTGTTTCATAAACCCTTTATTAAGTTGTTTTATTTTTTATAAATAAGGCAGTAATTGTTTACACAAAAATTTTTACGGACGAATGAATTATAGTGTTGATTGCTTGGTCGAGGGACTGACTGGTTGATTGCGTGTTTGTTTTTGTTGTTGTTTGACTTCCTACATATTTAAGTTTGTTGGTGCAATAGAAATACAAACTCGCATTAACACTAACGCTTACACAGTCTTACAAATTTACCCGCTTTTAGTTATTTATTTTTTTTTTTTTTTTTTTTTTTTTTTTTTGTTCAATTAATTACTAATGAATTATTAATAATACTTTGAATCTTCGGTAGTTCCTTGTTTGAAAGTGTGTTTTGTTTAATTTTGTTTGTTCTTGTATGTAAATTTTTGGTTTCATCTTCTGCAACATTAATATTTAATATTTTGTGGCATAGAAGTAAGTATAGTATTTGGAAGTTTTGTTGTTGTGGTTTTTTGGTTCTTGTTGGATTTCGGTAACAACTTCTAATAAAATCTTACTTTATGAAAATGTTTGTGCGAACGAAAGCTACAACAGCTACCGCCAACAGGCTGATCGACCTTCCTACCCACACACATGCACTTAAACATTTAACTATATAAAACTTTTTCATATTAAATATTGTGGGTGTAGTTTGTGCGCGATTGGCATGAAGTTTATCCTCCATTATTTTTTTTTTTTTTTTTGTTGTTCGTTACTTTCTCTGTGTTTTTTTTCATTATTTTTGTTATTCATTCTTTCTGTTACTTCAGTTTAAATAATACACCAACAGTATAAGAGTGTGTGTGGCATGCAAATTACCAACGTGGCTTAACGTGATGATGGCGTGAAAAGTGCCATAAGCTAGTATTTTAATTAATGCTGAATTCTGTGTATTTTTCGTTTTTTCTTGTTTATTTTTTTTTTTTTTTTTTTTTTTTTTGTTTTCATGTGGCACGAGTTATCATTTTCTCTTGAATTTGATTAAATTTATTATGTTAAAGAGTAAAAGAAAAAATTGTATATATGTATGTATGTATAGAAAACTATTTTTTTTTAACTTGTTATAAAGTCAACCAGTAAATGACTATTTTTATACCATTTCAGTTCGGTTTAATATGGCAAACAGAATTTTATTACATTGAATAAATTAAATGTAGAACTTAAGGGCACCATACACTCTCAAAATGCTTGATGTCAAGGCAAATTCCCTCGTGTGCTGAACGTTATACCTAAATTTGTTTGATATTGCATCAAGCGTTGTCGGTGTCACACATAGAAACATATTTTCAAAAAAACCACCATAGCGCTTGATGAGAAATAAGCGCTTGATAATAAATCCTTCTAATGCCAAGTTTAAGAATAAATGAGAATATATTATGAAAATTTTTTTAAGTATTTTTGGGCCTCTGAGTTAAAAAAAAATAATTTTTAAGCCCGTGAATTGAGTCGTTTGCGGTCTAGGTGAGAAAACATCAAGCAGTATCTAACCAATGGCATCTAGTAATAAAAATACATTTAATTTTTGCGAAATTCTGTAATGAAACAAATTAAAAATATTTAGTTTTTATTATTTGAGCAGCATTGAGTTTACATTTTGAACAAAAAAAATTGTGTTCGAAATTGTTTACAATGCTTTTAGAGCTTTTAAGAGATTTCAAAGCTTCTACAAATATTTTTCTAGATCTTTAAGCAATTAAAAAAAGGATATTATTTATTGGATATTGGACGTCAGTACAAATTTTGTAAAGCATGCCGTAAGGCACTTAAGGGCATTAGAGGGATATGGTGCTCTTTATAGTAAACAAATATATATAGTAAAATTCATGAAAACATTCCAAATTTGATTATAATTCTGCATATTAACTTTTGTGGGGGCTTTTTTTGTAATAATCTAAATTTCACGAAATTTTTTTTAAAGCAAATTATCAGAAGTTTACACACAATTTGTTGTACACAAAGCAAAAAGCTTTATCTCAGCAGCCCTCCCTTTTATTCCTCCGAGATTTTACTGGAAGTTGTACTTTATTTCACGAGCATCCGATATTTAATTCAGAGAGTCTAACTCTTATAGTTGTACAGATATAGGCAAATTAATAATTATTATGTATGGGGGTCAGGGATTACCCTTTACCTTCTCTAAGTCCCACCACATTTTTAACAAAAAAAATTGCCTTTTTAAATTTTCCAATCGACAGAAGGGCAGTTTCAAAATTTCAACACAATCGGTCTCGCCGTTTGTCTAGACATAGATTCGTTTATGGCATAAATCAACCGCCACTGCATAAAAAAAGGGTGATAATATTTAGTAATGCAGTTTTGTTATATTGAAGACATTTGTGTACAATTAACTTTCCTTTTTTTATACCCTTCACCAAAGGAAAATGGGTATATATAACTTTCTCATACCGTTTGTAATTTCAACAATATTGATCTTAGACCCTATATATATATACATACTGAGTCCTTTTAACAAGAGAAGTTCAAATCCGGTTGACAATCTGTCCTTCCGCATCCCGTTGAAATGGGTTTTCCGAAGTCCTTGATATGATGGAGGTTTTGCTATATACGCCACTGTTGAGCGATTGCACCAAATTCTTCATCCAAGAACGTACAAAATATATTTTATGCTTTGCTTTATTTCCATAGGAAGAAAAAAGTTATCTGTTTTTATAGGTATTATAGGTATGGTAAGACTGCTTTGTCGTACGTTTGAAACGACAATTGCAAATGTGCTTCTGCAAGTAATTGATGTCTGGGCTTTTTTAAAGTCAAGTAACAAAAAATGCTAGTTCGGCCCGTTAGATAGTACATTTTAATGTTTGGTTATTTTATACAGGTAAAGTGGACACGTAGTTTTGCATATCAAGGTAAAAATTATTTGTTACCACTGTAGTTTCTCTAATGTGGACAACTAAAAGTATTTAATTTTTTCTTAATGCCAAGAACGCGTTCTTTTAGTTTGTATTAATTAAAAAGTTATTTAAAATTTAGCTTATCTATTAAAAATAATTTTAGTTGGTTCATAGATTTTATTTAATAAATAATTTCAAGTAATGTGGACCCTACATTCATTTATTACACCCCAGCAAAAACTTGGTAATGACTTGCAATTACTGAACAACTTACTTTTCAAGGCCTACTTACTACCATCTGCAATACATAGAAGTAGTTAAGTAATGGCTTGCATATAATCTAATACATAAGTACTTGTTTATGAGTTGATTAACGAAATTTATAATTAATTCATAATAAAAACTCGATTAAAAACTTGGTATTGTGGTCTCAACCAAACGATATTATAGCGATATCGTCTAGGTGATATAAATTATAACATATGATATCGATATTGTATCATAAACTTAACGACTTACTTAAAGGTCCAATTAGACGTGACATAACCATAGCAAAACTGTATTACCATCACCACTGTATTACCAAAACGACATAAACATACCATACAAACCAATTCAATTTTGGTTTCTAAATTCGCCGTTACGGCTGTGGCATTATGGTTATGTCACGTCTAATTGGACCTTTACTTCCTATTTGTAAGCGAATGTGGTAATGACTTATTTAACTCCCTATTTGTAAGCGAGGGTGGTAAGTACTTGCCTCCAATGACATCACCGTGTTAAAATAATGAGTTAAAATGCCAATGTAGAAGTAGTGAAGAGTAGTTATATTAGCTTTTTAACGCATTACTTTGCAATGTAAGTTTTTGCTGGGACATTACCCGCACATTCTAGTTTACATTATCCTCCAATTTTTTAATGCAGGTTTTTGGGTTTCTTACAATATTATCACTTAAATTATTCTCCTTTTATGTAAAAAAAATTTCATCTAAAAAACAATTAGAGAATAAATTTGATAATTTATTAGCACACAACGTTTTTGGCATCCATAAATATTGTGGCAAAGATTTGGAAAATACAAAACGGTAGTCCAAGTTACATAAAGTTACTCTATGGTTGTTTGAAACTTACAATTATTAGCCATAACGACCAAAGAATGTTTGACTAGGGCCACATAAGCTATCAGAAGAAATTTGATCAACTATTATGGGAACGTTGTATATATGAGTTCTCCTAGCGCTTAAATATTTATCATAAGTTATTTTGCAGGAATTTCTTCAATCAATTTAATAAAAAATTTTGCTTCAGCATTGCATACACTTCA
The DNA here is from genome assembly GCA_963931875.1 of Pollenia griseotomentosa. Taxonomy (NCBI): domain Eukaryota; kingdom Metazoa; phylum Arthropoda; class Insecta; order Diptera; family Polleniidae; genus Pollenia; species Pollenia griseotomentosa. The sequence goes on from OZ007561.1 coordinate 21,905,780, forward strand.
TTTATTGCCTTTCTCATTGAATTGCTAGGGAAATCTACGGGTAATCGATGTCTGTTGGTAGCCATAAACACACGCAGGCACACAATGCTGAGCGCCAACTCTAGAGTTATTGAAAACAAAATAAATACAAAAATACTCGAGCACACATACACACTTAAAACAGAACTGAATGGAAAGAAGAGTTACGGGATCTGAAATAACTGCCAAAGCAATATATATTTTTGATTTATGCATTTGCATTTTATTGGCAATGTTAATATGAATGCAATACATGTGTTAAACAAAAGCACACACACAAACAATCAGTTCAAAGTAATTCGACATTCATGCATCAAGTAAAAATAATGTTGGAGAGGAAAGAATTATGCCACTGGCAATATTAATGTTTTAAGTCAGGCCAACTAACAAACAGACTGACTAACTATAAAAGTAGCTAAATGGCCGTTGAGTGACTGATGACAGAATCAATTGATTTAACACTGGCCTGCACTTGGTTGAACTGTTGAGCAAAATTAAAAACTGTATAAAATTGATTGATTAAAAGAAAGGACAAGTACGAAATTGATTTTGCATATTGTGTAGAAGGAAATCGTATGCTTTATATTTAAGTTTTAAAGATTTGTAAGTGTAAACTACAAAATGTCTGTGAAAAGCTACACATCAAATATTTAACGTCCTACACGTAACCACTAGTTTTATTAAAAGTTGTTGACTGTTGCAAAACGTTTGCCAGATCAAGATTTATTTAAAAGTTTCTAAATTATATTATACAAAAAAAGTAAGAAAGTATAGTCGGTCAAGCCCGACTATATGTTACCCTACACAACAGTATTTAAAAACACATTTACGAGATTGCACCCTATTCGGGACCCGTGAAGAATCATGCTTATATGTCTATATTAATATGGATCTATATATGTTTTAAATTGGTTAGAAAGTTTGTGAGAGGGAAATATTGCCCCCTAGCTCCCCTCGGGTTCCTATTTTTGAAATTGCATAGCTCATGTATGCATATAAATATGGATCTATCTATGTTTTAAATTCATTAAAATCGGTTTGATAGTTTCTGAGAGGCAGAAATTGCCTCCTAGCTTCCCTTGCGGTCCAACTATTTGGCCCATTTTCAATAGCCTTGGTCCTTGTGCCAATAAGAACCTATAAGCCAAATTTTATCAATTTATCTCCAAAATTGCGACCTGTACTTTGCGCACAAGGTTACATGGACAGCCAGCCAGCCAGCCGGACGGACATCGTTATATCGACTCAGAAAGTGATTTTAAGGTGTGACACACATCAGCACAAGTGCATAATACCATCTCCACTATTGTGGTGTGGTGGGTATAAAACGTTTAGTAAATCAATAAAAATTTTAAAATAAAGCCAACGTTTAATCAATTTACTGGTCAAGCTTTTTCGGATGTATTCCTCAAATATTTCTTAGATCTGAATACACCTTAAGTGCAAGTTTGCCAGTACCCGGTAAATGTGTATATGTTTCTCTTTACTTTCCTTGTAATATAAATTGGTAACGGACGTCAGTACATTTATTTTCCATAAAATGCTCAATGCTTAATTTGAAATTGATTTTTTTTTTTGCTCTTGCTGCCTTTTGACTCTTCTTTTCAGAGATTCATAAATAAACAGCATCAAAATCGTTGAGCCGTGAAGCCATAAGAAAACAAAAGGACAAAAAAACGAAAATAAGTTTAAGGAAATTACTCACAGAACACATTTTCAATTATACTTCCACACCCACTCCACTTCCACGACTACCAGTTACTTGAAATGCGGCCACCATATGCATGATTACTCATGCACACACTACAAGCACGCATACAAATAAAAACATTTAAAGAATTGCACAACACAGTTGGAAGTTATGGAAGAAAATGGGAAATGCGTAATTGTTTTATAGACAGTTCAAAAGAGTGGGAGAGTGGGGCAAACATGTCTTAAACTATATTTGACTCCGTTATCACCTCAATATCCTTCTAGAAATCAAAATATTAATTTAATAAACTGAAATATGGGTACTATAATATTACTAAGATTTCGCATTCTCAATTTTTATTTTTGATTAATACACCGAAATTTATTGTTGAGGTAAAGCTAGTTTCTAAGTGCATTTCACTGGTTGCTTAGTCCAGCTCATCAGGAAACCGAACATTATAAAGTGTTCTGTTCTTCGTTAAGAAACAGAACAATTGTAGTAATACTGTAGACAAACATTATAAATTATATATAAAGTGTTTCTTTTTTACTTTGGTAAAGAAATGAACAAACAACAAATTTTTGCAACGACCGCAGCATGAACAGCTTATGTATGAATTGTGTAAAATTATATTGCTTTTACCAGCCAAAAGGGACGAACATTAATGAGCCGAACCGAACACAATGAGGTTTGTGTTTTTTTTTGTTTAAACCGAACGGAATTAAATGTTCTCATCTTTTGTTGAGTTGTATAAAAACAGTATTATTTTTGTGTTCGAAAGATACCAAACAGGGAAACGATATTTTTCTTAATGATTTTTTACATAAACACTATTAGCGTTTGTGTTTTCCTCAATTTTACCGAACCGAACACTAAGGAGCGATTATTAGTGCCTATTTTCGAACACTGTTATAAACACTCAAAGTTTTACCTGTACCAATATCAAAACTTAAACAAAACACCAACAATAAACAGTGAGTTTATCATTTCTTACATTTGATATTTATTTATTAATATTCAATTATTATTATTATTTTATTTATTTCAAAAACTATAACAACTAGAATAAATCTTAAAAAATAACAGTGATAGTAAATTACATTTCTCATACAGTTTCATCTCAACGAATACAATAAATGTATACTACCCAGGCAATAAAAATTGGCATATAACACCGTCCGACACTCAATATTAGACACGAACCGGATGACATAAGTCTGAAACTAGAGATTAAATGGAGCAAAACTGCGTTCACAGTTTTTTATTTTCTGATCCTGTTTCCTTTTAAAAGGTCTTCAAAATTTCAAAGGACTACATTTTTAAAAAAATGTTTTAAAATACTTCTGCTCATCCTACTATGCCAAATTTGGTGTCAAATGATCAAGAAGAGTTGTAAAATATTTTGCATTATTTTGTTATTATTCTTTTAGGATTAGAAGATGTCAAAAATGTCCTTTCAAATTTTTATCCTTTAATGTCCTTTTAGATTTCCAATAATTTTTTTTAAAACAAATAGTGCGTTGAATTTGCCAAAATTTCAACCTTCTAGCTTTACTACTTAAGTGTAAATTAATACTTTAAATTTGCATTATTTTATTTTTTATATTTTATTTTAAAATTTCATTCGAAAAAAAAATAGCTAGTACTTAGATTATTTGGTACCTTACATATTTTTTCGTGGGTTCTGAAATAGTTGCCACCTCATATAAAAAAATTAAACTAGAATTGTTTAAATAAATTATAATTTTTCGTCAACGTAATAGTTTTTGCAAACGCGTTTAAATATGAAGTGCCCAAACCGTAATAAGTTTTGTGTTGTGTGTGGATTATTTGTACCATTTAATAAATCGCGAAATATAACAAAAACCTTTGAAAAAAGGTACGAAGAATACTTTTTAATAAACTTAGCTCCAAGATTGTGGTATGTGCCTGAAATTGTATGTAACTATTGCTACGCTGGTGTACTACGATCAAAGGACATAGGTAAAACTCGCAATGCAATGAAATACGTGTATCCAGTGGTATGGTTACGCCGCAGTGAACATTCTGCAGAATGTTGTTATTTTTGTCAGTCGTATCCGCGTATTATGAAGGTTAAATATAATAAGCGAGAAGGTATAAACTACTATAGTTCCGAGTCTATGAAACCTGCAGTATTACGTTCAGCAATTAACCTCAACTCACCGTCTGAAGAACTTGTACAAGCTTCAGAAATCATTGAAGAAGAATCACATTGTTACGACACACATGTTGAGGAATGTTCTATATATGAACCAGCAGAAAGCGAGTTGGGGTATGCTGAACCACATTTTGTAACTCAGACCGACTTTGACGATCTTGTCAGAGATATGAATGTATCTAAAGAAAAGGCCGAACTTTTGGCATCACGCTTGCAGCAGTGGAAACTAGTTTGTTCTGATTTCTATGTCACATCTTCGCGAAAGCGTTTAAAAGTTAGCTCATTCGATCAATGTTTTAAGATAGACGACGAAACTGGTATTACATATGCAACTGACATACAGAAGCTCTTTGATACAATTGGAAACAATTACGATCCTGCCGAATGGAGACTTTTTATAGATGGATCCGTTAAAAGTCTTAAAGGAGTATTATTACATAATGGCAACGTGTACCCGTCAGTGCCCATTATTTATGGTACAGATATTAAAGAAACTTATGAAAATATGAAAGTCATTCTTAAGTTAATAAAGTACGATGCACATCGTTGGTTGATTTGTTGTGACCTTAAAGTGGTGGCTATTTTCATGGGAATAAAAAATGGATTTTCTAAACATCAGTGCTTTTTATGTCTTTGGGAAAGTCGACGACGTGATTTGCATTATACCGACCATAAATGGCCGTATCGCCTAAGTGATCAGCTTGGGATCAATAGCGTTTCATCATCTAAGATACTTCTCCCTCCCCTGCACATTAAATTGGGTTTGATACGTAATTTTGTTCGGGCACTTGATAGTGATGGTTCAGCAATGGAATATTTGAAAAAAGTTTTTCCAAAGCTAAGTACTGCGAAAATTGAGGCTGGTAGGTTAAATGATCACAATGGGTTATTTTTATTAAAGTTTTATATTTTAAGGTGTATTTTATGGACCACAGTTAAAAAAATTAATGAAATCGAATGAGTTTCCCGATTTATTAACGACGGTGGAAAAGGCAGCGTGGAATAGTTTGGAAGATGTAATAAATAAATTTTTGGGCAATAATAAATCTGTAGATTATGAAGCTATTGTTAAGAAACTAGTGAATAGTTATGGAATAATGGGAGTCAACATGTCACTTAAAATTAATTTTTTGGATAGCCACCTGGATTTTTTCCCCAGTAATTTAGGAGACTTTAGTGATGAACACGGGGAGAGATTCCATTAAGATCTCGCTGTAATTGAGAATCGGTACCGTGGAAAAAATACCGCCCATATGCTGGCCGAATACTGTTGGTCAATTTGTCGTGATACTACTGGTCTCCATAAACGACAAACCAACAATATGCACTTTTCTAAATAAACCTTTTTTGTATATAAATAAAAATTTTTTTAATATTTTAATTTGAACTTTATATATATGAAGGCTAGTACTCTGTTCGTATTTGCGAAGTATGTTGAGTTACATTTATTTTTCGGGTGAAAAATTTGACATGAGAAAACTGTTGTTTTGATTTTCGTGCGAAAGAAGTGATGATCATATTATTTCGTACGAAAAAGAAATGTTGCAAGAAACTTGTTGCCGTTGAAAAATAATGTTTACATGTTTTTCGCAAAAAGAACAGAGTTCTGGTTTGGTTTGGCTTTTATTCCACAAAAAAAAAATCACCTGCTTAAAATTTTAAAATATTTATTAAAACTTAAGTAAAAAAGCTAGGAGGATGAAATTTGGTATGTAGTATAAAATATTTGGGTCTTTAACGCACAATTTTTTTAAAAGGAATTTATTGGCAATCTTAAAGGATATTAAAGGATAAATATTTTAAAGGACATTTTTGACAACTTTTGATCCTGACAGGATAAAATAAAAATAATACAAAATATTTTACAGCTCTTCTTGTTCTTTTGACATCAAATTTGGCATTGTTGGATCCGCGGAAGTATTTTAAAATATTTTTTGAAAAGTGTTCTTCTTTGAAAGTTTGAAGTCCTTTAAAAAGGACACAGGATCACGAAATGAAAAACTGAAAACGTTGTTTTTCTCCATTTAATGTATAGTTTCACAATTTTATCATCCGGTTCGTGTCTCACAATTTTTTTCTTTTTTTGTCGGACGGTGTAATATTTATAATTTATAATTAAAATTTACATTTTAAGAAATTGTATTAATTTAAAATCACCTAAAGGTATTCTGCAGGTTTTGAAAATTTTAGTTCATTAGAGTATACTATACTTTTAGAATGTTATAAAATAATTTTTATTAACACTCGTATTAAAATTTTCCAGTTTTGAATTCAGTTTTCGGAAATATCAGTTGCATTACTTAAACCTGTTAAATTTAATAGTAAATTAGATTATTAAGTTCACACTTATTAAGCAATTTCCGCACCAGTTGGAGTGTCAAGTACGTTGATATATATGTTTATATATAAGAGTGACCGGATCTTATATGGGGGGGATAAAATTGTCGTATTTTTTTTGATCTTAACCCCACAAAACCATTCCCCTATACAGATATTTAGATAGACAAAATTTGAGCTCGATTAAACAACGCTTATCGAGCTCAAATTTTGCCTATCTCAATATCTGGAAAGGGGAATCGTTTTGTGGGGTTAAGACCAGCATCGATTTTTTGTGGTCACTCTAATATATATATATATATATATATATATATATACATCGAGTACTTTTTTTTGGTGAGTCGCTCTAATATAGTTATAAATTGAATATAAACTCTATGTTTTAAGTTTTAAACAATAATGAATCTTTATTTAACCAGAAAATATATTTTACTTAAAACTATAATAAAAACAATGAAGTGTTTGAAAGTTTTTTAAAATAAAAAAAATTAAAGAAAGAGTGTCACATAACAATTCATGTAGTTGCGCATGCAGTTGCAGACGCTTACGTCAGCCACTAAATGCGCTACACACTTATAGTATGTTATGTATGTTATGTATATATATATATATATATATATATATATTCTTTAATTTTTTTTATTTTAAAAAACTTTTAAACACTTCATTGTTTTCATTATAGTTTTAAGTAAAATATATTTTCTGGTTAAATAAAGATTCATTATTGTTTAAAACTTAAAACATAGAGTTTATATTCAATTTATAACTATATTAGAGCGACTCACCAAAAAAAAGTACTCGATGTACCCTTCTAAAAATGAACCTAGGACTTTTTTAAGATGACATTTTTAATATTTCGGCTCCAGCTTTGACCTCTCGTGAGCTGGACCATTTAAAAAAAGGGTCTATTTTTGCATGTTTTTTTAATTTGAGAATCAAATCAAATCAAATTGGGTATCGTAAGAAAGGTTTTTTTAAGACGCGTCCAACTGTATATACAATTTGTCCAAGGACGATCATCCATGTCCTTTTTTTAAGGATTTTCTGTAAAAAAAACGGTTTTTGAATTTTTTGTTCGGGGTTGTTTGTAATAAAAATGCCAAATTTAAATATTTAAATCCTTAGTCGATTTAATTAAATAGGAGTTTTAGCTTTTTTTTTAAATTCGTGCTAGTTCGCGTTTTGACAAAAATGCTATGGGGTGGTAACCCTTTGTTTTAAATAGGGCAATATTGGTATCAAATTTTTCCTTTGGCCAAAAACATCATCTTTGTATGTAAATAATTTAGATTTTTGCAAATTAGATGCATTTTACACGGTGCTCTGGAATATATATAAATGCAATTTTTTGGTAATTCTAATATGATAGCGGATTAAGTTTCTAGATCATGTGTGGATGAAAATAGGACTAAAGAAAGAAAAAAGGAAATGATCCACGACTTAAATTTTATTTAATTTTATGTTTATCCGGCACCTGTCATATTCCATAAATATTTGTAAAATTTCAAGTGGGCATAACACCTTCTATGCAATGGAAATATAAACTTCTGTATATCCGAAGAATGTTTACAGTAAAAACTTACAAATTTACATATAAATAGTTCGGTTATCAACAGGGCTGTGGAGTCGTTAAGAAATAGTTATAACTCCGACTCCGACTCCTTTTGCTGAAATTTTTTAAGTACGACTCCGACTCCAACTCCGACTCCTACTCTAACCTAGCATTATTTAAGAGACTAGTTTTTATTTGACTTTAAACTCTTTTTTAATTTAGTACCTGTTAAATGGTTAAATATAGCAAGAAAATGATTCTGTAAAAATTTCAAATCGATATTTTAATTCTAACGTGCCGCGCATTGTGCTTTAACCTACTAGTTACTAGCATATGAGTAGGAAAGCTGCAAAATATTTTATTTGGATTTTGGAAAAAATGTGAAATGAGTTGAACTTTTTTAATTCTAAAGTGTTATGACATTCTTAACTTATAACTCAACAGTTGAGAAATTTAAACCAACTGAAATATAGAAAATTAATGGATTTAATTTTGGAACGAACGAGTTTTGTTACGAACTTTCGAAAGAAACGAGTTTTGCTTCAATCCGTATGGGATCATTGAACTTTAGTATATTTTAAACGTTATATTAATTTATTAAAATTATGCAAACAGTGCTAAAAAATGTAAAAATAGTTCTGTAGGGGAGGGATAAACTACACCAATTCACATCTTTTTCAAATAACGTTTTTTATACTGTTCGAATTTATAGATGTGTGAATTTCCATAAGTCCTATCTAATGTAGCTTTCGAGATAGAAAAGTTGAAGACAACACCAAGTCCAATTGGCTTAGACGTTAAAGGTATCAAGATTACTTAGTGTTGTTTACCACAATATTAATAGAAGCAAAGGACAGTCCTTTGTTGTAAATTGTGAAGTGAGGTCTTTTGTTTTTAATATACATACATAAATTCAGACACTGCCATTTTGGTCTTGTTTTATTTATTAAGTCAAATCATTCTCAGGAAAATTTAATATAGTTTATTAAAACATACAGATGCGCCTTCAGTTGTTAGTTCTACAATTTATATAACACATTTTGAAGAGAAACGTAACGTAAAAAAATGTTGTTAGCCTTCTATTATTTTTGGGAAATAGTACCCCTTTTGTTGTTGGACTTGGTGCTGATTGTCTCAAGGCATGGAACAGTACCATATAAGGTGACGAACCTTTTATGACGTAATTTTTTAAGTATATCATCGACATAAAAAAATATGTTAGGATCATATAAAATATTCGTACAAATGCACGTTTTTATTACATAAACATCATTTGCGAATCAACATGCTTGCGCGGTCTGCTGTAAAGCTTTCAAAATGTGGCTTGATGTAGTTTATCTCCCACCTGCAGAGATAAAAAAAAATGTGAATTTTTAAACAACTAAATTTAAATCTTTTTCTTTAGTGTACTCGCCATTGCATTTTTCCGTTCCTAATTCAATATTATTATTGTCCAAGACCGAAATTTGAAATTGCAGGTCTTTATTATCTCTCCAATTTTCCCTAAAGTGAGTAGATAAAAGTATTCTCAAATCATTTTTCGGGTTAACCCCCACATTGATGGGAATTATTTCTGGAACAATGTCATGTATTTTTCCGAGTTCCTTTTCCTTTTGTTCTATTATAATTTACCTTGAAGGTTGGAACTTAAAATGTAGTTCACCTAATGCTTTCACCACAGGAGCTACAGCTGATTTCAAGTCATATTCATGAACATGGCTACAAAATTATTTGTTAATATACGATAAATAAAAAACAACATCTTTACAAATTTAATTTTTAAATTCCTTAATTCGGCCCCATTTCATTAACGATATCTTGGCGAAATTCAAATAGTGAACCCGCTGGTTTTTGTTACAGAAATTTGAGGTCACATTTAAACATAGAAAAGGACATGCTTCGATACAATCTATATAACTATTCTTATAAATTGTCAAAATAAGATGTTATCTCAATTTTTTAATTTTTAATATGAAAAGCATACTGGTCCTTATTTTCTGACTTCACAATTTCAAAAAGCAGACCCTCTTATGGCCAATTCCACTAATTTATTTAAATATCAATTTATGTTTAAAATTAGTTTTTTTACGTCAAATTAAAATAAAATTATAAGAAAAAATTTATTTAAATATGAATTGATATTTAAAAAGAATTGGAGAAATTGGTCATTAAAATTTTTTATTTTGAAAAATATTGGAAAAATTTTAATGCAAAAATGTCGGAGTCGGAGACGCTAGTTTTTGTGGGTACTTCGACTCCGACTCCGACTCCGGTACAAAAACCTCAACTCCGACTCTTCAACTCCGACTCCGACTCCACAGCCCTGGTTATCAATACAAAACATCTGAAGAAGAGGTCTAGATTTAAGAAATCTGCGTCGCAGCTTCAATACAAAGACAATATATATTTTTGTAAATCTGGAGATCGGTTACAGACAAATTATCCAGATTTGGTAAAAACAACTTCGTTATCAGTATACGAGATCTGCGCTTAATTTTATTAGTGGTGTTTTGTTTTTTTTTTAACCTTCATAGGGTCTTCAAATTTGCTGACGTTAACGGTCTTCGGGTCAAATTTGACCAAATCTAAAAATAAAAGTTGATATTTTATTTCTCGATTTATTCAGTATAATGAAGCTGTATTTATTATTAACATTTATTGCGAATACAACAGTAAATTTAACATAAAGTGGTTGTATCTGTTTTGTAACATAATAGGCAACGACCTATTTTTAACTGGTAAACATTTTTTCCCTAAGTTTTTGTTGAAGATGACGGGTGCTGTTTCTGCTCAGCTACTACATGTACTTATTTGCAATGTTTCGTGACAATTAGTCTTTGAGAAATGTTTTAAGCTGCTTGATATAGGGCGCGGCAAGTTGCAAACCTAAATTTTCTAAGAAATGTCGACGTTTGGCAAAACAGTTTTTGTTCTAGCCATGTTTAGCTGACGTTAATAATAGCCTTTAGTTGCCAAAATCTCTGGTGGCAATTCAATCTTGTTTTTACATATAGTTCCTACTAAAGTAATTTGATTTTCTAGCAATTTTTGTCCCAACTAGAACGATGTAAAACAATTGCCTGCAATCATACTGTGACATTTCAAACCAACTGTCAAATCAAGAACTACATGCATACATTTGTTTATTTCAGGCAAAGCTCCTATTTATTGGCTTGTATATCCCAGACATAGCCAATCAACCCATATATTTAATAGCTCACAAATTTTCGCAAGCTTCTCTTAATTTGGCGTTCACTGCGAGTATCCTTGTTGTTAAATCTTAGTACTCCCAAAAGACCGAAAACCGCAGAAATAAAAAAGTTGAATGCATTTATAAACTTATTTAATTGATCTCAGGAAATGTTATTTGTTTAAATAAATCAAATTAAATAATTTTTTGCATCGGTTTGTATTGAGCGGGAATTCCCGGAATCCCGGGAAATTTAAAAATAAATCCCGCTTTCCCGGGAAATGAAAAGTCCGGGAAAAAGAAAACTCTAAGTGTGCCACAAAATAACTAATCGATGCAAAAAAAATTTATTTTTTTTTTTTTTTTTTTTAAAGTGGTGCTGTATCATAATAGGATTACTTCTAAACTTATGATTGTCATGTCAATAATATGATAACTTCTAAACTTATTATGATTGTCTGACACTAATATGATTACTTCTTAACTTATTATGATTACCATGACAGTAATATGATTACTTCTCAACGGTTTTTGCTAACAGGATAATAAAGGGAAAAATATTATGATGTAATATTACGACTATATTTGGTCATAATATATATGATTCAATAATAATCGTAATATGGTGACTACAATCATAAATCTTATCATAATATGTTGCTCTTTGAATAAGTTTACCACAACCATGTTTTTTCTTTACATGCGCCTTTATATACAGATTTAATAAAATATATTTTGCAATAACTTCGGTTCAGTTTGAGATACATATAATACTGAAGGAACACTTTTGATTAAGTAACTTAAAATGTTTGATTTTTTGAGATATGACTATGTTGCAATAAAGGAGCGATATAAAGATACATACATATATATTACTTATTAATCAATGTCAATTGCAGAGGTCCATAACTGTTCAGGTACTCGTTATCAGTTAAGCCACGTTTTACATTTTATTTTTTTTTTACCTTTCTCAACTTATTTCGACAAACATTTTTCACCAACTTATATTTTACACTTGGAATTGATTTTTCTTGTACATACTTACAGTTATTGTTGTTGGTATTATTGAAGTTGCACACACATACATAGTTATAAACATAAGTTCATTGTTTTAGCCAATTTGGTTTTGTCGGTTTAAGGAGAGCTTTTTACTGTGGCAACATTGAAATTAGAAAGAAAATTTTGAATTCCTTTTTTTTATTTTTATTTTTTTGTTGTTGAAAGTGCACGCAAAGAAAAACATGGTTAAGGTTCATGATTGCAGCCACCATATAACGATTATTATTGAATCATATTATGACCATATATACATCATAATATTTTTCCCTTAATTATATTCTTATCATGTTAATCACAATAGGTTTACTAGTAATCATATTATTGTCATGTTAATTATAATAAGAAAAGAAATAATCATATTATTATCATGTTAATCATAATAAATTTAGAAGTAATCATATTATGATTAGAGTTTTTTTTCCCCGGACTTTTTCGATTCCCGGAAAAGAGGGAAATTTTTTTAAATTTCCCGGGATCCCGGGATCCCGCTCCATATAAATAATAAAAAGTAAATTTTGTTATTAATTAATGAAAAAAAATGTTATAAAAAAACGTAAGGGAACTTGTTTACAAAGAAAGTAAAAGAAATGGTTCAATACTTAAAAATTAATTGAAGATTGAAATAGGAACATGAATTATTATCACCTCACGCCTTTATTCCCTATTATTATTCTTTTATTCAATATTATTATGCTTTGGATATAAGATAAAAAGATAACATAAACATAACAATTTAATTCATAAAACAATAATAAAAACAAAATAAAAATTAGGCTACTCAAGATATGAGATCAAAAAGTTATTAATTAATAAAATAGATAAAATATTTTAAAGAAATACATTACATTTTTTAACATCTAAGGAAATAACTTTCTTACACACTCAAAGCGCTTAGTAAGTCGTCAAAAAGTATATTCCTGATTTTATTTACTAATTATCATGTTTCCGAAAAATTCCGTTCATTTTTTACCGAGGTTGGACAAATAGTTAAAAGTGCACCGTTGTAGCATGCTTCGGATTCACAATCAGAAGCAATTTTTTTTTTTATAAACAACGTCTATATCAGTCAAATGTATGTCAAGGTTGATGCAAAAATAGCATCAACCGGACTGCTTCTTACAAACCTTTTAATTTCAATAGGTCCATTTGTAATCTTTAGGACAATGTATTTTTCAAGTTGTATGTTGTAATATCTTACACGAGTTTCCAAAATGTTATTTTATTTCGGTTTCCCCGCACTTCTAGGTATATAAACCAACATAAATTGAAATTGAAATTGAAAATTTGTGTTTATCACCCAATAAACATATCGCTCCTTCATTGCATCATAGTCATATCTCAAAATTTTAAGTAATTTTAGCAAAGTTTTCCTTCATACCTTCTCGTATTATATCTCAAACTGAACTGAAGTTATAGCAAAATATATCTTTAAATCGGTACATTTTGAAAACTTTAATCGCATTTTGCCAACATAGTTTGTTTTTGTAAATATGACTATGTTGCAATAAAGGAGCGGCGATATGTTTAGGTACCTCCTATTTTTAAGACTTGTTCATGGACAATGAAACTTTACTGCCTGCATCTTATTTTGAATTAATGTACTTTATTAACTCTTCACTTCACTAAATGTTATAATTATCAACTGTTGCACTGCCCATTCTGCTTTTAGTAGATTTATTTCATCAGGAGACATTGATTTAAATACATGTACTCACTTCTTGTAGTTGATCTAACCCACAACCCATCCACAGATGCTTATTTCTAGAGAATAGAAAACTAAATTTCAAAGTATAAATAGCTATTTTCTGAAATTATGAGTAATTTTTTATTTCCCGGGATCCCGCGAGAAAGATCCCGGGAAAACGGGAAATGAAATAATTGAAATTATTCCCGGGAAAAAACCCTAATTATGATACAGTGGTGCTGTCACAGCAATAAAAAATAAATTGAAATTTTTTGCCTCGATTTTTTATATTTTGTGGCACTTTACAATTTTTGTTTTTTTTTTTAATTTACGTGCTGTTTTCACAACACAAGTGACTGAACGTATATATATGAAAAGCACTCAGTTTTTTTAATGTTTTTCATAAAAATTTGACTAAACGTTCAGTCAATTGTGTTGTGAAAACAGCACATTATTTACACATTTTTTTAATTAGTATTTATTTGAAATTATTTAACCACTCACTCAAAATTGTTAGAAAAATAATTATTTTTCAGTCAACAATACTCAAATTTATAAATGCGATAAACAGTGATATGTTTATGTTTAATAAAAATAACAATTTTTTTTTTTTTTTTTTTGTACGGCAACAATATATTGTTACAATAAACATAGTGTAGTTGCAGTAACCATGCTGAACTATATTTTTTCTCTGCGTGTGTATTTAAATGTGCTTTGCTCTTACAACCACTGACTTCCATGCCATGCCGCTGGTGGTTTTGCTGTTCCAGCAGCTGCAACCTTTATTTTTTTTTATTTTTTTTTTTTTTTTAAACATGAATGAGCCATGTTACATGAGAAGAGTTGAATGTGGGAAATGATTTAAAAATGAAAATGGTTTTTGAAATAAATATGTTTGGTTTTGTGATATTTCACATGTGTGGTATAAATGTGAATATAAGTTTGAGTTTTTATGAGTATGTGTATGGATTTGTTTGAAAGTCTGAACGTGCGTTTATATATGAATCGTTGAATTAGTGACGTGTAGAAAGCAGAAAAGCCAAAAAAAGTCATAACATTTTGTTACGAATTTAACATTAAATTGCATGTGAAAATAGAGGATTTCGTAGCAAGGTCTTTTTATTTTTATTTTATAGTTTTTATTTATATTATTTGTTGTTGTTTCTTTTTTTATTTTGTTGATGTTGTTGCATGTGTTTTATTTTGTTTTTATTTTGTTTTTTTTTTTTATTTTGTATAATGAAATGTTTATAGTATTTATTTACTACAAAATAAAAGCGAACAATATATAAATGTTTGAATTAAGGTTAATGTTAGTATTTTTAAGACTCTATGCATGTGTGTTTTTGTGGCTGTATTAGTTTTTACAACCAGTTTATTTTCCCCAGTTTTAAAATGAAATTGGAAAACACCAACTAAAAAATGTATCCGTGTTGTAGCTGGTTTGTAGATCGTGCTGCAAGATACCAAAAATGTTAAAGCTTCTGATAACAAATACAGGGAAAGCTTAAAAATTGCTATTTTGGTTGTAAAAATGAACTATTTAAAGTAAATGCTGGTTAATGGTGGCACATAAAATAAAATATTTTATTTTGTAGGAAAACAATAAAAAAACTGTGAGGTTGTTTTCTCTAGAGAACGTTGAAAAATGTCCTATTAAGTGTATAAAACTGAGCTGATTGATTTTAAAATTAAATAAGAAAAGAATATTTGTTTTTATTAACTAGGTAACTTTAAAAGAAGTTGTCTTAGAATGATTAAGTTCATATTCTCAAAAACTCCCTAAGGACGATATTTCTTTTATCCCATAAGAGACCAAAACTCTTGTGGAAATATCAGGTGAAGGAAAGGGTAAATTTTATTGCATTAGCTTGATATCAAGAACATTATAGACTTAATTTCCTGTTTATTAATTTTAATTTTCTTAATATATTCTTTTTTTATTCTCTTGAGTATAATTTTAAAGAATGTATATATAAAAAACATTTTCTCACATTTTTCGTTTCTCTAGTTAGTCAAATCCAAAAAAAAAAAAAAAAAATGACCTTGAAAGCCTGCATATAGGAAACTATTTAGAGTAATCAAAAAAGAAAATGTATATTAATTGAATTAAAATAATTAAATAATCGATTAATCTTAAATCAATATAAGTGGATAAAACAAAATAACACACATTATTATAAGCAAGTAATTCAAACACGCACATAATTAAACCTTCACGTAAATGCCCCGCACACAAAGTAACTAGTATTTACCTAGAAATATACTGGTTTGTTTTGACTCTAGACTGGTTGCACTTTGGATTTTTTTTTCATATATCAATCTATCGTATTTAACTTTGGATTGTCATAGGAGCCCAACTAATTAGTTTAAATGCATTTTTAAAATAGCCTCAAACTAGTTGCTTAATTTGTTCACAGCACTTACCCCCGAAAGCAGAAAAAGAATATTATGTTTTGTGTATGTGTTTTTTATTTATTTAATAGTTTCCTTGTAACGATTACAGGAAACAAACAAGACAAAAGTAGAGAACAGAAACAAAACTAAAATATTTGGTTGGATAAGAAAATAAAAAATTTATAGAAAAAATGTACTCTGTTTATGCAGGGGGAAATACGGAACCTGTTACAGAAGTGGGGAAAAGGAAAGATTATGAAGTTTAAGTCATGAGATTAATTATCTATTAATAGAACTATTTTGCTGATTAATGGCTTTTATAATTTGAAAAAAGTCAATTAATCTTTTTATAAAATCTGCAATAGAAACAGTCAGTGAGGGGTAGGGATACCAATCGGGATTGATTTTACAAAATCCCGATCCCGAAATTCCGGGATTTCTAGATTTCGGGATTTCCCGGGATTTCGGGATTTTTTTTTTAATAAACAACACTTTTTTTTATTTACTTATGCATTTTAAAAGGTATTATATATATATATTACATATATTATTTATTGTTATTTGACCTTTATTTTTATAATTATTTTTAATTATTTCAGCTTGAGGTCTTTTTATTTATAAAATAATCTATTTATTTAATTCAATGTTATTGTTTCTGTTATTAGTATAAAAATTTGTAAATTTAATTTCCTGACGATGCTAACCAAAGGTTAGCGAAATATTGAATTAAATAAATAGATTATTTTATAAATAAAAAGACCTCAAGCTCAAATAATTAAAAACAATTATTACATATATTTTTAAAAAAGAAAACATAACAAAACAATTTATTTTATGCATATGTATATAATCAATTTTAAATTAATCAATCATATTATATATATGTAATGATATCAAACAAAGCATGTTTTTGTTTTAAAACCATGGATTGTATTACATACAAGCAATTATTTAACCAAAGCTTAAATATCAATACCTTGGAGGTATGCTGCTGGTCTCAACCGCTGAGTTTAAAACATTAACACTATGTCGAAATATATGAATCAATAATTCAATTACGTTTGAAATTTATTTTAAAACAAAATTTTCATACAGATGTTTCTAAAAACCGATTTAAAGCTTAAATAAATTTTTTTATAAATACGGCAGATTGTGTTTATTTATTAAAAATTATTTGATTTAACGTATGTTTTTTAAGTCAATTTTTAATTTTTTATTATTAATGGACCGGAAGGGATATGACATATTTTATAAAAATTACAAAATTACCCATATTCTTAAAAAAATTTTCGGGCTTATAACAGGTTTATGGAATGAATTTTCTATGAAAACTTGTTTAATAAGCCTTTCATAAATCAAAAATATTTTTTTGGAATATGGGGGTTATTCTTTAGTTTCTGAATATTACTTAAATTGGATTGTAAATAATTTTTATTTTCTGGTTGACAAATAACGATTTTTAATCATTTTTATTTTTTGCTTGATATGTAACAATTATTTCTTGATTTCTATATTTTGCATAAAATTAATCGTTATTATTTTGGTATAATTTGTTAAGTAAATATAATTGTAAAAAAGGCTTGGAATGTGAATCTGCAAATTTCGTTTTAAATTAAAATAATGGTGATCATTAAGCAAAATATCAAAATCATGAAATATTGGTCATATATCAAGCAAAAAATATCAATTTGAAATAATCGTTGTGTGTTTAAGAATTATAAAAATAAAAAATACAACTGAAATATAATTTTTAGTAATTTTTTTTTTGTATAGAGTATACAAATCATAGATGGGCACTTTGCAGTACCAGTACTTATTCAGTATTTTTGTTTTTTTACTGGTACTGCACTTGAATTTTCATTACCAGTATTTTTTTACTGATTACTGAAAAAAAAAAATCAGTACTCAGTAAATTTTACTGATTACTGAAAAAAAAATTCAGTATTCAGTAAATTGTACTGATTACTGAAAAAAAAATTCAGTAATCAGTAAAGTTTACTGAATACTGAAAAAAATTACAGTAATCAGTAAATTTTACTGAATACTGAAAAAAATCAGTAATCATTAAATTTTACTTATTACTGATAAGAATGCAGTATCGGGAGGTTTTTACTACCTATACATAAAAAAAAAATAAGAATTATAAAACCGTACGAATTTTCATACTCAAAAAACGGTAATAAAACGAAATTCCAATATGCATATAAAACAAAGGAACAGATGAACGTACCAATGTACATTCCTTTGTTATTAAAAAAATTATGGACTATACAATATTTATCAGTTAATATAAATATGTGAATCAACCTGTGCTGTTATATTAACAGTGTTAATTACATGACTAATTGTCAAAGCTGTTACTAAACAAGTTGTGCATTATAGAGGTTGGAAATTCTTTCCGCAAATATTTGGAATTTTATATTTAAATTTATTAAATATTGAAAAAAAAAATTATTGAGTTAAATTTCTGATTTAAACAGTGATGATTCGGTAAATGATCCAGATTATGTGTGCGAAGAAAATACACCTAGTTCTTCAAATTTTGTAAGTGAAACTTCAACTTACACCCATGATTTATTAAAAGACGAAGAATTAATGGGAGTCAATAAAATTCTTTTTAGCGAGGAATTTTTTAAAGTTGTTGAGAAGGTAAATAACATACATATAACTTAACTTAACCATGTATTACAAATTCAATAAAAACGAACATTTTTGTACACAAAAGTTGATATATTAAAAATCCCGCGATTAAAAAAAATAAATCCCGGGATTCGGGTTTTGCTAATCCCGAAAAGTCCCGGGATTTCGGAATCGGGATTTCCCGTTTGGCATCCCTAGTGAGGGGTTTTGGTAAATGGGTGTACTACACTTGGCAGTCATTTTAGAGGATTTACTTTACAGGGAAAAGCATTAAAAAAAAAATTTGGTTGCTTAAGGACGAGAGCCTTGAAAAAAAAAAGTTATTTGTTTAAAAAATGTTAAATTAAAGCAAAATTTATTAATTTTTTTAACAAAAACAAAAATTGTTACAAATAATATTCTTTTTTTTTTTAATTAATTTTTGTAAAATTTAAACAAAAAGGTTGGCACTAGAACCAAACAAATTTCAAAAAGAAGATACAGTAATATATTGTTGCGAAACTAGATTAATTTTAAAATTATTTATAATTTTAGTTATAAGTTATCTTATAAATTATAGATTATGTCGTATTAGTCTGAAATTGTTCTTTTTTTCTTCACTGTATCTGTAGACTTTAGATTTACATGTATAACAGTTATATTAGAATACTTCGAACAGAATGTTCTGGATTCTACTAGAAAGTTTTTGAATCTACTAAAGTGGTTGTAAACTATAAATACAGACTCATAGATGTTGAGTCTAGTTTGATTTGAGCCATAAAGCGGCTCAGTTCGTTACTAAAAGTAGAGCATACATTTGTGAACAATTTAACCAATTTCAATAAAGCTTGTTAAGTTAAATAAGTAACACTCAATAAACTGAGTGCTTCCATGCGTACCTTACTTACAGTGCTAACAAGCAGTGCCTAGTACACCGCCTCCCCAGGGAGAGAGACTTTAAAAAGCTTATAAACTGTTTTGATTCGGAGAATAATTTTGTTCAAATAAATTTGCTCTGCTGTTGCTTCGTTGTTTTTTTTCTTAAGAGAAAATCCTTTGCTAATGTCTTTGGCACTACCGGATATTTTTTAAAAACATATCGCTCCTTTATTGCAACAAGGTCATACCTCAAAAAATCCAAAATTTAAAGTTACTTAAGCAAAATTGTTCCTCCATACCTTCTTTATATGTAATAAACTAAGAGTATAGCACTCTATGCCGAATCTTATATACCCTACAACATGGTTGGGAAAGAACAGAAGTTTACATCTCAACATATGTATACATATTTATATATGTAGTATTAATTGCTTAATTGGATTTAATTATTTGCACATGTTTGCGTGCTACTAAATATATAAAGAGGCAAACTTAATTATAAAAAAAAGAGTAATTTTTAAGATTTCTGTATTTTTTTTATAATTCAGCCATTTTTAACCGATTTGACAGATTTATATACCGACGTGTTTAAGAAGAAATTCACTATTTAGTTGGGTTTTAAAACTTTGGTTTGGGAAGATCTATAGTTCCCGAAAATGGGTATTTTTTCAAAAAAAATTATATTTCGGTCAAAACTTTTTTTGTATCTGAACCGATTTTCCAAGTTTTTCAGAAAATACGTTCTACTAAAGATTTCAGATCTTTTGATATACAATGCGTATCCATAGGTCATATGGCCCTAAACTTAAGGTTTTTTAAAAATTTTGTATTTTTTAAGCCCATTTTATTAGTATTTTACCCATAATTTGCCCATTTTTTAACCGATTTGACAGATTTATATACCGACGTGTTAAAGAACAAATTGTCAATAAACTTGGACTATAAAACTTGGACTCGGGAAGATCTATGGTTTCCGAGAATGCGTATTGAAAAAAAAAAATTATTTTGTTGGTCATAACTAGGGCAACCAAAAAAAAGCAAATGCTCATTTTTTGGTTTACAAGATAGAAAGATTTTGATTGCACACAAATTCCGATCAAAAAAAAACAAAGAAAATGAGCTATACTTATTAGGGCTTATTTTTGCTTATTTTGGCAATATCGGCTTTTTTTTAGTTATTTTTGCGATATCGGCTTTTTTTACTTATTTTGTCATTTTAAGATGATTTTTCATTTTTTTCATACGAAAAAAAACTTATTTAATAATATTTTGCAAAAATCGTGATTATTATTTATTTTTATGTGCAACTTTTTTATAAATACTTAAAAATCAACTACTACTAAAACTTTTTTAATATTTACATTATTTTTATTATGTAAATGTTAAAAGCTCCGTGACCCAAAGGATCTTTTGTGAAGTCCACTGAAGTAGATTTAGGCTACAAATACAGCCATGGTGACAGATTGTATACTCTATCTGAAGTCATTAAGATAACTCCAAAGAACTTCATTCTGCTTCCACACTTATACTTACAAACTTTCAGATTACGTTTTTCTCACCCTTTTTGCGCTTTTTTTTCAGTGTTCTTTGGAAAAACATAGTTTTTCACATATGTAATAAATTAAGGAGTTTTTCTTAGTTATCATTAGGGCAACCAAAAAAAAGCAAATGCTTATTTTTTGGTTTACAAGATAGAAAGATTTTGATTGAACACAAATTCCGATCATAAAAAAACAAAGAAAATGAGCTATATTTGTCAGGGCTTTTTTTTTTGCTTATTTTGGCAATATCGGCTTTTTTTAGTTATTTTTGCGATATCGGCTTTTTTTTACTTATTTTGTCATTTTAAGATAATTTCTAATTTTTTTCATACGAAAAAAAACTTATTTAATAATATTTTGCAAAAATCGTGATTATTATATATTTTTATGTACAACTTTTTTTAAAAATTCTAAAGAAATTAACCATTTCCGTGCTGTAACAACTCTGGTTAAAAAAATCGTTCAACGTCATGGTAATATTTTGTGCTTCCCTTGAACAATATCATCCCAAAAACCTATATTATCTCTGTATGTAATTATAGCTACACTAAAGAGTGGAGAGGGTATTATGCATTTGTGCTGATGTGCTGATGTGAGAAACACCTTAAAATATTGGTCCTAAAATATACCGATCAACTCAAATTAAATGAAGTCACTTTCTGAGTCGATCTAACGATGTCCGTCCGGCTGGCTGGCTGTCCATGTAACCTTGTGCGCAAAGTACAGGTCGCAATTTTAAAGATAATTTAATGAAATTTGGTACGTGTGTTCTCATTGACACAAGGGCGAATCGATCCATAATTTAATATAGCCCCCAAAGAGGGTCTTTGTGCCCATATCAAACCAATTTTAATGCAATTTAAGACATATGTAGATAGATCCATATTTATATGGACACGTAAGGTATGCATTTTTTAAAAAATAGGACCACGAGGGGAGATAGGGTAAATTTCTGCCCATCAGTAACTATTTAACCGATTTTAATGAAATTGAAAACATAGACTCTCGAAACTTGTTTTTAAATACTGTTGTATTGGGTATCATACGGTCAGGCTTGACCGACTATACTTTCTTACTTTATTTTTATGCAACTCTGTCTTAGCGGTACTGTAACGTACTTTTTATAGAGTTGTGTATAATTTTTATGTGTTTTTGTTTTTAGTATTAAGCCTTTTTATCAACTTATTTTATTTCTCTCGAAAATTCCATAGCTGTATTCTTACGATCAAATTCCTCCGTCTGTAACGTCTTTTACCATCATACTTTGTAACGTCTTATTTCTTTTTAAATAGAGTTTTTGTATAAAGTAACATCTGTTAGCTCCCCTTCCCACTGTTTTTGGTATAGTAACGTCTTATTTTTTGCTTTTTTAATATAGTTTTAGCTATTAAGAATTTCTCTGTAAATCAAATATTGTAAATTTCTGCAAATTTTGGGGTTTTACACGAAGTTGTAACAAAATTATAAACAAAAAATCTTTCATTGGTTTTTTAAGTGAACATAGTTATGGACCGTTAGAAAAATATCCCGTGTTCCAGGAGATATGGGAGACAAAGTTAATACAAAATTTAAATCAGTTTCATTAAAAAATGAAGGATTTTCGGTATTAAAAGATATTGGGGATATTTTTGGAGGCAAGCGGAATTATGAGTTCAATCGTATAAAATATACTTCAAAGCAAATAATCAATTTTAAATATGCTCCCTTAACATCTGTAGACGTAGGAAGAACTTTTTCTATGTACTAGAACTTGATGACTCCAAACAGACATAGTTTTCTTTTCGAAAATTTATTGCATCAACTTATAATTTACTACAAAACATATTAAACGAATTAAGTGGAAAATAAGCAATAAAAATTGCTTTTTTTTTAATTTGAACAGCTTATTTTTATGCTTTTAAACGCTTTTTTAAGAGCTTAAAACTGTTTTCTTAGTGCTTTTTTTTTGGTTGCCCTAGTCATAACTTTTTCATATCTAACCCGAGTTTTTTAGAAAATATTTTCTACTTGAGATTTTCGATCTTTTGATATATAAGGCGTAACCATAGATCATATGACAGCGTAAAAAGTCAGGTTTTTATACATTTTTGATATTTTCTGTACAACAACAAGGGATTTTTCAAAAAAAATTAGAGGTAGTCGTGGTTTTTTTGTCATATCTCAACCGATCTGGCTGAATTTCAATAGCAAAATTATAATAAGCATATCTGAGATAAATATACCAACCAAGCCCCCATAATATCTGGCCGCTTCGGAAAACACATTTCAAGAGACAGACGGACAGACGGACAACCGAATTTGAACTTCCCTTCTCATTAGGATCCAGAATATATACACTTTAAAGGGTCTAAGATCAATATTGTAGAAATTACAAACGGAATAACAAAGTTATATATACACTTTTACCTTCGGTGAAGGGTATAAAAAAATCAGTCATATATCTCAAACCGAACCGAAGTTATAGCATACATTTTATTAAATCTGTAAATAATAGTCTATTTTGAAAACTTTAATCGCATTTTGACGGGTTCGATTTTTTTTTTTTGAGATATGACTATGTTGCAATAAAGGAGCGATGTTTACACAGAAACAGCTAAATACATTACCAATCCACCCGGTGTTGTCGGATAATTTAATACATTCCCAATATGCGGGTGCAAAGAAGGTAATGGGAATAAGCATTTGGATTAATATAAACGTATTTAATATGATTATTAGTTTGAATTTTCTAAGTATGTATTTTTATTTCCTTGTTGAATTTAAATTTTATTGTCATTTCAGTTGTGTAATTGAACAATAGAACAATAGAGAAAACTGCACTTAAGTGGATAATTTTAATTCATATCTAATTTATCAGAATGTGACAAAAATTTTAATTTGGACATCAGGGCGAAAGATTTGTCATATAAATCATTGTGATTCTGATAACCAGCCTAATATGTATTTAAGGTAATAGGAAGTATCCTGTGGAAGACAAGTATTCAATTTTCAAATGGCTTTTTCACGAAAAACATTTATTGGTCGACTACGGAAGACAATACAACTGAAGTTTATTGCCAACAGCGAAATTAGGCAACGCCGCTGATGTTAAAATATAAAATATACATTTTCTCCTACTGCCATCAAAAAATTTATTAAATAAGGTCAATATTCGCTAGAAATTTCCACTTTTATAATGAATAAGTATCGTTTGATTAATTTGTACATATATCACATATGAATGTGGTCATATAAATTTATCCTTGAGTATAAGGATGCCTATTGACATAAAACCAAAAAGCATTTTATTTTCTTTACACACACACCCACTCACGTGTCTTAAAACACATTTTTACTTTGTATTTGTCACTTTTTTGTCGAGTCAAGTTTGGAGACGCTCTACGTGATGGCATTTATTAATGGCCAACTGTGTACAGATTGTCAAAGTAATTAATCATTATTTAAGATACTGTTGGCATGATTCAATTCAATTCGATCCTGTATAAATAAATCCGAATCTATTAAAATTTGATTTATTACCTAGAGTTCTAGGTGTAAGGAGAAAGAAACAAAAAAAAAAGAATAAAAAATGTTCTGATCAATATAAAATTCCTTGCTAAAATAATTTCTGATTGAGAGGATGCCAAACAAAAAGCTTGTTAAATACTTCTATAGTGCTGTCATTTGCAATTTTGTTTTTCTTTTTTTTTTTTTTCTTTAGTCATTTAAACGACTTTGACCAATCTCTTGATAAATATTTGTGTTATTCTATAAAAATATTGAACAAATTTTTCTGGATCAATATTCGTCGCAGAATTCGATAAGACAAATTAGAAGAAAAAAAAATCGTCATATTTGAGAACAATGGTTACTATTGTACTTTTATCTTAAGCTGTTTAAGCCAATCCATTTAGAGTGTGTACAATCAATGTGGTGGTGAATTTATTTGGAAATCTTAAACAGTTACAATTGATGACAATGTTGCTACTACAAATTAGATTTTGTTTTCAAATCACATCTATTTTACACCCCCTCCCCCAGCACAAATTTCAGCCGGTTTCTAACTTTTGTTCCCTTTTGTTATGGTTTGCTGCTTCTGGTATAAGTCAACACGCCAACTTTGCCACACCACAATTCATACAATTCCAATATATTTTGTCACTTTGCTTTAAGTACGTGCTCCTCATTCAAAAAATATGTATAAAAGAAACTGTATTATTTAAATAAATATAATTTTTTTTCTTCATCTTTATCTTATTTTTAAACAGAAGATGGATACTAGATGCTTCCTCTGGGAAATACTTTATTATCTTTTAAGTTTTATACAAAGTACCAATAAGGAACAGTGGGAGGAAGTTCTGAAAAATAGATCAAACGATTTTCAATACATTAATTAAATCTAAGCTTTTGCAATTTAAAGATTTTTACTGGGTAGGACCAAAATCGGATTAAGAGTAAGGAATTAGAACAGATTTGATTAATTTTAATTATTGTTAGTTCATATTTTTATAAATAAAGATTTAAAAAATAAATTAAAAAACCGATTTAGCTGATTTAAAATAAAATCAAAATTATAACCTATCGATTATAAAGGGTGTATAAATTTTAAGGGTTGATGTTGATTTTAAATTAAACACAAATTATTTAGGAAATTATTGTCATTTCTTTTTATTATGATAATATTAGTATGGTTTAATTATGTATGGAACAATATATTGGCCAAATAGCCGCCGCGACCTCGACGACACACCTCCATACGAAGGTCCAAATTTTCGATGATGCTGAGGCATACTTGAGGTTCTATGCCGTTAATGTGCCGAATTATCTCATCCTTAAGCTCTTGAATTGTTGCTGGCTTATCGACGTACACCTTTTCTTTCAAATAACCCCAAAGAAAGAAGTCCAACGGTGTCACATGATCTTGGCGGCCAATTGATATCGGTGTTCAGTGGATTAAATCTTTTTCGATTAATCGAAGAATTTATACCGATTATTTCTGTTAAATGTAAAATTTTTTTAAATTCGAATAAACAAACCAAATGTCATGTTTAGTGAGTAGCTAATATTTTTGTTAAATTTTTTCAACACAATTTAAATTTCATTTAAAAAAAAAAAATTTCATTACGGAGTTGTTTTTAAAATTTGATCGATTTTAAATCCACTTAATTTCGAATACTAGAACACGCCCGTATTTTTAAACAAACAAGTTCATGCATTTCTCTCTTTAGAATGAGTTTGGTTTAAAAAAATTGTATATCCTTTGTAATCGAATAAAGCTAAACAGGTGTCCAAAAATGTATTAACGTAAATGTTCTTCAACAACTTCACTAATTAACCACTTACAATGTGACTATAAAAAAATACTTGAAGAAGATGCTCCACCAACAAAACCAAAGGGGCTACAAGTGGTCCAATGAATAAATATTTTAAACTAGATACTTTGATCGATTCTTTAGAGGAAATTATTTGCAGAAGCATAGCAGATGATGGAATGTCCGTGAAAAGTTTCAAACAATCCGAAGTTATACAAATTGACTCTTTTAAAATCTAAGTGCCCGAAAGTGAAGCAACAACTTGGAGCTACAAAGACAAGTTTTATACAAAAAAGAATGTTTATTTACTCAAGTACTAATTTTTTCTAAAATTGTCGAAAAAAAATCTGGTAATTTATAAAATTTCTGGATTCGATAAATCGATTAATTTTAAAATTGTATTCATTTAATCGAGTAAGCTAAAAATGCCAAATATCGATTAACCGTTTAATCGAACAAAAGTAAACCCCGATTAATTGAACACCATAATCGCCACCACGTGAGACAACACGGCCATTGAATTTGTCGCGCAAAAGAGCCATTGTTTCGTTAGCTGTGTGGCAAGTGGCACCGCTCTGTTGAAACCACATATCGTCCACATTCATATCTTCCAATTCGGACCATAAAAAGTTCGTTATCACCTCACGAATGATGTTCGCATTCACAGTAACTGCCTGACCGGGCTCATTTAAAAAAAAATACGGCCCGATTATGCCGCGAGCCCATAAACCGCACAAGACAGTCACTCTTTGTAGGTGCATTGGTTTTTCGACAATCACTCTTAGATTATCATTCGCCCAAATGCGGCAATTCTGCTTATTGAAGAATCCACTGAGGTAAAATGTGCCTCATCACTGAAGAAGATTTTCTTCGAAAATTGATCATCCACTGCTGCCATTTTTAGCCATCATTCTGACCATTGATGTCGTTTGGAATGGTCAATAGGCTTTAGTCTGAAATTGAGAAACGTCAAATGAAATGCCGAAAAAATCTTGACGTTTAGGTGTGTTTCACATACAACATCGGCCCTTAAACTTTAACCACCCGCTATACCACACATTCATGTGGGCCTTGAGTAGGGTCTCCCCAAACACAATTTCAATAGAAAAACGAACGGATATACAAACATTGTTAAACAAACTTCTCTAGTTATGGAAGCCAGAATATATGTATACAATAAATGGGGCCTAAGATTGATATTGTAGAGGTCACAAACGAAATGAAATAATTATATACATACATACATTTATCCAACTTTACCTGTGGTTAAGGGCATAAGCTGTTGTACCAAATTGAACTTCTTATATACCGAGGTAACCCGTTTATAGACCTTACGAGTTTTGTGTTTAATTTTAAATGAATTTCCTTAATTTCATATCAATCTAAATATAAGAGACTGCAGTTTTATTTCCACCTTTTTGTTCAAAACTAGCCCATTGTGTAGGGTTACTTGTTCGTTGGCTGTGTGGCACTCATATTTACAATAATGGACTTTAAGGCGACAAAATGTTCTGGAAACATGCTGTCTTTTGCTTTATATTTACACTTGAAAAAGTTAAGTTTTCAAATCAGGCGGATACGCATTTGCAGTGTAAAAAAAAGAAAATAAGAAATAATGTCAATTGTCAATTTGATAAGGAACGAAATGTAAGCATTCGTAGATTTATTTTGCGAACTGTCATCATCATAGCATCATCTTCATTTGCGACGCCTCAACTGTCGTATTGGCAATCACAACTAGTAAAAATTACATAGTACTGCCAGCATTAAATACTTTAAGGTTAAATTCAAGAGAAACGCGTTAGTCGCCAAATTCCCTTAAACACTTTCGCATACACAAAAATATTTTAAATTATGTGTAATGACTACAACACACATCGCACACACAGTTGAATGAATGAATGAACAACTGCATTCATTTAAATGTTTTTAATCATTATCCAGCTCTTGAACATAGCCATTTTCATCATCATGAAAATTTCAACAACAATCAAGACAATACAAGTTTATTCTGTGAGTTTGTGTTGTATTCTGTTTCAAACTTTCTTGGGCACCACAAATACACCAAAATTTAAAACACAGACATGCTAAAAAAGTTGTATTAAACTTTAAAAAAAAAAACGTGGCTTGGCAGCCTGGTTGGTTATATTTGAGTGGTTTTAGTGCAACTGAAATTGCCAGCATTAAGAATAAATGGATGTTTTATTATGTTGCTGCTCTTTATTCTGCTTCATTTTATAAGTTTCTGTTTTTAGAATTTTTTTTGTTCGCTAGAATTTGCATACAGTAATTTCGTTTAAAACTGGTAAATCTATACGCATTAGACCTACTCACCTTGTATGGAGCTGAAAAAAGTATTTTTGTTACACCTCTGAAAATAAAGCTTAATATGTTTTATGATGATTCCCAAAATATTTTGGTTCTAGCGTTGACCATCCGAAAGCTGGACCATTTTTAGCCTGAAAGGTTACTCAACTACTCTTTTAGTACATTAAAGTTACAATTCTTCGAATCGACGAACTTTTTTTAAAAATAAATTCCAGCGGAACGATTTTTAAAGTAAAAAATAAACAAAATTCTGTTTAAGTTAGGCGTTTTATTAAAAAATAAAAGTTATTTTTCTCTCTAAAATTCGATACGAATTTGACTTCCTTTTTTGGTTTTTCAAATTAATTAACTTTTAAAACAACAAAAACTAAAAAGCTAAAAAAAAAAATACTTTTTTCTTTTTCAGCCTTTAAAAAAAATCAGTCAAATAATACAAAAGAAAAAAAGCCATATTTAACGCATGAGACACAACCTTCAATTTTATGTTCACAACAGATGCTTTTCTGGCATATATATCATGTACTTCTCGTCATTCTGAGTTTGCTTTAGGGACAGAGACGACAAATTCTACGCTTTTTTGGTCCTTTGACAACATTTTCGACGGATTCTTTTCGATAAGGTATTTTATTTTGAATTTTTTCCTTAATAAGGGCCTGCAAGGGAGGTGTCTCGAATCAGCCTCTTAAATAGGGAGCCACGAGAAATTTATGGAGATTTTTCAGATACTGTCGTCGGTTTTTCGATCTTTATGGAACATATTGTGAGTATATATGTATGACGTAGCTGTTGACAAAAGTAATACTAAATATTCAAAAAAAAAAAAAAAAACAAAAACTTACACTAAGTTTACTCTTCGTCGTTGCGACGAGTACACACCTCTGAATTTCAACTTTAAAAAAATGAGGATCCAGCGTATGCCACTCACTACAAGCTTACGGCATCAGCTAACGTTGTTGAAAAAAAGAGCGTAATTTGAATACATATAAAAAAGTTATATGATAAAATGTAAATGAGCTTCGTCGATTCGACGAAGAGTAATCGTGAAGGGTTAAAAAAGGTACTTTTTCAGTTTTTCGAATTTTTTGTACTTTGCTCCAATGAAGACATAAATAAAATTTGGTATCATCGAAAAGGATTTTTGAAGCAGCATTCAATGGTATACAAGCCTTGACCACTTGTGACATAGTAATTGAGATATTTAGCTAAATACTTATTTTCGTTTTGGGTTTTCAAATTGAATCTGTTTTAAAATAATGCTAATTTATTTATTTTTTTTTTTTTTCTTTTTTGTTGGTGTAATTATTTATATATAGGCAATATATGCATGAAATTTTTTTCATTTTTCAATTTATCAAAATGTGAAATATATAATTACAATAAAAAATATACAATTTATAAAAAATCTTTTCGCGATTCTATCTTTGTATAAAAATTCCACGATTCCATTTTGTTTGCAACATGACCAAATTTGGAACAAAGTACAAAAAAATTCGAAAAACTGAAAAAAGACCTTTTTTAAAAATGGTCCAGCTCACGGATGGTCAACGCTAGAACCAAAATATTTTGGGAATCATCATAAAACATATCAAGCTTAATTTTCAGAGGGGTAAAAAAATAATTTTTTTTTTTTTAAGTCGCTCTAATACGCATACATCTACAGAGAAACAAAAAATACTACATGAAATTATAAAGCCATACATTCCTGCAAATACAACGGGTGATTTATTTATGTTCAAAATCACACTCATGCATATCTATATATTTACATCAAGTTGCGTGAATGTGTATGAGCTTATCGCAAAATGCCCTTTGTGTTTAAACCAAGTCTATGAAAACTAGAAAACTGAGTATAAGCAGGGACAAAGAAATCATAAATTTTATAGTTTTAACAAAATAAATATAATTTTTAATCTTATGTGCTGTTTCCTGGTGACAGGTAATTGATTTTGTAACTCTTAACATAAATGTTATAAAAATTGAAGAATTCCCAAATTTTGAAGAAAGTTTAAGACTCGAAATTTATTTTGAATAGTCGAAGAAACCATAATAAATGTTGAACTTGTAAAAAATATGAGTCTAATACAGGCAAATTACAAAACGTTTCATCACATGTGATCTTTTTTTAGCTTTCCCTTTGTTGGATGTCAAAATTTGGTTTATTATCTTTTTGTACGAGTTGTACTCGTTGTAGTACCGAGTTTCGCCTAGAATTATTATATTTTCAATTATATATTTGAATATTAAGAAACTCACACAGTATTCTAAGAAAACAACCAAACTATTTAGGATTCAAAAATAAGTACAAAATTTCGCAAATGTTACAACGTTTTAATTTGCTAAATTTTGAAAAGTATTATTAAAAAAACAATACTAGTTAAAATTTGTGCTAAATGAAAAATGTTTGTATGTTTGTTTGTTTATTTGTATGTTGGCTTATAGACTCCTAAACTACTGAACCAATTTTCCTGTTATTTTTACAGTAACATCACGTGAGCCTTAAAAGTAAAATATGTAACTTATTTTTTCGATAGGGGCAGGGGAATTGGTACCCCCATAGGATGCCAATATTAAAAACCTCATATCTTAAGAGCCGCTGCACGCATTTTGTTGAACTTTTGGTAGAAAGATCTTCTGAGCCCCAAAAATGAAATAAAATAGCAGCGGGGGAAGTAGCTCCCCCATAGAACGCCAATGTTTAATATCGCATATCTTAAGAACTGTTTTAGTGAGAATGTTCCAACTTTGTAGAAGTCACTCTTATGGTATACTACACTTTTGAAAATAAAAATAAAGCGGGTAGGCGCAGTGGGGGAAATACCACCCATAGGATGCATATATTAAATATCTCGCAACTGAAGAACTATTAAAGGGAGAGTCTTCAAACGTGGTTAAAGCAGTGTAACGAAGCGCACCGTGTTAAGCTAGTTCCTGATAAAAACACTAAAATTTATACCAGATCATTAGAAAACCTTTTCCCAAAAACTTTATAAAAGCTAAATATATTATGAAAATACAACTGCAGAGTTATTGAGAATTACATACACTCAAGTCTTAATTGCACCGATATCAAAGCTTAAACAAAATACCAACAATACCTTCCCTTCTACAATTGGTTGGATATTCTCCCAATACTAATTGTAGTTCTAAGTGGGTTAAGAAAAAGCAAAATTAAAAAACAAATTGCTTTATTGTTTTCGCAAAAAAATTAAAAAAAACCGCTTTGTTAATTCTTTTTTTCTTTCATATTTAATTTTTAAAAAATACTTAACCTAAAAAATAAAAAATGTCAAAAACTAAATAAAAAAATAATCAAAAAAATTTCTAAAAATTTAAAAAAATTTCAAAATATATAAAAAATAAGAATAATAAGACATAATGGGACCAGTCCAGCACTACGTGCACACCGTTTGACATGGCGAAAGCTGAGAGCGGTGCGCTAAATGCGCTTCTGATCTGTAAAAAGCACTAAAAATCATGGGCCTATTTCAAAAAAATAAGCAGCTATGATTTTAATTGAAAAGGATTTTGAAACTGAAGGCACGTACAAGCAAATACCTGCGTTAAGTATTTGTCTACGCTTTTTTATATCTATTGCAGCTTGAAGCACAGTATGACTTATATTGAAATCCTTTAAATGAAATTTTTGTTTGATTAATTTTTTGTAAAAATCCTTTATCAAATAAAAGATTGATTTGATATTCAGGTATAATTTAATTTTTTAATCGGGTCATCTTAAGTGTAATTTTGGGTTTTGCTGGTGATAACTTTGGCTGTTTGTCAACAAGAGGCATGACATCTTCATATTGATGATGCCCTAACTTCGGAATTGTGACATCAATGTTACTACAAATAGCATCAATGATGCAAAAAGTAACATCAATCCAATGACTAACGTCTTCGTACAATTTTGTCAGTTTTTACGTGTCATATATTATTAACATTATGTTCATGATTACAATGTATTACAAGAAGCAAAAATTCCTATATTCTATTTTTTTAAATTATTTAGTTGAATACATGAAATTTTTAAAGTAGAATGATCACGAAAACCGCATGAGGCATGGTGCTGGTGTCTTATTATTGAAAGTTCTGCTGTAAACAAAGGTAGTTATTCAACAAACGTGAAACAAACATATGCAACGGGTAAGTAAATAATAATATTCTTTCACTTTGACTTAAGTCAATTCCAATGACTTTGACTTAATGACAAACTGTCATTAAATTGATGCTAATGTGTCCTTTCTCTGATGTTACTGCGTCATCGCACTGAGAACATGTTCGTCATTTCTGTGATGCCGATGTGTCATCCCATTGATGACATCATTTCATTTTGACCCTGACGACACTTTGGCCAAGTGATGTTAAGGTTGACATCACAATGATGAAAAGTGTCATGGGGTCAAAAACGAAGACACATGTCATAGTACTGATGTCAAAATACATCAGCGTTATGACGCTTTTTCTATCAGTGTATTTATATATATTGTATGTTTTTCAATCTCTTCGATAAGTTTTTCTTTAATGATTCACAAATTTGTTAAATTATTTGTTTTTATTGTCTGATTGAATACTTGTCAAAAATACACAACGCTTTAAAAAGTTCAAAGTTAACCAACTTAATGGCGCAAAAGCGTCCAAATATTTTGCATGTAACTTGTTAATATTATTATTTAATATTTGGCTTTCCTTCAACTCCCGGAGAATAAAAACGGTTTGTTTAAAAATGTTTCTAAAGCATGGCAGCTCCACCAAGCCCAAAATCATAATTTTTCGTCGGTGCCATAGAGAAAAGTAAAATTAAAAATTAAGTGAATTCTTAAAACGTTGCTGCTACTGCTGCGGCTGTGCTGTTGATAATTTTGTTGTCATTTGTCTTGTTTTGTTTTTATCATACACTTAAAATTTACTTTTTTTGTAAATGTAGTTGCGTTTTTTTGCTCCTTTATGCGATTTTTCTTTAATTGTTGCTATTTTTTGTGTAGTTTTTTTCTTGTTTTAAAGGCTGCAGCAGGATATGGAAATATTTGTGTGCAAGTTTCAGGAATTGCTGCACATTATACAAGTTATGACTTGTATGTGTCTTTTATATTTAAAATACAATGTTTTTTCTATATGTGCTTGTGTATATAAGAAAACAAATTGTGTAAATATGTTGTTACGGAGATACTAAGTTTAGGAAGTAACATGTCATTAACTTGTTTTAGTTAAGGTCTCTGAGGTTTAATAAAAGATATTTTAATGTTTTACTGATAATTATAGAGAGAGAAAAGGAGGGACGACCTTTCATTGACATTATCTGTTATAGGATAACGTTGTTTTTATTGCATGTTAATAAAGTCATTGTATTTAATTAAAGTGTTAGGTGATTAAGTAGGTCATGGTTGTACGTTAAAAATAAATAATGTGTTTAGAGAGAAATTAAATATCGAATGGATATAAATAAATATATATTTCATAAGCCACTAGTTTTTTATCAGGAGCGCATATTCAGAATGTATCACAAGTGTATATTAACTTTTTAGGTACTTACAGAAAATATTATCAGAAGTTTTGTAAAGTAAGAAGCGTGTTTGTCATACTTCAACTAAATATTTACTTGAATCTCCATTATATAATTTTGCTACCCCTTGATGTGATGTTAAGTGGATCCGTACATCTAATCAAACTTTTTAGTTTTTTGAATGCTCTAATCCAGGGCTTAAAAAATTGCAGTTGAAACCAAGAACTGTCGAACAAAAAACAAAAAAAATTATAAAACTTTATGCTTTTTGAGAACAATCAATCCGAACCGGTATTAATAAGACGGTGATCAGGGTAACCGTTGGAAATTTTCTAAAAGGGTCACAAAAAGGAGCATTTCCAAAAAAAGGGATCACAAAACGAGTATTCCAAAGTTAAAAAGGGTCAGCTATTTTACAAGCAGTCGCAAAAATTGAATTTCAAAATACCCGAATAAATGCTTCAATGTTGTCTTCCAATGCGTCAATTGAAGCGGGCATGTGTGTATAGACATGAGCTTTAACATAGCCCCACAAAAAATAGTCTAAAGGCGTTAAATCGCACGATCTAGGCGGCCAATTGACGGTCCCAAACCGAACTCGCCTCTCAATAAGTCCATTGTTAAGCGTGCTGTGTGGCATGTGGCACCGACTTGTTGAAACCACATGTCATGCAAGTCAAGCTCTTGCATTTTGGGCAAAAAAAAGTTGGATATCATCTCACGGTAGCGCTCACCATTCACAGTTACGTTACGGTTCGCATCATCTTTGAATAAGTACGGTCCAATGATGCCACCAGCCCATAAACCGCACTAAACTGTGACTTTTTCTGGATGCATTGGTAGCTCTTGCAATGCTTCTGGCTGAT
Source organism: Pollenia griseotomentosa (assembly GCA_963931875.1). Classification (NCBI taxonomy): domain Eukaryota; kingdom Metazoa; phylum Arthropoda; class Insecta; order Diptera; family Polleniidae; genus Pollenia; species Pollenia griseotomentosa. The sequence goes on from OZ007561.1 coordinate 21,940,913, forward strand.
CTTCACTCCAAAATCGACAACTCTGCTTATTAACGTACCCATTGAGCCAAAAATGAGCTTCGTCGCTGAACACAATTTTTCGATAAAAAAGTGGATCGCATTTTGATAATAAAATTCAATAATTTGCAAGCGTTGTTCGTATGTAAGACAATTCATGGTTAAATTATAGACCACACTGAAGATGTTTGACAGTGAAACAAAACACGAAACGTGCGTCAGCTGTTTAACCCATTCCCAGCCATTGTACTCGCTTGGGTACAGAAAAAAGGCAATATTTAAGTACGCTTAAATTTTATAACAAAATAAATTAGAAAACTTTTGATGTGTTTTTGCATTCAACACATTGTGCTTTAAAGACACACATAAAAAAATGTAAAAAATATATACCGTTATAGTGTACTTTCTTTTGTTCTTGTAACACTTTATCATTTTTGTGATTTTTAGCTAGGCCAGTAACAATTGAGCTGCATAGAGTAAATACTGTTTTGTTGAAACAAAAGTTTCTTATAAATTTCTGAAGAAGAGTGATTGTGTGTACATTTAAAAAAAAGTTACAAGAAACATTTTTTTATTCGACAACGTTATTTGAGTAGCAAAATCGCTGTACCCAACCGAGTACAATGGCTTGATATGTATAATTTTTTTTTTAATTTTTCTTCGACCAAAATGGAATTTCAAGCCATCAAACCCTCAAGTTTTTATGCTAAAGCTTTCACAAATTTAAACAGCTAGATAAAGATGATCACAAAAGTTTCGATATAGCTATTATTCAACCAAATCCGGACTATAACACAGATGAAGAGGAGGGGAATGCTGAGGATATTCTTTTTGATCGCATGCCAAATGGTGCACCATTTGAAGTCGAAGGTTTTTTTTCGGCAGTGATATCAAAGATTATATCCCACTTGAGCAGTTGCGACAGACAATAAATTTTAAAATCAAGCAAAATAGCTCCTTAGTAGACAAAGAGACCTCGTGATATTCAAATGCATCAAACTAATTTTTTTGGTAGACACTCCTCAAAATAATTCATAAGAGTTAAACAAGTGAGATTTGGTCTTAGAAATAGGATGCTAACGAGCAGTTCCGGTTATTTATACCAATTCGATACCAACTGTGGGGCCAAAGGTGTAAAAGTAGAAAGATCAAAACTCCCTCTTGGATCCCGAGTCGTGCTTGATTTTATGAACAACGTTCCTAAAACTTTAGATTATGTTGCAAACAGATCTCAAATGGACTGGCTTGGGTTTCAACGCAATATTGCTCAATTTTATTTGCGAAACTATACCCAGAAGGTGAATGTTTCCAAACGGTCGCTGACTGCTGGCGTTGCAACTAAAAGGATAACAAATCAGTTACGATGTCGTGAGTGTCATAACAGCATAATATGGGTATTTGAGCAATGCGATGTTGCTCTATGTGTTGAAAAAATATTCTTTAAAATTTTTTCATAATTAAAAAAATAGCATACTCATGACGCCAATGTACTCGTCCGAGTACAGCCCTTAAAACACACTTCCAGGAACTTTTTTTTGAATTTTTTGTTTTTTCTATATTTATTAACTGTATTTTAGTATAAACAAATAAATGAATTTCAATCTTTTTTGTTTTTAATGGTCTTGGCGTTTAATGGGTTAAACCAGTGTTGCCAAAAAGATAATAGCTAAAAAATCACCCGATATAAGCTTGTCATTCCGTTTGTAATTTCTATAACATTGATGTTAGTATACATATCGCGCTAGATCATAAAGAAGGTATTAAATCAAATAATATTTTGGAAATAGTATTTAAATCTTAACTAATTAACTTATTTAGGTTCTTCAAATAGTCTGTAAGACAAACATATGTAAATAAATAAATAAGAAACGGTTTTTATATAACTTTTTATTCTTATCGCACCCTGGTGAAGGGTACATAAGATTTGACATAGCCGAATACATTACTCTTACTTGTTTAAACTGGTTTTGTTTTATTTTATTTCAAACGATGATCCTATTCAGACACAGACATCGATTCAGATACAGCATCTGAAAAGTTCCTTTGTCAAGTGTGTTGTATTTACCTCATTAATACAAACCATTTCATTGCTGTATTAAAAACTCATACAACAAACAATCTACCTTTTTTAGCTTGAAGTTTTTAGTTTTTTTTTTTTTTTTTTTTTTTTGCTTAACAATAGAAAGAAAAACTTTCTGTTGGGTTTTCATACATGTCAAATTCTGGTATCCATTGTTGGTATTGTTTGCATAATACCCCAGTTGGCCACGTCTTTAAGACATCCACGAAAACGGATGCACGACAATGTTAATTCCTACACGACATGTTAGGGACAGCGAGAACAAATCGTCAACGACAATTTCGCTCATACTGTCTAACACAAAGATTGAAAGAAGACAAATTATAAGACAATGTCGTTCAAACTGTCCTGCACGACAATTTCCTGTTTATTGTCTTCTTGATAACCTAAAAGACTGAGGACAAGTTGTGCATACATCATTGAGGACGATGTCGTCAACGGCAATCTGGGCAACTGGAACTCAGTAAAGTACTCATACTTGTATTAATGCTTAAAATTTACAAAATTAATAGAAACGATTTCACAATCTAACTGTTTTTTGTTTTTTTTTTTTTTTTTTTTTGCTTAAAAAAAGCAAGAAAAACTTTGTGTCGGGTTTTCATACATGTCAAATGCATGCATCCATTGTTGACATTGTTGGTATTATACTCGTTAAAGTAGTCGTACATGTATCAATGTTTAAAATTGACCAAATTAAAACATACAATTTCACAATCACATATTTTTTATTTTTTTTTTTTTTTTTGCTTAAAAAAATAAAGAAAAACTTTGTGTCGGGTTTTCATACATGTCAGATGCATGCTTCCAATATAATTACCCAAGAATCATTGAGTGCCTGTGAAGTTGCATGCATCTGGTTGGGTAATGAAAAATTTTCTAAATACTTACATTGAACGTTTCCTCTTTCATACTAAGAGGCATATGACCAACACACCTACAAAAGACAACACTCAGCATCCCAGCGGGAAAAAGAAGGAGTACGGAGGCCTTCTAGAAAAAGAAGGAGTACGGAGGCCTTCTAGAAGGCCTGTGTACCCCTTCTTTTGGATGTACAAGGCCTTCTTGCTCCATTCCATACTAATATCTTTTTTACACACGTTGTCATTGCGGAGAAGGCCTTCCGCTCTCGCTTCTTCAGCAGGTACATAAAAAGGGTAACGAAACCAAAAAAATTGATTTTGCTTTTGCTTGTGCAAAAAAACAATACAAAAAATGTTACTCCTTCTCTACTCCCTTCTCATAGAAGCGAGTGTGGAAGGTGTATCTTATCTTTTATACGAAAGAGCCGAGGCCTTCTATGAGGCCTTCTTTAGCGGTTAGATAAAAATAGTAATTGAATCAAAAAATCTTTTAAGCAGGCCTTTAAAAAGGCCTGAAGTAAGAAGGTGTTCTGAGTTTTCCCGCTGGGATTATATCTGCACACACACACACACACACACACACACACACATATGTATCTGCGTATCTACCACAAGTATGATCAAAATATAATAATTTTTATGCAACATGTACAAGCAGAATTGTAAAAATTCTTTTTTAATTATCTGTTATTTTTAGCAAAAATAGTGACATAATAGTCCTATTCATAATATTGTACATTTGAGGTTGCAAATTTATGCAATGGCTGATATTTTCTACCAATTGTAAATTAAATCTTTGATCTTGTTTACGATGCATGTAGTAAAACTAGAAATTCCCAGCTTGGGCTAATTCTGGCAGTCGTGATCAAATTTCAAAAACAATTTTGTTAGTCGATACTGAACGAATCGAAATTATATTTGGAGTGTTGTCAAAACTTAAACAAATGCTAAGTCTAAGGGGGCTAATGCTGATTTTCGGTTTAAAAACTAGAATACAAGAATACCGTTACTAGAGCTATTAGAATAAAACTAATAACGCCATCGTTATCAGCACTCCTGTTTAACCAATAAAAATGGACAGAAGCCTGGAAAATGTTGGTCTGTTGCCCTGGTTTATACGTAGACTTTAATTAAGTTATTTAAAATGTTTATTCATTTTTTTAATTTTATTAATATTTCTATTAAATATTAAATTATATTTATTGCAATAAAAAGTTGTGAATATCAAATTCTTACGCGTGTTCATCCCGATTTCTATGCGTTCAGGCCCAACCAGAATGTGCACAAATGTGCATAAGCTTAAGCTACTGTCAAAAATTAACGAAAAGCCTCTCAATTGCATTTAAAAAAACATTCGATTCCGTACGGAATTTGCCATCAGTTTTGCACTTTGCTTAAGCAAATAACAGTTTCATAGAATTTAACAAAATGTTTCTTAAGCTCAATTTGGTTAGACTCGTATGATTTAAATGTTTTTTCACAGTTGCTTAAGCCACGTTATGTACATTCTGGTTGGGCCTTTAATTCAAATAAAACTATTAATCCCGACATTTATTTGGTTTATTCTTTTTATACCCTTAATCCAAGGTAATACTATGTTTCCACTATGAGCAAAACAACTTGTTTTGAGCAAAACGTGTCAAAGTGTTTTCATTATGCAAAACTGGTTTTGGTTTTCGAATTTTCGAAATCAATTTGACATTTTTGTTGATAACAGACATGAAAGTCAAAAAAAAGATGTGTTAAAAAAAAATATTTCTCTTTAATACACAGATATTCATATAGCACATAATTTACTACCTTTTTGTTATATTATTTTATAATTTTTACGCTGCAAACATATAAATCAGCTGGAGAGTTGCATAAACCTATTTAATAAGTCTTGATATTTTGGTAAATATGTCAATCACCAATAATGGATAACCCAGAGTTGTATTCATGATTTTCGACATGTTTTGGAGCAAAACTAGTTTTTGTTTGAGTTTTTCGAACATGAAAAATGTATGGGAAAACAAGTATCAAAACACTTGTTTTGCTGCAAAACTAGTTTTGTGGCCCAAAACATGTAAGTGGATACGTACTATAAACGGGTATTTGTAAATTTGTCATTCCGTTGGTAATTTCTAAATAATTGATCTTGCGCCCTATAAAGTATATTTATTCTGGGTACTTATGAGGAGCGAAGTTGATTTAACGATGTCCATCTGTCCATTGAAATGGGTTTTTCAAATTTACCAAATTGTTTCAGCGTTAACTTTATTCCATTATTCTAAATTACCTTTTAGTTGGGTTTACCACTAGTTTCGTGTTTTCGTTAATTTCTTTCTAAAATTTCCCATATTAACTAATTAGGATTAATGTCTAGACTTAGATGAAGTGATAAGAGCATATATGAAGTGTTGCTGGAAGAAGTAGCTTTCAGTTAAAACCCGTTTTGTTCCGCTCTCTTGGCGAATAATTTTTAAAAAATCTAAGTAAACATATTTAGAAACGACTTAACGATACTTGTTTTTCTTCCAAATGTTCGCTCGTCTTAACTTCTTATTCTTATAACTTTTAAAGATCTTAACAAAATAAATGTTGATATTCCTTATTTGCTTTCAAGTTTTATCGTTATTTATTCACAACATTTGTAAAAAAAAATTATCAGGGGTGTGCTGGAAATCGTAAACGTAAATCGGAAGAATTTTTAAAGCCGTTTTTTAATTATATTTCTGTTATAAAGGAATTTTTAATTTATATTATACAAATATTTCACTATGTTTTTGCACCAGTAAACAAATTAATAATATCAATTAAACGTTTAATTCATTTGATTAAACGTTTAATTCACTTGATTATTTTTGATTAATGCGTTTTCTGATGCAAAATTTGTTTCTGTGTATATCTATCTGACATATAGTCCAGCTTTGTGTGCTATTGAAATTCAAACAGAACGGTCCATAAATGGCTGAAATATGAGCAAAAATCCACGACTACCTCTAATTTTTGTCATAAAATCACATGTTTTTGTTGTTTTTTTTTATACCATTCACCGAAAGTAACCGTTTAAACGGTTTTTTTAATTTTTTTATAATTTATTTTAGTTTTTTACTCCTAAATAATAAAACTGTACATTAGAGCGACTCAAGTTGTATGAAAGCGAAATTCGTGCAAGGTGTACCCCCTCGAAATGAACCTTGGACTTTTTTAAAATGATATTTAAAATATTTCGGCTTCAGCTTTGACCTCTCGTGACTCGGACCATTTTGAAAAGGGTAAATTTGTGCATGTTTTGTTTATTTGAGAATCTGTTTCCTTACCAACATTTACAATATGAGTATCATAAGAAAGTTTTTTTATGGCGCGTCCAACTGTATATACAATTTGTTCAAGGACGATCATCCATGTCCTTTTTTTAAGGATATTCTGTAAAAAAGAACTGTTTTTGAATTTTTTGTTCGGGGTTGTTTGTTGTGGGTTGTTGTCTCAGCTTTTTTGAGATTCGTGCTGGTTCGCGTTTTGACAAAAATGCTATGGGGTGGTAAGCCTTCGTTTAAAATAGGGCAATATGGGTATCAAATTTTTTCTTTTGCCAAAAACATCATCTTTGTATGTAAATAATTTAGATTTTTGCAAATTAGATGCATTTTACGCGGTGCTCTGGAATATATATAAATGCCATTTTGTGGTTACTCTAATATAATAGCGGATTTAGTTTTTAGAAAATGTATGAATAAAAATAGGACTAAAGGAAGAATAAAAAGAAATGATGCACGACTTTTTGGCGGCATATTTTTTTCACAAATAAAAAAAGTTAATAAATGTTATTGTTTATATTTACAAAACTTTTATACAGATCATTTAACTCATTTATTGCGATTTAAAAAAAAATGTGCCGCCAATAAGTCGTGCATCCTTTCTTTTTTTTTTCTTTCTTTAGTCCTTTCTTATGATTCTCAAATTAACAAAACATGCAAAAATATTCTTCTTTTTCAAAATGGCCCAGCTCACGCGAAGTCAAAGCTGGAGCCGAATCATTTTAAATGTTATCTTAAAAAAGTCCAAGGTTCATTTTTATGAGGGTACATCGAGCATTTTTTTTGGTGAGTCGGTCTAATGTACATGTACAGCGAAGTTTATTTAACGATGTCCGTTTATTTTTCTAAATATGTATCTGGAGAACGAAAAGAGCAAAAGTTTCCAAAGTAGGTACAATCATCTTGGTTATCAATACACGACATCTGACAATATGCGGGCGGCATTTGAGAGGGAGGCGTTGCACTCTCCATACGAAAACTTTAAAGATTTCTTTACACCTGCAGAACGTCGAGAGCCAAAGTTTCCAAACTATGTACCAGAGTCTTGGTTTTTTTATCAATAGACAATATCTGTCAAAATGTTGGCAGGAGTAGAGAAGTTGGCGTGGCACAAAATATATTTATTTATACATAGCGAATGGTATTTTTATAACTTTCTGTTCTTATCGCACGATTTTTAATGATATATAAAATTCGCCAAAGCAAAATAAGGCACTCTTACTTGTTTTGGCTTAACATTTGTTTACAAATTTCCTTAGCAAAAGTTTCTTAGCAACATATTAAAGTAACTCACGTCGCAAGTTGCACCCTTGAGAAAAAGCAAAACTGAAAAGCATAACAACAACCACATAGATAATTAGTTGTTCATAAATAATTGTTTTGTGGTTGTTGTTAGGTTTTTGCACTTTTGCTTTTTTGCAAGGGTGCAAGTTGTGACGTGAATCACCTTATTGAATAAAACACTTTTTACATAATAAAACCAACAATCACAAAATTAGTATTTTTGGAAAAATAAAGTGTACTTATGAAAATTGAAATGAAAAGTTTTTTTTCACTTGAATTTATAAATATGGGGGATTTCATGTCAAGTGACCCAATTTTTAAATCGATGTCTTCCGATTTGGATGAAATTTTACCAAGATTAGTTCTATTGGATAGTAGTGTAGGCACAAAATTTCAACAAGATCGGTCAAAAAGCTTCTGAGTTAGAGGGCGTCAAGTTTGACATTTTGGCCATACAGGTGTTCTTTCTTATCCATGTAACTTATTACCTATTGGTGTTAGCAAAATTTGTGAAAGAACTCTTTAAACTAAATAGTCGTGTCAATAAAATCCAATAACTATACCAAAAACTAAAAAAAATTTCTTTGAAAAATACAAATAGCATTAAGAATTTATAAAAAAGAACAAAAAGAATTTAAAATTTACAAAAGGGATTTGGCCAAATTTTTCAAATTTGATTTTAAATTTAACTCCGTAAGTGGCGTCAAACACAATACAGCAGCAAAAACAACAATAGCAGCAACTAAATAAATGTGTGGTGCCGTCTGTCAATAAATGGAGTGCAAAAGAGAAAATATAGCTTTTTGTATGTATGTGTGTGAGAATTTAAAATGAAATTTGGTTTTCACACAATTTTGCATTTGCAGTCACATTTCAGCTTCTTTGGATATTTGCAGAGAAATTTACACTTTTCACTTGAAAAAATATTTTTGTTAAACTTTTTTTTCTAAATAAAATGTTTTGATACTTTTGCGATGCAAATGTTTTCTTATTTTTTTTTTTCGCTTAAAGTTTGGTTTTTGGTATTTTGTACAAGTCAAAATATATTCACATCATCATTTATAAACTTCTGCATTCATTTATTCTTTCTTTCTTTCATTCATTCATTCCTTCATTTTTTTAGAGTATTTCTCATTCCTTGTTTGGTTAAGGCAAAACAAATAAGCAACAAAGTCAACATGTACAAAGAAATTTAAGCTGAACCAAACCAAATGGAACTGAACGTACTTTGAGTAGTATTCACATGTTACATAAAACTTGTTGTTTCAACAAGGGACACCACAGCTCAGGTCTGTGCTATTTTCTGAGGGATATCGGTATGTTGCTATTACGTTTTCTGCTTCTTAATTTATTTTCTGTTTGTTTTCTTTTAGCTTTATATTTCCTCTATTTTTAATATAACACAAAAAAGCATTCATTAAAGGGTTAAAGTTTGTCTTTTGATTTGTAATTTGGTATATATTTAATTCCTGAATTCCCGCTGGAACATAGGTCCTCAACAAATGCTTTCCATTTAATGCTTTAAGTCGTCAATCCACCATGGTCACGCAACTCCTTCTCTATTCGGCGCCTCCATGTGTTAATAGGTCTGCCGGGTCTTCTGAATCCCTGGGGATAATAATCGATGGACTGCCGTGCAATATCCTTCGTTGGCTTGCTCATGGTGTGCCCGAGCTACTTCAATTTTTGGAGGCGTATATACAATTCTAGGGCCTTTGACGGGTCTGATTTGATAAGTCAATATTGGTGTTAGTATTTGGCCAAACAACTGCAAGAATGCGTCTAAGACATCGGTGAAGCTTGCAGGCTTCACGATTCGCGTTTGGAAAGGTCTTGCAACCGTAAAGGATAACAGGTTTAACATACGTGTCAAAAACACTGATCTGCGTGTGATTAGTTATGCCACGTGATATCTAGAATTTATTAAGTATATCGACTGATTTTTTAACCTTGCACATTCTATTCTGTACATCATCTTACTGCTTTGGAGGTGTTATTTCTCGTCTTATAATACTATAACAGACCAAATCTTTTTTACTACAATAGTTTTATTTATTACGTTTTTAGGCGAACTTAAGTGTTTTTCGACATGGGGCCTTTGCCCAAAATTCCCCATGTCTGATTACTGGTCATTTGAAACTTGTGCAAAATCTGATGGGAATCAGTGACTATTTTGTTTTACTTTTGTAGTAGAATTGTTCCAAAAAAATCCCTTGCTTATTTGTAAACAGGTTTATTTTCTTTTATGTGTTTAGCTGTGTGTGGCTGTGTAAGAGTGTTTTTCTGTAAATTGCATAATGTTGCATGATTGTGCATTAAGTTGATTCCAAATTTATTATTGTTTGCCGTTTTTTTTTTTTAATTTTTTTGTCAGTTGAATGGAGTACATGTTTGAGTTTTAAGTTTTAGTACGTGTAAAATTGAAATAGAAGTTTTTTTGTATCTTTTCGATGTTTTTATAGCCATATTTGTTGCGACTTTAAAGGGTTGTCTTCCTTATTTTTTTTTTTCTCTTCAGTGTACGCATTTTGGGTCTTTATATAAATTATAAATGCTCCAATGGTTTCAGAACCTTGGTTGGCATCTTTTGTATTTTTTTTTTTTTTTTGCTAGATGGGGTTTATTCTTTGACCATAGGATAAAAATAGAATACACTTTGAAATTAATTTATACCCTACAACAAATATATATGTATATCGTTACGTTATTAATATACAAGCAAATGTAAATTTTAAAAAGTGTCTCCAAGTGTCTCTCTTAAAAATGTTTAATAGTCCATCAACTTGTCCATCCACCTCTTCTGCAAAGAACTTAATTAAAAACAAATAGTCTTTAATTTTATATGGTCGTTAACTATGCCATTAACCCCCTCCTCGATGTTACAAAATTTTCAATTTCTAAAACATTCAACTATATCCTTGGAACAGTGTTAAGAGGTTAATCAATGCCTTTAAATAGGTTTTTTTACCCATTTTCCAATTTTTCTTACTTTTTTACATTTTAGCATTGAACACATTCGATTTTAGCGATATTAAAAAGTTTTTTTATACATTTTTTCTGCTTTTTTTTTTTGTTTTCATTTTATTCTTTGAAAACCCGTTTCAAATTAATGGGCTTGATTTGTGTGTGTTTCATTTCGTATTTCTTTCTTCTTTTTTTTCATTGTTCTTTATTCATTTGGTTCATGTAAATGGGCTTTTATCCGAAAAATATAAAAAAGGATCATTGTGTTTTCATAAAAGAATTAAACAAGGAAGTGTTTTAAAAGTTTATATGTACATAAATATTTGTCTCTGTCTGCAACTCTTGTCAAAGTGTATGAGCATGTGGGAAATATATGTTAATCTTTATGTGTCTTAAAGGGTTTCTAATCCAGCTAAAAATTTTGGAAATAACAAAATTTGTATTGTGTTTCAATCGTTTGTTAATAAAGATCTACTTACGTAAGGGGGTATTGAGTTTGGCATTTAGTTTGTCCCAATAGCAAAACTAATAATGGGCTATATAAACAGTTTAAGTAATAATCCTTTTTTTGTTCAGATAATATCTACACAAAATACAATACACATTATTAACGACACAAGCCATGTGTCAAAGATAGCTCAGTTGTGAATTTGTAAGTTGTTCATTTAATTTTGTGTCGTTACGTCTAAAACCCCTGTTTTCATAGGGACGTATGAACGGTTTACAATATTTATTACAAGACAAACGTATCAATAGAAAATTTCCATTGTCGAAAATCTGTTTGCCTTAAAGTACGTTCAGACCTAACAAATATATATTTTCAGCAAGCTTCAGTAAGCAAAGCCAGTGTTCCTTATACCATAGAGGAAAAAATCATTGCGCATGGCCGAAAGTCCAACCATGCTATCAATCGTACGATTTTTAAAACCAAAACTGGATAATTATTCAGATTTAGAAATCTTTATTTTAAATTTGGGATTTTTAGTTTCGGGCATATGAACTCCACCCAAAATTTTTAATATAACTTTCTATGTGTTCTTTTTTTAGGGTTAAAATTCATTTTAAATTTTTAGGTAATTTTTCATAATGAAGAATTACCCTAAATTTAGGATCATATTTCATTTTTTTTTTAGTGTTAATTTTAATTTTTTTGGGTAATTTTTCATTAAAAAATGGGGTCGTATTGCACTATGAAAAATAGCCCCAAATTTGGGGTCAAAATTTATTTTTTGGGGACATATTTCCTGGGGCCATATTTCGCAGCGCCATCGAAATATCAAAAAAAAAAAAGCGTGACCAGTAAATTGATCAAACTTTAGCTTTATTTTTAACAACATTTATTGCCTTACTTAACCTTATTTATAAAAAGAAGATTGTTAAATGTAATTTAGAAACTTTTTAATAATGTTTGATTCAGCAAACGTTTTGCAAAAGAAAAATTTTTTTTAAAAAAACTTGCGGTTACGTGTAGGACGTCCACTATTTAATACATAGCTTAACAATTACAAAAAGAACAATATGCGCATTGTGCTAAGAAAATGTATTAAATTTCGTGGAATTAAAATGTTTTTTTTTATAATGAGCTTAAGCCTGATCAGAAAATTACACCATTTCAGAAAAAAAATCGTTCATAATTTGTCACCATACACAGAGAGAAAACTTTTCACAATGACATTTAAAAACTATTTGCATAAAAGTCAACGAAAAATTCTTCATTTGACGCTTGCTTAATAGTTTCTACATTAAACTGTTTAGCTTTTGATCTTTTAAGAAATAGAATCCACGTATTCCCTAAAAGGCAGGAAAATGCTACAGCTATCTATGGCCAATACTTTATATATCATGAAAACAAAATATTTTATGAAAAGGAAACCAAATTTTTCCTGAAACACACAGCTGTTTTCCTCACTAAACTGTGTCTGCAACTTTTTGTGGCGAGTAATAGCTGTCACGTTAGGAAATTACTCTCCAATTTACAGAAAAATTGTGTCTGTGACATTTTTGTGAGAAATGTTCCCGCTTAAAATTTAAACACTAAAAACAATTAAAAATGCAAAAAAACAAAGAATAATAATATATTTTGTTCTTGGTACATTTTTTTTATTGTTTAATTATTTTGCTTTTAACATTTTTATAAGATAAACGACGGTTGTATTTTCGCCGCCGCGGCGCGCCGTTGTTGAAAAATTTTCAATTTAGTAAATTTTGGTCGCCGCACACTGGTTCATATTTTGAGAAGGCGGCCAAAATTATTTTTTTTTATGTTCTCCGATTTTAAAATTTTTTTATTCATGTGAAAGTAAATACTAGTGAACCTCGGGAGCCAAAAAATTTCAACCCTATTTCAACTATTTCATTGAGAACAGGGTGGTCCGAAATGGACTTTCTCAATATTTGGTTATAGTTTTGAATTTCTGAGTCAATTTTTGAAGTTGAAATGCTCATAACTTTTTTGTTTTTTAAGATTTTTTGACAGAATAAGTTTTGTGTATTAGTTTATTTTATTAGCTATACGTGATTTAAAGCATTAAACTCTGCGACCTCTAGAACTATTTAATTTTTTTTTTTTTTTTAATGTCAAAATTTCCCGGAAATTTCCTACTTTATAGAGCATAAGTCCTGAGCGTCAAAACGCGTCAAAAAAAAATCTATACTCTCTTGTAGTCCAGAATCTAACCTACATTTCTATACCCCATTGTACACACATCTGGATACGGCCTTGCGAACTACAGCAATTTCTGTGACCCAAGGTAAGATATTCGGTTCAAAAAATAAGTCCTGCAAGGAAAAATTACTGAAATTAAAGAAGGTGAATCTTAAAGAATTTTCGACAAATAAAGCAGTTCAGGCCACATAAATTATCTAGCACGTCAGGTTATCAATTAATTTGGAGAAGGTAAAGGTATTGCCATTGTTATGAACTTATTGTGGGTGAACGGATGCTGCAAAACGAAAAGGCGACATAAATAGACTAACACGTTAGATTTCTGAGTAAGTTAAAAGGTTAAACATTAGTAAATAGCCGCAACATAAACTACATAGTTTAATTACCTGAAAATTGCAACTTAATTTAAAAAAATGGAAGAGCAGGTAAATGGTAAAAAAACTAGCACGCAGTTATATTTTACGTGAAAATTATGATAAAGGATTCATTTCTGCATCAAATTCAACCAACGCAAAATAAGAAAACAAAAATTGCAATAATTGAAAAAATAGTGGAAGCGAGCCCTAAACGCACAAAGAGGATTTTAAAAAGTATGCCTACACCAACTGAAGAAATGAAATTTACTCCAGAAGAAACATTTGCACTATTTTTGGATTTAAAACTGACAAAAAATCAGTATACAGAACTGCGAAAGCGAACCAATGAAAAAAATTGTGGAATCTTTCCAGCATATCGAGATTTAGTTTCTGTCAAAGAGTGCTTACCTTCACAAACGGCTATTAGTGTAACTTCAAGTTCAGCAGAAGTAAAATTGCAGGCTCTTCTCGAACACACTGCAGAACGATTATTAAATACACTTGATGCTGACTGTTTAAAAAAACTTAAAAATTGCAGCATCACTTTATTTTCTAAATGGGGATGTGATGGAAGCTCTGGTCAGAAACAATACAAGCAATGTAATTCAGAAAATTCATCCGATGCTAACTTATTCATGGTATCTTTAGTTCCATTACGTTTAAGAAAAACTTATATTGGCTTAGAGCCGTCAACCAGTAGAGTTACAGAAATGGATGTATGGAAAAATGAAATTCCCTCTTCAACAAAGTATTGCAGACCAATAAAGTTTGTTTACAAAAAGGAAACTAAAGATGTCATAACTGAAGAAGTTCGAAAAATAAAAGATCAAATTAAAGAACTTCAACCGGCAATATTTAAATTTGATGACCAATGCATTGAAATTAATTTTCAAATGTTCCTTACAATGATCGATGGAAAAGATGCAGAAGCATTAACCGAAACAAAGTCTTCGTCAAGCTGTACCATATGCCAAAAGACATCAAGTCAATTAAGCCAACCCCCATAACAAGACAATAGTTTCAATGAAGCATACGAATTTGGAATGTCCCCTCTTCATACCAGAATTCGTTTTATGGAGCATATTCTTAAATTGGGTTATGATTTGGAATTTGGCCCGTTAGGCGAAACAGTGAAAAAAAACAAAGAAAATGTGGAAAAAAGGAAGCAAACAAAAAAACAAATTCAAGAAAAATGCCTTCACCTAGGCCTTATAATTGATCAGCCAAAACAAGGAGAAGGAAATTCAAATGATGGAAACACTGCTAGGAGATTCTTTTCCGATCCAGAAACTGCAGCATCTATCACAGGAGTACATTTTGAATTAATAAGACGATTCCAGATCATTTTACAAGTTATATCATGTAGCAGAAAGATAAATGCAAAAAAATTTCGCCAGTATGAAAATGAAACAGCAATTCTTTATAACAAAAATACTCTTAAAGACATATGCCAACCACAGTTCATAAAATTTTATACCATGGGGAACAAATAGTTCAACACAATATGCTACCAATTGGAGATCTATCTGAAGAAGCGCAAGCAAAAAGGAACAAAGACTACAGATTCTTCCGCGAGCATAACACAAGAAAAATGTCCAGATGTTGTACTAATCTTATTACTATTTTGTTGTGCACATCAGATCCATATATGTCCAGTATTCGAAAAAAATGGAAAAAGCTAAACAACTTCTGGAAAATGAAACCCAAAGCTATTTAGAAGAAATTTTTACTAATATTGTTTAATTTAAAATTGTTTATAGATTATAATTTGTTTTTGATTTAAGTATATATTTGTATTAATATATAAAAATAAGATTCACATACATCTCAAACCAAAAATAAAAGTTGAATTACCTAAAATGTTATCGATAGCCAAGAATGCTATTTGGGCATTTTTCAAAATATTCCTTTTCAGTTTTATCCTTATAACAACTCGTCTCGTCCCAAAAAAGCCAACCTTTGGCCCCTGTGAATATTGGGACTAAAAAATGTACAGGGGCCAAATATTGGCGTTTTCTGACAGGATCTAAGTTCGACAATAAAAAATAAATATCAGTTGTAAAATACAAGAGAAATAATGATAAATTATAAAAAAATCATATTTGAAATATTCAACTTTTACACCGAAACTCAACAAAAAAATTAAAATGCATTTTAAACTCCCCATAATTTTTGCTCCTATCAGTCGAATTTTACGTTTTATAGAGCAATTGAAAGCCTAACATCGCACCTATCGAACAAAAAAAATCGCATAAAAAAATACCGATCCAGTCAAAAGTTATGGAATTTTGACCGCCTTCTCGTAAAATTTCCCACTGTGCGGCGCCGAGTAAATGTGCATTTTAATTCGTTTATGGTCTAGTTTGGTTAAGTTTGGGCTTACAAAGCCGATACTGTATGATCATTTCCATTGTACGAATAATTTAAAAATAAATACATTCCCCCAAAAAACATGTAAAAATATGAACTTTAGCCATTAATACCGGGCTAAAGTAGTGAATGAAAGAAAAACCTTTTTTTTATTTTGTGCAAATTGTATGGTTTTATTTCTGAAGTTTTTTGTTTGTTTTGTGGTCCAGTTTATGGACAAATATGATATGTGGGAAATTCCATGTCAAATGGACCAAGAGTAAGACACGACCTCTTTCGACTTAAATGAAATTTGGTGACAAGGTTCCTTTTATCCTATTAGGAACATATATGACCAAAAAAAACATTTAAAATTTTTTTTTTCAAAAGTTATGTCATATTGAAAATGTCATAATTTCGCCGAATTAGCCGAATGTGTTGAGCTTTTTTCTTCAATATCTCAAAAACTACTTAACATACGAAGATGATGACTACTTAACATATAAAGATAATACTTGGGGCTACAACAATATATTGAAAAAAAGTAATATCTGTCAAATATTTAATTTTAAAAACGGACTAAGTCAAAAACCTTTTTTTTATTTGGCTGATTTTTCTTTTTATATAATACGTCAAACCGTTCTTTAAAAATCCTAAAACTTTGAAGGAGGTGTTTTTTTTTTTCTTTTTTAAGATATGATTTTTTTTCTTTCGCACCTTAAAAAATAATCCTAAAAAAGAATTTTAATATTGTAATTTTGAGCAATAAGTACACTGTGCTAGTTGCAAAAACAGGCGAGCCGGGCACTTAGCGTTTTAACCTAATTTGGGCAAGCTGAATCCAGTCGGGCTAAGCATTTTTTAGGTTAGCTCTTGTTTTCGAGATATACCGTTATTTCAAAAAAAGGAGGAGGCTGCCCAACATATATTTGCGTCACTCAAAAACGGTTTAGCTTAGTGCCCATTCACATTATACGATTTTTGTCGTTGCGATTCTTACTTTATAGGTAAGAGGGGTGAGAGGAATTATAAGGGGTACAGAAGCGAGTGTACTCTTCGATTCGTTTTAAGACTCAGTTAGTCTTTACTTTCTGTTTCTGTTCTGTTCCGTGCTGTTCTGTTACGAAATTGTAATAGTTACTTTTTCTGTAGCAACTTAGCAGCCATTTATGACAAATTTATCAGTTTTGCACCGTCCATTGTTTTTTTTCAATAACTTTAATGCACACAAATTTGAAGAAATTAAATTTTATTTATTCTTAAAATCAAAAAATGGTTTATTTCAATACAATAATGTATTTTTTATTATTTATTTTGCTGTCACTTACAATTACTTACCAAGTTTTTGATTTTAACAAACTGAACCGCAACAGAACAGAAAAACTAATCAATTTCTCAGGTTTTTTAATAACAAAAACAAATCAGCTGATTCGTAACAGAACAGAAAGGAAAGACTAACTGAGCCTTTATTCATTCATTCGTTCTCTCAATTTTCTCTCATTTGACGAAAAATGTATTAAGGTTGTTACGACAAATATCGTACAATGTAAATATGAGACCCACTTCAAAGAGGAAACGACAATAATCGCAACGACAAAAATCGTATAATGTAAATTGGGACTTATTGAAATTACTAAAAAAACCGAAATTCCGCACTAAATAATAAAGTAGGGTTGGTCATACATTTGACTCATCTAGGAGCATCCTACGCGCTGTACCATACAAATATGGCGGCTTTATAAAATTCTTTAATTTGGCCCCTGCGGCGCGTAGAATGCTCCTAAATGGGAAAAAGTTATGACCATTATCTTCGTATGTAAAGTAGCTTTTGAGATATTGAAGAAATAAGCTTAACAAATTTGGCTAATTCGCGAAATTATGACAATTTGAATATGACATAACTTTTGAAAAAAAAAAAAATTTAATTTTTTTGTTCATATATGTTTCTAATAGGATTAAAGGAACCTTCTCACCAAATTTCATTAAAATCGAAGGGGTCGTGACCCACTCTTGGTAGATTTGGGTAATTCCATGCTTTGAACACAAATTTAACATGTAACTAATTTTCAATAGAACTGTTTACATACAAGTTGTTTGCAGCTTTGGAAAGAAATATGAAAGAAAATTTGACTTACTCTAAAACTTTAAACATTTTAAAGTTTCTTTACATCTCATATTACTGAGTAACTTCATTTCAGTAATTTTCAGCTTCACTGATTTGTTTTTGCAATACAAATAAATATAATATTTTGTGAATAAAGATATCCTTGTGTTTTTCACTGCACTACTTGTCTGGATTTCTGATTACAAAATAATTCTCCCCTAGTAAATATTTATTTTAATTCTCTAAATCAAGATTTTTATTAAATTACAAATAGTTTGTGCTATTTTAGATGTAGATATAAATTTCCTTAAAGATTTTGTTATTTATTTATTGTATTATTTAACATGGTTGTTGTTTTCATTTGTTTCGTTGTCAATAGCACACTACACACCCCGTCTTTTAGGAAATTCTGTTCAAAATTACCCACAAAGTAAGAAATTTGAAATTCTTCCGTTACAATGTACGTGTAACAACAAATGTTTGCTAATGTAATGTTGTGTAATGTGAGTGTTTATGTATGTGTGTTTCGAGTATTATGATAATTATTTATTAATTATGAAATTCAAAGTTATGAATAAGTAATCCTTGATTATTGTTATTCATTCCTGGCACTGTAGCTCCATGTACCCCGCCCCGTTTTTTTATGTCCTTTGGCTGGTTTTGTGCTGACAACACGGAAAATGACAGTCAGTCAGCCAGTCCATCAGTCAGTCAGTTCAACAGCCTACAATGAATAACAGAATGATTGAATAAACAAAGGGAGGGGGGCTAGGGAAATGCACACAATATGACCAATATTTAGATAAAGTTTTAATGCGTGGCACTATGGGATGTTTTTGGAAAAAAAGAAGTGGAAGTGCTCTGGGAAAAAACAAGTAAGAGTGGTATTTTAAAACTGGAATATGTAAGTCCCCTGGTAGTATACTTGGGAGTGAGCTGGTAATTATGTCGGTGGCTCAAGTAAAACTACCCAAATCTTAAAACATCTGTATTTGTAATATATAAAAAACTAGCCGTGCCTTCGGCGTTGACCGCCCAGAGTTAATTTTTGTCTAACTATAAAAAAATACAAAGTCTATGTGTCTTATTGTATGGAGATCGATCCACATATTTATATTTTAAATTTTATCAAAATTGGCAAGATAGTTTCTGATAGGCAGAAATTGTCCCTACATATTCCTAGCTTTGAAAAAAATATAAAATCTGTGTTTTTTATTAACGCAGATCTAGGTTAGGTTAGGAAGGTTTATGCGCCCAAGAGCACACCTCCACTCGGTGGCCCATGCGGTCCATTGTGAATTATTTTCAATATCTATTAATAAATCAATGAATTTTCAAATGTAAATTTCAAAATGTAAATGGCGTTATTTGAACGTCGTTTGTATTTTGTTGGTTCGGTTTCACGTATTAGAGTCCAGCAGTAGTCTCCCAGTATGCCTTTGTCTCAAAATCCTTGATAAATTCTTTCAATTTTCATTAAATCTTGTTGAGCACGCTCCCTTGTTCGCGCTCACTGTACCTATTTTTTTTTGGAAATAAATCTAAATGCGAATAAAAAAAATGCAAAACATTGTCGGTGTCCACGGTATGTCCAACCGTAGAAACATTAAAACATACATATCTTAATGATTCTAATATGTCATATCCTTTTTTCCAACCAAATATCCCCTACACACAAAGCAAGAATAGCTTGAATCAGTAACACACGATCTCCCTGACATGCTTAATCGCTACTATTATGAATGTGGGCTTCTGTCAAATAAATAATTGTTAAATTGTAGTGGCAGTATTGACTGTAAACAAGACGCGATAGCCCAATTTTGATGCCAGATTCGAATTCAGCGCACCCAGATTAGTTAAAAAATATGCTTTGTTTTTTTTCCAAATTTGTAGACCTCAATAAAAAATGGAACTTCCAACGAAGCAGGTTTGTAAGGGAGAAACATAAAAGTTTCGCTTACCATTGCGCTTACGGAAGACATGAATTTTTTATGGTGAGTCCCACTTTAAAGCAATACATTTTTGACACATAAAGCGCTTATTCAGCGCATATAAAAATTGTTGGATGTACCGATCAGCTTTACACACTGACTGTTTTGATACTGTTGTTTTTTTAGTATTCTCCCTTACAAACTTGCTTCGTAGTAAGGAAATGCCGTGGCACTTGTAATGTTATTTTTATACCCTCTACCTCAATATGTTGTGAAGAGGGTATACTAAGTTTGTCATTTCGTGTGAAACTTTATATATTCTGGCTCTTTGAGTAATTCTAAGTCGATTAAGCAATGTCCGTCTGTCTGTCCGTCTATTGAAAACACGCTCACTTTCGAAAAACTCAAAAGAAATAAAAAAAAAAAACTGGGTGTAAAATTGCTTGTAGTTAACCTAAGCAGTTTGGGATTGAAATCCAGCCAAATTGGCTTAGAAGGATCAGAGCTATGAATCAAAATGTGGAACCACCACTTTAAAAAATTGATTACTTTGATACAAATACTAACATAAATGATTGAACAATGCACGAAATCATATTAAATTTTGCGAATATTCGTTTTATTTGACTGGAAATCATACTGTGAAATTTCATGAAGATCGGTCTATAGTTTACCCTAGGCCCCATATAAACCTTACTCCCGGAAAACAGTTTAGTACGCCTAAAACCGTAATAAATAATGCTATCATAACAGCATTTGTCGGTCAATAATTTAATATAGGTCCAAGCCTTCTTTCAACTTAGTTTCATATGGCCAAAAAAAATGACATGCAATTTTGTGATGTACGGTCCATAATTTACCTAGATCCCATTATTTGCAGCCTTCTGAAATTCACTGTAAACGCTTAAAGTTATTTCACTACTATTGAAACTTATGTTTTTTAATGCCAGAAATCACTCTGCGGAGTTTTGGGATGATTGGTTCATTCCTTACTATGGCTCCAATATAAGTCCCCATCCTGAAAATCATTTAAGTTCGGCTTAAACTGTTACGAATCAAGATATTTTACTCAAGATTGTCGGTCAATAATTTAATATAGGTATAAGCCGGAACCAATTCTAATGCTGATGTATGTTTTTCTAAAGATAAATTAATAATAAATAGACATCATATAGAAATCACTCCTGAAATATTCAAATTGTCGGTGGAGGGTATCAAAGATTCGGCACAACCGAATATAACACTCTAACAGCCGTACCTAAACAAGAGCGGAAAGCGTTTTCTAGCTGTCAAAAATGCCCATGCCCATACAATTTGTATGAAGCATCCCTAAATAGAGCGGTGTCAACGCTTTGCAATTGGAAAATCCGATTATGACAGCACGTTTAATATTGTTAATAAATAATGGCAATTTAGCTGTTTTTTTGTCAATCTAGCGGTTTTTTCTTTTTTTTTATTTCCATTATGTGGGTTTGCTTAAACAAGAAAGTTAACAATACTGTTTGTGACACAACGTTTACGCTTTTGTTTAGGTATGGCATATCTGCGTAAAAGCTAAGCGGAAGAAAACGTTCCGCCTTCCGCTCTTGTTAAGGTACGGCTGTAACTTGTTTTTATAAAAGTTGTTGAGAGTTCTTTCACTTACTTTACTGCGTTTCTGTATTTCTCATTGCGTAGCGCATAATTGTGCGCCTATTTTTAAAACCTTTTCTTTAGCTTCACTTCGGAAAATCAAATCTTGTAACGTTAATTTAACCGCCTTATACTCAATGCAAATGGATGAAACTTTGCAAGCATACATATTCCCGATGACAATACACGAATACATGGGCGTAGCCAGCATAAAATCTAGGGGGGGCAAAATTTTTTTTTTGGTCAAATGCTTTTTTGACAGCCTTTTACTCAAAGCAAATGGATGAAACTTTGCAGGCATACATATTCCCGATAACAATACACGAATTCATGGGCATAGCCAGGGTAAAATCAAGGGGGGGGCCACAATTTTTTTAAATGCTTTTTATTAGCTTCACTTTGGAAAATCAAATCTTGTAACGTTAATTTAACTGCCTTTTACTCAATGCAGATGGATGAAACTTTGCACGCATACATATTCCCGATGACAATACATGAATCCATGGGCGTAGCCAGGATAAAATCTAGGGGAGGGGGGTTAAAACCTTTTCTTTTGCTTCACTTCAGAAAATCAAATCTTGTAACGTTAATTTAACCGCCTTATACTCAATGCAAATGGATGAAACTTTGCAGGCATACATATTCCCGATGACCATACACGAATACATGGGCGTAGCCAGGATAAAATCTATGGGGGCAAATTTTTTTTTGGTAAAACGCTTTTTTGACCGCCTTTCACTCAAAGCAAATGGATGAAACTTTGCAGGCATACATATTCCCGATGACAATACATGAATCCATGGGCGTAGCCAGGATAAAATCTAGGGGAGGGGGGTTAAAACCTTTTCTTTAGCTTCACTTCGGAAAATCAAATCTTATAATGTTAATTTAACCGGCTTATACTCAATGCAAATGGATGAAACTTTGCAGGCATACATATTCCCGATGACAATACACGAATACATGGGCGTAGCCAGGATAAAATCTAGGGGAGGCAAAAATTTTTTTTTTTGGTAAAATGCTTTTTTGGCCGCCTTTTACTCAAAGCAAATGGATTAAACTTTGCAGGCATACATATTCCCGATAACAATACACGAATTCATGGGCGTAGCCAGGATAAAATCAAGCAGGGGGGGCAGAATTTTTTTAAATGCTTTTTATTAGCTTCACTTTGGAAAATCAAATCTTGTAACGTTAATTTAACCGAATTTTACTCAATGCAGATGGATGAAACTTTGCAGGCATACATATTCCCGATGACAATACACGAATACATGGGCGTAACCAGGATAAAATTTAACTCAAAGCAAATGGATGAAACTTTGCAGGCATACATATTCCCGATAACAATACACGAATTCATGGGCGTAGCCAGGATAACATCAAAGAGGGGGGCCAGAATTTTTTAAATGCTTTTTATTAGCTTCACTTTGGAAAATCTAATCTTGTAACGTTAATTTAACCGCCTTTTACTCAATGCAGATGGATGAAACTTTGCAGGCATACATATGCCCGATGACAATACATGAATCCATGGGCGTAGCTAGGATAAAATCTAGGGGAGGGGGGTTAAAACCTTTTCTTTAGCTTCACTTCGGAAAATCAAATCTTGTAACGTTAATTTAACCGCCTTATACTCAATGCAAATGGATGAAACTTTGCAGGCATACATATTCCCGATGACAATACACGAATACATGGGCGTAGCCAGGATAAAACCTAGGGGGCAAATTTTTTTTTTGGTAAAATGCTTTTTTGACCGCCTTTTACTCAAAGCAAATGGATGAAACTTTGCAGGCATACATATTCCCGATAACAGTACACGATTTAATGGGCGTAGCCAGGATAAAATCAAGGGGGGGGCCAGAATTTTTTAAAACCTTTTCTTTAGCTTCACTTCGGAAAATCAAATCTTGTCACGTTAATTTAACTGCCTTTTACTCAATGCAGATGGATGAAACTTTCCAGACATACATATTCCCGATGACAATACATGAATACATGGGCGTAGCCAGCATAAAATCTAGGGGGGCAAATTTTTTTTTTTTGGTAAAATGCTTTTTTGACTGCCTTCTGCTCAATGCAAATGGATAAAACTTTGCAGGCATTCACCAGGATAAAGTCTAGGGGGGCGGGCAAAATTTTTTTTTGATAAAATGCTTTTTTGACTGCCTTCTACTCAATGCAAATGCATAAAACTTTGCAGGCATTCATACTCCCGATGGTAATACACGAATAAATGGGCGTAGCCAGGAAAAAATCTAGGGGGGGGCAAACAATTTTTTTTGATAAAATGCTTTTTTGACTGCCTTCTACTCAATGCAAATGGATGAAACTATGCAGGCATACATATTTCCGATGACAATACACGAATACATGAGCGTAGCTAGGATTAAATCTAGGGGGGGGGCAGAATTTTTTTTTTGTGAAATGCTTTTCTTTACATTCACTTCGCAGCATCAAATCTTGCATCCATTTGCGTTAAGTAAAAGGCGGCTAAAGCATTTTACAAAAAAAATTCTGCCCCCGGAAATTTTAATCCTGGCTAAAAAAAAAATTTCTAATGAATTCCTTACTTACTGCAGTTTTTACCCCTAAATATTAAAAATATTTTCATTTAAATTTAAAACTATTTTCGTAAATGTAAATGTAAATGTTAATGTAAATTGTAATGTATTAATTAAAGCTATTCGTTACTAAAAAGTAAAAAATAAAAAAAAAAAAAAATTTTAAGAAACGCTTTTCTTTACCTTAATATATTGATCAGTTGTGAACACAGAATAAATATGAATACCAAAAAAATCGACTAAAAGTCAAAAAATAACAACATTTCAAACAACATAAACTTTTAAATCAAAATGGAAAACAACTCACACATCCCTTAAAGAAAAGCGTGGGGCGCCCATACCAACCTAAACTTAAAAAAAAACATGACTGCCGTAAGTACATTTTAATATTTCAGACCGAAAGAAATACAACCAATCATGTTTAAAGCTACCAATTTTCAATAATTGAGCATTTTGTTTCATAACAACGCGCCCACGCTTTTCTTTAAGGGATGTGTGAGTTGTTTTCCATTTTGATTTAAAAGTTTATGTTGTTTGAAATGTTGTTATTTTTAAGGTAAAGAAAAGCGTTTCTTAAAATTTT
This sequence comes from Pollenia griseotomentosa, assembly GCA_963931875.1. Classification (NCBI taxonomy): domain Eukaryota; kingdom Metazoa; phylum Arthropoda; class Insecta; order Diptera; family Polleniidae; genus Pollenia; species Pollenia griseotomentosa. Next base: position 21,965,584 of record OZ007561.1, read on the forward strand.
TTTTTTTTTTTATTTTTAAATGTGCCATTAGTCGTTTGCAAAATTATAAAAATTGTTATTGGGCTGTCAAACAAACTGTCACACCGCTCTCACTTTTGCGACATTTTGTGCACTATACCCTGGCAAATCATCAAGAATAGATTCACGCTTGAACAAAGCTATCAAATTAAAAGTCACATTATTTTATTTTATTGTTGAATTAAATACATACAGACAATTTATTGATTAGCACAAGCCAGTAAAACCGAAACGTGAAGAAAGACGCGGGCAGAAAAAGGAGCTAAATGCAGTTTATACTTCACTGCCAATTTAAGAATGCAGTTTATACTTCACTGCCAATTGCGAATATATAGCACGCAACGTAAATGAAACGAGCGACATAAAATCGTAACTATACCTAAAAACACATGAAAAGATTGTCTGATATTAGTAACCATATTATTTGCGGTGGACGAAAAAATAGACCACATTGAAATGCATGGAGATGTTTATTATAACGTCTAGAATATAGAATATTTGTAAAGGAGATATAGTCTTTTATATAGTCTGACTTAATTATTTAAAACATTGTGTGAGCTCGCCGCCACTTGTATGAAAATTTTGTCATTGATTTGTATTGGCATGTCCTCAGTATTTCTTCTAGGCCAACTGGGTTACTTCTACCTAAACGTGGTTTCATATACACACACATACTAGATGTGTTTAGTTAGACGGAAACATATGCAAGCCCCTAACATATTAATGGGATTTCTTATTGAAAAAGTTTATTTTCTGTTCGATTTTTTGGTCGTTTTTTTGTGTGTTTTAGATATTATTTTTTTTTTAATTATATAGATAGGGTTTCTTAATTGGTACGACCAAAATGGAAATGAAGTTGACTTCGGACTTCTTTCTCGGCTTGAAACGTTATTCAATTCCCTTAAATAGATAAATCCTTCAAAAGCGTTTGTAAATTGATTAATATTTTTATCAAGGTTCAAAATCTTTGACGGCTTCGTTGCGTAAGCCGCTAAATATCGGGTGAAGCACACATTAGGGAGGAGCCTTCAGTGATGCATGAGTTAGACCTTTGTCGGAAATATTAATGGTTTGTTGTAGTTTTAATGCTGTCTACAAGGCCACTGGTAACAGAGTATTTTTGAAACCACCTTGACGCTACGATCTTGAACGATAAGTAATTTCAATAAGATGGCGCAACGTGCCACGCAGCGTAAGACACAAAAGAATTGTTGATGACTTAATTCGGCAAGCGAGTCATTTCAGCCAATGGTGGTCTCAGATGGCCGCTTTATTTCTGTGATATATTAAATATCTTGTCTATGTCAACAATGTTAAAAGAGCTAAAATTCAGCATTGTACGCAAAATTCTTGATACTCTAGCACGAATTGTGTACTAAAGTTAATTGCAAATTCGGTACAGCGTATTAATTCTTGCAAGCGATTCCGCGGCGAAAATTTGAATGATGTCTTGTTCTATGAATAATGATACAGTTTTTCTAGTGATTTCATAACAAAGCTACAAGTAATTTCATTTAAAAACAAAATGCGTTTCTTTTAATAAGAAACCCTTTGTACACACACTTGGCCACACAAACAAAAACAACAAAAAACTTTTTACTCAAATCATAGAATACTACTCATATAGAAATTAAATAGCACCTAATGAAAATTAAATCGGAAAACTCTTCCAACACTCTTTAAATTTAAATACAATGGCAAAGAAAAGAAAATTGTAGGAAATATAGAGAAAACGTACGTTAGAATAAATAGAAGAGTAAGAAGTTGAAAAGCAACAAGAAGAAGGAAACTTTTCATATGTTATGGTTAGCTAAATAAACATCGGAACGTGCTGATGAGGACTTCAATTTTAAAAATGTGTAGGAGGAGTAAAGTTGGCAACAACTCGGCTATCAATAGAAATATATTGCATGGCAAATTGACTTTAGGTTGGGTATGTTTGTTTTGTTTGTGTGTAATGTTTTAAGACAAACACCGAAGTGTAAAATAATAGCACATAGAATTTTTATTGTCTAGAGTGAGAAAATATTGCGAAAATTTGCATATTAATGTAAACCTAATTTTTGGAATAAACTTTTTACTGCCAAAATAAAAAAACCTTCAGAGTTGTAAAGAAAATGCACTATTAGCATTATTGTTTTAAGTAGTTTTTTTTTAAATTTGAGTTTTGAAAAAAGCTTTTTTGGAGTTTTTTTTTAAAATATAAAAACAAATTAAACAAGAGCATTAGTGAGCTTTCTCTCAATTTAATTGGCAAGCTTGCTTGGATCACATAACTCCGCTTATACGGCGTTGAAACAAGTTCACCATAAAAGAATCCTTATATTCTCTGTATTTTTCACCAAAATTAGAAAAGACAATGTTATTTTCTTGTTTTTTCAAGTTTTTTGAATTTATTCTTTACAATATGTGGGAGTTCAGTAACTTAAACTCAAAATATCTTCAGTATTGTGGTTATTTTGTTGAACTATTTATAGTTTTTAATCCAAATTTTTAAAATTTTTAATTAGGCTTAAGTTCATCAAATTTAATTTTCATTAAATTATTTTTATGAAGAAAGAAATTTTACAACATGAAAATTAATTAAAATTGTAATTGATAATTTTTCATTATTGACCGTGGCCGGGGCTCGAACCGCGGCCGGCCGGACTTCAATAGTCAAACATCAATCCTTAAACCAAATTATATTTTAACCTTTGGTAGATCGAAATTTGCTTTTTTGAATGATTATCCATTTTAATTGATTTAACATGTTTTTCCTTTCTTCTGTTTTTTCCGTACTTTTGTCAAGAATTCTTCTTGAAGTCCAAACTACATTTTTTTTTTTTTTTTATTTTTGTCTTTCTTTTTCTTGTTGACCTTTTTCAGCACAACTTGAAGGACAAATGTACACATAGAGCTCGTTCGCTTCAGCTCTGAGCTCTCGATATGCAGATCGAACTAGGCCCTGTAGTTCTTATAAGGTTGCATTTCACCGTCTGTTCTGGGCCGTAGTAAAATATAAGACTGAAATATTTTGTATTGTATTAATGTACGAATATATTCTATAGATCCGACAAAAAAATGCTTAAACTAAACATAGTATTATATCAAAAATCCCGCTGGTTTATTGAGCGAATGAAAAACTGCCTGCGCTCTAAATATTCGTTCATTCAACAACATAAATTGTTTATTTATAGCTTGGTTGAATATTCTTTCTGTTTTCCTTTTTGTTATACCCTTCACCACAGGTGGAAAAGGGTATATATAAGTTTGTCATTCCGTTTGTAATTTCTACAATATTGATCTTAGACCCTAAGTATATATATTCTGGGTCGTTATGAGGAGTGAAGTTGATTTAACGATATCCGTCCGTCCGTCCGTTCGTCTGTCCGTCCGTCCGTCCGTCTTACGTTTGATATGTGTTTTCCGGAGACTCCAGACATGATAGCGGCTAGGTTGTTTTACATTTATGTCACATATAGTCTACCATTTCTTGCTATTGAAATTGTAATGAACAAAATGCCGGTGGTAGCCTGCATCATTCCTTATTTCAAAAAAAAAAAAAAAAATATCAATCTATTTGGTTGCTCTTTAGAAGAAAAAAACGAAAACGAATGGGAGCCATTGTTAACCACTAGCGGTCAGTCGGTTGGGGGGGTTCTTGTTTTCGAACTTTTCCTATGCCAATAGAATTTCGTTCACATAAATATTTGTATAGACTCCCTCAGAATAGAACAATATGGACCGGATGTTGATCTATGTAATAATACAATCACAGGCTGGTAATTGAACCCCTATAGAGATCAACTAAAAATAACTCGGATTAAATTAAATCAACCTAAACAAATTTTAACTGTCTATCCCTGGTGTACTGGGATATATAGGCGCGTCTTGACCCTCCCTACCATTAATTTCAGTAGCACCCAAAAAATTATTAATTATACTAAAATCCCACAACGCGAGCTACTCTTTATCCCTCACATCACTTGCAGTAAGAAAACATTATTTGAACTAGTTTTCCATGATAATATCAATCAATTCACTTTTTATTTAGAGATATTCATGTTAAAAAATTTTATTTTCTTTCGCCAACAAAACTCGGCTAAATTTAAGCAAAAGGTTTTAATCTGAAATAATTAAAAAATATTGAAACAAATATTTCATTAAACATTCGGAGAAATTAAATTTTAAACAGATTATCAAAGAAAATAAAGGCACTTATTGTTACTTAAGGTATGGAAATATCTATATCACTTTTGCAATTAAAATAAAATAAGGACTCACAGCTTGTCAGAAAAGAATTTTTAAGACACGAATTTGCATCTACAACACCTCATAAACCACGCTATAGTTTTTTTTTCTTGCTTGACTAATGTTCAAGCAACGCAATGTTGTAGATGTAAGCAGTTGCCAGAAAGATATTGTCACCATTAATTACCACTATCAATCATAAATGATAATAACGTATATTGCCACTAAACAAAGCTTAACTTCTCCTTTTTTTTTTTTTATTATTTTTAATTGTTATAAAATCAGAACCAAATCATACTTTATTATGAAGTTTAAAAGGATAATAGCTATAATGTCCTCTTCGTTTTCCGATGGCGCAACAAATGAGCAACACAAATATATTAGTTTTCTGCTGCTTAGTTCGGACATTCCCCAAATTCTTATCAACAATTTGTTTCAGCCATTAGTCACTGTTATAATTAGTATATGTACAAGTAAGAAATAGAACATGTTGCTAATAACACAGTACAACAGCCAATCTGGGGGGTGAGAAATTCCAAGTCAGGGTGATGGTACTAGGTCAGTATAGTAAAACCCTCAAAGGGTTTGGCGTTCGTATGTGCCAGTTTTTTTTTATGACATTTTAAAGTTTTTCCTTATCTTGATGTTTTTTTGTTTAACATAACTCGAGAACCACTTGTCCGATTTTGCTAAAACAAACTCAAAAATATTTAGAATTACAATTTCTTTAATCCGTTCATATAACGTTTTTCTTTATAATCAACAGTTTTGCCGGCAAAAATAAACTTGTGGAGAAAAAAAAATATTTGTTTGCCTAAAAATAGGCAATATTTATTAAAATAAATTTTAATTTTTAGGCCAAAAAATTTTTTGTTTTCTCCACAAATTTATTTTTACCGGCAAAACTGTTGATTATAAAGAAAAACGTTATATGAACGGATTAAAGAAATTGTAATTCTAAATATTTTTGAGTTTGTTTTAGCAAAATCGGACAAGTGGTTCTCGAGTTATGTTAAACAAAAAAACATCAAGATAAGGAAAAACTTTAAAATGTCATAAAAAAAAACTGGCACATACGAACGCCAAACCCTTTGAGGGTTTTACTATACTGACCTAGTACCATCACCCTGACTTGGAATTTCTCACCCCCCAGACAAAAATCCCAAAAATGTTCCACAGTGTAATAAAGGTCATAACAACATGTTATTAACGTATTTTGGTGTATATTCAAAATTAGTATGATATGAAACTACTGGCTTTAAATATTACAAATAAAGGATTGATTAATACGTATTATAAAATACTTAATGAAGTAAATAATTTCAATAAAAACATTCTTATTCTAAGTAAAAGAAATAGGAAAATTATTTAAAGTAAAAAACACAACAATAAATTGAAATTTATACAAAAAATCTATAAGAAAACTTTATATTGCTTTTAACAAAAAATTCTTGCATTACAAAATTCAGCCAACAATGGCTGAGATATGACCAAAAAACCACGACTGTCTCTAATTTTTCCAAAAAAATCCCTTGTGGTTGTTGTATTTTTATTACTTTTTTCTGTATATCTGGAGAACGGCAAGAGCCAAAGTTTTCAAATTAGGTACAAACATTTAAGTTATAAATACACACCATCCCACAAAATGTGGGCGGGATTGGAGAAGTGGGCGTGGTACCTCCCATACAAAAAGTATTAAAAATTGTATAAAAACCTGAATTTTTTGACTGTAATATGACTTATGGTTACGCCTTATATATCAAAAGATCGGAAATTTTTAATTGCAAATATTTTCTGAAAAACTCGGAAAAATCGGTTCAGATACGAAAAAGTTATGACCCAAATATTAATTTTTTTTTGAAAAATACCCATTTTCGGGAACCATAGATTTTCCCGAGTCCAAGTTTTATAACCAAAATAACTGGCAAATTTCTTCTTTAACACGTCGTTAACCTGTCAAATCTGTTAAGAAATAGCAGAGTTATGACCAAAATACTGAAATCCCAAAAATTACTCTTTTTTATTATAATTAAGTTTGTTTTTTATACCCTTCACCGAAGGTCCTACACCCTATAAAGTATGTATATTCTGGGTCCTTATGAAAAGCGAAGTTAAAATCGGGTTGTCGTCTCTTCTCCCCCCCTTCGCATTTGTTTACATAGACTAGCATAATGCCCAATATGATTTTCGTTATCACTCTTCTTTATTATTTTATCTATTTAACGAAATAATTTTAACAAATAGAAACTAGGAATTTCTGTGTTTTTTTGCTACTTTAAAACTCGCCAAAAGAAATAAATCTACGGTATGACAACAGTGCCTTTACAAAAAGAAAACAAACAAAAAACTGTGATGAGTTGTAAACAGTTAACGGTCCATATTTCATTTTAATGATATTTAAACAGCGTTCCTTCATGGTTCAGTTGTCTAGGGGGTGTGTTAAGTTAGAAACTGTGAGTTCCCTGGTTCGAATCTTGGTTTTTGAAAAAGAAATTTTTTTTTAATATTTTTATGTTCTAAAAACGATTTTAAAAAAATATTTACCAGTTTTCGCTTTTTAAATTTCATTTATAATGAAGTTTTAAGTATTGTAAATATGTATGTGTATGTAAAAATTATTTAGTTGCTCCGTATTCTGCTCGCACAATGGTGAAGGCTATATAAGATTCGGCACAGCCGAATATAGCACTCTTACTTGTTTTTTTTTTTAACTTTTTGTCACAGAGACGAGCCAAACTCTTAACCAAAAATTAATGTGCTTAATTTATTAATCGCTTGATGTAGTGGAATGAAATATGTAGTTTTCGGTTTTCTATAAACTAATTTCAAGTCAACCAAAATTTAAATTTTAACTTGAACTCACAGAAAGAATTTTTTATGTTTATCTCGGAACCAACGTCAGTGCAGGAATGGCATGTTAAAAAAATGGTATGGGTGGTATTTTGTTTATTAAATGGTTTATCTTTCTTTCTAAAATTCTTTAAAGTTGTATTACAGTTGGTGGTTGTTGTATTAGAAGCGAAAAATAACGACGTTGTATTGTATAATTTTAACAATTAGTTTAAATAAAGAATTTTAACAACAAACTTAAAGTAAATACTTTGCAAAAAATAAAGGATAATAGCAGTATACAGTGTTTGGTGCGTTTTAGATTGCAACTGTTTGTTATTGCAATAATTTTGTCGTTGACAGCGAGCGCTATTTTAATCAATTTAGCAAATCTAGATGCAAATTAGGTAACAGCTGATATACAGAATTATCGGTGGTGAAAAGTAGATATGACATTATTTTTTGAGAAATATTAATAAAATTTTATTTTTCACTTACATGTTTATGCCTTGCGAATGGTCTTTTGCCTTCGAATAAATTTTGTTTTAATTAATTTGCGCCTTGGCACTTTTTCGTATTTTATATGCTAAAATCGTAACACAGAATAGCAATTGCTGGCATTTATATATTTTCAAGACGCATTGACTTTCGCATCGCAATACAGAGTAAGTCCACTGGTTTTGTCAAGGCTTCTGTTTTTGTTGAGGAAGTGGCCTTCTATAACTTGATTTCTGGTCATACAAATGTATTTAAGTTTTGTGTTAGACACGCTTAATGCATATATATATATTTACGTATTTATATGTGCATCTATTTAGTAATTATTTTCTAATTGCTACTTATAAACTTTAGTAGGTCTTAAGAACTTCTATGAGTTCTAACATAGTAAATTCTCTTACTGATTATTTCTTTTTCCCCCCAGAATTCACCTAAATAAAAATTCATCAAAGTTAAACTGGCCATTACTTTGTTTGTGCAATATTATACAATTCTTTTTTTATTGCCAGTTTAAGTTGTGAGATATGTATGTTGTAAACGTACATTTTGTTTTAATAAACAGACATTTTTATGTCCTCAACAACAGACAGACAAACGGGTTGCTTGTATTCGGTTTGTATTTCTGCATATATCAATTTACTTTATGATACTGAAAAAGATAAGAATGTTGTTAAAGACTCCATTTAGCAAACCGTTTAGTTTGATATAAATACACAGATACTTGCATATACATTTGTAGTCTTAATATTACGCACACATAGATATTTATACAAAATAATTACATAAAAGTGAGTACATCTTATAATTACTTGTGGCCCAAGATTTGAAAGTGCCCACTCTTAAACATTTAGCTATAATAACAACTTCACTTGCATGTACGTACAGCAATTACTAAAATTGCAAGTCGTTTTTTGGAAGTTAAAGGACAGATAGACACTACTGCAAAAGTACCAACCGAGAAGAATTATAGGCGCTTCTGCTTTTCAGGCCTTTTATAAATGATTTTTTATTCATTTCACTGTGCCTTCTTTAGAAAATTTTTTTTTTTAAATGTCTTTTAAAAAATATCTTACAAATTTAAGTTTCCCTCTTTAAATATGGCCTACGAAAATCATTAATTCAATTATCAACAGTTATTGATTGTTCGTTTTAGATTATTAGCATCAACAATTTTGTTAAGATAAGACTTAATTTTTATAGATTTTTCCAAGGGCTTTTGGAAACCTATAAAGTATCAAGCAAAAGTTCTACATGCAAAGAAAAATTTTTACCAAACTTTTTTCAATTAAATCAAATAATGCTGTTTCAAAAAATTTTTTTTATTTGTTCCAATTAATTTGCCTTATTTGAAAATAAAAAGTATAATAATTGTGTGTATTTTTGCAACATACACACAAACTTCAAATTATTTGAAAATTATTGAAATAAAATTCAAACAATTTTTTAATTATTTCAATGAACTATGTTGATTGAAAAAAAAATATTTTGATTTGTGCTTACGTTTTATATACATAGTTCCTTTTTCTGGTGGTCATATTTCCATTGAAAAGGCGTCATAACGCTGATGTATTTTGACATCAGTACTATGACAAGTGTCTTCGTTTTTGACCCCATGACACTTTTCATCATTGTGATGTCATCCTTAACATCACTTGGCCAAAGTGTTATCGGGGTCAAAATGAAATTATGTCATCAACGGGATGACACATCGGCATCACAAAAATGACGAACATGTCCTCAGTACGATGACGCAGTAACATCGGAGAAAGGACACATTAGCATCAATTTAATGACAGTTTGTCATTAAGTCAAAGTCATTATTATTATTATTTACTTACCCGTTACATATGGCTGTTTCACGTTTGTTGAATAACGACCTTTGTTTACAGCAGAACTCTCAATTATAAAACACCAGCATCATGCCCCATATGGTTTTCGTAATCATTCTACTTTAAAAATTTGATGTATTTAACTAAATAATTTAAAAAATAGAATATAGGAATTTTTGCTTCTTATAATACATTGTAATCATGAAAATAATGTTACAAATATACAAAATGTGTCTTAAAATAGATGACACGAAAAAAATGACAAAATTCTACGAAGACGTTAGTCACTGGATTTATGTTACTTTTTGCATCATTGATGCCATTTCTAGTAACATTGATGTGACAATTCTGATGTTAGGGCATCATTAATATGAAGATGCATTTTTCTATCAGTGTATTGTTTGAATCTAAACAGCAAGAAAAGCTCAAATTGACAAAAATGTTAATTGATATGATCAATTTGTCTCAGGCGGAAAATCAATAAGGAATTTAATGAATAGTACAAATTTCTAACTAATATGTTGATTGAAGTTGGTTTTTTTTTATAGTGCTGTGAGGGTACAAGAGTTCAAAGAAACACACTGCAGACAGTACTTGTTGCTTTTAAAAGCTTTAAATACTTTAAAATATTTTTGTTTGTACTTCTAGTATTTGGAAATTACTTCGTTCAGTCAAAGAGAATTTGCGATGTTTACTATGTTGCAAAAGAATTGCTGTTACAATAATATCAAAGAAATAAACAAAATTGTCTTCATAAAAAACAAAAACAATTTAACGCCGACATGCACACATTTTGGCTCATACATACGGTATTTGAAAATTTCACTATAACAAAGCATTTGTTTTTCTTCTACACATTCATAGTTTAACGTAAGTGGACCGTGTACACTTCTCTTTCGTACACAGTAAAAAATAAAAATTGATTTCAATTAAAAAATTTGTAATATTAATTAAAAAATTAATTAAATTTGCACCAGTAAACAAATTAATAGTATCAATTAAACCAGTTAATAGTATTAATTAAACGTTTAATTCATTTGATTAAACGTTTAATTCACTTGATTACATTTTTAATTAAAACTGATTATATTTTTGATTAAAGCTTTAATTGGTGAACAAATTTGGAGAATTATTTCTGTGTATTTATCACAACACTAGAATATAAAGTTTGAAAAATGTTCAATGATTTGAATGTGGCTTCAAAAAGAATTGTAGAGGCTTCTACGAAAAAGTTAGCAAATAACAAGCTCCTCGGTAGGATAGCTGGTAGTGAGCTAGTCTATCAGCGCCGGGGTTGCGGGTTCGATTCCCGCCAGAGACTCTGGCTGCAGCTTCGCGGGTTTAGCTTAGGGAATTAAAAAAATCTAAGGAGTTTTATAATAGTAGAAAACTGCTTATTATTACTTTGTAACCTGTTATATAACTTGTGCTGGGTAGATGCGAGAAGGCAAGACCTTGCTCCTGTATGACACGCCTTGTAAATAACGCAAAAGTTTGAAATGTGTTTGAGAGGCCTTATATCTGCAAAAGAAAAAAACCCTTTTTAGAAGGTCTCTTTACTATTTGCTTTTCCCCGCTTGTAAGAAACGTTTGAATATGTGTTTGTATATGTTTCTGAGTTTATTTAACTATCTGTGCTTATTATGTTGTTATATAACAAAACGAAACCAAATTACGTTCAAAATACACTCTAAAAAATAAAAAACAACTAAAGCTACAAATTTACAAAAATATTTTGATTTATGTTGCTTCAAAATAACAACAACAAATTATTGTTTGTAAAATAATTAATACATTTCAGAGAAAATTTGATAAATTAAATTGTTAAATCCAAATCTTGTTTACTAGAAACTGTAAATTGAATAAACAATTTTAAGTTGTTCAGGTTTTTGAAACCTTACTAAGGCTCTTAACTAATTACTACTATCTTTTGTATTAAAAGACAATGTTTTTTGAGTGAAGTATTTAGTATTTAGCAAAATGTATTAACAAAGTGACTTCAGTACTACAACAATGAAACAATAGAGAAAACAACAGGCATTTTGTTGCTAGAATTGAGACGGCAAATGTCAAAATGCCTTATTAAAAAAAGTAAATAAACAAACAAAATGACGACAAACGTGACACACGAAGAAAATCACTGCAAACAGCTGTGCTTGTGAGGTCACTTTATTAGTACATTCTGGTATTTAGCTTTTACTCTGTGGGGTTAAGAGCTACCACATTTTTACTTTAGGCCTCGATACTCTTACGTAAATGTTACGGACACGCAAACTTTGCGGTAGACTTCAATGATTGGTAGTTTCTAAAAATACTCAAACGAGATAAAATATGTATGTTCAAAGGAAAACATAAAACGTATCAAAATTAAAATAATTTATAAATTTTGGTATTACCTTTTTGTGCATTTTATAAAAAAACATCGTGTGCGTCAATGTAATGTTCGCTTTATATATAAACATAAAATATTTAGCAGCTGATACGTAAAAACAGAGAAAATTTAATCAGTTTCATTCGTAAGGCTACGTACGTTTACGTAAAAGTTCCTTTTTATACATAAGTTTGGTAAGGAAAATATAACAGCTGATCCGCAATATGCACGCTTACGTAAGTGTATCAGGCCCTTAAGGCTCAGTTAGGCGAACGTTGCTGTACCCGTAATGTACCGCACCGTACTGTTAGCACGTTAGTGCACTTATAGAACGTTTAAAAACGTGTCATATGTTTTTCCCATACATAAACAAAAAGCAATAGTAATATATATGAAACAATACACACAGTGATGGGAATCAAAAATGTGTAAATGGTGACCGGTATGCAGAAAAAGTACCAAATGATTTAAATGGTATCAAAACAGTATTTTGTGTATGTATAAAACGTTAATAACTTAATATTTATGATAAAGATTTACAACAAACAAATTTGTATTTCAGCATATATACTTTTTTTTCAGCAAACATATAGTAAATGTGCGTACACCAAACAAGGTTTTGATACCATTTAAAGCCTTTTATATAATTTACATTTCCATTGTATGTGCATATGCATTTGTTTATTTTATACATCTAAATATATGTATATTTGGAAATATGTTGTACTGTAAGTTGTTTTGTCGCAATTCAATAGCTATACTGAAAAAAGTACCAAAAAGAGCCAAAATACCCGCATTCAATGTAACATACAAGCCACCCATCACTGTTTTACAAATGTCACGTAACAATGGTATGAAATTCTATTTTATACAGAATGGTACGTTGCAACTAGGGTACATTACATTTCGGTAAGCTTTTGTATTGGTTTGCATATAACAAAAAGCGAACAGCTAATTGATACAGTACAGATACGGTACAGCAACGTTCGCATAACTGAGCCTTTAGCCATTAAACGAAATAATTTTTATTTATTTATTTGGTCTATAGATTATAAATCCTAACAGACTAAAGAATGTAATACAGGTGTGAATACATTAACTATTTAAATACAAAATTAGTTTTCTTTTTAAAATATCATTGCTTTCAGAGAGATCTATAATATGATACAATTTAATAAAATTTTCACAAATGCGACGAAAGTAGTCATTATTAGCATAATCGGATCTGTAGTAGTTAAGACTGATGAGTTGAAAGTTACGAGTTGGCCTATTTGGAAACCAAAAGTTAATTTTACCAAGCAGGAACGTAGAATCAACTTCACCATGAATTAATCCAAGTAGAAAATATATACTCAGCATAACACGGCGGCTTTTTAAAGTTGGCAGCTTAATTAGATTAAGTCTATTTACATACGATGGCAGAGCATACGAATTTCAACCAAGACCACGTAAACAAAAAATTGCTTTTGTACGGATTCAATACTATTTATATGAATGGAATAGTAAGGATCCCATACAATGGATCCATATACAAGAATTGGCCGAACCAAAGATGCATAAAGTTGTTTCGTGACATAGGGGTCAGAAAATTCTCTAGACCACCGTTTCATAAAACCAAGAACACCGTTAGCCTTGTTAACAGTTAACGCGATATGATTACGGAAATGTTGCCTATGATCCAACAAAAAGCCCAGATCATTTATGCTGTCCACTTTGTCAAGTATAATTCCATTAACATAGTATCGAGAATCTAATTTGTTAGTTCTGTAGAATGTCATATGTTAACATTTTTTTATATTAAGGACCATTAAGTTAATTGTACACCATTGGAAAAATTTATCAATATCAGACTGTAGTAAAAGTTGTTGATTAGAGTCGTTAAAGCTCTTGAATATTTTGACATCATCTGCATACATGAGTACATTGGAATACAAGATAACAGATGGGAGGTCATTTATAAATCTGTGGTTTTCACGAATAATCGCGTAAGTTATAAAACCAAACTTTTCAGGAGAGCAAAAACAATTATTTTTTTCAATTGCGGCTTCTGTAGATGCTTTTTTAATCTTTTTTCTTTACTATCCTCTTAACAGTGACTTTCTACGTATTATACATAGTTTTCATGAAAAAATCCTCACAGGATCACAATCTGTAAAACGATTAAAAATGCATATGTTTGATTGACTCATTAAGTGTGTGCAATGTAATATCATATCTCCACATAAGTTCTTTTTTGTGAAAATAAATGTTATCATTTTAATCACACATGACGACTTACGTTGTTATTTTTAACACACAAGTTGGCGACATATTCGGAGTTTTTGATACTTATAGCACAACGTATGGACTTAAAATTACAAACAACCGCTCATCTGCTGTTGTTGCAACTAAAGAAGTCACCAATAAACGCACATGTACATATAAGTTGTTATCAATAGAAAAATTTTCAATAAATACTTTCATATTTTTTGCACGAATAACAACATAACATCACATATGCTTTTTATTTGGAAACATATTCAGCAATTTTACAATTTTTGGCGATGTATGTCGACATAAATCGTTATAATAGCAAAATATTTTATTAAACAGTTAACTTAAGTTGTTTTTGGCAGAAAAAAATTAATAATACTACATTATATTCTAAAAAGCTTAATACTTATAAAAACCTAATGCAAAATGTAGCACTTTGACATCATTATCTCAATTTCGGTAAAAACCGACTTACGCGATTATTCGCGAAAACCACAGAAATAACGTGAACAGTGTAGGATCAAGATGACTTCCCTGGGGAACACCAGAAGTGACGTATATGTCTGTTGAGGTAACATTTATAAACTTTACTTTTTGAGTTCTATCAAATAAATAAGAACGCAGCCACTTTAGGGCTGTACAACTAAATCCCATTAGTGATAGTTTGCATAGTAACATTTCATGGTTCACTTTGTCAAAGGCTTTACTGAAATCCGTGTAAATTACATCTGTTAGCATGTTTTTTAAAAATCCATCATTTACTATAGTAGTAAGTTCCAGTATATTAGTTGTCGTGGAACGCGACTTGCAAAATTCATGTTGACAAGGAGATAACAGCGAAGAAATTTGGTGTGATAAGCTGTCGGTTAACATTTTTTCTAAGAGTTTAGGAATAGCATTCAGCTTAGCAATTCCTCTATAGTTTGCAACATCGAATTAATTACCACTTTAAAAGAAAGGGATAATAAACGATTTTTTCCATTCGGCGGGTAAATAGCACAATTCAATAGATTTGTTGAAGATTGTAGTAAGTGGGCCGTACAAAGTTTCGGCACAATTTTTAAGAATACAACTAGGTATTCCATCAGGGCCAGAATTATTGGTCACTTTTAATGATCTTAAGTTTAATAGAACTGTTTTATTACTCAAAAATGAAAAATTTATACAAGCTGAATGCGATAAATTAAATGGATAGGGAGAATTACTATCGTACGTTTTTTTAGAATATGTAGAAGCAAAGAAATTCGCGAACATGTTGCTAATCAGTGTGTCATCATCAGTAATGCAGAGAATAAACATTTGCTTTTCTCTTTACGCTTTGCATAAAGTATCGATTATGATCAGGTGAAATTGGGCCAGGCGATTTTCTAAGCTAATCCCGCGAAGCTATATGCCGCAACCCCGGCGCTGATAGTCAAGTTCGCTACCAGCTAGCCTACCGGGGCACTAACAGTAGTGTTAACTTTATTGTCTAATAAGACCCACGTAATAGAAATTAAAAATTGAGATAAGACCGCTAGATTGACCAAAGAATAGCTTAATTGCCATTATTTATTAACAATAGCGGCCAACTTCACTATTAAACGCACTCTTAAAATCGAATTTTCCACTTGCTAAGCGTTGAGACCGCGCTTTTTAGGTATGATTTATACAAATTTTATGGGCAAGACAATTTTTGACAACTTGAAAAAACATACTGCTTTTGCTTAGGTATGGGCTGTTATGTATTTAAAAAAATCTTGGCTTTTCACAAAAATTTCTTTTGATAAAAGTTCCCTTTGGAGAAATACCTGTTTCAGACTATGCGACATGTCCCTGCAACAATGTTCGTATTTTTATTTGGCGTCCCTTTAAAAACTAGTATACCGTACAGACGTAACGTTCTTTTTTTCGCAAATTTGACATTTAAGCCTTAGGCGGCATTTATACTATGATTTTTAAAACAAGTGTTTTCTTAATTTTCTTTCAAAGCTGCTACAAAATTTTTTTTATTTACATGATGACTTTGAGAACATGTGTTCTTTTTTATTGTTGTTAAAAAAAAAAAAAAAAATTAAAATAACACATAAGCAAAATTCGAAATGACAGTAAAAGAAAATTAAACAAAAACACGAGGAATAGAAATCATGTCTTTCTTCTACCCCTCTTTCTTTTCTAACGAATTCGTCAACAAAAAAAAAAAAAAAAAAACATGTCTTAAAATCATCGTATAAATGCCGCCTGAAATTAAAATTTAACTATTTACTTTTAAAATAAGACAACATTAAATGGTCGCTTGTTGATTGTTGATTTAACATTTCATGCGATATTATTTACCCCGCAAGTATCTCTCTCCCCGTTTGTCACAATCTTCTGCAACATGTCGCACAGTCTACATCGGATTAAATTAAATTTAAAAAAACCCAAATGTTGTTTGCGATTAAGACATTAATTTATTCTAAAATTAAATTTCTGTATGTTCATTCACCAAAAATGAATCTTTAATCATTATTTATCATTTATTTCAATTATTCAGTAAATACGTAAATGCGTTCGTAAATAATTAAGTTAATTTTTATTCGGTAAATTTGTTTACAGATTTAAGCAAATATTTTTTTAATTTTTATTTGACAATTCAATAATTACAAATTATTTCCGCAGTATTTATTATATTAAGCTCATTGAGGTAAATAATAAAACAAATTTAGGAATATGCCAGTATGTAGTTAAATTGACTTTTATTGATGCTAGTTTGCTGGAAATAGGAAAAAAACCCTGTAGGAAAACTTTGCATACTTCATTTTTAACTTCATCAAATTAAGTGAAAATATTCCTCATTTTGATCACATTTCGAACTTTATAAAATCACTACTTGGGAATCCACTAATGGCCAAAATTTGTATTGCGAATAAAAAAGATTATTTGGAGAAAATTCCAGCAACAACATTTTGTTCTTGCTTCGACAACGTATGGAATTTAAAACTGTTTTGGTCACAAGTTTACAACATTTCCTTGTTTATAAGGCAACGTATGGCGTTTTTTACTTCTTCGCTCGCAAGTTGAAACTATTTCGTTCTTTATTAAACAAGGTGTGCCAATTACACTGGTTTACACTGAAAATGTACATTTGATGAGATGTGATTTTTCTTATGTATTTTCTTCCGCTGAATTCAAAAATCAAGGTTAAATTTTTTTTTATGGAACAGTTTTTGAGATATGGTCATTTTCTCATTTGTTCGACCTTTTTCCACTTGACAAATTATATCTCGAGCTAGATATGTCCTATTGGTACCAAATGGAAGGTATTGAGATGACGAACAAATATGTATAAATGGATCTTTGATTGGTAAAGCGGTTCAAAACATATTGATAAAAATATGGCACATTTTCAAAAAAATCATATTTTATTTTTTATATATTATATTAATATTTTTTATTTTTTTTTGAAAATGTGCCATATTTTTATCAATATGTTTTGAACCGCTTTACCAATCAAAGATCCATTTATACATATTTGTTCGTCATCTCAATACCTTCCATTTGGTACCAATAGGACATATCTAGCTCGAGATATAATTTGTCAAGTGGAAAAAGGTCGAAAAAATGATAAAATGACCATATCTCAAAAACTGTTCCATAAAAAAAATTTAACCTTGATTTTTGAATTCAGCGGAAGAAAATACATAAGAAAAATCACATCTCATCAAATGTACATGAAAAAAATTTCATTTTGTAAACTAGTGTTATTAATTTGACAATGCTTCGACAACATTTCGTTCATCGTTTTAGAGCGCATAGTATTTTCCACTTAAGGCCCAAATATAATATGCTTAAGTTGACTTAAGGAAACTTATTCGAATATTTTACTGCACACATCACATTCGTAACACATGTGGTCTGGCCAGACCCATATATATTTTGTAAGAAGATGCCGTATTTTTAACTTTCTTTCTTGCTGTTTCTTGCTTTATTCTTTTTAATTATCTATTATTTATTTAATTTTATTAAACACACAAACTAGTAGCTCCATCAAGTTCTCCATTAAAAAACAAAAAAAAAAACAATAAGCACAGTAACTAGTAACTCACGTTCAGAAGCTGATTTTTGAATATAAAGAGTGGAGGCTGAGTGGAGGCTGAACGACAAAACAAAGGTTTATACCAATTTACAGCTTACTATCTTTCATTCCGAGGTAAATCCCTTTATATGACTGGGCTAATCTTATTTGATAGTTTTTAAAAATATTGTGATAAGTCAAAATATGTTAATTTATATATTACTAGCTTAACCCGGTGCCCTTCGCTACACTGCTTTAACCACGTTTGAAGACTCTCCCTTAAATAGTTCTTCAGTTGAGAGATATTTAATATATGCATCCTATGGGAGGTATTTCCCCCCTGGGCTTTCCCGCTTTATTTTTATTTTCAAAAGTGTAGTATACCATAAGAGTGAGTTCTGCAAAGTTTGAACATTCTCACTATAACAGCTCTTAAGATATGCGATATTAAACATTGGCTTCCTATGGGGGTACCACTTCCCCCGCTGCTATTTTATTTAAATTTTGGGGCTCAGAAGATCCTACTACCAAAAGTTCAACAAAATGCGTGCAGAGGCTCATTAATATTTATATCTCTGAGCGGTACTGCTCCTTCTCTGTCTACCACGCCCATTTTTATATTGAAATTTATAGTTTACCATAATAGTAGCTTTAACCACGTTTAAAGACTCTCCCTTTTAATAGTTCTTCTGTCGAGCGATATTAAATGTATGCATCCTACGGGAGATATTTCCCCCCTTGCGCCTACCCGCCTTATTTTTATTTTCAAAAGTGTAGTATACTATTAGAGTGACTTCTACAAAGTTTGAACATTCTCACTGTAACAGTTTTTAAGATATGCGATATTAAACATTGGCGTTCTATGGGGGGTACCACTTTGGGGCTCAGAAGATCCTACTACCAATAGTTCAACAAAATGCGTGCAGCGGCTATTAAGATATGAGATATTTAATATTGGCATTCTATGGGGGTACCAATTCCCCTGCACCTATCGAAAAAATAAGTAGCCTATTTTATTTATAGGGCTCACGTGATGTTTCTGTTTTCAGGAAAATCGATTCAGTAGTTTAGGAGTCTATAAGCCAACAAACAAACAAAAAATTTTATTTATATAGATAAATAAAAATAATATGAATATGTACGCATATTATTTCATATAATAAATTTCATATTTTATTTAAATTATAAATGTGTAAAATATAACATTTAGTTAAAAAACTTTGGTTTTATTTATTCAAAAGTTGGTTGGGTCTGGCTAGATTAATGCGTTACGAATGTGAAAATAAAAACATGTGTAAGACCGAGGGTTAAGAAAACCTTTTGGTTCATTTTATGAAACTTATGCATATTAGAGCCGAGCCTTGAATCGTTATCCATTTGACAACACCTTGTTCATTATATAACAATTTGACAACATATCCTTTATGATTTGAGAAGGTTTTGTAATTTTTTACTTTTTTGATCTTAATTTTACAGCATTTCGTTCTTGATTTGAATACGAATGCGGCTTTATTCGTTATCTTTATTAATTTGACAACATTTTGTTTAAAATTTAATAACGTTAGTATTTTTACTTTTTTGTCATGGATTTGACAACGTTTAGCTTAAATTTTTTTTCGTTCTGTGTAAGAGTAAATTGCTATTTTCATGTTAATACAGTTTAAAGTATGCAAGTATGTATGTGTATAAGTCTGTGCAGGAGCAATAAATAAGTTAAGTAATTGTTTACATTAGTTGTAGTAGTCAAGTTTCAAACTATTTTTGTACGGCTGTATGAAAAAATAAAAGAAGTAGCCACTACGCATTTATTTCGTCTATGTTGCTCTCTAAGTTCTAACAACAGAAATTTTCGTTTCTTTACACAAGCAAACATATACATACACAATACCTTCATAAAAGTACATATGTGTGGGTGTAAAAATAGTATTGATGTGTTAGAGAATATGTTGTTATCTTTATGCCAGCCTGGGATATAATAATGCTACAATTTAGAAACCATAATTGCAAATAGTTTCGCATTTTCTTAATTGTCATTGCTAACTTAGGATGAATTAAGGGCATATCCAAGAAAAACAGCTCTGTTTGTGGCAGGGAACCAGATCAAATGCGGTGAAAATAAAAAAGGAAGATATTTGTATGTAAACTAAAGAGAAGCTTGTGGTACCCGTGTTCGTAATTGGATTTTTTATAATTTTCCAACCCCAAGTGAAAGAACATCTTCGTTGATGTATGTGTATGTAAACAGAAGTTAAATTAAATTGCTTACGAAAATTATCAAAGTAATTTTTGGGAATCAAAATTTTTAGTTTACAAGATTTTGTTTGTCGTGCTTAATTCTGAAAATATTTACTTTTTTTTAACGTTGTTGTTTGCCCTTAAAGTTATTTAAATTTTTCATCAACTTTTTAAATATATTTATTTCATAATGTTCCGGAAAAACCTCTCACAAATCCTCATACACATTTTTGCTCGTTTATTTGTATTAACAATTGCATATGAATATGTAAGTTATTTTAGTTTTGAGTGCAGTTATGTGTTACTACATTACACCGCAAGGTAATTTGTCAAGTTTTATTACATTGAAACGGCACACAGAAATGTATTTACACATAAGCACACACACATATTTTTGCATGTACAGAACAAAATCACACGTTTATATTGCACATGTACAGGTATTTACTGCAATGCAATAATCATTATTTAAAGGTAAGTGTATGCGATTTTATGTTGGGTGCGATTGCATTGGTGCGATTGTGTGTAACTGCGTTTTGGGTTGGTGTTATTGGCTGTTGAAAATCAATGAATAAATAAAACAACAGACATCGTATAAAACAAACAAGTAAATTAAACATACATACACTTTTGTAAATGACACACGAATTTTAAAGTTTTTGGTATTACTTTATGATTTTTTTTTGATACTTATAAGACCTGAATTGCTCCATTTCACACAAGCTTTATAATTTTTAAGTAAATATTATCTTACACAAACAAAATGGTCCACATTTTTGTTAAATCTATCTCCATTTTGCACAATTCCTCCATTTTTACACAAAGTTTTAATTTTTACATAAAACTCTGTTCTTAAACAAACGTTTTCGTTTTACTCAAAAAGTTCCATATCACACAAAACCTGACTTTTTGCATAAAAAAAAAACTTTTTATTGAAAACACACCTTTTACATAAAAACTGATTTTTACACAAGAAATTACTTTCTTCACAAAAACTGATTTTTTAGACAAAATCACTGTTTGTTTATTAAACAAAAATATCCATTTATTGGGCCAAATATTGCAATTTGTTACACTTATAAGAAATTCAGATTACAAAATAATACTGACTTAAAATTTTATTAATTCTTTCGCACAAAAATAATCTCTTCAAACAATATATATTAAACACTTTTTGTACAAAAAATTAATTTTTACACCAAAAGTTACTTTTTGCACAAAAAGTCTCTTGTTACACAAAAAGTCAGTTTGTACACAGAAAGTAAACTTTAACACAAAAAGGCACATTTTACACAATCAGTCAGTTTTAACACACAGAGTTACATTTTACACGAGAAGGCAAGTTATACATAAAAAGTAATTTGTTACACATAAAGAACATTTTTACATCAAAAGTCACATGCCATACACTAAATATTGCAATTTTTATAGAAAAAGTCACATTTTTTATAAAAAAAGTCACACTTTTTATAGAACAAGTCACATTTTTTTTAAAAAAAGTCACACTTTTTATAGAAAAAGTCATACTTTTTATAGAAAAAGTCACACTTTTTATAGAAAAAGTCCAACTTTTAATAGAAAAAGTCACACTTTTTATAATAAAGTCACACTTTTAATAGAAAAAGTCACACTTCTTATAGAAAAAGTCACACTTTTTATACAAAAAGTCAAACTTTTTATACAAAAAGTCACACTTTTTATCACACATTTTTTATAGAAAAAGTAACACTTTTAATAGAAAAATTCACACTTTTATACAAAAAGTCACACTTTTTATACAAAAAGTCACACTTTTTATGCAAAAAGTCACACTTCTTATACAAAAAGTCACACTTCTTATAGAAAAAGTCACACTTTTTATAGAAAAAGTCACACTTTTTATAGAAAAAGTCACACCTCTTACAAAAAGTCACACTTTTTTTACAAAAAGTCACACTTTTTTTACAAAAAGTCACACTTTTTATACAAAAGTCATACTGTTTATACAAAAAGTCACACTTTTTTTTACAAAAAGTCTCAGTTTTTTTACAAAAAGTTAAATTTAATAAATTTTTTATACAAAAAGTCACACTTATTATACAAAAATCAAATTTTTTACAAAACATAATGTTATACATACAAATTCCGTTTACACATAAAAATTGACGAAACATTTTCGTTAATTCTTGCACAGAAAAAGACTCTTTTAAAACAATGTACACATAAAAACACTTTTTGCACCAAAAAGTTCCTTTTTACACCAAAAGTAAATTTTTAAAGAAACAGTTAGTTTTTATACAAGAATAAACTTTTGCACAAAACGCACTCACGACAGAAATTGCCACCCTTTACACAAAAAGTCACTTAAAAAAATCTATTTTTACGCAAACAATCAGTTCTCATCGTAGAGTAACATGTTACGCGAGAAGGCACGTTCTATATAAAAAGTCAATAATGACTCAAAAAGTAGGTTTTTACATAAAAAGTCACACGTTTTACGGTATATGTTGCACTTCTTGCACTACTTTTTTCACAAAACGTAAAACTTTTTATGCAAAAAGCAAACTTTTCATACAAAAAGGCACATTTTTTATACAAAAAGTTACTGCTTAAAAAAATTGCTAGATAAAAAGTCATTGTTTTTTTTTTTAAGTCACAGTTCTTAAAAAAAGGTTTAATTTTTTACACAAAAAGCTTACCGTTTTTAGATTATAATGCCTTTTTGGCAAAAGGTGAGTTTAAAATTGATTCAATAGTGCTAATTCGATTTTTCCCTAAGACTTTTAAAACCTTATTCGATCTTGAATGCAGGCACATACACATATTTATTGTTTATATATAACTATGTGTGCGTGCGGCTGGCAAGAGCAGGAACTGGTTAAGGAGTGTGAGATTTTATAAGCGAAAATAATAAAGTTAAAATATCATCAGTTCAGCTGAATTGAGTTGAGTTCAGTTCAACACGATTCCATGCGATACGATTGCGGATAGGAGACATATAGCGTTGACAGTTTCATTAAAAAATTGCTTTTCCACTAGCAATTTATTTGCATTACACACAAGTGACATTAAAAAACAGAATTGTATCGACAGCTTTTGGAATTACAAAAACAAAAAGAAAAAAAGGAGGAAATAAAATGCTAACATAAGTATACCAGTCATCTTATATAGCAGAAAAATACTCGTACATGTGGTAATACAGTAGAATCCCGATAATTCGTACTCGAAGTTATCGACTGCTTTCCACGAATTAGAGAAGTTTTCGAAATAAAGAGATTTCGGCTTTATATTGGTCGAATTTTTAAAGTGAGTGTGCAATATGTGTGTGTGTGTGTAAATAAAAATCGCCTGAGATTAAAATGTTATTGGTTTATTTCAACCCATTTCTGCCACCGGTCGATTTTTCGGCCACTACATTTTTTAACGTATATCTTTAAGGTTTCCTTTAATTTTTTTGATCTGTTTTCACAAAAATAAAATCTGGAATGATTTCTTATATATTAGTAATAAATTGATTTTCTAAAGACTTTATAAAATATTTTGGTAAGAGGATTTATAAAAGAAAATTTTTAACAATTTTTTTAAAATTAAAAAAAATATTAAAAAATAGAAAATATAATTTTTTGTTTTTCATTACTTTTAAAGCATACAGGGGTGTGCTGGAAATCGAAAACGCAAAACGCAAGAATTTTAAAAGTCGTTTTTAAGTAAGATTTCTGTAATAAAAGAATTTTATGACAAATAATATACAAACATTTCTCTATTAAACAGAATTTTATAACAAAAATTATAAAAATGTAATTTCAATTTTTGGGAATACAAAAGTCATTTCTGAAAAATTGAAGGAATAGAACTATTACAAAAAAGCTTTATAAAATACATAACTGAAATTTAGCTCATAGAATAAATTCGAAAAAATGAAAAATGTTGAATATAATGTAAAGTAACCTTCGGAAGGAAATAATTCCCAGTTTCTATTTGTTAGAATACAAAATTTTTAATTTCAAAAGATTTTGTTATTCGTGCTTAATTCCCAGTTTTTATTATTGATAAAAACACTTGAAATTTATTGTTGATGGGATAAGCTTAGCTTTTTGATAATAAACAGGCAAGTGCACCGCCTAAAAAAACACTTAATTGACAACATCTTTTGTAAGTTGTTGTTTGTTTTTTATTTTGTTTTTCTTAACCTACTTACAACTACAGTTAATGTTGAGAGAATTTCAACTAATTGTAGTGGGGAATGTAAGATGAGATAAACCCACTGTTTATTGTTGATGTGTTTTGTTTAAACTTTGATATTGTTACAAGTAGAACTGTTGCTATAAGTCTTATACGCTTAACAGTTTTATTTGGTTTAATATCTTTAGTTTTTCCAAAATCTTTATGGATGAAGTTTCCTGATGATCTGGCCTAAGCAACCAGTGAAATGCGCATAGGAATAGCTTATCCCATCAACAATAAATTTCAAGTGTTTTTATCAATAATAAAAACTGGGAATTAAGCACGAACAACAAAATCTTTTGAAATTAAAAATTATAAAAATTAGATTAAAAGTGTATTAAAAACAGCCTCCAAATTCTTGCGATTTCCAGCACACCCCCCATAAAGAGTATATTATAAGAATCGACAAAAATCAATTTGTAGTTGGCCAGTTTTCTGACTTATAAATGCCCATTATCTTTGGAGGTCGAAAAATCGACCACTGGCCGGAAGCACTACAATATCATAACCACATATTGGCAATCGGTTAAGAACATTTTAAAGGTATTTGCATCTATCAAATAATAGTCGCCAAGATACAACGTGTTGTTTGGTCAAAGTTCGCCCACTTGTTGATGTTCTCCATGAAAATTGGATGCAGTTTATGCAAACAGTTCCTATGTTGAGTGACACTCGTGCAAAATGGTTGTTAAGAGAAAAATTCACGAAACGTCGTGAAAAATGAAATAAACAATTTTGCATTATTATTTTCACAAATGAAGTTAGGCCTCACCAGCTAAGTATAAACATATGTATAAACAAATATATAAATAGAAAACCAATACGTTTTGGACTAAAAACATTTTGCATATTCTCTGGAAGTGGAGATTAACAGCCGTATTTATAAAAAAGTGTTATTGCGAGTTTACAGAGTACAATAGCTATTAAAGACTTTTTGTCTTATAAATCACTCATAAAAATTGGTATTAATAAAGAAACAATAACTGCTGCATAACTATTGAACGTTTGTAGTAATTATTTGTTTAAGTATGGCAACTCTCTTTGTATTTACTTGTCATGTAGTTATTAGTGACGTTTTAAACCACTGATTAATAAGCCCGGTAATCGAATAGACGTATATTTGAGTTTAGGAAAAAATTTAAACAAAAATATTGCAGAAACATCACTTTCATATTTTGTAAGGTTTTTATTTTATTTCTGTGATTTTTTCTACCAAATAAGACTGATGTGTGCCAATTAAATTAATAAAAATGGATTTAGATCATCATAAACAAGTAAAACCACAAAATGAACTAGAAAACAAGGTATGTGTGTTAATAAATACTATAAATGAACATAACCAAATTATTTTTAACGTATGTTTTCTATTTTTTGAAGGAAACAAAAATAAAAAGGCAGAGATCCGAAAACTGGTGTGAAGAGGATAAGGTATGAGTTTAGTACGCTGGTCCAAAAAGATCATTCACTATTTTTGTTTATTCATTTAATAATTTTTTTATAGGAGCTGTTAAAGGAATTAATTAAAAAAAGAGTTCAGCAAATCGAAAACAAAAATTCGGACACAAACACCAACCAATTAAAGAAGAAATCTTGGGTGGATCTTGAGGAAGAGTAAGTTAACAGTGCTTGTTTGTAGATTTTTATTAAAGAGACTTTCTTTTTTCATTTGTAGCTTTAACATTTTATGTTCCGGCAAAAAACGTTTAATCGCCCAGTTAAAGTCGCAATGGACCACAGTAAAAATGAATGCAAAAAAAAAATGTCAGAATTCCGTGCTAAAAGCAAGCAAACTGGAGGAGGGCAACCACCGCCAGCAGTTCAGTTATCAGCAAACGAACGAGTTTGTGGTGGATACAAATGAGTGCGACTGTGACTTTGCCAAAGATTGTGCATATGTAAGTAGTAATTTTTATTTTTATTGCAAGTCACTTACAGAATTGAATTTACGTTTTTTTTAAGAAGAAAAAAAATGTATCAGACATTTCTGTTGCTCTTCAAGAGCCTCCCTTAGAACAATTAAAGGCAAAAGAAGTAAATGCCACATGCAACGAAAAAGTTACCCATTGCAAAAAAAAGGTTTGTATAAAAGTATATTTTTTTTAACCCCTAATAAAATATGTTGTGTATTTTAAACTTTTTTTTACTTATACTGCTTCTCAGAAAAACCGAGTGCCTGAAGAAAGTATTCATAAAATAACACAAAATGAATTCGAATGCCGGCAAGAACTCCATCTTCTCCAAATTGAAGTAGAGAAGATGAGAATGGCAAACTTAATATTAAATTCGAAATTTAACAAAAGTTAACAAATTTTGATACTACTACTGATATTTAAACATTAGACCGACTAAAAAAAAGTTGTTCATGGACCCCCTTGAAAATTAACTTTGACTTGTTTTATGAAGATTTCCAAAATATTTTGACTCTAGCGATAATCTCCCGTGAGCTACACCGCCTCAAAAAATGGTATGTTTCATGAATAAGAATGATGATAATAGATACATATTTAGGAATTCTTCGATTCTGCATTAAAATATTTTAAAAATCCAACCACAAACTTAAGATACACTCATAAAATTATTACAGTAACTAATTGTGGGTTATTAAATTCGTTTTCCGTACTATTAAAATTGAATAAAAATATAGTTATTTTACGAATAATTTTATTTTTTAAGATTTGTTTGTTATTCAAAAAACAAACTACCAAAAAATTATGTTTTTTCGTATTTATTTTGTTATGTAGTTTGATTTTTGTCGGTTAAAATATATTTTTTAAAAGTAAAAACTATTCAATTTTAAAGAATTTTCTGTTTAATGAATACAAAATTTAAAAATGAATTTAAAAATCATTTGTTTTAAATGAAATGTAAATGTTCCGTTTTTTAAATGAGTTTTAAGTTGTTCAAAATGAATTTTCGTTTGAATTTAACTACATAATATTTTGAGTGTTGCGAGATGTTTATATACAGTCTGTGGTTAGATGTTTAAAATGTTTTAATGCAGAATCGAAGAATTCCTAAATATGTATCTATTATCATCATTCATGGACAAAGAAAATTACCGAAATTCTTATTCATGAAACATACCATTCTTTGACTCTTTTTTTGACGCGGTGTAGCTCACGGGAGATTATCGCTAGAGCCCAAATATTTTGGAAATCTTCATAAAACATGTTAAAGTTAATTTTCAAGGGGTAACAACTTTAACTTTTTTAGCCCATATAAGGTGAGTCGGTCTATTAAACATATTGGAAGTATTACTATTTTATGTTATTATACCCTTTACCACAGGTGGAAAAGGGTATATTTAAGTTTGTCATTCCGTGTGTAATTTCTATAATATTGATCTTAGACCCTATAAAATATATATATTCTGGGTCCTTATGAGGAGAGATGTTGATTTAACGATGTCCGTACGTCTGTCCGTCCGTCTGTCCGTCTTACGTTTGATATGTGTTTTCCGGATACTCCAGACATGATAGCGACTAGGTTGTTTTACATTTATGTCACATTAAGGCCCGTTTTCACAACTTACCGATAGCTAAAGATAGGATCTTATCGGCCGTATAAAAAGTGTTCCATTTTTACAACTTCACTTAAACCTACCAGGTAGATATACTTTAAATTACTTTATCGCTCTCATTAGGTTAAAGTAAAGTTTTAATTAAGGAACACTTTTTATAAGGCCGTTTAAAGTCTACTTTTAGCTACCGGTAAGTTGTGAAAACGGGCCATAGTCTACCATTTCTTGCTATTGAAATTCAGCAAGATCGGTCCACAAATGGCTGAGATATGACCAAAAAACCACGACTGCCTCAGATTTTGCCCAAAAATCCCTTGTTGTTGTTGTATTTTTTTATTTCTGTATATCTTGAGAACGGCAAGAGCCAAAGTTTCCAAATTAGGTACACATTTTAAGGTTATCAAAACACAGCATCCCACAAAATATGGGCGGATTGAACAAGTGGGCGTGGTACCTCCCGTACAAAAAATATCAAAAATTGTATAAAAATCAGATACGAAAAAGTTATGACCAAAATATTAATTTTATTTTGAAAAATACCCATTTTCGGGAACCATAGATCTTCCCGAGTCCAAGTTTTATAACCAAAATAACTGGCAAATTTCTTCTTTAATACGTCGGTATATAAATCTATCAAATCGGCTAAGAAATAGCAGAGTTATGACCAAAATACTGAAATCCCAAAAATTACTCTTTTTATACCCTTCACCACAGGTGGAAAAGGGTATATATAAGTTTGTCATTCCGTTTATAATTTCTACAATATTGATCTTAGGCCCTGTAAAGTATACATATTTTGGGTCCTTATGAGGAGAGAAGTTGATTTAACGATATCCGTCCGTCTGTCCGTCCGTCTGTCCGTCTTACGTTTGATATGTGTTTTCCGGAGACTCCAGACATGATAGCGGCTAGGTTGTTTTAGACTTATGTCACATATAGTCTACCATTTCTTGCAAGATCGGTCCACAAATGGCTGAGATATGACCAAAAAACCACGACTGTCTCTGATTTTGCCCAAAAATCCCTTGTTGTTGTTGTATTTTTTTATTTCTGTATATCTTGAGAACGGCAGAGCCAAAGTTTCCAAATTGGGTACGCACATTAACGTTATCAATACACACGATCCCACAAAATGTGGGCGGGATTGAACAAGTGAGCGTGGTACCTCCCGTACAAAAAATATCAAAAATTGTATAAAACCCTGATTTTTTGGACCGTCATATGACCTATGGTTACGCCTTATATATCAAAAGATCGGAAATTTTCAATAGAAATTTCAATAGAATTTTCTGAAAAACTCGGGAAAATCGGTTCAGATACGAAAAAGTTATGACCAAAATATTAATTTTTTTTTTTTAAAATACCCATTTTCGGGAACCATAGATCTTCCCGAGTCCAAGTTTTATAACCAAAATAACTGGCAAATTTCTTCTTTAACACGTCGGTATATAAATCTGTCAAATCGGTTAATAAATAGCAGAGTTATGACCAAAATACTGAAATCCCAAAAATTACTCTTTTTATAATTAAGTTTGTTTTTATACCCTTCACCGAAAGTCCTATACCCTATAAAGTTCTGGGTATTCTGGGTCCTTATGAAAAGCGAAGTTCAAATCCAGTTGTCCGTTTCTACCCCTCCCCCCCTTTTGCATTTGTTTATATATACTAGCATAATGCTCAATATGGTTTTCGTTATCAGCCTTCTTTACTATTTCATCTATTTAACGAAATAATTTTAACAAATAGAAACTAGGAATTTTTGTTTGGTTTTGCTTCTTAAAAACTCGGCAAAAAAGATAAATCTACGGTATGAAAACAGTGCCTATACAAAAAGAAACCAAACAAACACACATACATGGTACAAACTATTTTGGTGATTATAGGCCACCTATTATGGTTCACAACTCAAATATGTAGTTGATTTATAATTTTGGTATTATGGCTTACAACTTTGCTTTATTGTGGTGAACTAAAACATCAAAAATAATTACAACTCAACTGTGTTGAGTTGTGAACTGTAAACTGGTCATATTTACTTTTAATGATATTGTCTAGGGGGTTTGATTAGGTTAGAAACTGTCAGTCCCTGGTTCGAATCTTGTTTTTCAAAAATAAAATTTTTTTTTTAACTTTTTTATGTTCTGAAACGATTTAAAAAAATATTTACCAGTTTTAACTTTTTAAATTTAATTTATAATGAAATTTTATGTATTGTATATATGTATGTTTATATAGAAATTATTTAGGTTTTGTCTAGTTGGTCTGTATTCTGCTCGCACAATGGGGAAGGGTATATAAGATTCGGCACAGGCGAATATAGCACTCTTACTTGTTTTTTATTTGTTTTTTTTTTGTAATTGAAATTATTGTTGTTTGAAGTTATTTAGTCATGCCTTTATATATTACATAAGCACCTGAGTAAAGTTGGATAGAAAATGAATAAATGTCTTTTTTTAATTGTTACCACTGTTGTTATTGTTTTATTTGAATGAATAATTTAAAACGTACATATGTAAGTATATATGTATATAAAACTATGTACCAAAAATAAGTATTATACATATCTATGAACTTTTTAAGAAACATTTTTAAAAAGAGATTGTAATTTGTACAGAATGATATTTATTAAAAATTATTTTGGATAAATGTTTTGAAAATCATTTTTGCTCTTCCCTCTGACGTTGTGGGGTAATTTGAAATTTGAATCACTTCCTCGGGAAACTGTACGTTTTCATCTAGGTCATTTGAAAATTTTTTAAAATGTTTATAAAACTAACTAAAAACTGTTTTTAATTTATTTTTTGTATCAGGTTAGGATAGAAATTTAATGATTGAATCTTGCATTATAAATAAAATATTGTATTAATATTTGTGTGAAAATACAGGAAGCAAAAAAAGAGTTATTTTGAAATTTTAAAACAAAAAAAGCATATAACTGCAAATGCCGGAAAACTGATTCATATGAACTGGTCTAGGATCAAATACATATGTATATTGCTTTTTTAAATTTTGATTTTTATTTTTGTCGACCAAAAATAAGGGTTATAATAACTAAGTTGACTTTTTATATTTGTTTTAATTAAAATAAATATTTAATTCAATTAAATTATTGTAACACGTACATGTTCTTTAGAACACAACTTTTATTTTTGCTCAAAAAAAAAAAAATAAAAATCAAAATTAACTGCTATTATCTGACTTTTATGAAAACAGGGATAACTTTTACCTAGTCCCGACAAAAATATATATTTTTCTGATTAAATTGCAAAAAAAGAACATTTCAAACTAAAAACCAAAATATTGTTTTTGTTAAAAACGTTATCACATATACATTGGTACACATTTAAAAAAACCGATTCGTTTTACATTCACCAACCCGTTACTACTCTAATTAAACACGAATAAAACATGTTGATGTGAATTGTTGAATACCAAAAATGCTAAAGGAATCCACAGTGAATGCGTATTCTAAAACGCAACCGATTTTTATTGTCTTCATACTCAAAGGAAGAGGGTATTGTAAAGTTAAATCGCAAACCTGAATTTAACTAAACAAGCTTTTTACCCGGAGCTAACTCATTTTCATCAATTGCAATGTTGTGGAGTACGGCGAGAGCAACAATTACAACTTTTGCATTTTTAAGATTTACAGTCATACCGCGTAATAAAGAACGAAATCGTAGCTTCCATACTACAAAACCTCGTTCAACCAAATTTCGAGTAGCGATGTGAGCAGCATTATATATTATCTCCTTTTCATTTTTAAGGTTGGTGTAAAGCAGTAAAAAGATAACAGATAACAGATTTGTAGCCCGAGTCACCAAGCAATCTACGTTTAAATTGGCCTTCTTCAAATCGTCGTTTAATAGTGGACTTGTTAAAAATCCTACAGTCGTGGGTACTACCTCTCCATCTTGCCACAATATCTCGTATTTTTAAGGTTGCATCACATAATGCCTGCGTAAAGGTAAGATATGGAAATAAAAATAAGTTTTTTCATTTTTTGATTTAAAAAACCGAGTTCTAACTTGCACATTAAGGGAGTAATAGCCTTTTCTATTGATGTTATATTGCGCAAGGTCACCCCCTTTCTAATTTTTATATGGGTACCATCGATGGCCCTAATTACTCCTGGAAAATTACGGATTCTCTTAAAATCTCTCATTAAAAACGCCTCCTCCTCCAAAGACGTTGGCATTTTTATTTTAGCACCAGAAACTCTTTCACAAATTCGTGACACTGTTGCTTGTGTTAGACCATCCGTCTTGGACCGTCTTGGTACTATGAAATTTATACATAAATACATAGTTACATTCTTAAAAATTACATTAACGCCCCCAACAACGCAAGGCAATCATTACCTGCACCTGAGCAGACGTTCCACAACCTCTGCTATCCATTGAGATGTTTTCTTTAACTAGATCCACAACTTTTAACAAAGTGGCTTTTTTAAAACGAAACTTAACTTTATATTGCTCATCTGGAATGGAAAATGGATTCACTCTTTCCTTGTACACTTTTGGTAATGTGGCATCATGGATAAAATATCTAAAAATTTTTAAGTTTTTAATTTAATTTAATTTAATGTTTTTTCCAATTTGAATTACCTATTTGACGAATTGCGCTTATCGAACGCATAATAATGATTTAATCACTTTTTCTTACTATTTTTTAAAAATATTCTGCAGAATTTTTTTTATAAAATGTAAGCAATACAAATGTATATTTAAACAAAATGCAAAATGTCACCTTATTTTCGGTTTAAAGAAGGGTAAATCCAACAATAAATTTTCTTACTTTATGTATGGTTTATAAGAGGTTTAATAGACTCTTTTTCGTTTATAAATACAACTATAGCACATTTTGCTTAAAAACGATTAATAAATCAAAAATAAATTTTTATAAATACGGCTGTTAATCTACAGTATTTTATATGGTGCTCAAACTATTTTTTATTTACTGGATAATTAACGAGCCCGATCCCGATTGTCATATATGCATTGCCCAGCCGAAAGCAATTCAGGAGTATTAATCATGGTTTAATTTTTCACGACAATGGCTCTCGTTTACAAATTGATTTTCGATCTGAAGTCACAATACAGTGGGTTTACGTTAAGGATTTCAACATAGTCCTAAATCCTCAAGGATATGTTAATTTAAAAGAAATGCAACTTTGTTATTTTAATTTTGTTAAAATTGATGTTAGACCCTATAAAGTATATATATTTTGGGTCCTTATGAGGAGCGAAGTTGATATAACGATGTCCGTCTGTCTTTGAAATGGATTTTCCGAAGACCCCATATATGATGGGGGCCAGGTTATTATACATTTATGTCACATATGGTCCGGAATTATTTGCTATTGAAATTCAGCAAGATCGGTCCACAAATGGCTGAGATATGAGTAAAAAAACCACGACTGCCTAAAATTTTTTCCTTTAAAGGTTTAATTAGACGTGACATTACCATACCAACACTGTATTACCAAAACGACATAAACATAAATGACATAAAGACTTATAGACTCAATATATTTTAATTTAACGCTTCTTCAGTAAAAGCATTCGTATCCGAGTTGTTAAGTTCTCTCCAGAGACTGATGATATTGCCAGTTCGAATCCCAAAAAGAATTTATTTTTATTTTTTTTATTTAATTTTTTTATGTTCTAAAAAACTATTTTAAGATTATAAAACGAATTTCAAACATCAACTTTGGCAAAAGAGGAAACGGGCTTAGGTACATATAAAAATTTTTTGTTTTTTTATATTCTTCGGCATGACGAAATGAAAAGTTGGCGTGGCTCAATTA
This sequence comes from Pollenia griseotomentosa, assembly GCA_963931875.1. Taxonomy (NCBI): domain Eukaryota; kingdom Metazoa; phylum Arthropoda; class Insecta; order Diptera; family Polleniidae; genus Pollenia; species Pollenia griseotomentosa. The sequence continues at coordinate 21,999,418 of OZ007561.1, forward strand.
ATATTTATTTATACCTATCTAAAGAACGTTATTTATGTATATAACTTTTTGTTCTTATCTTATCATGGTGAAGGGTATATAAGATTCGGCTTAGCCGAATATAGAACTCTTACTTGTTCTTTCTCTGGTCAAATCGGGTAGTCGGAATAGTTCTAAGTTGACATCAGATCGCGGCTGACCAGAGACCTTTCTGGTGCCACGGTAGTCAGTAGTAGTCTGACTATTGGTTTATACCAAACGTCACGGGAAGGGAGATCTTAAAAAGTCGACTTCAAAGGCTGGTAAACGCACTATTTGTCACCTAGTGGTTAGGACCACCATGAGATTGGTCGAACACGGCAGGTGCTTATGTAATTTTTTTTTACTCATAATCCCTTATCCGACATAATCAATTTAATTAATAGACACGCACTATGTATATTTATACGCAAAAATACATATATTTTCAAAGACTAGCATTAAGATTTATAAGTCTGCTTTCACACGTTTCATCTTTTGATGCTCAACTCTTATGTTTTTAGGTGAGGGAATAAAGAAGAAAGGGGGTTAGTACGGAGATGCCTGTACTCGGTCAGTACGTTTTGTGTTTTTATTCGTTGGTATATGCACAACGATGGCTGCATGTAATTGTTTTCTCTTTTTTTCTCTTTGATTCGCTGGTATTAAAATTATTGTTGTTTTGAACCTAAAAAAGTTGAAACCGGTTGCTGCGTGTGATTATATTGGCATCTTTAAAAGGGAATTTAAAAGAAGTTGAGCATCAAAAGATGAAACGTGTAAATTCAGACTAATAAAGACATTTTTTAATTTCCATAAATAAAGCCAAAAGCAATATTTAAAAAATATATAAAGACAACTACAAATCGGGAGACAAAATTTTGTGAAAAATATTCTTAATTGAAGCTTCAAAAGCACCTCCCTGCAAGGGATTTAAAAAATGCCTGCTTGTTATGATAGCGGCTAATAATGGGTTAAAAATTCAACAGCTCTAGATAACAGTTATTTATATAAGTCGTCAAATATCTGTCTTACTGCTTATTTATGTGTGTGTGTGTGTGTGTTGAAGCTTTCACTAACAATACGTATATTTACGAAGATATAAGCGATTAAACTTTTTTCTTATAAAAATCGAATTTTGTATGAAAATGTAAGTGATCACCAAATAATCTTATTTTTCCATTTAAACGTACATTTACGAAGATATAAGCGATTAAAGTTTTTTTTTCAATATCAATTTTCTAAGTAAAATTTGGAATTTTAGTAGTGATCACAGATTTCGGCCCTTTTGGCTCTAGGACCTCTAGTTTACGAATAAATGGCAATTTTATGTTTTCATATAAAAAATCAATTTACTAAGTACAATTTGGAATTTCAGTAGTGATCACAGATTTCGGGCCTTTTGGCTCTAGGACCTCTAGTTTACGAATAAATAGCAATTTTACGTTTTCATATGAAAATCAATTTTCTAAGTAAAATTTGGAATTTTAGTAGTGATCACAGATTTCGGCCCTTTTGGCTCTAGGACATCTAGTTTACGAATATATGGCAATTTTATGTTTTCATATAAAAAATCAATTTTCTAAGTAAAATTTGCAATTTCAGTAGCGATTACAGATTTCGGCCCTTTTGGCTCTAGGACATCTAGTTTACGAATATATGGCAATTTTATGTTTTCATATAAAAAATCAATTTTCTAATAAAATTTGGAATTTTAGTAGTGATCACAGATTTCGGCCCTTTTGGCTCTAGGACCTCTAGTTTACGAATAAATGGCAATTTTATGTTTTCATATAAAAAATCAATTTACTAAGTACAATTTGGAATTTTAGATCTAGGACTTCTAGTTTACGAATAAATGGCAATTTTATGTTTTCATATAAAAATCAATTTTCTAAGTAAAATTTGGAATTTCAGTAGTGATCACAGATTTCGGGCCTTTTGGCTCTAGGACCTCTAGTTTACGAATAAATAGCAATTTTACGTTTTCATATGAAAATCAATTTTCTAAGTAAAATTTGGAATTTTAGTAGTGATCACAGATTTCGGCCCTTTTGGCTCTAGGACCTCTAGTTAACGAATAAATGGCAATTTTATGTTTTCATATAAAAAATCAATTTTCTAAGTAAAATTTGGAATTTTAGTAGTGATCACAGATTTCGGCCTTTTTGGCTCTAGGACCTCTACTTTACGAATAAATGGCCATTTTATGTTTTCATATAAAAAATCAATTTTCTAAGTAAAATTTGGAATTTTAGTAGTGATCACAGATTTCGGCCCTCTTGGCTCTAGGACCTCTAGTTTACGAATAAATGGCAATTTTATGTTTTCATATAAAAATCAATTTTCTAAGTCAAATTTGGAATTTTAGTAGTGATCACAGATTTCGGCCCTTTTGGCTCTAGGACCTCTAGTTTACGAATAAATGGCAATTTTATGTTTTCATATAAAAAATCAATTTTCTAAGTAAAATTTGGAATTTTAGTAGTGATCACAGATTTCGGCCTTTTTGGCTCTAGGACCTCTACTTTACGAATAAATGGCCATTTTATGTTTTCATATAAAAAATCAATTTACTAAGTACAATTTGGAATTTTAGATCTAGGACTTCTAGTTTACGAATAAATGGCAATTTTATGTTTTCATATAAAAATCAATTTTCTAAGTAAAATTTGGAATTTCAGTAGTGATCACAGATTTCGGGCCTTTTGGCTCTAGGACCTCTAGTTTACGAATAAATAGCAATTTTACGTTTTCATATGAAAATCAATTTTCTAAGTAAAATTTGGAATTTTAGTAGTGATCACAGATTTCGGCCCTTTTGGCTCTAGGACCTCTAGTTAACGAATAAATGGCAATTTTATGTTTTCATATAAAAAATCAATTTTCTAAGTAAAATTTGGAATTTTAGTAGTGATCACAGATTTCGGCCTTTTTGGCTCTAGGACCTCTACTTTACGAATAAATGGCCATTTTATGTTTTCATATAAAAAATCAATTTTCTAAGTAAAATTTGGAATTTTAGTAGTGATCACAGATTTCGGCCCTCTTGGCTCTAGGACCTCTAGTTTACGAATAAATGGCAATTTTATGTTTTCATATAAAAATCAATTTTCTAAGTCAAATTTGGAATTTTAGTAGTGATCACAGATTTCGGCCCTTTTGGCTCTAGGACCTCTAGTTTACGAATAAATGGCAATTTTATGTTTTCATATAAAAAATCAATTTTCTAAGTAAAATTTGGAATTTTAGTAGTGATCACAGATTTCGGCCCTTTTGGCTCTAGGACCTCTAGTTTACGAATAAATGTCAATTTTATGTTTTCATATAAAAAATCAATTTTCTAAGTCAAATTTGGAATTTTAGTAGTGATCACAGATTTCGGCCCTTTTGGCTCTAGGAGCTCTAGTTTACGAATAAATGGCAATTTTACGTTTTCATATAAAAAATAAATTTTCTAAGTAAAATTTGGAATTTTAGTAGTGATCACAGATTTCGGCCCTTTTGGCTCTAGGACCTCTAGTTAACGAATAAATGGCAATTTTATGTTTTCATATAAAAAATCAATTTTCTAAGTAAAATTTGGAATTTTAGTAGTGATCACAGATTTCGGCTCTTTTGGCTCTAGGACCTCTAGTTTACGAATAAATGGCAATTTTATGTTTTCATATAAAAAATCAATTTTCTAAGTAAAATTTGGAATTTTAGTAGTGATCACAGATTTCGGCCCTTTTGGCTCTAGGACCTCTAGTTAACGAATAAATGGCAATTTTATGTTTTCATATAAAAAATCAATTTTCTAAGTAAAATTTGGAATTTTAGTAGTGATCACAGATTTCGGCCCTTTTGGCTCTAGGACCTCTACTTTACGAATAAATGGCCATTTTATGTTTTCATATAAAAAATCAATTTTCTAAGTAAAATTTGGAATTTTAGTAGTGATCACAGATTTCGGCCCTCTTGGCTCTAGGACCTCTAGTTTACGAATAAATGGCAATTTTATGTTTTCATATAAAAATCAATTTTCTAAGTCAAATTTGGAATTTTAGTAGTGATCACAGATTTCGGCCCTTTTGGCTCTAGGACCTCTAGTTTACGAATAAATGGCAATTTTATGTTTTCATATAAAAAACGTATATTAGCTGTCGTTGCAGTCGGACGTGTTTTTTCTTTTCATGGTGGTTTAATTACAGTGAATTATAATGAAAGTAGTGGGAGAAAATTAAATCATATATAAATACCATTTCTATTTGTAAGGACAAACAAAATCATTAAAACTAAATCATTAAAATATCAATCTTTTTTTTAAACCTATAAATATCAACAAAATATCAAATTAATTGAAATCCTAAACAAACCAAAGCATAAAAATACTTACATACATAACTTAAATAAATAAATAATATCAATATGAACACAAGAAGTTATCTCTCAGTGAACGCCGCTCTCTGCAATACATGTAGTAAAGCCTTGCCAATCTCTGGCGACTATGTAAAATGCTTAAACTGCAATAAGAAATATCACTATTCCCCCTGCACCACACTTTCCGAATCGTCATATTCGGTTATGTCTGCCGAAAAAAAAACCTCTTGGAAATGTCAAAATTGTCGTGGAGAGAAAAGCAAATCTCCTAGTAACCTATACACATCTATAACATACGAAAATAACACTCAACAAGAAGAGACACAAAGCCACTCTGGCAAACAAATAAGAGATAATGATAACAGTCCGAGTAAAGCTGAAGAAACTAATACAAAACGCTTTAAAGATTATATGTCAATTAATGCCATGGAATCAAATGTAACTGAACTAAGGTCTGATCTTGCGTCATTGAAAACAAGTGTATCGAAAGACATGAGCGAAATAAAATCTAGCATACAACAACTCTGTAACAACATTGCAACAACAAACAATGCGTTAAGAGAAGAGATGTCAATGTCTTTTCTAAATCTTACGCAAGCAATGACAAACCTAACAACTCAGGTCAATGACCTAAAAGAGCAAAACAAGAGTAAAGACAAACGCATAGAAATCATGGAAAATAAAATACATGCCCTAGAACAACAAATAATTAAGAAAAATATTGAAATAAAAAATGTACCAAATAAAGAGCTGAGTGCAATGGAAGTAATAAAAACAATTGCAGCATCGGTAAACGTCGAAATACATGATAATGATATCAGTAACGCATATACTTTAAAGAAATCAGAGAAACGTATTATAGAGTTTAGCTCTCTTAACAAGAAAAAAGAATTCATGATGAATATACGCGGTCACAGAGTCAAAGGAGAAATCTTTAATACGAACATCTCGTCTAATGTAAATGAAAATACCACCAACAATAATGTTTTTATAAATGACCAATTAACACCCAACAATCATAAACTTTTGTGGCTTGCTAAAAATAAATCCCGAGAAGCTAATTGGAAATTTGTGTGGATTAGAAATGGAAACATATATGCCAAAAAAGATGAATCTAACAAACCTTTAATAATTTCAAATTTGGATGATATAAACAAAATTGCCTAAAAATATATGCGAAGCAAAATAATATAACAAAAAGAAAAAAAAAAATAAAAAATAACGTTAAAATGATTAATTCGCAAATATACCTAGAAAATTTTAATGAAATAGACAATTCATTTTTAAGTTATCCCATTTCTATACTAATGTTAAATATCCGTTCTATGCGAACAAATTTTAATTCATTTTTGTTGTCAATACAGAGTATAATAAATAGTATAAAAATTATCATCATCGTAGAAACAAATTTAACAGATGAAGAAAGTCCCTTTTACTGTATACATGGTTTTAATTCAACATACAAAAACAGAGGAAGTAAAGGTGGAGGAATACATATATTTATTAAAGAGAATATTACATCTACAAATATAGCAATAAACACTGTCTCATTCGAATCTCTGCAGATTAACCTACAATTAGCGGAGAACATAACGATTTTTGCAATCTATCGTCCACCGTCTCTTAATGTTAATGTCTTTATTAAAGAGCTAGATGCATTACTCAAAACTACAAACGAGCAAAACATTATAATAACGGGAGACATTAATATCGATCTCTTAAAAGAAAATTACACAGAAACAATATATCTAGACATGCTGGCATCTAATGGGATGAAAAGTTTAATAAACAATTGCACAAGAGAGGACATAAACAAAAATACAAAAACATGCATTGATCATCTCTT